>JBAJHW010000006.1:75749264-77201764 GCA_037013535.1 Intellagama lesueurii
GGATTTGCTAAATACTCTGTGTCTGTCTAAGACACAGATTATTTAGCAACTTTGGGTAACCCAGGTGTTCTTGGACTACAACTCCCAGCAACCCTTGCCAGCACAGCTAGTGGTTGAAGGCTTCTGGGAGCTACAGTCTAAGAACACTTGGGTTACCCAAAGTTGGGAACCACTGGTCTAAGGTAAGTCCTTAGTTTAAGAAGAACAAAGAATGTGAATAATGGTTAATAAGCCAGTACAGTGTAGTAGCTGAGTGTTGGACTGAGACCTGGAAGATGTTTTAGCCCCTATTGAGGCATGAAACTCATTGGTCAGTTTGGGGTGAATCTCTCTCTCTCTCTCTCAGCCCCATCCTTATCTCACAAAGCTATTGTGAGGACAAAGTAGGTAAAGAAGAAATCCATGTCCAACTCCACCTTAAGGTCACTAGAGAAAAAATTACATAAATGTAATTATTTTTTTAAAAACTTGGAAATTAGTAATTAAAATTGACATTTTTAAGTCACCCTCATAATTCCTAAACATTTGAAAGATTGTAAATTTACCTAAGACTAACAAAAACAAGTGCAATTGCTACCATTCTGGTTGTGTTACATGTTACCTGAGGAAAACTATTCATCCTACAATCTCATGGAATTTGCACACAGACGACATTTCCTCCTTTCAGCATAACTCATTTTGCCTACAGCCTACACAGTAAGAGGATGTTTTGACAAGGATTCTTTATGATCCCACTGCATATGCCTTGTCAAAGCCGCACGATGCCTTGTGAAACAGAGGGAGCTTACTTCCCTGATGATAATGCTTCAAATTGGCAAGGTGTCGGAAGAGTGGAGGAGACAGTTTGCTGTAATCGGAATGCTGTTTTGAATGGCGAAACCCAACTACAGTGGGCACTGCAGGCTGTGGGATTTCATGGTAACCAGCCACTGTGACCAACCTAATTCTGATGTGCAGCGAATGCCCTAATGAGCTTATTCCTTTGATAAGAGCACCAGACAAGAATTGCTGCTGCATGAAACAACTTCTCTCAGCACCCTACTCAAGCTGAGCCACACAGCTTGGTGCTGCTTTAGAAAAGGGCATCTGGCAGGGTGGCATTTCAGCATTGCTCAGAATCTCACCTCAGCCAAGGGATGTTTATTATTTCAACCTTGCTCCCCTAATGTGCTCACTAACTACTGACACACATGACTTCTTATTCCATTAATCCACCTGTAATTGTCCTTTTAACACAAACTCTGCCATGTGAAAGACATTCATACGTCCATGAGTGGTATTCTTTTCAGTATAATACTTATGTGCCATCAAGTCAATTCTGGCTTATGGCAACACTTTCTAAAGTTTCCTGGGAATAGAATACAGTGGTGCCTCGACTTACGACCATAATCCGTTCCAGAAGATGGACGTAACTCGAAATGGTCATAAGTCGAAGCACCATTTCCCATAGGAATGCATTGAAATGCAATTAATCCGTTCCAGACGAAGAAAAAAAATCACCAAAAAAAAAATCACTGCAAGACTCATTGGAAACGTGATTAATCCCTTCCAGCCGAAGGGGGGGGGGGGGGAGAAAGAAAAGCAATCAAGCGTGCAAGACCCATCGGAAATGCACAGAAAACAAACAAAGCAGATCAGAAATGCACAGAGAACAAAGGGGGCAGGTCGGAAATGCAAAGAAAACAAAGGAAAAAGCAAGGGAAGCATGCAGGACCCATCGGAAATGGGAAAAAAAACCCAAAAAGCAACCAAACCCCCAAAGACCCATCGGAAATGGGGGGAAAACAAAAAAACAAACAAACCCCCCAAAACCCATCACAGCACAGAAACATAACCCCCCCCCCAGCTCAAAACCACGCTGCAAAAACACCCAGAACAGTTTTTAAAAAGCAGAAAACAGCACCTTACCTTACCAGGCAGCCCAAAGCCTCCCTGCAAACACACACACAAACACACACACTCAGAAGCAGAAGCAAGGCAGTCCCGAGCCTCCTCCAACGCACACTCTCTAACTGCTGGGGCAAAAGAGCTACAAAGAAGCAGCCTCGTCACCATCTACAGTTAGAAATTTGAATTTCCCGCCTTTTTTCCCTGCCTTTTTCTGTTCGTAAGTGGAAGCTCCGGTCGCAAACTGAAGCAAAATTTTGTGGCCGGAGCTGGTCGTAACTCGAAATGGTCGTAAGTAGGGACGTTCGTAAGTCGAGGCACCACTGTACTCAAAAGTGGTTTACTATTCAATTCTTCTGGGGGTGTTCTGGTACTGTGCATGTTGCCCAAGCTATATAGGCTGGTTGTTCTCACAGAAGGGAATTGAACTCCCAGCCTCTGGCTCCACAGCCAGGTACTCAAATCACTGAGCTGTCCAAATAGTTGCTTTTAGGTCTTTGCAAAGCTGCCTCTTCCAGATAAAAACCAGTGCTGTGTAGTAATCTGAGGACTGGACAGGGACTTAGAAGTTCAAGTTCCCACTTAACCATAAAATTCACTGGGTGATCCTGGGATAGTTATACCCTCTCAATTCATCCTGCCTCACAGGGTTGTTGTGAGGATAAAGTGGAGGGGAGAGGAACTATATGCTGTTCCAAGCCCTCTATTCAGAGCACGTTACCATAGTGTCTCGAGACTGAAGGATGCCTAACCATTACATTTTTTCAATCATCAAAGAGATTGGAATTCAAAACAAGAGGTTTTGTTCAATGTGGAAAGATACAATCCTAGAAAAAGTTGTATCTGCCACATAACTGCTATTGGTGCAAGTGCCCTGGTTGAGGGGAAGGAGGGAAACAGGATATTTTTATAACTGGTATCCATCCAATTAGAAAGCATCCTCTGCACTTGATTAACTAGGCTACCCATATCAGAATAGAGCACTACAACTTTTTAACATATCTTCCCTCATATACATTTTCAATTCAAATATAGTTCTGTTCTACACACACTATATCAAGTCATTGGAATCCTACATCATTCAATCCCTGGAAAAAACCCTGAGTACCTGACAGAAATAATGAGATTTCTTGCACTACAGAAAAAAAAATTCTGCAGACTGAATAAGCAGACCAGAACAACTGTTATCCCAACACCACCTAAGAGTTAATAAAGTGCAGAGGATGCTTTCTAATTAGACCGATACCAGTTATAAAACCCTCTTTTTAGAGGCTTCTATAAAAGAGGGTTGGTGACTGTTTTATTCCATCCATGGCATCTCGAAGATTACCTGTATCAGAAAGTAATTCATAGCAGGCTAGCGTTTATGCTAGAGAACATGGCAGATATTTGCTGGCAGCAGCACTGAGTGCTCTCACATGATCAAGGGAGAGAGAGCTATACGAAAGACTCTTTTCCCATAACAACACAAGAGTTGCAGCGCTCTATTACAGCACTATCTTTCACTGTGGTCAGACAGATGCTTCGGAGCAGGTGCCAAGAAGAACAAGATGCAGATGACCATGTATTGATCTCAACTGTCAGTTATTAGAATTATACTCTGCTTGTGTGAATACAGGGGAGCTATTTCTTACTGCTGTCCATACATTTAAGAGATATCAAGGCTTGTATAACTTGTGTGTTGTGTGCAAGCATTGAAATGGGCTCTTGCTAACCATTTCAACTGCTGATTCCCACAGTTAGGCGAAGTAGTAAGGCAGTAGGCATGTGAAGGAATAAGCAAGAGACTTAGGAGACTGTTAATCTGGTTGCACAGAGGGAGATTTAGCAACCATACCTAGCTCAAGAGATTTTGCTGTCCACTTACCCAAGTCAAGACGAATGCTTAGAACAAGTACATTTTCTTCTACAACCCCTAGAATCGCTGAGCTACCATATCCAGTGGACAATAACAACAAAGTAAATAATTTACTTGCTTCCCATGACACCCCAAATCTGCCACATGAGACATTTGCCTCACTTGGCTTAAAGGTAAGGCTGGTTTTGAGGTATAAAAGGCAAATGCAAGGACAATTAACATAATCATAGAATAATGGAGCTTGAAGGGGCCTGTAAGACCATTGAGTCAAACTCCCTGCTCAATGCAGGAATCCAAATCAAAGTATATCTGACAGGTATTTGTCTAATTATCTCTTGAATGCCTCCAGAGTTGTAACAGTCACTACTTCCTGAGGTAACTGGTTCCATTGTTGCACTCCTCTAACAGTTAAGAAGTTTTTTTCTGCTATTCAACTAAAATCTGGCTTCCTGTAACTTGAGCCCATTATTACGTGTCCTGCACTCTGGGATGATTGAGAAGAGATCCTGCCCCTTCTCTGTATGACTATTTAATTTATTTAATTAGGTTTTTATCTTGCCCAGCTAATGGCAAAGCCACTATTCTGGGCAGCTAATAAAGCAAGATCAAAATAACATAATATAATAATAATAGAAGCAACAATAAAAATTCGAAGAGGCATCATAGAAGGCACGATCCCTAAAAACACAGTAACTTTAACAAGGACAATAAAATTACAAGAATAATAGGTGGCTGGCAGAGAAAGGTATCTTTCAAGTAACTGAGAAGTACTACCATAGCTCCCCTCGGTCTTTTTTTCTCAAGGCTAAACATGTCCAGTTCTTTCAATCTTTCCTCATAAGGCTTGGTTTCTAGCCCTCTAATCATCCTTGTTGCCCTTCTCTGAACTTGCTCCAGTTTGTTGACATCCTTCTTAACTGCAGTGTCCAGAACTGGACACAGTACTGAAGATGAGGCCTAACTAGTACCAAATAGAGGGGAACTAGTACTTTATGGGATTTGGAAAATGATATTCTGCCACCACCTAATTTGTGATGTTGGGAGGACTCTGGAGTATTGTGCAAATGTCCTGGATGGAAATGCCTACTGTTAGCACTTCCAATCAGCAGGCAGGATGGTGTATCTGATCTACAATGTTCATGGTTTAAGAAGCCTGTAGTACCTACTCAATAGTGAGTGGCATATTCTCAATAAAAATTTGAGAATCTTTGAATATCGAACATCTGAACAAGTGGACTACTGTCACAGACTAACAAACTGCTGCTCTGGAAACTAAATTGATACAAACCTCTACAGAGTAGGTCTTTATGGTTCACCACTGTGAAAGGCAGCTAATCCAGTTGTCTTAAAGGCAGGCAAAAATACAAAGAACCATCCTCAGTTAACTCTAAGAGCAGCTGGAGAAGTTCCTAGTAGGAACCTGTGGGTACCATTACCAAACAATCAAGGACGTAAGTGGATGCTGGTTGGGAGGTTCTGGGCATCGTAGCCCAATCAGCTATTAAACCTATGACATTCTGCATATACAGCGTGTACTCTGTGATTGTTTTCTCTTTATATGATGGCCTTATCACACTGTTCCCTTCCAGATATGACCTACTATTTTGTTCTCTCCTACTACTTCAAAGAATAAACTATGGTATAACTGCACATATGAAGAGCCCTGCTGAATGAGACCAAAGTAGCGTCTAGTCTAGCATTCCTGAAAAAGCCCTATTGAGCTGTTCTGCATCTGGGTAGGTTAAAGATGGGAGAAAGAATAGCAAGCCAGCTCTGCCCACTGCAGCATCATTTTACTCATGAGAAGCAACAGGTTTAGTCAGCCCATGGAGTCTCTCTATGTAAGCTGGCAAATAAAGAAACCAAGGCTCTGGATTATATGGACAGCCTTCACAAATGGAAGTGCCTTCCTCATCAGATCTGTTCATTTGCATGAGCAAAGTGTTGACTGCTGAGGGGTGCAACTAGTTTACTCTCCCTCTTCACATATTTAGCCCACCCAGACACCGAACATCTGAATAGAGCTAATAGTCAACAAGGGAAACTAACTCACAGGGTATGATGCTTTGAGCACCCTCCTGTACAGATTTCCTAGCAACTGGTATTCAGAGGCACAGTGCCTTTGACACTATTCTAACCAGATGTCATTGGCAGTCCTATACACCATGAATTTATCTAATCTTCTTCTAAAGTTGCCTTAAATTGGTGGCCACTACTTTACTCCTTGCTTGCAGGCTTCCTAGAAGCATCTGGTTGCCTACTATATGAAAGACAATGCTTGTCTGGATGGATTTTTCTCGGGATTCAACTGATCCCTTAATAGGTTGTGTCTTTTTTTGCTATTGAGGTGTGATCAAGTTGCACAAAATTTATGGTGACCTTAATAGGTTTCCAAAGCATGTGAGATATTTTGTTGTTGTTTAGTCGTTAAGTCGTCGGACTCTTCGTGACCCCATGGACCAGAGCACGCCAGGGCCTCCTGTCTTCCACTGCCTCCCGGCGTGAGATATTTAAGGAGCAGTTTTACCATTACTGCCTCCCCACACCAGCTTTCATGGCCGAGCAGAGAATAGAACCAAAGTCTTCTAGTCCTTAACTCTATCCACTATATTACACCAAATCTCATAATCCTTACTTCCATTTACTTACTCTCACTTCATGGGCAAAATCCAAAGAAACAAGCACTGGATTCCAATCTGGCCATTGTTAGTAACAGTGAAACTCCAAAGTCAGTCAACAAATTAGTTCTACTTTAAATACTTTTTGTGAAACTTGAACACAGCAAACGCTGCTGGGCCAGGTCTACTGGTTTCAATGACTTACATACTAGGAATGTATATAGGAGCAAAACTTTAAGGACAATGATTTTCCATAGAACCATGTTCAGCCTGTTCAAGATTGGGGTGTCTTTTAGTTTAAACAGACTTAGTCTATCTTTCAACATGCTTTTAAAGCAGTGTATTTAAATATCTTTGGTATACGTCTACTTGTGATTTTTGTTTGTTCATGTAAAGTACACCACAATCTTCATTAACATATTTGATCGTGCTCTCATTGCTTTTCCCTCTATTCATCGAAAATGTAAAAATACTCTCCCTATACATATTTACACCAAGACCTTCAGTATACAAGTGTGAAACAAACTCTCTGCTCCTTAACTGGATTATAGATTTTTCTCAGTTGCTGAATCCTGAAAAAACCCTTGGCATCTAAGGAATTCCTGAAAATCAGACCTGCCAGAAATAAGTTTACCATAATTAGCATAGTGTCTGTGCATTCAAGATAACTCTGAAAGCATTCACACAAAAACACTTGTACAAACAAGAATGGTCACAGGGGTCATTTGTTGCAAGCCAGAATAATGTTGATTATGTAGATTTTTTTCACTACAGAATGTTAAGCAAATAACAAAATGCTAGAAAGTACGCAGTATCCTTTTTTCCTTCCCATTTTTAAAAAAACTGTACAAGCAACAATTCATTGACAATAGCTAGGACAAGTTAAAGAGGTCTGTTAATGAAAAAAAAATACTCAGAAGTGTTTGTATACTGGAGCTTTTGGTTCTTAGAAATGAATCAAATGGGTAAAGCTTTTTCTAACATTTTCTCTTTTCTAATAATCCAAACTGGAGCTGGCACTATAGTGGCAAAAAAGCAATGAAAATAAAAACACAGTTTTAAAGAAACATCCTTGCTATTAAACTGCTATCAGAGGCAAACAGAATCACTCTTAAATTACTCCTAGGTGGGTTTTTTTCTTCTTCAGTGCAGATCTTGTTTCATTTTCAGCTCAGTCATAAGCATGTTTACCCAGAAGTAAAACCAACCATTCATTTTACAGGTTTAGCTAAGCTACTAAACTCCCATAAAAATGTGTGAACATCTGAATTTTCACACAAAGCCACTAGCACACTGTTATAATCTTGAGCATACAGATGACAACAGACGGCTGCTATAAGAAAACCTGCTTGACTATAAATTCTTCAGTTCTGCTGCATGGCCATTTGGCCTTGGAGAAACAGTCACCACATGACACATACTTCTTTCTATTCTTGCGTTGTTTTCTTACTTCTGAGTGTTAAGCACCCATCCTATTTTGTGCCTGGCTATCTATGGCGAACAAAGAGTTAAAGTTATTCCCTTTAATATTTGGTCTAACATGTCTTCATCTCTCCGAGTCCAAGAGATCCAGGAAAGCTTTCTGCATGTTGGCTAACTGAGAAATATACATATATCAGGGCTATTAACAAGCCATTTTAATCAGCTCTGTTTCCAGATCTTCCCCCCCTCTCAAAAAGGCTATCTTCTATAGAGATATTCTACTTAAAATTCACGGTACAGATCTGAGAATTCATTTCATTTCCATTCACGAGCATCCTTGCCCATGCCCTTCAGGCAAAACGTCACAAAACTGTCTTGAGCATCCATTCATTTTACAGGTTTTCTTTTAAACTGCCTGCTGTATAAAAAGTGACAGAAACGTCTCTCATGCAAGCAATGGAATATGGCATCACCCTTTGCTTCCAACCCAGCCCCCGATCAGGAGGATCAATAGTATCAAAATCCGAGTAAGATTTCCAACACGCTTCACTGCCTTCAAAAATCCAGGGATCAAAAAAATAAAATAATAAACCAGGAGATGCCAACTCTCAAAGAAAAATCTGCATTCAGTCAGGAGAAAAATGCAACCACTTTCACCAGCAATGAGGGCTGCGAAGGCTAATAAGACTAGGTTCCGAATGCTACACACACCCCTTTATTAACGAATAGAGAGGAGAAGAACTAACTCATAAAAATGGATATTTTAATAACCCAAACATTCTGCAGGGGGCTGGTACTGCAGCTTTCCACCACTTCCACCCCTCCTTTCTTCTGGCTAACTGGCTGGAATGAAGAGGCACGGATATAGCTTACCTCAGGCAGAAGCACTGCTTCGCTTTGCAAGGCGAGGAAGCCACCGCGAGCTCCCTCAGCCACCAAACTGAGAGAATCCCTCAGAGCCGCCTGCAGCCCCGAAGGCCAATCGCACATGTTGCCTAGCATCGGTCACGTGACGGGCGCCGGCCAATCCCGCCGCACTTCTCACTTGGACTTCCTAAAGGATGTCTCCTAGTGTGCTCCGGGCTTGTTGAGGGTCGGACAACCTTGGGGGGTGGGTGGGTGCGTGGGAGGAACGTAGCTGCAGAAGTCGGGTTTGTTTGGGGTTCCCCCCCCCTTGACTCACCCCTTCCCTTGCTTGCCTACCGGAGCCTCCCGGAAGGAAGATATATGTGGCACTTTTGGACCCACCAGGGTGTAGTCAAAGGGGGAGGGACGTCAGCCTTGTCAAACCTGGGGCAACATAGCCCAGTCTCCTCAGGCAGGAGCCGCCGGGTCTTTTAGAGGGAAAAACAAAAACAGCAGCAGCTGAATAGCAATAGAGACTTTACCACAGCAGGGACGGGTTATTACAGAGATTACAGGCTGGGATTTATAACAAGAGCTCTATTGGATTAGCCATAATTGGGCCAAAATAGGAAGTCCCATATATAGCTGCGGTGTTTTGTTTTTAAATTGAAAGCAGCGTGAGAACAGGTGCTATCGTAAAAAGCACTTTTAAAAGGCATTGCCACGAGAACATTTCTTCAGTTGCATGTTTTCATTTATTTATTTCATTTATACCCAGCTTTTCAGCTAAAAGGTAGTGCTGAAGGTGGCTTACAAACTTTAAATGAATAAAAGCAGATAAAACCACATTTAGCTGAAAAGGAATCAAATCGTATACCATAAACAGTGAAAAAGAAAAAGTGTCCTGTTTGAAGTAATTATTAACAGCAGAACTGTGAATTAGAGCGATTCCTTCCTTTTCAACATTAAAGTTATGTAATTCTTTGGTAGTCATTTTTTTTTCTTATTGTTTAGTTGCCAGCCTGCTTTTGCACTTTTTTTTCATGTCAAGCACTTGTTACTTGCATCGGGTGTCTCTTCCACTCTTCCATTAATGTTCACTCCTCTTTTATCTCTAATCCAGTTTTTAACATATGTTCTGCATATAGAGTGAACACACAGGGAGATAAAATACACCTTTGTCTGACACCTTTGCATGCAGGAAAACATTTTGTTTCCCCATTCTAGTACTGTAGCTTCTTGTCCAAAACCAAAACATCAGGGCTATTAAATCTTTGGCACATGCATTTATTTTTCATGAGCCACACAAAGCCTTTACTGTTCTTTAGAAAGCATAGACTAATTTTCTTTTGAAATGTTTTGCTATGGTCTAATAGCCAATCTATATTTGCAATATAACCTCTTGTGACTGTTCATTTTCTACATTCAGCTTGAATACCGGGCATTTCTTGTTCTGTATATGGTAAATATCTTTTCAGCAAAATCTCTAGTACATCAGTTTGCTTGCATGGAAAATTAATGCAATGGTCCTAAAGTTACTATATTTTTTGGCATCTCCTTTCCTGGTGATCCCCAGGGGTGGATTCTGAGAGCTGTAGTTCAAAAAAAGTAACTTGTCCAAGATCTGGTTGTGTAGCATGCTTGAGCTCCTCTAGATGCATCTATTATTAATACAATATTGTTTCAAATAATTTCAAAACAGATATTATCTAGAAAACATATTTGCATGTTCTTTAAAGTATGTACATACAATATAATGAAGATTTTTCCATCCAGCTGTAGTAGCCAAATGGTCCCATTTTAACCATTCAGATTTCAACATAGAACTAAAATCATGAGATCCCATTTCATGAAGAATACAAAGAAGCATTCTGTCAATTACATAATAACGATAATTGAGTGCTAGTATTTAATGGAGATTTGTGCAGAAGAACACAGATACTATACTTTTTAAAAGAGGTACAATTTGGCATGACGAAAGCAGTCTTGTACATGTGCAATTTAACTACTTTAAATTGTTTTTGCTTTTTGCCATGTTGATTTCACTCATATTCCTTCATGCATCCTGTCCCCTTTCTTTATTCCTATGTATTTTTAAAAGGTATGAACATTGATATTGAAATATGTATTTATGTACTTTTGAACACATTTCACAAAATACACACATTTGTTATGTGGTAATACTATACATGTCTACTCTAAAATAAGCCCTGTTGTGTTCAATAGGACTTTCTCAGTTCAGAGTATATAGGACTACAGATTTAATGTCTCTTCTTTCAATGTACATATTGTCAGAGTTACTATTTTAGTATGTCCTGAAAACATGACCATTTAATGTACAGCTCTCTGTACAGATTTCCTGTATCCAAGTCAAGCACTTGAACCAATAAGTCAAATTATTTCTTCTAATATATTGAAACAAGTAGGCAAGAGAATGTAAAACAAATCAATTTGTGAGATTAAATCAAAATGCCTCCTCTAAAAGAACATTCAGCTTTGCTGCAATTCATTGTCTTTTCATTTTTCTAAGAAGTGTCTTAGTTATGCAACCTCAGCAATTACAGCTTAGTTGGCAAGGACACTGACAATGCTAAGAATGTGGTTGGAAAATAATAGCAAGTGAATACATTCTTGGCTTAGATACACTATTGTGTCCTGCATGATGTGCTAAAATATAATACACATCCTATCCAACTCAAATATTAAAATATCTTTGAAATATTTGATTATTTTTAAAAGCCAAACATCCAAAACCTGTTTGGTTATCTTTTTGGCCAAGAGTCTTTGAGTAAATGGAGCATTTACACAGATGAAAGGGCATAGAAGGAAGGGCAGAAAGAATTCTAATTCCATATCTTCTGTTTTAGTGGGTTTCTTCCTAGGATTTTGACAAGCACACCAAAAGTGCTACAAGTGATTGGAGATCGGTCATCATACGTGTATATTCATTGGAGATCATACCTTAGAAAGTTACTTTCAACTTGTAATTTGCTGTGTAAGTTGGTAAAAAGCAAAACAGAAATTCTACCATTAACATCCCAAATATTTTTAATAATCTGCTACATTATTTATTACATGACTTATTTTTTGTTTATCAAACCCCCAAAGTATTTATTACTTTTTAAAAAGAAAGCAAGATCAATGAAAAACTGGCATTTAATTTGAAAAAATATTTTCAAAATGTATTTAAAATATCCTTTAAAATACCTTTCAAAAATAATTACAAAAAGTTGCTTGTTTTCCCCCTACTAAAATTCTCCCACTTCTATACTCCCAATTCTATACTACACTTCCCACTCCCAATTCTATAGTTAACAACTATGGGCCCAACAACTCCAGGAAATCCTGTCTTTTTTACAAAGTTGGGGAGCAACGAGTTACTTGTTCTGTAACAAAGACATAATGAAATTATATTTCAAATGTAACACAAGTAACTCATTGCTCCTTAACTTTGTAAAAAAGACAGGATTTCCTGGAGTTGTTGGGCCCATAGTTGTTAACTATAGAATGTGGATAATGTCATTATACAGTTTCATCACTAGATGGCACTAGGTGTAGTTCTGCCTGGGAGGACTCTAGAGCTTTGGTTCCTTTTTTTATCTTGTGTAGAAGACACAGAATACATTTCTTGTCTAGTTTCCTGATTAATGTGTTCTCGCAGCTTCCCATAAGGATGCATAGCACATTCAGACTGTTGCTGTACCTTGTGAAAAGTCTTGTTAGTGACAAAAGAAAATCGGATTTCCTCACTGAAATGATTTTGCTCAAGAGCCAAAAGAATACTATTTGAGGTTCTCTTGCTATCATTTTGAAGTACATATTAGCCTTTTGTGCTGTACACAATCTTCTTATTTTCATTTTATCACTCCCTTCCACTCTTGTTGCTCTGTCATTACCTGCTGCTTTCTTGTTCATTATACAATTCAAAGCAATCTGCAGTTAAATATAGTCATTTGCATTTCAAGGCAACACACTGTTTTAAATTTATTTTTCTACAGAAAGACATGAGCCATTGTTTGGGGGGAAGCTGCAAATTAATAAATGTAAGTTCTCTCTGTTGTTGTTAGGCTGTGTCAGCCGCACCATCACTGTTCTCCTGAGTCTTCTGTATGTGGCTTGTTTAGCAGCATAGAAGATTAACATGTGGGAGAAAACTCAAAATCATCTTTGGGATATATGGTCCACAGGAACCGTAGGTTCAATTCCCCATTCAGTTAGAAAGCCCACAGAGTAACCTAGGGCCTGTCCTTCTCTTGGATTAATGTTAAATAAGACAAGACTCAATTGCGGGACAAGAACATTGTTTTCTTTACTGAGCTGTTTTGAGGATAATCCAGAGTATGGGGAGCAGGTGACCATGTTCCCCACCGTGAGTACCCAAGGAGGCCATACATATAATAAAAACATGAAAACACATATCAGGAAACACTGAAAGAACCCCTTCTGCATAGTCTTGGGTTAGAGAGGCAGGTGTCCTACACAGCAGAAAGTTTGGATGGCAAATTACCCCAGCCATGTAGATAAGTGCATGTTTGCATGGTGGCCAACCGGAAGACCACAAGTAGACACTGGGTGCAAGAACACCTTCCTGCTTGTGTTTCATAGCATACTGCCTTTAATGTAACATTGTTACATGAAGCTGTCATGACAAGCAGCAGTGCTGACCTGCCATTAGAGCAAAGATGGTTGCACATTTCCTCAAAAAAGCCTCCTGTCTGCAAAGTAAGCTATTTACTCTGTGCTGGACTTCAAGGTGTCCTCAGAGCCAAGGCGCTATAAGAGAAGTGATTAGGAAAATTGCCTGTTGGGACTCTCAACAAGTGATCTTCCTAATTATTCCCACATAGTGTCTTGGCTCCAGGAGGGACCTCTCACGGCCCAGCTGTGAAGAAAATGACTATGAGCATTGATGTTTTCCAAGATCTCCACTCCACCCCATCCATTAATGGCTGTAAGGTCATCATTTTGGTATATGGGCCGGTCCTAGGAGGAAGACGTGGCAGGCAGAAGTGGGGGCAAGTCACTGTGGCAGAGGTGGCCAGGTGCTGCGACACAGAACATTTCCCAGTTCAAATCTTCCACAGTGCCCTGGCTGGCTCTGAGAACCCCTCACATCTAAACATTATTGAAATAGTTCTGTAGAGTCACCCACATCAACAGTTCTCCTGAACAGCAGGGGATGCCTTGGGGTGGTGGGGAATGAATTTTCTGCTTTCATGGAATTCTTCCACTCAGGACACCTACCATAGCCCTACTTGTGATAGGTCCAGCCCTGCTTCTCCCTATTCCTGACATTAAAAATACAACTGTAACTAGTTGAATAGCTAGCAATATTGCTGCTCTTCAGTGACATCTAAGATGTGCTTCTTGACGTGGCTACGTATCTTATTTTGCCTTAGAGCCACACCATCTGATTAGAACAATTTGATCAATAACCTGTGGTTTCAAAGCCTTATAACTCTTTGTGTGCGCGCGCACATCTTTTTAATAATGACTTCTCTCTATTTCTGAGGTATCCTTTTTTGGGAGATGAAAAGGTTTGAATATTCATACTGTACTACATCAACAAAGCTCAATAAAGTCTCCTGTTTGATTTATATTTCATTTGAAAAATACCCATCACCTTTCAACATAAATATTTTCAGGACATCTCACATACATATTGTGTGTTTTATTTCTTCTTCCCTCAGGTATTATGAATTCACTCCTGGTTTCAATTCAAGGTACCTTATTATGTTTTATGAATATCAACTGTTATCCACAAAGAAGGAAGAACAGCTTTATTTCAATGGATATCTCACCCACATTCACTTTCTGAAAGAAAAATCCTTTGACTCTGTGAAAGGCTTTTTCATGTGCTGTTTCCCATTGTTGTCCACTGGGAAATCTTACCTCCTGTAAGCATATTAGTTCAAGCTTAATAGCCAATATATGAAAAACATGTTTCACAAAAAAAAAATTTCCTGGAATTTGCAACCCATTTATGATAGTTTTTAGCTGTTTCTTCAAGGCATCCCACAATCAATTTATAGATTCCTCAGGGATCAAATTGAGGAAGAAAGCATAGCAAACTCTGAATGGACATTAGCTAATGCAGCTGATATGATTTGGATCCAGTGTAATCCTGCCATTCATGAAGAGCTGAGCTCAGAGAAGGATGTCTTTCATAAGAATAGTTGCTGTTTGTCTATGAATGGAGAGCCCTTCCACCCATAGTGTAGCATGTACATGCATACGGGTCTTTTACCGTGCAATCACTTGACTGCCCTTTACCTGATTTGACTGATGTTCAGGGAATTCTACAGACTGTCCAGATGATTTAGACTTCAGTTTGTAATGTGCACGTACACACATACAGACTCTTTGTCCATCTTTTTCGTTACCTGAGGGGGAAAAGTATTTTAAAGAAATAAACACAGAAGAGCTCCACAATGCTTGTCAGTCCTAGGAACATTTTTATATTATCATTGTTGGTATCCGGCATGTGTAGCTCAGTGTGGAGCCATATTATTATGATGAGTTGAATGCTGTGTGTGTATGTGTCCTAGATGTCCATATTTATAACTCTTTAAATTGTTTTCACTTCGCCCTGTCTGTAAACATTCTCTTGCCCTGGATCTGAAAGTTTAAGGGTCCTGGAGGTCCAACAAAAACATTTAATAGAAAATTCTATTGTTCTTGCAGCTCTAGAAATCTGCAATTCCATATTTGGCTAACTGCCATTATTGTGTTTTTCATCATTGTTTTTAATAATAATAATAATAATAATTATTATTATTATTACACAACTTGGAACTGAGGCGCTGGAAGGGATCCT
Source organism: Intellagama lesueurii (assembly GCA_037013535.1). Lineage (NCBI taxonomy): Eukaryota > Metazoa > Chordata > Lepidosauria > Squamata > Agamidae > Intellagama > Intellagama lesueurii. The sequence goes on from JBAJHW010000006.1 coordinate 75,764,713, forward strand.
ATGGATCATTGAGAGTCCAGCTTCTGTCAAGGAGGCACAGTGGGGAATCAAACTCCCAACCTCTGGCTCCACAGCCAGATACCTAAACCATTAAGCTATTAATTGGCTGTCCATTCTTGCAGGATCCAGAGCACTAGTGGTCTATAACTATAAGCCCCTAGACCAAAAAGATGTTATGGCATCAAGGATCTTGAACACTGGACCACTGCAATATTAGACCCTTTTGATCTCCAGTAAGGTGTGCTATAAAACTTACAAAACTTGATTTTTTTGTATTGCAACATAAAAATTGAACTCTCTACAACATATTTTCTGTTCAGCCCTTAGATTACTCCCACGCTAAACTAGCAAGCATGAATGAATTTTTTCAAAGCAGTGTTCTCACATCATTACCTTGTTCCCAAGCTTGCTGGAAAGAGACCTGATTGTTTTGAAATGAATAATATAAACTATTGTTCCAAGCTGTAATTTTAAACAAACTTTCATTTTCAGGGCAACTAGTTCTGCACCCCCCCCCCTTAATAATTTTAACACCTTATAGATACAAAATATTAAATATTGACAACAGTGGGAACCATGACATATAGCACTATCAACATGATGACATGGCATCCTCTCACGGCCAGCTCAGCTTGATAAATCCCTCAGCTCAAATTCACCCTCCATTCAGCTCAGCTTGCTGGTCCACCTCAGCTCAGTGCACGCAATAACTGCCCAGCTGGCTTAGCCCTATCACTGGCCCAGTGTGCCAGCAAGGCCACTGCTGGGATGAGGGTTTCCTCCCCAATACCAGTATAGCATGTACAGTATCTGCATAGAGAATCCAGGTAGGAAGGTTAGAAGCTACTTATCCAAAGTGATTCATTTTTGCCGGATGTGAGGCCATTGCTTGCCTCACCAACATCACAAATATAGTTTAGGTAAAGGTTCCCCTAGACATTTAGTCCAGTCATGTCCGACTCTAGGGCGCGGTGCTCATCCCTGTTTCCAAGCTGTAGAGCCAGCGTTTGTACGTAGACAGTTTCCGTGGTCACGTGGCCAGTGCGACTAGACACGGAACGCCGTTACCTTCCCACTGTGGTGGTACCTATTTATCTACTCGCATTTTTACATGCTTTCAAACTGCTAGGTTGGCAGGAGCTGGGACAAGCAACGGGAGCTCACTCCGTCACGTGGATTCGATCTTACGACTGCTGGTCTTCTGACCCTGCAGCACAGAGGCTTCTGCGGTTTAACCCGCAGAAACAGAAATCGTCCCACCACTGTGGCTGTGTTTATTTTTACCCACTGTGACCTATTGGTGACATGAATAAGACCTTATTCTGTTACAATTAAAAATCTCAAAGCCATTGGGAATGATTTCTTTGTTCCATTCTAGTTCCAGAAAATTGCACTGGAAATAACCTTTGCATTTTTATGAACAGCTAAAGTAGCAGGAAAGCAGCTCAGAGAGCTCTTTATTTTTTCCCATCTCTTTACCTAAGAAGACTGTAATTATTTCCTCCTCCATTGCTTGCGGAGTAGTTAATTCTTATCTCCCCCACACTTGATATCTATCCCCTGCGCTTATTAAGCATGCTAATAAATGATACTGAAATATTACGGGAAAAGATTGCACCACTATATTGGAAACAGGCTTATCTACATGGGAAATTTTCCTTTTAAAAGTTGTAACTTCTAGGTGTAATGGCATTACATATTGTGAAGTACTAGCAATGGGTAAAACTGTATATGTATCTCTCTCTGTGTGTATGGCCTGGAAGTTCAGCTTGGAAGTAAAACAAATAAGTATTATAGGCCCTGTCCATATCCACCATTTTGGTGCTGGCTGGATCATGCTACAAAGGATCAATTGAGGTTGTGGGGAAAGCCATGTGCCATTTGGTGTGCTCCTCCTGTCTGAGCAGCAAATGACCCTTTATGGCCCAATTTGCTGTCAATTAAATGCTTCTCTTGACTGTCTGCAGAGAAACTGCCTCCAGACATGGTTTCAATCAGCAATACATTGGCAAAAACATTAAAAAAAATTAAACAAAGTGATTCAGAGCTTCAGCAATGATCTAGCATATGTAAAAGAAAACCATTTCCCCAGGCCCTGCATAGATGATTAGGAGACATGTTCAAATTTCAATATCCATTTGCTGGCCTTCCCCCTTTCCAGTTAACTCCTATTATTTTTTCCACTATAATACACTCTGTTTCTTGCCATCTTTGGGAAAATTATGTTATGTGTATGTTTCTGTTTATTGTTTTTAGTGCGTGTTGTAAGCCGCCTAGAGTGGTCACAATTGTCCAGATAGGCGGGGTATAAATGAAATAAATAAATAAATAAATATCCTGAGGCAGCAACCAATCATTGTCATTGTTTACCGACCAATGTTTCTTGGAAGAGGAACTGAACATCAACAGTGGTCTTAATGGCTGTTGCCAGTTGTGAAATGCCACATCATCAACTACTTGTGCCCAGGAAGCAATCAGTCTCTTTCTTTTGGGGCCATGCAGTCTCACCCTCAAGTCGTATGGCAGTTTTTAAGGTGCCACAACATTTTTGTCGTCTTTATTTTTTTTATTTTTGTTTTGTTTTTGCCTGACAGAACTTCTTTTGTTTTTAATCACTATAAGATTGTTTTTGGCACAGTTATTTTTTGCAGCAGAAAATGTTTCCCTATTCTCCATCTCATATATTAACGGAGTCATGATTCTTTAAGTCACTACCACTTTTGTCTAATAAAAATGATCAATTTCTGCTGACAGTGGGGGGTTCTTTTGTTTGTTTTTTTGGATTTCAGTAGGTTTTCCTTACAAGTTATTATGCTACAATTGGAACCATTGGCCTAATTATTTAGATGCAGCAAAGATTAAAAAAGGCCAAAAAACCTCCCCACAAAAACAAACAAACACAAAACCCTCATGGAAATCTTATTGATAATAACTGCATGAGTTCAAGCAGCAGCTTCAGTGCTCTAGGACTACAATAAAGACTTAACAACACTACCTTTATTTACAATTATTGGTGGTTTTTAGTTATGAGAAACCTCTTATTATGACCTGTTGAACCTGTCCTTGACTGCTGTCATCCTTCCCACAAAGTATCTACACTGCACCGGAATTTTGGTTGTCTTAATTTAAAGTTGAGTTTTTGTAAATTTGCTGGCCATTCCATCCAGGCAACAAAGATTGCACAATTCAATTGTGAAATCCTTTGTGTGGCTCCTGTTCTGCCCATTGAGCAATGTGTCTGTGGAAGTGCTTTGTGAATACACTTCTGCCTTGGTGTGCTTAGCGCTACCAATTGCATCACATTGAGTTACACAAGCATACCTACTCAACCGTTTTTTGGCCAGCATTGTTTGATACGCTGTAGTCGCAATAGCTCCATCCTAGGAATCCTGAGATTTGACATTTGAGAAGAAACTTGCTGCTATGGTTTTTGGAAGTACACTAGACCTTTCTAGCAAAAAATTCCATGTACATCACGAACTCTCAAATCCCAGGATTCCCTGGAATGGAGCCATGGCAGTGGTATCAAACTCACTTAACTGGATAATGTTGTTATACCCCCCAGTTCACTCTCCTCTCCCTCCAGTCTTAGGATACACAAGGAAGCTGCTTCATTCTGAGTCCTGCCATTGCTCTTTCTAGCTGAATGGATCACCAAAGTTTCAGGCAGGATTCTTTCTAGCCCTGCCTGAGGATGCCTGAATGGTATTTCCTGGTGGTCTCCCATTCAAGCACTAACCAGACTCTAACCCTGCTCAGCTTCTGAACCCAAATGAAACAGAAGTGTTGGTAGACAATTGATACTGCGTTGCTGGCACTCAGGAGGAAAATATACCCAACCATGTTGATTTGTTGAAGAGTTGAAGATGACACAGGGATGTGGGACGTCTTGGCGGTCTTAGAGTATCTCGAGGCAGGGGAGCCATCCCATACTTCCAGCAAACATGAGGCAGCAGAAAGTGTAACAAAAAAGATGTTAAGATTACCTCCACAATAGGGCCCTTTAGCACTGCTAATTTTCTGCAGTCAGCTGGAAGCAGAGTAATATGGTAGTTGCACAAAGAGTGTGGAAGAGTTACATTTGGGACTATAATTCCATAATTCCCTGGCCATGGTGACTGTGGGATTCTGAGGGTTGTACTCCAAAAAGTAACTTTTCCATAGTCTGATTCCATATGGCACTTAATACAAACCTACATTATTCAGCAGTATCTGTCTGCATGCTCAGATCCTTCCATGTTTACTCAATACTAAATCCTATTCAGCAACGGCCACTTGCAACTTTAATAAGGAACTTTCCCCTTGTGGCTTCTGCTTCTGTTTGGTCCCTGTTCAGCACAGCAGTAACAAGTTGCCTTTTAGTTAGTTCCTGTTCTTTTAGGGGATGGCTTCAAATCACTGTTTTCTCTCAATCTCCCCTCTTTTGCCATGAAATGGAACTATTAAGAAAAAGGACAATGAGAAGAAAGAAATAATTAAAACCCACAAGGTGAAGAGGAATGAGTTTGTTAAGGAACAAGGCATGGGCAGGACATTTTGATGCTTGTGGCAAAAGACAAAACGGCACCCCTAATTTCAGGTAAAGAAGCCAACTGGACTGCAGTTGAGTCTCACTTCGACTCTGGGAGTAGAACAGCATGTATTGCTGTTCCTAGGACCGGCGGAGAGCAGGACAGGCCCATGTGACACATACTGCTCTGTCCTCTGACAGAATGGAGAGATCAGGGGACTCAGGAAGAATTGTTTCCTAGCTGCCACTTGTGTCCATGGCATTGGAGCAGAAAAATGTAGCCTCCTCCTATTGCCATGATGCCACACTCTCAACAATGAGAATGAGTAGCAATGACACTGCTGTTTTCTTTGTCCATCTCCCACCTTCAAAGGGTGGCCTTTCTCAACTGGCTATGTGCATAATGCCTGGCCCTGAAGGTCCTGGCAATGAAGGCATTATAAGAATGTGTGTGTGGTGGTGGGGATCATAGGGCATTTCCCCCTATAATTCCCTGAGAACATTCAGGGACAGACATTCATTCTACATAAAGCTATTCAAGAAGTGGCTGCACTGCAGAGACAGGAAGGTGGCAGCCACTAGGAGAAACAAGAAGCTAACCACATTGGCAGCCGGCTCAGGTGGCAGAAAGTGGAAGGTGGTGGCATTTACACTGTTGTCTCCACTGCCTACGGTGATTGCCTCGCCTTGGTTAATATCTGGTCGACTCCTGTTTGTCTCCCAGCATCTGCCACTGAAGTGGTTCCCTGGGTATTATTAGGGTGGCTCTGCCTCACCACTGTTATTTCAATCCTCATATTAAACAGAAAAAGTGGTATTTGATCTCTAATATGCAAGGCCTGAGACATTTTACTGCCTGATGCAGTCAGTAAGACGGTACCCATCTCTTCCTTTCCTTGACAGAGGCTGACCAGAAGGGTAGCTGAACTTTACTTCAGTACTGCTGATGGGATACTTGTCCCCCTTCAGACCTGAAGGACAGCAGGTTAGTATAGGGCAGCAATGGTGAACCTATGCACGTGTGCCACAGCTGGCACACAAAGCCCTCTCTGTGGGCATGTGAGCCATAAGTTGCCATTGAGAAATACTTACCCGTCCTCTGATCCCGGATTTTGGGAATAACTCTTGAGAAGAGAGGCAGAGCCAAGACGGCAATGGCCGCTGCCACCACAAACACACACACATACACAAACCCGGACGCCAGGCATGGAAACACCCGGCTCCTGCTGCCTGCACCTTTAAGGATTGCAGCCAGAGGCGGAGTGGGGAGTGTCCTGGGCACTGGAGGTTGTGTGGCTGGAGGAGTGGGACTCTTCAGGATGGTTGTGGTTGGTTTTGTGTTGCAGTTTGGGCACTCCGGCTCAAAAAGGTTCGCCATCACTAGTATAGGGGATACAGGCAGGCCACTTGATATACAGGCCTTTCCTTCAGAACTTCACTACTGCTTCTTCCCTCCAGGGCTTGTTTACTCCATGACATGGAAACTTTACTCTGCCTGAAGCTAGAACCAATCCTTTGGAGTTTTAATTTTGCCAGTGTCCATAAACATCCATCAGGAATGAATGGGCAACTAATATACTGGGTATGCACAGAAATCTTTGCAAATCTCTTTGCTGGTAGTATAGCATCAGTAATGGAACATAAATGCCCAGGTTCACAAAGACAGAAAGAATTAATAATAGATGTAAATTAGATGCCAAGATAGAGACAGCTTCAGCTATGTTCAATTTTTTCCTAAACAGCCATACTAAAGTATTTACTGCTGCCACTTGGTTTTAATAAATAATGTGGATACATGTGGGGTGGCATTGTAATATAAATCTAGGGAAACCCTCCAGAGATCATCACCCTGACAACAAGAAGATAGTAATAAATGGTATAATGATAAAGATGATCAAAAAGACAAAATGCAGCCTGCCTTATTACTCTCTCTCTCTTTTTGCCTGCATCCTTTCTACCCCTCTCCCTGTCTAAAAGCTGCTTCTTTTCAGTCTTGCATCCTTATAATTAGGCCTCAGCAGATTTCTTTATAATTGCTAATTATAAATAGTTTTTCCAAGTTTAATTGATTTTGCTTACAATAACTAAAATAATTCATCATGATTTGTCACATCATAACATGGAAGACCAATATGTAGTTGTTCCTTTTTTAAAATTTCATGTTACAATCTGTATATATGCTACAGAGTATGACACTTGACCCCCTCAGCTCCTTTGTCTATTTTAACATACAGTGATAAATACTCTTACAGCTAATGAATAAGACGTTTCCTACTGAGAGTCCAGCCAAAGGACATGAACACATGCTGTTCTGGAGAACAGAGGCTTCCTGGGCCACCAGGCAATGCAGATGAATGCTCTTTGTTCTGATCTCTCTTACAGTTTTTCCAAAGATTTGAACACCATGGAAGTACAGGGATAATATGAACTAATGGAATATTTACTGTGTTTGGTTGCTCCACTACCACTTTGTTTTTGAACCCTGTTTCCCTCAGATCTTTGCTTCACTTGGGGAGCATACTGGGAGTTCTCATAGAGGAAAGGCATCCGGTGGATCTTCCAAACTGGGGGATTCCAGGCCTGAGGGGCATAAATTCTACCAGGGAGCATAAATTATCCATGTCTCCAGGCAGTCAGGATGAGACTGGGGTGGGAGACTGAGGTCCAGCTGCCAGTGGAAGCAGTGGAGGGAGAGAGGAAGTCTGCTGAGAATGTACAGGATTCTCACTATCCTGTGTTGATGTTCAGCTGATGTTAGAGATCATGGGTTTGGGGAGACACGGCATTGCACTCTAAGAACAGTAACCAGCAGATTCTGAAATATGCAGTAGTAGAAGAAAAAAACTTCATGTAAAATCCAGAACTAGGAACTGGAAGGGCAGCCTGAATAGCAGCAGCAAGAGGAAGGCGATCACCTGGAAAAGGGCAAGAGAAACTGTCAATTCCACAGATTAATCTAAGATGAAACATCCTAGGAAACATGACGCTGGATCCTACTGGATTTTCCCATGTTCTCAAGAGCAGCATGTGAAAGCTCATAGCAAGGTGCTGGGTGTGCACTGGCCGTGTCATCAGGCACACATCTGACATGAGCCTATCAACTCCTACATTAGTAGCTGCAGCTTCTGGGATTCTTCTTGTGTGTGCATACAACCCTAAAAGGAGTCCATTCAGAATAATGTTTTAAGATTTAAAGAGAGTCTAGAGGAGTGAGCAGGAACTTAAAAGAGAACTTTATTCTGAAAAGCCTCAAGGCCCCTTTGCACCAATAACCAACTACCCATTGTCTTTAAAGATGCCTGAAATTACTATTTCCTGAGTGTCAATTTAGCTATGCATATAGAAAATGCATTTTGTGACTGCGGATGTCACACTTAAGGTAATGGGTGATCCCCAGTGTTTGGGATTCGTTTCTTTGCTTTTCTACTGGAAGCAGGCTTTCAGGTCACACTAAATGTTTGTTTGGGCATTGTTGTGAAGGCTGGCTGCACAGCTCTGTAGTTTGAATAGAGGGTGGGAGTTTGATGCCCCCCTGCGCCTTCAGGGAGAAGAGTCAGCCTGTGTAGCCTTGGGCAAGCTAATCACATGCCAGGCAGAGCTTGATGAAGTTGCTTTCTTGGACTGCAGCTCCCACCATTCTCCTAGCCAGCCTAGCTGTAGGTCAGAATCCTCTGAGGTCAGAATGAGGTCACAACCTGGAGAGGTTCTGTTTCTCTGCAAACTGAGAGGCAGTTAACAGTCAGGCTGAGCCTTCAACTGATCAGGATGGATCTTCCTCGTAGGACAAGACAAGGGTTGGAGGTGGGCTATATTAACCCTTGAGAGCTCTCCTGGCCCAGTGGATAGAGCGTTGGGCAGGGATTCAGGAAGCCTGTGGCGGGGCAGGTTTCGAGTCCCTCCTAGGCCACAGAAACCCTCGGGGGAGAGGCAAAGACAAATCAAACCTGGAACATTTGTACCACGAAATCCATATTAGGATAGCAAGAAGCCAGAGATGACTGCAGGGCCCAGGGCAGTTATATGATCCCTTCCTGGAGAGGGAAAAGTTTTAGGAGGTTTTCATAGTGCTTTTCTGCCTGTCTTGCCAAGAGCTTGCAAAAGGACCTTTTTGAAGCCAAAGCTGCAAAATTCCTAAGCCAGGAGGAACACCAGACCTCACAAGAGGGCAAGACCCTCCTGAAGAAGCAGGGGGCAGTCCCTGAGGTGACTTTCGGTCTGTGGTTTCCTTCCACCTCTCGCTGGGGAGCTCACGCCTGTCTTCTTTTCTTCTCCTTTCACAGATCTGGGCCCGCCTTGCCATTCAGCTGAGTAAAGCAGCTGATCTGAAGGGTCCAGCAAAGACTACACCGTATGTTATGTTTAATGTTGACTGCCAGAGAGGTATGTGTGGGTAGGAAATCCCACCTCAGCAGTCCAAATAATTTGGATTGTCCTCCATGCCAGATACCTTTATTTAACACAAGCGGGAAAGACGAAGACTTGAGAGACTCCTCCAAAGTGTAAATACTGACAAATATTATTATCCACATCTAGGATGAAGAAATAAGACTCCAGTTGGTGGAGAGAAAGGATGTCTTTTTAACTGGCAGAAAAAAGCACCTCACTGCATGAGCAGGATAAACCGAATCATCTTCAGGAACCCTGTCCTGAAACCATGTCTGTAAATACCCAAGCCCTGCTTTCTTTGGGAGGGGACCTCTTCATTCCAGGGTACAGAAGGAGCTGGGTGGATTGATTTCACAACCACAGAAATATTTGGTCAGCCTTTTTTTCAGTTGGTCATTGTTTCCAGGACCTGTGTTGGAAAGGACATTCTCTGTGTGACACAAACAACTTGCATAGAATTGGTTTCCTTGAGAATGTATTTTTATTTTATAGAGCCATCAGTGAAATACTGATGCTGGACAATTTTTTTTTTAGATTAGGCATCCTTCAGTCTCGAGAGACTATGGTAACGTGCTCTGTATGGAGGACTTCGAACAGCGTCTAGTGTGGCTGAGAAGGCCAATTCGAGAGTGACAATCCCTTCCACACTGAAGACAAATACAATCTGTCCCCTGTCCAGCTCCCTGATTTTGCTGGTTTTGGGACTGCGTCTTTGCCTCGGCCTGCTGGACAAGGGTCTCTTCAAAATGGGAGAGGCCATGATGGACCGCCTGCCTCCAGGCTGAACACACAGATGTCAAGGTTTCCCATCCGTTGAGGTCCATTCCTAAGGCCTTCAGATCCCGCTTGCAGATATCCTTGTATCGCAGCTGTGGTCTCCCTCTGGGGCGCTTTCCCTGCACTAATTCTCCATACAGGAGATATTTTGGAATCCGACCATCAGCCATTCTCACAACATGCCCAAGCCAACGTAGATGTTGCTGTTTCAGTAATGTATACATGCTAAAAATTCCAGCTCATTCTAGGATTACTCTATTTGAAAATTTGTCCTGCCAGGTGATACCAAAAATGCGTAGGAGACAACGCATATGGAACGTGTTCAGTGTCATGTTCCTAGGGGTTCCAGAAGGCAAAAGTCCAACAAGCCAGTCCAATATCAGAAGTCCAGAAGATACAAACAGATGCCAAATTGCCAAAGCCAAAAACACAAACCGTAGTCAGAAGCCAGAGTCCAAAGCCAAGGGTCAAGAAAGCAAGGTCCAAGATAAGCAGGAGCGTGGATGCGAGCCAGAGTATTGACTTGTTGCTTCCACAAGCTTCCAAGCCTTCTGGGTGCAGATTATGTAGCAGGAGCAGTCATCAAACTCCTAGAAGCCTTTCATCCTGTTAAAACTCAGGACTGGTTGACCTGATGTTCCTGTGGGAAGCATTCATGCAAGCCTCAGACCTTCATGTCATGAGTCCTTGCCAAAGCTTATCCCTCACTCTGGCTACTGGGGAAGGTGAGGTGTGGCCGAGCAGCCCCTAACTGCATGGGCTCAAAATCCTCTCGTCCAGTGCTAGCGGGCGTCAGGAGTGGCTGCGAGGGACGGGAACTGCCCCGTATTAGGCATCGGCTCTCTAGGCGGCCATCAATGCGAAGGCACAACGTGATTAGTTCTTGCATCGTATTGGGTCGGTCTACACGTGCCAGCTCATCCAGGATATCATCAGCCAGCTCCTCCATATATTGGTCCATGAGAGCCGCCTCGTTCCAGAGCAAGTCTTGGGCCAAGAGTCTGAACTCAGTGGAATACTGGGAAACTGAACCCTTACCCTGTTTCAGGGCCCAAATCTTCCTATTGGCAGTAGCAGCTTGCAAGGGATTAGTAAAGGCTGCTGAAATATGGTCCAAAAAGCCCTGGTAATTGGTTAACAGGGGTGAAGGAGCAAGGAGTAGAGGAGTAGCCCATTTAGCTGCCTGTCCCTTGAGAAGGCTGACTATGAAGCATACCTTGGTTTTATCCGTGGGAAAGTCTCTGGCACGCAGCTCAATATACAGTTTGCACTGTGCCAGGAATGCTGGAAACTCCTCCACCTTTCCTCCAAACTTTTCTGGAGGAAGCACAGGGCACTTGACCTGGGCGGCAGCATTGGCCTGAGATTGCAGTTGTTGCTGCTGAAGCTGTGCCACTGTTTGTGTAAGAAACTGCACCTGAGTAAGCACAGCATTCAGCTGACCAGAGCCTTCACTTGCCTCCCCCTCCATCTTGTGGAGAGAGAGTGGCGGTGGAAGCAATCTGTCACGTTCCTAGGGGTTCCAGAAGGCAAAAGTCCAACAAGCCAGTCCAATATCAGAAGTCCAGAAGATACAAACAGATGCCAAATTGCCAAAGCCAAAAACACAAACCGTAGTCAGAAGCCAGAGTCCAAAGCCAAGGGTCAAGAAAGCAAGGTCCAAGATAAGCAGGAGCGTGGATGCGAGCCAGAGTATTGACTTGCTGCTTCCACAAGCTTCCAAGCCTTCTGGGTGCAGATTATGTAGCAGGAGCAGTCATCAAACTCCTAGAAGCCTTTCATCCTGTTAAAACTCAGGACTGGTTGACCTGATGTTCCTGTGGGAAGCATTCATGCAAGCCTCAGACCTTCATGTCATGAGTCCTTGCCAAAGCTTATCCCTCACTCTGGCTACTGGGGAAGGAGAATCTGGTGGTGATTCAGCTGTCTGTGATTCTGATTGCCCAGCAGTTTCCTCAGCTGTAATTAACCCCTCAGATTCCAGATCTTCTTCGGCTGAACTCATAACATTCAGCTTCCTCTCCTGCCGTGCACAAAGGGTCCAGGTCTCACTGCAGTACTGGAGTGTGCTCAGGACACAGGCTCTATAGACATGGATCTTGGTATATGCCGTCAGCTTCTTATTAAGCCATACTCTCTTTGTGAGTCTAGAGAACATGGTAGCTGCTTTGCCAATGCGTTTATCCAGCTCGACATCTAGGGAGAGAGTGTCAGAGATCGTTGAGCCAAGGTACACAAAGTCATGAACAACCTCCAATTCTTGCGTGGAGATGGTAATAGAGGGAGGTGAGTCTACGCCCTGGCCCATAACTTGTGTTTTCTTCAGGCTGATTGTTAGTCCAAAGTCTTGGCAGGCCTTGCTAAAACAATTCATGAGTTGTTGGAGGTCTTCAGCAGAATGGGTAACAACAGCTGCATCATCAGCGAAGAGGAAGTCCCGCATGCATTTCAGCTGGACTTTGGTCTTCGGTCTCAATCTAGAGAGATTAAAGAGCTTTTCATCTGATCTAGTCCGGAGATAGACACCTTCTGTTGCAGTTCCAAAGGCGTGCTTCAGCATGACAGCAAAAAAGATCCCAAACAGGGTCAGCGCGAGGACACAGCCCTGTTTCACTCTGTTTCGGATGTCAAAGGGTTCAGATGTTGAGCCATCAAAAACTACAGTGCCCTTAATTTCCTCTTGAAAGGACCTGATGATGTTAAGGAGTCGAGGTGGACATCCAATCTTGGGAAGTATTTTAAAAAGGCCATCCCTGCTAACCAAATCAAAGGCCTTTGTGAGATCTATGAAGGCCACAAAGAGTGGCTGTCGTTGTTCCCTACATTTCTCCTGCAACTGTCTGAGGGAGAATACCATGTCAGTGGTGGATCTATTAGCTCGAAATCCACACTGTGATTCTGGATAGACTCTGTCTGCAAGCACCTGGAGCCTCTTCAGCACAACACGGGCAAGCAGCTTCCCTACAACGCTGAGAAGAGAGATGCCACGGTAGTTATTGCAGTCGCCCCTGTCTCCTTTGTTCTTATACAATGTGACAATGTTTGCATCCTTCATGTCCTGTGGTATTCCACCTTCCCTCCAACAAAGACAAAAGACTTCATACAGCTCAGTGGTGATGATCTCTTTACAGCACTTCAGCACTTCAACAGGGATGTTATCCTTCCCAGGTGCCTTGCCGGAGGCGAGGGAATCCAAGGCCACTTTTATTTCTGCTAAAGTTGGTTCGCTGTCCAACTCTTCCAAGACAGGCAGGCACTCGATGTTATTTAATGCCTCTTCGGTTACTACATTCTCTCTGGAATATAGCTCAGAGTAGTGCTGCACCCAGCGTTCCATCTGCTGTGCTCGGTCCTGGATGATCACGCCTGTAGCAGACTTCAAAGGAGCAGATTTCTTTTGTATTGGACCTAAAGCCTGCTTGATACCGTCATACATTCCTTTGATGTTACCTGTGTCTGCTGCTATCTGTATCTGAGAGCAGAGCTGAAGCCAATAATCGTTGGAACATCTCCTGGCAGCCTGTTGGACTTTGCTATGAGCAGCTCAAAGAGCCTGCAAGTTGTACTCACTAGGACAGGCTTTGTATGCTGCTAGAGCTCTCCTCTTATCCTCGATGGCTGGCATCAACTCCTCCGAATGGGCTTCGAACCAGTCTGCCGTCTTTTTGGTCTTCTTGCCAAATGTGGACAAGGCGGTTTTATAAACAGCGTTCTTGAAATGTTCCCATCGTTCAGGTGCATTTGCATTATCTGGGCCTGGAAGGGTTTCCTCAATCGCTTGGGCAAATTCCTCCACTTTTCTTTGATCGCGAGTCTTGCTGATGTCAATACGTGGTCTTCCTTCCTTTTTTGTGTGATACAATCTCTTTGTTCGCAGTTTTACTTTACTACACACCAGGGAGTGATCAGTATCGTAATCAGCACTCTGGTAACTGCGTGTGATCGTAATACTAGGAAGGCTAGAACATCTAGTGAGGATCAAATCGAGCTGATGCCAATGCTTGGATCTTGGATGTCTCCAGGAAACTCTGTGTTGAAGCTTCGTATTAAAGAACGTGTTGCTGACACAAAGACCATAGTAACAGCAAAACTCCAGCAAGCGTTGGCCATTTTCGTTCATCTTCCCAATGCCCAAACGGCCTAGACAAGTGGGCCAAGAATTGTGATCAGCACCAACTCTAGCGTTAAAGTCTCCGAGAATGAACAGTGCCTCTCTCTCAGGGACTTTTTTGATAGTAGCTGCCAGATCGTCATAGAATTTGTCTTTGACTTCTGTTGTGGGCGACAAATAGCTGGACAAATAGCTCCTACCAAACCAACTTTTTGTATGAAAACCCAGCAACATGAATGGCTGTGAGGTAATTACATCAAGCCATCACTGATGTGAAGAACCACATGCTACGAACTAGGTAAAAAATTAAGCTTCAGTGTTTAATGTGTAGTCCTTCTGGTTTCTGGAAGGCTATGAGTGAGCAAAAGCCAGTGTTGTGGGGTGGAAAGAGTGTTGGATCAGAACTGAGTAGACTTGGGTTCAAATCCCTGTTTGCCCAAGAAAACTCACTGGAGAATAATCTTTCTTGCTTGTTTGCTTGCTTGCTTGCCTGCCTGCCGGCCTGCCTGCCTGCCATCAGTGTTGCACAATTTAGAATATTTTGAAATATTAGTTGTGGGGCCTCTCAGCAACTCTATCATAAAAGAAATTGTAGCCATTTGTGGTCCTAAAAGGACTGTGGGGTCATTTTGCTCCTCAGGAAATTTGCAGCACAATGCTTCTGGAAGTGAAGGATTGTCTGGCTGAATGCTTTTCTACTGGTGAAAACCACCTGCACTTTGACATTGCGATTTGGTAGAAAAGGAGTCTTTGCCCAGTTTTGCCAATCAACTCAACTCCTCCCTTCCTCCCAGCCTGGCTCCACCCCTTGCCATCAGATTAGGAGACAAGGACACCACCTTTCCTCTCTTGCTTCACAACTTCATCTGCAACGCCATCAATATATTCCGAATTTTCCCAATTTTCAAGGGAAATCCTTGAAACCCCATAGGGTTGCCGGGTTCAGAGGAGTTTCCTCAGAGGGTGTAGACCTCTTTCACAAATCCCTTCTCTCTTTTCCTGAATAGAAACACTCCTTGGAAGAACGTGGTGACTCGTCCTCGACACTAACCAGACCAGACCTGTGGAAAATATGGGAAGGAATAGCAGCATCACTTTACATGGATCTTTGGTGTTATACTGTTTCAGCATCCCCTTCCCTCTCAGCAGATCCCTCCCTCTCTGGGTCCCTCTTTTCCCACCAGTCTGACTTGCTGTGCCTCCCAGGTTCCCAGTCCTTCAGAACACCTGGAAACCCAGCCATTTCTTGAACCAGGGAAATAAAGGGGGAAATGGTCAAGGATGCAATTATCTCGATTGGCTGAAAGACCTGAGTCCTCCCCTTTCCCCCGGGAGCCCCATCTCATCCCTCCACCTGTGGACCCCCAGACGGCTGCAGCTGCCGGACTCCAGCACATGTGGGGCTCCAGTGAGAATGCCAGATGCAATGGCAGAGAAGGAAGGAGGGTTCTCTCCCCTTTTGCCTCCACCCCTCAGTCTTCTTTGCTCCCCTTCTCTCTTCCTCTCTTTCTTGTCCTCCACCATTTCCCTCTGGCTCTTCCAATGCTCTTAGGGTAGCCTTGGCAGCCTTGGAGGGGCAGGGGAGGAAAAGGAAGAGAAAAGAGAGGAAGGGGAGAGGGGGAGGGGGAGGGGGAGGGAAGAAAGGAGGGAGGAAAGCCATTCTTCCTCCTTCCTTTTCACTCATCTGGTGATGAGTGACTCTTTCTTCCACCACCACCACCCCGTCCCCAAGTATCCTCATTTCAGCTGAATTGAAGCCCGCTTGGCTTTTTGCAAGCAAATTGGCCTCCAATTGGATTGTGTTGGACCCCAGTGAGGGCACAAAATTGTGAGATGCCTCCGTCAACCCTTCCTTGAGCCTCCACATCTTCATCCTGAAGAAGACAGGCCAGAGGGCTGGTGAATAGAAGGAGGGGCACTTGGGTTCTGTCAGGAAGATGGGAAGGGTGGCGTGCTCTCAGGTTTAGTGGAGGGAGGGAGGATGTTGGAGACTCAAGGGAGGTGATGGAGAGTTGAGTTCTTCCCTGGTTTGGATTGGTATCCTGGCCAGGGAAGAACTTTGGGGGCCTCGTAAAGCTTCCCTCATATTTGGGGTGGACTTTACGATGCACCGTCTTTGTGATCTGGGCCAAGCCATGAGAAAGCTTGGCGCCTTGGCACCTCCATTTGCACAGCACAGCCAGAGTTGGGTAAGTGGTTGTGAGTGGGAGGGAAGAGCAGCCCACTGCTCTCCCAACTGTCCTCTGGCTCGGACGGCGATCTAGGTGCAAGGTAGAAACGCACCACAGCCCTGTTCCCAACCCAGGGATTCAGGTGGTTCGGCAGGTCTTTCTTTTCCCTGGCACTTGAACCCCTGCTATGACCAAGGAGGAAGGGCAAGGAAAAAGGGGTGGTGGTGAGAGAGAGAGAGAGAGAGAGAAGAGGATTGGAGGGCAGTTATAAACTGCTGGTGATAACTCAAAAATATCATGATGTTCCAGAGCCCCCGCTGTAGGAAGGAGGGAGGGGCACGAGGCTGGAGTGGCAGAAGAGAGTGCAGGATGTGAGCCTTCCTTCCTCCTTGCCATCACGGTTCCTGCAGCCAGAACTAGAGGAGGGAGGGAGGGAGGGGAGTGATGCTTCCCCCACCCCTGATCCTCTCTGAAATCCGTTCTATTTTGCATTGGTGGATTGGGGGGGGGGGATGACTGAAGGAAGTGGATGAGCATTGACGATGAGCACAGTCCCTTCGTATTCGCATGAGATCTCGGAAGGGAAAAATATGGGAAGATTTGCCTTCTGTGCTGGGTTAGGCTGACGGGAAGAGCCCCCTGCTCTGTAGGGACAGAAATGGGACGACTCCACTCTCTTCTCGTGCTCTGCTGACCATGTAAGATGAGGAGGCACCCTTCTCAAGTTGGATTGGGAGTTTTTCCAGGCCTCATGGCTGTTCTACTCCAAACCAATCACCCTGTTTTCTACTGCTGAAAGGAAAGCCTCTGCTTCTCTGAAGAGCTGCAGGTTTTTCTCCTCCTGCACCTGAATCTCCACTGGATTTATAGCTTAGGGATTCAGTCTCACTCTCCTACAAAGTGTTGTTTGGGGAGGCTCTGAAAAAGAGGACAAGGTTTCACCTAACAATTCCTGTTTCAGGGTAACTACCCCCAAAGATTTCAGGGGGTGTGCCTTCTTTTGCTCTGAATCTAAATACACAACCCAGAAACCCCACTTCCAAGCTTTTACGTCCTCCTGGATTGGAGCACCGTGTTCTTGGTTGTCCTCTTCTTGACTTGCCCCAGTTACTTAGTGCTTCCACATCTGTTTCCAGGACATCAGCAGCATTGTAGATGCTTCACAGTCCATGGGACCAGAGAGGGTTGTTCTAGGGACTCCGGATTTATGATCCCTTCTCATCATTTAATCTAATCCCAGGATAAAATGACGAATCTCCATTCCCATGCCTGCGTGCTTGCTAATGCACTGCCTATGGAACTGGCATGATGCTTTCTTATTACTGAGCACTTTCTTCTCGACTCACTGGATCTGTGCTGGAACAGGTCCTGGTGAGAGAGTTCTGCACATCTGCTGAAAGACCTTCTTTTGAAGCCCATTTGTTGCCGCTGATTTCTGGGCTGCACAAGGGGTTCGAGACCTTCCCTTTTCATCATGTTCTTTTTTTCACTTTCTTAGCAGTTAGGAGGATCCCCACTGGTTGAGGGAGAGTAGCACAGAGACTGTTCAGTCTCATCGCAAACTTCATCCAGCTTAGACCCCAGAGGAGGGCAGCATGTACTGTAAATGTGACGTTTCCTGCCACACATCCCAGGCACGTCGCCAATGCCAGGGCCTAACAGGAGGCTCAAAACTCTTGAGCCCATCTGTGACGTTCGCCCTCGTGGCCCCTGTTTGTCTCACTAAACACAGAGCTCACAAAGGCAAACCAAAACACCTCTTGACACGCTGCCACCAGTTGATCTCCTTATCAACGTACTTTACTTAGAAAATATGAAGGTCCATTCAGTACTGACTTTTTAATAGAACAGGTTTATTGATTACAGTGGGTTTCTGGAACAATTCATAAGCACAATCTTCAAGTTTCATCAAGCTTCAATATTAACCTTCTATAGTTATTATCACAATTTACACTCAGACTAATCACTCCTCAGACCCCAAACTATCCTTCTCTCTCAGATTCCTCACACCAACTCTGACTGACTCTAACTAACTCCCTCCTCTCAGGCTCCGCCTTTTAACATCTCTTTCAGCCCCGCCTTTAACCACATTAGCATATAACTCATGAATAATACATAACTTATTGCATAACTTAGGGTGTTCGCCACACCATCTTTCCTTCCTCTGATTTCTTCCTTTGCCTTCAGGGTGAGACGCTTTGGACTCTTCCCACTCTTGCCAGCTTCTCTCCCTGCCAGGGTGCTTCGGCCTCATCTCTTAACTCCAAGGCTGTGTCTTGAATGTCGTCCCCACTACAGGCAGCCGAATCCTGGTGGTGGCCTTTGTCTTCTCGTCCAGCTTGAGCTTGATCGGTTGTCCATCCTTTTTCATTTCTGTCATTCCTCTCCACACTCTGGACGTTTCCATTCCCTGCTAAGCCTCCTGAAGGAGTCACCTGAGTTAGGTGTAATTTGCTCATTTGCAGTGGCTGCAACGCTGCTCCCCCCCCCCCCCGTTCCTTGTGGCCAAGAGAATCTTCTGTTGAAATGTTTTCCTTCTGCTCCTGCCAGTGAGCAGTGAAGAGAAGAAGGGGCAGCTTCCTTACCCTTTTTAAACTGGGCAGGTGGACTGGGGTGGAAACCCTCCCTCTCCGGTCGGCCTGTCGGCCTCTCCGCAGCCTATCCTTAGAATTCCCCCGCCAGACAGCAAGGGTGGCAAGGGAACCCCACCCCACCCTGGCCAATCGGGAGCCACAGGGGCGGCAGGGGATACCAGCGGCCGCCCTCCCCTCGCCCTCGCAGCCTACCTAGGAAGCAACAAGTGATGCCTGGGGAGGTCTGAGCAAAGGTCTTTTCTCTCCCGCAACTCTTTGTGTTGCCTGACTACCCTTTTTCTTTCTCGGCTCGGGAGTTGCGTCTTCTGGACTCCCTCGGTGGCTCCTCTTGGCCCCACTGAGGGTGACTTCCTTTTCCAGGGACTGAAGAGAAGCTTAAATAAGCTCCAAGAGTTTAGCCACCTAGAGCAACTAAAAATAAATTATACAAAATCTAAAGTGATGATTTTTGGAAAGCATCCCCCCAGATTCAGCTGGACTATAGGTGAAAATAAAATAGAACAAGTCCAGACCTTCAAGTACCTAGGAGTGCATTTTGATGAGAAAAACTGCTGGAAATCCCAGATACAGAGCACAAAACTATCGGTTCAGAAATCTAGCCATGCTCTGGTCAAATTTTTCCATTCTAAAGGTGGTAACCTAGTAACCCCAGCTTTAAAAGTCTTTTCAGGGAGGGTGATCTCTCAAATGCTTTACGGAACTGAGATCTGGGGTATGAATCAGAACAACCTACACCATCTTGAAGTAGGACAGAATAAATTTCTGAGACACATCCTCGCGGCACCCCAGGGGAATCCAGCAGCTTTTCTTAGAACAGAGACAGGCATGGTGTCCATTAAAGCCAGGGCAACTCTAGCTATATTCTCCTACTATAAGAGGGTGATGGATATGTCCGACCACCGTCTACCTAAACGTTGTATGGTAGAGCAATGGAAGAGTGGCGGCTGGGCAACTTCAGTTCAAACCCTACTAAAATCTAAATCCCTCTCCACAGATATTTTTCTTTTTTCTGAGGTTAAAAGAATGTTGAGGGACTGGTTCTACAAATTGGATAATGACCAGGACTTAGCCTTAATTCACTCTTCAAACTTTTCTCACTGGTACCATCTGCTGAAAACAA
The DNA here is from genome assembly GCA_037013535.1 of Intellagama lesueurii. NCBI lineage: Eukaryota > Metazoa > Chordata > Lepidosauria > Squamata > Agamidae > Intellagama > Intellagama lesueurii. The sequence goes on from JBAJHW010000006.1 coordinate 75,784,382, forward strand.
ACCACTCAAGGGCGCAATACTTACATACACTTACTTTTGCCTCCTTGAGAACTGCATTCACAGAACTCTGTTTCCAAACCATGCCAACCGATGTCTTAGACGGCAGGTATATGAATGTCCCTAAACATCTAAGGCTATGTATTTGCGGAGCAGGTGAGATAGAGGATCTTGTCCACTATTTACTCTACTGTCAGCTCTATCAAAACCCTAGAGAAAAATTCCTGGATAACATTTTGGCTGCCCTACAGGAGGAAAGCCCTCAGATAAAGGTGGTCAGGTTACTTTTGGACTGTGACCCTTATGTTACATACAGAACAGCGCTGTTTGCAAAAGCGGCCAGAAATATTCGAGCTAATTTCCTGAAAGCCATTGCGATCAATTGTGCGGGGGACTCCCAGATATGAAGGGTTTCTTATTATTTTATATGTCTGTGATTTTATCATGATTTTATTTGAGCATATTTGTATTTTAATCAATTGTGATGGCTTTTAGCTAATACAATAAACTTGAACTTGACTTGACTTGACTTCCTTTTCCAGGGGAAGCCTCTCCTTTGCTTACAGTTGCTGAGTCCCTTTGAGCGCCTTGCCTTTCAAGAGAATTCTCTCTCTGGACATCTCACTAGCCTGTGTGCCCTACACGGCTCAGCTGGCGAATACAATGACACCAGAAAACAATTCACACTCTCCGGCCCCCATCTATCATGTAGAGTTTGGTGGTCCTGGGCTGGGTCAAACTGGAACATCAATTAAAAATGTTTGGTCCTTTTCTTCCCTTTCCTTTCATTCTTTTAAATTGCATGTCATTCCATTCTTCGTAATCCTGTCCATTCTTTGAATCTTTTTTAAATTCAGCGTAAATGAGATACATTGTGTGTGATCACTCCTTCCTCTTGTGTTCTGTTGCTCCCCTACCACTTTCCTTTTGAACCCTGTTCCTCCTCAGGTCTGTGCTTCACTTGTGTTGCTTCCTGGGGGTTGTGGTGGAGGGGATGGAGCGTCACCGAGCCCTTTTCCCCCTCTGTCCTTGCCCAGAATGGATGCTTCTGCGCACCTTCACAGACCTTCCTAAGCCCCGGGGTCTCTTGCTTTTTTTATGCTTTTCTTCCAATCAAGAGGTGGACCTGTGGAATCCACGGTGCAGCCACCAGGTAGGGCTGAACGTCTGCCTTAATGAAGAAAATCCACCCAAAAAAAAACCCCACACAAAGAAAGCCACATTCTTAACTCTGCTACACTTTCCACTCTGATTGAATGCACGAGGCATCTCTCTATTCTTATTTCAATCTCTTTCTTTTATTTTACCATTTGAAAGGCGCCCCCCCCCCTCCACTCACAGCAGAGCACCAGAAGAGAAAGAGTCACCTGAGCATTGCCTGCCCAGGGGAGGGAGACCCTTCCTTTGCTTTTCCTGCTGTGATCCCAGTCTCCCTCCAGCACTAGAAGTAAGGGAGAGTCACCTTCCAATTGGGAGAGTCTCCCTCCATTAACCATCCTGGGGAGCAACACCTTCTTTCTGAACAGGGAAATGAGGAGGCTCAGCACCATCGGAGGCCCTATGCTTCCCAGGCTCACCCAGAATAGGGCTCCAGGCTCTGGGGTCCATGGGAAAGGTAGGAGCCATGGCAGTCTTGCATGTGTCTGAGGATGGGGGGCAGGGACGTGGAGGGGGAGGCCTCCCTGCCCTCCCCTGCCACAGCCAGAGCCGGAGGCAGTTTAGTGGGTGGGAGTGGGAGGGAGGGGTTTCCGTGGGGGAAGGGGGCCATTCGGAAGGTGGGTGCCCGTCTGAAAGGCATCCGGTGGATCTTCCAAACTGGGGGATTCCAGGGCTCAGGGGCTTAAATTCTCCTGGGAAGCACCAATTATCCATGTCTCCAGGCCATCAGGCTTAGAGTGGGGTAGGAGACGGAGGTTCAGCTGCCTGTGGGGGCAGTGGAGGAAGAGAGGGAGTCTGCTGGGAATGTACACGGTTCTCAGTCTGCTGTTTGGATATTTGGCTGATGTTCGAGCAGCCGATTTTGAAATATGCAGTAGAAGACGAAGAAAACCCCCGTTGTAAAATCCAAATCTAAAAACTGGAAGGCCGGCCTGAAGAGCAGCAGCAGCAGCAAGGAGATCGCATGGGAAAGGGCAGAGCCAAACCCACTCCCGGAGATCCCTTGCGAGAGGCGGAGGTGGGAGCTCTGTCAGTCATCCAGGCCGGAAAGCATCCCACGTTGACTTGGCCATGCCTTGTTGTTGTTTAGTCGTTTAGTCGTGTCCGACTCTTCGTGACCCCATGGACCAGAGCACGCCAAGCCCTCCTGTCTTCCACTGCCTCCCGGAGTTGGGTCAAATTCATGTTGGTAGCTTCGATGACACTGTCCAGCCATCTCGTCCTCTGTCGTCCCCTTCTCCTCTTGCCCTCACACTTTCCCAACATCAGGGTCTTTTCCAGGGAGTCTTCTTTTCTCATGAGATGGCCAAAGTATTGGAGCCTCAGCTTCAGGATCTGTCCTTCCAGTGAGCACTCAGGGTTGATTTCCTTCAGAACGGATAGGTTTGATCTCCTTGCAGTCCAGGGGACTCTCAAGAGTCTCCTCCAGCACCACAATTCAAAAGCATCAATTCTTCGGCGGTCAGCTTTCTTTATGGTCCAGCTCTCACTTCCATACATCACTACAGGAAAAACCATAGCTTTGACTATGCGGACTTTTGTCGGCAAGGTGATGTCTCTGCTTTTTAAGATGCTGTCAAGGTTTGTCATCGCTGGCCATGCCTACACGCTCCTAAAGGACTTGGTTGCTGCCACTGCTGCTCTTCCATTCCGACCAGGGAAGGTAGCTCTGCTAAACGGCTGGGCACAAGGATGCTTTTCTCCTCTTCCTACCAACAGGGGCGACAGGGAACTGGCTCAGTCTTCCCTCAACATTTTTTAAGGTGTTGCTTTGCTCCTCTGTACCATTCTTCTTCTTCTGCTGTAACTGGCAAGGCCAAAAGATTTGTGTATTTTTAAAAGGAAGAAATAAAATTATTATTGTCTTTTTCTGTTTATTTCTTATCTGATTGATGTCTGCTCTGTGATCAGTATAATATTTTGCTTTAGATTATTGATACTTTTGGTGTGACTATCTGCTTGTTGCTCTCTTTTGTTATTGATACTTTATATACTTGTTCTGAAACTTATGGTATCCGCATATTGTGCATTGAAAGACTGTTCACAAATAAAGCAGAGATTGGAATCCAAGGAAGCTCAGCCTTTTTTGTACTGCAACTCGCAGAATGATCCAGATCTGGAGGAAAGGAATTGCAATACATTGCAGTCTTACTCCCACTTGGGGATCTCCAGGTCATCTTCAGCCTCCTCCTCCTCACACATCGGCCTCAGTCCGGAGTCCACTCTTTCCAAGAGGAAGAAGAGAATGGTAATGGGAGAGAAATGTGAAACGTTTTGATCCTATTGTGTATCGAAAGACTGGATACCAAGAAAGGAGAGATTGGAAATGCCTGAAGCAGTCACCCCATGTGCCCAATGCCCTCATTTTTCTATTTGAAAAGCTGCCTTCTTTTAGGACAGGGGGGTAATTTGTCCACCGCCCTATTTTAGCTGGGGGAGATTTTTCAGAACCAGAACTCCCTTGATTTTTGTCCCAGGTGTCAACACCCTTCAAAACTCTTACACTTTATTAATCAAGCCACACTCTGGCACCTAAGGCATTAAAGGTGGGTTCCACCTGCCCATACCCTGTTGGTTGGCTTCTGCACAGCCCCCCCCCCAAACCATAAGAGAGGATGAAAAGGATCAGTCTAGACTTGGCTCACCAGGTGAAGCCAAGACAGTCCCTCCTGTCTTTCAGGAGAGCATTAGGTCAAGACAGGTTCTTCCAAGATACTGTCAAGTCTGCAAGTTAATCTAAGATGAACCTTCTTTGGAAACATAAGACTAAATCCTTCCGGGATTTTCCATGTTTGCAAGAGCAGCATGTGAAAGCTGCATGCTCATAGGAAAGGTGGCTACTATGTGCTTGGAGTATGATGAAGCTCACATCCAATGTGAGACTATCAACTCCTGCATTAGTAGCTGCAGCTTCTGGGATTCCTCTTGTGCATGCATACAACCCTAAAAGGAGTCCGTTCAGAGTAATGTTTTAAGATTCAAAGAGGGGCTAGAGTAGTGAGCATGAGCTTAAAAGAGAACTTTATTCTGGAAAGCCTCAAGGCCTCTTTACACCAATAACCAACTACCAATTGTCTTTTGAGATGCTCATGAAATTACTAATTCCTGAGTGTCAATTTAGTTTTTGATATGTAAAATATGTCTACCTCAGTAGGGAATCCATTCTTTCCAAGAGAAGAGAAAAATATTAATGGAAGAGAAATGTGAACCATTTTGATCATATTGTGTATTGAAAGACAAAGATACAAAGAAAGGAGAGATTAGAAATGCATGAAGTAGCAACCCCGTATCCCAAGCCATACCTTAATGCGTTCATTTTCAAAGGTTTCTTCCTTTAGGGCAGGGGTCTCCAAACTATGGCCCGCAGGCCACATCCGGCCTGTCTTGCCTTTTTATCCAGCCCAGCGAACATCACAGTCTCAGGTCCGCAGGCTCAGATCCGTTCCCTTCAGCCCGTGCGCGTGTGCATGCACACACATGCGCATGCGGGTGTGTGTATGTGTGCGCGCATGTACGTATTTTCCTTCGGCTCTTGAAAATGTGGAACCTCATGCTGAAAAGTTTGGAGACCCCTGCTTTAGGGCATGGGGGCAATTTGTCCACTGCCGTATTTTAGCTGGATGAGTTTTTTCAAAACTGGAATTCACTTAACTTTTGTCCCAGATGTCAAAGCACTTCGAGACACTTTAGTAATCAAAAACAAGCCACACTCTGGTACCTAAGGCACCAATGGTGGGTTGTACCTGCCCTCACCACATTGGTTGGCTTGTACAAAGCCTCCCCTCAAAACCACAATGAAAAGGATCAGTCTTCTTGAGCATATTTGAAGCACTTTCCCTTCACCCTAGACCTTCTGCAGCCTATGCAGAGCTGCTTCCACCCATGAGACAAGGGGAAGAGAGGTCTCCACTGAGATCTCCTTTGGAAGGGTAGCCCACCCCTCCTTTGCAGGCATTCTGTACTAGGGGAATAAGTCACCTGACCATGCTTCCCAGGGAAGGGAAACCCTTTCTTCACTTTTCCTGCTGTGATCGAGTCTCACTCCAGCACTACAAATGAGGGATAGTCACTTTCAAATTTCTTAAGGGTGGAATCTGATGGGCATTTGGCCCACTGTTTGGTGCATCACACAGCAGCATCACTAGAGTGAACCAGCCCACCCTCAGAGCATTCTTAAGTGCACCATTCTGAGTCCCTATCATGGACTTTTTTCTTCTTTTTAAAATGCAAGTATCATTGCTTAATTTTGGTTCATTTCGAGAGTATGTGATAGCTGGAAACAAACCAAAGCAAGCTTGTGGCTCTGAAACTGCCTTCTGCTGTCAATTTCCCAACTTGTGAAGTGGCTTAAGAAGACATTGCATTCATGATATTGGCAAATGAAACATTTCCTCTGTTCCATGGAGGGGCAGAGGAAATGATTTTTTTTTTTTACTGTGTTAGTGCAGTGTTAATATGCTGTATCCGTTATTAAAAAGTTAAAAATTGAATACTTCCACTTTCCAGAAGTGGAAAGATAAATCACAAAGAAAAGGAAAAAGAATCTCCCTTGTTGCCCCCTCCTGTCTCCTTCCACTTCCTAGAGGAAGTTTTCATTTACAAAAAAAAAATTATAAGTGTTGCAGCCCATCTTTGTCTCAGCAGCTGTGTGTGTCCATGGAGGAGCAAGGGGCATCCCCCTCCCAATAAGTCATATTGCCCTAATTCTCACATTTTGCATGCTGTTTTATTAAGGGCAAGTCTCTAGCCCTTGTAGAAGCTTGGATGGAAGGCAATATGTGGAATCACCTTTGTTCCCATTTGTTTTATAAGCCACTAACTTGTTCCTGCAGTATCTAAGTGTTTTAAGCAAATGTTAAGTTATAGGAATGGTCGACTTTTTTTTCTTGTGGAATAAATTTCATGCTTTCATTTTAAAGTTGGTGCTTTGATCTTCCCTGAGGGCAAGTAACTTTTGCCTCTTTTCAAAAAATTATCAGAAATTTGGGAGTTCAGTGTGGACGTATCTGGTCACATGTCTATCTTGTCCACCTCCAGGTGTGTTGGCAACCTGCCTAGATTTGTACAATTACTTGTGTGGTTTACATGTGTAAACATGTGCTGCATAGAACTGCTGCTTTAATTGCACTCTGTCTGGATAAGGAGAATGAAGTGTTAAAATCAGAGGATGAAAGAAAATCATTCTAGTCTTCAAAGTCCTTCCATGGAAGAAAAAATATCAAGAATTAAAACATCATATAATTCCATTCAATGGAGTCTGTTCCCAGATGTGGCAAGTAATCAATTAGATATTAAGCATGAATATGGTTTGGCAAAGAGCTGTCCATGACAGCATCCCTATTGATACGACAATCACCTTTGAGCAAGGGTGATCAGCAGTCTTTCTGTTGGACAGAACTGTGGCCATCATACTGTTGAAATCCCTAGAGTTATCACTGCCCTTTTTCTTACCTACAAGAACTGATTTTATAAGCATCAGTACATGTACAGGATAACTCCAGTGTTCTGTACTTCTCTGAAATATGATCACGTACTTGCAGTCCACAAACAAGTGATATACTGGAATATTCTAACATCAGAGATAATAATTGAAAATGTATAATCTCTCTTAAGTCCAGAAGTATCTGGGCATTGTATGGCTGCACAATTCATGTCTACACATTTTCAACAAAAGAGAAATGCCTGAGAAATTGACGTGAAAATCATGTCAAAGAGAGGGTGTTACATATTACTTTAAGAAAGAATGTGTTAGAAGGAGAACGTTTATAACGTGAAAGTAACCAGCTACCTGTGTGTGATTTTTAGGTGGATTGTTACGCATTACTGCTTTGACTGGATTTTTAGTACTACTTGTGTTTTCCATTTTTGTTTTTTCTATTTCTCAGAGTAGCATTTAAAAAAATATTTGTATACTTATTGTTCTTAACTTTAATATTACCTTTTAATGATGTAAGATGCTTCTTTATACTCATTGTTCTTAACTTTAAATATTATATTTTAATGTTGTAAGCTACCTTGGGTCCTTTTCAAGGAGAAAGGTAGGGTAAAATATTTTAAGTAAATACATAAAATAAAAGGACATGGAGCCATCATGAAGCCTTATGTCTCTAGCTGAAGTGGAAAGGTACAGAAATACAGTACATCTCCTTAGCTGTTATTGGTAATTTCAAACCATCGCTATCCTTTTCAGTGGCATCTTGAAAACCAGCTGGTATCAGTTCTGAAACACGATATGGCATTAATAATAACCTGAACCTGTCCTGTGTTGCTACCTGGTTCATTCAAGCAGTGTAAATGACACGGCCAGCATTAACAGACCTTCCCAATGCTCTTCACCCACAGAAGGTCAAGCAATGTGGTGAATCGCTGACTGACAACTTCATGTCACAAAACTCACTGCTGTAGTTCATACCCACAGCACACAGAAGGGGCACATAGACAGGTACTCTGTGAATAGCACAACGTGTGACTGGAAGAGATGATGGGTAGAGTGGCAACAAAGCTATCACAATGGCACAGCCCCACTTTTGGTTTTTACCACGTTCCTTTTATTCCTTTAACCCCAACAGTGATCTGTGATCAGCTTTTGCGATTTCATGAGGAAGGTGCATGAGCTTCTTTGCTAATAAGGCTATTGTTATTCATCTGACCTCAACAGGAAAACAGGCCTTTTTAGCAACCAGACTACAGTGACTATCTTCAAGAATTCTTGTCATATGAGATGCAGATTTTCTTTTTTAATTTGGAGAATCTCTTAGTTTACCAGGGAATGTTCTGCTGAATTTCTTAGGATGGATAGCTCAGTGAGTTAGGTATCTGGCTGTAGAGCCAGAGCCTGGGATCCCAATTCCTCATTGTGCATCCCAAGAGAAGAGCCAGCCTGTGTGGCCTTGGGCAAGCTGCACAGTCCCAGGGTGCCCACAGAAGGAGGGAATGGCAAACCACTCCTGAGTACACTCTCTACCTAGAAAACCCTGAAATTATTATTATATTTCATAAGAAACCTCATTTGAGCCTGTTTCACATTCCTGCTGTCTCATTTTTGAATGCTCTAAACACAGTAAAGAATTTGGGAGAGGAATCTGAATGTACACTAGACTGGGCCTAGGGATCTTGGCTTCCCATCAGAAACTAGATTAAAATAAAGTGTTACAAATGCAAGAAGATGCCCCAACTTAATCTTTCACTCAATCAAGCTTTGATAAGCTTTTGGTGAAAGCCCATTTAGGCACCCTCACTACTGTTTCACGCTCACCAATCTTGAAGCGGTTGCCTCCCTCTTGAGTCATGATCAAAGAAAATTCCGCCAGTCTTTCCCCCACTTCCCACTGTCTATCTGTTTTTCCCACAATAAGGTGGGCACAGCTAACCTCGTAGGTAGATTTTTCCAGGTAATCTTTCCCTCCTCCCTTTTGTCCTCACTTAACTGAACAGGTACTATATTAACTCAGTGTGAGTGGATGCCAGACCACTTCATTCTCTTAAAAAGTCATAGCAACAAAGTGTTATAATATTAAAAAGTATATGTTACATTGTCCCATGTTGGCCACCAGCTCCACTAGGCAAGGCACCAATGCAGCCTGGAAGTAAAGACAGAGGTGTTCCATTCAGAAACAGGCAGAAGGGGAAAAGAAAGAAAAATAAACATGCACCAACTTACATAGCTGATAGTGGTAGCCCTGGTCACACCCAGGCACACATCCCACTTACTGGGGAAGACTGAACAACATGCAGTGAGGGATCTAAAAATGAGATTTCAAAGTGGGTTCGTGTGGTGTACATGTTCTTGCTCCCTTAACTCTGCTTTGAAAAGAGATAGCTGAACCAGAGGCAATCACCGTTCCTGGGAACAATGGCAATTAAAGATAGTGTGCATCATGTGGATCTTAAAAACCACGGTGAAGGGCAATGCTACTGTGGCATCCGCCCAGGTCATCAATATTCATATGCTATCTGCATAGACCAATGGGAGTGCTGGAGGGGCGGAGTCATGAGATATAAGAGACTCAGCAGGAGGAGGAGGAGTTAGATAGGGAGTTGAAGAGATTGAGAGAGAGTTTTGGAGTTTGGACGGGAAAGTGGTGGTTGAGAGTGGATGAAGGAGGATGTTTGTTAAGAGTTAACAACATTGCTTGAAGTATCTACATCTGTAACAATAAACAATTTCTATTTGGTTCTTTTAAAATGACGTATGGCCTGGACCTCGATTATTAATAATAGGTTATGTTGATGTAATCAACTGGTGGCAGCTGAAATACACGTAGTGGGAGCTCTTAGTTTGGTGAAACAAGCAGGGGCCACGTGGGGATTGTGACAAATTGGTGGCACAGCACTGGGATACAAAACAATCCAGTGAAAAGTTGGATGGGCTTGAGTTTAAAGGTATTTCTAGCTAGAAGGGGTTAGGATCTGTGGTAAGAAGTGGTTACCCATTAGAATCTTGGTGAAGACTTAGTTTCGGGGCTTCTGAACCCAGATCTGGGGAATCCTAAGATAAGGAAAAATACCTATTCAAGAGAAACTATTTTACCTCAGGATTTACAAGACCTAGTGGCTAGCTCAAAAGCTGGAGCTCTGAGGGTAAAGAGCAGTGGCGGATAGAGTGGAAGCCTAGGTCAGGATAGATATGAGGTGATAATAAAAGCTAAGCAGAAGTTGTTCTTGTGTCTGGAGACAAGAATCGCTCAGACAGGAAAATATTGTGGCAAGAGTTGTGAGCTTGGGAGTGTCTGAGGCAAGCTGCTTGGAAAAGCGCAACCTAGTTACAAGAAAAGCCACTGAAAGAGAGAAAGGGGCTTGTACTTTTGGCTTTTGTGAGGGAAAAGAACCAGTCCAGGTTAATAAGAAATTGTATTGTTTATGCCACCCAAAAGAAGTAAAAAGTCAGTTATGGAGGCACAAGTTGAGCCCCAGAGTGCTGAGGAAAATGGGAACCCTCAAATTCAAAGGGATGAAGAAACTGAGGGACCTGTATTGATTGCCTCAGAGGAAGAAAATATTCAAAGCTCCCAAGATTTTGAAAAATGGAAGCTAGAACAAGAATACAAACTAAGGGAAAGAGAACTAGAAATTAAAGAAAGGGAAAGGGAATTAGAGTACAGAGAACGTGAAAGGAAAAGGGAATTTGAGCAAGAATTGGAAAGGGAAAAAATCTAAGAAAGAGAAAGGGAAAGAGAAATGCAGTTTCAAATTGAGATGAAGAAATTGGAATTAGCTGCTCAAAATAATAATAATAATTCCAGTGTGGGAAATCTCTCAAAAATTGACCTAAAGAAATTTCCCCAATATCGGTAAGGGGATTGTCCTGAATCTTTCCTGATTTCATTTGAGAGAACCTGTTGGGACTTTGAGGTTAAAGATGATGAGAGGATGATAATTTTAAGATCACAAATAAGTGGAGTTTTATCTGAGCTTTATTCATAGATGCCTCTGGAGCAAGTTAGAGATTTTGAGGCTTATAGAAAGATGGTGTATTCCTGATTTGGGATTAATTCAGAGCACCTCAGAAGGAAATTTAGATCAATTTCAAAGAAACCTGAGGAGTCTTTTACCCAACCTGGGGCACATTTGACGCAGTATCTCAATAAATGGCTGGAACAGGAACATGTCTCTACCTTAGACCAAATGAAAAACGTGTTTGGACTAGAACAATTTTATTCAATTTTACCAGGGGAGTTACGTTATCTTGTCAAGGATAAGGATCCTAAAAATGTGCTGCAGGCATCTAAATATGCTGATTCTATTAGTGGGATCAGAGATCCTCAATTTTCTGAGGTAAAATTTGGTAGGAAAGTTTGGGACGAGAGTAAATCCAGTAAAAACAAAAGTTACCTCAGTCAGGTGTCAGCTAAGGGAGGCCATTTTAAAGCCAAACCCTCATCCCCAGAGCACAGTCCCCTGAAATCAAATAATCCTGACGGAAAAGTTAATAAACCCTTTATTCTGAACCTAGAGCCAATAAGAAATGTTTTTCCTATGGGGAAGTGGGACATTTTGGGCCCAGTGTGAAAATCAAAAGGATACGAATTTCAGTCAGCCTAAAAAAGTATTTCTTCTTCAGTCTTCAGCAACTGAAGTTAGCAGCAGCACTGTTGCTAAAGAAACGGACTTGGCAGAGAGCCCAGAAATTCCTAAAGCCAGAGTGGTACAATGTTTCCTAATCAAGTGCGATCCTATTTTACTAGAAAACTCAGCAGAAAAGATTTTTATCAATGGTGTAAAATATCTTAGCCTTAAAGATTCATGCTCTCAGAGAACTATTTGCCATCCTGACATAATCCCTGAGAAAGACATAACATGAGAAGGTCTCCATTAAAGGGACTGGTTCTGAGTTGGTGGTCCTACCTACAGCCAAAATATCTGTGAACTATAAGGGGTGGTCTGGTATATGGAAAGTAGCAGTGTCAGACCAAATTCCAGCTCCTTGTCTGATTGGTTTAGATCTAGCCAAGCATGTGCAGAGTGCTTTAGTAGTAACCTGCTCTTAGGGGAGGCAAATTGAAGCCTCTGAGGGAAGAGCTGAAACTCTCATTGAAAAACCCACTTTAGGTGAACATCCTGAGATGAGAGAGACAGCTGGTTTGGTGCTAATGAAAAATCCTAATAGTTCCTCCTTTATCAAGGATCAGAAGGAAGATATTACCTTAAATAATTGCTTTGGAAAAGTTAATGAGAATCCCATTCCACTGACCCCTGAACACCCAGAGAGGTATTGTGTGGGAAAAGATTTATTATATAAAAAGGTTTTAATGGTTCCTCATGGGGGGGGGGAGGATCCCACAAACAGCTAATTGTCCCTGTCGAATACAGAGAAAAAATTATAGAAAAGGCACCCAGAGATGAGTTTGGGACACACATGGGCATCTCTTGCACCAAGCAAAGAGTGGCACAGAACTTTTATTGGCCAGGGATGGGGAAGCTAGTTAAACAATATTGTCAAACCTGTGAGACTTGCCAAAAATGAGGTACTGGAAATGACAAGATGAGGGCTAAGCTATGCCCATTGCCAGTGATCTCGACCCCTTTCCAATGTGTGGGGCAGCAAAAGTCCTTGGAAATAGCAGAGCAAAACTTAAAGGGTGCTCAAGAAAAGCAGAAAAGCAGGTATAATAAAAAGGCCCGGGAAAGAATATTCTGTCCCAAGGATGAGGTACTGATGCTGAGGCCCATGGGGAGCAATAAATTGCAGTTGGCATGGTCAGGACCTGTAGATTTGTTGCAACTGCACTGGAAAGCTGAAGGGACTAGTGTTAAGAGGGCTCCACATGCAGCTGCAAAAGCACTGAAAATCCTGCAAAACAAGCCCCAACCCGAGAAACCAGAGATTAATGGGGGAGAACCAGATGATGAAAATCTCAATGAGTCTGAAATGAGCCAAGTGTTTGAGATTGCACTTAAAAGAAACTTGCCTGTGAATTTTGAGGTGACCCGGGAAAGTGGTCCCCCTCATATGAAGAGCTTTGTGACAAAAGTACCTGTGGTCGAGTTTATGGGTGAGGGTGAATGCAAGATCAAAAAGATTTCAAAGAAGAACGCAGCCATAGCTGTCCTGGAAGAGTTGAAGAAACTGCCTTCCCTTCCCACAGTTGAGAAAATGAAACCACTAATCAAAAGAAAAACAGGCTTCACTCGAAAGAGGCAAGCTGAGGACATCCAGTGGACATCAGAGTGCCAGGTAGCCTTCGATCGTCTGAAGAAAGCGCGGACTTCGGGACCTGTCCTTGTTGCACCGGACTTCGACCGTGAGTTCATCATCTGCATGGATGCGTTGAAGGTGGGACTGGGAGCCATGCTGTGCCAAGCAGACGACAGCAGGAGTCTACACCCAGTGACTTTTATCAGCAGGAGACTCCAACCTGGTGAGAGACATTTGTCCGCCATTGAGAGGGTGTGCCTAGCTATCGTATGGATGCTGCAAAAGCTGAAGCCCTACATTTGGGGAAGGAAATTTGTCCTCTGCACCAACCATTCCCCTTTAGTGTGGCTACAAACTATGAAATCCAATAGCAGCAAACTTGTAAGATGGACGCTGATTCTGCAAGACTTTGACTTTGAAATCTGCAGCATAAAAGAGACTCAGAATGTGGTTGCTGACGCCTTGTCTCGAAGGCCAAATGACTAACAGGTGGAGAAAAGTTTGTAATACTGTATTAACTGTTCTGTTTGTGTAATAGTTATGGAATATGCTTAAAGTGCAGAATTTGCTTGGATGTTGATAAACTGAGAGGTGTGTATAGTGATGGTAAAAATAATGGTGAGTAGCCTTATTAATGTAAAAGTAATGTAATTCATACTAATGTAAGTAATCTATCCTTATTATGTAAATAATGTAAGAGGTTAATGTATCTTTATTGATGTAAGAGTAATGTAATGTATCATTAGTGATGTAAATAATGTAAGAGGTTAGTGTTAGTATTCTTCCATAAACCTTTGTTTGTTTATGAGGGCAAACCGTTAAGTTTCCCCTCCTAAAACAAACTTATTAAGAGGGGAGGAATGTGGCATCTGCCCAGGTCATCAATATTCATATGCTATCTGCATAGACCAATGGGAGTGCTGGAGGGGCGGAGTCACGAGATATAAGAGACTCAGCAGGAGGAGGAGGAGTTAGATAGGGAGTTGAAGAGATTGAGAGAGAGTTTTGGAGTTTGGACGGGAAAGTGGTGGTTGAGAGTGGATGAAGGAGGATGTTTGTTAAGAGTTAACAACGTTGCTTGAAGTATCTACATCTGTAACAATAAACAATTTCTATTTGGTTCTTTTAAAATGACATATGGCCTGGACCTCAATTATTAATAATAGGTTATGTTGATGTAATCAACTGGTGGCAGCTGAAAGACACGTAGCGTGAGCTCTTAGTTTGGTGAAACAAGCAGGGACCATGTGGGGATCATGACAGCTACCGTTTAAGAGAAGGAACTGGCTTAAAACTCCTTGTGGGTTCCCTTTCAGAGTGGATATGATGGAACTTAGGGAAATGTTTGCCTGAGAATGGGAGCTGGGATGGAGGAGGGTTTGAAAAAAACAAATGTTGTCACGATTCCACGTGGCCCCTGATTGTTTCACTAAACTAGGAGCTCACTCTACGTGCCCTTCAGCTACCACCAGTTGATTTCATCAACAATACCTATTATGAATGATAGATGTCCAGGCCATATGTCATTTTAAAAGAACCAAATAGAAATTGTTTATTGATACAGGTGTTGACAGAACCAGCAATGTTGTTAACTCTTAAACAAACATTCTTCTTTATCCACCCTCAACCACCATTCTCCCGCCCAAACTCCACAACTCTTTCAACTCTCTAACACTCTAATTCTCCATCTCAAAACCCTATCTAAATCTTATCTATGTCTATCTATCTCTTATACCTCATGACTCCGCCCTTCCAGCACTCCCATTGTTCTATGCAAATAGCATATGAATATTCATGACCTGGGTGAATGCCACAAATGTATTTCCACAGGAGTAACCATTTTTTTTACACAAGGCACAACGACGAAATGTATGTGAAAACTATGTAGGTGACAGCTGTAGAAAAAATTGTTCTAAATGCCCCTTTCTATTCTACAACAGGCCAAAACCATTTGTTTGGGTAGCCCCTTTGATTCCTTCTTCTTATTATGCAAATGTCTAAGGTTTTCATTATTATAAGTAATCCTCAGAGGCAAAAAATTCTACAGCCAATCAAATGCCACTTTTAAAAAAGTCAATGAGCTCCTTATTTGAATAGTTAAGTCATAGTAGCTGAGAGAAGAGCATGAGAAGGCAATTATCTAGTTTAAAAAGTGAGCAGGAACAGGCATAAAGACTTATTAAGTTCTTCTCCCTCAGGACTTCACAATTATTTCCTCGTCTTAAAAAATGTGCAACTGTAACTGTGCTCATACACATGCAAAGCAGCAAGAAAAATATTGAAGGAGTCATCAATTTATAGGTGTACATTTCACCCCTGTAGGCAGGACTCAGGGGGAAGGGGTTGCTGGTGACAAAACCAGGACTGAAAATCCCATTTCCCTCCCAATAGAGCTGGAATTGCTTCAACTTTCCGGTCTGGAGCCTATCAAAACTCAAACAGGGGAGGGGGCACCAATTCCCCTTGACTTTTGGTGTGGGTGGCAGTGCTCACACCAAGTCTCATGCAGATAGAACCTGGGGATCATAAGTAAGCATCCCTTTTCATCAAGACATCCTGGAGCATCAGCTCTGTGAAAATCTGGCTCCACTGCACCACTGTTCCTGGTTTTGTTCTCAGTTTTGGCTCCTGGCTTTCAGCTGTGAATCCCTGACTTATCTCCTTGTTCTTAGTTCCCGTCTTCTGTCTCACCTCTGAAAACTGTCTTTGGTTGAGTCCCGCCAAGTGCACAGGTACTCATGTAGGGTATGTCTGCCAGAAATGCATTTAGTCTTCTAACTCTGTGCTATAGTCTGTTCTGGAGCACATGTACCTTGTATGATACATGGAGGGATGGGACATGGAGGGAAGGTGGGATATAAATGCCTTGAATGTTCTCTTCCTTGCACTGCCTATACAATGCTCGTTCTATTGGTGCAGGGACTGGAAAAGAGTTCTATGAAAAATGCACACAAACTGTGGGAATAAAATATGTGCATTCCAAAAATGAACATCAAAAATGTGAATATGTAAACACACACACATACAGAGAGAGGGAGAGAAACAGAAAGAGAGAGATGTACATCATCTAATATAGACCCAATCTGGAAAAAGCTTTGAAGTGGAAATTAGAGAATATTGACGAAACTGAGATTTGCTCATGGGCACAGCCCTAAGACCACCTAATTATATACAGGAAATTGCAAAAATCAGATTCCTCAAGCATCCCTAGTCAAGGCTGAAAAAGTTTGCCATTGCAGGAAATCAGCCACTGCATTGGTCTGTTGGAAATCTTGTATTAAAAAGAAATTATGGTTCATTATTGCATTATACTATTTATTAGTTATCAGACAGGTGGGAAATGCCGTGTTGATTATAACGCATTTTGGTTCATGAGTTTTGCATTCTCTTTTGACTTTCTTACCGCTTGATCAAGTGCTACAGCATGAAAACTGGCACTTACATATTAAAAAGATCTGCAGACATGTTTGATTTTGAATTGTCCCTAGTCTGCTAACAGCACTAAAATTATTAATTGCTTCCTTTTAGGAAAAGAAAATTTCTCTGCCATTATCTGATCAGTTTTCTGAAATCTGGTATGCGGCTCTAATGATGAGTTGACAAGCTGAGTACAAGGAAGGAATAACCGTTCTAGAATGGATATAGGACAAGCCTGGAAAACAATGAAAAAGATTTCTACAGGTATGGATTATGGGATGATGGGAAACAGTGACTTTAAAGAAATTAACTCAGAAAATGGCAACACTATCTTTGTGTAGAGATGGCTTCTGAAAGACATGATACTCTCTTTTACTCTCCTTGTAACAGATATGTGGATTACAAAGACAATATCAAAAATTCTGGAAAGATGTTTGGTAGAACTATAGCATGAAAAGCTTACAAAGACTTGAAACTGAACCCATTTTAAGAACAACTGTTGATTGACTGTGGGTTTTTTAAAATATTCTCTCTTACCTTTTTATATTTAATGTTATACTGTACAGTCTGAAAAATTAAACAAAAAGGGGTTCTAAAACATGTGTCATCTTTGTTTTGTTTTGAAACGACTAGCTTGCTGAAAATGTGCAGTCTTGCTCTTTGTTTTCGCTCATTTGAATTTGTGTCCTAAAAATATTTAAGATCTGTGCCATGTAATATTTGCTATGTATTCATTTTAAATGAAGTAACAACAACAACAACAACAATAAACTATAGCACAACCGGTGACATCTTGTATCAGTAATGGACCAGGTCTTTTTTAAAAAGTACTTTTTTTGGACTGTAACTCCTAGAATCTACCAGCCAGCAGGGCTATGGGCATATTTGCTGAGGGATTCTGGGAGTCATCGTCCCACTTAGTACTGTTTCCAAGTTCTGCCCCCAGCCTAATTTCAAAGACCTTCTGCAAGTGAATAACTCAAACCTCTGGCAAGACTGGCTAGTCACTTATCTGGCAGTCTACTGGGTGAAAAAGAAGAAGAGAAAAGAAGTGACCGTGCATTTTGCCTCTGGTCATACTTACCACTGCTGGCTTTGGCTGTGCCCTCTGCTGTGGGAGACACGAACTCAGCAGGCTGATGGGCTTTGTGGTGATCACCAGATAATTAGGATAGCAAAGAGTCTCTTAGAGATAGACGTTAAAGAAGTCAGCCACACACACAGATGGATGTCTGCCAGCAGTACTCCTGGTGGGCGACTCATCAAGGAAGCAGAATGAGAAGTCTTCTTCTGCCCTGCCCCCAGGAGACTGTCCTTTTATTAACATTACAAGGTCACAGGTAGTGACAGCATTACAGATAGTAGACAGGGTTCAGATAGGACAATGGTTACATCATGTTATTAGGATTGGTCTGGGGAAAGGCAATTAATCAAGCCCTCTGATTGGCCTAAGGAAAGGCCTCTATGGCAAGCTCTCTATGATAATGAGAAAGAGGAAGAATGGTGGCAGCTCCTCCCCTCAGAAGCAGCCACAGGATGCTAGGAGAGTTTTCTCTCACTACAACACCCATGTGGCTTAGCAACCTTGGGAATGGCACCCCCACACTCTGCCAAAAAGTGGAAAGAAATGTGGCCCTTGGCAGAAAGAAACTGGTATAGATTCACACACAATGTAATGAGACTAGTTTCATGGAACATAAAAACATCACCATCTCTATGGTTATCTACCTACTCATGCCATCATCATGATGATGTTCCATCAAGTACATTCCGACATATGGCAATTATTTTCAGAGTTTTTCTAGGTAGGGAATACACAGAAGTGGTTCACCATTCCCTTCTTCTGGGGGTGCCTTGGGACTGCGCACCTTGCCCAAGACCACATAGCCTGGCTCTTCTGAAATTCACAGTAGGAATCAAATGCCCAACCTCTCGCTCTGCAGACAGATAGCTAACTCACTGAGCTATCCAGCCAGCTGTATACTCATGCCTTATCCCTTGTCATTTACCTCAGAATAAATAGTGTCAGCTTCCCTACCATAGTTTCCTTATTTATAATTATGCATGGGGTGTACACTGTGAAATAATAATAATAAATACACAATAAATTATTAATACTGTTAAGCTTGAGGGAAATGAAATGGAAGTTGACTGATGTTGGGGGGATGTGGTTGACAGATCAAAAGCATTGCCTCTGAATACCAAATGTAATTGTCCATACCCATGAGTAAGTCTGTGGGACGTGGTGGCGCTGCGGGTTAAACCGCAGAAGCCTCTGTGCTGCAAGGTCAGAAGACCAGCAGTCGTAAGATCGAATCCACATGACGGAGTGAGCTCCCGTCGCTTGTCCCAGCTCCTGCCAACCTAGCAGTTCGAAAGCATGTAAAAATGTGAGTAGATAAATAGGTATCACCTCGGTGGGAAGGTAACGGCGTTCCGTGTCTAGTCGCGTTGGCCACGTGACCACAGAAACTGTCTTCGGACAAACGCTGGCTCTACGGCTTGGAAATGGGGATGAGCACCGCACCCTAGAGTCGGACACAACTGGACTAAATGTCAAGGGGAACCTTTACCTTTACCTATGAGTAAGTCTAATGAATGTTAATAATGTGAATCACAGAAAGAAGCATTTTTAAAAAATGGTCATGTATATTTAAATCAGTGGTTTGGGTATCTAGCTGTGGAGCCAGAGCATCAAAAGTATTCTGGAGCAAATAATCAATAAAAATCTAAGGCAGGAGCAATACAGAATAAACACATAAGAAAACAAGAAAGCTAACTAGACCATTTGGTACTTACAGACTAGTGTAGCTTCAGCATAGTCTTAGAGTATGCACAGAGTACAACCCTCACAGCATGGCACAGCAGGACAGCAACTGAGCATAGCATCTCCTAAGAGATAACTAAGCCAGCTAAAGTAACTTCTGAACTTCTTTTTATACCTTATTCATCATCTTTCAGACCTTTTGAGATGGTCCACCAAACAGGCTTCACATTCCCTCAAAATGTTCACAAAGAGAAGAGTAGTTTCCTCTCCTCCTTCCTTCACCACAGCTGAAGTCATTCCCAATAAGTACAGTACCAGGGAACAAGTTGTCAGGGCCTTGAGGTTTTAGCCCAACAAATAAACCACAGGTGGTGCTTACATTTGCTGGAACCAGTTATATTGGCTTCTGCCTTTCCATTGGACTATTCCAGTGACGTGGAGAGGGGGGATTTGCTGCTTGAGTAACAGTCTGTCCTCCATATTATTTTACCCAGGCCTCGTGCTCTGGAGAGGACACTCTAGCTTCGCATATAGCGGTGCTTACATTCCCTTGTGGGCAAATGCTGCTTCCCTCCTTTCTCACAGCCAGTCATTCCCAAGCACCAAGAAAAGCCTGATTTTTTTCAGAAAGAATCCACAGTCCATGTTCCTCCTATTTCTTAGTCTCTTCACACTTCCCAGCTGTAGTAATTTCTTCTCCAGAATGTTGAGCCATTGGTATTCTCTTTGGCTTGGAGATTGTTCCTTTTCAGCGCCTCCATGATCTCCTGCAAGGAACAGGTCCTATCTGGAAGGGCCAGGCTCTCCCTTCATCTCTTGTGTCTCTTGGAGAGAGCTGCCAGCTGGGACACTGAGCCCTTCTTCTGTCCAGGTGCCCTCTTGTTGAGGCTGATCATCCTTGTCTTCCCCTCCTGAGGATGACTCTGCCAGATAGAGCATGACAAAAATCTGTGTGTAACAGGCAGTCTGATCTTCACATGGAGAAAGCAGCAACCAGGGGGTGACACTAGAACTCTCTCTTTGCTTCACTTCACTTTCCTTTTTTTTTTTTTTTTTTTGGACAACTGACATGGGTCCATGTCTTATCCTTTCCATGCTGATAGGGTGTATAGAACTGCTTCCAACCATTTTAATAAAGGGCTGTGTTGATTTGTGCTTGGGGCTGATGAAGTGCTTGGGGCTAATTAATTTTGCTAGGATTTTTGGATACTATCAATCATGTCCTGATTTCTATGATTTTTTTAAAAAGTTTTGGCCTATACAGATGAGATTTTATGAGCCACTAATCTGACCCAGGAGTCTGCCTCTTTTTGAAACCTTTTGGGATCTTTTGGAACTTTTGCCTTTTTGCCTTTTTCATTATCTTCAATAAAATATAAAAAGTTCTCCATTCAATTGTCTGCATTTTTGGATAAGAGGGTTTGTGGTACTTAAAACCAGGCCTTGCATTGTCCGTCTACAAGGAGCCTGTATGTTTTGTGGGTATGGTGGAAGTTCTACCTTGCAGGGTTAGTATGAGAGTCAAAATACTTAATCTTGTAGGGTTTTGTTGTTGTTTGGTATCTCCCTGGAAGCACTCCTGAGTTGGGTCAGACAAGAACTGTTGGGAGGTTACGGGACAGGTGGCTTTCCCCCACCATCACCACATTTAACTCTCCTGGCCGCACCCACTCCAAGAACAGCAGGATAGTTTGGTTGAGTGATTGGATTGGGAGTCTCTGAACCCAGTGGTCCGTTACAGGAAGCATCTTCAGGAGATGATAAGAGAATACTCAAAAAGTGGTGGAGCAGGCAGTAATGCAACCAACATTCACATCACCAACAAGTCCACAGCCCTGTGTCTGCAAAGATCCAGGAACACAGCAGTGGTTGGGAACTGACCTTGGAAATATATTAAATTTGTTTCATTTCTGGCAACATAACCTGAAGTACCATTAAAATATTTAGTATTTTAAAAATAGCATAAAAGTAACATTAGTGACAATTTTACTCATTAAACAATGGTATTTATTAATATGTCTTCTGTAAGGGAGATATATTTTTGTACTGTCTATACTCATAAATTTTCAATACAGAATCACTTTAAAAAGTTTTTATCACTGAAATGTTAGGTGTTCTGAGGCTACCACTCCCAGACATTATAGGAAGTTTACACATTGATCATGCCTTCTGGAAGCTACAGCTAAACTTGGTAATCACTGCTCTATACAGAGCCAAAAACTCATTAACTACTTTTACATAGACTTTGAGGGTATACTATTATAAGACTTTTTATAGAAAATACAGTGAGTGAGTAGTTCCAAAATTCTTAGCTCCCTCTTCCTACCTGGCTATTATGAGTCACAGTGACTAGTTTCCCAAGAAATCCCTTTCCAGGCCAGTCAACCCGATTGTAAATTAATGCCTCCAATCTTTCATGGATAATTCATTTCAGAATAGTTTTAGAAGCTTGAAAAATGCTTTTAGCATTTGAAGCATTATAAAGCAAAACCAGTCTCTAACTCAAAGCGAGGAAAGGAGCTGAAATACTTTACATAGACTCTTTCTTAAGCAAAGCCTTTCACATTCAAAGTTTTTCCTACAAGAAAACTCTCCTTAGAGGAGTGCCTATGCAAATAATCCCAGCTTTGTTTTCCACTTTGAATTAGAGTGGACTTTTCTTAAATCACAACACTATGAAGGACCCAACATAGAACAGAACACACAGCAGGAAAGTAAATCACCTGAGTGTCTTTTCTAGATCTACATGCCGATTGGTATTCTCAGACTTCCTTCTCTTTTTCTCTTTGAGGTGATTTCCTACTTCTTCCTGTTCTTTTTTAGCTGTACACTGGCAGATAATGGCTGCCAGCAAGCATGCATGTGTAGAAGTCACCATTTGGGGCTTCTGCAAACAAAGGTCTTTGTCCCCTGCTTTACTGGGTTTCCTTAAGAAGCCAATAGTAAATCTTCATCTCGCCTTTCTGCCAGTCTCTAGATGGATTATTACTGTAGTCCGCAGTCACCAACTAGGTCATGGCACTCTGTCAGTAAAATGAAAAATAATTCTAACTATCTTCATGTGGGTAAATTCTCCAGGGCAATGGTTAGATATATGGCCTGGTCTTCAAAATCATAAAGGTGGGTGTCACAGCCCTGGCATGGGGGAGCGGAATCAAACAAATGGATTTGAACCAAGCAGTTCAATTGGGGCTGGCCTTGTCATTAGTCATAAGGACATATCCACCTCAGGGGACAGATGGTAGAAGGCAGCAATGTCAGCAGCACATATTCATTCCTAATCATTCCCCAGCCATTTACTTGTCTTGAAAGATGGGCATCTTGTGTGCCACAATGCCTGCCCCACATCCCGAAATCAGCCTACTGTTTCCAAGAATATCAGAGTACCCTATTCCCCTGCCAATCTAGTCAGTTTCTGCACATGGCCTGGTGAGGGGGCAGATAAACACTTTCCGTTTTGTCTCAGGCAGTGAAACATCTTGGGCCAGCCAGAGGTGGAAAATGTGTTGAGATTTTCATAGTCGCCCGCAGTTCTTGCATATGAGGGCCAGCCTTAAGTTGATCTCAGTGCCTCTATATCACCAATTCTTCCGTGGTTCTACACATCTGTTTATGCTATCGTCTGCCTTTCCATTATTGAGAAACCAAAGAAAGAGAGACCTTAGCGTTGTAATACAAGTGTGCGGTTCTGAACAGAGCACAAAAATGAATCCCTGTGTTAATGAAAGCAAGTAAAGAAAGAGCTTCCCAGTGCCATTAATAAGAGCTCAGAGATAGGAGCTAAGCAATAAATATTTTAAAATAATTAAAATATATTGCTAGTGCTGGACCCTGAGGAGGCAGAGGGCTGGCGAAATGTCAGCTGGGATGCTAAGGCAAATTGTTGTCTGAAGAAATGGATCTACTTAAGTAATAAAAAAATTTATTTGACAGTCTTCCCACTATGAGGAAATGTTGTGCTCCCTATAGGGTGTGCAGGGCAATTTTGCCTGCTCTCCTGCCTCTCAAACCCAAATTATAATTAGTTTAAAAATATTTTTGATACTAGAGTGCCTAAGGTGGCTTTTTTGCTTTGATAAAATCTGTACAAGTATGTGTGTGTGTGTAGTGTGGGAGTGTCACAGGAACAGTTGCAGGGATTGGTGTATGCAGCCCCCAGACATCTGGAGGTTTTCCAAATATTATCTAAATGATTTGAATTTGTGCTAGTTAACACAAATAATCTGCATATTGGATCTAATTGGTAATCTTTCTATTGATAAAGAATACCTCCATTTGAATCAGCAAGTGCTTTTCTAAAGATGTTGTAGGAATCCAAATTACAAAGTAGTGGTGAGAATATACATCCCTGTTGTACCTCTTTTCTTATGTCATGACTCATATTCACTTCAACTTTTGCTGAAGATTTTTGTTGCGAGTACATGTTGCAAACTCTACAAATATATCGTGAATCAAATCTTTGTTTGTCAACAACTCTATCAATTTCCTGTGTTGGACTTAGTCAAAGGCTTTTTTGTGCTCAATAAAGCAAGTACAAGGAATAGGTCCCCAAGATCACACAAATGCAGGAGAGGGTGTTACTAGGATGATGTCATCCACGAAAGCTTGCTATTTGTTTAAATGTTTAGTGGTCCAATAAAAGGTATCACCCTCTCTTGCATTTCATTAAAGCAAGTATTTGTTTCCAGATTCATGGCACAGCATGTTTCTCCAAGTACTCATAAAAAGACCAGCATTTGTGTCATCTGCAGTGTTGTTTGTCAACTCACTCTTGCAAGTCATCATTTCTAGACTTGTTCCTTGCCTTTAGATTTCCCTTCCTCTTGAACAATCAAGGGGAAACTTTGAAAAAGATTGATGATTGCTCCATAATTGATTACTATATATAAGATTAACCAAATGATTGAAAAATAAATGTGGAGATTCATTGGCTTTTTAAAACTGGTTGCTGGGTTGTTTTTTCTGCCCAGAAACTCTGAAAAGACTGGAACAATCTGAAATTAGGCCTGAGTTACAGTCTACGTGACCAGCTAGCCAGCTAACTGTAGTGGGCACAGGAGTCCTTCCAGGGCCATTTTCATCCTTTGCCATCATGTACTGAGGAAAAAGATAGACAAATAGCTACTGTGATTGTGGGTATGGTGAAAATTGGGAAATTGCCAGATCACGAAAGAAGGAAGTGGTCCTGATGATGTTATGTAGGATCATTGGGGCTTTAGGCAATATAATCCTATAGCAGTGGTGGGGAACCTTTGGTCTTCCAGATGTTTGAGACCACTGTTCCCATCATCCCCAGCCATCACAGCCAATGGTTCGGGATGGTGGAAGCTGTTATACAAAACATCTAGAGTGCCACAACTGTCCTTGTGGAGTTGCTACAAAACGGTACTTCTTCATTCCAGAGTATAAAATTACTTGGGCTGCTCTACCTATTTTATCATGGTTATTTATACAGTCTCCACTTCTTTATTTAAATTGATAACTATATTTTTTGGATCCTTGAAAAGTAACCATTATAAAAAGATCTTGGAAATGGCATTTCTTCTCACACATGTGCACAAAGCCAGCAATTGTTTACTTTATTTGCATTCTAACATCATTTTAATTTTACACAATTGTTCCCTAAACAATGACTGCTGTTCAAGGAGCTGCTGTCAACTGTCATAGATCACGCAGCAACATCGGTGACTATGTGACTGTTGCAGGGTTTTAAATTTCTGGTAAAATTATATTTTTGCTATACAGTAGAAGTACAGAGAAACACAGAGGAGAAGAGCTATAAAGTTCCCCAAACTCCAACCCTTTCTCATTAATTGATGGTTAAAGTCTCAATAACTCAATCTGAGACATTTGTAGGAGAACAGAAAATGTTTCTTAGTTTATAGTCGCTTGAAATTTACAGACTTGTATGTACTGCTTTCTTTACTGCACAAGTACAAGCAACCAACTAAACAGACCAACAACAACAACAAACAACCTGGCCAACAACCAATGAAAGACTGGCATAGAACAATCAGCAGAGAGGCAGGCCTCTCTTTGAATTTCAAAAGCTGGTAGAAATGCTGGATAGACAATCACACACCCCCCCGCCAGAAAAGTCCCTTCCAGTCACTCAGACTACAGACACCATGTGAGGTTGTAAATAAAACTCCAGCAGCGACAACTCAGAACTTGCTGTGGCTGATATGAGAAAGTACAGGGCAAGAGCAAAAGCAACATGGAAAATTATTAACATGCAGGCACGCCTTTCGGAAAAGTTGAATGATGCAACCCCTTGTCATGAAAATACAGTGTTGTAAACAATCCAGACGATTTGGAGGGGCTATTCAAAATACTCAGTGAGCTATGAATTCAGCTAAAGAAAAGTTCTGTTTATCTAGGCTCTCACTGACATGATGACATCTTCATAAATGTAGAGAATTTACAAAGGCTTTCTAAGTCTATCAGTTTTTTTTAATCTGGCAGGCTCTCCTTTATTGTTCTTTCTGTCTTGCACAGAAGTACACAAAGTAAGAGACTGGAAAGGTAATGAGAAAGCAAATGGTATTGTGGTCATCCAGCAGAAACAGTCCCCTTGAAGCACTTCTTTCACCCAAACTTGCCTTTTTCTCTTTAAATGTCATGTGAAAGACTCCACCATAATATTGAAAACATGTGTCACGCCGGTTGATTTCCAAAACCAGACAAGTCTCAAGGCCTGAAGGTCTTCTGCATATTCCCAGATGTGTGAGAGAGCAGTTAAAGGTGAGGAGCAGGCATACCAAATACATGCCAATTCATGTGATTTTTTTTCTTATTTTCTCAAGACCCAAAGGCTAAGCACAGAAACAGAACATTACGTTTTTGAGCTAAACTATGGATTGGATTGGATTAAGCCCTACACCAAACATGGCCGGGGGGGGGGGGGGGGGACCAGACTGCTTTGAAGATTCCCTTTCATTCTTAAAATCAAGTCCATGTGACCTGTGGGCCAATCAGTTCTGATCCAGAGCACACGGGTTTTCCATCATGGACTCAGTCGACCTTGTAGACTGCAAAATAGAGAGGTTGGCAAGTCACAACATACAACTTGGAGGCTGTGGTCATTTTTATTAATCATGTGTTACACACTAACTTGTGATTAGTGAAGGTGAATTTTCAAAGCAGCCCAGCTGTTTTGCAATGTTTGGTGTAAGGCTTAATCCAATCCATGGCTTAGCTCAAAAAGTTAGCATTCTGTTTCCGTGCTTAGCCTTTGGGCCTTGTGAAAATGAGAAAAATTCAAATGCAGGGCGCCTTGTGGCTTGTACAGGCCAACTTCCATGTTTTCCCCACATCGTATGCAAGTCCCTTTTGTGCCGTGAGAGCTTCAGAAGCTGTATCTAAAATCAGCAGAAATATTCTTGAAGCTGTTTACAGCTGCTTTCCAGGAGGTGTGGTTGCTAAGCTGCTGAAGATTTTCTAAGGCAAAAAGCAATCACATCACAGCACTCCTGGTGATCTCTGAAAATATGCAAGGAAAGGTACAGAGGCTCTTACCTCTCGTTATATATTGTTTTCTTTGCTACCGATTTATGTCACCCTAACAGCAAGAGAACCTCTATCACAACAGCAACCAAAATTTGGCTCTATATGCACTGTTCACTGGGTTGCATGACATCTGAGAAACATTATTACAGTTTAATTCATGAACCATGAGGAACTGCAGGGACATTAAGAGACCGGTGCTGCATATCAAGAGGAGGCTGTTGTGATGATTCTGCCCGTTCTAGCCAGCTGCATATATATGTATATATAAATAATGATAACAGGTTTATATGTTGTACGGATGTGGATCCATGACTCGTAAGCACGCATAGGCTGAATGCTCATATGATTGGCAGATCAGTGACCGAAAGTTGAGTGCAGGACTGAATGCTGGTAAGTTGGTGTGTTTGGGATGTGAAAGTGGCAGTTGAGGCAGAGAGTCTGTCTTGGGGTAGTCAGTAGAAAGGAGTTTATGAGAGAGAATGCTGTATGAATTAGTTCATTGTGAGTTTTGGACAGT
Source organism: Intellagama lesueurii (assembly GCA_037013535.1). Taxonomy (NCBI): domain Eukaryota; kingdom Metazoa; phylum Chordata; class Lepidosauria; order Squamata; family Agamidae; genus Intellagama; species Intellagama lesueurii. Next base: position 75,811,382 of record JBAJHW010000006.1, read on the forward strand.
AGGGTGTGTGTGTGTGTTAAAACCGTAATAATAATAATAAAAACTGTATGCCATCAAGTCAATTCTGACTTCTGGTGACCCTTTTCAGAGTTTTCCAGGTCAAGAATACTCAGGAATGGTTTATCATTTCCTTTCCAGAAGATTATATATACCATATTGTCCCGAGTATAGGCCACACTTTCCCCCTTTAATGTAAGTCTTTAAACTAGGGGTGCAGCTTACAATCTGGATGTTGCAAAAAAAAAAAAAAAAACACAACCCCAAATAGCACCAAACTTTAAGGGTGCGGCTTATAATCAGGAGCGGCCTATACTCGGAACAATATAGTATTTTGATTGTTTTACCCTTTGTCTTAAATGTCTAAGAAATTATCTTTTTCTTCCTTCCATTTACCTGTACAGTATTTTCCAAACAAATTCCTTTTGTTTGTTCCTGAACAAAGCTCTCCTCTTTATTTCATTTTAAGTGTCATTAAGAAGGATATTTAGCAGGCTAGAAATAGTAAACAAATTAAACAGTGCCAGAAGAAAAAAGTTACGTCTCTTCACTCAGCAATCGAATATAATATATATGTGTAATATAACACCAGTTGGAGCAAGGAGACAATGGCTGGGTGGCACAGTAAAAGGGGAACCCCAAATACTTCAGAGAGGTTTGTGAGTGTCCTTGAGCTAACACCTAACATAGTAGCACTAAGAAAAAGGCGGCTAGGTTTAGAGCAGGGGTCAGGGAACCTTTTTACATTTTACCCCCCAAAAAATTTATATACGCCGATATTACCCCCTTGATTTGAAAGGAAGGAAATCATACATTATTTGAATTCAAAATATTATTGAATCTACACAGGCTGTGTACCGAACTAGCAGGATATATCATCAGTATCAATGGCTGCCAGGCTATGTACTGAACTAGCAGGATGCACCAAATTTAATAAAGATGTGCACTATTTTTGCTGGAACACATTGCACTCCAGCCATGGGGTGATATAGGGAGTAGTAAGGTGTCCAACGTGCCTAGCAAGTTGCATTAAATTTTTGCTAGCTCGCAGAGGATTTAATCATCATCAATGGCTGCCAGAGTGGTGCTAGCAATGACATGCTTGCTAGAGACAGCCAACGCAGAGTTGGGGGGGGGGCTTTCCCTACCACTTTAATCATTCTGTGTGTGGTGTGCAAAAAGGAACGAACCAGGCTAAAGGTCATGTCACCCACCCTGGTGCCACAGCCCAACATCAAAGGACCAGTGCGCTATTTTTTTTTTTTTTATCATCATCAATGGAAAACTCAGCAGTGGCCAGAGGATTGGAAAAGATCAGTCTACATCCCAATCCCAAAGAAGGGAAGTGCCAAAGAATGCTCCAACTACTGTACAATTGCACTCATTTCACATGCTAGCAAGGTTATGCTCAAAATCCTACAAGGTAGGCTGCAGCAGTAAGTGGACCGAGAACTCCCAGAAGTACAAGCTGGATTTTGAAGGGGCAGAGGAACTAGAGACCAAATTGCTAACATGTGCTGGATTATGGAGAAAGCCAGAAAGTTCCAGAAAAACATCTACTTCTGCTTCATTGACTACGCAAAAGCCTTTGACTGTGTGGACCACAGCAAACTATGGCAAGTTCTTAAAGAAATTGGAGTGCCTGACCACCTTATCTATCTCCTGATAAATCTATCTGCGGGACAGGAAGCAACAGTTAGAACTGGATATGGAACAACTGATTGGTTCAAAATTGGGAAAGGAGTACGACAAGGCTGTATATTGTCTCCCTGCTTACGATTAACTCATATGCAGAATACATCATGCAAAAGGCTGGACTGGAGGAATCCCAAACTGGAATTAAGATTGCTGGAAGAAATACCAATAACCTCAGATATGCAGACGATACCACTCTGATGGCAGAAAGTGAGGAGGAATTAAACCTCTTAATGAGGGTGAAAGAGGAGAGCGCCAAAAATGGTCTGAAGCTCAACATCAAAAAAACTAAGATCATGGCCACTGGTCCCATCACCTCCTGGCAAATAGAAGGGGAAAATATGGAGGCAGTGACAGATTTTACTTTCTTGGGCTCCCTGATCACTGCAGATGGTGCCAGCAGCCACGAAATTCAAAGACGCCTGCTTCTTGGGAGGAAAGCGATGACAAACCTATTATGACTTGTCAGAAAGATAAGCAAAGCAAATTAGGTGAGGACTTTCACTACAAGCTAAAATAACCAAACAAAGGGTACTGTACTACAGTGGCATCATAAGAAGACAAGCTCACTGGAAAAGGCAGCAATGCAGGAAAAAGTGCAATGCAGTAGGAAAAGAGGAAGACTGCACATGAGATGGATTGACTCAATAAAGAAATCCACAGTCTTTTGTTTGGTGCTGCAGTCAAAGTAGGACCAGGAGCAGAAAGACTGGGATTCAGATTTTGGGAATAAACTATGATACTCTTGTCTGCTTTGGGGATGAGAAATAGAGAAACGTGATTGCTACACACTTCAGACTTCTGCTGTTCTCAGCAGAAACTGCAGAGCTAAATGCAGTGGAGATTAAATTTTAGAAGGTTCCTTTTTTCATGGTTTTATGAAAGAGTCAAGTCTCTCTGTCTCTCTCTCTCTCACACACACACACACACACAAACCCTTCCTCCCTCAATTTTCAACAATTAGTTGCTTCAGTTCAGTATGTTCATTTCCTCTCATTACATTTAAACAAGCTTGATGAAGCCACCCTTTCCCCCCCCTTAATTCAAGCCTTCCGTCCTGTTTGCCTGTTCCTTTTTTCATGGTTTTATGAGTCAAGTCTCTCTGTCTCTCTCTCTCTCACACACACACACACACAAACACACACAAACAAACCCTTCCTCCCTCAATTTTCAACAATTAGTTGCTTCAGTTCAGTATGTCCATTTCCTCTCATTACATTTAAACAAGCTTGATGAAGCCACCCTTTTTCCCCCTTAATTCAAGCTTTCCGTCCTGTTTGCCTATTCCTTTTTTCATAGTTTTGAGTCAGTCTCTCTCTCTCTCTCATACACACATACACCCACCCACCGACCCATCCTCCCTCCCTCCCTCCCTCCATTTTCTACATACATTTAAACAAGCTCATGAAGCCACCCGTCGCTCTCTCACACCTTCCTTCCCTCCTTAACTGCAGCTTTCCCTCATTGTGCTTGCAGTCACCTCCGGTGGAAGCAGTCATTCACAAGCCGGATTGACTTCCCGGGGCTGTTCTACAGCTGTAACCAATCAAGCAGCCTTATCTCCGATCTGGATTTACAAGTGCCGCAACCAAAGAAGGTAGCAGGGAGAGGTGGCTTCCAGTTTAAGGTTCGGCTGCAGGGGGTGGGAGTGGGGGGGGGGGTAGCGCTCTGCTCATTACCCCCAGGATTTTCATTTTTATCCCATTTGGGGTAATTTACCCCTGTTCCCTGACCGCTGGTTTAGAGTGAAGGTGCCACATGGGTGTGATAGTAGAAGAGAGGCCATATTGTGCTTTACTCCAGATTGAATAAATTGATTTTTAAAAGCACCCAAAAAGCCTGAATTCTGGTACTTTGAAAATACCATTATGTCATTGTTGTTATGTGCCACCAAGTCACCTCTGGCTTATGAAAACTTTATGAATGAGAAATATCCAAAATGTCCTTTGTCAGCTGCCCTGCTCAGCTCTTGTAAACTTGAGGCTGTGACTTCTTTTAGGGAGTAAATCCATCTCACATTTGGTCTTCTTTTCCTGCTGTCTTCAACCTTTCCAAGCATTATGGTCTTTTCCAGAGAATCCTGCCTTCTCATGATGTGCTCAAAATATGACAGCCTCGGTTTTGTCACTTTTGCCTCCAAAGATATTGTAGGCTTGATCTGCTGTAGCACCTACTTGTTTGTCTTTCTGGCAGCCCAGGATGTCTGTAAAGCTCTCCTCCAGCAACTTATTTCAAGCAAATAATTTTTTTTCCTGTCAGTTTTCTTTACTGTCCAGTAACATCCGTACATTGTGATCATGAATACAAGAGTGTGGATGATCTTGATCTTCGTCTCCAGTGACACATCCTTACACTTGATGATTGTTTCTGTTCCTTCACTGATGCCCTCCCAAGTTTCAGGCTTCTTCTGATTACTCATCTACAGACTTCTTTTGGACTGATGACTGAACCAAGATTTACAAAATCTTTAACAATTTCAATTTCTTCATTGTAAATATTAAAATTGTGTAGTTCTTCTGTAATCATGATTTTTGCCCTCTTAATGTTCAACTGCTGTTCTGTTTTGGTGATTTTTTTTTCTTTTACTTTCACTAAAAGCTGTTTTAAGTCATTGCTGCTTTCTGCCAGTAGGATATCATAGATTAGTGATGTTTATTCCACCAATTTTCACTCCTCCCTCATCTGAATCTAGTCTGGATTTCTGTATGATATGTTCTGCATACAGATTGAACAGATACGGGGATAAAATGCACCCTTGTCCCAAGCCTTAACCTATAAGAAATCATTCTCTCTCTCCATATTATGTTCTAATGGTAGCTTCTTGTCCACAATACAGGTCACGCATCAGAACAATCAAGTGTTGAGGCATGCCCTTTTCTTTCAAAACCTCCAAAATACAATATTCACAATTTAATCATGGTAGCTTCTATTTGAGTTGAGGTTTGTTACATCTAGAACCCATTATGCATGCCCTATGATATCTGTAAAACTTTCATCCAGCACCACATTCCAAATGAGACAATTTTTTCTCATCATTTCCCTCCCCCCTCAAAGTGCAGCTTTCTCATCTGCATCTAGTAATTGGGAGCACCATGTGAAATTGGCCTTGGTCATCACTATAGACCTCCCATGGAGAGCAATAGTCTCAAAGGGTGCAGAGCCTCCAAGCAATTAGAAATCCTGATTTTTCATGGTGTCCAGTTGTGGAGACTGCTTTCTTACACAGAAGTGTCACTGCTCTTTACACTGTCATGTTCCACAGGAGGAGAAGATGATGGAGGGGACTAAGTGTCTGTCCTTCATTTCTCAGATGTTTGCTTTCAGTGGATCATTAAATGCCTGAATGGGGCTGCTTAGTTGTATATACATGCATACATACTATATGTATGCACACACACACACACACACACACACACATCTCAACTACTCAAATGGAAAGCTCATTAGATGTAAGTTACCTAATGATGATGATGTGCCGTTAAGTGAATTCCAACTTATAGAACCCCCTTTTAGGGTTTTCTAGGTAGAGAATACTCAGCAGTGGTTTACCATTCCCTTCTTCTGGTGGCATCCTGGGGCTGTGCAGATTGCCCAAGGCCACACATGTTGGCTGTTCTCCAGGTAGGAACACTGGGAAATATAATCCCCAACCTTTGGTTCCACTACCAGATACCTAAACCACTGAGCTATCCAGCCAGCCAAGTCAGCATAGCACAGTTAAAAAAAAAAAGGCAACCTCTGTTTCCCCAGGTGTAATGCTAGGCAAAAAATGTTTCATGTCCATCTCTAACAGTGTTCTCTACTAGCATCCATGTAGAGTTAAATCCAACAATCACAGGAATATTAGCAGGTTTTGCCCTTTTTAAAAACCCAAAATGTGTATCATAAGACAGAAAGATCCTCTGGAAAAATGACTGGGTATCTTACTGGTAATGGAATGCAGGTGTGAGCACCTTTCATCTTTTCATCATAGACCAATTAATAAAAAATGCAATGGACTGTAATGCTACACTATTAAAGTAAATTCCTTGCCAGCTGCTAATTCTGAACAATCCATGAATTTTAAAAGGACACCATACATTCATTACTTTCACTTCTTTATTCTTACATGTTAGGATTGGAATAGGGTCTAGAAATGTTCTTATAATTGGATACAATAAAAATATTATTCAGTCTATTTCCATAGATTCTGTGGAAAGGGTACCAAAGAATGTACATAGAATTTAGGAGATCCCTAGGATGTGTAAAGATCCCAAATCACAAAGATGTCAGGAAGAGGGCTATCACACTCTCCTTTCCACAAGCTTACTTAAAGTAGATGAACAAATGCCTGAATGGAGCTTATGAGAACCAAGCAATGATAGGCAAATCTATTTTTATTCTAGGAAACAGGAACAAATTTGCTTATCTTTCCCAGTTCAACTATTGGGAATGATTTCCAGCCCACAGGCTAAACTAGGATCTAAAATCCACCAGTCATAGAACTCAGTTTTCCTAGTTACACAGTTTGGATGCATGTGAGTTTAGCTTATGTTTGTATGGTCCTTGTGGTGTAAGATTTGTGAGAAATTAGTCATATACTATGTACTTTGTAAGGCAGAGGTTCAAGGACTCTCCAGGGCCCACACAGAACACGGAAAATGACAGAAAAGTGTTGTTTTTTCCCAGTGAAAGTGGAGGTGGTCAGAAGTCCACTTCTTTGGAAGACATGCACAGCCACCAAGAGGAGGACAGACAGTCTCAAGTGACCCTGTGTGTTGTCATTGTGAGGGAAGTGTCCCCCCCCTTTCCTAACATTCATCATAACTCTCTTTCCCCAAAGGAATGAGGGGGGGGGGAATGTTGAACAGAATGATGTACAAGATCAATAACTATCCAGACGTGTTTTTGGGAAAGTGAAAGTCAACGTTGGAGAAGAATATGAATCTTGATGACTGAGCTGGTTTTGTGTTACATCCCTGAACTTTAAAAAGCAGGGTTCTGTGCTGAGTAAGTATGAACACTGCCCCAAAGCACAAGTAACATTTCCTCTCTCTCCTTATTTAACATTCAACCCCAGCTGTGATGTGTGCTTTTTCTTTACATTCCTAATACCATGTGAGAGATCTCCAAGAACACTCATTCAGTTAAATACAATTGTCAGTATTTGTTTATAAGGCTAACATTACTCAACAGGTTTCAAGTTGTCTTTCTGCACTGTAGACAAATGAACAGGTTGAGCAGCCCAAAATGAGGAACTCAGTCCAAAGGCAGGGTCAGCTGTACCCGCAAGCAAAGTGAGGTTACCACTGCAGGTAGCAGATAAGGGATACTGGAGAGGGGCAGAGAAACGTTAGCTACTTAGCGTGTTCTTGCTGATATTTTAATACCAGGAATGGGAAGAAGTGTGTTCAACTCTTCTGCCTTGTGTGCCAAAATAACTCAACTGGGTTTAGGTACCAAGCATCTTGACATTCAGGGCACCCTTTATTGCTTTGCCTTAGGTAACAAAAAGTCTTGGTCCAGCCCTGCCTGGCATACGGTCATCCGTGCCTTGAAATAAGATGCAGAGTACAATCCTATTAATTTTCGCCTGTGTGATTGGGTTCTTTGTCTGTTAGAGGCGGGTCTTTCATTTCGGCGGGAATTATACACGGAGACGAAGATAACGGTACTACCAACTTGTCTTTATTCCTTTTACTTTCTTGAACGTCAACACAAAATGGATCTAAACCACTTAACTCGGATAATAACTTATAACTTTTAACATTCGCTGTGTCTCTTCCTTTCATCAATTCCCCCCCTTTTTCATCCCGCATTGATCTGGTTCGGTTCTGCTCCATGCTGGAAAGCTCAGTGTTGCACATATCGTCCCACAACAAGGGTGCTTCACATAATTCCCTTCCAGATATGGCAGGTAATTCGTAGTACCAATGTATGTTATTTTCTTTCCCGTGTCCTGCGGACGAGGTACTGCCACCATTCTCCATCCTGTTTTCCCTTCTATCTTTCCCTTCTCTCCTAGACTAGGAGGATCAGGTAACAATCCTCCCCCAGTTCTAAGATTGGGAAATTCTCTCACCAATTCCACTGTTGTGCATCTTACTGGTTCCTCTTTCTCCGTCTGCGTACTCTTCTCTTTCCTGTCATTTCTCTCCCCTCCCCCTCCTACTCCTTCCTCCTTTATATCCTCCCAACTCAATAAGTCTAACTCCTCCCACTTTCTGGTTTGTCTATCCTCTGCTAAGAATATCTCTATGGCTCTGGTCCTGCCTGTTCCCTCATCCTCTATCTTGATCAGCTCCCCTACAGCACATCCAGTCAACATCTCCTGTCTGCACTCCTTGGAGGACGGCTCACTAGGTTGCTCTCCTTCACACGCCCCCCCGGACGAGTGGGCCGTCCTCTCTTCTGTATTCGTCCCCCTTTCTCCCTGTCGGGAAAAATAATCAGCATTAGCGTGGGCACTCCCTTTCCGATACTGTATCTTGAAAGTGAACGGTTGTAAACTCAAATACCACCTGGTTAACCTAGGATTGGTATCCTTCATGTGATTTAACCATTGTAACGGTGCGTGATCTGTTATCAATACAAAAGGTGCTCCCAACAAATAATATCTCAGTGTTTGTATCGCCCATTTCACGGCCAATGCCTCTTTTTCAATAGTGGCATATTTTTGCTCTCTTACACTTAATTTCCTACTAAGATACATAACCGGGTACTCCATCTCTCCTTTCCTTTGCGATAACACAGCCCCTATTCCCCTATCAGAGGCATCCGTTTGTACAATGAAAGGTATGTCAAAATCCGGGGCATATCTACTAGGGAGTCCAGCCAAAATTTCTTTTAATGTTTCGAAGGCTCTACTCTCTTGACGCCCCCAAACTACTTTATGAGATTTCCTTTTCCGGGTTAGATCACTAAGGGGTGCTGCGATTTGTGCAAAATTGGGGACAAACTGTCGGTAGTATCCTGCTAAACCCAAAAATTGTTGTACCTCTTTCTTTGTTTGTGGTGGGGGCCATGCTGTTACTTTGTCTACTTTGTCTGACACAGGTTGTATCCTTCCTTGTGTCACTTGAAACCCCAAAAACTTTACTCCTCTGCGTGCTACCTTGCATTTGGTAGGGTTAACCCTCAACCCTGCTTTCTTCAGTTCAGTCAAGACTGCTTTGAGGTGTTTTACATGTTCCTCCCAACTTTTACTATATATGAGAATGTCATCTATATACGCTCCAGAAAATTCCTTTACTGGCTCTAACACTTTGTCCATCAATCTCTGGAAAGTGGCTGCTGCGCCATGTAACCCGAACGGCATGCGCAAAAATTGGAACAATCCCTTGGGGGTGACAAAAGCAGTTTTCTCTTTGTCCTCTTCTCTTAGGGGTATCTGCCAATATCCTTTGGTCAGGTCTAAAGAGGTCAAGTACTCGGACCCTCCTAAACGCTCTAACAGGTCATCTATTTTTGGCATGGGGTAGGCGTCAAATTTAGATACTTCATTTAGACGTCTGAAATCTATACACAAACGGGCGCTGCCATCAGGCTTAGGTACCACCACTGGATAGCTCCTCCAAGGGCTATTAGAAGGCTCTATTATACCTAACTTGAGCATGTCTTCTACTTCTTTATTAATCGTCCTTTTCAGATGATGTGGCCAATTTCTACTCCCAGACCTCACAATTACTTGGGGGGTAGTATTAATGGGATGCTCAATCAATGTAGTATACCCAGGTAAACCTGAAAACACCTCCTGAAATTGTTGTTCGAGTTCCTCCAACTGATCCCTTTGGGGTTCCTCTAATTCAGGGTCTATCTCTATTTTGAGGTTTTGTTCGAGACAATCACTAGCTTCAGGCCCAAAATCTTCTTCCCCAACCTCCCCCCATAGGGCCTCTCTTTCTTTCCATTCTTTTAGCAAGTTCACATGGAAAATTCCTTTCTTCTTCACCTTATTTGGCATCCATATCTCATAATCTACTGGACCAACTCTCCTAAGTACCTCATAAGGTCCTTGCCATGTTGCAAATAATTTGGCTGATTCTGACGGCATGAGTAACAACACTTTCTGTCCTGGTTCAAACTGTCTTATTTTTATTAGCGTCGTATCTCCTCTTCTGTCCCTCTTGTGCCTTATTTAAATTACTTTTAGCTATTTCTGACACCTTCCTCAGATGTTCTCGCATTTCAATTACGTGTTGTACTATTGATTGTGCCTCATCTTTACCACTTTCCCACTTTTCTCTCACCAAATCAAGTATACCTCTAGGATTCCAACCATACATCATCTCAAAAGGAGTAAACCCTGTGGACGCCTGTGGTACTTCTCGAACTGCAAACATCAGGGGTGCCACCAGGAGATGCCACCTCTTAGGTTTTTCCATAACCAATTTTCTCAACATACATTTTAAGGTCTTATTAAACCTTTCTACCAGCCCATTGGTCTGTGGGTGATACACTGCAGTGTGGATAGGTTTTACCTCTAGTAATCGCCACATTTCTTTGAGTGTCTGACTCATAAAATTAGTCCCCTGGTCTGTCAGAACTTCCTTAGGGAATCCCAACCTAGTGAATACTTGTAACAACTCTCTTGCCAACGTCTTGGCTGTCGTAGACCGTAAGGGAATGGCCTCAGGATATCGGGTGGCATAATCTATAATTACTAAGACATGAGTATGTCCTCCTGCAGAACGTATTAGGGGTCCTACAATATCAACCCCTATTCTCTGAAAAGGTTGGTCTACTAAGGGCATGGGAATTAGCCTTGCACCTGGTCTAGGTTTACTTTGCGTCTTCTGACATTCAGGACATGTCTGACAATACTTATCTATTTCTTTATCCATTCCTGGCCACCAAAACCTTTGTTTTATTCGTGCTCCCATTTTCTCACTGGCTAAATGTCCAGACATCGGGATATCATGTGCTAGTTCTAGAATTTTGTGTCTCCACTTCTGGGGAACAGCCAATTGTTTACCTCCTTCTTCATTTACCCAATATAATAACCCCTCGTCCATCACTGTCCCTTTACCCCCCCTTTTTATTGTCCCCACCTCTCTGGCTGCTTGAAGGTGTTCTTGTAGAGTAGGGTCATCTTGTTGCCATGCTCGGGTATGTTCTCTAGAAGTCTCCTGCAAAAAATCACCCTCATCTTCAATCCGTGCGCATTCTCCTTGCAAACCCTCTCTTGAGTTCAGTAGTGTCTTGGTCCCTACCCAGTCTCTTCCTAATAACATTTCTCTGGATAGTCCTGGAACAATCCCCACCTTCATTCTCCGTATCTCTTCCCCCACTTTCACATTCGCCCAAGCCGTCTTGTAGGCTTTAGTATCGCCATGTATACATTTTATCACCAACCCCTCTTCCGATCCTCTAGCTGCAAGACTTCGAACCAGAGTTTTCCCGCATCCTGTATCAATTAAGGCTTTCTTCTTTTCCCCGCTAACCCATGCTTCCACCTCCCAACCTGTCTGTTCTATCCCTGCCGATGGTTTTGCTGCGCCCTGGCTTCCTACCCAAGAGCAATCCGTTCCTGGGCAGTCCCTTTTCATGTGTCCGGACATCCCACAGCCGAAACATACAGGCCTCCCATCCGGGCCCATTTTCAAACCCGTTCCTGGAGCATATAAGCGATCATCAAAGGTGATGGGTCGCACCGGTCTTGGGCCCATAGGTTCGAAGGGGCGGCCACGAGGTTTCGTCGTCCCTTGCATCTCCGCGCTTCTCCGAAAGTCTCCTCCCCAGCTTGCTGGCGCCGTTTTCTCACGTGTCCTTCCACGCTCTCCCGCAGGGGTGGAGTTTTCCTTTCCTGCATCCTCAGCCATGCTGTAATCCTCCACTAGGCGTAGCGCTTCCTCTAACCGTTTAGGATTATTCTTCTGTACCCATCCTTTAAGATTCCCGCCCAATGTTGTTACTAGTTGCTCCATAATTATTACTTCTAGTATTTGTTCTTTAGTCTTTTCCTCTGGTTTGATCCACCGGGTCAAGTTAGCCCTCATCCTCTGCACAAGCGTACGGGGGTGTACTCCTGTTTTCATTCTTAATTCTCTAAATCTTTTCCGATATGCTTCCTCAGTGAGGTTCAGAGTTCTTAATATAGCTGTTTTCACTATTTCATACTGAACCGCTTCCTCAGGGTTCAAAGTGTCCACCACTTCTTGGAGCAATCCTGTCAAGCAAGGGACCAAGATCAGAGTCCACTGTTCCTTCGGCCACCCTGCCGCAACGGCTACTCTTTCGAAGGTATGTAAATACGCCTCGGGATCATCACTGGCACTCATCTTTTGAATACGAATAGGAGCAGGGCCCGCCACCAACCCATTTTTAATTACAACATTGTTCTTTACACCTTTCTCTTCCTCCGCTTCTCGTTTCATGATCTTTTTAGTTAACATCGTTTGTTGTTCGGCCAAATTTTCTATCAGTCTTTCTTGTCTTTCAATAGTCTTCAACAGTTTTGACATTTCTTCCTTTCCCGCCTGAAAGCCCGCCCCACGTTGGGCGCCACTGTGATTGGGTTCTTTGTCTGTTAGAGGCGGGTCTTTCATTTCGGCGGGAATTATACACGGAGACGAAGATAACGGTACTACCAACTTGTCTTTATTCCTTTTACTTTCTTGAACGTCAACACAAAATGGATCTAAACCACTTAACTCGGATAATAACTTATAACTTTTAACATTCGCTGTGTCTCTTCCTTTCATCAATTCCCCCCCTTTTTCATCCCGCATTGATCTGGTTCGGTTCTGCTCCATGCTGGAAAGCTCAGTGTTGCACATATCGTCCCACAACAAGGGTGCTTCACATAATTCCCTTCCAGATATGGCAGGTAATTCGTAGTACCAATGTATGTTATTTTCTTTCCCGTGTCCTGCGGACGAGGTACTGCCACCATTCTCCATCCTGTTTTCCCTTCTATCTTTCCCTTCTCTCCTATACTAGGAGGATCAGGTAACAATCCTCCCCCAGTTCTAAGATTGGGAAATTCTCTCACCAATTCCACTGTTGTGCATCTTACTGGTTCCTCTTTCTCCGTCTGCGTACTCTTCTCTTTCCTGTCATTTCTCTCCCCTCCCCCTCCTACTCCTTCCTCCTTTATATCCTCCCAACTCAATAAGTCTAACTCCTCCCACTTTCTGGTTTGTCTATCCTCTGCTAAGAATATCTCTATGGCTCTGGTCCTGCCTGTTCCCTCATCCTCTATCTTGATCAGCTCCCCTACAGCACATCCAGTCAACATCTCCTGTCTGCACTCCTTGGAGGACGGCTCACTAGGTTGCTCTCCTTCACAGCCTGGAAAGAAATCCTGATGTATCCGATGGGATTTATATCCAGGGAACCGTGTAAAGGATTGCATCCCACTCCTCCTGTGCTTGTCCAGGAAATTTCATCAAAAAGAAAGGTGTCAGGCAGGGAGATGGTTTCCTAGCACTAAGGCGAGGGGGAGGGATAGCCTGTCTCTTCTGCTTAAACAAAGATTCCTTAAAAGTTTGCCAAAAGCTTCTAACTACTTTAATGTCACATATTATTTACCTGCTTTCTAGTGAGAGAATAAATCTGCAATGGCAATGGCACAACCTACAGATCTTGTTGTGAGTTTGTATTTACATACAAACAACAACATCAGTCTAGCACTATTACCATGCATTGTGAGTCTTCAGAGTGAAGGGCTTGTCATCCAGCCTAGAGATAATTGGTCTTGTATGCCGTGTCTGTTTTTATTTCTGAGTTAGGTTTTAATTTTCTCTCATGTTTAGTCCTAAACAACTAGATAAGGTCAGTTTATTACTATTGCTTTATTCAGTGCTGTAACTGTATGGCTTGACATTTTTATTATGTATTTGCAGGGATGGGGACTTGGGCTTGACTCTTGAGTTTTTAAAAAGACTTGGACTGACTTACGACTTGGAAAAATAGGTCTGAGTTGTGAGTCAAGTCCGAGTCTTTAAAAAAAAAAAAAGGAGGGGTTAGCGATGGGGAGGGAAGTTCACCTTTCCAAGATGGTTACCTTGGCTTCTTGTGAGATTGAGAGAACTCCTCTCCTCCTCTCACGAGATCTTGGGATGTGAGTGTCACTGTGCCAGAGCTTTGTGGGTGAAGGGCCCACCTTCCTCCTCCAACTCCTCATCCCTTGGGGTAAGGTAAGTCCTGTGGAGGGATAAAAGAGGGGGGACGAAAAAAAGAGGGCTGGTTGGGAGGAGGAGATGTAAATTAAAGGTTTTTATTTTAAAAAAGCTTTTTTTAAAAATTAAAGCTTACTAAAAGCATTTAAATAGAGACTTGGGACTTGGGACTCGGTCCCAAAGACTTGTCAACATCCCTGTGTATTTGTCTGCTTTTGTTGTTACATGTTGCCAAGTTGTTTCAGAGTTAGGGTGACCCTGTGAATTAAGAACCTCTGAAACGGCCTATCATTAAGAGCCCTGCTCAGGTCTTGCAAACTCAAGGCCATGGCTTCCAGGACTGAGTCAATACATCTCCTATTAGGACTTATTTTACTGCTGCTCTTTTCCTAGCATTATAGTCTTTTCCACTGAGTCTTCTCTTGTCATGATACTACCAAATTCTGACAACTTCAATGTTGTTATTTTTGCTTTTAGGGATAGTTCAGGCTTGTATCCACTAATTTGTCTTTCTGGCAGGCCCTGATATCTATAAAGTTATCCTTCAGCACCATATTTTGAATGAATTCATTTTTCCCCTGTCAGCTTTTTTCGTAGTCCAGCTGTCACATATATATAATAATCAGGAATAATACGTTATTGGTTTTGGTTTCCAGTGACATATGCTTTCATTTACGAATCTTTTCTCATTCCTTCATTGGTACCCTTCCCACTTTCAGGCTTCTCCTGATTTCTTGGCTGCAGTCTTCATTTGGACTGATGATTGACTCAAGGTGTAGAAAATTGACCTCTTCATTTTCAAAATGAAACTTATGTTTCATTTCTCTTCTCTTATTGTTCTTATCTTCTTAAAGTTCCATTGTTCTGCTTTCACACTTTTTTCCTGTAACCTTCATCAGTAGTTGTTTCAAGCTGTTGCTACTTTCTGCCAGTAATATCATAAATTAATAATCATGTGCCGTCAAGTCAATTCTGACTTATGCTGACCCTTTTCAGGGTTTTCCAGGTACAGAATATGTTGAAGTAGTTTACTATTCCCTTCTTCTGGGGGCATCCTGGGACTGTGCAGCTTGCCCAAGGCCACACAGGCTGGCTCTATTTTCAGGAGGCACAGTGGGGAATCAAACTCTTAACCTCTGACTCCACAGCCAAATATCTTAATTTATAAATCAAAGCAAAGTGTGCTGCTTATATACTGCTCCACAGCGCTTAAAGCACTCTCTGGGCAATTTACAATTTAATTATGCAGGCTATGCATTGTGCCCCCCCCCCCCCCCAGTTATGTGGGTACTCCATTTACTGACCTTGGAAGGATGGAAGGCTGAGTCAACCTAGAGCTAACTACCTGAGCCCATCAGGATCGAACTGAGGTTGTGAGCAGACTGAGTCTTGGATGCAGTACTGCAGTTTGCATTGTACTATATTATTTCATTAACCATATTATATCTTAAATTTAAGATATTATGCATATCTTAAATTATTGATGTTTCTTCCACCATTTCATTCCTCCTCTAATTTGCCTCTATCAGTTTGTCTACTGACACTATAGTTGTCTGTAACTGTTGATTGTATATCTATATCTATATTTTTATCTTTATAACTATGCCAGGGGTGCTCAAGCTTGGCTACCACTTACAAGAGGAAACAGAGCAACATCCCCATCTCCATCATGCTGCCTAACAAGCAAAGAGAAACTGACTCAGCTCAGGATCACTGTCTCCCACTGCCTATGCAACAAATATATAAGAACTGTCTTCCCCACTTTCTGACTTCTTTTGAGCAATGGGAGGTTCTGGTGGTGATGATGATAAGGCTCGAATTGAATCCATCAATATCTATATATCTGTCTATACAGCATTTGAAATATTATTTAATAAAAGGAACTCAGTTGCATTTCTAGTTACTATAAGGTATCCAGTCTATCATTATCATTATTATTGCTCTGGTCACAAAAACAACACATTTTTCCTGTGCCTTTTAAGGCACTGCATTGCTGTTGTGCTAGAAAAACAAAAGGGAAATGGTCTGTCATTTCCTCTACTCAACAAATCTGATTTTGCACCGTGGAAATGAAAAAAAAATCCTTTGCCACTTAGGATTTAAGGGTAGCTCGTAGACCAAACGGGATGTACCTCACCCTAAAATCTGGGTGGGTGGATGCCTTTCCCCCCCATTATGAGCTGTCTATGTTTGAAAATCCTTGTCAAAATACTCATCAAATGCTTTAAAATGCTCTTTAAAAGTACCTTTTGAAAGTAACTAGAAAATCTTAGTCATTAACCAAAATTATGGATTTCTGAAACGTAACTTAATTACATTCTTATTACTCAGAGAAATAATTAGTTACATGTAACTATGATACTTGTAACTAGTTACTCTCAATATCTCTTTGCTTTGTCTCTTGCTGTCTATTTAGTATGTTGTGAGCCACATCAGGTGTAAGTCATACACAGATACATCTGGACATAATGTATGTGAAACAATGCATAACTAGCACATTAATTTTAGGAAGTCAGATAAGTTTGTGCTAGAATGCAGACAAAATTACTGTCTTCCTTATCTTCAGCCCCAGTATACCTGATTGCCAGATGCTGTGGGCAAAGTAAGTGTGGGTGAATTAATTCATAACCTTTTGGTGATCTTCCCTTCTCTCTGGCCATTTTTACAACAGGGACTGCATCACTACAAGGGTTCTTTGATCAAGGAAGCCTATACGTATCTTTCATTTTCCAAAGGAGGAATGTCCATATCAAGATAAGACCTGGGCTTGAGCACAGCCTTGACAACATTCTCTGTATAAATGTGTGTGTGTGTGTTTGCCTCTTAGGAAACGTAAGATGTTGATCCTAATGGTATGAGGGTGAGGGAGGTAACACTAAACCACCACACCACACCACACCACATTGCAAAGATCATTCTCAAAGTGATCAGATCGTGCCCTCCTTTTGTCTCAAATAACCAATACATGCAACTACTACTACTACTACTACTACTACTACTACTACTACTAATAATAATAATAATAATAATAATAATAATAATAATAAAACAGCTCTGCCCATTGAACAATATGTGCAAAATACTCATGGCAAAATATCCGCTCTGCCCCCAACTGGGTAGTGCATCATGCAGTTGACAGGAAAAACAATGAAATAGATAGAGAGGAACACGGCAACTACAGCAAGACAAAATGCTCCGACAAAAGTTTTTCAGTAAAAGTTAAACTGTTATAAAATTGAATATTCTATAATGTGTTGCAAATGGAAAGCAAGAGTAAGTGGACACTAAAGATTGCCAACAGGTGATCTTTACAATAAAGTGCATTTGAAAAGGGGAGAGATACTTTTGTTTTCTGGGGTTTATACTCTTCTTACAACTTCCTCCTTCTCCTTGGTTTAGAAACTGGAACCAGGGGATATTTATCTGATTATTTTGATCTGCCTGTACTTGAAATTGTTATGATGAACTATCTCTCCTAAGCAGCCTGCAAAGTGGTCCCTTAGCTCATCTTTTCTTCTACTTTATGGGTGCAGAAAAGCCCAAAGTCTGAACTGCTGAGAACATGAACTCAAGGAGCTTTATCAGGTAAAATCCAAAGAAACAATACAAAAAAAGACAAAAAGACAAAAACATGTGGCACCTTAAAGACTATTATATTTTAATGTGAGCTTTCGTGGACAAGTCCACTCCCTCAGACATATGGAAAAAATTAAATACTATATGAAATATCAAATTCGCAAGTAAAACATTCATTGGCTCTAAGAATCCTGGGTGTGTGGTTACATCTCACATGCAGTAATTTATGGCCTATGTTTGGTGTTAAGTTCTATTGTAAACATTCCTGCAGGAGACTGAAAACAGATACACTTGCAAGAGTAAAAAAGAGGAGGAGGAAGGGGTGGGGTGGTGGTAAAAACTGACAGGAATGAGGATATCGGTTAAAAATGCAAGAAAGGGGGAAGGGGGAGATAAGATATAAAAGTAAAAGAAGATAGCAGAAGAATCGTGTGTGTTAATATAGGGAATATAACCATTTTTACCTATAAGCCTTGTGATGAAAGATGGGCCTGGTGGCTGTGAAGAAAATAACAGTAGAGTGTAAGTATAACATTTGGTAATGACTTAAGAAACGTAGGCTTATATTCAATCCATTTATATGGGTGTCCATCATACGTATAAATTTTATCTCAGCTGTTTCCCTCTGTATTCTTGATCTGTAATGTTTCTGTTCTAAATAGCAACTTCCGTGTCTTCTACAATGTTCTGGTAGATTGAAATGGTTGGAGACAGGTTTCTCTGTGTGTTGTGGTTTTTGATGTCCAATTTGTGACCACTGACCCGTTTCTGTAGAGATTGTCCTCTTTGTCCTATGCAGAGTGCAGAGGGGCATTGTTGTCAAAAGATCACATTAGCTGAGGAACAAGTGACTATGCCTTTGATGTTGTGTGTGGCATTGTTAGGTCCTGTAATTGTGTTGCCAGAATAGATGTGTGGGCAGAGTTGGCATTTGGGTCTGTGACAGGGTTTAGTCCCCCTGTCTGTGTTGTTGTTTTGTGGTCTGTTGTGTGTTAGTAGTTGCTTGAGGTTGGGGGGTTGTCTGCATGCAAGTATGGCTTTGGAGAGTGAAGTGTTCTCGTTGAGGATGGGCTGGAGATTTTGTAAGATATGTGTGAGTGGTTTCAGTTGTGGACTGTAAATGACAACTAGCGGTGTTCTGTCATTTTGTCCTCTGGGTCTGTCTTGTAGTAAGTTACGAGTTGTCTTGTAGTATGCGTCTTGCTTTGTTGATTTGTTCCTTAATCATATGTAGTCTGAGGAATGCATTTTGTAGGTTCTTGTGGTTAGAGTCTCTATCCTGTGGGTCGGAGCAGATGCGATTGTATCTGAGGGCTTGGCTGTAAACGATGGAGTTTGTTGCGTGTTCAGGATGGAAGCTGGAAGAGTGCAAGTTGGTATATTGATCAGTGGGTTTTCAGAACAGCGTGGTGCTAAGATGTCCATGTTGTAGTTTCACAGTGGTGTCTAGAAAATGCACCTGTTGCATAGTTTGTTCCAGGGTGAGGTTGATGTTTGGGTGAAATTTATTGAAATCATGGTGCAATTTTTCTAGGGATTCCTTTCCATGGATCCAGATCAGAAAAATTGCATCAATGTACCTCAAGTAGAGGAATGGCGTGTAGCAGTTGAGAAAACATTGTTCCAGGTCAGCCATGGATAAGTTTGCATATTGTGGGGCCATGTGAGTGCCCATTGCAGTTCTGTTGAGCTAGAGGTAGTTTTTGTTGTCAAAGGTGAATTGGTTGTGGTGAGTACAAAGTCACAGAGGGTGGTGATTATGTGGGCTTCTTCCTTGTTTTGAATGGTAGCTTTGAATGATAGCTTGTAGTCTATCTTTGTGTGGGATGTTAGTATAGAGTGCTCCTACATCCATTGTAGCTAGGATGGTGTTGTCAGGAAGGTTGTGTGTGGACTGAAGTTTCTTTAGGAAGTCTGTGATATCTCTTACATAGCTAGATGCATTGGTGGCATAAAGTTTGAGGATGGAGTCCAAATATCCAGGAACTTTATAAGTCATAGAACAGGTACTGTCTGTTCTGTAAAGGCAGTCAGACCACTGATTTTTTAAAAGGCAATATATAGCTATTGTTATCCCAGGTCCTATGCATCTGGCGACAATTTATTGCTAAAAGGCATCTACAGGGATCCCAGCCAGGCCTCTTTCTGCAGAGTGATGAGAACATAAACCGGTATCTTGATGCCTTTGTTTTTCTCTGACCTTGCGCACTCCATCTTGTCTTGCCAGTACTCCCCTTTCAAAGAGAATAACCTTTGACCTTGACAACATGGCCCTACTTTTCTAACTTATTGCTTCCTCTCCCACACCCAGGTCTATGCTTGGAGGAGAGTTCTAAAGAATTCACAAGCTTGCCTTGTTTGTAAATTTTTAAGGATCCAATTACCTAATCCAGAATTTTGTTTCTATTCTGGTTGCAAGGCTACTTTTTTTTTCTATAGCTGTATAAGACAGTACAAATTAGTACTCATTTTTGGTCCTAAAACGAGGTTGTTATAGAACAGTATAGGAATACTAGCCAGAGTGAGCTTATTGTGGTATTTTCCACTTGAGAGATCATCATCACAGATGTCAGGGAAAAGGATCATATCTTATTTCTTCACCTTCAACCTCCAGGCAATCATTTAGACAGTTATTTCAAACCATGTTGTAGAAATACAAAGTCTAGAAATAGACTTAATGTTTTTTAAAATAGTATTTTGCTTACAACAGTGCTACCAGAGTTCTACACGTGTCCATTGTGTCCAAATGGGTATCCTATTCAAGACCAGAATGCTAGCCCTGCTTCTTCCACCTTCACTTTCAACACAAAATTTTGACAAACTGAAGAGGGAGAGGTGTGTGTATCTATGCAGCCTCTCCTGTGAGCCAGAACCCTGATTTCTGGTTTTCTTTTGGATTTTTTCTCTCTCTTTTGTCTAGTTCTTTTCTCTGTTACCCTAGTTAAGGCTATAGTAATTTAACTCAAACTTAAATAGCAATGTAATGTCAACTTCTGTTAAAAATTTACTCCTTTCAACTTAATCTTCATTCAATTGGATTTTTGATCTCACTAATACTTAACTAAAGAGGTGGGGGTTACACTCAATCTACAGCTGCCTCAACTGTAACCATAAAACAGCAACCATAATTTCCTAACTTACATCTAAGAGAGACGTGCCTGGTGAAATCCATCTTGCCAAGAACTTTTGGACTTAAGGTTCTCCACACTGGTACACTCCTGATGAAGTGGTGTTTAAATCCACGATTGTGTATTGTACGATGATTTTTTAATGGTCTCTAAAGGCATTGCCTATTTTTGCTTTTGTATTCTAACCTGCTACCTTTCCCATCTCTGCCTTGCAAATATTGTTGAGACACAACTCCCACCATCCCTCACCACTGACTTGTAGTCCCACCTCAGGAGGGCCACAGGTCACCCAGCCCAGCTCTACGTGCTAAACAAACAAATCAAAACACATACATAGAGAAAATCTTAACAAGAATGCTTTGTTATATTAAATACCTTTGCCTGGCACTTCCATCAGAATAATTTATATTTAAAGCTAACACATCTTTGCTTTAGACATTCAACTTGAATCTTCCTGAGTTCAAGTAATGAAAAAAAAAATCATATAGTCTGTTATAACAACCCCAGGCAGTTTAATTTTAGTATGTGAGTCATATTTCAATTTGTTTATAATTTGAATCTAAAATGCAAAATTACCTGCATTGAGACTTGGTGCCTTCATATACAGTCTTGGATGCCAAGGGAGCCTTCCCTCCTAATGCAAATAGCAGCTGGGGTGGAATTTCTATTAGGACCACTTCCCTCCCTTTCTCCAGTGGTCTTATGCTCACAATTCATCATGTACTATGGCCACAATTGCTGTTTACACCTCTTTTAAATGCATGCTATGTGACTGACATTGTGTTTATGGGCACTTGCAATGATAATTGCATGCTGTCAAGTCAATTCTGACTTATGGCGACGCCTTTTCCAGGGTCTTCTAGATATAGAGTACTCAGAAGTGGTCTATTCCCTTCCTAGGGGCACCCTGGGACGTTGCAGCTTGCCCAAGGCTCAACCAACTGCTTAACGTCCAGGAGGCACAGTGGTGAATGGAACTTCCAGATACTTAACCTAGTGGAGGCCTGGGTTCAAATCCACGCTCAGCCATGGAAATTCACTGGGGTGTGGAAAATCACTCCTTAAATATTTCATTTACATTGAAAGCCCTATTAGCATCATTCTAAGTCAATTCTGACTTCACAGCATATAATAACAATATTGGAAGACAAAACAGTTAAAGATTAAAGCAACTTTGAGTTCTCCAGAACTTTTCATCAGGCAATGATGATATAAAATTAGGAGGCATGGGGAATATGTCATCAAGAACAATGATAATCACATCTGGATATTTTGAACTCGGTCACATCTGGCTTTTTCAAACTGTTTAGTTATTTTATTTTATTTAAAATATTTTTACTCCCACCTTTCTCCTTAAAAAGGACCCAAGATGGCTTACATAATTTAAAGACAGAAATTAAAAGCTGACAGCAGAGATTATACAAATACTCAAAAGGATCAAACAAATGCCAGACTAAAAACGGTAAACCAAAGCAATAGCAAAAATGCATGCAAAGCAGTAAGGCACAACCATTCATCTAAAAATCCCACTCAAGCACCCATTCACTAAGGGAAAACTTACCTAAAGAGAAAGGTCTTCACCTGCTTGCGGAAAGACAGCAAAGATGGGGCCAGCCTAGCCTCCTGTGGGAGGGAGTTCCAAAGTTGGGGGCAGCAACAGAGAATGGCCTCTCCCATGCCCCCACCAAATGCATCTGTGAAGGTGGCTTCTGATTATCTTAACTAGAGATGGGGGTATTTGTATACGAATATGAATACCCCCACACAGGTGGACATAACGAGGGTCCAGCCCCATGGGGCC
The DNA here is from genome assembly GCA_037013535.1 of Intellagama lesueurii. NCBI lineage: Eukaryota > Metazoa > Chordata > Lepidosauria > Squamata > Agamidae > Intellagama > Intellagama lesueurii. The sequence goes on from JBAJHW010000006.1 coordinate 75,833,680, forward strand.
GGAAGGTCCACTTACCGATCTGCCGTGGGTGCGGGCACCGCAGAGCCTTCCAATGGCTCCGGAGATCGCGTTCGGTGAGCCATTCTTCAACCTAGCAGAGAGGCTTATCGTCCCGCCTCCTGCCAGGAGTGGCGAGCCAAACGCGATTTCCGGAGCCATTGGAAGGCTCCGTGGCACCCGCACCCGCGGTGGATTGGTGAGTGGACCATCCGGCCCCATGGGGCTGGACCCTCGTTATGTCCACCTGTGCGGGGGTATTCGTATACGAATGCCCCCATCTTTAATCTTAACATGTGAGCAGGCTCATGAAAGGAGACACTGTCCTTGAGATAGCTTGGACCCAAGTTGTTTAGGACTTTATAGGTTATAACCAGCACTTTGAATTCAGTGTGGAAACTTATTGGCAGCTGGTAGAGCTGCTGTAACTGGGGGCTTATGAGAGCCCTGTGACCAGTTGCAGTTAGCAATCTGGCTGCCACTAACATGTTCCATGTAGAGCGTGTTACAGTAATCTAGCCAGGATGTAACTAAGGCATAAGGCATATAACTCACCATGGCCAGAACAGACCTCTCCTGGAACAGGAGCAAATTGTGATTTTTTAGTCATGCAATAAATGTATTACTCTACCGAGAATTTTATTTCTAGAGAGTGATCACATCAAAAATAGTGTTGTTGTTGCTGAAACATCACTCTCTCTAACAAAATACTGGGGAAAGGGGCAGGGCATTGTCTTTCCAGGATGATGGCAATAGGCTTAGGTAATGATTCTGATCACCATGAAGCCATTCGTGTTGACAAATACATAAACACCAGCTATCTTGCATTAGCTGCTACAGTGGATATTAGTACTGACACAAATAGCATGTGAGGTCAGCTTTGGTTTACTTCTCTTGTGCAGAATGCTGTGCTGGTAACAGCAAGTGGTCCTTGCTTTCTCCTACCTGATTAATGAGGCATCTGTCATGTTGCCACCATAATCCCGATGGCCTAGATCTGACCTCAGACTCCAAGGTTTTTCTGATTTTTATTATTATCAGCAAATGACTGTTGTAAGTGAATACTAGTGACCTTTCGTTCCCCCTTGCTGCAGAGGAATGAAATAGCTCTGCTCGTTCGAAAGCCCATTCTAACCAGCACTGTGTCCTTGTGTTCCCACAGGCTTTGCTTCCAGATGGTTCACATTCTCATTAAATGTGGTGAGCATATCACATGGGACACGGAGCATAGTCTGAAATAGAAATGTGTCTTCTCCAAGAACAAGATACAAGACAGGTGGCTTCTGGGGAATTTGCAAACCACAGCCCACTGGAGATTGCCAGATATAGCATTAACCCTTGTCTCCTAAAATACAATGTTCTCATCTCCTCGGTTAGCAATGAAAAGGACCATGAAGGGTTTGAGCCAAGGTTCAATTCTAAATGGCAAACTTGCTCCCAAAGCATGCAAAGTACTATTAAAATAAAGCATGATTCTGAGCAAGTCCAAAGTGTTGGTCTTTTCCATCGGGTGACCACAACTAAGCAATGTACATCAGTAATTGTGGGGCTGGGCTTGCCAGCCACAAAAAGCGGTTTGTAGGTAGATGTCGTTAGAAGAGACACTTTCCCTCTTACAGATGAGCCGGTCCATCTGTTAATATTTTTACTGGACATTGCCACCTTTTGAGGTTAGGCAGGTAGCTACTGGAAAGAACTTACAACAATTACTCAGAAAATCCTTAGCCACTGTGGATGTTGCCAATGTAGACCGAGGAATTCTGGAAGCCATAGCCCAGAAAAGGAATGTTCCCCGCCTCTGTTACTGCAGGGAGGGCCTTCTCAATGGTGACACTCTGCAAGCTGGCAGCAACAATTTCAGTGGACCTGGGCCATGGACCCTTGGGTTTGTCCAATCACATGATAAGCTTATACAAAAATATTGGGAATTTAATAGTAGCAGAATTCAGTGATTTGGTGCTGAGTTTGTATTTAAGGAAAGAAAATGAATGCTCTGAGATCTAGTAATTAGAAGAAGAAACTTTCCAGAAATTGTTTTTGGGGATCCACAGGGTCAAGACGGAAAAAAAATCTAAGTTCACAAATACCTCTAGAGCTGCCTTCCATTAGGTCACTGTACTAGCAGCCATTATGGAAGAAACATGTGGTTGCCTTCTTTTAGGTCAGGAAGGAAGTAAAGCTTATGAATATCCATCTATATGGCTGCTTAGGGCAGAAACAGACATTACAGATAGCCCATGATTAGAAGAGTAAAACTCTCAACTCATTAAAGTATATGAGTGTATAGCAGGTGCATCTCTCACCTCTGGGAGTATACAGATTAGTTTATTTTGCTTGGTAATTGGTCTTCTGGGCATCAGCGCAGGATTTCTTTGAAGTCTGATGTTACAAACCCAAAATGACTGTCTCAATCCCCTCTCTGTAAGATTAACATGCTTTCTGGCCTTAGAAAGACAGCGAGAGGTACAGTACCTAGCTTTGACTGGGTACCTTTCTTTCTTTCTATTTATTTATTTATTTATTGCTGCTTACTGGTTCAAATTACCCATCACAAGGATTGGTTTTCAGCTTCAAGTGGTGTCGATGCTGGAAGCCAAATCTACCTGTTTCCTGTTTTTTACCACCAGGCTATGTTACTTGCTCTCTCAGGTTTTTAATAGCTTTGAGATTGTTCTTAGATTCTTTGTGTCTTCTCCCATTTAAAAAAAAAAATCAAAGCTTTTATTATTGTTTCTTATTTTAATTTTAGTTGTCTACTGTTCTAATTGTTTTTAAGAGCTTCTTGGAACTTGAGAGAAGAGTTTTAGTATGTGTGGCCTCTTGCAGATGGAACATTTTAAAATATTTTTTTTCCTGCCATCCACACAATGTTACGTTTTTTGTAGTTCAAACTCTGGCTGTGTAGGCTTTTTTGTCTACTCCTGAAGGCATGAGTTTTGTTGTTTTGTTATTCCAGGGTGGGGTGGGGAATGTAGTTCAGCATTGTGGCAGTCCTCCTCATCAGAACTGATCCTTCCTTCCTTCTGCCTTGTAAATGTATGTATATGAGAAAAACATTTTCAAAAAATTATTAAAAACAAATTTTAAAAGAGTTGCCTGGCCAACAGCTTTCCATTCCTCAATACCAAGATGCAATACCTTGCAATGTCGTGGAGAACAGGTCCTTGTGATGTCGCATGATACCGACCCTCGCATAAGAATTGCAACATTAAGGGGAGGGGGAAGAGTGAGACAGGCAATATAGATTTCCTGCACTACCTGCTAAACAGAAATTATGTTCATAAAACCCACATACATCATAATTGTATAGTTGCGCATCTGTGTTATTGTGCAGCAAATCAAAGCTACATTCTCAACCTTCTTTTGCCCATGACCACAAACAGTGTATGAAAGAAATATAGGCCAAATCAGGATTGTGTAAATCAGCGATCCCCAACCCCCGGTCCCCGGCCCAGTGCCGGTCCCTGGCCTGGGCCAGACTGGGCCGGCGAGAGAGACCTCCCCGCGCACACTCACCCCCGCGCAGCCCGTTTGCGCCTGCGCGTGCGCTCCGGAATGCCCGCACGAGCGCCGTGCCGCCATTTGCGCATGCGCGCGGGCCCGCACAAGCGCGCACTGTCGTTTGCGCATGCGCGCGAGAGGCCATGTGCATGCGCAAAATGGCGGCGCACGCGGGGGGGTGCCCCGCCTTCCCCAGCCGGTCCGCAGACCGGAAAAGGTTGGGAAACAGTGGTGTAAATCACATAAGGTGGTGTGTGAAGAATTGTTTCCAGTCTGTAGCCCCCTTCAAATGTGCCGGGGGGTCCCAGGGGCCCATGTGCCCCGCCCCACCCCGTTGAGAATCTTGACTGCTGTCATTGGTGTTGTTAACACCCAGGCTGCCCTTGTTATGTAAAGTTTGGCATCCTGGCAATGCAAGTATGATATTGTGTAGCAATATCAGGCCATTTCCTGATATTTGAACCATGAAGCACATTATTTCACATTCATAAATTGCAGGGTTTGCTTTATTTTAAAAAAAAGAATCAAATACTTTTGTGTTCAGCTAGTGAGTTTGGTGCAGTTTGATTGCTGGGAGGAGGTAGACACCTGGTATTAAATTTACTATTCACAATCAAATCAAAGGTTTCCTTCCTTCAAATCAAATCAAGAGTGAGGCAAATTTCCCAGAATCCTTCAGCCAGCATGAATTATAGCTCAAAAAAGGAGAGGCACATTTCCAAGTTGTGTTTGATCTTCCTTCAGGCATTAAACCTGAACAGAGTACAGTATGTAAACACGGCTAAATGGAATGCGATCATGGATGCTGACTATATTCTCTATAGCCCCATGTGATCCCTGTGCCCCCACTCTTCCTGCATGCAGGGCACAGTCTGAAAAATAATAGGATCTCTCTTCAGACTGAGGGGTGTGGTTGCTGTGCAGAGGGATATAGTCAGCAAACCCAATCTACACAGTTCCAAGCCTCACACCACGACTAGGTAGCATATCCAGGCTTAACATTCAGATTTTGGTATCCTCAGTATTAATTTGAAGCAAAATGGACCAGTTTGAAATAAATGCTAGCTTATGGGCTGGCTCTGTCACTGGGCAGAGTGAAGCAACTGTCTCAGAGAGCAAATAACTGGTGGTGGTGGTAGATTACCATAGCTATTCCCTGTCTGTTTTTTCTGAGCCCCATCTCAGACATTTCCCTGTGCTGGAGGACAGAGCAGTGTATGTCACTTATTCAGTGATGCACCCATAAAACAGTCTGGAATGGGATCGGGGTGAAGAGCACCATACTGTCCTTTGTGTTCGGCAGCAAAATGTCTTGAGCCTGCCTCTCTATAAAAATAAATAGCTCTTGTAATAAGAAGTCTGGTTGACAATCACAATGATTGTTCTATTTATGCATGTCTTTTCTGTTAGCTTTTGCAGATGGGAAGTCTGTACACTTTCATACGGAAATGTGACATGCAAAATGCTGTGGCAAATCCTGTTTACATGGTTTAAATAAATAAGTGGTAAGTGGCCATGCAGACTTGGTAATGTGATTTAAGAAACGTGTTTGATCTTGGTATAACATATTCTGAATCTGTACCAACATACTTTGACCTACCAATGTGATAGAATTTCACAAAGTGAAACTTTATGTCACTGCGTTCCCAAATGCAGATAATGCATATAACACAGAATGAACAGACAAGCTATTTAACATACAGAATGTTTTGGGAGCAGAACAGATACATGTTAGGTAGTTCTGTATGCATTAACAATAATGGGAAGGAAATCAGTGGCAGATGTTTAATTAATAGAAGTTCAAATAGTAGTGGAGCCAAAGAACTAAAATGAATCTACAACAACTTATTAAAGTCTGGACAAGATGGATTCCTGATAACACTCTTCCAGTGTCTTTGTATCAGGATAGCTTTCAGAGGGTCACAGTAAACCATACAGATAGCATGTCATTAAAAAGTAGAAGCATGTTAGTGTACCAGCAATGCATCATGGAGTTTTGTGCCTAAGTGATTAGACTTGCAAATGAAAACCATATTTACCTTCTTATGAACAAGCTCAAAAGAAAGCAAGCTATTTTGTAAGCTCTCACAATGTTAAAAAGCTTTCTTTCAGCAGTTAAACAATTCCTGCTTCTATTGGCTTGCTATCTAGTTTGATTCTGACACTTGAGGTTTCCCCTTCCTTATCCAGTTGTCTTAGGAATTGTCACAGTTAGAGATATGAAATTTGCCATGAGAAGGCAAGGTGGTGCCCCTTCCCACTGCATATATAACAGGATTGTTCGTTGAGCCTTTCTTCAAGATTCACATGGGGCAGCAGCTTCCACTGAACCTAAAGGCAGCAGGTTAGCTAAAGTGGTGCCTGGCACACCTCTCTGTCCTCCAACATTTTGCCAACCTCCAGTATCTGTTGCTTGAAGTCACATTTTGACTAGTGATAGAGCTGGCGCTACTGAGTACTAGTCTAGAGTCTCAGGCAGAGATTTTTCATATCAGCTGCTCCTTGATTCTTTACTGTTATTATTATTTGCAACTAGAGGTGTCAAGGATTGGACCTGGGTTCTTCTGTGTGCAGAATAGAGGCTGATCCACTGAGCTACATTCCCTCTGCAGATCCTGAATTTGGGAGAAGACCTCTGGATCTCATTATGGGATCAGGATGACGATCAGTACAAGGATTTGGGGATCAATCTGTTCCCACTCTGGAGTTGAGCATGGAAAAGTTATTTTTTAGGACTATATCTCTCAGAACGCCTTTGTCAGTAGCCATATAGGGTTGGAAACTGGGAGACTTGTGGTCCAAAAAGATACATTTTCCAAGCTCTGCTTTGGAGGATAAAGTGCAACTGTAAGTGTGGTTACATTAGTTTAAAAAATGGGCTTTGAATCAGGTTTTGCATGTTATAAATCAATGTGTAAGAAGGTGGCTACGCAAAGTACATGGAAGCATGGGGTTTTTTTTGATCAAAAGTGAATTATCTTACTCTTCTGCCAGAGAGCTGTTTATTTTAACACAGATGTCAAATCGATTTATTTTCAGTTGTTTTGGCATATGCATACACCTCTGGCATTGATAAATTGTGTCTGTTGCCTTGTGATAGCTGCCTCTCACAGCCACTAGCTGCTGCTGAGTTATTTTTAATCTTTTTTTCCTTTTTAAAAAAAATTAATTTCTTGCTGTCTGAAGTAGTGATACTTTGACATGACATGACAGAAAATTTCTTGAAACGATTGGAGTGCAGGCTGAGGGGAGAAAGCGATCCCTCCTTCCATGTGTGTTGGTCTCTCCTCCGCCTGTGTGTCACTCCCTTGCAGCAGCTTTCAGATAGAGTCTGGGGAGGGAGGAGAGGTAAGTAGGAGTAAGGCTCTTTGTCTGTGAGCTACTGCAAGGAAGGGACAGGCAGAGGAGAGACCAACACATGTGCAAGGAGACTGGGGGCTTCTAAGCTTGGGAAAGAATGAGCGCTTTACCCCACTCAGCCTGCAGTCCAACCTGTTAATTTTTTTTTGTCATGTTATAGTATTTCTATTTCAGATAGAGAGCAATTTAAAAAAAGATTTAAAATAAACCCAAAGCAGCAGTAACGAGTGCCCATGAGGGAGCCAACACAAGGGCGGGTGGGAATTAGACAAAGCCTCAAATGCACCGATTCTAAAGTGAAGCCCCTTCCACCAATATATAAGATAGTTTAGAAATGGAGTAAAAGTTTTCCCAAGAGGACACACCCACCAATCCAAAACCCACGTGACTGCCATGTGACTTTAAATCAATTTCGGAAACAACCATCCATCTCCCAGTTTATTTCATTAGTGTAACCATGCCCTGTGTCTCCTTTCTATTGCAAAAGGCTTCTCTGGCAGCTGCATGAGATACATAGCATGCAGCTTTACCACATTTTGTTACTCAAGAGTAAATGCCTCAAGGCCCGGTCTGAATTGAGATGACTAAGTGGCAGTAAGAGAGGCTTAAACTTTCCGTCTTAGCCATGTCCCCTGTAAATTTGCCCCTTGCTGTGCAAGAACTGGAAAAAGAAGAAAAAACTCCATTGGACCCAAGAGTTTTTTTTTCCTTTCCTTTTCTTGTAGCCCTCATGGAAGGAGGATTTAAGTGGAAAAAACCAAGTGGAGGAATGCTTTGACCCTACCCCTATCCAAAAAGAGTCATCGCAATACTGACTGTTTTCTCTGGAGTAAACAAGCAAGCAAGCAACCAAAAAATCCTGCTGAGGCTTACCTGCAGGTTACATATTGTATTTCATATAGCATGCAGTTTGGTCCTCATAACTTTTGTGCCACCTCTGCAAACAAAAATATAAGATATTTGCCTGCAGGGTTGATTATAGAATTTTTCTTCTCTTTTTTTGTTTTCTTTCCCTTTTTAAAAATTCAATTTACTTTTGTAATCTATCTTTTTATGTTAAATCTGCAAAAATAAAAAATAAAAATAAAAAAGGGAATATCACAGAACCGTGAAAGGTAGAAACATTCACATTTCTACCAGATAATACAATGAACACTGTCTGGATGCCATCTTCACTCCTTTGGTCTCTGGTAAATCAACTTCAAGCAACCTTTTTATTACTTCTGTAACACTCTGTTTTTTCTGTACAAGCCAGAGGCACTGTTCCTTGACTTGATTCATGAACTGGCTGAGATTCTACTGCTCTTATAAACCTGTCCTTCAAAACATTACAGCAGCTAGTAACTTTTCAACCAATTATTGTCCATTTGGCACAGTTTAACAGCAGCACTGCAAAGTGTTTCTGTTAGTTGATTTTATGGAGTTAGCCCCTGTTAACCTCTTGATTTTATTCTTGTTATATTTGAATTATTATTTTTAGCTCCCTCCTCTTCCACCTGTTGGGCTGTTATTTTCTGTTGTTTGAGATTGGAGATTCCAAGACCATAGAAGAAAGAAAGCAACATACTGAAGAGCTAAGGGCATGAGTTTTTGAACTGCACTAGAAGCTGATGGAACAAGATGATGAAAAGGCAAACATGAAAATGGAACACAACACCCTGCCATGCAGTGCATACTGGAAAACCACACTAATTTGCACTGATAATCATTAAACAAAATTAACTGTAGCCTTCCAGGAAACAGTTTAGGAATTATCGAAGATTGTTGGATTTTGAGCTGGTGGAAGGCTCCAAATTAGATAAAAGGAAGAAAAAAGTTTATTTTAGTAAATCCTGTCATGGTTTAGGTTATTAAGGCTAAAATGTAATTTCTGAATGGGATTTGTAGTCATGGAACTGTGTAGAAGGAATCCATATTGGTCTGTGTTAGCATAACTAGATGCTTCGAGAATCTTTTTTCTCTTAGAGCTAGCTGTAATTTTCCATGAAGCAAGCTTGGCCAGAGACGATAAGGGTCAAGACACAACATCAGGAAGATGGTCAACAACACCTGCACATCCCATGGGAAACAGAGGTGGAGTGTGAAGAGACAGCCCTTCATCCTGATTGGTTTACGTCAGAGGAGAGTGAAGAAGAAGGGTGGTCCCAGCATGGAAGAAAAATGGAAGACTGAGATAGAGAGAAAACTTTTTTTTTTTAACCTTTTGATTCTTGATTTGGATTTTAGGATGGACTTTTGAGTTCCAATTACTATTTTGTTAGTATTATGCTAGAATGTAGTTCAGAGTAAGGATAGAGAAAGGGGGGCTATGCCTTGCCTGCCTTTCAAGCTATTTTTAGAGTTTTTTATTTTATTTTTGTAGCTGGAATTTGCTAAAGTTCTAACTGCTTTGATTTATGGAAATGTACTTGAATGCTTTGCTTTGCAACAAACTGAATATCTCTAAATACTCTATTTTTCTAATAAAACAATAATTCTTAAAAGCTGATGTTTGGTCTCTTGAACAGCAAACCTGCAAAATTATTTTTAGGCCACAGATGTGCTACTTGAGTCCATTTGTTCTTCTCTCTGGTAATTGCTAATTCGAACGGACTTGGGAAAAGGAGTAAGTGGTACTGCCTGGCTGGGTACCGGACTCAGTTCAGCTGATTAAGGAGTACACTTGCCCCTGGAACCTCTCTGTTCAAGCCGCAGGAATCTCTTAGGAGACCTGTGAGCTGACAAATCCATCTAGAGATAGAGAGATTAAGGTAGGATGCTCCAGCTTGCTGCATGCCTGGGGGAGACAAAAACTGGAAATGAGAGGGGGAAGATATGATGTCTTAGCCCTTAGTCAAGGAAGAAACACATCAGGCAAACAGAAAAAGAGAAACTGTTGCCCTTTTCTGGCACAAAGTCTTAGAGCAGACATGGTTGTTCTCCATATCCAAAGCTCCATCTTTTTTGGTGGCAACTGCCATTCCCATATTCTGCCCAACAGCAATAGCCTGGAATAACATTTGATCCAGGGTACAGGCAGCCCATGGACTGAGACGGGGTGTGTGTGGAATCGCAACTTTGTACATTTCAGGGTAAAGTGTCCCCTTCCTTAGACAATTGGCTCAACTTCATTCGGGATACATGGAGGAGGTGGAAAATGAAGGGCTGGCCTTCACTACAGTTTTAATATATGTTCTGCTGCTTCAACTGGCAGAAGCAAGAGAGAAAAACCTTAAGAGAAAGGAAAAAACCCTGCTAGTGTCTCTGCTAGTACTAAAACTTCCCCTTAAGAAACTGTTGGAGAATTTATCCTTCCCCTGTTGAAATTCCACAAAATTGTCTCCCTAGCCCTGATTTATCTGGCCATAAATTCAGTGGGCCATTCAAAGAGGTCATTTGTGCACATCTCTAGTTAAATCATGGCATTTGCTGAATGTGTGGCACTGTCTCCTGCAAAAGCCATGGCAATTAGACTTCCTAAGAGCCTAGTAATTTTTACTTTTGTCCCCGATATTTGTTAGAAATCTGCTACGCCATGAAATCTGATACTGACCTTAATACCAACACACCAATAAAATATCCAGAGTGCTATACCATTGGTGATATACATGAAGTTAATCATACTAGAGTCCCATTGATTGCCAGAGATTTCAACATGTAGTTCAATCTTCCTTTGAGATCAGTGAGGTTTTAAAATGATTACCTTGGGATGCTTCCATGCCTCTCTTCTTTATTTGTTTTATGGAAATGCTTGCAATCAATACTTTTTCTTTCCTTTGGCTTATTTCTGTTTTGCAAATTAGCACGTGCTTTCCTTTGCCCCTCTCTTGTCTGAAAACAATCTTCAAAGCCTCTGCAATATTCTCTGGTAGAGTTTTGGTAGACTGAGTCATCTCAAAGTATATGAAGATAATTTTATATCTCTCTAGACATGATTATTTCATAGCCTATACTGACACCCAGACCAGTTCTGGTGATGATTTAGATGAATTCCCTTGGCTGCAATAGTTAGATAACATTCAGTCCACTGATGTTCCAGTTATTCCTTATTCGACTCACTCTGGACCTTTGTGTGTGGGGACTACAGTTTGCATGAAAACCTAATCTGTATGCTTTTCCTATAAGATCGTCGCAGGCAGGGCGGCTGAGAGTTCTGACCCCGAGAGAGGCCCAGAAAACAACCACTAGAAATCGGGCGTCCGCCTGGCCCCTTCACTGGGCACATTCAAAAAGCTACTAAAAACCTGGCTATTTAGACAGGCCTTCCCTGAACAAACTATACTCTGATACGATAGTGTCCAATAATTTAACTTCTATCATACTGCCATGCTCCATGTTTTTATTTTTCTACGCTTTTAATTGTATTTATTGTATTATAATTTTATCCTCACTGCACTTTATGATTTTTGATTTTCACCCCTATGTATTAATGTTGCTATTTGCTATTTTCTTACTTCGTTGTTTTTTGTTGTTTGTTGTAAACCGCCCAGAGTGGCCTTGGCTGCCAGAAGGGCAGTATATAAATCAAATAAATAAATAAATAAAATTTCCTCTCTCTCTCTCTCTCTCTCTTGCATCTGGACAGATCTTCCCAAATGTCTCTCAATCACTGGACACCATTGTGATTCTACAAAACAAAAGACAAAACTCCTTGTAGTTTTGATAGAATATTAAACTTAGTATCCACTGAGTTCAGGACTAAAGGCATCAAATATCCCAAAGCACTGAACGGCTTCCTTTCAGAAAACGTCCAGTTTCTGATGGTAATGAGACAGAAAAATATGTCTTTTCTCTTATGCAGAGGCTTGACAAGTGTGCATACCCTAGTTCAAACTCCTACTCTCTAGCCACTACCCACTTGAACTAGAGTAGACCCACTGAGTCAACAGGATTCAAGCAAGCTTGGACTTATCCAGAAATTGATTCAGTGAGTCTATATTTTAATTTTAGGACTAGCTATAGGATACTGGCCTTTAATAGGAGAGATAGAAGAGTTAAAAAGAGACAATGTGAAACTTCTTTGCCATTATACAAAAGGGTACAAATATCCAAAGAAGAAAAAATTGTTTGCAAAATGGCATTTCATTTGCAGACAAACAAACCTGTTCAGCTGATTGTTTTTCAAAGTACCTATCTGTCCTCACCCAATCAAAAACAAAAGATTGCAAAATGTCTTCCTTGATATTCTATGGCTCCATTTGTGCTTTGAAAAGAGTCAGCCTTATTTTGCAAGTGCAAACTGCTGTTCTCAATTATGTCACCCATTTGTATGCAGCAACAGTTCTAGCACACCATTAGGGAAAAGAAATGCTGGCTGTAGTCAACAACAAATTTTGCCCCATCACCAGGAACCAGGGAATTTCAGGGTGCATATAAGAGTAATAATAAAGTGCAGTCAAATTGATTCTGACGTATGGCAACCCTCTGCAGGGTTTTCTATGTACACAGTGCTCAAAAGTGATTTAGTATCCCTTTCTACTGAGGATGCTCTAGGATTATGCAGCTTGGCCAAGGCTACATGGGCTGGCTCTTCTCCTGCAAAGTACAGTGTGGAATCAAACTCCCAATTCCTGAACAGGAACTCCATTTCACTGAACTATCCAGCCAGCTTATATTTCCTTCCCCCGGCAATGCACTTAAAAAACAAACAAACCTCTGACTGAAATCCTATTGATTAGTACAAGAAAAAAAAAAGTGACTTTCAGTGCATTCCTGGCTTGGTATGTGCAGATGTGTTCCTGAGAATTGTGCAGGTGCAGGGTGGGAGGGAATTTTTATTTGCCAGTTAGGAATGGATGGCTAGTTACAATTTTTATTACTTTAAGCAGCCACTGTGTTTTTATCAGTCTATATACGGTATTCCAGTAGCCCATTGAAGGTAAAATATATTCTGCTTTTCTCCACCCACCCTGGTGTACAATGGGACAAATGGCCTGGATTGCAGGTTTAATCTGGATACTGTGTGCTTTCTAAAATGGAGATTTTCAGACATAGGTACACAACTTCCCCACAAGTAAGGAGTCAATGAACTTTCACAACCCAGAAGAACTGTAACACTGATTACAAGTAAGACGTAACTTTTTAAGGAAAAGAGGTCAGGAACTTTGAAAAATAATGTAATGATTAGTAGCATTGTTAGATTACTCATATAATAAGTGCTGTTCACTCATTACTTTGAAATGTTATTTTTGTGGATCATTTGGGGACCTTTTTTGTTTTGGGGGGGAATCTCCAAGAAGATTCACATGTGTTTGATAATCGATTTCATCACAAAACATGTGTTTTATCCATACTTCAAGTTTTTGTTTTTAGAATGGCATCACGAAATCCAGAGAAATGTGAAATCAGAAGGTGCGCACATTTCTATCTACAATGGTATCAGACACATAAATTCGCTTCCAAATGCAGCCTGAACAAAATTCACAAGCATTCATAAGCTGGGGCGGAGGCGGCTGGTGTTCTTCAGGCTGTTGCTTATATAGTTTCAAAGGCAAATGTCAAGATAGTATTTATTTTCATTAGAATGGGCTACATAAGGGTAGAGCTGTATTCTGGTGTACTATAGTACAACATGGGGAGGAGTAGCATGACTGACTAGGAGTGAACTCAGAACAGACAGCTGAGTTCTCTTCAGTTATTATCCTTCATGCTGTTAATGCCCCTGCTATTGTATTCCTATATCAGATCTGTCACTCACCATCTTTCCACTGGAGCGGCATATCTATCTGTAGGGAGCCTGCTGTATGTGTGCTGGCTGCCCCTGTGATTTAGAACCTTAATCATGCAGGTGGGGGAAAAGCTTAGGCAAGTAGATAATTCCCCACCCCCATTGTTCGGATGGAAAGGAGGAGATGGGAGTGCAAACAGGAGGCCAGTTATGGGGTTGGGGCTATCCCATTCTTTTCCAGAGTTTGAAAAAGTTATTTTTTGGATCACAACTCCTAGAGGCCCCCAACCAGCAGGGGATCATCTGGGGCCATTTTCCAGTACAGTTACATTTCTGTGCCTTGTTCTGTCTCTTTATATGATTATGACCATATGGAGCATAATGCCCAAATAGGACTTTCGTGATAGCTAGATGAACTGCTAAATAACTATCTCTTCCCTTTAATCAATATCATCGATAAGGAAAAAAAAGAAACCTCTGTTTGGCTGGGAAGACATAGACAACATCGAGGAAAATGTGGACCTATATGAATGACTGGAATGTTTCTAGCCATGGTTTGACTCATACAGCAAGATCCAAGGGAAGAAATGACCAATGTACGGAAGCTCACATTTCTATTTTCTAAGCATTTATAAGCAAAACACTGACCACGTGTGAGCTGCATTGGATATTGAAGCCTTGTAGTTTCCTGGCAGTGAGCCCAGTTAACTCAAGGGCCAAATTGTCCCTGGCTGAATCAGGCTAAACAAGGCCGCTTTGAGGTGTGGTGTGTCATTTAGTGCAATCCTTGTATCTACATGCAAGGATTAAGAGGTTTCAGGGCAGGAAACCAGACCACACCTCAAGCAAACCTCTTTAACCCTTCTTCCCTTTGAAAGGAAAGAAGAAATAAATAAAAAATAAACATCCCTCTGGGTCCTCTCCTATCTCCCCCTCTGTGGAGGAGTGGAAGATAACTGCAAGTTTAAAAAAAAAAAATCTGCAACTGGCATAGGACTGAACTGGTTTGTCAATCAACCAGTTCAGCACTGGGCTAAGGACTTTAAAAAAACAACAACCCAAACCTCCATATCCTCCTCTGTCTCCTCTCCATGGGGGGAGCAGGAGGAAGCTTTAAAATCATTAATAAGTGGTTTGATCCTAACTGAAGTAGGCAAGTGATCCATTTTGGTTTGATACTGGCAATCACACACGCTAGAACTGAACCAAAACAGAGTGTTCCTACCCGCATTAAAAAAAACAGTAAGCCCTGCCAGGGACCCCCAAAAGCATGGATAGATACAGTCAGGTTGGCTTGAGACTGCCCATATCCCATGTGGTTGCCAGAAAAAGGAGTGAACCAGCCCATTCCCAGAGTGGACCAAACCACGGAACAAAGTGCCATCTGATTGCACCCTCAGTGAGATTTACTTCTGAGGAGAGAGGTACAAAATCATTATTTATTTATTTAAGATATTTTTATCCCACCTGTCTCCTTAAAAGGGACCCAAGGGGGCTGAGTAGTGTCTACTATTTCTTGTCTAGAAGGGCGGGATAAAAATCCAATAATAAATAAATAAATAATACTATTAGACATTGAATAATATCAAACTCATGTTCATTCTCAGATCTGTTCAGCCACTGTAATCATGTGTAATTTTGTTCTTTTTTACACCCCCCAGTTTTTCTCTGAATAAAGGGATGATGATGATATAAAGCAGAGCAGGCTATTGGTCCCTGAAAACATAAGGACACGTTTCATTTCCATGTGTCCTACACAGATTTAGCTGAACAGAATGAGACATGCTTAAAAGGACAGAAGAATAACCCCAGGCTGATACTTTGAAACTGAAACAGAATTCCAAATTAGATGTTTTGTTTATCAGTCAATGGCAATCTAAGACAAAAACAGGGATGTTGTCAAAGGAAGAAGCAGTTCACCCACATTCTAAAATCATATAATGTATTCTACTTCCAAGAAGTAATAAATTATTCATAATGCGCCTACACCTCCATCTCTAGAGCGCAACACAACCAATTAAAATACAATCATCACAATAAAGAAATAAATAACCCTAATTAAAACAGCATATAGGAACATTGAACTAAGATGTAGCTCTGTAGTCAATGGGGAGCTGCCAGTTAACATGGAATTTTACACAACTGTCAGCTATAACTCTTATAGATCTGAAAATAAAAGCTTCAGAGTCCAAATATAGATTTTCTGATTTTCTCCAAAGGACCCTAGATCTGTACACAAATGAACAGATGATGGCACCCATATGTACTTTTTAAAATCCCTGCAAGGTCTGGCCAATAATTAATGTAATCAATTGTGTTTTTAAAATAATTATAGCATTGCATGATTACTATGAACATTGGCTGATCCTAAAGTACAAATACTTCTATATTACTTCCTCCAGATATAGCACTGAAAATATAAAATGATGGTTACAATAACTTATCTCAAAATGAAGAACTGATAAGGTAACCAATTTTAAAATCAAAGCACATTTTTAAAAATATGAGAAAGTGTCTGTTGCCACTGTATGTTTAAAAAGGTGCTGTTGGTTTGTACAATATATTAGCACATGCATGTTTTTATAGGACAGACAAACAGATACAGCAAAAAAAACCCCACACTTATAGCATAATTGGTTCTCTGACAAGAGTTGTAAAGTGAGCCAATGTAAGTCAAATCCTATTTCCCCCCTAGATTTAACGTTAGAATAGGGCGTTTTTTTCCTCAAGAACTGTCACACCCCTTATATTTTGTTTCTATATTCTAGTTCTCTAAATTCAGATTAATACTGATATACAAAAATCCCTCTTGCTCTTGCCTCAATACTTAATTTTGCCAAAAACGTAGAAGTAATTATGTATCATCATCTGTAGTCAGTTTGGAGTAATAAAGCTATTACTAGATTACATTTCAAAAGTAATTAACAGATTGTCCTGAAGTCACTTTATGGTGTAACAAGTAATGGTTTCTAGTTACTTCCAGAAGTTGCTTTAAAGGGCAATTTAAGGCATGTTAACAGAGGTTTTGAGAGGAATTTTTCAGGCTTTATACATCTTGTCAAGCGAAGTACGTATTGCTTTATTTGTTGTTATGACATCAAGTTGCTTCTACCTTATGACAACACTTTGTGATAGCGCTCTCCAGAGGTTTCTGTTGTTAATAGTCCTTGAAAACTCAAGGCCATTGATTCCATTATTGAATCAATTCACCTCTCATTTAGTCTTCCTCTTTTCCTGTTGCCTTTAACTTTTCCCAGCATTATTGCCTTTTCTAATGCGTTTTGTCTTTTCATAATATGTTCACAGTATGATAGCCTCAGTTTAGTCATTTTTGTTTCTAGAGAGTGTTCAGGCTTGAAATGATCTAGCAACCACTTATTTTTTTATTATCCTCCGGGGTATCCATAAAACTCTCCTACAATACCTGTTCTAATTAATCAATATTTTTCCTGTCAGTTTCTCCACTGTCCAGTTTTCATATCTGTACACACTAATCATGAGTACCATACCATGGTTGATCTTTAGCTTGGTCTCTAGTGACACATTATTACACTTGAGGATCTTTTCTAGTTCTTTCATAACTGATGATTAAACAGAGATCTACAAAATCTTTAACCATTTAAATTTATTCATTGTCAACAAAAAAAAATATCCAGTTCTTCTGTAATCACGATTTTTGTCTTCTTAATATTCAATTGCAGTCCTGCTTTTGCACTTTCTTCTTTCACCTTCACCAGGAGTTTATTTATTTAATTTTTTTTAATAGAAGTATTTTCAAAATGCAGGTTCAGGATTGGCTGCAAGAGAAAACCAGAGTATTTATCTGTAATTTTCAACCATGCTCATAAATGCCAACACAACAGGTTAAAAACAAGCTACTTTTGTAGGTAGAGCCAAGGCCATTTGTACCATTAGTCACCCTGAAAGAAAGAAAGAAAGAAAGAAAGAAAGAAAGAAAGAAAGAAAGAAAGAAAGAAAGAAAGAAAGAAAGAAAGAAAGAAAGAAAGAAAGAAAGAAAGAAAGAAAGAAAGAAAGAAAGAAAGAAAGAAAGAAAGAAAATGCAATGGCACTCATCTTCTGCCCTACCATAGATTATAAAGTTGTGGGGCAGAAGCAGCATAATCTCTGCCCTGCACTCAAGAATAAGGATATCCTTGCGGTGGTAGCAGGACCAATGATGACTATGATACTGAAGGCAGCCCTTGAAGGAAGAAGAGGAGAACATACTGACCACTTCAAGTGTGGGTCTTTTTTCAAAATGGTTGGATACTCAAAGCAAGGCCCCATGGAAGGAATGTCTAAGAAAATCACCTCTATCATGGCACAGGTGGCTTTTCCGTTTCCCTGCTCTTCCATGCCTCAAATGCTTTATGCCCCAATTTCTTCTTTCTCTTTAGAAGATATAGAGATTGCATATGTTGGTTTTGTGCCACGGGCACTATTGGAATAAGAATGTTTTCTATTCAAAAGTTTCAAAGCAAAAACAGTGACAATTACTGTATGCTGAGGCAAATCAAAGACTGGAGAACATCTGGCTTCCATATGTTGTTGGATTGCCATCCCCATTAAGCTTTACCATTGGCTCTGCTGACTGCCGATGGGAATTGTGGTCTAAAGACATCTGGAGGGCTACACGTTTCCCACCCCTAGTGCAGAAAGAAGATAATCAAGCATAGAATTTCAGACCCTCACATACTAGGGCTTCCTGGGAACACTTTTTTTTAAAGAGCACTGTTAAATATCATTAGACATTTAGAGCCATAACTCAGTGATACAATGCATATGTTTATCATCTAGAGATCTTGACCTGGATTGAATCCAGGACCTCGCGTTAACAGGATTTCATGTGGCAAGATTAAGAAAGATCTGCCTGAGGTTCAAACAAGATGATAGATATAGCATGTTTTTCTTCCACCATGTAGTAAAAAAAAAAGTAGTGCTTGCCATAGCACATGATTTTCCTCATCCATACATCTTACATTTAGCATGCTTTGTTTGGTGACTGACTATTGAAGGATATTCACAGTTTTAATTTCTGTTTATGAGGAAATGGCTTTGTGAGTGAGAAAATGGGTTAATGGTACGGCTTACACATCCCCATTGATATCTGGTGTGAGAGCTTGTAGCTGCTGCCGGTCAGCATCAACAGTACTGGATTAGATGGAAGGATTCAGTACAAGGTAGCTTCATCTTTTATGTTTGCTTGAGAGGTTAAGGCTACCTTTGTGCCATCTGCCTCATTTAGAACTCTGAGAAGGGAGAAGGCCACTAGCCAAGACCAGTTTAGAATTGCTACCTGTCATTGTACACTAACAATATGTACAAAGGTCAAGCGGTTGCGATATTCTCTCCTCCCTCCCCCAGTTTTTACATTACTTTAATATCTCCGATATAGGCAGTTCTACCAAATGTCAGTTTCTGGATCTGGAGTTAGGCCAAATGCAAAGGAGCACCACGAATGCCGCTTCTCCCTTTTTCAGCCTCTCTTTAACACTTCAATATTTTTACATAATTTCTGTGCGCTACGTACTAAGTAACAAAACTGTTATTACTCATTTAATTTGAAAGCAATTGCTTGCTGTCTGGATTTATCTCTCATACTTTTCAAATCTCAAAGCTCTTTTAACAGTCAGTACTTAATGAACATATGGCAAATGTCCTCATAAATCTAAATGTAATTCCCTCCCCTTTTAATGAAGCCGGGGAATTGAAGCTATCTTTCCTAATCCCCAGTTATTTGGTTGGATAGAACCTCCAGAGATATGGGGGAAAGACCTGGAGGCAAGTGGGAACAGGATAGAGTCAAAATGAAACAGAAAATGCAAAATAAAAGCAACAGCCTCTTTAATTAGAGGTGGGAAAAGGGGCAGCAAGTAAATATTAGGAATACGGTTGCAAACAAATCCACTTAACAGGATAAATTTTTTCGCACATATTTCAAATTGCTTTCCCTTCTTCCTGAGTCACCCAATATTCCTCTCAACTCATACAAATTTGTTAAACGACACCAGGTTGGAACTAATTTATAAGGCTTTCAATGTACCTGTGGAGTGGTTTTATCAGTTCCACCCCCACCCCATCCACCCCCCCATCCAACCATTCTCATGGTTGAGCAAAGTTTTGAACCCAGATCTCCTGAGTCTTGGTTCATCACTCTATCCACTACACCACACTGGGAATCCCTTATAGCAGTGGTTCCCAAGCTTGGTATGATCTTGGACTAAAAGTCTCAGAAGTGTTTGCTACTAGCTGTGTTGGCCAGGATTTCTGGGAGTTGTAGTCCAAGAACATCTGGGGACTCACTGTTGGGAACTTGTTGCTATTATGTACTGTCAAGACTTAGGGTGGACCTATGAATGAATGATCTCCAAAATGTCCTGTCCTTAACAATCCTGCTCAGCTCTTGTAAACTCAAGCCTTGGGGGTTGATTCATGTCTTATTTGGTCTTCTTCTTTTCCTGCTGCCTCCTACGTTTCCCAGCATTATTGTCTTTTCCAGATAATCTTGTCTTCTCTGTGCCCAAAGTAGGACAGCTTCAGTTTCAATTTTTTTGCCTCCAAAGACAGTTCAGGCTTGATTTGATCTAGGACCCACTTGTTCATCTTTCTGGCAGCCCAGGGTATCTGCAAAGCTCTTCTCCTGCAGCACATTTCAAATGAATAATTTTTTTCCCTGTCACCTTTTTTTTTTTACTGTCTAGCTTTCACACCTATGCATGGTGATTAGAAATACAAGAGTGTGGATAATGTAAATAGAAAAAAGCAGTGCATCTCACCATTCAGGAGAAGACTGCAACCAGGTCACCTGTGTGCCTCTAGCTGTCTGCTGTCCAGATGCTAATTGCAAATGGCTTTTTTAAACCTTTAAGGTGGATTTGAACTGCAAAACCTTTCAAACAGGGGGTACTCCACAGACAACCTTTCCAAATAAAGAACAACCATCGTACCTCTGGTTAAATATGCACAGATCCTGCTTCATGCTTTTTCTTTATTTCAAACGGATGATGGACACTTCAGTTGCTTAAGAAACAAGTCTTCTACTTATCCTTCTCCATAGCGAAAATGTAGCTGGAAGCCTATGGGATTAATTTTTATCCCCCAATGATACTGGATATTAGTGCATTCATGCAGTGCCAAATTTGATAACTGAGGAGAAGGCAGAGAAAAAGAAGGCAACAAATATGTATTTTCTATTGTCATTAAGAACTGACACCACGACATTTGGGCCAGCTGTGAGAAGATGAAGGATCAGATTCTGCTTTGTTATGTAGCCTCTGAGGAGAGTTTGGAAACGTTACTGTTTTTGGATTACATTTCCCAGAATTCTGTAGCCAGCAAGAGTAGCCGTGCTGGTTGATTGGTTCTAGGAGTTATGGTTCAAAAAGAAACTTTTCCAACAATGAGGTGCAATTGGAAGTTTGTACCAATGATTAAGCAGAGCTGTCTCTTCTTTCTTTCTTTCTTTCTTTCTTATCCTGCTTTTGCTCCAGCAATCTCAAGGGTGTATATGTGGGATTTCTATCTCCTCAGCTTTTTCTTCACAACAAGCTTGTGAAGTAGGTTAGGCTGAGAGATTATAACTGGACCAAGATCAGCCAGTAAGTTTCATGGCCATGTGGGGATTTGAATCCAGATCTCCTGAGTCCCAGTTGAACACTCTAACCACTGTGCCAGGAGGTCTACTGTTAGCCAAACTGAGATAGTCAATTCAAGTGTGGCGCAGAAGGGGTGTTGCTGGCAGGCATAGAGTCAGTTCTTCAACTTGAGGATGGAGCTGTACATTCAAGTCACTCTGTCATGTGTACCCCTTCCCCATTCTAACCTAGTGAAGTATAGCTGATAGCCCATCATCAATTATATCAAAGTAAAATTTGCTAATTTGGCCAATTGTTATAGGTAGAATGGAAGAGAGGGGAAAGCATCATCTTGTCCTTTGCCACAAGCAACAAAATGTCCTGGATCAGCCCTATGAGTACATTTCAGTACAATGCTTCACAGATTAATCTCTCTCTCTCTCTTTTTTTTTTTTTTTGGTAATGATTAATCTCTTTTATAAAAAATATAATGCAGCCACATGAGAGCAGAGGAAGAAGAAAATGGTCTCACTTTAATCAAGACTTTGAAGGATAAATGCCTGATTGCCATGTGCTACTGTAAGAGGCCATGCAAGAATGTTATACCTGCACTTCAAAGAGGACAACATTGTTCTAAAGGCATTGGTAGTTACAGCTGTCCTTACACAGTTACAGTATATTTAATCTGTGTTCTTACAAGTCAATATTTAATCAGCTTCCTGAAGGGAAATCAAAGGGGAGGGGGATCTTTTATGTGTTTGGCTTGTACATTAAATAAGAAATGTGTGTCATTGTGAAATGCATTAAGGAAAGGAGCAGACAGACACTAAGAATATGCCACTGTGATTCCTACTATCATTTCCGTTTGGTTCTGAGCATTGTTTTTGCAATTATTAGCTAGAGGAATGGGGCAGGCCATGTTTTTTATTTAGGATGTGCAGAATCCAAGCTAAGTTCCTTCTTAAGGAAATCCAAACTGTTGGCCTTGGCTCCTGCCACCTACATTTTATACAGCAGGGTGGGAGATGTGTGGCCCTGCGAATCTCATCAGTCCTGGCCACCACATCTAATGGTGATATATGAGGGGAGGTATACAAAGAACTGGAATGTCACATGTTTCCTACTCATGCTGTACAGGAAGTATATTTTCCCACATAGGGATAGGCCCGGATTTAGTCATACAGAAAATGAGGAAAAGTTTGGCAACTACTGTCAAGATGAGATCTAATATGGTGCCCTGAACCTTAACTCTTCTAGAGATGTTAGTGACTTGATTTTACCTAGTTCTATTTTGTATCCAAAATGTTTGATGTATTTTTTTCCTGATTTTTGTTGTGACAATTTCATTCTTTATTCTCCAATGTATTGCATATAACATTGTATAGCTAATGCAAAAGAAGAAATCTGATTTGACTCTGAGTAGACCCATTGGAATAAATGGGATGCTTTAATCATAACCGACTTAAATTCTATTGATTTCAGGTGTAGTGGCTAGAGTGTCATAGTAGGACTCAAGGGACCTGGGTTCAAGTCCCTGCTTGGCCATGGAAACTCATGTAAAATCATTACTTAAGCATCTCATATACCTTAAAGCCCCTATTAAGTCACCCTAAATTGGACACAATTTAATAACACTAACACACACCTTGAATAAATCCAATCCATACAATTTAATACCCTTGAATCTTCTCAAGCACTAAGTATGCTTGTGTGCGGTTGTTGTCAATGCAGGATGGGAAATGGAAGAGAAGGCTCTATAATTCTAGCTGAGCTAGATTTTGCATTCACATTACAAAAAAACTTAAATGAAATGTGGTAAAGGAATATACCAGAATACAACCTATCCCAATATAGTGCCCTGCAAAAGTTTTGGGGTACAATTCTTACTAACCCACAGACAACATGGCCAATGACCGGACATGCTGGGTGTTGTAGTCCAAAACATATTACAGGCACCAGTGTAGGGAGGCTTCTGTAATATAAGGTTTGTGTGGAGAACTATGTTTACTCAGGAGACTGAAGATTAGCTTTGGCAAACGTTGGATCTTGAGCCTGAACTTGAAGAACGAAGAATAGGAAAAATGAGAGAAACAATGGGAATGATATGATTTTTTATTATTATTTATTCAATGTATACCCCGCCTATCTAGACCAAAGTCTACTCTAGGTTCTACAGCCATAAATTATTGGCATCAACATAGTAAACCACCTGAAGTGCATAACTAAGTGAATTTATAAGCCATTCCATAAACAAATAGAAACAAAGCAAAGTGTGCTGCTTACATACCAACCCATAGTACTTAAAGCACTCTCTGGCTGGTTTATAATTTTAATTATGCAGGCTACACATCCCCCCACCCCACACAATTAGCTAGGTACTCAATTTACCGACCTTAAAAGGATGGAAGGCTGATTCAACCTTGAGCCAGCTACCTGAGCGATCGGGATCAAACTCATATCATGAGCAGAATCTTGACTGCAGTACTGTAGATTAACCACTGCATCACAAGGCTTATTTACTCTTTATTACCCTTTATTCTAGAGACCAAATTGCTAACATGCGCTGGATTATGGAGAAAGCCAGAGAGTTCCAGAAAAACATCTACTTCTGCTTCATTGACTACGCAAAAGCCTTTGACTGTGTGGACCACAGCAAACTATGGCAAGTTCTTAAAGAAATGGGAGTGCCTGACCACCTTATCTATCTCCTGAGAAATCTATATGTGGGACAGGAAGCAACAGTTAGAACTGGATATGGAACAACTGATCGGTTCAAAATTGGGAAAGGAGTACGACAAGGCTGTATATTGTCTCCCTGCTTATTTAACTTATATGCAGAATACATCATGCGGAAGGCTGGACTGGAGGAATCCCAAGCCGGAATTAAGATTGCCGGAAGAAATATCAACAACCTCAGATACGCAGATGATACCACTCTGATGGCAGAAAGTGAGGAGGAATTAAAGAACCTCTTAATGAGAGTGAAAGAGGAGAGCGCAAAAAATGGTCTGAAGCTCAATATCAAAAAAACTAAGATCATGGCCA
Organism: Intellagama lesueurii; assembly: GCA_037013535.1. Lineage (NCBI taxonomy): Eukaryota > Metazoa > Chordata > Lepidosauria > Squamata > Agamidae > Intellagama > Intellagama lesueurii. The sequence goes on from JBAJHW010000006.1 coordinate 75,857,803, forward strand.
CGGGCCCCATCACCTCCTGGCAAATAGAAGGGGAAGATATGGAGGCAGTGACAGAGTTTACCTTCCTGGGCTCCACGATCACTGCAGATGGTGACAGCAGCCACGAAATTAAAAGACGCCTGCTTCTTGGGAGGAAAGCGATGACAAACCTAGACAACATCTTAAAAAGCAGAGACATCACCTTGCCAACAAAGGTCCGCATAGTCAAAGCTATGGTTTTCCCAGTAGTGATGTATGGAAGTGAGAGCTGGACCATAAAGAAGGCTGACCGCCGAAGAATTGATGCTTTTGAATTGTGGTGCTGGAGGAGACTCTTGAGAGTCCCCTGGACTGCAAGGAGAACAAACCTATCCATTTTGAAGGAAATCAACCCTGAGTTTTCACTGGAAGGACAGATCCTGAAACTGAGGCTCCAATACTTTGGCCATCTCATGAGAAGAGAAGACTCCCTGGAAAAGACCCTGATGTTGGGAAAGTGTGAAGGCAAGAGGAGAAGGGGACGACAGAGGACGAGATGGTTGGACAGTGTCATAGAAGCAACCAACATGAATTTGACCCAACTTCGGGAGGCAGTGGAAGACAGGAGGGACTGGCGTGCTCTGGTCCATGGGGTCACGAAGAGTCGGACACGACTAAACGACTAAACAACAACAACAACCCTTTATTCTTTATTCTTTATAAGTCAGTTATTAGTGAAGTGGGCAAAGCTGAAGTTGACATCACCAACTTAGCACCAACTCTCATAGACTCAGCATGATGTCAGCCCTTCCAAAAATAGTCTGCTTTTCAAATTAATTAAAAAATGAAGAAAAAGTCCCTCTGAATCCAGTGGAACTTTCACTCAGTTACGGGAGTGTAAGATTGAAACCTTAGGCTGTTTGTTCTTGGTTTAACTGATGTTTTATTTTTGTTGCTGTTTTTTTTAACAGCATATTGTTCTACTTTGGTTTCAAGCCATGCCACCTTCACTATTTCAGATATACTAGAAACAAAACAAAGAAATAAAAATATCACTGAATGTACGAGTTTCTAGTACCAACTGTCAAATAATGTATGTATCAGTAAGAAAACAGACAGCAGAGCCTACCAGATATGATAAAGAACTATACAAATTAGCAAGTAAACCAAGTCACATACTACATAAGAGATGACATATTTCTTACCAAGAGGAATTAACTTGTGTATGAAAATACACCGACTTTGGTCTCTGTGATGCCTCTGCTCCCAGGTTCGTGGGAACAGATAGGGGTACAGCTTACAACCACCTTAAAAAAAATTCCATACTTCACAGGAAATATTCACAGTAACTTCTAATTGCCGTGGATCTGTACAGCAATGTTGGCTGTCTTCACAGCCTATATACAAAAATGATAGCAACTAGAAACCTATTTTTATCACCACAGGGTTCCAGGTCACTGCCGAGCTTGTTGCTTCAGGAAGACAAATGGAGACAGGAAAGAACACGTTCAATTAGAAGAGCTACCTCAGAGGTGTTCCTGGTACGACTGTGGTTCATATTATTTTTCGACAAATTCCAAATCCACAAGGACGGTCGCCACAACAAATTTTCCTTAAATAAGTGAAGCTGTTTTTTAAGAATTTGAAATGTCATGCTGTTACACTGTGGACAAATTTATTGCAGTAATGTCAGTTCACATTTTCCTTTTTAAATGAGAAAAGGTGGCGCTCTTTGTTGGTTTTGTACAAATAATTAAACTTCCTCATGAAATGCAGTTTCCACAAGGAAAAGCAGTCTGACATCTGACATTTCCGAGTTCAATTGTGAATGCTTAATGGTGAAGATATTTACATACACTTTTCAGCTAGGGTTGAAAAAGCAAGAGTTAGGAACCCATTTGTCAGATTCCAAAACACAGGTGACCTGTGTGCTCACTCGCTCAATTTCCCTTCCAGGAGCTAATGGTGAAAAGGCAACCTCAAGGCTCCTGCTTAAGGATACCAGAATAGCAGAGAGAGGCGAGAGGCCAGTTCTGTTTTTTTCTTTCTGCTGTAATTCTTTTGATGGGAACTCGTGACAAACATCTGTAGAGGGCTGCATCCAGATTTAGTTATGCTCTGCAACCAGTGGACTAAAATTAGCTATTACTAATTAAAGTTTCAATTTTCTGGATGGGTGTGTTCTATGTATAATTAAATCTGGATCTATGTTATCTGTATGAATCTGAAAGGAAAATCCAACTGTTAAGTAAAGAATACTGCCCAGGTCAAAAATATCTTCAGTTCCATTCTTTATAGAGCAGTAGTGTTGTCAATGAAGCAGAAATAAAATTGGCCAGCTGTTTCTCCTCGCTCCATCTTCTGGCCATTGTTGCTAGGCAACCAGTCCTTTGACTTTGCATTTGGTACTGTGACATATCTGATTTGCTATTTTAAAATCACACTGCCCCAACGAGGTTTCATGTAACTGAAATACTCTATGTTACTGTCACTGTGTAATTGTCCTTGGAAATATGACTTTGGTAATGTGGGAGGCATGTAGGCCGGCCCTAATATTAGACAGAGTAGGCAACCATACCAGCTGCCAGATGCTGAGGGACAGCACTTGCCAGGGTTGCACATTTCAATGCTTCTTAATGCCCCAGATTTCTATGGGATTTTGAGGGGGGGTACACAGAAGGAGCCTCCCGGAAGAATGTAAACACATTTGGGTATCCACTGGGCAATGACAGCACCCTATCGGCTGATCTTTCCACTCCATATCTCATTAAATTGTTTCTCACACAAACAGGATGGGATTTTTTGCCTCCCCCCCCCCCCCCCCGATTCCCAGGATTGCCTAGCCAAGAAAACATCTGCAGTTTCTTCCAGTGAAATCCTATGCAAAACCTCTGGGAATTGCTGCCATTCTCTGCAGGATTCATTACGACACCTAGATAAATCATACCTATTGCTATGCAAGGAAACAATGTTAATCATATTGCCTTTCAGCATCAGCCATTATGAGCCATTACTTGTCCATTAAGACCAGAGAAGCAAACAATGAAGGCTCTGCTGACCTTCATTTTTCAGAAACAACACCACTCAGGTAATAATCATAGGTCCTTCTCTCCTGATTCTTCCTGTAATGTCAGTTTATTATATCATTACATCACATTACGTAACAGTTTGAATTTATGATTACATTACTCATTTGTTCTGTCCTCTGGGCTTTGAAAGAGAAGCATTTTTGCCCTTCACCCTGATTTCCTGCTCAAAATTAAATTTTACAGTTGTGTTGCTTGTGTCTGAAGGATTATCATCCTCAAAAATTTTGTATTTCTTTATTGATTCTGTGAATTTTAGGGTCTTGCACTGGTCAATTTCTTAATCTTAATCTTGCACAGAAAATCAGGGGGAAAGGCAATTCCCTTCTCACTGCTCAGCATGTCTCCCCACTGCTGCTCTCTGAAATCTCTTGATTTCTATAGGGGTCCTGAAGAGATTCTCCAGTAAGTTAAATGCCAAAAATCACTGGGGTGACAAAAATTGCCAAGCAATTATTATAACCTTGCAGTGACTGGGTTTTATTTGTTCTCATGGACTTCCCAGGATTTCTCCTCTATTGCCATACGGCAGTGAATGCGACACAAGCTGTCTTAGGCTGCCTAAGCTAGCTGCTCCCTTGAGTGTGGTGGACATATGCATGGACTGGAGAGGGAACATCACCCTGAGGTGTATCCTCAGGATACAACATTTCTTGGTCTATAGTAGCTCTAAAACTAGGATTGTCTAGGGCTCTCACCAGATGAAATAATGATTCTAAATCTAGAAGGAGTGCTCCCTTAAGTGGTTAAAAAGGTGTCACAGTGAAAACATGTTAGAAGGAGAAGCATGTGAATCTTATCTCTGGAATGTAAATAATGCCTTCCTTTGCATGTCTAATTAGAGTCACACATAACAAAGTAGAATTCCTTTGTGTTATTTCTGAGGAGAAAACTTTGTAAGAGCAAAAATTTCTCACCTATCACTTGTTTTCAAAGTGTTCATTTGGCTGGTGCAAGTATTCATCAGTCCATAGCTATATTGGAAGAAGAAAGTATGTCTAAGGACAGTACATATTTCCTGTATGTTTCTTTTTGCAAAATGCTAAACATTAGTAGTTGCAACATGATTGCTGAAAATGAAGGCACCATGGTGGTGGAAGGAAGGGCAATTTTCCAACAGGTCACTTCAGATAACAGCATGTAATGGGAATTAAAACTAAACAACAGTGAGTCACAATGGGATCCTCAGAGATAATTCCTCTCCGAACCAATGAAATGGTAGCCTTTGTTATCAAGAAGAGTTTATTCCAGTCTCTCTTTCCCGTGGTGTCCATAATTGTATGTTTGTTACTGCATCAGGCTGATCCCCTCCCCTCCGAAACTGGTTCTTCCTAAGTAAATAGTTGTATCAAAGGCAAGATAATTCTACAATTAGCATTTGGAGCTATGAAGAAGTGTTTCTTTTATCAGATATATGTACGCATGGTGAGATCAAGTGTGGCATCCCAGAGTGATCAATGGCTGACACTCCTTGACAGTGGTTTAAGGGGATGCCTTTTTCAGGAAACATTCCAGAACTTCTAAAATTAACTTTTTGAGGGCTACAACTCCTAGAACTGCTCAGCCAGCAACCATTCTGCTCACTTTTGCTTGGCTATTGATTAATGGAAAGAATACTAAAAGAAATATAGTTTTTTCAATCAGCAATACAAAGGTGCATTAGGTGTGATTTTGAATGATTCAGAGAACAAAAACAAACAAGGATTGGAAGCAGGTGATGCCTATGCATGGGAAGAAATTTCATCATGGTCTCAATTTCAGTCAAAGGTAAAAAGGTAAAGGTTCCCCTTGACAATTTGTCCAGTCGTGTCTGACTCTAGGCGGCGGTGCTCATCTCCGTTTCCAACCCATAGAGCTAGCGTTTGTCTGCAGACAATCCTCCGTGGTCACGTGGCCAGCGTGACTAGACACGGAACGCCGTTTACCTTCCCACCGAGGTGGTACCTATTTATCTACTCGCATTTTTGCATTTTGCATGCTTTCGAACCGCTAGGTTGGCGGGAGCTGGGACAAGAGACGGGGGCTCACTCCGTCGCGTGGATTCGATCTTACGACTGCAGGTCTTCTGACCTTGCGGCACAGAGGCTTCAGCGGTTTAACCCGCAGTGCCACCACGCTAATAATTCTCCAATGCCTGCAAAAGATCTTGCCTCTAGTTTATTTTTATTTATTTGTTTGTTTTTTATACCGCCCATCTGGCTGCCAAGGCCACTCTGGGCGGTTTACACATTAAACAAATATATAATTGAACAACAATTTAAAACAATAAACATAATAGTTATAAAATCAAAATTAAACACAAACACATGAACAAAATTTAACTGAAAATAATTTAAATTATATGGAAGCAAGGCAGCAGGACTGATAATACAAATGTTAAGACAACTACTATATTAGGATGTTATAAGGTCCAGAAAGGCCTGTCTAAAAACCATGTTTTGAGCAATTGTTTAAAAGTTCCCAGTGAAGGGGCCAGGCAGATTTCGGGCAGAAGGTTCTTCCAGAGTTGGGAAGCAACTGCCAAGGAGGCCCAGTTTCTAGTCCTCTCTTTCCAGGCCTCTCTCAGGGTCAACACTCTCAACCACCTGGCCTGGGAAGATCGTATAGGATGGGTAGATCTCGTTGGGAGAAGGCGTTCTGCCAGGTATCGAGGTGCCAAATTGTTTAGGGCTTTATGAATTAGCACCATCACCTTGAAGCCGGCATGGAAATGAACAGGTAACCAGTGCAGGGTGACCAGAGTAGGGGAAATATGTTGATATTTCTTTACACACTCAATAGTCTGGCTGTCATATTCTGGACCTACTGAAGTTTCCACAGCAGCCTCATGGGCAACCCCACATAGAGAGCATTGCAGTAGTCTAATCTTGAGACTACCAATGCATGGGCCAGAGTGGTGGGGGACCTGGTGTCAAGGTAGGGACACAGCTGGGCAATCCCCCTTAGGTGGAAATAAGTGGAGTGGACCACAGACACTATCTGGGATGATCCATTGATAGCACTGGGTCCAGAAGTATGCCCAAGCTGCGAACCTCATCCTTAGTGGATAGAATGCCCCCCAAAGGAGAGGGAGGCACCCAATCCGCAAACACTAGAGGCACCCACCCACAGGACTTCCATCTTGTCTGGCTTCAGCCTCAGTCTATTATCCCTCATCCACCCCAGCACGGCATCCAGGCAACACTCAAGGAAAGGAACAGCATCCACTGCAGAAGGGTAGAAGTTCCTTCCACAGTAAGGAATCAAACTCCCAACAGATACCTAAACCACTGTGCTATCTAGCACTGTGTGTCTTTCTTTTCATGAAGTTATTTATAACTTTATTTAGTGCACACTCTCTCTCATGCCAGAAGGAGGGAAGACAAGTCTCCCTGCAAGGCTGATGAGTGGCTAGCCAACTGGGCGCTCTGGAGCAATTGGAAGGAAGAGCAGGGCCGGCAGTGGCGGTAGACCCTCGTTAACTCCAGCTGTGTGGGGGTATTCATATTCGTATATGAATACCCCCATCTCTACCCACAAGATCTTGACTTCCTCATTTTCTGACACCTTCTCTACCTGATGTTCCCATGGGTTTTTAGAGGCCGGCAAGTTATATTTTTTGCATAATGACCAGTGCACTAACTTTGCCACTGTTACTCCCAGAGCTCGGTGTCTCAGCTCATTCTATTAAGCTAAGGCCCAAGCAATAATAAGCGGACAGTTTCTTGGAGGAAAGGGCGACAGGTTTATTCAGATAAAACAAGTGCGCACTCGGGTGCCCAGCAGGGTGGGGACCCCGGGTTCAACAGGGTTAAAGTTTTTATACAGTTCTAAAAAGGAAACAAAAGTATGCAGCAGTTCATTGGTCCTTGAGGACTATGTGCATTGGTTACAATTTCTCGCATCTCAGCAAAGCAGTTAGTTTCTCATACGCAGAGCAGCTTATCTCTAAGGAATGTTGAAGCTTCCTTACAAAGTGCTACTTTTTCTTTGGCACTTGCTCCCGTCTTACATTCCCCCCCTCTAGAAGCTGTGATAAGCATGTAGCATTAATGTCTACGAAGGTGTTTCATTTCATAGTAAGAGGGGCGCGTTCGGCGAGGGCAAATACATTGCATAAGGGCAGGGGTGGCCTGAATACAGCGACAGATTAGAACACACAGGGTCGGGAAGATGACCAACCCGGCAAATAGTGATGGTACCCATCCCCACCCAGGGAGCCAATCAGTTAACCATTTCCACAGGGACCACCCAGGAGGACTATAAGTTTTGCGGACATCTGAGGCTATTTGATGTAACTTGGCAATATCAGTTTCAATAATTCCACTCTGATTAATATAGTGGCAACAGGTGGTGTTTAACCAGAAGCACAGACCACCCTCACGGCTAAGAAGGTAGTCCAGGGCCATTTTGTGCTGCATGAGCATGCCAGCTAGAGACTCAACCTCTACCTGGAGGGCGGTGAGGCTCCTTGCAGTGGCATTGGCCATAGCCTCTAGCTGGTACGAAAGTCGGCGGAGTTGCTGGACATTCAGAGCTACCCCATGGGCGGGAAGTAGGATTGCTCCCAGGCGTTGGCCTTCAGAAAGGTAAGTATTAATGGGATCATATCCAAGACGTGAATCATAGGTCCTCCTGCTGCAATGCCAAGCAAACTGAGGGTCCCAACTGTGGGGCGGTAGTTGCTTAGAATGATAGGCAATGCCTGCAGGACTGAGAGTCCCTAGGGTACATGTGCCATTCCAGAACGGTGGCAAAACCTTTCCAGCCCATTTGCCACATAACCAAAATAGTCCAGTGGGGAGACCATGAAGCGCCTGACCAGTGAGCCCCCAGGCATAGTCCTGAATAGCCCCAAAAGCATTGCTCACGAAGGTGTTATCCCAGAGGGAGACAAGGCCCCTGTCTTGTCCAGAGACGTTGAATGGGGAGCCCCACCCATTGTTCTGCTGACAGCCCCCCTTACCCGGGCCTATCCATATGGTGCGGTTGCACTTGGCATAGTCCCCCACATTTACATTGGGGAGCTTGGCTGTCTTGGTACCAGTGTTTTTGCCAGAAATTATGATCTGGGAGTAATTTAACCACTTAAAACAAATTGGGGCTTCCGGCCAACTATGAGATCTGGACAACATAAACTGGTCATTATCAACAGGGGTGTACTTCACCTCAGATGCCCTGTCCCAACTTCGGGTGATCTGGGTAAGATTCCAACCCGTGAGGTTCAGTACAGTGGCTGGGAGAATAGGCCAGCCTTGTGAATGAGATGCTGGTCCGTGAGAACACACCCAACAGTCAGTAACATTAACAACTTGAGAGATATCATTCACTAAGTGATTAAACAAATTATGTTCCCAGCCTGCATGTACTAGGATCACAAAGGGTAGCAGAGAAGGGAGGGGCCACCACAACATAATGACTACTGATTTGAGACTAGATGTCCCCAAAACCAAGGGGACTGTCGGAGGAAGTAGAATAAGCAACTAGAGAGAATTATTATAGTGAGTATAACAATACAAATAACCCAGGGGTCCACAGGCATTTGAACGTCTCACTGTCTTTTGAACAAAAATCTAAGGTCCTGAACAGGATCAGGGTTCACTGTCCACTCCTTGGGAGGTTCAACCTTCTTCACTCTGGTGTGGTGTATCCACGATTTTACTCCAGAAACCTTGATTGCAGTGTCAGTAGTTAGCAGGACTTGCCCTGGAGCGCTCCAGTGGGGTTCCAACGGCTGTTTGGCTCGCAACTGCTCCCACTGTTTCACGACCACCCAATCGCCAGGTTCCAAGTTATGGACTGGACCATCAAGGCTGAATGGACATTCCTGGAGAGCTGAAGAACGAGAATAAGACAAGAAACAAGACAGAGACTGCACATATTGGGAAAACAATGCTTCTCCATACACTACCTCCCCCCTCTGGGCGCCTGGACCAGAAACCAAGGGCCAGGGACGGGCAAATACACACTCAAAGGGCGATAGTTTCAATTTTCCTCTGGGGGTAGTGCGTAGTACAGTGAGGGCTAATGGAAGAGCCTGTGGCCATTTAAGGCTAGTCTCTTGGCAGATTTTTGCAATAAGCACCTTAAGGCGCCCATTCATTCTCTCAACCATGCCACTGGCTTGGGGACGATATGGGGTATGGAACCACTATGAGATGTTCAGAGCTGACACTAAGTGCTGCAACACTTTGGATACAAAATGGGGACCCCTGTCACTGTCAAGTCCTAGTGGTAGGCCCCAGTGAGGCCCAATGTCTTGAAGGAGGGCTTTAGCCACCTCTCTGGCTTTACAAGTCCTGGCTGGGAAAGCTTCAGCCCAACCTGAGAATTTACAGACAAAAACAAGTAAATAACGGTAGCCTGAGTGTCGGGGTAACTCAAAAAAGTCAACCTGCCAGTATTGGCCAGGAAACAAAGAAGGGTCAGTGAGGTGCTTTCGGATCTCTGGGAGTCGGTGTCCATGGGCAGCATTGTTGCGTTGACAGATAATGCAGGAACGAGCAATTTGTGCAGCCACAGATCTGACTGGAGCCAGAGTAGTGACGTACTGTTTCCAGATGTGTATCAAGGACTCTTCTGCTGGATGGGACTGAAGATGAAGACGGGTCAGAATGGGTCGTACTAGCTTCAATGGGATGAATGTGGTGCCATCTGTTGGATGCTGATACCACCCATCAGGACCAGTCTGAAAAGCATGATCCTGGGCGTCTGCTGCTTCTTCCAGACTGTACTCTGGACACGAGGGAAGTTCGAGACCAAGAGTCATTTGGTTTACTCTTCAATGCTGGAGTGTCTGTGCGGCCGCCTTGGCAGCGAAGTCAGCCATGTGGTTGCCTTCAGCAATCGGGTCTCTAATATTCTGATGTCCCCGGCAGTGAATCAATGCTAGTTCTTTTGGCAGATGTACAGCATCTAAGAGTTGTGCAATGACCAGTCCATGCTTGGAGAACCCTTTGCAGTCAGAAGTCCCCTTTCTTTCCAGAGTTGTGCATGCGCATGAAATATTCCCCACAGATATTTGTCTGTGTACAAAGTGACTGACAAGCCTTTTGCAGCCTGCAGAGCTTGGAGGTTGACTTCCAGCTCTGCACGCTGAGCTTAGCAGCTTGGCGGCAATGCTCCCGACCTTATCACTGAGCCAGTCTGATTCACCACAGCCCACCCTGTCTTTCACACACCGTCTTCTACATAGCTTGAGCCATCTGCAAACCACACTGCCTCTGCATTCTGCAGAGGTTCATCCTTCAAATCTACTCTCGCCTTTGTCTGTCCATCGAGCACTGTTACACAGTCATGTATTAAAGGCCCTTTAACCTCATCTTGTTCATCAGGTAGGTGGGTGGCTGGGTTCCATCTGTCGGATCGGAGCACTGACACCTGTGGATTTTCTAACAATAGGGCCTGGATTTTTAGTAGTCCTGATGATATCCAAGTAGGTCCACGAGCCTGCAGGACGGCAGTTAGTGAATGAGCTGAAAGGACTTCCAGTGCCCCACCAAAGGTAAGCTTGAGGGCTTCTGGGATTACTTCAGTAAGGGGGATGGGCATTAGGACCTTCACATCCGACCACGTAGGGCGGTGGGTCTGGAAGAGAGCGGTGCAGTATCGGATCACCTCCTGGGGATTCTCTGAAAACTTTCCAGCCTTCTCTTTAAAACTCAAGAGATCCGAGGGATTCCAAGGCTGATGATGCATCACAGTCAGAGTCTGTGCTGGCGCTCCCCCCGCTCCTTCTCCTGCTTGTCTGCTAATAAGGGTCTGAGTTACCAGCAGGAAAGCCGGGGCTGTTACTGGCAGTGGTGGGGGCATTGGTGGGAGCAGTGGCTCCCAGGCAGTAAAAGGATTATTTAGACTTTGAGGGAATGTTGGACATAAAGGTGCTGGTCCCTTTTCTGGTCCTGGTGCTATATTAGAACTTGGAGGGCCCATGGGAAAAGGGTTATTCAGAGTTTGAGGGACCATTGGATATGAAGGTGCTGGTCCCTTTCCTGGTCCCAGTGCCATGGGGTTCACACTCTGAGATACAGAATTTCTCTGAGACATTTCACACTGCTCTTTAACACAGGGGATGGGTTCAGGGAACCCATCAATAGCATTCTTAAAAACTCTCATGTAATTTTCCTCATCATATTTTCCTACTGAATTAAACCATTCTATCCAGGCCTGGATTCTCAAGCACTCAAATGAGCCATTAGCATCCCATTGTTATAAACCGGGGGGGGGGGGGGGGATATTGTGGCCAGATCTCTGTACAGTATTTCACCATGGTTTTCTTTTTCTTTTTTCTTTTTACCTTTTCCTACCGTGTTCCAAAATTTCAGAATACATTCTAGCGGAGTCAGAGGCCCTCCGCTCCCAGGATCCCTACTCTGAGATTGGTCGTTGCCCATTTTAAGAGAACGTCTTCTCTTGGGGCACTGATTAAAACCGGCCACTGACCAGAACAGGCCAACTCCAGATAGCCCTGAACTCACTCACTCACTGAAACTCACACTCTGCGAGACTGGGTATACCAGAGGCACGCCGAAGTACCGTGCTTTCAGTAAGCGTCCGTCATAGGCAACAAGCCTCGGGACGGAACTGGTGCATCTCCAATGGCAGCCAAAGGCAGATTCCCCTGGGAGTCTCCGGGAATTTGCACAGAGGGACAACCATGCACAACACACTCACACACTGTCGGTCACAGACTGAAAACAGATGCGCAACTCACCAGGTTTGCAGGTTTTTCCAGAAGCCAAGGATGGTCCCCAGCTGACAGAGCCGTTATGGGGCGTTCCGCCACCAATCCACTCAGCCCGGTTCCACAGACGTCGAGGCAAAGACCAAACAACGTCAAAGGCGTCAGTGTCGGCAGTGGGTCGACTCGACCTCTCACCGTTGGCAGGCATGGGTTGGCGTCGGCGTTTCCTCTGTCCGCTATCCGGGAGACTGTGAGGCACTCAAAATTGAGTGGCCCACCCAGGGACGCCAGAACCTGTTACTCCCAGAGCTCAGTGTCTCAGCTCATTCTATTAAGCTAAGGCCCAAGCAATAATAATAAGCGGACTGTTTCTTGGAGGAAAGGGCGACAGGTTTATTCAGATAAAACAAGTGCGCACTCGGGTGCCCAGCAGGGTGGGGACCCCGAGATCAACAGGGTTAAAGTTTTTATACAGTTCTAAAAAGGAAACAAAAGTATGCAGCAGTTCATTGGTCCTTGAGGACTATGTGCATTGGTTACAGTTTCTCGCATCTCAGCAAAGCAGATACAGTGGTGCCTCGACTTACGAACTTAATTGGTTCCGGACCTCCAGTCGTAACTCGAAATGGTCGTAAGTTGAAGCAACATTTCCCATAGGAATGCATTGAAATACAATTAATCCGTTCCGGCCGAAGGAAAAAATCACCAAAAAAAAAAAAAAAAAAAAATCACTGCAAGATGCATTGGAAACGCGATTAATGCGTTCCGGCCGAAGGGGGGGGGGGGGAGGGAAGAAAAGCAAACAAACCGAGCAAGACCCATCGGAAATGCAAAAAAAGCAAAGCAGAAAGCAAACAAACCGTGGAAGACCCATCGGAAATGCAAAAAAAGCAAAGCAGAAAGCAAACAAACCGTGGAAGACCCATCGGAAATGGGGAAAAAGCAAAGCAGAAAGCAAGCGAAGCATTCAAGACCCTTCGGAAATGCAAAAAAAGCAAAGCAAAAAGCAAACAAACCCCACAAGACCCATCGGGAATGGGGGGGGGAACCCCAAAAAGCAAACAAACTCTGCAAGACCCGTCAGAAATGGGGGGAAAAAACCCAAAAAGCAAACAAACCCTCCAAGACCCATCGGAAATGGGAAAAAAAAACACCAAAAAACAAACAAACCCCCCAAGACCCATCACAGCATAGAAACATAATCCCACCACCCAGCCCAAAACCACACTGCAAAACCCACCCAGAACAGTTTTTTAAAAGTAGAAAGCAGCACCTTACCTTACCAGGGAGTCCAAAGCCTCCTCCGAACGCACTTACTCTAACCATTGGGGCGAAAGAGCTACAAAGAAGCAGCCTCTTTGCCACCAACGGTTAGCAATTTGAATTCCCCGCCTTTTCCCCTTGCCTTTTTCTGGTTGTAACTCAAAGCTCTGGCCGCAAGTTGAAGCAAAATTTTGCGGCCGGAGCTGGTCGTAACTCGAAATGGTTGTATGTCGGGACGTTCGTAAGTCGAGGCATCACTGTAGTTTCTCATGCGCAGAGCAGCTTATCTCTAAGGAATGTTGAATCTTCCTTACAAAGCACTACTTTTTCTTTGGCACTTGCTCCCTTCTTACACCACTCTATCATGTCTAATTTTGTAATCTGTTTGTACAATCTATTTTTGAATAATAATAAAATAATAAAACCAAAATGGTGCCAAAAACCCTATCTGTTTATTTCCCAGATAGGGTCCCTAAACGGAGGGTTTCCATATCCTCATTAGGCAAAGCTCTATATTGTAAATTAATCTTGTCCTTTAATGTAACACGCCATGACAGTTGTGCTGGCACCTTCACCTAGTTTGCCCAGCAACAAGAGAAAGAAAAAGATTCTCTGGAAGGAGTCAGAAAGGAGAGCCAATCCGGAGGTGCCGGGAAAAGATATAGAAAGAGAGTGAAGAGGACAGAGGGGGAGGAGCAGTTAAAGAGTAACTAAAGAAAGGAGTTTGGGTTTCAAGGGGAGAAGAAGGGAAGAACTAGTTCTGGTAGGAAAGTTGACACTTGTAATTCATGCAACTTCAAGTTTAAGAAAATGCACTTTACTAGTTGTAATGTTTCAATAAAGATCTTATTTTATGTTTCAATTTAAAAGATACTTGAGCTCTTATGATTTGGGATTAAGGCTAGCCCAGTGAAAGTAAAGAGCAGTTTAAAGGTGATTAGCCAGGTTGGGCCTGGTCACAACAGTATACATATAAAGCAGTCAATATTATGTGATGGTTCCCAGCTTAAGAACTTTATTGGTTTACTTTGCATTTGTGTTTTACATTGTATAAGTAAAAGCTGGAAGAGAAACTGACTTCTCTGCAGCATCATGATCAGGTATAGCCTGTCATTCTCTGTATGCACATTGTTCCTGTTGTTTCCTTTAATCATGTTAATGCCTACAGTTGGTTTTTAAAGTTCTTCTCTCTCTCTCTCTCTCTCTGCTTTTGCCTGGTTTTGTGGTTCTTGCTGGAATGCTTACACAACTGAATACTGAACAGAGGTCATAATAAATTATGGTACCTGTGAAATGCATCCAGACACCATTGACTCTTAAGAATCCAACATGAATGTTTTACAGCATTAATCCCTATTTTCCACCTCATGTCTGATGAAGTGAGCTAAGAAGGTCCACAAAAGCTTACATTAAAATATAATAGTTTTTAAGGTTCCACAACACTTTTGTCTTTTTTTTCAATTTTCAATTTTATTTTTTGATATCATGATGCTTGTTAGATTGTTTCACCTGACCAGGAAAGAGATGCACACGAGGATTGAGAGCAATAAAACTCACAAATAGAGGGCTTTCTTGTGTAACCAAACTGTTCTAAGCCAGTGAAATAGAGAAAAAGAACAATATATATAGTTTCTCCCCTCTTCCTTTTCATTTCTGTCTTTTTGTGGATGCACATTTAATTTTTTTTGAACACCCTTCTGTTTTCTGTTCCCCCATGTTTTATTTGTATTTTGCATGTCATTCTTTATGCCTGCCCTTGTTTTTCCTTATGGTGTTCCTGCTATAATTAATGTTCCTACCATGTGACACTTGGAAAAGTTACTTTTTTTGCTTACAACTCTCAGAACCTTCAGCCAGCATAAGCAGGGGCCAATGACCAGGCTGGCTAGAGAGTTCTGGAATATATAGTCGAAGAAAGTAACTTTTCAAAGCTCTGCTGCTATGAGACATACTAAAGGCATAAAGAAAAGAACAACCAAACACATGAGAAGTAAAACCTCATTAATTAAGGTTCCAATTTTAAAAACACGCAATCAAACAGAAATATGACCTACTCTCGTTTCCCTAAATCAGAGCTATTTTGGATATGCTTATGAGGAGGGGGAAACTTGCAGCTCAAACTCACCAGAAATTTTTACCTAGAACTCAGTGACTCCTTCTGCATATTCTTTAATCCTGGCACAGTTCATGGACACAGAAAAGTAGGGTCTCATAAAAAAAAATTGAGAGAGAGATGCCCATCTCTCCTTGTAAAAAGCTCTCTATGCCTAGATCAGAATGGGTGTTAGGAATCTTCATAATATAAAGTTAATTGTCTCTTGTTATTTTTTAAAACACAAATGAAAGAATCACTCATTTGATTACCTCAGGAGGTAGTGAGTGCTCCAACGCTGGAGGCATTCAAGAGAAAATCGGACAACCATCTATCAAATCTACTTTGATAGATAGCAGGAATGCAGTGGCCTTAGAGGGCCCTTCCAATTCAATGATTCTATGATTGAACTTTGGACTCCATCTTGTGACACCCTAACTTGTCAGTTCTCTTTGAAAGATGAAAGCAAGACCAACCTGTGTCACCAGGAGGAAACCAGGACCAGAGAAGAACCTGAAGCCCTCTCAGGCAGCTCTGGCCACTTGATAGATGAAAAATTGCCTGCTCCTAGAGAACAGTGATGACTCAGTACATTAGAATAGAGGAAACAACAAAGACAGCAGGGACAGTTCTTAAGGCCAACCACATGCACTAAATAATTAAGTGGAGTAAGCTAAAGAAGGGAGGGGTCTCAGGCCAAGGGCAATAAATACAACCATCCTAGTAACCCCAGAGTGCTGAAAGAAATGTATGTAACCATATTATGTCCTCTTATTGCACGATATCCACCTGAAGTCCTTCCTATCTATTAATTTCAACAGTTGAGAAGCTGCTTTTGTTTGCTTCCCGTGGGCCCTGTCAAAGTAGCATGTATAGGATTTATGGCTTATCTACTACCTCTGAGTCTGTTCTTGCATATCCCTTAAATTCAGCTTTGATTACTGATGGTTGACCTGGACTAACTGTGGACTATCTCTTATTCCTTTTTAGATACCCTTGCTATGTCTGAATGTGACACATCCCCTGGAAGTCCCAGCAACCATGGTTGCTGTTAAGGGACTATATGGCAGTTGTGGTCCTATGTCTGTAGGTTACCATGTAGCCTATCCTCACTATTCATGTTTATTCAGAGGGAAATTCCGTTATATTCGGTAAGACTTACTTCCTAGTAAATCTGTTTAGGATTGTGATCTTATTTTTTAGTTTCCTGATTTGTTACATTTATCTCTAGTTTTTGATCAAGCAGGTGATGTATGCAGCTCCTCTCCTTCCCAATACCCTGTGTGGCAGATTAGGCTGAAAAAGATATTGACTAGTCTACAGTCAATCCATGAATTTCACGGCTCAGTATGGACTACTGTCTGGGGCTCCCATGTCCCAATACAGCACTCTCACCACTATATCACAGTGCTTTACATCCCACAGAGATGACTGTGATAAACTAGTCATGACTAACTAAGTCCCCCTGATTTCAATGGGAACTTAATGTACCAAAGATTCTTCTAGATCTAACCTGGCAAATATAAGTACTAGAGTTCTTGTCAATTTTTCAGTCTTTTTCTGTACCTACAGTTCTTCAGCATGTACTGTTCCCACCTAGAATTTCACACAACCAGCTCTGAGGTTGTAGTTTTCTGAATGTTCATGCATGTGACTTCTTGCTCATCCTTCTCTACTGTTACTTTACCCAAGGACCCTGAGGCTTTATTACCAGAACGTGGCAGCAATGGTCAACAACAGGGAGAAAGGCACCCTCCACACCCCTTTTCCTGATTTCTGTTGCAGGACTGGGGCACAATCATGTGGTGGTGGGCAGCCATCCTGCCCTAGCTGGTGGAAGAGCTTGTCCTAGTGCTGCACTGCTGCCTACATGACATGATGGTAATTTCCAAAGCATGGAAATATGACTTTTGAAGATTATAACTACTCAAAATTATTTTTCAAGTTCTATCATATTCCAATAGCAGGATGTAGGTCAACAAAACATGCAGGTCTTTGAAACATAGTAAAATCTCCAGGATTAAGTGGAAAATGGCCATAAGACCCAATGGGGGTTAGAGATTGGAACCCCTACAATGCCCAAGATCTAAAACACAGTGGCTGGAGTCCTGTTGCACAGCTATGCAAGCAGAAGGCAAACAATATAACATTCCCTTGCATCCAACCATCAATTAAAGAGCTGCCTCTGTAATTCTTTGGGGGTGTAGGCTGGCTTGGCATGTGCTCAAGAATACCAGCAGGGACTCTTTAATTGCCATTTGCTTTCTGCCTGTATTTTTAAAAAGCAACTAGATTTCAGTTAGTTTGTTCAGAACACACTGAAGAATCTTCGGAATTTTTTCAGAGCAGGGCCATTGCCACTATTAAGCAGAATGAGGGAATTGCTTTGGGTGGCAAATGCTGGCAAACAGCAGCGACAGCTCCACAGGTGTAGTAGAAGATGCCATATGATCTCTAGGCGAGAAAATGCCTCAAGGTGGCCCTGCCACAAACCTAAAGCTTCAGCAGGAACAATGTACAATGGTTCTTCCTTTTAAAAAAAACCCCTTCACACTTTTCAGTATTAAAAACAATTCTAATTGAAGACTTAGCAGTTAAATTTTAACCAAGCTGAGATAATGCATGGAGTGCAGTTCATGGTGTGGGCAGGACTGATATTTCAGCATTTGTAAGGTTGATGTTTGGAGTTGATCATCTCCTGCCTGTGAACCCAGTGTAAGGGCAGGATAAATGCATGAATAATACGTATGTTTAACCCTCATGCACCAAGACAGATATTTTAGCCCCCTGGAGTAAAGTTTTGTGGCCGGGTCCACATTAAACTAGAAGTATGTCATAGGAACTCTATGGCGTTGTTGCCTGAAGTGTTGTAAACCATGTCTCTTGAGTTTCATCCATATACATATTTTCCCCAAACAAAATGCAGCTGGGAGGGAAAATGACCCCAAGTTATTTTGGTCATTGCTGTTGAACCCCTTCCCACAAACAATGAAATGTATTGTCCGCACTGTTTTCCAGCAAACAAATGATGCAACAAAGCAAAATAAATGTGCTGTGGTTGTCAGGGAGGTAGCCCATTCAAGAGAAAACAAAATTGGCACCCTTAAGGAGATAGTGCAGGGGAGTGATATACTCCACTCCAGATGAAGTACAGTGGTGCCTCGACTTACGAACGTCCGACATACAACCATTTCGAGTTACGACCAGCTCCGGCCGCAAAATTTTGCTTCGACTCTCGGCCGGAGCTTCCAGTTACGAACATAAAAAGGCAGGGGGAAAATGCGGGAAATTCAAATTGCTAACCGTTGGTAGGCGAAGAGGCTGCTTCTTTGTAGCTCTTTCGCCCCAACGGTTAGAGTGAGTGCGATCGGAGGAGGCTTCGGACTGCCTGGTAAGGTAAGGTGCTGCTTTCTGCTTTTTAAAAACTGTTCTGGGTGGGTTTTGCAGTGTGGTTTTGGACTGGGGGGGGGGTTATGTTTCTATGCTGTGATGGGTCTTGGGGGGTTTGTTTGTTTTTTGGTATTTTCCCCCCATTTCCGATGGGTCTTGGGGGTTTGTTTGCTTTTTGGGTTTTCCCCCCTCCCATTTCCGATGAGTCTTGGGGGCTTTGTTTTGCTTTTTGGGTTCCCACCCCCATTTTCGATGGGTCTTGGGGGGTTTACTTGCTTTTTGGGTTTTTTTCCCCCATTTCCAATGGGTCTAGGGGGTTTTCTTGCTTTTTGGGTTCCCCCCCATTTCCGATGGGTCTTGGGGCATTTGTTTGCTTTTTGGGTTCCCCCCCCCCATTTCCGATGGGGTCTTGGGTGGTTTGTTTGCTTTTTGGGTTTCCCCCTATTTCCAATGGGTCTTGTGGGGTTTGCTTGCTTTCTGCTTTGCATTTTTGCATTTCTGATGGGTCTTGCATGCTTTGCTTGCTTTCTGCTTTGCTTTTTTTGCATTTCTGATGGGTCTTGCACGCTTCGCTTGCTTTCTGCTTTGCTTTTTTTTGCATTTCCGATGGGTCTTGCACGCTTCGCTTGCTTTCTACTTGGCTTTTTTTGCATTTCCGATGGGTCTTGCACGCTTCGCTTGCTTTCTGCTTTGCTTTTTTTGCATTTCTGATGGGTCTTGCACGCTTCACTTGCTTTCTGCTTTGCTCTTTTTGCATTTCCGATGGGTCTTGCACGCCTTTGCTTGCTTTCTGCTTTGCTTTTTTAGCATTTCCAATGGGTCTTGCACGCTTTGCTTGCTTTATGCTTTGCTTTTTTTTGCATTTCCGAAGGGTCTTGCACGCTTTGCTTGCTTTTCTTCCCCCCCCCCCCCTTCGGCAGGAACAGATTAATCGCGTTTCCGATGGGTCTTGCAGTCATTTGTGTGTGTGTGTGTGATTTTTTTTTCTTCAGCCGGAACAGATTAATTGCATTTCAATGCATTCCTATGGGAAATGGTGCTTCGACATACGACCATTTCGAGTTACGACCGGGAGTTCCGGAACCAATTAGGTTCATAAGTCGAGGCACCACTGTATATGTTACACCCTAATCTGAATTCAAGCTGAGGCTCCAATACTTTGGCCATCTCATGAGAAAAGAAGACTCCCTGGAAAAGACCCTGATGTTGGGAAAGTGTGAAGGCAAGAGGAGAAGGGGATGACAGAGGACGAGATGGCTGGACAGTATCATCGAAGCTACCAACATGAATTGACCAAACTCCAGGAGGTAGTGGAAGACAGGAGGGCCTGGCGTGCTCTGGTCCATGGGGTCATGAAGAGTTGGACACGACTTAACGACTGAACAACAACAAATCTGAATTCAAAGTTTTTATGTGTGTGTAAAGAGTGACTTTTTCTTATTACTTTTAGAGGCATTCTGAATGCCTCTTTCCACGTTTTATGTCATTCTCTTTTAATTTCTAAGACCTTTCTCATGGAAAGTAATGAAAAAGCAAGAAAAAACAACAACAAGAAACATAATGAGTGATATAACACATTGCTTTTTAAACAGATAGATGAGTCACCATAATGGATGGCTTTAAAAGAGAGAGAGAGGGAAACACAGTTCATTGTAACAATTAACAGAAACAAAGTTTTTTTTTAAAAAAAAGTAACTTTCCAAGCAGCGAGCATTCAATGGCTAGTGACCTTGCTTAATACTCATTGGGCTGATCTTTGCCAGCATAAGTAATGACACCCCCTTAATTTTTAAAATTTGTATTGCCACTAACTTTAGGATTGCCTTGAGTAAGGATGTGTCAGAAATTTGATTCACCAATTTTTATTTGCTATTTTTCTCTTTCTTTTACAAATCAATCGGCCTCTGCACACCCTGAGTAAACACATAAGTGGGTCCAATTTGTGGTTGGAAGTCTGCACATTTCTAGAAATGATATGTTCCAGAAAAAGCAATGAAAAAAGTGTTTGACAAAGTGTATATTTGGAGGAAAAAAAACATTGTGCTCAATGTGCACAAACATACTTTAAATTTAAAGCATAAATTTTAGAAAATTTAGTATAACACTCTACACATGTGGGGCATGAAGAAGTGGCAGAGGAGAGTACTTGTAGGGAAGAAGGAAGTCCATGGAAATGGACTTGACAATTCTGACCATCACTGCTGTCATGTATGTTAGTGTCTCTCCCATGCTCTAAGGAACAAAGCAAATAATACTCATAGAATGTATTTAGAATTGGTGTTCCCCTGTGTGATGAAAGACATCTACTTGCCATGCCATTTGATTTTCCTCACTTATATATCTTGTTTAGTGTGCTATGTTTTGTTATTGGTCATTGGAAAGTATACAGGCTTGATTTGCACATTTGATTACTTAAGGAAATTACTGAGGAAATCCTGTTGTGGAAGGGAAAATGGGTTAATTGATGAGAATAAACAATCCCCTTGTTGTGGTGTTTAATCTTCAGTGGCCTTTTTTTTGGCTCTATTGGCACTCACGCCTGTGTTTTCTAACAAAGGGAGAGAGTGTTTCATCTCACCAAGATGAATTATTTGTTCAAATTAAATATTGGATGTGGCAATTTACAGTTCATGTCAAGTGTAATACTTGGAGTTTTTACTACAAATTGAAACCTCTCATTTAGAAAGAGAAAACAAAATTTATATCTGACAGCCAGACACCCACAGACTGTCAGACTGATAAAGGCTTCCTTTCAGAATATGCCAAGATACAAACTAATTAACAAATGTAGAAAAGAGCATTATACTTTATGTCAAAGTATATGGGGAAACACATACTGTTGATATGTTTGAGACATGTGATACTAGCCCATAACAATATGTTTTTCTTTTAAAAAATATCAAAGAGAATATAGTTTAGGGAGAAAAAACATGACCATTTTTTGTTTGGGTTGATGAAATACCAAGAACATTCTGGGAGCCATTTATAATAAATGAATGATGGTTCATCCTGAAAATCCTGTTCCTCCTTAGGACTGATGGAAGTTGTATATCTGTAACATCTGGAGGGTTGGAGGTTCTTCATTCCTTACTAGAAGGATGCTTTAGGAGGGAAATTGGACCTTTCTGTGCTAACTGTATTCCACATCCCTGTTTGGCTACATCTAATATCAATGCTGAGATGATTCTTTTAGCACTTAATTAGAAGTGGTCAGGGATGTTGGCAAGTCTTTAGGTCCGAATCCCAAGTCTGAGTTGAGTCTTTAGTACCAAGTCCCTAGTTCCAAGCCCCAAGTCAAAGTCTCTATTAAAAACAAACTCTTTTCCCCAGAAGAAAGGGAGAGGGTGAGTGGGTTCTGAGTCTTGAGTCAAGTCCGAGTTATTGCGGGGGGGACTCTTGAGCTGAGTCCAAGTCAACTTAAGTCCAACTTGACCGTGAGTCCTGTGACTCAAGTCCCCATCCTGGGAAGTGGTGGTCCTTCAAGTGGTGAAATAGATCTGTTTGTGTCTCACTGCTTTTCCTTCCCTCTGTATCTAGCACCTGTGTGCTTTGCTGTTGGTCAGTAGATGTTTAATAAAGGATAATTTTGCAAGCCTGAATGCAGAGTTGCACTCTGAGGAAATTCCATCACTGAAAGGAAAACATTGTTAATCAAATGGAATCTGTTAATGTCTAGTTTGATACATAGACAGTACTTTATAATATATCCTTGTATAACTCAGTGGTTTGGTTGGGAGTTTGATTCCCCACTATGCCTCCTGTAAATACAGCCTGCCTGTCTGGCCTTGGGCAAAAGCTGCACAGTTTCAAATTAGAGATAGGCACAAAGCACTTCATGCCAAGTCTTCTTAAGTCATTGGTGTGGCCTTTCTCTCACCACCCCCACCCCCCGCTAGCTCCCACACTCACCAGCCAGTGCGCGCTGCTCATTCCCTCCCCTTCGCGTGATCTTCCAGTCCCAGCAGGAGCACAGACTTCCTTCTCCACCTCCTCCAGCAGCCGCCCACTCAGACAGGAGGCGGCGCTGCCTGTGAGTGGGGGAACTGGTAGAGGGGTGAGGGAAAGGAACACACAGCACCAGTTGTACAAAAAAAGAAACAATCTTGAAATCCATCAGATGCCCATCTTAAAACCTCCCACTCACCTCAGCTAAACTGTTTGTGTGAGAGAGAATACATGTGTGAATGAGCAACGCACACTGGCTGGTAAGTGTGGGAGCTGGCGGGTGTGTGTGTGTGTGAGGGAAAGGAACATATGGCATCTGTGGTGCCACACCTATGATTTAAGAAGACTCAGGAAAAAGTGTTTTGTGCCCATCTATACCCAGGATGCCCCAGAAGAAGATCGTGGTAAACCACTTCTGAATATTCTCTACCTAGAAAACCCTGAAAAGGTTTGCCATAAGTCAGATTGACTTGATGGCACATGATTATTATTACTATTACCAGTTCCATCCCCATCCCTCACCCCTAGTGACTTTCCATGGCAGAGCCAGGGAATCGAACCCAGGTCTCCTAAATCCTAATCCATTACTCTATCCACTACACCACACTGGGTACCTGCATATTTCTATGTAAGGTACAGTAATTCGTCCTAAAGCTGTGTAAGTGATTACTAATTTGTCCAAATTTTATGAAAACAGCAGATAACTTTTGCCTGCCTTTTGTGTGTGTGTGATGTGTATTGTCTTTTTTGGCCATCCTAATAAATGACTTTGTAAGCGCTTCCAAGGAGAAGTCATTCTTGAGTAGAAATCACAATAAAATATTACAGAAATGTGCAATGTGCTCTAGAAGACCACAAAAACCAAACAAGTGTCAGTGGCAAAAGGAGAGGAGAGAAGGGAGACCATTTTGATTGTGTTTGATTGAGGCCTGCAAGTTGAATAGCCAAACTGATAGTGGTGACAGCCCTCCTGGTGCAGGTAGACATATATTTCGCTCCCTCTTCATATATTTCTGAAGATGAAAGAGGAAAAGCAAGATTACTCCACACATTTTAGATAATTGTTCAGTTAACTATTGCTTCAGTTTGAGCAGAGAGGCAAAGAAAAGCTTTTTCCTCATAAAAATAATCAGACAGCACTGTGTTGTTGTTCACACTTCAAAAATAACTACAGTTAAAAAGGAAAAGGCGCACACATGTATTCTCTCTCACAGAAACAGTTTAGCTGAGGTGAGTGGGAGGTTTTAAGATGGGCATCTGGTGGATTTCAGAACTGTTTCTTTTTTTGCGCAACATTTTACCCTGCTAGTAACATGTATAGCAATATTATGACAGTAATGAAGAGAAAAAAGGCTGGCTGGCTGGCTCAGTGGTTTAGGTATCTGGCTGCAGAGCCAGAGGTTGGGAGTTCCAGTCCCAGGTTGCCCCCAGAAGACAGGAATGGTAAACCACTTCTGAGTATTCTCTACCTGAAAACCCTGAAAAGGGTTCCCATAAGTCAGAACTGACTTGATGGCACATGGTTAACATTATTATTAACAAAGAGAAAAAAGATAAATGAAACAGGTTCCCTGATGAGCAAAGAAATATAGACATATTATTCTAGCCCAAACCACGTTTGAGAAGATTGTATTTCCCATTTATACCCCTGCTAAATTCATCTATCAAGTTTGATATTAATCATCTCTATACATTACTGAGGGGTAATGCAGCTTCCAGTTTTGGATTTGTTTGTACTTCTGTGTGATGTGTATCCTTATGTACTTTCAAATGAGATCGGGGTGGTGGGCATAGTCCTCTCCCATTTTTATCCTCAAAAGAACGCTGTGAGATGGTTTAGTTTGAGGAATAGTGACTAGCCTGAGATTATTTATGTAACATAATTGCATGGTGTCAAGTCAATTCTGACTTATAGTGCATCTTTTCAAGGTTTTCTAGGTAGAGGGTACTCAGAAGTGGTTTACCATTCCCTTCTTCTGGGGGTGCCTTGGTACTGTGCAGCTTGCCCATGGCTACACAGGCAGGATCTTCCCCTAGGAAGCACAGTGGGGACCAGCAGCCAGATACAGTGGTGCCTCGCTAGACGATGTTAATCCGTTCCACGAGGATCGCTGTCTAGTGAAAACATCGTCTAGCGAAGCACGTTTTCCCATTGGAATGCATTGAAATCGCTTCAATGCGTTCCAAGGGAAAACGCAGTCGTCTTGCGAAATTTCCCATAGGGAAACCTCGTCTAGCGAGTGAGGGTCCCCATAGGAATGCACTGACAGCTGCACTGACAGCTTTTGACCACTAGTCGGCGCACTCCTATGGGGAAACCTCATCGTCTAGCGAAATTCCCCATAGGGAAACATCGTTTTGCGAAGCGCAGTAGCGCTCGCAAAAAGGCATCGTCTAGCGATTTCCTCGTCCTGCGAGGCAATCGTCTAGCGAGGCACCACTGTACGTAAACTACTGAACCATCGAGCCAGCTTGAAGTTATGTATAACTAAATGAAAACCAAGGGGAGAACAAAGGGAAGGAAGTGGGGTCAGATATACCTTAATTTGAAATGGAGAAGAAGTGAGAACTACCTGAAAAGATAAATGGTTCATAAATATAAAAAGTAGATACGTATTGAAAAAAAGATAAACAATTATGATATAAACCTGTTCTGAAAACATTTTTTTCAGTAATGCAATTATTGGTTATAGTGCCATTCATTTTAAAATTGAATGTTGTGGGGGCCCTCATATTTGATTTGTATTATATAAAGTCTAATGAATATGGCTAATGTCAAAATGGACACCAGACCAGCATACCAGCAGCAGCACAATCGTCTGATTTATTTTTCATCAATAATCTTTGAATCCATTACTGTGACTGCATTCATCTTTATTATTGCTTTGTTTTCTTTGGGTGATTTCAAAATCAAAGGATGGAATGAGATCTATGATTTGATGATCAACTAGTTAATTAGAGTGTGTACAATAACAAGGTTCTTAGTGTATGGTCCACTAACTCATATTCTGAATGTAGGCACTACGTCTAAGCTGAGGCAAAACCTTCAGGATGCTTCTGTTGGATGCCAGTGCTCTGCCTTCAAGGGTGTTTCAGAAGCTCCAACTGGTGCAGAATGTGCACAGGTGCTCATTTCTTAGGAAAGGCTGGTGATCAAACTACATAACACTGATTCTGCAGGATGCAATGGTTGCCAGTGCTTTCCAAGCCCAAAGTGATGTGCTGGTGATTTCCTTTAAAACCCTAAACAGCTTAGAACTGTAGGTTATTTGAAGAATCACATGTACTCATATGTAACTGCCCAGGGCCGAGCGGGCCAGTTGATAAATCTAATGGCAAGATCTATTCACTTGGTAAATATGGGAGACAAGATCATTTCTGTGGTGGCC
Organism: Intellagama lesueurii; assembly: GCA_037013535.1. Lineage (NCBI taxonomy): Eukaryota > Metazoa > Chordata > Lepidosauria > Squamata > Agamidae > Intellagama > Intellagama lesueurii. Next base: position 75,883,588 of record JBAJHW010000006.1, read on the forward strand.
CCATCCTTTTGAAATGTCCTATTACAGGATGTGTGCATGGCTTTTTTCCTATTTTGAAATGGCTCTTCAAGACCTGGTTTTTAAAAAGGGGGCACCAGGTCAAAAGAGTCCCATTTCCTGAGATTTCAGAGGCAAAACCTGAGATTAGAGGGTGGATTCTTGTGATGTCACAGGACTGGGTCCTTCTGATGTTACAAAGGTTTATGTGATTCTCAGAGTATAATCAGGCACGAGTTCACTCTCTGTGTATGCTGTAGCTTGGTGCTTGCTGTTCGCCCCACAGCTGCATGAATTATTTTCTCCCAGAAGTTGAGAAAGATCCTTCACTCTCTTGCCTACAAAGGCTAAGCAAGTCAGGATAACTTCAAGGACATCTCATTGCTAACTGACTCAGCTGGGCTTCTCCAGCTGGGAGGGACAAAGAGCCAGTAACTCTAAGAAGGAGGGTGGCTTTTTATTTGGGTCTTTTCCCTTTTGTCTGTCAGATTGCAGGTAGTCAGTAGGCTGCCTTTGCTATTCCCATTTGGGTTGAAGAACCAGGTGAGAGATAGGGCTAGTTAGAGTAGGAAGTATTTTTGGATGGTGTTGTTTGTAAGTCTTGCCTTTTATGTGTTTTTAAATTGTTGGAGTTGCTTTTTATCTATACCTATTTTCTTCTTCTAATCATATGTAATCTAATCTGTATTTTTAATGAATGTAATATATTTTATAGACCTGTGTTTATTAAGTGATAAGGAACGTGGTACCAGCTAACTCCAGTCCTTGCTGCTTAGCCAAGCTATCAAGTAAATAACCAGAGCCTTGAGCCTTGGGTTCCTATAGTTATAAGGAAGCCCAGCATTGGCATAAGTTGGGGAATAGCCTAGGTAAAGGTAAAGGTTCCCCTTGACATTTAGTCCAGTCGTGTCCGACTCTAGGGCACGGTGCTCATCCCCGTTTCCAAGCCATAAAGCCAGCGTTTTGTCCGAAGACAGTTTCCGTGGTCACGTGGCCAGCGCGACTAGACACGGAACGCCGTTACCTTCCCACCGAGGTGGTACCTATTTATCTACTCACATTTACATGCTTTCGAACTGCTAGGTTGGCAGGAGCTGGGACAAGCAACGGGAGCTCACTCCGTTGCATGGATTCGATCTTACGACTGCTGGTCTTCTGACCCTGCAGCACAGAGGCTTCTGCGGTTTAACCCACAGCGCCACCACGTCCCTCTAGGAATAGCCTAGAGGCCTCTGTTTCCTTGGGACTGAGGACTGGCTTAAACCAAGATGGTGGCAGTTCTACTGGTATATAAAAGTTTCAAGTATCAAAGTTTAGGAAGAGGAATCTCGGTAAAAAAAAGTCCACAATTCAGGTAAAACCCAGCTTAGGTAATATGACAACTCAGAGCCGGGGGGGGGGGGGGAAACAATTTTTTTAAATTTTATTTTTTGCCCTCCAGGCAAAAAGGACCTAGCTGCTGTAATACTTGCTTCCATACTTAACTGTGGAGCAAGGGTTTGGGATTTCTATTCCCACTGTGCTTCTTGGAAGAAGAGCCAGCTTGTGTAGCCTTGAGCATACTGCATAGTCTCAGAGCAGCCCCAGAAAAAGGGAATAGTAAACCACAAATGAGTACTTTATACTTAGGAAACCCCAGCAAGGATTGCCATAAATCAACTTAATGGCATATAATGATTAATTATGCTGCTGCTGGGGCTTGTGGAAAGCTCACCACCATCCCAGTGGTCAAAAGTAATACATTATTTCTCATATTTACTTTGGTAACACATTACACTTTGCAGTAATGAAGTAGTGTGGAGTTGCTTTTTTTGCCTGTAATGGCCATGTCTGTAAATTCCTAGGTTTTTTAAAACACAACAAGAACGTGTCTCTTTCTGTTACTTCTTTGAGCAGCATCTGGGGGCAGAGAATGGGTCAAATGGGTGGCTCATTTGCTATATCACACATGGAGATTTATGGAAAGGAATCTTGTTATGCCAGTTCAATTTGTCCACTAATACTCATGAGAGTGCTTGCTTATAGAATTTCAGCCAACACAGTACTTGGTGCACTGGGTTACAAATTCCATCCCATCTCCAGCTGGAGTGTGTGTGAGGGGAGCTGTAGTTCAAAGGAAGAAAGTGCCAAGGAAGTTGTTGCTCTTTCACATGTTTCCTTTACAGATCTTGCACAATAAACAGAATTGGCCACTTGAGGGAACCAGTGAACATTTCCCTGTATTTTCCTATGGTTGGATCAGGAATGGTAACACATTAATAATCAGGAGTGGGACCTAGAGATGGGCATGAATCAGAAAAAATGTGATTCATTTTGATTCATGATTAATCAAGGTCGATGAATCACGAATTACAAAGTTATGAATTTTTCTGACAAATTTATGAATTGATTTGTCAATTTGTTTTTGACTTTAAAACCTTATAAAACAGCTCCCCAGGCACCAATTTGCAGGAATTTGCAGACTCCCCCTGATTCTCCTCTACAAGCCCTGCATGTTTGGTGAAATTTGGGTTTTGGACATCCAAGTTATACACCCGCAAGGAGGGCTCCCCCAGGAAAGTTCCTCCAAGGCACTTAGAGACACCAACATAACAGAGAAGCTTTTACTGACTCTCCCCTACAATCCCTCCAAGTTTGGTGAAGATCGGTTTTCAGACATCCAAATTATACACCCACAAAGTGAGTCCCCCAGGAAAGTGCCCTTTAGCAGCTGGCTTGGGGAGATGTAATCTTCACCAAACTGGGAGGGATTGTAGAGGAGAGGCAGAGGAAGTTTCCCTGTGATTTTGTTGCCTCTAGGTGCCTTGGGGGCCATTTTATAGCCAAACAAAAAATCACTAAAATTCATTGATTTGTATTTGTTGAGGGCATTGATTCATATGAATACAAATCAACAAATTCATCATTTTTAAAATCAAGTTGGTGATTTATTTTTTAATTCATGCCCATCTCTAGTGGGAATGTATTAGTTTTGCAGAGAGGGTAATGGTAACTGTCACAATCTCCTGCTGGCCCGAAGTATGTAGAGAGTAATAGAAAGAGTTCCTTTTAAACAGTAACAGGTTTTCAAGGAAGGCTTTTCCCCTTGCTTTACGTTGTTGCTCACAACATTGTGTAGCAAGAAGGTTCATAATGACTCACAGTCTTGGTGATCCACTCTCTGCCTTACCCCGAACAAAACAATGACCTCTTCTGCAGGCATCTGCCAGCTCTCTCAGTCCCCTCACTTCCGGCTTTTTGGTGTGCCAATGTTGTCCAGAAACAACACACATACAAACACCTTTGTTCTCAGCCACTGAGAAACAAACATTAGAGACAGCCTGTAACACATTCATGTTGCAGTCTTTCTGTGTTTGTGAAATCAGACTTCAAGAGAATTTCATGCTTAAATCTCAAAGGTCCAACACCAAAGAAAGCAAGCTGATCTGTATAATCCCATAGTTCAGGGAAGCTTATGCAGTGGCGCTGAATCGCCCACATTAGTTAAAATTTCCATGCTCCCGCAACAGGCTATCTCTAACATCTATTTTTGGCCTGAGTCTTCCTGCAGGCTGGTAATGGGTGGAAGTAGGTGCCCTTGGTTTAAAGCCAGACAAAAATTTAACACTTCCCTCCTCCAGTGCTACTTGGAAGGGGGATAAGGAACATGGTGCCCCTGGATGCTGAATACCAGTGTACCCTTGGAAATTCCCCCACCCCCGTCCTTTTCAGCACAATTTTTTAAAGCTAAAAATGTCTTACCAGTAATTAGTCTTGCTTCAAAGAGAAGTGAGGCCCTCTAGCTGCTGGCATCTTCCTTTCCCAGAAATGGCTCTGGGCCACAATGCAGATATATTATTGCGAAATTATAATGGCAATTGGCTGTAGGCTGTTTTCCTTTGCAATCTACTTCATCACCAAGAAAAAGAAAGTGGGAAAGGAAAGGTCTCTCATTGCTATTGATCAACAGAGTGGGGTCAGAGTCCAGGAGTCAAATGAAGGAGAAGAGATTTGTGTGCATGTGTGTGTGTGTGCAAATGTAAATCGTGCATGATCTATAGTGTTTTCCTGTATGTGTGTTTAGCCCTAAGCAGGAGTTTGCCTGCTCACATGTGGGGATAAACTGGGAATAAGGATGTGGGTCCATGTAAGCACCACCCTAAGTGCTGCCGTACCTCTGACAGCATCCCAAAACATTATGCATTCAGCACAAAGGGCTCTCTTGCTAGGTTTAGTTGGATGCAATTACAGAGTTCCTGTGACTGGCTGGATTTGGCCTTCTAAGCAACTCTACACATGACATTCAACCAAATGTAGTCAGACGGTCCTATAAAGCCCATCATGCTCAATGGAGAAATATCTGTGGCGCTGCTGAGTGCATAGTGACATAGAGCCTTAGCTGTGTGCCCACTGACCTGCAAGAATTGCTTCATCTGATTAATTTTCCCTTTCTTTAAAAAAAAAAAATCTGTTTTGTGGACTGCATTTCTTTGGTTGCTTCATGTATTTAATATATACTGAACCTTCTGGTTTGTAACCCTAGACAGGGTTACACAAATTATAAGTGTCAAGTTTTCCAAGCCAGAACTGGCTCTCCCTGATACAAGGTAATTCTCTTATACAGCCCACTCTGAAACCCAAACTCCTTTCCTTAGTCCAATTTAACTCTCTCTCTCTCTCTGTCCTCCATCCTCTTCAGCTCTTCTTTATATATCTCCTGCTGGCTCCTCTGGATTGGCTCTCCTTTCTGACATTTTCCAGCCAATCTCTGGGTAAAATGAGTGAGGGTTCTGTCACAAAAGGTATCATCTAACCCTTGCATTTGTGTAATCCTGAATCACACAACTTCCTCCCAATTCTTTCTGATTCCCTATAAGAGCTCTGTTTTATTTTTTCTTATTCTACATTGTAATTGTTTGTATAGCCTGATTCTTGTGTGGTCAGTCATATTGCTAACAGCATAAGCTCTGTGTGAGTGCAATTTACAGAGACCAATCTGCTTAGATGCACTGCTACCGATACACTATATATGTCCAATTTCATAATGTGTGCAAGTGTATGCATCTGTTTCCAGAGCACCCCTGCAGAAGTTAGAAATATTTCCCTGTATAAACCTGCCTGATCACTAACAGCTGCTGGGGAAGCTCTGTGTGCTACCATTGAGAACAGTGTGTTATGTGGCAACACAAGGGGAGGGAGTTTTCTGCCATAGCGCCCCAATTGTGGAATGCCCTCCCTTTGGAAGCTTAATGGGCACCAACACTGGCATCATTTTGGCATCAAGTCAATACGTATTCATTTATTAGAGAATTTGGGAGTTGAGGATCATGGCCTGCATAGGTTTTAGTGCAATGTTTTAATGTTAGAGTGTTTTAATCTGGTGCTGCTTGATTTTAACTTATTTTAAGAATCTTATATTTTAAAATTGCTTTATACAGCTTTGTAGCCTACCCCAAAATCCTATGATATAGGGTGGGCTATAAATGTTTAAATGAAATAAGTAAGTAATAAATAAAATATGAGAAGCAGATACATAAGGATAGGAGACCCACATCTTGACTGATGTGACATTTTTAATTAATCAATAAATTTACCAAAACTTGATGAAGATAAGCATGTCATTCCATTTTTATTTTTCATTTTTTTAAAATATTTGCACTAGTTATACATTGATAATGTGCTGTGGGTGAATTATTAATTACGAACAAGGCCCATCAGAAGTCCAGTTACAGCAGTAAGTGTACCGAAGATACCCCATAAAATAGCCTACAGGAAAGAAGACAATTGTGTATGGTTATGCAGTGCTGCTGGTCTTTCCTGTCTCTGAACTAAGTATAACACATGGCTTGCACACATATTTTGAGAATTAAAAAAAACACATATATTTTAAGTAGTCAAATTATAGAGTTAATTAAATGTATCCAAAATCTGGGTTTCAAAATATCCCCATAACAAATTCTAAACAAAAGGGCGAACTTTGATGCAGAAATCTGAAATTTTTCTTAACATTTGGGAAAGTGCCATAAACAAAATGACAGAAATTGATTTCCTCAAACCTCCTCGAATTTCTGAAACCAAGCATAAGCCATGCAATATGTATTTGCTTTCTGCTTTTTCAGTCCTGTTTTCTAATCTTATCTTTAACTCCCATCTGATATACAAACCCTTTCCATATGACCTATACATTTTCAGTTTGTCCCTCCCACCACCATGAGAGTTAGAAACTTATATCTAGGGGGAAATCTTCTCATTTTTCTTTCTGTTTAGCTTTCTACTGAACTCTACAAAGAATTTCCATACAATTGCTCAGAGTCTCACTAGGCAAACATCAAGAAATCTTACGCACCTGTTCACTTGCAGGTTCATCATAACGTAGAAAGGTGGCAAAATGCTCACAGTTGCGAAGGAGCACATTGTACGATATCTCTTCCCCAACACAACTCAAAGCTGTGCGGACTATTTCCTCCACATTTTTAGGTGGGCGACTGTTGTCATATTTATTGTTGACTCGCCACTGGTCTCCCGCACATGCATCTAAAAGCCGGTCTATTTTTACCAGTGCCTTCTTTGTATTGGAAGAGGCTAAACTATCTCTTACAACCCCATCTGAAAAAGAGAGAGTTAAAAAACAGGACCTGAAACTATTATCTGTGAACTGTGTCACCCATTATTAATACAAAGTCCAGACATTAGAAATGGTTTTTAATCCTGCCTTTTGATTTACACCAGTTCCGGATACTAGGGCAATGGCTGCTTCTTATATTTGGGCTTACCCAAATTCTGGGAATTCCAATGAGCTGCCCCCGATATCCTGCTTTCATTATTGCACATATATACAAAATCTCTTTGAGTTCACTGAATTCATTGAGGCATGATACATTGGCTGAAATCCAGTAGTAAATTACAACTAGAGTAGGTCCATTGAATCAGTGCGGATTTAGTGAGTTAGCTCCTTCATAAAGTTCATTTATTCAGTAGACCTACTCTAGTTGTGACTTACTGCTGGATTTCAGCCAATGTAATCAATATGTTCTTGAAACCCTAAGGGGTATGTATGATCTTGAATTCAAAATACTAGTTTGCAGTCCTCATTACCTCAAAGAAGTAATAAAGGAAGGAAGGAAAGTGACACCCACAGCCCTAAAGTACTATGGTCCAAGTTGAATGCTACTCTGAGCTGGTTCAGAGTAGACTACTTTCCTCTCCCAGCACCACACAATAAAGTCATTGCTCCCATGTACTCCTCCTCATGCGAAAACACATATCTTTGTTGTCACCTGAGTTTTATCCAGCCATGTTCATCAGTAGGCACACAATGCTTCACTTCCAACACCCAGGAGCCATCATAATCAGCAACAGGGGAAGAGAAGGGTGCACCCCACAGGTGCAGGGAGGGACTCTTTTGACTGGTGTTCTCTAGATCTGCAGTCCCCACAGCTGTAGCCACAGCCACCACCTTGCCCCCAGAAGAAGGAGGTGCCAGTGGCAGCAGCAGGAGGAAAAACTACAAAATCCCCACTATCTTCAAAGGCTAGTCATGCCTTTTTCTACACTCAGTTCAATGCCAGGCTGCAAGGGATCTTTGAGCTGAATGCTTTGGGAAGAACACTTTCAAACACAGAAAATTGAGGCAATTCTCTAAGTCACCCTTCCCACACTGCTTCATTTGAGAAATCATCAGAACCCAACATTAACTTCTTCTTGTTGTTGTTTTGACTTATATACTGCTCCATAGTGCTAAAGTACCGTATTCTTCCGTGTATAAAACAACACTTTTTCCTAAAATAATTAGAGGAATGGCCCAAAGATTCTTTTCTCCTTCACATACAATCTTCCTTCAGTCTTCCTAGAAAATACTGTCTAACCTGCTGAGGTGAGATGGACCACATATCCACTCCCTACATATACAGCCCAGTGTTTGTAAAAGGGTCGGAAAATTTCAATCAGGTCTCCTCGTTGTGGGTCCTGCAAAAAGAAAACAAGAAAATAATTAGTGTTTTCTGTAGCTCCTGCGATATTTCTGCATGCTAAATTCACTGTCAGGGACAGTGCTGGAACATCAGGAAAGACTCAAGCTTTTCTGATGATAATTTTCCTCAAGCCTTGGTATTATATCTGATTACCAAGTTTGGGATATTTTTTTTAAAGTGAATACTATGATATGCTGAAGCTATCCCTAACTGGTAAGCAGTAGGATGTTCTGGGTCCTAGAAGGTCATCCTACCACTTCTCACTGATTGCTGGTTTTAGCCCATTCTTTATATGGCTTTTAATTAAAAGTAATTTTCCACGTTCAGTGCCTGAGTTGCATTATTTATTAATTTAGAATATTTTACTCTGCCTTTTTCCTTTAAAAGGAGTCAAGGCGGCTTACATAATTAAAGACAGCATTTAAAGCTAACAACAGTGAGTATACAAATCCTTAAAAAGATCAGACAAATACTGTGAGGGTTCACCGGGCCCTTTAGGTACCTCAGGGCTCAATTCCTTCTTAGGACTGACTAAATACAACTGTCTCATTGTATCCAAAATATCAACATTTATTTCTGATAAATCAAGAAAACTATTAACATCAACAAGGATATTTAACTTCTCCTCCTCACACAATGGTGTGATGAAGGGGTTAGAATCTTGAATGTGGAACGGGTTAACTGTGGTGGTTTCAAACAGTCCTGTACCTACAGCAGGTATTGGCTCTCTCAACTCTGATCCTGATGGTACTGACAGCAGGAGCATCTGGTCTCTGCTGCAGGGCTCAAACCCGGGTATTCCCGTTCCTGGCTCTTGGAATTCTCAGGGCTCCGGGTCTTAAAATGTCTCGTCCCAGGCGGAAGACACCATCCTTCTTTCTCTCTCTTCTCCTGCACTATCCTGGCTCTTTCCTCTCTTATCCTTCTTTCCCACTCCCTGGCTTTCTTCTCACCCTAACTGGAGGGTTTTTGAGGTCTCACCTCTCTTCTCCTTCTCTCTGCCTCCTCATGTGAAATCATAAGTTTTTCCCATTGGTGAGTCCAGGGATTTTCCATCCAGATCCACTCCCATCCTGGTGGAAGTATTCTCCTCTCTTTCATAGAGTCCGCCTCTTGGGCTTCAACCACTCCTTTCTTGCTCCCCTCTCCCTTATATATTCTTGATCCCAGCTTCCCTCCTATTCCTGTCTTTTCCAACTGTTGCTTCACTTCTATCACTGTCTTCTCTATCTCATCCTTCAACCCAACTCCTTCCTCGGTTGGTTTTCCCGCCTCTGTCAGCAGTCTTGTCCCATGTCTCTCTATTCCTCCTCTTTGCTCTTCCAATTCTGCCTCGTCTCTGTCTTCCATAGGGGTGGTAACTTTCCATGTGACCTGGGGCTTCCCCTTCTGGGCATCTATGGGTCTTTCCCATTTCTCTGTAGGGAACAATGGCACTTGAGCCAGGATGGTACTGGACCGGCTATTCTCCTCACAAATACCATTCTAAAAAACAGTAAGCAAAAGCTTGTTTTTCATGTTGCTGACAGGGCAAGGTCTGCATAGTGATATATTAGCATAACTTCCACACATAGTCTGGTCCATTACAAAATAGTGTGCTTATCTATACACTTTAAAGTAATAAATACATTTAAATTTCTAAAGGAACAAGCAACAATCCTGAACAATGATAAGGGAATCTACTCTATTTTCGTCTTCTTTGTGCTGCCAGCCATGTTTTGCTGTTGTTGGTTTTTTTAAGTTATAAAAGGCTGTCTTGCAGCCCTGGGGAAGAGACCTCCTCTGGTGTTTCCATTCTAGAGCTGTGGTACCTCACTGTGGATCCCTAGATGTTCTTGGACTGCTTACTCCCAGAAAGTCTGGCCAGCACAGCTAGTGGTGGAGGCTTCTAGGAGTTGCAGCCCAAGAACATCTGGGGACCCAAGGTTGGGAACCACTGTTCTAGAGGGTAACAACTAGAGAAGTGCACTAGAACCAAAATTCAGATTCAGAATTCGGATTCGGAATTTGGCAGAGGGTGTACAGGGCTTTGTTGGCACAATGGAGGGCATAATGAGGGGCCAGTCTAGGTGGATGGGGAGAACAGCATTTTTTTCCAGCCTGATGTGGTGGCCCTGGCCAGCTAGCAAAAGGACCTGCTCCACTACAGGTTTGCGTTCTTATGCAAGAAGAAGTGAAGTAAAGTGTGCTGTTTATATACTGCCCCATAGCACTTGAAGCCCTCTCTGGGTGGTTTATAAATTAATTATGCAAACTACACATCCCCCCGCCCCCCTCCCCCCGCAAGCAAGGCACTCAATTTACTGACCTCAGAAAGATGGAAGGCTGAGTGAACCTCAAGCAGGCAACCTGGACGTGAACCCGGGTCATAAGCAGAGACTAGGCTGCAATACTGCAGTTTAACCACTGTGCCACAAGGGTCATGCACTGCACAGTGCAGTACATTCTAGTAGCCCTCTTGGACCCCTGAATTAAACAGTGGGGAATGGATATTAAGCAGCAGCGGGGGGGGGGGGGGGATGCCAGCCAGCTTTCCAACACAATCAGCAGCAGCTAGTGAAGAAGGTCCGGCTAGCACTGAGGGGTCACACAGGGCAAGAAGAAACTAGCAGTGTTCATAACACCCAAAACCACAGTACCATTCCAGAGTCCAAGTCCCTCACTCCTGCAACAACAGGGCAAGCTTTCTGGGACACTGTCTTGACAAGCATGGCAGAGGCCTGTCCTCCAGAGACACAATCCCAGATGAAGGACACCGCAGAGGCAGAGATAGAAGCATACACGCAGGAGCCCTGCAAGCCAAAAGAGACCAACCCCTTGTCTTAATGGGCCGAGAAAGAGTCTGGCTTGGGGAGGTCTGGCCAAGGTGGCAGTGGGACTGCTGTCTTGCCCACCAACTAGTGTGCCCAGTGACAGAGTGTTCTCTCAGACAGAGGACATTGTCAGTCCACACTGCTCACACCTGGAACCTGTAGAAAAACTTATTTTCTTTAAGATCAATCTACCTACTATTGCTGGGCTTCTCTATAGTCCCCTCGAAGTAAGAAAGGCTGGCAGTCTGCTCACTGAACTAGGCATGCCATGCTTCAGTCTGCTGCCCCCTCCTTCTGCCTCTTTCATTCTTCCAACTGCTACTCCAAGATTGTGCTTCATCATTCCACCGTGCTGGCTAGGCTGCTCTGATCGGCCTGCCACTTTGTGGCCTGTCCTCCGCTTCCCCAATGCTGCTGACTTCTCCTGCCCGCATTCTCGCTGTTCAGGGTCCAATCGCTATGCCCATTACATCTGTTTCCAAACAACCAGGCTCTGCTGGTTGTTGGTGTTGCATTGTTTTTGTTTGGCACAATCAAGTCAGACGACACGGAAATCCTTAAAAATGTTTGCTGTTTGTGTTTTTTAAGGGGAAAATGATGACTATATAGTATTCATATGCAATATAATGGAGTCATGGAGTTTTAAAGCACAGGATCATGCATCTTTGGCTGAGGAGAGGCTCCCTGTGAAGCAAGGCCTGAGGCAAATAGCCTGGCTGTCCCCCCCCCCCCCCCCCCATACCATGTCTCCTCCCGGCCCAAAAAATAAGTATTGAACAAATGGAGTTACCCCACCCTTAAAGTTCAATTTCTAGAGGACTCTTACCCGATCCATGATGTCTTTTACCCAGGCTTCTCCTAGAGACTATTTTTATCTGCAGCAATGATATGATTAGTCAGAGCTTGGAACAACAGCAGGTTTGGTCTGTAACTGTCAGAGGAGCATGGCTGAGGTCAAAATTGCAAGCCAGAAATTAACCATTTCAGGGCAACCGCGTGTAGTCAAATTACAACCATTTCCAGCAGAGCGTGACAGAATTTGGAACTTTCACCAACTGCTAAAACAGGGCTTCGAGGAACGTGCTGATTAATTTGTTTCTAGAAATGACTTTGTTGGATGAACAAAAAAGAAACAAACAATAATCTGTTATTTTTGTTTTGTTTTATTTTAGTCCTCCCCCTTCAACTCCCAAACAGGGAACCCAAAACAGCTCACAACAAAACTAGAAAATAGAGACAACGAGAACTCAGAAAGGTATGGTTTGAACAGATAATCAGACTAAAACAAATACCAAATCTAAAATGTAAACCGTTTAAATTTTTTTTTAAGGATTCATCCTTTAAAAAGGGAAAAGTGCATCTCTCTCTCTCAATCTTTCTCTCTCTCACACACACACGTTAGAAGTCTGTTGCTCAGTGGTTGTTAAGTTGCCAAAAAATGTGTATATACAAAACAAAAACAAAAGTTCTTTACCTGTTGGTAGAAGGGCAACAGGGAAGGAGCCAGCCTTCCTAATAGCTAATGCCCATCATTAGTGGGGCAGAAGGCACAGCAGCCACTGGGGCAGAGAAATTATGAGGCTGGGAGTACAGCAAGAGGAGAATGCAGACAGGATCCTGAACCTGCAATTGCGGTAAGGAGGCAATGTCAGGAAATTACGAGGTTTGTAATAAAAGAAACTAACATCTTAGACTGAATGTATAACGGAAGTTGTTAATCAGCCATATTGTACAGCTGTGTAGAAAGCTGAGTCACGCTGACTAGGCAGGAGGCTGATGTAATATTATGAGATCACCTAGGATGAGGTAATGTTACCTGATTGGTCATTTGTACTATATAGTGTACATAGGAACACACACGTAGAGTGGAGAGTTGGAGAATTGCTAGAGGAGATACCGCTGGAGTATTTTGTGAAGATTGTACATATGTAATATAAGCTTTGAAGAAGAAGCTGTTGTCTCGTGTTTTTACTTCTCTGCGAGGACCTTGCAGGCTGATTGTACCCCTGCTTTGCTCAGTGCACTCCAAGAAATTCCTAACAGGCAAGCAGGAGTGGGCTGGCTAGGCATTGGCTGAGGCGGACCAATGCCTCATTTACCTTAACAGAGCAGCCACCAGCAGCTAGCCTAGTCTGCCTTGGAAGGGAGTTCCACAGGCTGGAAGGAGCCACCGCAAAGGATCACTTGCATGTCCTCACCAAATATTTGTGATGGTACTAAGAGAAAGGCTCCCCACCATAATCAATGAGATATCCTAGACCCAGGTTGTGTATGTGTATTTTTTATATGAAAATATAGAGCATTTTTACCGTCTTGGAAAGGCTGTTTCTTCTCTTCTCAGTGTTACTGCTAGGTGCTTCAGTTCGTCTCCAGCTGTGTAGCAGTATCTGGCACTAAATTGTACAAGTAGTGCATACCACTACAGTGCAGCCATGCAGTTTTTTTGTAGTGCATTATTTTCAAGGATGTTTAGAAGCTGTAAGAGAAAATCCTGAGAATCTGGAATCTGCTAATCCAGAAACCATCAACTTCATCATTAACTGCTACAAAATTTTATGCAGAATGAGGGACATTGGACGATAATCAAGCTAACTGGGAAAATTAAGATGAAACAACAGTATTTATGGATGCCTCAGATATTTTCTGCTATCATTTTTTCTTATCATAACATTGACAACTAATAACTTTATCAGAAAGTCCCCATGTTCTAGAATGATTACTCTCATCATTAAAATGTTGGGGGACCCTCTTTTCATTACCTCTACTATGAAAGTGGATTATTTCTTAAGAAAAATCAAAGACAAAACCAAGGAGGATGAAGAGAAGGATAATCACACGGATAAAAATGACTATTCAGATAAATCAGAAATAGGGTCAGATTTAGAAGAAAATCCAGTAGACTCACAAGATCAAGAATGCCAATCAGAAGAGGATCTGATGGGAGCAGCAGCACCACCACTGACTAGGAGGGCAGCAAGAGACAAAACCAAAAAACAGAAATATGATAAAATTAATAAAAAATCAAAAGATGTCTAAGGGAAAATGGAAGATTTGCTCTTTGAATATCAATGGTCTGAATTCTCCTCAAAAGCATACCAAAGCATTTCAATATTTAAGAAAATTGAATATGGACATAATCTATCTCCAAGAAACTCATATAAAAAGACAAAATTCAAAATTGATTGAAAATAAAGGTCTGGGAAAGCTATTTTTATCTTCTAATCCAGAGAAGAAAAAGAAGGGAGTGGCAGTATATGTTAAAGAAAATTTACACCCTAAATTAATCCATGCAACTGAAGATGGAAGAACTTTAATGGTAGAAGTTCAAAAAGAAGAAAAGTGAGTGCTCTTAATTAATATTTATGCACCGAACTGCAATCAAAAGGCATTTTTTGAAAAACTATACAAAGATACAACAATTAGAGAATATGAGGAATGTTGTATAGTTGTTGTTGTTTAGTCGTTAAGTCATGTCCGACTCTTCGTGACCCCATGGACCAGAGCACGCCAGGCCCTCCTGTCTTCCACTGCCTCCCGGAGTTTGGTCAAATTCACCAAACTCCGGGAGGCAGTGGAAGACAGGAGGGCCTGGCATGCTCTGGTCCATGGGGTCATGAAGAGTCAGACACGACTTAACAACTAAACAACAACAACAACAACAACTATACAACATTCCTCATATTCTCTAAATGTTGTATAGTAGGGGATTTCAATGCGGTTTTTGATAAAGAAAGAGATTCATCTAAGACACAGAGCAAAAAAGGAACTGAAAGTCAAACTTTGATACCCAAAATCTTTTTACAGATGGCGGATGAACTTGCATTGATAGATGCATGGAGAACAAGATTTCCAAAATCTAGAGACTATACTTTCTTCTCAAATAGACATCAATCCTGGTCCAGAATTGACGCATTTTGGATTCCGAAAACATGGATAATGAATCTAGTGGAGACAGAAATAATTCCTAGAACAATATCAGACCATTGTACAATAACATTAGAGTTGGGGATATCGAAACATCCAACAATGTGGCAATTTAATACAAATTTACTTAAAGATGAAGAAATCGTTAAGACAGTAAAGGAAGAAATGAAGGATTACTTTCAGAGGAATTCTACCGAAGGAATGCCCATGCGGACAGCATGGGATGCTGGTAAGGTGTCCCTTAGAGGCATCTTGATAAGACTTGGAGCAAAAAGAAGGAAGTCAAAAGAGGTCAGATACAAGAATCTGGAGAAACAATTGGTAAATTTGGAAAAACAAATGAAAAAAAAAATCAATCAGTAGCGCAAATAAAACAGAAAATTAAAATAACACAACATAAATTAAATACTCTTTTGACAGAAGATATTGCAACCAAATTGAAATTTGTTAAACAAAATTAATTTGAGAATGCCAATAAAACAGGAAGATGGCTTCCATATAAACTGATGAGAGAAAGATCCAAAAACTACATTCAAAGTTTTAAGAATAAAATTGGGGGGGGGGGGGGGGAATTTTACAAATTCAAGATTTTTTAAAATAGTGGAAAAATTCTATACAACACTTTACATGGAGAAGGGACTGTCATCTCAAGACCAAAAAAGATATTTACAGGGGGAAAAAAACCACTTGAAATTATCCAAACAACAATAGGAAATTTTAAATACATGAATGAAATTTCAACTGCTTTCTCTAAACAAAAATTTATGAAATCTCCAGGAAGTGATGGAATTAGTGCAGAGTATTATAGAAAGTTCGAGGAAATATTGATTTTGCCCTTTAAGAAATTACTTGATGAAAATCGAAAGGAGAAAAGGATACCGGATACATGGACAGAAGCTATAATCACAATAATTCATAAAGAAGACACTGATCCTGAAGAGATTCAAAACTACAGACCAATATCTCTTCTTAATGTGGACTATAAAATATACACAACTATTTTGGCCACAAGATTGAAGAAGGTATTGATTAATGTAATTCATCAAGATCAAGCAGATTTTTGCCAAAAAGATATTTAAGACAAGACGTAAGAAACCTTATAAACTTCCTGGAATACTATGAGGCACATCCTGAAAAATCAACAGCATTATTTTTTCTCGATGCAGAGAAAGCTTTTGACAACATAAATGGGAACTTTATGATATTCCAACTAGAAGAAATCCTTTATTAACAATATAAAAGCGATCTATTCCCATCAAAAAGCAAAAATAAGAATTAATGGAGAATTATCAGAAGAAATTGAAATACAAAATGGTACAAGACAAGGTTGCCTATTATCACCACTGCTCTTTTTGATAGTAATGGAAATTCTAATGCATCAGATAAGAATCTCTGATAAAATTAAAGGGCTTAAAATTAGAGGTGAGTCATTTAAAGTACAGGTCTTCACAAATGATTTACTTGTAGTGGTAGAAGATCCACAAGAATCAACTAAAGCACTTATGAAAGAATTAAAAGAGTTTGGAGAAATGGTGGGTCTGAAAATAAATCACAGAAAGACAACAAATTTATCTAAAAACATGCAACGTAAAGAAATAGACGACCTCTTGAATCTTACAAATTTTCAGGAGGGAAAGAAAGTAAAATATCTTGGAATAAACTTTACAAAAAACCACAAGTACCTTAATGAAAGATAATTATCTGAAACTGATGGAAGAAATAAGGAAAGACTTTACTAGATGGGGAAATCTACAATTAACAATGATGGGCAGAATTGCAACAGTCAAAATGAATATTTTACCAAAGTTGATTTTCTTATTTCAAAACATTCCAGTGATTCTGAAACAATCAATATTTAAAGAACTTGATCAGATTATATCTAAGTTTGTTTGGCAAGGAAAGAAACCAAGGATAAAATTAAAGTCACTTCAGGACAGGAAACAGAGAGAAGTAATGGGTTTTCCGAATTGACTGCTATACTATAGGGCTGCCTCATTAACGTAGATTAAAGATTGGATTTTATTGGAAAATCAAAGACTGTTAAAATTGGAAGGTCATGCTTTGAAATGGGGGTGGCATGCCTTTCTTTGGTACAGTAGAGTGGATGACTTTAAACAATTCAATAATCATATTTTGAGAAAATCTTTATTATGGTCTTGGACCAAAATTCAAAGACAGATGTATGTCAAAATACCATGTTGGGTAATGCCAGTGGAGGCATTTTATCTTCCAAACTTGAGAGAAAACAAGAAAATCTTAAGGTATAGAGAAGCACTAAAACCAGATGGGACATTTAAAAACAAAGATGAACGAATGACGCAGGGATTTGATATAGATTGGTGGTCACATACTCAGTTTTCAAGATACAGTACAGATAAGCAGCAAGGTTTTTATGTAGATAATACTCCCTTTGACAGAGTCCTCCTGGATACCAAAGATAAGCATATGAAAGCATTATATAATTTTTTATTAGATTTTGATACCCAGGAGGTGGTGGTTAAAGAATGTATGATAAGGTGGGCACAGAATATTGGGCACAATATAAGTTTGGATCAGTGGGAACAAATATGGAAAAATAATATAAAACTTACTAAGTCATTAGCTTTTAAAGAAAAAATATATAAAATGTTTTATAGATGGTATATAACTCCCACAAAACTAGCCAAAATGGATGCTAAAATTTCAAACCTTTGTTGGAGATGTAAACAAAAAGAAGGTTCTTTTTATCATATGTGGTGGTCATGTGGGAAAGCCCAAAAATATTGGGAAAGGGTTGAAATGCTTTTACAACAGGTTTTAGAGATTCCGATAACTGTAACCCCTGAATTTTTTCTTCTAAATATAATTCCAGATTCAATAGATTCAATGGGAAAATATTTAGTTACACATATTCCGACAGCTGCAAGAATTATTTTTGCTAAACATTGGAAAGACCCGGAGAATCCATCTCAAGAGGAGTTAATATCAAAATCCTGGATACGGCGGAAATGGATAAACTATCAGAATGGCTAGACTCAACAAGAAAGATAAAGTATGAAGATTGTTGGCATAAATTCTATGATTGGCTTAGAAACAGAATGCAAATTAATATTTGATATTTGAAAGCCTAAGATTAATTTAGAAATAGATTATGTATTATAAATTAGTTACACCGGAAACTTATGTATCCTTGAAATGTACTAGATAAGAATGAATACTGTAAAATGTTCATGTTGATTTACAACCCCTCTTCAATCCCACGTCCCCTGTCCCCTATCCCTACACCTAACATATTAAATAAATAAATAAATAAAAAAGAAAGTCCCCATGTTCTAGAATGATTACTCTCATCTTTAAAATGTTGGTGGACCCTCTTTTCAGAATAAGTGAAGTCTGGAGGAAGCATAAGTGGCCACAATATGGCAATAACATGACATATCTATTTTGATCTTTTGCTCTTATGTTTTTGATTTTCTTTGTCAGAATGCCGACTTTATGCATTCTCTCATCACCCTGCCTCACAGCTGTTTCTCTTTGTGTTTTTACTATCTGCTGGAAGTTTGGTGACCTCCGACAGGGTTGTCAGAGTTATGGTTTACCTCTTTCTGAGCAGATCCTAGCAGTTCACAATGGTCATTTGGCAGCAAAGTATATTGGTTGCAGGGAACAGGGTTATATTTCCTGGTGTGATCCTCACCATCAGAACATGTTAAGAGGGATAATTAACAAAGTTCTACGTCCTTGATTGTGAACTGCAGGGTTGAAGAACTTGAGGCAGAATTTGACTGGTATCTAAGAGAAACAAAAACTATCATGTTTCTTGGAGACTCAGCTGTTACCATTAATCTCCCTCCAGGTCACAGCCTTCAAAGCTTTAGCAAAGCAAAGAGCAAAAGTGTGCTGCTTATATACCACCGCACTGCACCACAAAGCTGTGTTGAAGTGAAGTTGTGGAGAAGTAAGTAACTATCTGATGTTCCCATCTCTCTTACTTTATGTGACTCTGTAGGCTTTGTTAGAAACAAACTGCATTGAGTGGTGCTTTCCAGAGGAAGTGTTTTCTGTGGGACGAGCTTCAAAGGCTGATCGAGATGTAGTCTTGCACCTGTATTATTATGAAGCTGAAAGCAATATATTTTGTTCTTAGTGGAAACAGATATACTTAGCCAAAACTGAAAGCCCCCCCCCCCTTATCCACATATTTGTCTAAGAGAACTCAAGACATGCTCAATTATGTAAGCTAAAATGTTTGTGTAGCCTGGAAATTCCCTGTCTGCTTTTGCCTGCCAATAGCTCTACTTAGTTTGAAGGATTTTATTTCAATTTCTTAGCTCTCTAGAAAGGTCAAATGATTTCCTGCCTCTGTATCTTTTGGCTTGCAGGGCTCCTGCATGTATGCTTCTACCTCTGCCTCTGCCATGTCCTTCCTCTGGGGTGGTGTCTCTGGGGGACAGGGCCCTGCCATGCCATGCTTGGTGAGACAGTGCTATTTGGGGTGCTATGAACATTTCTAGTTTCTTCCTGCTCTGTGTGACTCCCTTAATGCTAACCCAAACTTCTTCACTTGCTGCTGCTGCTTGTATCTTTTGTTTACATACTTGTTCCAACAGCTTACATAAACGTCCCTATCCTTATAAGGCTATAGTTTAGAACAGTGCTTCCCAGTCTTGAGTCTGATATTCTTGGAATGCAGTTCTTAGAAATCCTGGCCAGCACAGCTAGGGGTGACGGCTTCTGGGAATTTTTGTCCAAGAACATCTGGGGACCCAAGGTTGGGAAACAGTGGTTTAGAACAGGGGTCTCCAAAGTATGGCCCACGGGCCACATCAGGTCCTTGGGTCACATCTGGCCCACCTGGCCTTTTTATCCAGCCTGTGCGGGCAGGAGGGTGGACAGGACTGCGTGTGTGTGAGCAGGTGTGCGGGTGTCATGAGTTCAGCCGAAGAAGATCTGGAATCTGAGGGGTTAATTACAGCTGAGGAGAATGCTGGGCAATCAGAATCGCAGGCAGCTGAATCACCACCAGATTCTCCTCCCCCAGTAGCCAGAGTGAGGGAGAAGCTTCGGCAAGGACTCATGACACGAAGATCCGAAGCCCGCATGAATGCTTCCCATAGGAACATCAGGTCGACCAGCCCTGAGATTTAGCAGGATGAGGTGTTTAGATTACTGCTGTTGCTATAAAATCTGCACCCAGAGGCTTGCAAGCTTGTGGAAGCAACAAGTCAACACCCTGGCTCGCATCCACGTTCCTGCTCATCTTGGACCTTGTTTTCTGGACCCTTGTCTTTGGACTCTGACTTCTGACTACGGTTTGTGTTTTGGCTCTGGCATTTTGGTATCTGCTTTGCATCTTCTGGACTTCTGATATTGGACTGGTTTATTGGACTTTTGCCTGTTAAACCCCCCGGGAACGTGATGCACATATAGATTTCTCAGGAGGTAGATAAGGTGGTCAGGCACTCCCATTTCTTTAAGAACTTGCCATCGTTTGTTGTGGTCCACACAGTCAAAGGCTGTATAAAAATAGACAAATATTTAAGCTCCTGTTTTTAAAAGCCAGAAAATTCAACTCTTATAAAAAACGCACCTTCTGACAATTGCTTTGTGTTTGGGTGAGAAGGGGTTTGCTGATGAAAAAAAGAGTCAGACTCTGGCATTTTCTCCTGCTTGGTGTCTTGCAGCAAAGGACAGTCCCAGAGTCATCCATTTCAGAGGCTGGAAGTCCTGGGTGTCTATTGGCAGGGGTCATCTGCACTCTCCCTCAGGAGAGGAAAAAACATGAAGAAACAGCATCAGAAAAGAGCTTGTGGATCGAAGGGTGAGGTGGATAGAGCCTCTCTATCCACCTCATCCTGGGAACCTCTCAAGTATTATAGGGAACTCTCATAGGATGAAGAGAACCATCACCAGGCAAGGGATACTTACTTGTACTTACCTGGGATGATTACTTCTTCTGACTCTGTGTACATGGACCAATGCTCATAATACTTGTATCCAAGCAGAAAATTTGATTCTTCATCAGGAACATAGGCAATGTAGAAGGCACTTCGCTTAGCAGCCCACAGGTGGTGGTAGGGGATTATGATTCTGTATGAAAAAAATAGGTGGCCACCTGTTTTTTTCATACAGAATCTTGATCTGGGTGGGAAAGGATGATTCACTCCAACATTTTGGAATAAGGCACCCTCCTCTTTGAACCAGAGGCCACACCTGATGAGAGAACAAAAATGAATACTTTTTTCCATTTCTCAGTCTACACAGTATACATTATATCTATAAAGTGCTCAAGTCTGGTTAATAGCCACCAAATGCTATATGGGATAGTGAGGAAAAGGTCTGGAAAGAAAATATCCTCTATCCCCTCACCATTCCTGAAACCATAGACAGCCCTACAAATAGGGGTGGGCAAAGTCCCTCACCAATTTTTGCATACTCTTGCCCCAATGATGGGGCGGATGCAATGTTAGGCCCCTGAAAAGAGGGGTTGTAAAATTGATCTGATTTGGGGGTGCAAAATGATGGCATAGAACCTGACAATGGTTCTCTTTATTCTTTAACAACATAAAGGGCTTCATTAGATGAGGTGGTGATTCCATATATAGATGCAGTGCACCCTTGAAGAGGAAAAAATTATTTGTTGTAACATGAGATTGCCTCAATCTGCATTTGGCAAATTAATTGTAATTTGATCATCTGTAATTGATCAATTGGAATGTAGCATGGCTGATTTGCATGGCTGACCTCTGTCACATAGCACTAAAAGATTTATGTTGCTGAAGTGACAATGTCCTAAGAGGATGAGATACAATTTTTGACTTGCGATCTGACTCCATGTGTACTATCACTCTTAGGAATATATTTTCTGAGTACACAGCACTCAGGCTGACAATCTGCTTCAGTGGCAAGCTGCCATTTGGAGCAGCACCTTGGCTTCATATTTTAGTAGGAAGGAAGGAAGCAGTCTTATCACGAAGTGCACCAATCATCTGAACAAACAAACTCCATTTGAATGTTCACCACTTTCCCACCACCTATGCCCCGGAATATGGAAGATCAATTTTCCAAGCTCTGCTGCCAAAACCTATACAAATTCTCTTGCATTGCTACAAAGCTCCTGATCCAAGACTGTATGGCATCTAGAACATGAACACTCTTCATAAGGGTGGGAATATGATGCAAAATTATGTTGCAGACTCCATTTTAGAGCATTTAGATCTGAAATGTTCAGACTGGGCTGCTAGCCTTCTAACTCTGGGCTTGCCTGTTCTAGCTTTTGGAATACTCTGTTGTATTAATTGTTATCATTTATATCACCAGTGTAGCATAATAAACTGGGGTAAATCTAGGCCACAATGCAGTTCAATCTATAACGAAGTAGTAAAAATGTAGAACTTCTTTGGGACGGTGTATAGCTGAGGTGGAACTTGGGCGGGTCAAGGGACAAGTTTTCAATCTCAGGGAAAGAGTTGCATCAGCCCTGGAAAGGGGTGAAAAGCACGAAAAATCAAAACCAAATATTGCTTGAAGTCCACTTTCCTATTTGTGGCTGGGAGGAGGCTGAACCTTGTTTTATTGCAAAACTTCTGTTTGTGGAAATGATACCTGGATATGCACAAACACAGTTTTAGAAGAAGAAAGACTTTTAGAATTAACTAGAAGAATGTAACCTGTATTAGTATAAGGCAGTGGTGGCGAACCTTTTTGGGCTCGCGTGCCCAAACTGGAAAAAACAAACAAAAATGGGGGGGAGGGCGGCGGAACCAGAAGTGGTGGGAGATTGACATTTAGGCCCAGGAAGGCAACATAATCATATCAATAGATAAGGATGATGGAATACGCATTCCTCCAGACAGTGAGGCGCATCCCCTGGGGCAGGTCAAAGGGGGAATTGGGTCATCTTACGTATATCCATAAGGGACCAATAGGTTTGTAATCCTTGGCACCATTGCCCAATCAGGTTTAGGATCCAAATTTTAGGTGAATGCTGACCAATAGTATTGTAGAACTTTATGGCTCTTTGTTTGTTATGTTATAAAATATCTGTACACTGTATTTTTGGGGTCTTCTCTGCTCTTAAGAGAAGTCCCCAGCTGACTTTGTATTGCTTACTTTCAATAAAATTGGACTTTGATCCAGCTGTTTGCATCTTGCCTGATCCCTTGCCGGAGACTAAATTAGGAAACGGGCTTTGGCCCATAACAGAAACCTGCAGGAGTCAAAAATGATTTTTTACAGAATCTTTTTTCAGCAGAAGGGAATCTGGAGCAAAAAAAAAAAATTAAAAATCCTCGGAAGGCTATATGCATCCTCTTGGCTGCTCTTTGCTCTCTTTGATAGATAAGTCAAAAAGATGAATTTCTATATATAAAGGAAAATAAAAGAGAAGAGAAACAGGGGAAAGCCAGATTGGGAAGGAATGAGAGGAGCTGTCTCATGAAATTTCTCTCCCCCCTACAAGATCTGAACATGACTACAAGGCCCCTGTACTGGGTTCTCTGGTGATTATGGAACAGCTTGCCTTAGCTTCAGTTTTAAAAATCCTATTCAGCAGTGGCCTACCTAGCAAAAAACTGGATATAGATGCCGGAGGCAAGAGTAGAAGCACAAGGGTAGGTACCATTTGTTAGAATACAGCTGTAAAGATTTATTAGATGGTATAGCTTGTGGACTGAGGGTGCTAAAGTTTACCTAGGATACAACTAGACAGCCAGTTGTCCTGGGCTGGATCAGGCAAAACAGGGTCTCTCAGAGGTGCAGAATGCCATTTGGGGCAATCTTTGCCTCCACATGCAAGGATTCGGTGGGTGGCTTGGGGGCAGGAAACCACACCAGACCTCGAGCAGGAGAAAGCTGCTTTCCCCATAGTGGGGGATCCTTTTTGTTCTTTTTTTAAAATTTTAAAAAATAGTATGTGGAAGTGGCATGCTGCTGAATTGGCTTGCCACTGAAGTGATTCCGTGCTGGATTTTAAAGGGATCAAAGCAAAGCAAAGCAAACCCTCCACATCTTTTTTTGTCCACCCCTCCACATGGGGAGCAGAAGAAAACTGAATTTTGTTTTAAAATTTTGTTATAAGTGGCATTTTAAAAATTTCACCTGATTGCTTCCTCAGTCCCTCCGAAAGAGTAGAAAGCACATCCTTCATATAAAAAATTATACTATCAAATAATGTTTTCAGCTTTGTTAGATTAAATTAAACAAATTCCAACTAGCAGTCCTGATTAAATGGTCAGTAATTAAAACAACAACATTGCCCTACATCGAATCTTCAGCAGCGCATACGCACCTTTTCTTTTACCCAATTTCCCATTTTTTCTGGTCACAGTTCATTGCTACAATCCTCCTGAAGCAAAATGTCTTGTGGCAGGAGCCTGAAATGTAATCATAGACCTTTCCACTTTCAATCTAAAGTTCTCCCACCAGAGTTAATGCAAAGCCTTGCTATACATGCTTTGGAGAAAAAACTAGGTAGGTCTTTGTGCCTTTATTACCCTTCTCGTTGCCCGATGCAATTTCTAAAGAGCACATGATAGATTAAAGTTGTTGAAATTGTACAACAATGTCTATAAACCCTTTCATGCAAAAGTGTTTAATCACTATTTTTAATAATTTAAGATTTAAGAAAACAATTAGGCGTGGAAGAAAGGATATTAATTTTTAACACCCATTGTGTTCAAGCCCTTGTAATGGACTGGTCTTACCGTTTCTAAGTTCATGCCAACCATTCATTCCTGTAGGAAACTAAAAATATTCTTATAGGCATGGCCTCATCATTCAGATTCTTCACAAGTTTCTTGCCATAAGCTCCATATTAAATTAAAATGCTACAGATGGCAGATTGTATGTGTTTGGGGAAAATGTTTAAGTTTTGTTAGAAGCCTAAGTTAGGTTATTCATCAAGCATGCAATGCAATGACAGCGGCTTGAGAAAGCACATATTGCAATATTAACATGGCAGATGCACATTTGATCCTTAGGACTGATCTGCTTGTTGTACAAGAAAATTCAGAAGAATGTGGAAAAGAAATTGCAGTCTGTAGAGCAGATTTGGATTTTATTTATTGAACCACTTTCAACCACATTCCTTTTTATCTAGGACTGTACACTGAATATAGAAATGGCAAATGATTAATTATATGAGTTTTAGCTGATTAATTAAGTAGTAATCATCATCATCATCATCTTAGAACTGCAGAGTTGGAAGGGACCCTATGGATCATCAAGTCCAGCCCATGTCAAAGAGGCACAGTGGGGAATCGAACTCACAAACCTTTGGCTCCGCAGCCAGATGCCTAAACCACTGAGCTACCCAGCGGTTCTTAAGGATATATTGGCAGCTGGATTAAGCAATGTTTCTGAAGAAAAACTTATACTTATTTTCCTATGATACGTACATGTACCTCATAAGTGACAACATATCAGCAAGAAACACACAACAAAACAAAGCAAGAGCAAAAAAAGATGAGGTACCTTAAAGACTAACTAATGTGTATTAGCCTATCAGGTATATCTAACTTGTAATACACATACCTAATGCTAATTTTAAAGTGATGCAGTGCATATTCACTGCTCTAATACACACAACCCCCCCCCCCCTTTCTTGGCCCCTCTATAGAGGAAATGTTTGGTTTGCTAGTTTTGTGAAGTGGCAGTTTTCTTAAGCCACCTCACAACACGGATAAATTGACAGCAGGCTGCTGCGGACCAAATCACTTGAGGTCCATATGCCATTTGGATACAAGGACTGCACCAAATAGCATACTGGACCTCCTAGTGATGCCATTTAGCCTGATCCAGACCTCTGATTGCCATTTGTAGATAAGCCCTAAATTACCAGTCTGAGCTGGAAGAGACACATTAAATGCTGACGTGTGTGTATATGTGTGTGTGCATTATGTGCTGTAAAGTTGGAACCCACTTATATGACCCTAATAGGGCTTGCAGTGTAAGTGAGATATTTAAGGAGTGATTTTATCTTTTTTAACACACACACACACACACACAGTAAGTTTCCATGGCTAAGTGGAGATTTAAACCCAGGTCACCTGTGTCTTAGTCTGTCACTCTGTCCACTACACTACCGTTCAGCAATTGATTCAATGGGCCTACTCCGGTTGGGACTAGCTGATGAATTTAGATCAATTGGCCTGTTAAACTGCTGTCCAACTGATAATCTATTGTGCTCATTACAGTTTGTTTTAATTGTTGATTTACTCAAAATATCTGTGTTCAAGTCCTCGCTTGAACATGGAAAACCCATTGGGAGTGGTAGCAATGATAAAAACACTCCTTAAATATCTTAAATACCTTGAACACCACAAGAGCACTGCCAGTGCACCTTGTGGGTCAAATGAGTGGAAGAATGGAAAACTTCTGTGAGTTTAAGAGCAACCTTCCTCCCTATACACAGAGCAATGCCTGCTGTATTTCAAGACACTGCTCTGATATTATCACCTCCAAGATAACTAACTGCTGCTGAGGGTGGAGAACACTGCTTCCGCATTCGGTACAATTGCCTCAGGAAGTATTTTTGTGTGCCATGGTGATAAAGCAAATTAGTTCCTATTTAATTTATTATGACTAGATTTTTCTGTCAGCTGGGGTCATGGGAGAGATCTTAATCATCTTAGAACTGCAAAGCAGGCAGGGACTCAATGGATCATTGAATCCAGCCCCTGTCAAAGAGGCACAGTGGGGAATTGAACTCCCAACCTCTGACTCCATAGCCAGATATATAAACCACTGAGATGCTTGGAGGGTTTTTCTTTTCTCACTTGTGGCAAAACTCTTGCTCTTCTTCTTATGCTTTTTGATCATAGCTATTCTTACAACAGCAGAATAATCCCACAGATTGAAACAGGGAGGGCTGAAGCTTAGACATGATGAGTTCTTGCCTATTGCCACCCTGTGAATATATGGATGGATTTTTCAAGGGCAAATCAATAGGTCTTGATACTTTACTAGCAGCATGGTTCTTACTCAGATTTCCAAGCCCTGATTCTCTGTCACAGTGAGTCATGAGGACAACAGTTAAATAATTATAATGAAAAAGCTGACATAACCAGAGGATGAAGTGGCTATCCTTTTTGGCTCACTTGTTATGCATGAATGATGAAATGGATGCTCCCTCCTGCTGAGATTCTTCTCATTCACTGTTAGATGGGCAGTGAAACGTTATTCAGACAATGCCACCCAGATGAAATTACCAAGGAACCACATCAGAGATCAAAACTGAGCCAGAATGCTGAATCATGGGATACAGTGGAGACTTGAAGTCTTCTTTGACATTTGATGGCTGTCAAGATGATCATCTTGGTCCTCATTATCTCTCAGGAGCTAACAGAAAGGCATCTGGCTGTGGAGCCAGAGGATGGGAGTTCGATTCCCCACTGGCCTCCTTGACAGGGGTTAGACTTGATGATCCACAGGGTCCCTTCTAGCTCTGCAGTTCTAAGATGATGAAGAAATAAAAAAACCCTGCTTTTGTACTTGACATCAGGTACAATTAAAATAAAAAAGCAGAACTGTATGAATTCTGGCAAGCAGACTTAAGTTCCCTGTGGACTCAGAGATTAGAGTTTGCTGTCTGATGTCTCCACTCTTCCCTGAAGAGTAAAAATGGACAAGAATTTCATTGCATTCTTGATAGGAATTCACCAACATTCCCTCATTTCTTCATATTTTGTATGGGGGGAAAACTTGGGGTTGCCTGGCTTTCTAAAATGAAAATATGAAAAACTGAACGATTGGTGCCTGTGAACAGAGATGTTTAAGTGTTTAACTCTTAGAAGACTTGATTTGACTCCCTGTGTTCGTGTCACCATCTCTTATTTTCTGAGAGGCTCCTCATCTTTACCAGTTACTTGGTGGCAGGTACAACACAGTCCTCATCAGGCTAGGAATAGTGGTACTTCTTCATTTTGGGAACTGTGATAGTTTGGCTTCTGCAGATAAGAATGTTGTTTTATTCAGTTTTGAAGAATTTACCAATTTTTTAAAAAAATCATTTACATTATGGAAACAATATTAGTTTTACATTTCTACCAGAAAGCAAAGCTGGCCAATTTAAAAACTGACCTCCCTATTCTGATTGGGGAGTTTCTGGGAACTGTAATCTTAAAAAAATAAATAAATTAAAAATTAAAAAAAAAGGTTTTCCAAGCTGAAGATGCTATATTGCATTACGCTAAGGTAACATGCAGGATTTTTAGATTTACTGGCTCCTGTCTTCATGACCGAGCACTCTGTGGCACCAAGCTCTCCAATTCATCAAAGGAGCAATGATGGCGTATCACTGTACTCTGCTTCTATAGGCATGTGCACATTTTGCAGAGCCGAGAACAGCAATTTCGGCACTGGGGGCAAGTGACACAGTGTCCCACCTGCTCCACCTGGATCAGGTGATTTGGAATACGTACAGTGTAGTGGTGTTGATGTATCAGTATTGGGAAATAAAGGAGCCTTAAATCCAGATCCTCAAACTTGGTTGATGAATCACAGCTTATTATCAGAAATCCCATCCAATCTTAGTATGTTGATGCATTCCTTTTTGTTTCTCATTGTTGTTGCTTTTAAATTTTTTATTGAAATGGCCTATTGTATCTTACCTATCGTTGCAGTAATGTCAAATCTCAGCAAATATGTTGATCACAAAGCTTTAGCACTACAGACATAAACATTTCAGTTCCAGAAAGCAAGACTAAACTTTAAAAGATGGTGCTTTGCAAAGGTGGAGGAGCTTCATCCTACTTTAGCCATTTTCCAGGAGCACTGTAAAAGGGAGTGAAACTGTTTGTTTGTTTGTTTGTTTATTTGGTTATGTATTTATTCGACTTGTATGCCGCTCGCACCCTGCAAGGGTCTCCCATACAGTTCAAGGGCACTTCTAGGGTGCTTTGCCTTCACACTCAGTTGGCTTTGTAATACCATATAACCAATGCTCTGACTGGACACAGAGCATTGTGACATTAACATACTTGTTACATGATACTCCATCAGCTGATGCTCTTGCTGCCCAGGGTACGTGCATGATTTTGCCTTGGAATGTCATCCTAGTCAACTGGAGAAAGAAGCCAGCGATTGGGTGGCAAACAAGGCAAGCAGAAGAGGAGCTGTAGAATATTGAACTTCCCTCATTATTCATTTAATCCTCAGAAACGAAGCAGGTAAACATGGTGCATTCCTGATAGGCAATTTATGGAGATACTCCCCATTTATTCCCTAAGACTTACTGCCCTCTAGTGGCATATATTATTGAATTTCAGAATAATCCTGCTACTCTGAAGTAAACCCTACTGCCTCCTCCTCAACCAGGCCTATCCCAGTTTTAAATTCATTGTTTGGGTCATTATACTGTGAACATGTGTGTGCTTGTTAAAGAAGAATAAATGCAAGGAAAAAGCGTTTTTTAAAAAAATTGCTGTACTGTTTTGAATCTCCATAAGTTTTTAATAAATAATGCAAAAAAGTAACAATATAAATGGTGCATATTGTAATAGGTTCTTTGTTTTCTACTACTTAGATAAATAAAATGGAGTAAGAAGAACTGTCAGATTCCACAGAACTATGCACATTTAATATTGTATAAAGCTTCAAATACAACATTATGGCTGAAATTTCACAGGCTCAAATACATAGGACTATGTTGCAGTAAAATAACTGGGCTTTCCTTCCAGGAAAGTGCATTTATGCCTGTGGCATGAACACACCACCTCTGGTAGATAAATATACATTGTTTCCATCAATTGCATCAACTCTTACTGATGTCTAAGCAGCACAGAACCGGGTGAATTTAAATTGAAAAAAATAGCATTCTCCACATTTGTATTTTGTTTAAAACTTTTGATACACTTACAACTATAATTTATTTGCACAGCACTTCATTGAAAAATGCAATCGTATCACACAAATAAAGCATGGCAGCCTAGTTGCTGACAAGCCAATTTCAGATGCATATCATTTCTGTGCTAATTTCCATACCTCTTTATACTAAATTCTGCTGAAACACTAATAGGCCAGCTGCTGAATTGGTGTGCTTTATAAGCAGAACATCTGTTTAATTTTGGGCTCTCACCGATTTCAAAGCAACAAACAGTAAAAGGGAATGTGTGAAAGACTGTAGCAGTTTTGCGTGCACAATCAAACCTCTAAATCTACCTCAGTTTACCATGAATAAATAATACATATTGCATGTTCCACTGGACAAAAGTAGCATCACATTTTAGAAAACAGCATGAAGGAATTCTAATGCTGCATATTAAATTTGATGCCTGTGAGGAGACTCCACAGGGTGTACCGTCCGTCTCTGAGCCAAGAGAAGGAGAAAAAGGGACAAAACTCATTGAAGAGGGATTAAAGCAGTTAGAGATAAAAAGTGAGGCAACAGAGGGCGCTAATTGGGTGGGAAAAAAGGAGGAAAAAGGCAGAGAGGGGAAGGAGGAGGGGGCAGAAGCATGTTGGGGAAGAGAAGAGAGGGAGACAGAAAAAGAGGGTCTAGTGGAAATAATACAAGAGGACCCGTGGACGGGCGAATGGGTAGAGTTCAGAGTACCCCGCGAGTATGCAGAAAAGGAGTGGAATAGACAGACCTACAGAAAGCCACCTTACTGGGGGGAAACGGAAGAGAGAAAACAAAGGAGAGAATATAAGAAGAGAGGAGAAGCAGAGAGAGCGGAGAATATGTATAGCGAACCCTGGGAGATCCCGTGGGCCCAGTCCATTCAGACCACGCCTGAGACAAAACCCGGGCCAGAAGGTATGGGAACCACAAGTGGGTTGGATTTACCACCCTCGGAAATAAAATCCTCAAAGCATATGACCCCAATGTGGGGCATCGAGTCCAAATGGGTTCAAAAGGCGCCAAGTTCTTCCCCCCTTTTTTACAATGAAGAGTTGTCTGATTTTAAGAAAGTTAAAAGTTATGACCTGTTGTTGAAACCTGAAGCAAACGAACAAAATACGCATACAACTGAGAATATGTTAAATAATAAACAAGTTTTATTTGAAGACTTTGGTCTACCGCATTCTTCTTCAATGGAATCCTTAAAGAGGGAGGTAAAGGAGAGTGGACATGATCACAATGCCATGTTGTTTAAGGAAACATTTACCCATGTGCCAGTTTATAGCTTCATTTTATCTGAAGCTTCGTTAGACTATGAAATATCTATTAGACTATTATCTCCTATTACGCTGTTTCCCCGAAAATAAGATGTAACCTAAAAATAAGCCCTAGTATGATTTTTCAGGATGCTCCTAATATATGTTGAGATTTTGATATGAAAATGTATTAAATATTAATGTTGTATAGTTAAAAGTAAAATGGCTGAATCACTGTACTGATTGTATTCAGGTGTGGGTATCAAGGATTAAGACTTAATGTTGTACAGCTGTGGTACATGATGAAACTTTGTGTAACAGAAAATGAAGTAATGTATTTTCTGATTGGTCACAGAACTGTACATAAGTCATGTGTAAAATGAACATCTTTATCTGCTGTAAGTCAGACCACTTTTTCCTATGCTGTGTGTTGCTTCATGTCATGTCATGCTGCCAGAGGAATGTCTATTCTCTATGTATATATGTAAATAGACTAAGTTGTTGGTTTTACTCTCTCAATGTCATAGTGTCATAAGTATCTCTGCTAACCAATATCTCCTTACTCTGCTGATGTTATGAGAATACACGTTATAATCAAAATTCTCAACAGGGTTATGCGCCCAGAGGAGATTGTTTTTCAAGCAGATAAGTGCTGAATGTCTGGTAGGAAGAAACACGTAAAAGCCAAGGCTGAAGTTGGAACGGAGCTGAGGTCTGACGGTGCTGAAGTAACTGAGAGTGGAAGTACTTCAGAGGACGAGGAGCAGACTGTAACAGCAAGTTCCATGATGCAGCAGGCAAGTGGAATAATGTGTACAAAACTAAATGACACTAATTACATGTCCTGGTCTTTTAAGATGGAGATGTACTTGAGGAGAGAGTCACTGTGGCAGTATGTTGAAAATCCTCCTGATGATGATGATGATGATGAGGGACGTGCAAACGATGATAAAGCGAGAGCCATGATAATATTGTGCTTGGAAGATTCGCAACTGACTTATGTAAGGAATCTGAAAACAAGCCAGGAGTGTTGGCAGGCACTCAGGAATGTCTATGTACGAGATACAGCCGGGTCCAAAATGGCTGTGGCACGTAAGCTATATCGCAAGCGTTTAATGCCTGGAGAAGATGTGTCTAACCATATTAAAGAGATGTTAGATTTATTTCTCCAGCCGCAGGAGCGAGGAATGGAGTTTGACCAGTCGCATCAGTGTTTTGTGATTCTGAGCAGCCTAGATGACAGCTGGGATAATCTGGTGAAAAGCTTGGAGAACATGCCAGAGAAAGACCTGACAGTACAATATTTGTCCGGGAGACTTGTGGAGGAGGACCAGAGGCGACATGATAAGGCGACGGAGAAGGTCGTTTATCAGCGCATACCGAGAGGGTCCGTGGATGATGACTTCACACCCAGCCAAGAAAAAGTTTTAGCTGTTAAATGTTATAATTGCGGCTGTACTGGGCATATTTCTAAAAACTGTCCCAGACATGACGGAGTGGAGAAAAGAAAAAAGATGTTTGAAGAGCAAACGGGGAAGCGTGAAGGTCATTTGGCTATCGTTAAAGCTTGTGAAAACAAGCAAAGTAATTTATGGCTTTTAGATAGCGGAGCTTCTCAGCATGTGTGCCAGAGAAAAGGGTTGTTCACAAACTTAACCCCTTCAGCTCAAAAGGTAGTGAAGCTAGCAGATGGAAAGTCAGCATCTGTAATTGGAACAGGTTCTGTGTACATAAACTGTTTAAAGCAAACTCTAAAAAATGTCTTGTGTGTGCCAAGCTTAGAGAATAATTTATTAAGTGTATCAAGTCTAGATAAAGACGGCTACACTATAATTTTTGAGAAAGACAAATGCAAAGTAATGAAAAATGGTGCACAGGTGGCAAATGGTTATCTAAAAGATCATCTATATATGATGAATCAGAGCCAAATGAATGAAGCCATAAATGTGGTTAACAACTCAGAACCACATGAAAAGTGTATACATAGCCTACATAGAAAGTTAGGTCATGTAAGCTGTGGCGTTCACCCTTGTGGCCCTTCCTTGTCTTTCCCTCACAAAGGCTCACGTCGCGTTTTCCTCTCGCTGCCACCAGTGGATTACCTCAATCCACAATATAAATGACGTTTGTCAGAACACTTGACTTGTGAACAGAAACAAAACTTATTTATTGAAGTGAAGCAGATTGAATCATAACAGAAGTTTCTCAGATAAACATTATACACAAGCAAATCATCAACAGTTCTCAGTACATACTTTTCTCTTGCTATATCATTACCACCTTCTCTACCTATTCTCCTAACCAGCTTTATCTCTCTCAGTATCTGTTCCCTCTCTCTCTGACTAACCAGCCCTATCTGACTCCTTCTCCCGCCAAACCTCATGTAGCTGCTGACTCCACCTCTCCAGTCCTCTCATAGGTTCATGCAAATCAGCTCATGAATATGAATGGCATGAGTGACATGGGCGATCGTCACATTCCTCCCCCCTAAGAAAAAGTTTGTTTCATGAAGGAAAACCTTACAGTTTACCCTTATGAACAATGGACCATACAGGGAACATTTCATACAAAACACCATCATAATAATATGCTTACCAGTTATGTCCTAAATCATATACCATATTTCAACATATAACACATCATATTTACCATATACTTATACATACCTTATACTAGTTTTCTCTCTATTACCATGTTTACTAGATCAAACTTATTACTTTAAACATTTAAACAATCAATATAGTTAAAACATTTGCATTAAACACATTAATACCAATTGCATCGCATCACCTTTGCATTAATAAAGACATACCAACCTCTTGCATTACTTACATCAATACAATTTACATTACATTACCTCCACATCACTAATGCTACTCACCATTATCTTTACCATCCTTCTACACCTCTCAGTTCATCAACATCCAAACAAACTTTGTATTTTCAGCATTTTTCATGACTATACACAAACAGAACATTTAATACAACATTACAAACTTTGTTTATCCACCCATTAGTCATTTGACCTTCGAGGCAAGGTATCAGCATCCACACTCTGAGTCCCTTTTATGCTGTAGATTACAAAGTCAAAGTCTGGCAGGTTCCCGCTGTCATCCGCTTGGCACAGCACCACTCCAAGTCCGACGCTCGATGCATCCACACAGATTGTGAACCCCCAGCTGTAGTCCGGCACAACAAAGGCAGATCCTGAAGTCCGCGCTCTCTTCTGTCGACTGGCAGTCACTGGGCACTCTGAAGTCCACTGGATGTCCTCGGCTCGCCTCTTCCGGGTGAAGCCTGTTCTCTCACTGAATAGTGACTTAATTTTCTCAGCTGTGGGAAGGTTAGGCAGTTTCTTCCCCTTCTCCAGCACAGCTATGACTGTGTTCTTCCTTGAGATCTTATTGCTTATGCCTTTCTTCTCACCAACAAATTCACCCCCAGGTGCTTTTGTTGCAAAGTTTTCCATATGTGGGGGACCACTATCACAGGTCACTTCAAGATTCTCAGGCAAGTTTCTTTTAGGTGCCATCTCAAACACTTGGCTTATGTCAGATGTATTGAGATTTTCAACATATTCCTTTAATCTCTGGTTTCTCAGGTAGGGGTTTGTTCTGCAAGATTCTCAGGACTTTTGCAGCTGCATGGGGAGCCTTCTTAATACTAGTCCCTTCAACTTTCCAGTGCTGCTGCAACAGACTCACAGGTCCTGACCATGCCAACAGCAATTCACTCCCCTCTATGGGTCTCAGCCTCAGCACTTTGTCCTCAGTACAGAATGCTCTTTCCTGGGCCTTTTCCTCACACAAGCCTTTCTCCTTTCCATGAGTACCCCCCAAGCTTGGCTCTGCTACTTCTAAGGACTTTTCCCTATATTTTACAGGGACAATTAATTGTTTGTGATGTCCATCTCCACTCCTATGAGGTGTTGATAAATCCTCTCTATATATCAGGTTTTTATCAGCTATAAACCTCTCTGGGTGTTCAGGTGTCAGTGGAATTTCCTTAACTTGTGCAAAGCATTCAATTAAGGTAGGGTCTTCCTTTTGTTCTTTGATGAAAGATAGATTCTTAGGGTTTCTCAGAATAACCAGGTCAGCTGTCTCTCTCACTTCTCTTACTTCAGGAAGATTTTCATCATTTTCCTCAGTGGCTTCAATTTGCCTTCCCTGAGAGCAAGTTGTCACAAAAACACTCTGCACATGCTCAGCTAAATCCAGACCTATTAAACACGGGGCAGGAATTTGATCAGATATGGCCACCTTCCAAACTCCTGACCATCCCTTATATCTCATTGGTATTTTTGTCATGGGCAGCACCACTATTTCAAAACCAATCCCTTTAATAGAAATATTTTCATGGTCTAACATATTTTCCTTAGGGACTATATCAGGGTGACATACTGTAACTTTTGAACAAGAATCTTTAAGTGCTAGATACTTATTATTATCAACATAGATAACATCTCCTGAGCTACGTAGAAGAAGATTCTGATTACTTTCTATCAGAAAGCACTGAACAACCCTGGCCACAGGGGGATCTTGGCTCTCTGACCCTTCTGTTACTTGTGTTGCTATGGCAACAGCTCCACGGCTAGCTTCCACTGCAGTATTAGCTGTTCCATTATGCTGTACACAAAACACCTTAGGGGGACTAGAATCTCCACCTTTATGCTGATTACAATCCCTAGTCTTTTGAGTCTCACACTGAGCCCAAAAATGACCTTTCTCCCCATACGTATAACACCATTTACTGGCCTTGGGTTCAAAACAAAGGGCCTTATTAACTTTTCCCTCAGGACTATTAGGTTTCAGATAACTGTACTCTGGAGATGAGGGTCTGTCTCCAAAATGGCTTCCAGTAGCTTGGGTACTTCTGAGGTAATCTCTACCAGGTGGGGGTCTTCTCCTCCTGTCGTCCCACACTTTTCTACCAATTTTTACCTCAGAAAATTGAGGATCTCTAATCTCACTAATGGAATCAGCATATTCAGATGCCTGTAATATATTTTTAGGATTTTTGTCCTTGACCAAATAACGCAATTCTCCTGGCAACACTGAATAAAATTGTTCTAAACCAACTACATTTTTCATTTGGTCTAGAGAAGTGACATTTTCACGTTCCATCCATTTGTCAAAACATTGAATCAATTTAGCCCCCACTTGGGCATAAGATTCTTCAGGCTTTTTGGTAAGGGAATGAAATTTTCTTCTAAGGTGTTCTGCATTTATGCCAAATCTAGAATATACCATCTTTCTATATGCCTCAAAATCTCTAGCTTGCTCCAGAGGCATCTGAGAATAAAGCTCAGCTAAATCTCCACTTATTTGTGATCTCAAAACTATCATCCTTTCATCATCCTTAATCTCAAAGTCCCAGCACACTCTCTCAAATGAAATCAGGAAAGATTCAGGGCAATCTCCTTTCCTATATTGGGGAAATTTCTTTAGTTCGATTTTTGAGAGATTTCCCTCACTAGAGTTGTTGTTATTATTACTATTATTATTTTGAGCAGCAATTTCTAATTGTTTCATCTGTATTTGAAATTCCATTTCCCTTTGCCTATTTTCTTGCTCAAATGCCATTTGTCTGGCCTCTTGCTCAGCTTTGAGCTGTAGTTCCTGAGCTTTCTCTTCAGCCCTGGCTTTTTCCAATTCTAATTGATTTTTCATAGCTCATGTAGCTGCTGACTCCGCCTCTCCAGTCCTCTCACAGGTTCATGCAAATCAGCTCATGAATATGAATGGCATGAGTGACATAGGCGATCGTCACATTAGCTTTGGAGTTTTAAACAAAACTAAAGAAGTTGTGTCTGATCTAAATATTAAAAACTGTGAGAAATATTTAGATTGTAACGTATGTAAATTAACCAAGTCAAAGGCTTTTCCTGTGAGCAAGAAAAGCAAAAGAGTCAGTGACAAGATTTTTCAGTTGGTTCATCTTGATGTTGTGGGACCACTGCAGCCCACAAAAGGTGGTAATAGGTTCTGTTTAACTATAACAGACGACTACTCATGTTATAGCTATGTCTATGTAATGAAACGTAAGAGTGAAACTTTCCAGAGATTTAAAGATTTTGTTGCCATGGTAGAACGAAGATTTAGTACTCTCGTAGTGTCTGTTCAGACAGATCAAGGGGGAGAGTTTTTAGCACATTATTTTGTAGATTGGCTTAAGAAAAAAGGCATTCGTCACAGGTGTACAAATGTAGCCACACCTGCTGAGAATGGAGTTGCAGAAAGAAGAAATGGAGTTTTGCAAACAGTATTAGACTCATTACTTGCTGATGCCAAATTACCCAGAAGTTCTTGGGGTAAAGCCATAAATGTGCTAATTATATTTTGAACAGAGTGTGGAACTCTGCAGTAGAAAATACACCCTGTTTTCTATTACATGGGAGACAACCTTGTTTGAAACATATGAAAAATTTTGGTTGCCATGCTTGGGTTCATATACCCAAAACATGCAGGAAAAAAGGTAGCCCTAAGGCAAGGAAGTTGATTTTCTTAGGCTATCAAACTGGAAGCAAAAGTTATAGATTTTGTGATCAGTATGGAAATGTGATAATTAGCAGGTCAGCTAATTTTTGTGAAAATGAGAATTGGTCACAAATTCAAGCAAACAGTGAAATACTTTTGCCATTGTCTAAAGATAGACAAGAGAGGTTTGAAAATGAGAAAGAACAAAGTGAGGCATATGAAGAAGGAAATGAAACTGTAGGAGGGGAACATGAGACATGTAGTGAGGCTGAGAAAATTGTTCCAAGACGCTCACAGAGATCTAATTTTGGTGTTCCACCTGAGAGGTTTACAGCATCATATGTAAATATGGTAATGTCTGAACCTAAAAGTTATGAGCAGATGTTAAAATTGCCTCATGCCCAACAAGAAAAAATAGTTGGTGGCAGATGGGTTCACAAGTTGAAGACATTACCAGATAGTACCCAGCAACATAAGGCACATTTGGTGAATCAAAGTTTTACATTGCAGCCAAAGTAAAACATTTTAAGTCAAAGTGCTGCAAAACCTTGCAAAAGCACTGGAATGGTGTCAAAAGAGTGCTGAGATATTTAAAGGGAACCATAGATTGCAAGTTAAAGTTAAATGCATCTAACAATCTGAAATTAGAGTGCTATGCAGATTCAGATTGGGGTTCATGTGAAACTGATAGAAAGTCAATTTCTGGAATGGCTATCAGTCTAGGTGAAGCTTTAATAGGCTGAAAGTCTAGAAAGCAAGGTTTAGTTGCCACAAGAACAGCGGAAGCTGAGTTTGCTTCATTAAGTGATTTATGTGGAGAAATCACGTGGTTTGTGCAGTTACTGAAAGATGTAAACATGCACCTGTCACAGTGCATAGTGACAGCACCACTTGCATTCAGTTGACAACTGAGAGTCAAATGAAGAGTAGAAGCAAGCATATTTGCATAAAGTATTGCAATGTAAAGAGTGCTGTGGATCAGAAGCTGATAGATTTACAATATTGTCCAAGTGAAAATAATATTGCAGACATTTTCACGAAGCCATTGCCAATGCAGAAGCATGTTTATCTATGCAGTAAGCTTAGTCTATACAACAATTAAATTTAAGGAGGGGTGTTGAGATTTTGATATGAAAATGTATTAAATATTAATGTTGTATAGTTAAATGTAAAATGGCTGATTTTACCTGAGTCACTGTACTGATTGTATTCAGGTGTGGGTATCAAGGATTAATGTGGGGGGGCCCTCCCCAAGGTTGCTAAGCTGCATTCCTGTTGTAGTGACGAGCACACTCTCCTAGCGGGATGCAGCTGCTTCTGAGGGGAGGAGCGGCTACCCATTCTTCCTCTTTCTCATAGAGATAGAGAGCTAACTTCAAAGCCCTTCTTTGGCCAATCCTAATTGGCATTATGTAACCGTGCCTTATCAGTATACTGTCAACTATCTGTAAGCTTAATAAAAGGGAGTCCTCCTGGGGGCATTGCCCCAGAGTGGTGTGTGTGGAGGACTCTGCTGGCAGACATCTCTGTGTGTGACTGACTTCTTTGCTCTCTCTCTAAAACTAATTGCTTTCTTAATTACTTGTGATCACCTAAACTATCAGCCTTCTCATTTCGTGACCACTACAGATTAAGACTTAATGTTGTACAGCTGTGGTACATGATGAAACTTTGTGTAACAGAAAATGAAGTAATGTATTTTCTGATTGGTCACAGAACTGTACATAAGCCATGTGTAAAATGAACGTCTTTATCTGCTGTAAGTCAGACCACTTTTTCCTATGCTGTGTGTTGCTTCATGTCATGTCATGCTGCCAGAGGAATGTCTATTCTCTATGTACAGTCAAACCTCGACTTACGAACCTCCCTAGTTACGAACATTTCGAGTTACGAACAGCTCCGTCCGCAAAAATCTGGATCGACTTGCGAACGGAGCTTCGACCTACGAACGAGAAAAGGCAGGGAAAAAGGGCGGGAAATTCAAACTGTTGGTGGCAAAGAGGCTGCTACTTTGTAGCTCTTTCGCCCCAACGGTTAGAGCAGGGGGGTCAGGGAACTTTTTTACTTCTGCCGAGCAGGAGGAGGAAGCCGGTGCACTCCCTTCCCATCCCTGGCGCGGGTCTACCCGTGAGTAAGCGCAGCGGAAAGCGTGGGTCTACTCGTGAGTAAGCGCCGCCGAAGGCGCGGCAGTGGAGGTAAGGTTCTGCTTTTTCCGACATCAGAGGAAGCCCTTTGAGACCTCCGAAGGCAAAAAGACAGGGGAAAATGGCAGGAAATTCGAATTTCCAGCCCTTTCCCCCTGCCTTCTTGCCTTTTTTCTTCCCTCGGAACGCATTAAATGGTTTTCAATGCATTCCTATGGGAAATGGTGCTTCGACTTACGAACTTTTCGACCTACGAACGCCTTTCCGGAACGGATTAAGTTCGTAAGTCG
This sequence comes from Intellagama lesueurii, assembly GCA_037013535.1. Lineage (NCBI taxonomy): Eukaryota > Metazoa > Chordata > Lepidosauria > Squamata > Agamidae > Intellagama > Intellagama lesueurii. Next base: position 75,923,261 of record JBAJHW010000006.1, read on the forward strand.
AGGTACCACTGTATATATGTAAATAGACTAAGTTGTTGGTTTTACTCTCTCAGTGTCATAGTGTCATAACCATCCTCTGCTAACCAATATCTCCTTACTCTGCTGATGTTATGAAAATACACGTTATAATCCAAATTCTCAACAATATAAGCCCTACCCCCAAAATAAGCCCCAGTTAAGTGAAACCACCCCCTCCACCATTGTGCAGCAACCAGAAGATGACATGACTGTATTTGAATAAATGTAGATTGTTGTACATGAAAAAAATAAAACATCCCCTGAAAATAAGCCCTAATGTGTTTGTTGGAGCAAATATTAATATAAGACCCTGTCTTATTTTCAGGGAAACACGGTATGTACATGACAGCTGACACACACACCCTGTAAGGTAAAGATCTGCAATGAGATACAACAACCCAAAGAGTGCTGTCTGCATTCCCGTATTGTTCTGTTTCATCTTTTGTATTTTTAGAACAACTTTCATAGAATTTTCAAGATGTAATATCAGATTTATCTTTCAGACTACATATAAGTATTTCCCTGTTCTGATAAGTGCAATGTGTTAAGTGCCATAGACTGAACTACTGAACTACTTGTGTTTAACAATAATGACAATAATAATCTGGCTGCTACAAAATAATGAGTAAAACAACAGTACCATAGTGATGCTTTCAAAACCTGTGCCCCCACAGGCACATGGGGACACATAAACACATGCTTGACTCTCACCATATGGGAAGACACTCAGTGTTTCAGGCAGCAGATACCAAAAACATGGATCAAGACAGAGGATATTTGCCCAATGACTAAACTTCCCATTTGCCTTGATCATTTATTGTTCTTGTATACTGTGCTTCATGCTTTCTGAAGCTGCGGTTTAAACAGTTATGCAGAGAAATGAACAGATGGATGCCTTGCCATATCGCACAATAATGTAATAATAACTAATTCTTGACAGTACAGATTTGCAAAGTAAATTATGAAAGGTTATTCTAAAGTCGCTCATTTCAGAAAAGCCAATTCTAATGTGACTAATTTCCAATGGTTTTAAATAATGTATGAAGCACATTCAGATAAGGGAACATATTTTAGGGCAGTCCAGTGGAACATATTTCTGGAAGACTGCTCCAAATACCTGTGACTCTAATCACCTGCTCTCTAATTCTGTCTACCACCTCCAGAAATTTAATTTTAATTTTTAATTAATTTTAATTTTTAGTTGTTATCATAGTTCCTTCCTTAGAAGTAATTGGGGAAAAACTTCTTGGGGTGGGGGTACAGAGAATGGATAAAAATACAAGAATGAATTTTCTTATTAGCAATATATTCTTGTGAGCTTGGGAGTTTGATCCCCCCCCCCCCCCCCACGGTGCCTTCGGGGAGAAGAGTCAGCCTGTGTGGTCTTGAGCAAGCTGCACGGTACCAAGATACCACCAGAAGGGAATGGTAAACCACTTCTTGCTACCTGGAAAACTCTGAAAAGGTTTGCCACAAGTCAGAATTCACTTGACAGCATGCTATTATTGTTGTTGTTGTTGTTGTTATTTCTGATATTATACCAAACTAGATTTTACATATTGAAGTTCCTCCCATTTTATTCTACTCTAAAGCAGCATCAAGAGGGAGACTGTGCATTTATACAGGATGAGAAAGGGGCTGTTTAATCTCTTCCTGACTGATAATTTATCCACTAGAATCCCCCCCCCCAATCACTTTTTCACTTATGGAGGAAGATATAGATCCATACATTTTTCCTGCCAGGGGGGAAAGCACTAGGGGATGAACACTGTAGAAAGACTATATTATGCCACCTCTCCTCCTTGTTCCTCCTTGTATTCTCCTAAGACTACTTTTCTTTTCAAAAATTGAAGGAAATGTACACATGCTAGTGGTTTATGTCTACCATGCCCGTAACACAAACTGTTGTTTAAAGATCAGAATTTGCAAACCTGGAGAGTGGACTTCCGAAATACAGCTCCCTTTTTATTCTAAGAAGAAAAAGTTCTTATTAGTTAGGATGGGTTCCATTCCACAGAGCTGCTTACAGACGACACATCTGCCTGTTTGGTCATCCTTCACTTTCCTCTTTGCAGTATAGTAGAGATGAAACAGATCTAGGGCTTATGCTGGGGTGGGAACAACGTGTGGTCCTCCAGATGTTGTTGGACAGCACTTGATGGAGGAAGCAGAAAGAATGTACGTAATGATTATTATAAAGCTTATATTGCTTGCTTGCTTATTTATTTATTTACATTTCTATATTGCATCATCTAGTGGCAAGCCACAGCACTGAAGATAAACATAAAGAAAACAACCACCCCCCACCCAACCTACAAAGTGTAACACTATAAAAATATAAAAAGACAACACTCTTAAGAACCCAAGATGGCGGCAATGGACTAAAATACAAACTACAAAATACAATGATCTAACAGTTATAAAAGAAGAATATCCTGAAATGCCCGCTTGAAAACCAATTTTTTATATGCTTTCTGCATATTAGGAGGGAAGGGGGCCCGCACACCTCTACAAATAGAGCGTTCCACAAAGAGGTGGCCACCACTGAGGAGACCTGGTTCCTAGTCAGACTTCCTGGCCTCCCTTGGGGTGGCCACCCACAGCATCAGAGGCTGAGAGGGGCGATATTAAACTCTATGTAGCCATATATTTTCATTATGGTAAGGAACTTGATATTAACACAGCACTCCAAAATGCTTGATCCCTAAACCTAACCAGGACTGGGGAAGGAGTGAGTAAAGAGCTGCTTTCCCATATCAACGTGTGAGTTGTTCCTTGTCAGAAGGACATGAAAACATAACGATGTGATTATAGTGTCACAGATGCCTGAAACTACAGTTTATGTATAACTGGTAGGAGACAGTTCTCGGACAACTTTCCTGGACAGAAAGGAAACAGGCAGTTGACAGGGAAAAAAATGGAGTAAGAGCACCTAGTAAGGAAATACAAGGCTAGCTTTGTGAATTAATGAGCAAATTGATAAATTAAGGGAAATTAGTAAGCTATTTGTATACGTCACTGTGGCATCTGCCCAGGTCATGAATATTCATATGCCATCTGCATAGACCAATGGGAGTGCTGGAGGGGCGGAATCACAAGATATAAGAGACTCAGCAGGAGGAGGGGGAGTTAGAGATAGAGTTGAGGAGATTGAGAAAGTTTTGGAGTTTGGGTGGGAGAGTGGTGGTTGAGAGGGATAAAGGAGAATGTTTGTTTAAGACTTAACAACATTGCTTATTCCATCAACATCTGTAACAATAACCAATTTCTATTTGGTTCTTTTAAAATGACATATGGCCTGGATCTCGATTATTAATAATAGGTATTGTTGATGAAATCAACTGGTGGCAGCTGAGGGGCACGTAGTGTGAGCTCCTAGTTTGGTGAAACAAGCAGGGGCCACGTGGGGATCGTGACAGTCACGTATAAAGGCTAAATTCTAATTTATGTTTTCATGGTGTATGAGATGGTGCCAATTCTCCCAGAGCCAAGCTGGTCTCAAGACACTGATTTTCAATATAGAACTTTTGAATGGCATAGAAGTTTTCTTTATTTGACTAAGACCTCCTATTTAAGGATTTCCCCAATTGTTTCCGATATGCCTCACCACCATGTATGCTGACTAGGGTTGTTGGGGCTGCCTTCAAAAGTCATCTTGTTGCCAGGACACAGGGCTGGTCTCTGCCCATTTCTGGCTTATAGCAACCAATGGTGGAAGGAGCTAGTAGTGACAGGCAGGACCAAGGGCAAAAGTGGGTTTTTCCTAAACACACACACCTCACTCACATTCTGGAACTGCCTCACCCCACTCCCACAGCTTAGCTGAGGAGCAGGAAAAAAACCCTCTCTCCCTGCCAACAGAAGTGTTTGTAGCTGCTTTGTCTGCTGCCTGCTTTCAAAAGCTGGGCAGTTTGCTTATTCAAATTCATTCTCATGTCTTCTCCTTTTCCCCACAACAAACTGCAAAACTGGGAGTTCAGCAGGAGAGGAGCACAGGCGGGACAGTCCCTTTTTTGTTCTCATAGTCCAGATTCTTCTGCTTCCAGGATTACAAATCCAGCACATTTTGTTAACACGGATGATAACATCATCTGCCACCTCTCAGGGTTTGCCGTTCCTTTGAAGCTTAAGTGCAATCTTCACAGAAGTGGGAGAATAATTTTTCTTAGCAACAATATATTGTTGTGAGCGTTCTCTGACCTTATGTAAAGTACTTGGGGCTGGCTTGGGCTTGAATTGGCAATCAAGATCTATTTGGTATACAAAAGACCGAATTCCTGTTGGAGATGAAAGCTGCTAGATCTGGTTTGCTACACAACTATCTGCATTTTTAATTCTCTTGGTGAGAGGGCTATGGGGCACTCTTGATGAGCATCTGCACTTCAGAATTTACCACACCACCAGTGCCCCGCAACATAGAGGCTTGACCGCAAAAGGAGCAGCCACCTTAGCCTACATTCACTTGCCTGTACTCTCTCTTTCAGAAGCACTGTAATGGAGTTCGGACCTAGCAAACCTAGTCCTCTTCTCCATCCAACCAGAGTGAGAGTGAGGAGGCAAAGCTGGTGACTTGCCCTCCTCTAAAGATCACTTGCTGCTACTGAATTGCTAAGCCCACACTCTTCTCCTCACAGAACTTAACAAGTAGATGCTATGATCCAGAGAGAGGGGCTCCCAGTCAAGATGCATACTAGTGCCCAAGGCTGTTTGTGGTAGAAAACCTCCAAAACAGTTCTATCTCTCCATTGCAGTAACAATACAGTAATAAATTAAATATGTACTTATTTGTTCTTTTTCCATGACCCACCCCCAAATCAGCTACCTCGGTTCTGCCTTAGAATCATAGAATAATGGAGTTGGAAGGGGACTCTGAGGCCATCCAGTCGAACCTCCTGCTCAGTGCAGGAATCCAAATGAAAGCAGATCTGACAGATACTTGTCCACTTTTCTCTTGAATGCCTTAGGGCAGGGCTCGCCAAGTTCTCCATCATGAGGGGGAACAAACAGCAGCTATCCTTCATGTAGCAAAAGCTGCTGCCTCCAAACTAAAAGTCCTCTGTTCACTAAAACAGAGTGGAGAAAGAGGAGCAGGAAGGGGAGGGGGGGCTCAATGCGTTTCTGTCGCGCCGTCTGAACGCAACCGCAGGGGAGGGCGGTGGCCGGTCCTCCTCCGAGGACCGAACTTTTAAAGCCGCACCGTTCAGAGAGCAGGGCAGGCGGGTTAGGAAGCCGAAGCGTCTCCTCGTGTTGCACTGCCGACCCAATCCTTCCTGGGGTGGTGGCCACAGACCGTGCTGAGGAGCAAGAGAGAAAGCCGTCGCCCGCCCGGTTTTCCTTTAACCTCCCCGCCTGCTTCTTCCCACAGGAGCAAAACTCAAAGGGGGAGGCAGGGATCCTTCTCCCCTATGCTCTGCCAGCCCCCGATGACGCAGCCGAGCGAAGGAGGGATTGGCGTTTGCTGCCCGATGGCTCCTCTTCCCCCTCAAAGAAAGCCCGCTGGGTTGGGGACGCCTTTCCCAACAGGCGGCGAAGCTCCGCCGCCTTCTCTTTCTTCCCCACACTTTGCCCGCCTCTCCCCAGGCCGCTGCCTGAGCCAAGAGGGGAGGACCAAAGGTGCCACGTCAGCGCCTCCTTCCGTCCTTTTTCTTTCCCCGTTGCCCTCCACGGGCAGCTTGGGCTGGGCTGGGCTGGCCCCATGAGGCGGTGGGCCTGCGGCGGGTGCTTCCTCGTCGCCGGCTCGCCCTGGTCCGCCTTGACGGTGAGAAAGCGGAGAGCCTCTTCCGTTTGCAAGGCTTTCCCGCCTTTGGGAGGCTTTCCGAAGTAGAGGAGCCCCCGACCCACCGTTAGGGGAGGGACGAATCTCTGTTCTTTTTCCCTCCCCAGGAGTTTGCAGTGAACAAAAAGACAAGCAGACTAGCAATACCTACAACTGGGGGAAGGGACTAAGTTGTTTCGGGAGAGTCGGAGGGCTTGCCGCCCTGAGCGAAAGGATCCCGAAGGCATCCTACAGCCCAGCCCTGTATGCCTGTTTACTCAAAAGTGAGTCCCACTGAGTTTACTGAGACTTACTCCCAAGTAAGTGCGTATGATGGAGACGCAGCCTTAATTTGTATTTGATTAGCTTTCGGTGTAATTGAGTGGTGTGCCTCTACTCAAAAGCAAGTCTCACTGAATTCATTGGGACTTAACTCTCAGATAAGCATGTAACAGGACCGCTGTCTGAAAGCAGCCTGTTCTGAGGGCCAGGATGGGCCACAAAAACTAATGATCCGTATTTTTGCTGGTTTTTCCAGTACATGTTAGTCAGTGGGCTGGAGGTAATTGACAGAGTTCGGAAGTAGCTTGTGGTAGTTATAGTGCCACCAAAAAAATATGATATGAAGTTCCAGGTTGCAGTTTTATCTATGCAGTTCAAAAGAAAAGAAAGAACCAAACTATTCACTATGTAGTGATTTTATATTTTTCATATGATCTGGGTTTTTTTTTTCAACATAAGGAGAATTCCAAAATAGCATCTGTGAACTGAAATATTGGCAGATTTTAAATTGTCCCCACTGATTATGCAAAACCTCTGAAAACTGATGATAAATATAAAGATTAAAATCCTGGCAATGGGGCAGCTCTAAAGAGCAGACTAGCTGAAAGGGAACAAGAAGAATCTAAGCTGTTACTAGTTTATTGGAATGAGAGGAAGGAGGAGGATGCAAGGCCATGTAGCTGCTGCTGAGATTTTAGCTGTAGTTGTGGATCTTGGCATATTTTTCTGAAAACCAGGAAATGCCCCATATTTTGATGTGGCTGCTGAACTAGGGCGTTCCACAAGAGGAGGTTGTATTGATGAGGAAACCTCTGGAACTATGGGAACCGCTTCCTCCATGGTAAACCCAATGGGCACTTTTGGGGAAGTGATCGAAGACACATATGAGGGAGGTGGTGGTGAAGCCTGTGAAATCCCTGTGGAGGTGAAACCCAAAGCTCGCCTTCTGCGCAGTTCCTTCCGTCGCGTAGGTACATCACGGGCTGGAGGCCTTATTGGTGCCAGCTTCAAGTCCACAGCTTCAGTACAAGAACTGGAGTGTATGGCAGAGTATGAACGTCTGAAAAAAGAGTATGAGATCTTCCGCATCAGCAAGAACAATGAAGTGGCAGCGATGATGAAGAAAGAGGCTAAGCTGGACACGGAGAACAAACGCCTGAGGGCAGAGTTACAGGTAAATGGGGAAGGGTGTGATGTTATGGGCTGGCAAGAGGAGATGTAGACTATCGCTGACATGGTTATAAAAACATTAATATGACTTTTTCTGCTGTTGTTCCATTGTATGGAAACATAGGACTTTTAGTTGGGTGAGGTACTTGCCATTCTGTCCTTGAGAGCTCCCAAGAATATTAGGGGGGTTAAGCAAAGAATTCTAAGTACCTCATCAAACTACAGATCCCAGATTTCCTAGGATACAGTCATAGCTCTTAAAGCAGCATCAAGTTGCTAAAACCTCATAATATAGATATGCTGTTACAATCCTGTAGATGTCTACTCAACACAATCCTGTACACATCTACTAGGAAATATATCCCACTGAGTTCACTTGGGCTTAATAAGCAGTTGTAGGATTGCAGCAGAAATGTAATAAGGCCTGTCCTTTGAATTTGGGAAGGATTGCAAAAGTTTACTGTAAGCTTCTCATTTTCTTTTCTGGCACTTAAAATGTTAGCAGTCAAACAATTGTGAATTAGAATTTTTCACTCCGAGGAGGAAAAAAAGTAACACTGTTTTTTCAGGCACTTCAGAAAACCTATCAGAAAATACTCAGAGAGAAGGAGAGTGCTCTTGAGGCCAAATACCAAGCCATGGAGAGAGCGGCTACATTTGAACATGATCGGGATAAAGTCAAAAGGCAGTTCAAGGTAAATCACCCCTAATTGCAAATTCAGTTGTTGAACATCAGAGACTCTGAAGTCAAAACAGAGAGGTACTGGCATGCTTGAGAAGGTCCCATGGTTTGCAGATGTGGAAAAAATCTCCAGAAACAAATGATGAATTTTGTAATTACAAGGAGCATGTTAATTTCAGATCAGCTTTAAGGGTACACACAGAATATTCTGTATACTTTAAAAAGAGCTGTGCACATTTTGTGTTTGTAAATTCTGGATGGTTTGAATTTTCCTATATTCAGTCTTTCTAATGTGTAGATTTTTAGAGAAACCAAGGAGAATGAAATTCAGGACTTACTGAGGGCCAAGCGAGACCTGGAAGCAAAACTGCAGAGGCTGCAGGCTCAAGGCATCCAAGTATTTGATCCTGAAGAATCAGATTCAGATGACAGCTGTACTGAGGTGACTGGTAAGAAGTATGCTTATGATTTTTGCCGGTTGTGTAAAGTATTGTGTAAATATGTGAAGTACAAAATGGTCATTGATTGTGTGTGGGAATGCTGAGTGAGGGGGTGCGAGGAGGAAGGAGATTTATAATTTTAATGGTCCACTGCTGGAAAAGGAAAACAGATTCATCCTCCACACTTCACATCTGTCCTGAATACTACTGTTCCAAAACATTCTTCTATAGTTTTTAAAGATCTGAAACAAGTGATGGGGAAAGGGGGAAAAGAATGCAAAAATCACATTTGTTTTGCTCCTGACTTTCATCATGCTTGTGTGTTTCACTTACCAAATTATTAGTCATATTTATACCTTGTCTTTCTTCCAGTGAGGTCAAGATGGTATACATGTCCCCCTCTACTTTGTCCTTTCAACAGCCTGTTGGGATGGGTAAGACTAATGCAGTATTGACCAGCCCAAGATCAGTCAGTGAGTTTTGTGGGCTGGTAGGGACTAGAATTTGGATTTCCCAAGACCTAGACCAATAGTGTTCCTATTAGACAATACTGGTTCATAGGACTAAACTTAAAGGGCCAAATACATTAAAAGAGTTTGGCTAAACTGGCAGTTTCCTTTTTGAGATTTAGATTTGTTCTTCATCTGAATTGGAACCCCAGACTAGCTTCTTGTTGAGAATCTCTTTTCCAGTCCCCAAATTGTGTTCAGCCGCCCAGAGTGGTAGAATATACCAGATGGGCGGGATATAAATCAAATAAATAATAATAATAATAATAATATCAGCTTCTGCCCTCCACGGATTCGTTTATGTCTATGTGGTTTTCATCTTGCCTTTGTTTTTCTTTTAAGCTACTGGAGCTCAGACTGAGTATTGGACAGGTGGAGCCTTGGGAAGTGAGCCATCTATGGGAAGTATGATGCAGCTTCAGCAGTCTTTTAGGGGACCTGAGTTTGCACACAGCTCCATAGATGTAGAAGGACCCTTTGCAAATGTCAACAGAGGTAAGGACGAATTCTGAGATTCATACTGTGGGGGGAGGGGGAACCTTCAGTAGGCTAAACCATAAAAAGAGTGCAAAGTGTGCAAGTTGCCAAGATACCTGATCAGTTCATCAGACAAGAAGTGGAGGGCTTGGGTCTTAGGTCTGTAAGATCTGTGCGTTGTCTTGAAATGGAAGAGGAAGAGGAAGACAATACTGTAAACAGTGAGATGTGGCTCATTAGGTAAAGTGATAATATTTGATTTCACTTGCTGAGAGCCAGAAATTTGGACATGTTTGGTACTCCATCTTAGGCAGACTTGTTAGTTAGTGGAAAACAGAGAGCAGCTGGGCAATCGTTGTACTGTCAAGACTGGAGATAATTCTAAATGTTGCATTAAATGAAAGGAAGTCAATAGTAGACAAATTGGTTAGTTTCATCTGTTGTGTAGGGGAATATATAGGCTAGTGAATAAAGAGCTAATAACAGTATTCTTTCTCTGAAGCCAGAGTTGTATTTTTTTTAAATAAGTGGCAGAATCTTGGTAGATGCAATGTGTGACTCAGTTTATAATATTTCCAGAATTTTTTTTGACTGAAATATAGAAGTATCCTGTGAAAATACTGTAGGATCCTTGTATCTGCTGGATTGATATCCATAGTTTTGCATATATGCAGTCTTAAAATATTAAATATAATAAATTTAAAACCCCAGAAACACATGTGTATGTGGGGTGTTTGCCAGAAAAGGCCACTAAGAGGGAACCGGAGACTATGTTGTATAGGTAATTGCTGCCATTTCGCCTAGTCGCCCACCAGCTTGAGGCGATACTGTCTATCGTCATCACCAGCCATCCTCAGTTATTGTCCTTACAGGTACAGGGAGAGCCATGGGTCCAACAGACTATAGGGTTTGCTATTATCTGCGGGTTTTGTTATCCACGGGGGGCTTGGAACCGATCCCCCATGGAAATAGGGGTCATATTGTATTCAGTTTTTCATTGTTCATATAAGTGAAAGCCTAATTATTTCTACAGACCAGCTTCACACATCTGCAGATTTGCATTTTTGTTTTTGCTTTCTGTTTGTGATTGTTTTGCAGATGACTGGGACGCAGCTGTTGCCAGTTTACTGCAGGTCACTCCACTGTTTTCCCATTCTTTGTGGAGTAACACAGTAAGGGTATATCTTATCAACACAGAGGAGACTCAGCAAGAAGTAGACATCTTCTTACAGGTAAGACAACTCAGTATACTGGAGGTTTTGTAAACCTTCCACTCCTTGTATTCTTGAAGGCTTTCACGGCCGGGTTCCGATGGTTGTTGTGGGTTTTCCGGGCTGTTTGGCCGTGTTCTTAAGGTTTTTCTTCCTAACGTTTCGCCAGTCTCTGTGGCCAGCATCTTCAGAGGACAGGAGTCAGAACTCTGTGCTCTGGTGCAGTTTGTTTGGATAGTTGAGTATTTATAGCTGTGGAATCAGCTTTTGTCCTTTTCAGGAGATTGGGTGATTATGGTGATCAGCATGTTTTTTATTGTGGGTGTATTGTTGTGATAAGGGGGAGAGATGATCTGTCACTGTGATTGATGGGTGTCATTAGCTGGTCTTTTGTGTGCAGTGGTCCTTGTGGCTGGGTAGAATTCGTTGACCTTTTGCAGGCTGTATTTTTCAGTGCTGGGAGCCAGGCTTTGTTGAGTTTTAAACTTTCTTCTTTTTTGTTGAAGCTCTGCTGGTGTTTGTGGATTTCAATGGCTTCCCTGTGCAGTCTAACATAATGATTGCTGGTGTTGTCCAGTACTTCTGTGTTTTGCAATAGAATTTCATGTCCAGCTTGTTTTAGGGCATGTTCAGCTATTGCCGATTTTTCCGATTGTTTTAGTCTGCAGTGTCTCTCATGTTCTTTGATTCTGGTGTGGATGCTGCGTTTTGTGGTTCCAATATATACCTGGCCACAACTGCAAGGTATCCGGTATACTCCTGCAGTGGTGAGGGGGTCCCTTTTGTCCTTTGCTGCCTGTAACATTTGTTGTATTTTTGTGGTGGGCTTGAATACTGTTTGTAGGTTGTGTTTTTTCAAAAGTTTCCCCATGCGGTCCGTGACCCCTTTGACGTATGGCAGAAATACTTTATTTGTGGGGGGCTGTTTTTCCTCTTCAGTTTGGTGTTGTTTTCTTGGTTTGATGGCTCTTGTGATTTCATTCTTGGTGTAGCCATTTGCCTGTAGGGCCCAATTCAGATGGTTGAGTTTGGTGCTGAGAAATTGAGCTTCACAGTTCCGATTTGCACGGTCTACCAGTGTTTTGATTATGCCTCTTTTTTGCTGTGGGTGGTGGTTGGAGTTTTTGTGCCCGGAAAACCCACAACAACCTTCCACTCCTTGTCCAGCATTCTCTTGATGTATAACATAGGAATTTCATTCCTATGGATCAGCAACTCTGTTTATTTTCCAGAGTTCGATGAAGGAATTGTGTTTCACTTGCAGGGCATGTTTTTTGTATGTGTAAGCTTCCAAGTTAAATTATTAGCTTTTTCTCATTTTTAAGAAGCCTTTTAATGCCATTACTCAGCAGTATGTGTCCCTGAAGTCCGGAAAAAAATGCTGAGTATCGTAGTAAGATGGTGTAAGTCATGGTATATGTCCTGTCTCAGAAACAGTGCAGGCTTTTTTGTCTCATAAAGTGGGGTTTTCTGAATTTCTGATACAGTGGAACCTCGACTTACAGATGGCTCGACCTGCAGACTTTTCGAGTTACAGACTTCTCTGGCCGCAAAATTTAGGTTCGACTTGCAGCCGGAGAATCGACCTACAGACCGGAAAATCAAACAAAATGGACCAAAAACGGCCGGTTACGGATTAATCGGTTTTCAATGCATTGTAGGTCAATGGAGCCTCGACCTACAGACTTTTCGACCTGCAGCCACCATTCCAATACGGATTAATTCCGTAAGTCGAGGGTCCACTGTACATTGGTGGGCTAATGTTTGGCACAGTGAATCATCTCAGTACAAAACCTGTGACTTTACAAGCATCTCCCACATCTTGGTGTGGGAAGGTGACTCAGTGATTAAATATGTGATCAATCTGGAAACAGTAACTTCAATTTGAGTTTTGATCAGAATATGAGTAAGTCAATGCACATAACCATGGTCTGTAGATTTTGGATTATATTCATTTTCTTTTCTGCATGTATGCCAGAGACTGAAAACATCATAAAACACCTCAGAGACAATAAAAAGGTATTTCTGTGTACTTCCCAGAGAATAAAACACTAAATTTTTTTTATTCTGACATCAGATTAAATTTTTTTTTAAATTACTGGTTCACTTCCTTTACAAAATGCCAGTGTATTGTATGTACAGGGATTATGAATTTATGCTATTATAGTTACTTTTACCTTATCCTGTTTCTAAGTGCTGGGCTTCTGCAGACCTTTTAGAAAACAGATTGAATCTCTCCAAATTACACTATTTCCTCAGATACAGTCTCTGAGTGCTTATATCAATATCGACAGCATTTATTCTGGTGCCATTGAAGGTGTGATGGATGGCATTAGAGCCTTTTCTGTTGTAACCATGGTTATGGAATACTTGCCCAAAGGAGGCCTACCTGGTTCCATCACTGCCTAGCTTTTGTGGGGCCATGTTTTGAAGGAAATTTTTTTGTTCAGTAATGTGAGTGGGATGAAATTAATACAGCCTTATTGGTGTGAGATATGAGCTTGGTCCTTGCCCAACTAGATCTCAAGGGGGAGACAATCATGACTATTTCAATGAGCCTTTGGGCCTTCTGTGAGCTGCTCTGAAATTCTTGTTTCATACTATATGTTAATTTTAATGCTAAATACCATAATTGCAGCTCTTTATATTTGGTGTTTTATGTTGTGATACAAGCAGTGTTTTAAGACTGACTCTGAGCATGTTGTGAACCTATTTGAGTGTAAGAGAGTGGCCAAAATCCTGTCACTTCACATAGCAGATCACACTAGAGTAAATCCATCAAACCAATGAGTATTTGGTGAGACAACTCCTCTGTAAGTTCCATGGATTCAAATGAGCCTACTCTAAGTGCTAAGCAGCAGGATTTTGGCCAGGTGTTATGGATTCTTGTAAGTTCTGATTCATATCCCAAATCCTGGTTCAGATCCTATGTGCACTATAAATAATGGTTTGTTTCTCTCAGCTTGGTTTTTGGTGATTGTAATTGGGTGCCTATAACAAACCCATATTTCTTCTCAATTTTCAGAAATACTCTCCAAAACTTCGGAAGTACTGTGAGACAATGGAATACTTCTTCCAAGTTGTTCATTTTCCAGTAGAGACTGAAACTTCTTTCCAGGCTGTTAGGAAGTGGGAAATTGAGAAGAGTTCTCTGGCTGTTTTGTTCTTACATCTAACTTTGCCAAGGTGAGTTAACAGCTTAGGGAGCCATTAAGTAAAAATTGGCTAGTACAGTAATAGAACAGAATAATACTGTGAAATTGTATCTAAGGAAACCAATGGAAAATATCTTCCATCTTCTCTTATTTTAAATATACCGACCTTTCCTTTATACCTCAGGTTTTTCAGTATATAATTTTCAAAGCTCATCCTGAGTTTATCTAAGATTACTCTAACTATGAAGCTGTATCTGAAAGGAAAAACTTGCCTCTTTCTGCAACATAACATTTTAGGACTGGGATGTTTTGAAAGAGGGCTGGGCAACTATTGCTTTTGAGGTCCTGTCCATTTTTGTGTTCTCTTGACCCTCTCCTCTTAGAACGTGTATGGGTGAAACAGGGAGAATTGCTGTTCCCAGAAGCTTCAATGACTACGTGTTCTCCTTTGAAACAAGATGTACACTCTGGTTTCTTTTGTCACTAAAAGCTCAAGACCAAACAAACAAAAAGGAGGGTGTACAAAATTGGAGGGGGCCTTTTTGCCACATGGTGCTCCTCTGGATACATGGAGTTGATCACTTCTGTTTTGACATCTAGCAGTCATAGTAACAATATTTCAAGATGCCAAATGGAAATGAAGACATAAGCTGATACTCCATAGTTCTACTGGATACCTGGTACAGTGGTGCCTTGATTTACGAACTTAATCCGTTCCGGAAGATGGGTGTAAATCGAAATGGTCGTAAGTCGAAGCACCATTTCCCATTGAAATGCATTGTAATGCAATTAATCTGTTCCGGCCGAAGAAAAAAAATCACACACACCCCAAAAAATCACTGCAAGACCCATCGGAAACACGATTAATCCCTTCCGGCCGAAGAAAAAAAATCACACACACCCCAAAAAATCACTGCAAGACCCATCGGAAACACGATTAATCCCTTCCGGCCGAAGGGGGGGGGGGGGAGAAAAGCAATCAAGCGTGCAAGACAGATGGAAATGGGGAAAAAGCAATGCAAAAAGCAAGCGAAGCATGCAAGACAGATCGTAAATGGGGAAAAAGCAATGCAAAAAGCAAGCGAGGCATGCAAGACAGATTGGAAATGGGGAAAGAGCAATGCAAAAAGCAAGCGAAGCATGCAAGACAGATCGGAAATGGGGAAAGAGCAATGCAAAAAGCAAGCGAAGCATGCAAGACAGATCGGAAATGGGGAAAGAGCAATGCAAAAAGCAAGCGAAGCATGCAAGACAGATCGGAAATGGGGAAAGAGCAATGCAAAAAGCAAGCGAAGCATGCAAGACAGATCGGAAATGGGGAAAGAGCAATGCAAAAAGCAAGCGAAGCATGCAGGACAGACCGGAAATGGGGAAAGAGCAAAGCAAAAAGCAAGCGAAGCATGCAAGACAGAACAGAAATGGGGAAAAAGCAAAGCACCAACAAACAAACAAACCCTGCAAGACCCATCGGAAATGGGGGGAAAAACTCCAAAAAGCAACCAAACCCCTCAAGGCCCATCGGAAATGGGGGGGGGGAACCAAAAAACAAACAAACCCCCCCAAGACCCATCACAGCACAGAAACATAACACCACCCCCCCCCCAGCCCAAAACCATGATGCAAAAACACCCAGAACAGTTTTTAAAAAGCAGAAAACAGCACCTTACCTTACTAGGCAGCCTCCTCCGATCGCACACTTTCTAACTGCTGGGGCGAAAGCACTACAAAGAAGCAGCCTCGTCGCCACCTACAGTTAGCAATTTGAATTTCCCACCTTTTCCCCCTGCCTTTTTCTGTTCATAACTCGAAGCTCCTGTCGCAAGTAGAAGCAAAATTTTGCGGCTGGAGCTGGTTGTAACTCGAAATGGTCGTAAGTAGTGACGTTCGTAAGTCGAGGCACCACTGTATATGGAAACCGTGATGAGGTATTCTCCTCTCCTTGTGGGGTGGGTGGGGCAGTGAAACTGTGTAGTGCTCTAAATCACATAGGAAGACTATTTGCATAGAGGAAATTCTTTACTCTAGATCCTCCCTGCCCTGGTGTGTGTGGGGAGGCATACCCAGTGAGGTACAGAGGTGGGAGGCATGTTGCATAATTGTAATTGCATGAGCATTGAAGGCCTGGAGATTAAGGAAGGGCTGAAGTCTGAACAGGACTTGTTAGGTTACTTTCTAAAAAGTGATTAGTTAGAATTAGAAGTCCAAGGTAGTTTGAATTAGAAGCCCTAAAAGTAGTTTGTTGCTGCTAATGTTAGTGTTAAATAGTTACTTGTAAAGCACAAATATAACTACTTATATTACCAATTAGTAAACATAATTACTCCATAATTATAAAGGTAACATGTTACAGTTACATTGGAAAAAGCAGGAAATTACCACTCATTGACTTATAATCATAATGTGATATACAGTGGTGCCTCGACTTACGAACATCCCGACGTACGACCATTTCGAGTTAGAACCAGCTCCGGCCGCAAAATTTTGCTTCTACTTGTGACCGGAGCTTCGAGTTACAACCAGAAAAAGGCAGGGGAAAAAGGCGGGGAATTCAAATTGCTAACCGTTGGTGGCGAAGAGGCTGCTTCTTTGTAGCTCTTTCACCCCAGCGGTTAGAGAGTGTGGGATCGGAGGAGGCTTCGGACTGCCTTGTAAGGTGCTGCTTTCTACTTTTTAAAAACTGTTCTGGGTGGATTTTCAGTGCGGTTTTGGGCTGGGTGGTGGGATTATGTTTCTATGCTGTGATGGGTCTTGCAGGGTTTGTTTGTTTTTTTGGGTTTTTCCCCCCCCCCCCCCATTTCTGATGGGTCTTGCACGGTTTGTTTGCTTTTGGGGTTTTTTTTCCCCCATTTCCAATGGGTCTTGCAGGGTTGGTTTGTTTTTTGGTTCCCCCCCCCCCCCCCATTTCTGATGGGTCTTGCAGGGTTTGCTTGCTTTTTGCTTTGCTTTTTCCCCATTTCCGAAGGGTCTTGCACAGTTTGTTTGCTTTCTGCTTTGCTTTTTTTGCATTTCCGATGGGTCTTGCATGGTTTGTTTGCGTTTTGCTTTGCTTTTTTGCATTTCCGAAGGGTCTTGCACGGTTTGTTTGCTTTCTGCTTTGCTTTTTTGCATTTCCGAAGGGTCTTGCACTGTTTGTTTGCTTTTCTTTTTTTTCCTTCCCTTTGACCGGAACGGATTAATCGCGTTTCCGATGGGTCTTGCATGGTTTGTTTGCTTTCTGCTTTGCTTTTTTTGCATTTCCGATGGGTCTTGTCGGTTTGTTTGCTTTCTGCTTTGCTTTTTTTTTTGCATTTCCGATGGGTCTTGCACAGTTTGTTTGCTTTCTGCTTTGCTTTTTTTGCATTTCCGAAGGGTCTTGCACGGTTTGTTTGCTTTCTGCTTTGCTTTTTTTGCATTTCCGAAGGGTCTTGCACGGTTTGTTTGCTTTTCTTTTTTCTTTTCCCTTCGACCGGAACGGATTAATCGCGTTTCCGATAGGTCTTGTAGGGGGTTTTTGTGTGTTTTTTTGGTGATTTTTTTTCTTCAGCCGGAACGGATTAATTGCATTCAATGCATTCCTATGGGAAATGGTGCTTCGACTTACGACCATTTCGAGTTACGACCGGAGTTCCGGAACCAATTAAGTTCATAAGTCGAGGCACCACTGTAACTGCTTTGCTGAGATGCGAGAAATTGTAACCAATGCACATAGTATTGTGTTTCATAAGGTAATTAATTACAGTTAAATAGTTATTTGTAACTCAGTATTTCTGCAAAGGATCTACATTGTGTTCTAGACAAACATCAGCACTTTTCAGAAGACTCTTGTGCTCCTGAAGATTGTTGCATTCAGTATCCTGGGAGGGGCTGTAGACAGAGAAGGCAAAATCAGGTAGCATGGCATTCATTGAGACACAAGAGCCTCATGCAAATACTTGCCTGAACATGGGACAAGAGTTATAAGTGGGATATGGCTTACGAGGACATCTGCTCAGTCGAATATGCTTAAGAGTTCCTTGTTCGATTTTTGTGTGCAATGTGCAAATGTCTGACTGACCTCATGGTGGCAGGATTATGTGGAGAGGCATGGCGCTGTTCAGCTGTTCAGGCAAATGCCTGAACAGGGCTACGGTTTTCTGTCCATCAGTCACCGCCGTTGCCGAATCTCACATTTGTAATAGTTTCCACAGGGGGGAGGGGGAGGAGAGGGTTTGAAGAAATTGTTTGTCAAGAAAAGTAGATTTTTTTCATCCTCAATTTTTAAAAACACATTGTTTGCTTCAGAATCCTTGATCTTTTGGATTGGAACTTCTGTAGAAACAGATGTCCTTGGGGCTGATGTTCATTGAACTGTTTACTGCAGCAGAATAGTGTAGCACAAGAATGCTGATTTCCAATATAGCTGTCTTCTGGATGAATGTGAAGAAGCCTTTCTGAAGAACCCTGAAGGGAAGCCCCAGCTTATCTACCACCGAGTGGGAGATGGACAAGTCAGTTCAGATTCTGCGGAGCACTTAATTGAGCAGGTTCATTATGTGAACAAAGCCAAGGTAATAAGAAATTGCCCAAGGTTGGTACATTTACCACAACTGGTTTTCTTCTTGTTTTGTAGTAGAGCACTTGTAAAAGTAAATATAGCCTTAAAAGAAATTGTACTTTGCCCCCTTTTTACATTTCGTGGAGGATGCTGTCAGCCAACGGAATTGTGCACAGTTAAGCAACTGGATGCTGCCTGGGGGCTTTGAGGAGTTGTAGTTCAACTCATCTGGAGGGCAGCAGTTTCGGGAAGGCTCTCAGATAACTCAACAAATACTTTGACTCCACTACGTAAGGACCATAGTGCCAGACATGGTTAGGAGAGGTTGTTCTGGAAAAGGGAAAAACCACATCTAGTCTAAAGTTGAATGGAAACTGTATTTTGATAAAAAGCAATATGCCAGATCATCTAGGCCACCTCCCAATGTTACTGAAGTAAAGGTCCCTTTATCTGTAGCCAGCAAAGCCACAGATGATCTAGATCAGGGGTCTCCAGACTATGGCCCGCGGGCCACATCCGGCCCGCCTTGCTGTTTTATCCAGCCTGTTCCCTTCAGCCTGTGCACGCATGGGGGCAGGCGGGTGTGTATGCGTGCATCTGGGCCCGCGGGCAGACATCCAGGTGGACGGGATTGCATGCGGGCAGGCAGGTGGATGTCTGGGTGGGCAGGGGTGTGTGGAGGTGTTTGGGTGGGCATGCACGCACGTTCCTTTGGCCCTCAAGAATGGGGAAAATATACGATGTGGTCCTCACTCTGAAAAGTTTGGAGACCCCTGATCTAAATTGTAGTCAGCTAACATCTTGTCTTCCCCTATTCTGATCTAGGCTTTTTAGGAATCCAGATATTTGTTTGTCATTGGCAAGGAGAATAGTGTAGTGCACTGGTTTTCATTATCAAGATGTTTAATTAAAAAAAAAAGATACAAGTTTTAATATGCATGAGATTTTTAGACTTTCCTAATTCTTTATTCTGGGAGTTCCACCTAGCATATAGTTACTTACAGACACTAAAATGTGGCTCACCTGGGAGAAAGGCCAAAGTTGGAAGGCTGTGTGGCTTCGTCAGGCCTAGTTCAGAAAGGAAGCTGCCTCATTGCTAGCTGAGAGGTTCGTTTTTGAACAGGAAACTAGGTCTGGCTAGGCCACAACGCCTTTTCATCTTTGGCCTTTCTCACAGGTGGAGCACATTTAGCTGTCTGCTGGTGTCTGTATGTCAGGTGGAACTCCTAGCATGGAGAATTGTGGGATTTGTAGTTCAAATAAATCCCTAAATCCCTTGCCTAGGTTTTAATAGAAGATCTTTAGAAGTACCAGCTTCTTAAGTTAACATCTGTATGTAGATATAATTTTTTCAGAATATCACCTCCCAGTTTCTTCTCCCTCAACTCCAGATCATCAGGCATTCAGGAGGCCCAGAAGAGGGAGCGTTTGAAGTTTATAATTATGTGGAGAAGACCATAAAACAGGTATTTTCTCAAAGGCCTCTACTTTGAGAGTCAAGCATATGGTGGGAAAACAACATATGACTCTAATCTATACAAACGATAAAGTATGTATATTTTCACTGTAGCTCATTTAACATGAGGTTTTGTTTTTATTTCTGTTTAGATATGTAGGGCCATTTTAAACAATATGCTTTTGGATGTATGTCTAAGATGCTTCAGGTATTTATGTGAAAATGTAAATTAGACATAGAAATAGCATGAATGCGTTTGCAAGCAATTATGTCTTATATGTGACACTGACAATGCCAGCTTCATGCTTACCCTTGGTGACAAACCTACATTTACTTATAAATGTGTGAAGGGCCATTCTTTGAGAAAATGGATGTTTCTTATATTATATATTCTGGAAAATATACAGAATACAGATTTAAATGTATTCTGTAATTCACCTACATGTTACTCAAGAATGAGTGACCAAATAGAACATGGGAAGGGGGACTGCAGATGTCGTTGGATTGCAGCCAACATAGCCAATAGGGAGGGAGAATAGGAGCTGCTGTCTAACACCTGGGGGGCTCATCCAGAAGGTTTCTTTTTGGATTCCTAGCCACTATTTTAAAGATTTTTCAACTCACTGCTTCTGTTGTCTGGTGATTGCCGTTAGCACAGTTGAAAGACATAATTTACAAGCTGCTGTTGCTCTCCACTTGCCCTGGGAGTTTAAAATGCCAGCCACTTACCTTTTTAAAAAAAATTCTGGTGTACACTGTGAGACCAGTAGAGTTTGCTCTGGGAGTATGATCAGCTAGCAACTCAGAAATTCTATAGGGGTGAACACAATCCGGAAGCAGTCCATTGTGGTTTTCAAGATGATGACTTGTTGAGAGTGAGGAGATACTCTTGACTTTGTTGTTCATATCAAATAGGAAGGCTGATCAGGATAAAAGTGGAAATACTGATGGATGGATGTAAACTATCTATTCCTGAGCAGAAAGCTTTTTGAGCTATCAGAATGTGGAAAAGTTAGGGCTTAATTTGAGTTTCAGTTCACTTGTGTGTGTGGGGGTGTCTACTACTTGATTCAGAGGTTAACAGGAATCCTTCATTTCTGATATCCTGTCAAGCTATGGGAAACATGAGGCTTCTGCACACACACTTTATTTGTTTCTTCTCATTCACATGTCAGACACTAGTCGATCATGGTACAAATGCAGGGAGAACTTCACCTTGTTTTTACAGGATGCAGTGCCACCATTACTGAGCACATGGTTCCCCAGTGATGCCAGAGGATTTGGTCTAAAGATTGATTTCCGGTTTTAAACTAGCCACTTAGACGCACTGTAGTTTCTTTAAACTGGTGTCCAAGGACAAGCTGCAGTCTGAAAAAACCAGTATGATCCTACCATGTTCACTGAGATTGGATTTCACAGAGTCTGTGGTTTGTTTAAAATCAGAATCTCCTTCCAATCTCCTCCTCGTAGGCTCCAAAACGAAGGGGGAAGTGTGTGTACCCTAGGCTAGCTGTGTCTCATTTTCATAGTAGAATACCATTGCTCCCTGCTAGGTCTGAACTTGTCCCATGCATGGTCCTGTAGCACATGAACTGCTAATAAAGGGTTGCGCTGTTGAGTCTTGTCTTGTGTGTTGTCTTCTGTCTCAGCATCATAGTTCATGATCTCACATCTGAGATTTGGAGGCAAGGCTTTGGGGGCAGGTCTAAGCTTCAGTTTCTTGCTGTTTGGAGATTGGCTGCTTCTTAACAAGGAGCCACTCACTGCCTCTTCATAGTATTTGTTTGTATCTCCCCTCAGGACATATTGGGCTGTGAAATCACACAACCAGAAGAGAAAGATGCAACAGATAGTAGTGAAGTCTCTGCTTCTGAAGAGGAGATTTTTGGGGACGTCCTGTGGGATGCGCACGATGAACAAGAACAGATGGAGGCTTTCCAGCAGGCTTCCAACTCGACTTGTGAGCTTGGATTTGAGAAGGTGAGTTCATTTCCCTCCTTCAGGCAAAGAAGTGTTTATGTCTGTTTCCTTTTCCTTTGCATGAAAGCTGCCACTCTGCAGAAAGAGCAGTGTTTCAGAACAGTCCCAGAGGTTTTCAGTCCTTGGGCTGAAGGAGGCCATATGTGTTAAGCAGATGACACACTTGGTTCTGGGACAAACGCCAAAAGTGTCTGTATTAACATCTTGTAGATAGGATCCTTGCTTCTCTTTTTGTGGGAGAAATGTCTTGATACTGTTCCAGCTTGTTCTTGGCCTCTAGCTACTGAAATGTTGTTGTTTAGTCATTAAGTTGTGTCCGACTCTTCGTGACCCCATGGACCAGAGCACGCCAGGCCCTCCTGTCTTCCACTGCCTCCCGGAGTTTGGTCAAATTCATGTTGGTAGCTTCGATGACACTGTCCAACCATCTCGTCCTCTGTCGTCCCCTTCTCCTCTTGCCCTCACACTTTCCCAACATCAGGGTCTTTTCCAGGGAGTCTTCTCTTCTCATGAGATGGCCAAAGTATTGGAGCCTCAGCTTCAGGATCTGTCCTTCCAGTGAGCACTCAGGGTTGATTTCCTTCAGAATGGATAGGTTTGATCTCCTTGCAGTCCAGGGGACTCTCAAGAGTCTCCTCCAGCACCACAATTCAAAAGCATCAATTCTTCGGCGGTCAGCCTTCTTTATGGTCCAGCTACTGAAATAGCAGGACATATTTCTTGAAGTATAAAAGTGTGTCTCTTAAATCTGTGCTACTATGTAGAGAGATTTCCAGCCCCTTCACTGATTCTTGCTAATCTAAGTGGCGGGTTTGGGACTAGAAGGATTCATATGAATGAATGGCTTGGAGATGGGGAAAAAGTGTTGCAAAGAACTAAACAAAACCTCCTAATGCATCCGTATATTCTCCTTTTATATACTTATGTGGCAAATAAATCTAAAGTATATTTACTGGCACTTGGGGTTTAGAACCACAGTGGAAAATCAGTTATGGGTGAATCTATTACTGAAAACCTCTGGTACATTTTTTTAAATTCATGATTGTTCTACAAGTTTAACTGAGATTCCATGCATGTTTCCAAAGCCCTGTGGTGCCGTGCCCATATAGTTAACTTTTAACCACACTAACTTAAATATAAGGCAGTTAAAATCAGCAAGTCATTAATTCACATAGTTGGGACTAAACTGTGGGGATGTCTAAGAATCTGTTACGTCCCTTTATCAAACCTTGAGGTCAACAAGATGCATAAATAGATTTTTGAGTCACTCTGTTTCTTGGCCCCAAAACTCATCATTCTTTTGTTTGTTTATTTCACAGTATTATGAGCGTCTGAATGACCTGGTGGCAGCTCCAGCACCAATTCCACCCCTCCTTGTGTCTGGAGGACCAGGATCTGGGAAATCTCTCCTTCTTTCAAAGTGGTACTTCTTTTAAAAAGCTTTTTCATTACAATTAGTTGGTGTGTCTGCGTTACATGGCTATATCACTTTGATACCACTTTAACTATGATGGTTCCTGTCCTAATACATCCTGGGATTTCTGGTTTGGTGAGGTACTTAGATTTCTCTGTTGTAGTTCAGGGGGATACATTAGTACCTCACAAATCCCAAGATTCCTTAGGCTGAACTGGTATGATTGTAGTATCAAACTGATATAATTGTATAGTGCCGATATACCTATGATTTCTTGCCTCCTTCCAAACAGAAAGATTCAGCAAGACTAGCAGCATATTATAGGGAGAAAGAAAACATAAAGGTCCACTGGAAGTTTTTCAGAGCATCCTTTTGTGGCCAAACAGTTCGATTCACCAGCTGAGTATAAGCATAATGGCTCTGCTGAATGCATGATGGTAAATTGCCATTTAACAGTAAGATACATGAGCACAAGTGTGTCATGCAAAGCACAAGGCTCAAGCATCCTCCCTTCTGTTCCTCTTGCACATCCAAAAGAAAGAACAAATCAAAATGTTATTTTCCTTTAGAACTGGGCTGGGCAGGGATGAAGTGGAGCCAAGGCTCACAGGGTTGAATCTCTGGAACCTTTTGAGTAGCAGGAACTATGACATCATTGGCAGCCCTTCTCAGATTCTCCTATTACTTTTGAATCTAGCTGCAGTCTTCACAGAAGGTGAGACAAAAATGGGTTTTTCGAAGAATCGAATATTGTTGTGTGGTGTACCTGTTGTAATGCAAAGTACTTGGGGGTGTTTTTTTTGAGGCTGAACCCGGACAAAACGGAGGTCCTGAGGGTGGGTGGCCCCACCGTCAGCGGTCTGGGAAACTCTCTCATTTGGGGGGGGGTGACTCTTACCGCTAAGAGTGAGGTTCGCAGCTTGGGGATCCATCTGGACCCGGCGCTCACCATGGAAACTCAGGTGGCGTTGGTGGTCCGTACCGCCTTTTTTCATCTTTGGCGGATAGCCTAGCTGCGACCCTATCTTGATGTTGGGGCGCTCACTACCTTGGTACATGCGCTCGTAATCTCGAGATTAGACCACTGTAATGCGCTCTACGTGGGGCTGCCTTTGAGGTTGATGCGGAGACTCCAAGTGGTGCAGAACGCGGCGGCCAGACTTCTTAGTGGAGTGAGAAAATATCATCATATCTCTCCCACTCTGGCCGCTTTGCATTGGCTGCCCATTCAGTTCCGCATTGACTTCAAAGTCTTAATGCTAACGTACAAAGCCCTAAACGGTTTAGGGCCTCGATACTTGGCGGAACGCCTACTCCCACCAAAATCTACCCGGATCACCCGATCGAGTCAGGAGGTGAGGTTGAGGAGCTTGACGCCGAGGGAGGCCCGGAAGGAAAAAACAAGAAACCGGGCCTTCTCGGCGGTAGCTCCTCGCCTCTGGAATAACCTTCCTCCAGTGATTCGTGCGGCCCCTTCGCTGGGCACCTTTAAAAACCAATTAAAAACTTGGATGTTTACGCAGGCCTTCCCTCCAGTGAACACTTGATTTCTTTTTTCTTTTTATTTCTCTTTTCCTTTTCCCTTCTCCATCTTGAATTATTTGTCTATTGATGTTATATTTTATATTTTTATATATTTTTTATATTTTGTTATGTATGTTATGCGTGTTGGAAGCCGCCTAGAGTGGTCGTCTGACCAGATAGGCGGGGTAAAAATACAATAAATAAATATTTTTTTTCCCTTGAGAGGACAATAAAGAGGCATTTTTACTCAATATAAACTCACTCCTCATATATTGATATGGACCAATCCAACAACCTGCATTTTGAATTCTTCTTACAGTGGAGGAGGGGTTGACCATAGAGACTGTCATAATGGCCACCTGCATTTCCTAATTTAACACCACATCAGTGGAGGTGGGCACTGGAAATGCAGATGGGGGCGCGGATCACTCACCTTATAAACTTCCATGGATCAGCATATCAGCAAGGAATTGCTTTCACTTTTTCTCTTCCTTCCCTGTGCACTGAAGGATGAGGAGAAGTAAATTGCTCTCAGTCCAGTTATGGTAGCAAGCTCAACCTTTGAGGAAGCACTGTAGCTCAGTCGCAGGGGATATGTATGGGGGCCTTAAAAATGAATGACTGTTTTATGTAGATCTGGCAAGAGGAGTTTGCAGCTATTTAGATGTTATTGGGCCATCTTCCACCGGGCTTCGCCTACATGGCCAGGGGTCAGGAACTTGGAGAGTGTAGGTCCATTAGAAATGGAAGAGATTCTTCATCCTGACACAGAAAATGTGGATGGCTCAGTTTTGAGACTTGTCTGTTCCTGTACTAGCCCGGATGTTTTGCTCTGAGTGACCTTCCTCTCATCTTCCTTTTCCACTCATTTTTAAAACATATTAAAGCAAGCTTGAAGTGTAGCAATGTATTTGTAATTAGCATTGCAATAGGTTTGAAGTTAGATATGAAAACATAGCTTCCAGAAATGTGGTTGGGTTGACACTCCTCTCCATCTCCCTCTGCCTTCCTCAACAGGATCCAGTTGCAACAAAAGCACTCGCCAAATA
Organism: Intellagama lesueurii; assembly: GCA_037013535.1. Classification (NCBI taxonomy): domain Eukaryota; kingdom Metazoa; phylum Chordata; class Lepidosauria; order Squamata; family Agamidae; genus Intellagama; species Intellagama lesueurii. The sequence continues at coordinate 75,948,896 of JBAJHW010000006.1, forward strand.
CGCTCATTCTGTACCATTTTGTTGGTAAACCTTTGTCTAGCAGTTCAGAGCCTGCGCTGATCCTCAAACGTTTCACTTTAAAGGTACTTCCACTTTACCATGGATGAGCGAACACTTTTAAGGATCTGAATGTCTGTGCATTGAATAAGAGGACAATGAGAATTTAGAGTTCTCATATATTTAGTACTAATCTTCTATTACCCACTTGATTAAACCTGGTATCTATTTTGTCTTAAATTTGAGTAAATTTGCCTAAAATTTCAGGGGGGAAAACAGTCTTTTGAATACCTATGCATGTATATATATGTATATGAATTATATGAGTTAAATTACGAGGGAAAAATGTATAGAGTGTGCAGAGTGAGTAATGTTTTTTGCAGCTATTTTCAGCCATCTGGATAGTGAAGAAAAGACACATGGTTTTTCCTCTATTTGTGGCTGTAGGCAACCCCAATCTGTTTTTTCAATTGGCAGCACATCATATTACCACTAGGCTAGTTCCTCCTGGTTTACATATTGATGATACATTTACAGAAATAATACTTTTAACTCATCTAAATACCCTAACTCTTAACTCTCCATGGCAGACTTAGAAGAGCATTTTGTCAGCTCCTGCTCTCAGAAGCCTCTGCTATACCTCAGGTTCATTGGCTGGAATGATTTGGCAGGAATTGTTCATCTTCTTGAAAAATATTATTGTAACTGTATTTCTTTTATGTAGGGCTGGACCACATCAGTGGGCTCTTGGGGCAGATTATCTGCCCTGGGATCCTTTGAAGGCCACACAGGTCATCAAAAATGAAAAGAAACCAAATACAACAAAAGTGAACGTGCCGGGAAGTCCACTTCTAGTCTTGGAAAAATTATTTGGTTTCAAATATTGCTAGGGGAGTCACCTATTTAAAAAGTGAACCAGTGCTCATTCCTGTTTCTTTATGAGGTTTTATTTTTTGGTGTATGGACAGGGAATCTAATAGGGCAGTGGGGCATGAAAACAGTGCCAGGGCTATATCCTCTGCATTTCCCAGCTTTAATACAATCATCTGTCATTCCCTTTTGTGTCTTCTTTTTAGAGTGAAAATACAGTATACAGGAAATGTCATGGGATCATAGGATGGAAAACTTAACTGGAATCTAATGGTGTTTGAGTTTGTGTCTAATACCCTCTCCTCCCCCCCCCCCTTCAAATTTAGGTAAAACATTTCTGTTCATCTTTATAATTCTGTAGCTTCTGCAGCATTCCTGGTTAGTCTCACCTTCAACACTGGATCCAGCCAAATTATCAGAAGAATTTCCTCGTTGGCTGGAGAAACTTTCTGCTCATCACCAAGGCGGTATTATAATAATTATTGACTCTATCGATCGAATCCAGGTAACATCTGCAATATTTTCTCCTTTTGTATTACTGAGAAATGAATTAGGATTGCATGTGTTATTTGGTGGTTATTTTATTATTCAGCATTTTTGTTTCTATTGAGTAAAAAAAGCAAAGCAAAGTATGCTGCTTATAGACCGCCCCATAGCGCTTAAAGCACTCTCTGGTCAATTTACAATTATGCAGGCTACACATTGTGCCCCTCCCTCCAGCGAGCTGGGTACTCATTTTACCAACCTCAGAAGAATGGAAAGCTGAGCAAACCTTGAGCCAGCTACCTGGGATTGAACCCTGGGTTGTGAGCACAGTTTTGGCTGCAGTACAGCAGTTTAACCACTGTGCTACGAGGCTTTTGGAATGCTAAGTATTGCTTATTATACAACAATTGTATTTTCTTTTGTATAAAATAGACAACTGAGTTCCACAAAAAACCACCTGAAGTGTGGTTTTCTTTCCCTTTTAACTCTGCTTTGTGTTGGGTAGAGAGCAGCCAGAACCACTTCTCTCAGAGAGACATATGGAAAGCAAATGCAGCTGGGAGGCTGAGGGAACTTCGCTTTTTGTACCCATCTTTTTCAGCAATTACGAATACTTTCTGTATTTTTGTAGATGTTGCCTGTGATCCCAGTGTTCATAAGCCAGAGGGTTCTTGTTATAGAGAAGATTCACATTTGAAGGGGTTTTTCTGTGGGAGATTGCAATAAATTCATGCATTTGTGTTTATAGAGGAAGATAAATACTAAAAATCTGGAGTGTGAAGATTCTTTTCTTAAAACTAGTGTCTTTAATGTTTTAATTAGTTCTCAGTTTTTGATCTTTTATTTTCAATTAAACAATTAAATTTTCAGCAAGCGGAAAAGCATATGAAATGGCTGATCGATCCCCTGCCAGTGAATGTAAGGGTTGTAGTATCCGTGAATGTTGAAACTTGCCCCCAGGCATGGAGGTATGTTTATTTGGTACCCTTCACAATCTGGTACCCTGAATTGCAAATCCCCCACCCCTGCAGCATGAGGATGCTAGATGGGAACCTGTAACATATCAAACAGTGCTTAGAATGTAAAGAATGTTTCCGGATTAATGGCTGTGGGGAGGCAGATGTGTAGGAAAAGCCATGGGGTCTTTTCCATCTGAGTAGAAAGGGAAGGTAAAGTAATAGAAAAGGGCTTGGCTCCCCACTGAAAGTGAATAGTGGGGATATGTAGAGTGGACAACATACAGTAGGACTCCTCTATCCACAGGATCAGTATCCGCTGATTCACTTCTTCGCTGGCTGAAAATACTAAATAAAACCACCCAGAAATACTTATTTATATGTATTTCTAGGGTGTATTTACCAGAACTGGCCACTGAAGGAAGCAAGAAACCATGCAGCCTATCACATTTGATAATTCTGTGTTTTTCTGCATTCCCGGGGGGGGGGGGGGGGGGAGGCATTGGAACTGACCTGTAGCGGATACCACGGTCCTATTCTATAAAATAAGCTATGGTATGTTGGGAAAACAAGTCAGACCTTTCAACATCACAGTAATCCAAGTTTATGCACCAACCACCGATGCTGAAGAGGCTGAAATTGACCAATTCTATGAAGACTTACAACACCTTCTAGAACTGACACCAAAGAAAGAGGTTCTTGTCATTATAGGGGACTGGAATGCCAAAGTAGGGAGTCAAGAGATAAAAGGAACAACAGGTGAGTTTGGCCTTGGAGTTCAAAACGAAGCAGGGCAAAGGCTAATAGAGTTTTGTCAAGAGAACAAGCTGGTCATCACAAACACTCTTTTTCAACAACAGAAGAGGCGACTCTACACATGGACATCACCAGATGGGCAATACCGAAATCAGATTGATTATATTCTCTGCAGCCAAAGATGGAGAAGCTCTATACAGTCAGCAAAAACAAGACCTGGAGCTGATTGTGGCTCTGATCATGAGCTTCTTATAGCAAAACTCAAGCTTAAACTGAAGAAAGTAGGAAAAACCACTGGGCTAGCCAGGTATAATCTAAACCAAATCCCTTATGAATACACAGTGGAAGTGAAGAACAGATTTAAGGAACTAGGTTTGGTGGGCAGAGTGCCTGAAGAACTATGGATGGAGGCTTGTAACATTGTACAGGAGGTAGCAACAAAAACCATCCTAAAGAAAAGGAAATGCAAGAAAGCAAAGTGGTTGTCCAAAGAGGCCTTACAAATAGCAGAGAAGAGAAGGGAAACAAAATGCAAGGGAGATAGGGAAAGTTACAGAAAATTGAATGCAGATTTCCAAAGAATAGCAAGGAGAGACAAGAGGGCCTTCTTAAACGAACAGTGCAAAGATATAGAGGAAAAGAATAGAAAGGGAAAAACCAGAGATCTGTTCAAGAAAATTGGAGCTATTAAAGGAACATTTTGTGCAAAGATGGACATGATAAAGGACAAAAATGGTAGGGACCTCACAGAAGCAGAGGACATCAAGAAGAGGTGGGTAGAATACACAGAGGAATTATACCAGAAAGATCTGGACGTCCCAGACAACCCAGATAGTGTGGTTGCTGACCTTGATTGAGCCAGACATCCTGGAGAGTGAAGTCAAGTGGGCCTTAGAAAGCATGGCTAACAACAAGGCCAGTGGAGGTGATGGCATTCCAGTCAAACTATTTAAAATCTTAAAAGATGACGCTGTTAAGATGCTATACTCAATATGCCAGCAAGTATGGAAAACTCAGCAGTGGCCAAAGGATTGGAAAAGACCAGTCTATATCCCAATCCCAAAGAAGGGCAGTGCCAAAGAATGCTCCAACTACCGTACAATTGCACTCATTTCACACTCTAGCAAGGTTGTGCTCAAAATTCTCCAAGGTAGGCTTCAGCAGTATGTGGACCGAGAACTCCCAGAAGTACAAGCTGGATTTCGAAGGGGCAGAGGAGCTAGAGACCAAATTGCTAACATGTGTTGGATTATGGAGAAAGCCAGAGAGTTCCAGAAAAACATCTACTTCTGCTTCATTGACTATGCAAAAGCCTTTGACTGTGTGGACCACAGCAAACTATGGCAAGCTCTTAAAGAAATGGGAGTGCCTGACCACCTGTTCTCTCTCCTGAGAAATCTATATGTGGGACAGGAAGCAACAGTTAGAACTGGATATGGAACAACTGATTGGTTCAAAATTGGGAAAAGAGTACGAAAAGGCTGTATATTGTCTCCCTGCTTATTTAACTGATATGCAGAATACATCATGTGAAAGGCAGGACTGGATGAATCCCAAGCCGGAATTAAGATTGCCAGAAGAAATATCAACAACCTCAGATATGCAGATGATACCACTCTGATGGCAGAAAGTGAGGAGGAATTAAAGAACCTCTTAATGAGGGTGAAAGACGAGAGTGAAAAAAATGGTCTGAAGCTCAACATCCAAAAAACTAAGATCAGGGCCACTGGCCCCATCACCTCCTGGCAAATAGAAGGGGAAGACATGGAGGCAGTGACAAATTTTACCTTCTTGGGCTCCATGATCACTGCAGATGGTGACAGCAGCCACGAAATTAAAAGACGCCTGCTTCTTGGGAGGAAAGCGATGACAAACCTAGATAGCATCTTAAAAAGCAGAGACATCACCTTGCCGACAAAGGTCAGCATAGTCAAAGCTATGGTTTTTCCAGTAGCAATGTATGGAAGTGAGAGCTGGACCATAAAAAAGGCTGATCGCCGAAGAATTGATGCTTTTGAATTGTGGTGCTGGAGGAGACTCTTGAGAGTCCCCTGGACTGCAAGGAGATCAAACCTATCCATTCTGAAGGAAATCAACCCTGAGTGCTCACTGGAAGGACAGATCCTGAAGCTAAGGCTCCAATACTTTGGCCATCTCATGAGAAGAGAAGACTCCCTGGAAAAGACCCTGATGTTGGGAAAGTGTATTGGCAAGAGGAGAAGGGGACGACAGAGGACAAGATGGATGGACAGTGTCATCGAAGCTACCAAGATGAATTTGACCCAACTCCGGGAGGCAGTGGAAGACAGGAGGGCCTGGCGTGCTCTGATCCATGGGGTCACGAAGAGTTGGACATGACTTAACGACTAAACAACAACAACTATTTCCTTTTGTCATTGATGACATGGACACTTTGCAGTATATATGGAGAGCATTTTGTATATCACATTCAAAGGAGCATTTCCAAGTGGCTGCTGCTCCACTAGCCGAATAGAGCATTTTTCTAGTATTTGTATACTGCAGTGTGAGGAAAAGGATGATATTCCTCCTTACTGCTATTCAAAACATGCAAAGTAATGAATGTGTTCCGACTTTATCTGATGTCCAGAAAAGCCCAAACATCATAGAGTGGGTGTTTCATAGAACAGCCTGAGAAACAGAAAGTGGGAGAAGGAGGTAGTGTGTGGAAAACATGCTGAAGTGGGGAAATTATGCTAAAGTGGTTGAAACATACTGGGGAGTCTGTAAGTGTTCAGTTTGGACAGTGTGGGATCCCCCTAGGACAGGGTTGGGCTACTTTAATCAGTCTGGGGGCAAATGTTGGTTCCGCTGCAAGCCTTGCCCCCTCATTGTAGCATGCTACCAAAATCAGCAGCACCCACCAAGCCAAGACTCACATCAACGCTACCAAAAATTATATTTAGACACTGAAACAATGTGTATGGGAAATGAGCACCTTGTTTTTGAGTAGAATACTGCTTGTAAGAAGTTTTGAGAACAGTAGTTGTGTTCTGAAACAAGATGCTTGTGTCCTGAGCACATTGTTTTGGTGTCTAAATGTCATGTTGTTTTTTTAAATTATGGCAAGACAAATATTGTGTGTCACCGCTGGGTGTGTATATATAGGGATTTGCAGTTTCTTCATATAGTCAAATTGTGTTGCTAAATATGGTCTTGTCATTCAGAGTACAAATACGTAGGCTTCATAAATATGTGTTGCTTTTTTAATATGTATGTACTTCTAATTGAATCTATTATTTGTACTTCTGCTCCATTACCAACTAAAGAAGTAATTTTTGACTCTCTCACTGAAAGGTTATGGCCGACTCTTCATCTTGATCCACTGAATGCTAAGGATGTCAAATCTCTCATTAATAAAGAATGCAGCTGTGCAGACCTGAAGCTAACTAATGAGCAGGTATTGCTGTTTTATATCTGTGTATAATCTAGAAGTTATTAAATTGAGTCACAGCAAGACACCCGAAGTTAAAAAAACAACTCTGCCATATCTGTAACTGTTCTCTCTCTCTCTATTTTTAAAAGATTTTATTAAATTCAAACACAGATAACCAGTAATCAAACTAAGCTGAGAACTTTGGTCACCCATTACAACTTTAACACTCATATTTATGTATAAATCACTATATTTTGGGTATACTGCTTTTCATCCATATTTGTAAGTTTTCTCTTAATTAAGCAAAGTTGTGGTATGTTGGAAAAATGATGAATCAATAAGGCTAACGTGCTCTTAAGGAATCTGCTTCGTCATACATAAAATCCTGTTGGAGTTAACAGGTCATTTTATACTTACCTGCGTGCCTTTCAATTGATTTCAAAGTGACTTGTGTTCCTCTTTCCTCTTTTTTGCACTTGTGAAGCTTGGCTTCCAAATGCTGGGTGCATGATTGAGATGAAAGAATTCTGCCTTCCCAAAAGTCTGTTAGCTACATTTAGTTGTCAGTATTAAGAAACCTCTTTATCAAAAGTGGCTAAATTAAGGCATTACCTCAAAGGAAAAGCCAGTTAAATATGGTTTTGTATGTTAGGATTTGCAGTCTATGGTTTATGATAAGGTAAAAAACCAAAATCAGAAACTGTAGTTTAAACTAGGTTTATAGACCATGGTGTGTGCTGACTGTGGCCAGTGTATTGTCTGAACTGGCAACCCATAGTTCATTAATAATTATGTACCATCAAGTAAAATTCTGACTTATAGCAACTCTTTCCAGGGTTTTCCAGGTAGAGAATACTCAGAAGTAGTTTGCCATTCCCTTCTTCTATGGGCATTCTGGGATTATGCAGCTTGCCCAAGGCCACACAAGTTGGCTCTACTCACAGGAGGCACACTGGGAAATAATCGGAACTGCCAACTTCTGGCTCTGCAACCAGATACCTAAACCACACTGAGCTATCCAGCCAGCTATCCGTAGTTCATTACTTATTAATTAAAGCATTTGTTTATCATCTTTCAACCTCGCAGTGGACTAAAATTGTTAAATGCAGATTTAAAAACATTATCAAAATGGACAAAACATTCTTTAAATGCCAGCTTTAAAAAGATGCAGTCCTAGAAATTAAAGGCCCTGCAGAATAATACAGCTTTAGCTGCTTGATGGACCCTGCTGGGAACTTCCAGCAAGCACTGGGCCAACTTCCTTTTCTGATATGTGGCTAGGCTAGAGCTCAGCCTTTCCTAGGCCATAAAGTTTCCAGCCCAGTCTTTCTGCAGGGAGCACAATTTAGGTGTGGGTCTGGCAGGGGGAACTCCCAGAACAGAGAATTTTGGGATTTGGAATCGAAAGATGCTTCCACAAATGGCACATACATAGAGGCAAGTTGACATCATGACTTCCAGAATTACGGTAGAAGATGCAGAAGTATGCTCCCATGACCTCCTCTTTCAAAATTGTAATTGTTTAGAGGTTGCGTTTCCTTCACATTGCAAGGTATGCCAGTGATAATGGGTTCCTATGGGATTTTTTCCCCTTTTTGTGGCTGTATGCTTTTGTACAGTTTTCAATTTTGCATTAAAATAAATTAATTTCGCACTTATGTATGTGTGTTCTCACTTCCAGGAGAAGAAGCTTGAGAAACTCTGCCATTCAGCTGCAACTTGTAATGCTCTTTATGTCACTCTTTTGGGCAGAATGGTGGCTGGGTATGTTGAATAAATGCTGTAATGATGTAATGTTTCACATGTGTTCTGTTAACAAATGAATGATTATGGATTAACAACATAAAATTGGGAGGAAATGGTGCCCTTGAAGCCAATTGAAGTTTTGCCATTGTTTTTAGTGGGATCTTGATTTCACAGTGATCTGATTTTCATATAATCCTGCACCATGGTTTAGCACTGTGTCGGCACATCTTGGGGTTGCAGCCCCCTCTCCTTTGTCTCCTTTGGAGACAGATTGGAAGCTCTTCATCCCACTGCGTAGAGGGAACACTGAGGTGGACAATTTGTGATTTTTCAGAGGTTGTTAGATTGCAGCTCCCATCAGTCCTACTAAATATAGCCGATGGCGAGAGATGATGGGGTGTTGCCGTTCAAAGTTGCCCAAGCCAGGTTTTTAAATTTTGGTTTGTTGACAGAAGTCAGGATTACATCATAGTTCATCATCACATCATATATCTCATATCTGTTTTTTAATTCTGTATACAGTGGTGCCTCGCTAGACGATTGCCTCGCAGGACGAGGAAATTGCTAGACGATGCCTTTTTGCGAGCGCTACTGCGCTTCGCAAAACGATGTCTCTCTATGGCGATTTTCGCTAGACGATGAGGTTTCCCCATAGGAGTGCGCCGACTAGTGGTCAAAAGCTGTCAATGCAGCTGTCAGTGCATTCCTATGGGGACCCTCACTCGCTAGACGAGGTTTCCCTATGGGAAATTTCGCAAGACGAGTGCCTTTTCCCTTGGAACGCATTGAAGCGATTTCAATGCATTCCAATGGGAAAACGTGCTTCGCTAGACGATGTTTTCGCTAGACAGCGATCCTCGTGGAACGGATTAACATCGTCTAGCGAGGCACCACTGTAGTTAACAAATCTATATCAATCAAAAAATCTAAATAAAATTTAAAGACTAAACAAACCAAGGTTCTTAGTTTGGGTATAACAACAAACTAATTAGCTTAAATCAGAAAATAGATGCTTCTTTCTGATTTCTTCCCCATGGTGTGCATAGACGGGGTGGCAGCACAGAGCACGTGAACCTGAAATTTGCTTCTGTTTTTCAGAGAGGATTAACCATTGTTTCTGAAGTGAACCATTGAGTATATAAAAACTGATGTGAAAACTTGCATTTTGGCATTTGTTGTCCAAGAAATAACATCTCCAAGCCCTCACGGGAGACAGTGATACCAGTACAATCCTCTGGGCTATGACCTGGTGCTGGCTTAGCAGTTGTAACTCTTATCAAGTGTTAGCAACAATTCCTATTGGGATCACCTTGTAAAACACAATGCACAAAAATGTATGAACTAAACTAGCTTTTATTATGGTTAAACTGGGGCTCAAATGCTTGGAATACAATGAATACTTATAAATGCTTATGTTACTTCAAGGCATTTTGAGGGTAGTTGCTTGAGAGATTTTTTTAAAATTTGAATTGTTATTATTTTGTAGGATTTTATTTACCCTTTTTATTTGATGTTCTGCTGCCCAGATGTTAAGACCAAATGGGTTCTTCAGGACAGATGTATTTCATAGTTTCTCTGATCGCAGGCCACACATATCTCCTTTCCTTTTCCTTTCCTGTTTCTCGCTTTCCCTTTTCTAGCAAATATCAGTGGATGTTTTCATGTGTTGAAATTTGTGCTGGAATTATACATGTGCATAATAATTGCCAAGGTTTACAGTGATAGGCATTTTCCATGTTAATTTGGCTTTGGATGAAATTTCAAACTTACATTGTGTTTCGTTTTAAAGTTCTGTATTTCTCTGTCTCCGCTCTTCTCCAGTGGCGGAACGACAGAAAATATTGATGCAATCCTCCAAAAGTGCTTCCAGTGCCAAGATACAGTGTCCCTGTACAAGTTTGTTCTGAAATCAGCTGAAGAATCCTTGAGGAGTGAGAGAGACAAAGGCCTCATGAAAGAGGTGAGCACGCAAATCTGATGGAGTTTTTTCTTTCAGATACATGTGTAATTTCATATACAGGATTTTTCTTTAGCACATTGGAAACAACAAGGTGATGCTGTGCTCATAAGCTCATGGAATCAAATCCAGAAGCAAGTTTATTCATGTGTTGAGTCTGATGTAGCAGATGTATGCTGCAATCCCCTCCCCCCCATGGCAGGTGCCAATATAGTTCTCCTAAAACAAAAACAAAATAGAAATGCTGTGGTACCTTTGTGTACTTCAGTCTAAGGTTCCATGGGTTGCAATCCCCTTCGTCAGACACAAGAAGTCCGGTGGACCTTTGTCTTGCTCAGAGTGCAGTATTTACTAGGCCTTGCAGACAGCTCTTGTCAGCATCCAGCATGGCTTTCCAAAGTTCCCACCTGGCCCCATATAAGACGTCATTCTGAAGGATCTTTCCTCAGAGATAGTTCTATTGGTAGCTGTCAGTTGCTTGTGCTGTTACTACTGATAGAGAATATCCAGCCACAGTGCAATATTTGTGGTCCTCTGGGTGTTCTGCCAACTCTAAAAAGCATGCCAAATAGCCAAGGAAGAGGGGAGTTGTGGTCCTACAACATCTGAGGAGTAGCAGATTCCTTGCCTCTGCTTTATCTAAAGGTAGGATTGGGCAGGTCATGATGATACCTTAAAGAGATAATAGTACTTCATACCTCTGCAGTTGTCCAGTTTTCCTGTCTCCCCCTCTATATCCCACCAAACCCTAGATACTACCGGGAGCAGTATCCAAGCAGGTGATGACAATGAAAATATTAAATTAGGTTGTACGTTTCTTTTTTAGATTCTCTGTCTGATTAGCGTTAGCCACAATGGGATCAGCGAATCAGAACTGATGGAACTCTGCCCTGAACTGTCTTGGGAACTGCTGTCTTCCTTAGTTTACACTTTGCACAAGATGTGCTTTCTGACATACAGCTGTGGCCTGTTAAAGTTTCAGCACCTCCAGGTAAAGTTCTTTGATTTGCTGTTATGTCATCTGCCAGCTTCTACTCATGTTTTTCAGTAGTTTGCATGTTCATAAATAATGGAGTATAAAGCAAATTAATACATGCAGTATCTTTTCTTTTCTTTTTTAGCATTTTCTACAAAATCTTTTAAGATGCCTGTAACTTCTTATGTCTCCTGTTTGTCTCTCTCACTCACCTATGGGCGGGGCCCCCGGGTAATTAGGAAGCATCTAGTTCTCCCTGTAATGAATTTTACAAGCTTTTGACGTGTATATATTGTTTGTGTTGTTTGATATGCTTTATTTTACTTGTTGCTTCCTGTAGTTTTAATTGGAGACTGATACCTCATGACAAACGATTGGGAGAAGTCAGTCTAACTAATGCCACCAATGTCTTTTCCCCCCCAGGCTTGGGAAACAGTGAAGCTGGAGTACATGGGAGGTGGTCAGAATATTTCTGAGTTTTTCAGAGAAAAGCTGATAGACTACTTCACTATGCAACTAAAGTAAGCCTTCAAAAGTATGAGATAAAATTAAAAATAATATAACTACTTTTAATAGTAATTCAATAACAGCTTACAGATGCTTATATAAGATAGTGGCTGAGGGACTGAACTATAAACTAGAGAATCACTTTTTCAATTTGCAGGTCTGCCATGAATTCACTATAAGGTCTTAGCTGTTATTTCAGGTCCATTATCTGTTGCATACTTTTGAACTTCTGGTAAAATTCCTTTTGATACACAGTTAAAGTAGAGAAACAGAGGAGAATAGCTCCACGTTTTCCAGATAGTCCACCCCTTTCTCATTTACTGGTCTCAGTACCTCACTCTGAGACATCTGTAAAAGAAAGAATAAAAACATTCCATTACTTACAGTTGTGAACAGATCAAGAGAAAACAAAACAACTGGTTTCCAACAGAGTAAAGAGAGGGAAAGGGAAGCACTCAGCAGAGAGACAGGGATCTTTTTAAACTCAGAGATGGGAAGAAATGATTGTCTAGTGCTGGATAGATTGACAGTCGCCCCAGCTCAGAAGTCAAACTACAGGCAGCATGTGAGGTTGTAAAAGCTAAAACATTATATTTTATGGCCCACAAGCAAGAATCCTGCCATTGTGTTTCTTCATAGATATAGGACTGCATACTCCCCCCATATGGCAACAGGAGAAAAACCTTTCAGTGGACGGATTGTTTAGATTCTTCATTTTGCTTCATCTGCTCTTCTGTTTCACCTCAGTCTCACAGATTCTTTTTAAATAGATATTTTATTGTATTTTATTATTGTTTTTAGCCACCTGTGGAAATGCAAGATATATTTGTAAATTTAAAAGCCAATATGCAAAGAAATGTTTAGGCAAGTGCAGTATCATTGCTTTAGCTGTGAAACAGATTATTTTATTTCTTTTTCCCTGCATTTTGCGGCCTCACCTGACTGTCTGTGATTCCCCCTCAGTGCAGAGAGAGTCACTTGGCGGAGTGCCGATGAACTACCTTGGTTGTTCCAGCAGCAGGGCGACAAACAAAAACTACACAAGTGCCTGCTGAACCTCTTTGTGTCCCAGAACCTTTATAAAAGGTATGGAAAAAACCAGCACTTGGGATGTGTTTCTGCTTGCCCAGGATTGGTTTCTGTGTAAGCACAGAGTCCTTGAGTGAAACAAATGTTGTAATGCAGAGCCAAATAGTAACAACACAGATATCTAGGAATTAATTCAGCCCAAGATGAGCAGCAGGAGAGACTTGGGTTGGCTTCTTGCAGCTTAAGTGCCCAGCCTTATTTGCTTTGAGTTCTAGGTCATGCACAGGATTATTTTATCTGAGGGTTAAAAAAAAAAGGGCCTCTGCCAAGGTCAGGGCCTCTGTTAGGGCCTCTGCCAAGGTCAGAGAGGGGGAAATCAAAGGACTCCTTGTGCTATATTTTGGAATGAGTCTTTGAGCTGCCTGGGGGAGGAGGGCTCATCTGAAGATGGTGCTGTGCCCAATGAGAAATGCGAAATAGTTGTATGCCTTTTTCTTAACTTGCTTGGGATTGACTGAGTGGACAATGCCAGTGTCTCAACTGTTGTGAGTTGGGAGAATTATGTTATGGTCTGGCTGTCAGGGTTGAGCTTGATGATAAATCTAGTTATGTTTTTGGAATAGGTACTCTCTCTCATGTGATGAAAGATGTATGGCATAGCACACAGTTCTCTTCACCTGATTACTGAGGCATCTATCTCTGAATCATTCCCCTTGTGGGAGACAAAACCGGTTAATAGTAGGAAATGCACATTCCTCCTAATGTCAGAATTGGCCCTTAGACTTCTACTGGTTGAAGTCCCCACTTAGCTATAAAGTTTACTGGCCATTCCTGGGCCAGTTACCAGATCTCCGTCTAACTTCACAGGGTTGTTTAGGAGTAAACTTTGAGCATTTATGGGGGAGAGCGCCTTGGACATAACTCAAAGGAAGCACTCAGCTGCGTCAGTGCTATCAATAGCTTAGAAGACGAGGGGATGGCTTCTGCCTATGACCTTGGCCCATCAAGAGGGGCCAATCTTCTCTTGTATGTTTATGATTCTGAATCATTACATGATTTCAGGACTGGTTGAATAAAATGGTACATGGCAATCAAAAGAATCCATATTGTTTTATGAAAAGGTTGATACATACACACCTCCGTGGGGAGGGGAAGTCTTTTGGTTCTTTGTAGTGGACTCTGTGAATGCACACAAATGGGTTTATCCTGCGCCTGCGCAGGACGTTCGGAACTTTCTAGAGCTTAGAAAAAGCCAGACAATTAGTCTCCCCCCCCCCCGAGGGTATATAGGCTCCGCCTCCTCCACCTTCCTTAGTTCCTCTTTTTCCGCCGTTAGGGTAGGACGTAGGAACACTAGAGCGTGCTAAGGAAAGTATTCCTTCTATTTACCTTGCAGTTTTCTTCTTTTCTTCTTTTAAGACGCCAGAACTGCCTTCTCATTTAAGTTTTTTCCTCGTTCTGCGTCTTCCCTCTCCCCTTCCCCCCTGGATTCCCCCCTTTTTTTATTATTTATTTTTTATGGCCTCTCGGGGCTTCAAACAGTGCTCCGTTTGTTTTCGGAAAATTCCGCTAACGGATCAGCACGATAAGTGCTTATTTTGTTTGGGGGAATCCCACCTTATTCAGGCGTGTGCCGCTTGTAAAAGTTTTTCCAAACAAGCTCTTAAACTGCGGTCTCAACGCCTTCGGGCCTTTCTCTACGAAAGAACCCTCAAGCCTGCTATGGAGGTTCCTCTTACCACCTCCCCGAACCCTCCTCGTGTGGAGACACCTAAAGCAGGCGCCACTGCCTTTGATTCTCCGCAGCCTACCTTGGGTTCTGCGTCTTCTAAGCAGAAGGACTCCTCTAGACCGCCTAAGCCAGCGTCCACCAAGGCTTCCAGGTCGGCTGTACCTTCAAAGAAAAAGAATGACAAAACGAAATCTCAGAAAGTGGCAAAACCACCCAAATCGTCAACTTTGTCTCTTCCTGCGCCTCCTATATTACTCGAGGAGTCTTCTAGAGACGACATTGGGCAATCGGATATGGAGGAGCGGATCATTCCTCCGGCCCAGGCTGCTCACGATATCATGAGCATGTCTCCGTCGTCAGGCCATTTTGCGGCTGAGGTTTTTCCCAGCGCGGCCATTGCCCATACTAGCCCGAGATCTTCCGGGCGGGCTGATACTGACTCGCATTCAGAACAGGAGCTGCCGTCTCGCACTCCTAGAAAGCGGAAGGAGAAGCGTAAGCATACCTCTCCATACCAACCTCAACATCCTGCGGACCAATACCGTCCTCAAATGCCGGCACAGTATGGTCCTCCTTTTTTCAGTCCATACCAGCCCTACCCATATCAAGGATACGGTTATCCGCCTGACTTCAGGGGACAGGCTTACCCCTCCTCAGCTTGGTACCCTTCTTCGGTCCCAACTCCTGAGAATCTACAGCAGCAACAGGGGCATGTTCCTACACCCCAAATTGCTACTTCCCGCAAGAGGAAGACACCGATGGCACCTTCTGCGCCTCTAAAACGGTCTAAACGTCCCGCAGGGCGATCTACGGTACAGACTGCGACGATGTACTCTGGTCCAGAGGGCCATGATACAGACCCTTTCTCTCCTTCGGTACACTCTGATGCCGAACCAATACCGAGAGACACGGTACCAATATCGCACCGTCCCTCCTCATTGGTGTCTGAATCGTCCCATGACAATTCTTCAGCTTCTTCGGAATCTGATGTACCTGATGGTGGTGCTCCGAGTACTTCTTCTCAATACCCATTGGAAGACTACTCGTCTTATGCTCAACTTATATTGCGCATGGCTAAGATTTTACACCTAGATGCGCAACTTCCTGAGCAACAAACAGACCTTGTCTTCCACGATATGGAACAGGACAAGTCATCTCCTCCCAGTCTTAGCCTCATTCCAGCACTTCTTGACTTGGTAAAGGCTTCGTGGGATAAGTCGCCTGCGACTCTCCAAATCCCTAGAAAAATCGACCACCATTACAAGACCCACGGTTCCGACTCGGATTTCCTGACCAAGCACCCTATGCCTAATTCTATTGTGGTCGAGGCTACCCAGTATAGATCCCGCAGTAGGTCCTCTGTTACACCTGTCAACAAAGACGGCAGAAAAAATGACGCCCTGGGCAAAAAACTTTATTCCCTTGCGGCTCTACTGATTAAGATTTCGAACTACCAAGCCGCGATGGGTGCTTATCAAAAGCACCTATGGGATAAAATTATCCCCGTTTTACAAAACCTTCCTGAGCCATCCAAGACCGAACTCCTCAACGTCTACGAGGAGGCTAACACCCTTACAAGACAGCAGCGAGTAGCAGCAAAGCATACAGCTGAAATTGCGTCCAAATCCATGCTTACAGCAGTAGCAGTCCGTCGCCATGCCTGGCTCGGAGCGGCTAACATACTGGACGATACAAAGACCAAAATCGAGGATCTTCCCTTTGATGCGGATGGCCTCTTTAATTCCAAAACTGATGATATTATGGAAAACATCCATAAAATGCGGAAGACCGCGAAGTCCTACATACCATACCAACCGTATCGGTATCAGAGACCTACTTACAAAAAACCTGCTTACCAAGCATCTTCCCAGTACCAACCATTTCGGTATGGTAGACAGCAGCAACATGATAGGACCTTCCAGTCATCTCAGTCCAACCCTTCGACTTTCAAGCAGCAACAATACCAAGGACACAAGCAGTCCTTTCGTAAACCTCAGCGCAGGGGTAAGCAATACAACTAACTACTCCTCTTACCGGACTAGACTCTTTCCATTTCTCTCTGAATGGAAACATATTACGACTGACAAATGGGTCCTATCCATTATTGAGAAGGGTTATTCAATAGAATTCTTCCAACTTCCTCCATCGAATATTCCTAAGACCACCCCCTTCTCGGTGGCTCTACAGGAGGAAATTTCATCCCTCCTAAACAAGGGGGCGATTGTCAAGACCCCACATGCTGATCTACATGGGGGTTTCTTCTCACGGTACTTTGCTGTCCCTAAAAAGGATGGAGGTATCAGGCCCATCATGGACCTCAGAGAACTCAATCAGTTTATCATTTACAGGAAGTTTCGAATGTTAACACTCGACTCCATTCTTCCTCTTCTCTCACAGGGAAGTTGGTTCGTCACCATCGACCTCAAAGACGCTTATTTTCACGTCTCCATTCACCCTTCTCATCAACGGTATCTACGGTTCCGGTTCCACCGCACAACCTACCAGTTTGCTGCCCTTCCATTTGGGCTCTCCACGGCCCCTCGGACATTTACCAAGTGCATGGCCCCTGTAGTGGCTCACCTTCGCACCAAGGGAATAAAACTCTTCCCTTATATCGACGATTGGCTTCTGGTAGCATCATCCTACCACGAAGCCGTCGCTGCTACAACTACCACTCTCGCGACCTTAAACAAGCTAGGTCTAGTGATCAATCAGGAAAAATCTCTTTTGGTACCATCCCAGCTGGTCAATTACATAGGAGCAACGCTAGACGCGACCCGAGCACGGGCATTCCTGCCCTATCAAAGAATCCAAAAGATTCGAGACGCAATACGACGGTTTCCACCTCTGGCTACTGTCACCGCTTTCGACGTTCAGCATCTACTGGGCCTCATGTCATCCACGACGGCAGTCGTCCTTCATGCCAAGCTCGAAATGCGTCTGCTCCAGTCCTGGTTCCTGGGCGAGTTCGATCCTTTAACGGACTCCCCACGGAAAAAGTTGCAGGTCCCGTCACATGTAGCGAAACGTCTCATCTGGTGGACGATTCCGCGCAACTTGTCCGAAGGGAAACCCTTCCAACCTCCCTTCCTGTCCATACAGGTCACGACCGACGCAAGCCCTTCTGGCTGGGGCGCCCACTGCCAAGAGCTCAGGATTCACGGCTTATGGACACCGAGAGAAAGGTCTCTCCATATAAACCAGCTCGAATTGCTCGCCATCATGAAGGCTTTCCGAGCCTTTCTTCCGCGTATAAAGGGACAATCTGTGCAGCTTGTCACCGACAATACCACAGCTATGCACTATGTCAACCGACAAGGTGGGACTCGATCCCTACCGCTTCTCCATCTTACCATGCGATTTTGGGACTGGTGCCGTACCCATCGCATTTTTCCACAAGCGATTCATATTGCTTCAGAGGACAACTATCTAGCGGACCACCTCAGCCGGCTCCGTACCAGGACGCACGAATGGTCCCTAGACGAGACGATTTTTCAAGACCTATGCCGACGATGGGGTCAACCCACCATAGACCTCTTTGCATCTCACCGCAACGCCAAATGCCGCAAGTTCTGCTCACGAGCGGGCAGGGACACCGCGTCACTCGGAGACGCTTTCCTCATCCCGTGGTCCGGAGAACTCACTTATCTGTTTCCTCCCATACCAATGCTCCTCAGGACAATAGTCCGGATCATTCAGTACCGAGCGGACGCAATTCTCATCGCTCCGTGGTGGCCGCGGCAACCCTGGTTTGCCCACCTTCAAGGAATAACGGAGGAAATATTCCACTTACCTCTAATACCGTCCTTGCTATCCCAGAACGACGGGGCCCTTCTCCATCCAGATGTCCGATCTCTTCACCTGACGGCGTGGAGGATAACCCCGAATTCCGTGCGATCCTAGACCGCTCTCGAAAGCCGTCGACCTTTCGCCTATACCGTAACAAATGGAAATCTTTTACGAAATTCGTTCAGTCCAAGGGACTCCAATCAGTCCCAGTTACACTCTCAACCTTACTTACCTTCATACTGCATCTGTTCAATCTTGGACTCGCGCACTCCACCATTAAAGTATATATCTCCGCGATCGTTGCTCATCAGCCATCTCACTCTAGCTCCGCCAGACTGTTCTCCCACCTCACGGTTAAAAGATTCCTTAAGGGCCTGCAGAACATCAGGCCGCCCTCTTCACCCATTGTACCTCAATGGTCGCTTCCACTTGTCCTGGATGCGCTTACCAAGCCTCCATTTGAACCCATGGCAACCTGTAATGAGAAATTGCTTTCTCTCAAGACTTCCTTTTTAGTGGCCATAACCTCTGCCAAAAGGGCTAGTGAACTGTCAGCTCTTAGGTCTGACCCTCCATACCTACAAATGCATCCCGATAAGGTTACTCTGTACTTGGATGTCTCATTTCTTCCCAAGGTTGTATCAGACTTCCACTTGAATCAACCGCTGATACTTCCTACATTTTTTCCATCGCCGTCCACTCCAATCGAGCGCAAGCTCCATACTCTGGACGTCAGGCGGGCTATTGCCTTCTACTTGGATAGAACCAAGCACTTCAGACGCTCTTTTCGTCTCTTTGTGTGCTACCATGGGCATAACAAGGGTGCTCCTGCATCCTCTCAGACAATATCGAGATGGATCGTGCAATCCATACAAATGGCTTACCAGCTTGCAAACAAACCGGTGCCGGACCAGCTTAAGGCTCACTCCACCAGAGCCATATCTACGTCCACCGCTCTTCATCGCGGTGTTCATATTCAAAACATCTGTAAAGCGGCTACTTGGTCCAATCCTCTGACGTTCGCGAAGCACTACCCGCCTCGATGTCAGAGCGAAAAATGATGCTGCCTTTGGAAGGGCGATACTGTCATCCCTGATACCGTGACGGCCCTCCATCCGGTGAGTCAGCTTGCTAATCACCCATTTGTGTGCATTCACAGAGTCCACTACAAAGAAAGTTAGGTTACCTACCTGTAACCATGGTTCTTGTAGTGGTTCTCTGTGAATTCACACATCCCTCCCTTCCTCCCCGCTGTCCGTCACGATAACAGGTCACTATACCTACTCTCTAGTAACGGCGGACATAGGGGAACTAAGGAAGGTGGAGGAGGCGGAGCCTATATACCCTCGGGGGGGGGGGGGAGACTAATTGTCTGGCTTTTTCTAAGCTCTAGAAAGTTCCGAACGTCCTGCGCAGGCGCAGGATAAACCCATTTGTGTGAATTCACAGAGAACCACTACAAGAACCATGGTTACAGGTAGGTAACCTAACTTTTTGGCAGTGTTTTGTTTTGCTATTCCTAAATTGGCTCAAAGAAATCTTGTGCTGGAGACCAGGTGGATGCTTCATCTGATCATGTTCCTGGGAGCTGGATATTTTTCAGACTTGTCCCCTAACAAGCAGTTTTGTAGAGCCAGCCTGCTCTGTGACCAGCATAGAAATCCAGCAAGCTTGTGAAGGAGATACAGATTGCTCCTTCCTCTGCTGAACTGCTTGACAGCCTGTCAAGAAATCAGTAGTCTACATTTCATGCTGGCTTCAAAAGAGGGTCCAAACCAGTGGGAATACAAAGTATGAAAAACAATTTGCAGGTCATTTGTCATGTTTGGAAATGTATTTATAATATTTCAGTAATGCTCAGTTTAAAAACTTCTTGCAGCAGATAAGCTATTCTAGCCGTTCTGCCACTTCTGTGGTGTGTAGGAGTTATATGGGAGTCTCCTGACTCAGTGGTTGGAAACCAGTTAAAAATGGTATTCATGCAAGTTCATCAGCATGTGTTTCAGTGGCAAACTGCTGCTAGTTAAGAAGTTGTCATTTGCAGTTGGTGCCATGTGCTAAATCACACAACAGGTGTGCAATACCAAGTGCAGAAAGAGATTTCATGACTACCATGTTTCCCCGAAAATAAGACAGGTTCTTATATTAATTTTTGCTCCAAAAATGCATTAGGGCTTATTTTCAGGGGATGTTTTATTTTTTTCATGTACAACAATCTACATTTTTTCAAATACAGTCATGTCATCTTCTGGTTGCTGCACAATGGTGGAGGGTGGGGTCTCACTTAACTGGGGCTTATTTTCGGGGTAAGGCTTATATTACGAGCATCCTGAAAAATCAGACTAGGGCTTTTTATCAGGTTAGGTCTTATTTTCAGGGAAACAGGATAGTGGCAGTTATCCCCTGCGATTTATGCCAGAAGACTTTCAACGGTGGGTGTAAGTACTAGGATTTTGGCCTTTGTATTCCAGGCGCTTTATAGAATGTGCGTGTGTGGAGGTGGAAGTGCTATTTGTTTCTTGGAATTTTTGCACACAGGGGCCACTTTGCAGAACTGCTGAGCTACTGGCAGCTTCTTGGCAAAGATAAGAGTTCCATGGCAGCGGAGTATTTTTGCTCTCTGAAGCTCTATGAGACAAGTTGTGAGGGTGAAGAAAGCATGATATCTCTGGCTGACCTCTATGAGACACTGGGGCGATTCGTTAAAGACCTAGGCCTTCTTAGTCAGGTGAGTGCTTCTGCAGGACACACGGCATATTACAGACCCCTGTTCTTTGCCATACTGTAGGCATGGCTTCTTGTGCCAAATCAAAATTCGGGGGGGGGGGGGGAATCATTTTCACTGTAGACACCGGAACACACCCCAAAGTTTCTTCTTTTCAAGGTTGTGCAGGTTAGTTTGGAATTTTGTGGTATTTTAAAAAGTATAAGAGTGTTTGTAAATTAATTCTAGTTGTTAGTTCCACTTAGATGAGAACTAATGCATCAGTTGTTTAGTGGTGAGTGAATACTTATGTAAATCCCATTGATCTAATGAATTTTCTCTACTTGGCACTACAAATTGAATTCAGTTGAATTCAAGATTATGTCTTTGTATAATCAGGGCTTGTATGCTGCCCCATAACCCTTGTTGGGAGAAATGTGGCATATAAATAAAACTAAACATCATCATCATCATCATAGCCTGCAAAAAGGATTTAAAAGAATGTAATCCCAAAATAAAACATAGCCATAGAATCAAAACAGCCATGAATACTGCATTGTTTTCAATGGAATGTCCCAGACTTATGTGAGTTATTTAAAAGATTTGGGTAAAGCTGTTGTCATACTCAGTACAGAGTCATCTAATGGTTTATGCAGCTAGAAAGAGAGTAATTTCTTTCAGAGTCACAGGCAGAGGTTTTCCCCAGTTTTGCTACCTGAGATTTTGTAATGGAAACTTCTCCCTCCTCATCCCCCATTGTAAAAAATATCTATAGGCAATTGCTCCTTTGCAACGCTCCTTGGAAATTCGAGAGACTGCCCTGGATCCAGATCATCCCAGAGTAGCCCAGTCGCTTCATCAGTTAGCAGGCGTTTATGTGCAGTGGAAGAAGTTTGGCAATGCAGAGCAATTGTATAAGCAAGCTCTTGAAATCTGTGAAAGTGCTTATGGGGCGGAACATCTCCGGATTGCTCGTGAACTGGATGCTCTCGCAACATTGTACCAGAAGCAGAACAAGTAAGAAGGAAGGGCTCCCTCCACCTCCTGGCTCTGTGTGTTTTTTTTTTTTTAATCAAGGCTGATGCTTTAGAGTGGTGGTGGAATTTCATGGATTTAGGCTGAAAAATATATGTGGCAGAGCAAATTGAGTTTGGGAAATTTGGAGGGCAGATAGATTTAGGAAGAAGGCAGTTGAAGTTTTTTTCTATGTTCTAAGTGGGCTGGTATAGGAATAGCACTTGGTAACTGCTAGTATTAAAAATTGTTTCAAGTGTATCCTTGAGTTTCAAGAAAATCAGAGAGAAGATAAGAGACTGCTGTGAAGCAAAGGATGCTGTTAACATTGATAGGAGCTACTTCACCTGCACCATTCATTTTGTAGCTCAGGGCACAAGGGTTATAAAATGAACATACTAAGGAATTTTTTTCCAATGGATTTTATTTATGTTACCATCTACCCAAAGTTATGCTCCCAGTAAAAGCATACATGAACTGATATTGCACCTGTATGTCACAGTACTTAAGAAGCCACATTTAAATTGAAATCTTAAAAAACCCAAACTCTCCCACTAACAAGGTGGAATAGAAGGATTATATTGAATCTTTTGTTGACCTCTTGTCTGTGTGATTGATCGAATCTGTTCCAATTGTTTTAGATATGAGCAAGCTGAGCAGTTGAGGAAGAAGTCCTTCAGAATTCAACAAAAATCTGCCAGGCGGAAAGGCAGCCTGGTAAAGACGTATTATTTTGTTTTGCGATTCTTTTAGTTTTTAGAGTATTTTCACAAGAAATGGCAATAGCTGTTAGTTTGAGATGTCACTTTCAGTGTAAGAAAAATAGAAGAAGGTTGTCAAAATGAATGGGCATTCTAATAATTGTAGATTAATTCTTTGTATAGATTTGATAAGTGCAGTAAGTTGATTTAAATGCCACTTTATAAAAATCCTTGATGAGATTTGGCATAGTATGGCTTGGAGGCCCCCAAGGTTGGTTTGGTGTCTCCCTCTCTGGATTCCTGCAGCCTGAAAATCTCTCCAGAAAAAAACAGTTGGCAGAACCTGAAAACCACTCACACAGTCACCATTGTATGTGCAGTTTTCCACAATAGGATTTTGGCCTAATTGTGTTACAGTCCAGAATTAAGGTTCTCTTTCCCATGTTTTTAAAACACAATATGAATTAAGGGAGGAACAGTTGCTATCAGTACAGCACATGCTTTGGTTACAGAGAGTTCCACCCTGAATCCCAGTCATACTTGTTCCTGGGAGATGGTAGGAGTTGTAAACCAAAAGGATACCTCTGTAAAGTTTTGTAGAAAGTATAGGTTGGCCCCACACAAGTGGCTTCACCTTTGTCAGCCTTTATGCACTGAATGTGATTTTTTTAAAGTCATTGATCTTAAACATGAGAATGTCAAGGCAGTAGGTTTCTCATTGTTCTTCTTTAGTATGGGTTTGCTCTTCTTCGCCAACGAGCCCTGCAGCTGGAGGAGATGACTTTGGGCAAAAATACATCTGATAATGCACGAACACTGAATGAGCTTGGAGTGCTCTACTACCTTCAAAATAATCTTGAGTAAGTGATGGTTCTGCAGTTGCCTACACAGAATCAAGGGACAGAAAGGAATGGGGCCAAATCTGGCCTTTACAGCTTCTCCAGATGGCATGCCCTTTTCCTCATAACACCATCATTTTGTGGTTCATGTGCATGGCATCTTCTGCTCATTGTGACATTCATCATGTGAAAGAGCCAGGTGGGGTAGTCATTGGAATGTTGAATCAGGTCTGCAGAGATCCAGGTTCCTGCCTCAGTCATGAAGCTCAATGGGTCAAGTATTGGCAAGGCAAGCTAAACTCTTGAGGGGCCATGCATAAGAAACACATGTGCTATGGTAATCATTTAAATTCCACTTGTTGATGGACTGTCATTTTCACCAGCTCAGTCAATTATGAGGGATCAGAGCTTGGAAAAGTTACTTTTTTGAATTGCCGTTCCCAAAAAACTCTTTAAGAATTAGTCCAACCAAGTATTTTTTCCCCAGGCTCTTTATACGAAGTATAATAAAACCTGGCTAGGGAGTTCTGGGACCTGTACTACAAAAAAGTAATTTCCAAGTTCTGCTCAAGGTAACAGGAGTTGCAGTCCAATTACATCTGGAAACCTACATGTTTCCAGTGCCTAAACAAGAGTACAATATGACCTAACCATCATGTATATTGAGCGGTGCAGTTTTTTTGGGGGGGGCGGGGCGGGGGGAGTGACTGATTCCCTTGCACGATTGAGCTTCTCGCTTACCACATCAGAAGAATGCTTCCTTTGAAATAGATGTGCCACAACTGCAGGTGCGAGTGGCACCTTTAAACAGCTGTGGCAATATGCACAGATACATGTCGCTGTGTCAACTTGTTTCTAGGACAGCAGAGCTTTTCCTGAAACGCTCCCTGGAAATGAGAGAACGGGTTCTTGGGCCTGATCACCCGGATTGCGCCCAGTCCTTGAATAATCTTGCAGCTCTAAACAATGAGAAGAAGAACTATGACAAGGCAGAGGAGCTGTACGAGAGGGCATTGAACATTAGGAGGAGAGCATTAGCACCTGATCACCCTTCTCTAGCTTACACTGTGAAACACCTTGCCGTGCTCTACAAGAAATTGGTAAGAAACTGTTCAATACAGGTGGGAATTTTTATTTATTGCTTTACGGGTCGGATGTCTGATCTAGCACAACACTTTTGTCAACTGTCACTGGCAGTGTGCTTCTAAAGTGGTAATTTAGACCATGGTGTAAATATGATGGAGAATGCAAATCTCTGTTTCCAGAGCAAATAATGGCAAGGGCCAAACTGAAACTTTGCCAGCACGTGGCAGTCTGGCTCTGTGGAATCTGTGGGATGAAAAGGAGACATGATGTCAGGTTTGCATGTGCTCTGTGCCATTGAAGGGCCTGGTAGTCATTGTCTTACATTTCTGTGTCAATCATGATGTAATTGCAGGCATGTGCCAATCCACTACAAAGTCTTACGTTACTATATAATTTTAATTTGTTCTATAACAAAGTTTCTCTGGGCACATTACAAAGAGCTAATGGAATATAGTACAATGAATTAAAATGCAGGATGGTGTCTTTTTAAAGTAATCACAACACAGCACATATTTGTTCCACATGACATATGACATCATTCAAAACAGAGGGCTAAATCTAGTGTTAATTACAGCCAGAGCAGACCCACTGAAATCAATGGAACTTACATTACTAGTAACTAATGATTCCCATTTGTTTCAAAGTGTCTACTCTGTTTAGGGCTAATGTGAGTTTTAGCTCCATGGATCAGTTTTTGACATTCCAGATGGTGGAAACAGAATAAATACACCAAATATGTAGAAATGTATTTCATTTAAATACATAAGACAAGTTGCAGAATTCAGCTTTCCTTGATTCAGAATACTGGTAAAGTTCAACTACAGACTGAGCTGTCTATATTGCTAAAATGAAACAGACCTGTACAAAAGTTTGGAGCAGTTGCATGTTTGTTTTTTCCCCTAGGGGAAGCATGATAAGGCTGTACCCTTGTATGAATTGGCCGTTGAAATCAGGCAGAAATCTTTTGGTCCAAAGCATCCTAGTGTGGCTACTGCTTTGGTCAACCTGGCAGTTCTGTACTGTCAAATGGTAAGTTTCCTTCCTTGCACAAGGTATGAGAGTTGTTAGATGTATGATGTGCATGATCAACACCCTATAGCTCACGGTAGAGGGACCTACCTGAAAACAGATGCACTTGTTCCACCTCCATGACATAAGTATAAAACATTGGCTAGGATCTAAACTTGTTCCTAAAATAGACTCACTGAAATCAGTGGGACAAGTTCGTCATGACTAACTTAATTCTGGTAGGTCTGTTGGACATTATGTCTGGATTCACTGCATTGACTGCATGGAGACAAAATGCTTCCTATGTTGAAAAGAACTGAAAGGAGGTATAGAGATATGGCATGGTATCAACAAGGCACTGTTGGGAGAGTAGCCTCTACCCATCAGCACTAGCAAATTCCTGTAATTTTAATGGAAGCTCACAAGTACGGCCCAACTGATCTTTGTTTACTGAATAGTTGTGCAGTTTTTTTATGTCCATATACTCTTCATCAGTCCTAATTAAAACAGCCAATGGTGAGGGATAGTGGGTGTCGGACAAAATCTGGAGGACATGTTGCCTAGCTCATTGATCAGCCGCTTGGGTGCTTGCCACCAGCCCAACCCATTTGCCCCTCTTTTGCCTTGTTAGAGAGGTTGTTGTGTGCTGTCAAGTCACTTCTGATCTATGGCAGTGCTGGTAGGATTTCCAAGGTACGTGAGATATTTCAGTTTTATCTTTGCTGCCTTCCAGTGAGTTTCTATGGCCAAGCAGGGACATGAACTCAGGTTTCCTGAGTCCTAATCCAACACTCTCTCCACTACACTACACGGGCTCCCATTTGCCCAAACTTCTGTCATGCAGAGAGAGTTCAGTGGAAAAAAAAGGGATTCTACCCCTGCCACACACTCTCCCATATTGAAGATGGAATGAAGTGGGGGAAAAAATCTGGATTCTCACCTCACTTCTTCCACTTTTTCTGGAACCCTTAGAGCTTAGCATCTTTTGTACCAAGGACTCAGGGGCACCTGGTATGGACAGGTATGGATGCAAGCTTACTCCCCTTGTTCTGTTCTTGCAGTAATAGTTGAGACAAAAGCCTTGCAGTATTTCACTTTTTTGGCCTCTCTTTTTTTGATAATTGCCCAGGATATCCTAAACCACAATAGTGCATGAGACCGAGAATCTAGATGCCTCCTTTTCTCCTGTTAATCCTCCATGCGGTTCCTCTTTTATTTTGGTGGAATGGTGCGGGGAGACATCCTGGCGGATTGCGCCTCATTGGGTCACAACAGAGCATCCTCCCGCACACTCACAATTCTTTCAGCGTGTGAAATGTGGAATGCTGACAAAGTTCAAAGCAGAGATGGGTTGAGATATTTGCATTATTTTCTTACCAATAAATCCCATTTTGCTAAGTCCAGATTTAGACCAGTTAATGAGTACAGTTCTTCTCTTCTTCGGAATTTCAAATGACACACAGCTTTTAATATGTAACAGGTAGCTAAGTCTGCATAAAGTAAGGTTGGGACTCCCAAACCAGATTGCCATGGACGCACATTAAGAGACGTTTACCAGTAAAATTTTACAATTAGTGTTACTGCTAACAGTTGTGCCAGAGGTGGGATGGGGCGAGGCATGCACTAATGACTGGGGAAGGAAAGAGTAGCAGCTCCCCTTGTGCTGTGATCCTGATTGGAGGAGACTCCTGCACTTCCTTTTGCATCAAAGAAAAGCACAGGTGTTGTTGGACGCTACCTGTTGAAGTCATTAGACCCGTACAGGCCATCCTGTACCTGTCTTCTCAGAGGTGAGCCCCAATGAGTTCAGTAGTTTGTGTTCCTGGGTCAGTAGGCTAGGGTTGCAGCCTTAACAAGTCATGCACTGTACGTAGTTGTGGCCTCCACTGATAACCTTATTCCTTTAGTTTGGTAGTCTAGATTCATATAGAGATGTTGCAACAGCAGTTTCCATCTTTCAGCTTTGCAATTTTTACTCTCAAAATATGGGAATCACTACAGTTTGCTTTTTAAAGCTCAGACTTTTAAGGTTTTCAATAGATTTTGAAGATAAAATTTCCAAGACATTCATATTTCTGCAATGAATTTTAACAACATTGTAATGTTCATTAAAAAAATGCATTTGTTACTTTTGCATTCCACGTCAAGAAAAAACACTCCGAAGCCTTGCCTCTTTATGAACGTGCACTGAAGATTTATGAAGACAGCTTTGGGCGCATGCATCCTCGTGTAGGAGAAACATTAAAAAATTTGGCGGTGCTGAGGTAAGTTTTATCCAATTAATTTAAACTGAATTGTTTAAGGCATTGTTTACCTAATCCAAGCACTATGTAAGCTTTAACAAGCTTTAATGCTATCATGTTAATTTAAGCAGAGGGAGCAGATTAGATCACACACTTATTATGCCCATGAATCTGCAACCTCCAGTAAAGTAAATAGGGGATGCTTTGCTATGCAGCAGAACCTATATTTTTATACCAGATTTCATAAACATATCATTGGGTGCAGGTCCACTGTGCACTAAAGCTTGTGGCAAAGCTTCAGGTTTTTTAAAATGAGATTAACTGGTGTAAAAACATATTTCATATATTTAGCCATTGAGGGAAATCCATGAAAAGTGTATATATAATATAAACTAACAAGACTGGAAACTCTGTCTTCCTTTCAGATTAACTGCAGTTTTAGAACATTTAGCAGTATGACTTGAAGTATGATTTTTGTAGACAAAGGATTAGCAATTGCATAAATTGGTGTGGTCTTTCATGGAGGTGAAGGTCATTTTTAAAGTTAGTAATCCAAATAGCTGAAGAAGATACTACAAATTATAATGAATTAAATTGTTGAGGATATGATGATTGAAGTATGATAATGAGATCAAGAGGCAATCGGTTCTGAATAGCTAAAGACCATGACAGAAAAATTCATGTACTGAGGTGGAAAATCTTTTGTGTCACTTCACACTGCAGGTGGCAACTCATATGACTGAATATTCTTGCAATTTAAAAAAGACGTTCTTTGCATTGAGAAAACTACAGAGAGACTTACCGTATCACTGAAATTTGGCTAAGAACTAAATTCTGTAGATGCAGCTTAAGAAACATCTTTATCCTGCTGATCGACTGTTCATACTTATATGATCCTGTTAAAAAACGACAGGAAGAGAGAGGGTAAGCCTGGACATGAACTGCCAGCAGTCACCAGGCCATCCCTTATCTTTTCTTGACTCACCCCTCCGGAGGTTGCACCCTTAATCTCTAGGAGTTCCTTGTTGCTGTGACCCCCCTTCCCCTAGCTAATAATATGAATTTTATTTTGAGAGCTGTGCATTAGTAATGGTGCCTGGCCTTGTTTCTCTTACTTTCTTTTCTTTTGGCGTAACTCTCATTTCTTTTTCACAAAGCTATGAAGGAGGAGATTTTGAGAAAGCTGCTGAGCTGTATAAGAGAGCCATGGAAATCAAAGAAGCAGAGACTTTGTTGATTGGTGGAAAGGCCACTTCGCGTCACTCATCAAGTGGAGACACCCAGAGTTTGAAGAGCGCTTTCTCTCCCAATGTCTTTTTGCAACATGCACGAAGGTGATGCACAGGACCACATGGAGGCCAGGATCCAGTGGTGTCGTTTCACAGTCAACAGCAGTGAAACTGGGACTTTCATACTCTTGCTGTCCCATTGCAGTCCTCTGTTGCACCAAGAGCCCATTTACTGGTAATCAGAGCTAAGATCTTGTAAGAAGACACGTCTTATAAGATGTCAAAAAATGAGCCCTGTACTGCAAAAGAGATGGAGGATGTGCTGGAACCTGCATTTAGAACACTAAGCGCTCTCCTCTTAAACCATTTTCAGTATTGCTGAATATTGTATGTATCTTTGCTCATGGTAAAAGTAGCACTAGTTATAACAACACTCCTATCCTAAATATATTATTATTCAGGAAAAGTCACATTAACTGCAACTATATGGCCATTAGATACTTGTTTACAGACTTAATAATAATGCCTTAGAATGTTCCTTTTTGAGGTTTTCTTAACATAGACAGTCATAGCCAAAAATATTGACACCCTTGCAATTCTGTCAGAAAATGCAACCCTTCTCTCAAAAAATTGTTGCAGTTGCAAATGTTTTGGTACTCACATGTTCATTTCTTTGGTTTGCGTTGGAACAACACAAAAAAACAGAGAAGAAAAGGCAAATCTGATACAATCCCACACAGAAACCCAAAAATGCACTGGCCAAAATTATTGGCACCCTGTCTAAATTGTAAGAAATAATTGCTTTTCAAGCATGTGATGCTCCTTTAATTTGTATTTACACACACCTGTTGCAAGTAAGAGGTGTGGACAATATAGTAATCACACTTGCAACCAGTTAAGATGGAGAAAAGTTGACTCACCCTTTGTGTTGTGCGTGACACTGAGCATGGAGAAAAGAATGAAGTATAAAGAGTTGTGTGTGGATTTGAAAGAAAAAATTGTGGAAAAACAGCAACAATCTCAAGGCTACAAGTCCATCTCCAGAGATTTTAATGTTCCTGTATCCACTGTGCGCAATATCATCAAGAGGTTTACAGCCCATGGCACTGTAGCTAACCTCCTTGGATGTGGACGGAAGAGCAAAATTACTGGGGCATAAAGGCATAAAAAAACAAGACTGGAGTATGTCAAAACGTATGTGACAAAACCACAATCCTGGGAGAACGTACTGTGGACAGATGAGACAAAAGTTGAGCTTTCTGGTCAAGGACATCATGGCACTGTTTATAGAAAAATAAATGAGGCATTCAAAGAAAAGAACATAGTCCCTACAGTCAAACATGGGGGAGGTTCAAAGATGTTTTGGGGTTGCTTTGCTGCTTCTGGCACTGGATGCCTTGACTGTGTGAACAGTATCATGAAATCTGATGATTACCAAAGAATTGTGGGGCGCAACGTAGTGGCCAGTGTCAGAAAGCTGCGTCTCCACCAGAGGTCATGGGTCTTCCAGCAGGACAGTGACCCAAAATAAAATTCAAAAAGTACTCAGAAATGGTTACAAACAAAGCGCTGAAGAGTTCTGAAATGGCCAGCAATGAGTCCAGATCTGAATCCCATAGAACACCTGTGGAGAGATCTCAAAACAGCAGTTGGGAGAAGGCATCCTTCAAATCTGAAGGCCCTGGAGCAGTTTGCAAAAGAAGAGTGGTCCAAAATTCCAGTAGAGAGGTGTAAGACACTCATTCATGGTTACAGGAAGCGATTGATTTCAGTTATTTTTTCCAAAGGGGGTGCTACCAAATATTAAGTTAAGGGTGCCAATAATTTTGGCCAGTGCATTTTTGGGTTTCTGTGTGGGATTGTATCAGATTTGCCTTTTCTTCTCTGTTTTTTTGTGTTGTTCCAACGCAAACCAAAGAAATGAACATGTGAGTACCAAAACATTTGCAACTGCGACAATTTTCTGAGAGAAGGGTTGCATTTTCTGACAGAATTGCAAGGGGGTCAATATTTTTGGCCATGACTGTATTTATACTTTGGCCGCAGTCCTATTGTTCCAATAAGGTTTGTGTAATTTGTTGCAGCCAATTGGTGAGGTGCAGGGCACATCTTAGTTGTGCAGCTGGCATGTGAAGAGACGTGTGATCATGATATGGCCCGGCACCTTGTCAGTTAGTCACAACTAGTTGTGGCAGGTTGTGCAACTCTTACATGAATACCGCTAAGATTCTGGCCATAGTTTCATATTAGTATGCATTTGCACTGTAAGTTAACTATGGTATCTTCTTCTTTCAAAGGCAATCTGAAGTATTACAATTAGTGTTAATAAATAATATTCCATAAGCACTTCCCCCATATTTTGTATGTGTGGAAATTATTTGGTAACCACATGGCTTCTGGGACTCTTTTTCTTCCTTTATTATAGGAAGTAATTGTAAATGAACCTTGTGGTGAACAAAATAAATTCTAGTAAGAAGTGTTTTTAAACTTAGAGATAAATGTGATGTTGCACGTTCTTTTATCCTCACCAAACCAAAGTTAGTAGAATCATAAATTGCACAAGATTTTATTTCAATGAGATTAATATCTCTTCATTACTTTTTACAGTCAAACGTAACTCTGAACACATTTTGGAGCAGGATAAGAGAAGCATAAAATGGGAATATTAAAGGATGCTGTAAAGAAATATTTTCACAAGTTATATGAAATCTGTTGATTGTAAAATGTAGAAAAACCGTTTAAAAATATTAACTGCACACTGTGGTTTAGCATTACTTGAATGAACCTGAATGAAAGACACACACACACACATGATAAAGGTTCTCCTTGACAAATCAGTCGTGTCCGACTCTAGGGGCTCATCCCCGTTTCCAAGCTGTAGAGCCAGTGTTTGTCCATAGACAGTTTCCATGGTCACGTGGCCAGCACGACTAGACACGGAACGCTGTTACCTTCCCACCGTGGTGGTACCTATTTATCTACTCATATTTTTACATGCTTTCGAACTGCTAGGTTGGCAGGAGCTGGGACAAGCGACGGGAGCTCACTCTGCCGCGTGGATTTGAACTGCTGATCTTTCAACCTTGCGGCCCAGAGGCTTTGCGGTTTAACCCACACACATTTAACTACGATTTAATGTCCAACCTAGGCCACCAACTATTCCAGTTACAATCATGTTTCTCCCTGACTAGCTATTATAAAGGATTTCTCAGAACTGGGCAGTTTAAGAAAAAAATTGAACTATAATATATATTTTATATTCTGTATTTTGAATATTATTTTCCTGCCCATTTCTTTTAATACTAATATCTGTTCGGCTTTTTGCTGTTGATATACAAGCTTAAACAAACTTTCAGACTTGTTCTGTGTCATTCATCTGTAAACTAAACTGTGCGAGTTTTGAAACTTAAGAGTATATGCAGTGGCTGAATAATGTTACTGTCTGTGATGGTACATTAAACATTGAAGAACTACAGTCTATTTTACCTTCCATTCAAATATGGTTTTAAAAAACCTGGTATATACAGTAAACATCAAAAGCTGCTGCGATGCTGAAAAGGATATTAAGACTGCTACACTTCTAAAGGCTCCTTTCAGCTTTCCTTTTAATTGTTTGCCCCATCTTAATACCGTATCCTTGCTCTGTCATGGTAAGTACCTTCCCTTTGATAAGTGATGTATTTCGCTGATGGCTGCACATAACCAGCTTATGTGCCTAACTGGGACCATGTGAAAGCATACATATTTGGAAATAAACCCCACTTAATTTGTTAGTACCTATTTCTGAATCAACATGGTTAGAAATGTTATAGTAAACCTACAATAGTAAATGTTCAAGATTTACTTCTAGTGTGAAACATCAAAGCTTGGCAAAAGTTAATTTTGAAGTCTCATTAGTATGTGTAATACTGGCTGAAGGACTCGGAGCTGTCAAAGGATGTTTTGTGAGCTCTGGAGGTACTACTAACAACAAAAGTAGATTAAAGTTTAGGATGAGGCCTTAAACTACAACAGTCAGTGTAATGCTAACTTATTCATATTATATATATTATATATATGAGATAAATTATTATTAAAAGAGAGAACAAGAATCAACTGGGATTTGTGAAGAAAAGCTTGTTAAGGGGAGCCTATTTCTGAAATAATTATAACAGAATACACAGAATAGGTTATAGTTCAGGTTAAGCTGAACTATATTTCCAAGTTTCATTTTCAAGGCCATTGCAAATGCAATAGTTGGTACAAAGTTCAGGACTACCTTCTGCCAAAAAAAACACCTCCTGAGAGTCAATTTATACCCTGGCACTGGGAACACTACAAATGTCAGGGAAAAGAAACCAGTTCAATACAGACTGTAGCATTCTAAATGATAACTGTCCTTTGCTGCAAGTCAAGATGATTTTTATTAAAATATTTGCATTTTCATTAATCAAGTGAGAACTGCGCTCTCTAATTAAAGTAAAGTGTATTTCTAAGTAAAACTGTCAGCCCAGCTTAAAATCACAGAAGACACAAAGAATAGTGTTGTAAAAATTCATTGAAATAGCAGGGTATTTTACAGTTCACTTTAGGCCCAGAGCATTTATACCAGTTAACTGTGACTTCACACTGAAGTATCAAACTTCCCAAACTGCTTTTGTAAATCTCTTTAATTTTTCCTACTGAAGCACTGGTTCAAACATGTACGTCCTTTGAGCATCAACAAGGCTTCATCACTGACAAGGCCCAACTGAGAGTTCAGTATATTATTTATTAACAAATGTGTTCTACTAACAGCTTTAGAAAAGTCATTCACATGTGTATATTTCATAAACAAAACTAGCTTTCTGAAAGGCATTCTAAAACGTTAGCCAAAGCAAGAATGAAATATGTCTTAAGCCCACAGTTTGTATGCATTTTCTCTTATGGACTGCAGCCTCCTTGTTCTTCAAATGGATGCCTGGACTATAACTAACAAATAAATACTATTAAAATGACAATTGTTTCAGATGTAGTATTACTGTAAGGAACCAGAGGAAGACACTATTGGTACAAGGTTCTGCAAGTATTATCAGACTGTCTGTTCACTGGGCTTTCTAATCCCAATTTACCTTTGCTCTTTTACCTGCTCCAATATCAGAAAGAGTTGACCCCTAGAATGGTGCGTGTTTTCAGAGAAATGTACATTGCAAAGTTACTACACAGCTTTCCAGAGCCTATCATCATATAACATTTGATCCATATACAGAATAATAAAAAAGGATAAATAAGTAGAATAGACTTAAGTTGCTCGTCTTTCTATCAATCCACTTGTGCATTCCTGGAATTCCTCCAACACGCTGAGAGTAACTCAGATACTCTGAAGATTGCTGAAATTTTTTCAACTCTGAGGTTTTGCTTCCCTCTTATTTTGAAACTTCAGGTTAAACCCAGTTTTCAGTCTTAACCACTGTAGACCTACAGGCTTACTACAATCTGACTGATTTAACTGATCTGTTTTTAGGACTAACAATTAGATTCTAGCCATTCATTTTCCAAATATGTCTTTTTAATAGCATCTCTAAACCTGTATTCTGATGATGGTTTTACCATTCTTAACCTTTTAATCCTATTATTAGTAGCTGCACAGCAAGGGCCCCTCTGGTTTTGCTGATGCCTTGGTTTCTCTTAGTAAGTAGAGGGGACACAGGAAAAGCAGTTCCCCCCCCCCCTAGCTCTGCTAGCACTGTTGTCTAGTTTTTAGTATATTCAGCTTTCCAGCTCACAAATAGCTTGTACAGATATAATTTCTTTTGGAATCAGGAACACATATTTTGCCATATATGTAAAATGGGATGCTGAAAATAACAGAAGTATATCCACTTAAGTGCATGGAGAAGTAACAGGCACATGTTATGTGTTACAGAATGCCAAGGGCCTGGCTCACACCTAAAACCAAGCTGTAATTCAGTGCAATGTGCACAAGTCTTAACAAAGCCTTAGGGTCCTTTCCTTTCTTGCTGCAAATGAGAAAGAATACGCCGCAATCCAACTTCATTTTGCCCATCTTCTGGTTTGTAGCTATGTATAAACCATGATTCTTGGTTCAATACTATCCAGTCAGCTACCTGACTTCAGATCATGCATTGATTCTGGTTAATTTAACAATTCAGTTACCTAAAATAATTGTTCCTGCTTTCTATGTAATAAGTTAAGAATCATAACATGCTCCTAACATGACAGTGGGCAAAGGGAGTGCTCAAGATTGAAGCATAGACTCTCAGAGGTTTGTGCACTAACAGTGACACCACATCAGTCTTCCCTAATGTGATTCTCTCTGTTTTGGTCCACAGCTCCCATCATGCCATTGGCCAAGCTGCCTAAGGCAGATGGGTGTCTCATACACGCCAAAGCAGTTAGAGGGATCCAGGTTAAGAAAAGGCTACTCAAAATAAACAAAAATTGTAAAGCAATTATTAAACATTTCATTTATCTAAACAATATAGCTTTAAGTAGCCAATAATTTTTTGTGATAACTTTGTATCTAATTTTTCTTGTACTACTACGCTAACAACAACCTGTTTACCAATACTAAATTTATCGCTATTTGGAGTGGGCAAAAAAGGCAGTTGGCATTATGTGTTTTATACCAATAGTTTTTTCAGTAGCTTCCTTTAATTCTCAATTAAAACATGGACCCTCATACCTACTGCAATTAGGTCACATAATTAATCAGAAGAAAGACCACATTGGTTACAGAATAAATTCAAGTGTTCAAGTTACAGTATCGTTCAAGCAATCTTTGTGCTATATGCTCTTCATCTTAGCGATAAGTTCTTCTAGACTTTCCTCTGACTCTTGAACAGTTGCAACATCTATAGTGTTCTCTTCCTGTTAATGACAAAAAAGAGGTTCAACAACTCTACCCACTACTGCCCTCTTCCCAAAAAAAGAATCCCAATGTGTTGCTGAATAGCACACAGGTCACAGTTATGTAGCAGTTCTCCACTGAAGTGAAATCCTGTTCTGCAGTTATGCAAAAGGCACAACTTTTGGAAGCAAACTGGCATATGTTAAAAAATCTCTGTAGACATTTGTGGTGCATGCCAATTCATACAACATTTCTTACTTTATGGTGATTCACTTCTAAAAGGTATGCCTTTCCTGTAAATGCAACAGGATATCAGCCATTATGTGCTAATGTGTTTCTATGTAAATCAGGGATGGGGAATGTGTGGCCTTCCAGACGTTGCTGGTCTACAGATCCCATGCACCCTCACCATTGGTTGTGCTGGCCAGAAATAATGTGAGCTGCAGTCCTGTAAGATCAAGAGGGCTACAGTGCCTGACTCTGAGGTAAAACAACTGGCAATGGAGCATACATGATTCAAAAGCTTTCAGTGTTCCCCTCAACTTCAAAAGTGGATATGGGATTTGGTTCAATGGGGAGACAGAGATGGTCATGTTTGGGAGGTGTCCTAGTACAAACCAAGGCTAGTACTGTAGCTCAGTTCAGTTCAGTATTATTATTATGGTCTGTGATCAGCAAAAAACATCAAACATAACACAAGTTACATTTATAAAGCAGCTGTCAGTGTAGGACAGCGATGCACAAAATTTGCCCATCCAGAAGCTGTGGGGCTGCAATTCTGAGCATTCCATGCCCACCAGCACTACTGGCTAGGGGAGGCGCCTGTTGCAGTCCAACATCTCAAGGGCTATGCTTTGTCCAAGCTTTATGTACAGGATAATCTGGCACCCATTAAGGAAACCAAAGTAAAACAAGAAAATAGCAGCTTAATCCCACATAAGCTTAGGTTGGGCTGGCTGAGAGCCATTTTTCAAATTTGCCTGCAGCCCAATCCCAAAGAGACTGGGCAAAGAACATTGATAGAGTGGGATTTGATTGTTTAAAAAAAGTTCAGCAGAAAATGGGGGTTCTTAACCGAAAAAGCCCCCTTGTGCTCTCTAGTAGCAATTTAAAAATATATTAATATTTTTCTGGCAGTATTCCCCGCACCCACCCCAGTATTGCGGACCTTGAAAATATGCAGAAATTGTCTGTATACCTCTACACAACACACTGTGACTCTGAATAATTCTTTTTAAAAATACTTAAATTATTTTAAAGGATAGCGTGGAGGAGCAAAAAACAAAATGCTCCCGAGAGACTGCATTTTGCCACCCTAGTTTAAGCATTAAGTTAGTTCAAATCAAAAATTGTTACTTTTATTTTAAAAGAACTTCTATTACCTTGTTTGGTAATGTGTAGGCCAATGCAATCCCTTCTGGAAGATCAGGAACTGGACCAGAGGCAGCTTTCAACTCCTCTTCTGAAATCTCAGAAACCAACTCTATACCTATACAAGTGCAGAGAAAATGGTTACTACAATTAATTTGCTGCCCTGAACCTGTTCCCTATTCAGGTAATCCAAAGAGCAGAGAATGATGTTTAGAAGCCTCTTTCAGTAAATGTCACTCTTTCCAGAATGATGTAATGCTGCTCCATCAAGGCTTTATGCAAGATATACACATTACTGTACGGTCATTAAGTTCCTTTACCAATAAACTGCATTACTTCTTCCATTCAATCCTATGGAACTGTCTGCTTTAGAGACATCACCGCAGCAGGGTAAAAACTGCATATCTCCCTGCTCACTGGCCAGTACCTTTTGCCTTGCCCTCTCCCAAGATGACACTTCACTTGTCACAAGGGGAAAGCAATGGGCCTCTGCACTCTGCCCATCCTTCTCCTGCTTGGAGAAGATATCTTCTTATAGCCTTCTGACTGAAATTAACAACTTCTGCAGACTTCTAAGGGTTAAAGTTGCTGGGCCGCAGCTGGGGACTTACATATGTATATCATTCGTAAGACAGAAAATAAATAATAACCCAGCAGGGTGATAAGCATCTGTTAGTATTAAGGTACTCCCTTTGGAAGTTAAAATGTAGAAAATTATAATGAATGACTAGGCAAATCCAGTTTGTTCCGTCAATGTCAACACTTACCCCAATCATTATCTTCATGTACTATTTCTTCTTCTTGTTCAAATACTTCTTGTTTAGGACTTGCTGCTTCTTTTTTCTGGAAACACAAGGACATCATGACTGACAAAAGAGTCTCATCAGACAAGAGTCATGTTAAATAAATCTTAATTAAAACTTCAAATGGCCCAATTTGAGTGTCTACGCTGGTAGAAATTCCTGTAAAAAAGAGTTCATATGAAATATTCCAGCTAAGCAAGCTAAATTTTCTCCAGCGCCTCAAAAGCAGACAGAGCTCTGAAGTTTTGAGTCTTTTTGTTTTACCTTGAACTCCTCCTGCTGCTTCCTGCAGTTTCTGTCACCACACTGTGGATTTGGCTTCATTGTCATGGTGGGAAAGAAATCCTGCATGGCATTGTAACCCAGGTAAAAGCTCACTGTGCCGAAGTTTAATAAATATCTGTGGAAAATGGAAGAAGGCAAAGGCTGAAAATGGAAGATCTGTTCTGCGATTCTTGATGTTCACAAAGTGGTGATTGTAAGAACTATTATCAACCAAGCTTTTCAAAATCAAAGCACCATAGGTTTAGGTTACTTACTTCAGAACATTTTGTACAAGGAGACCAGCGACCACCCCCATGGTTGTGGGAAGGCTAGCTGCACAAACCCCCTCTCGTTTCAAGGTTTTTTCATCTATGTTTGCTGCCACGACAAGTGGAGGTGCACACTGACCGCAAAAGAAGGTTGAGTAATACATAAGGAGAATGAAAAAGATCACGTACACAGAAGCATTCAGGAGAATGATCCCGATAACTATGAATTAACAGTTATATTAAAAACTATATTAGAATATTAATTCCATTAATATTCACCCCATCTCTAAGAAAGAGAACACAGTAGAAGGAGAGCAGAATATCACATACCGCAAAACAGGCTGATTCACCAGGTATGATCAGCTGGATATGGCCAGAAACAGCGTTTTCACTCACTCCAGATTCCATCCATATTTGTCCAAGCTCATTACATGCCTTAAGAAAAACAGAATGACACGCATTTCTTACACATACACACACAGAGAGAATTTGGTATCTAAATAGATAGTGCATTTAAAAACACAAGGAGGACCTGGCTCGATCACCTCGAAGGATTGGCTAGCCCAGTATTCTGCCTCTAAGTGTTGCCACAAATAGGAAATGAAGACAACAAAGGCTTCCATGTCTTGTTCCACAGCAATTAGGAGACACATTTTTGTTGTTTAGTCATTAAGTCGTGTCCGACTCTTCGTGACCCCATGGAGTTTGTGATAGCCTGGTCCTCCACAAATTCTCCCAATTTCCTTTCCAAGAACCAGCATCTCCTTGTCATGACATCTTGGGCCAGGAAATTCCTTTGTCTCTTCGGAGTTGCCCACTATCCTGCTTCATCCAGAAGAACCCCATGTTCTAACACTATGTGTGGGACAAAAATGTCTCTGGAATGCTGTACTTACTGTGTTGATTGCCATGCGAGCTTCAAAGTTATCCACACAGCTCAATACCAGATCAACAGGTTTTCCTTCTTCTAACCCACCTTTGCTGAAAGTACAAACAAACAAACAAAAGGCTAGAACTGAGCTGTGTTTTGTTTGATTTGGTGGGAAAATGTCCAGGCTGTCAAGAGTCACATCAGGTCTGCCAATTTTGCTTTGGGCCATCTCCCCTGCCTTTGTCCTGTTTTGTGCCCTCAGTCCCCACCTGCTGCCAGAATGCTGCCCCAAGATCCATTCCAAATTTTAATTTATCCCCTTGGCTGTACAAGGTTTCCCACCCACTTCAGAACATCTACATATCACAAACTCTAAAAATATATTTTACCTGATCCTATCCATAAAATGTTGAAAGTTGTTCATAGTTGTGATGTTATAATTATGTACTTCAAACTGGACATCAGGATTGATGTTTCTAGAAAATAAAATAACTACCCTGTAACATATAGCCTTAATGTGAAAACAAAAACTCTAACATGACTTCCCATACAAGTCCTACAAATCCAATCCCTGTTTGAAAACAAGTCTAGTTGACTTCAGTATGTATGTATGTATGTAAAATATTATCCAAGGCGGTTTACATCATTAAAAAGACAATATTTAAAAGCTAAAAACTGTAAGTATACAAATCATTAAAAGGAATTAAACAAGTATTATATTAAAAACGGTAAATAAAATCAATACTAAAACACATTTAAAACAGAACAGAACAGAACAATCCATTTACAAACCCCTCATACACATGACTGGACTGGACATTTTGTGAAAACAATTTCTTATTGTAACCTAATGTTAGAAGAGCTACAAGTATGAGGTCCTATTTTACATGTCCATTTCCTCAATCACATACCTCAAAGTATGCTCTGCTGCGTGAACTTTACTCAGTCCAGCTTGATGAGGCTGGAAAAAGAGTCGGTTCATATTTGCCAGTTCCACCTTATCATAATCAAACAGGAGCAGCTAAAAGAAAGATTACAATTCATACACAAATGGATGTCATTTGGGTTCCAATGTAGTATAAATATGGCCACAGTCCTTTGCTTTGCTAATACTTATTCCAACTGATCTATATGCGTTCTTTCATTCAATTAGCGCTGACAGCTCTCTGTTTTAGGCAAGACTGAACACATATGATGGATCTACTCAAAGCAATGCATCCATCTATGTCTCTTGTTTATTTTCTTCCAGCATTTATCCCAACTGAGTAAGCAGGTGCCAGGAAGAAAACACAGAAAGACCTTGCAGTTCCAAGCTGCAATAGCAGGGCAGTGAAAGTACAAACAAGGGACGTGCTTGGGTTTGATAAAAAGAAATGAAAGCAAGCACACAAGGTAACTTTTTTCCATCTATAGAGACCACAAGGTAGGTCTTGACTTCACAACTGTTCCCAAACACCCATTTCCAAATGCTCAGGTAACAGCTGCTATGAGTAAAAATCCCTCTTCAGACAGTAAAACAACTGAAGTAATCTATATGCTGGGTAGATTCCTTTAAGATCACAGATAAATGGCAAAAATGAAAAGTATACATATGCTTTTCTAAAACAGACAAAATTTGTGTTAAAGTTATTGCAAATAAAATCCAAATTAACATCAACCTCATTGCCTACTGTTTGCCTATAAACTTCTGTGGGTTCCATGTAAAGAAAATTAAGCTCCCATGTATCACCTATGTCTCTCTGTGGCATACATAAAAAGGAGCAGAGTAGAACCGGGCCACAGTGTTGTGTATGCATGTAAGAAATTTAGCTTTGCTGACTGATGAAGTCTGCTTTGTGGCCCTGCTCTCACACCCTAATCTTTCTCAGGGGATTGTTGCAAGTACTCAGGATGATAAACTTACATATGCTGCCTCAAATTGCTTTTAAAAGAAGAGTACATTATTCTGTACATGTCAAAAGAGACAAGCGCTAAAACACATGGTAAACATACATGGTCTGTCTCTACCATTACATAAAGAGAAGGCAGCCCAAGGCAGCAGATGTTGGGGAGTGACAGCAAGATGCTGGAAGACGGAGCCATATAGGCCTGGTGGCTTGCGTTCTGCCCTCTGTCAGCCTGCTGCCTTGAGGAGAACACCCGGCTATTACCTGTGACAGTTTCTGTACGTGGAATGGGCAAAGTCTGCCATCTTTGCCTCAGGCAGCAAATACCTTTAGCTGCCCCTGTGCAAGAGCTCTAGCCAATTACCGTTTCCAAGACATTCTGATTTTTCACACAAACACCTGCCTTTCCCACCTACGGTGGCCATTACAAAAACATCCAGCTGAGAAATAAATAATTCATCATTTCCCAAACTGTTAACTCCCACCATGACATTAAAATGAAGAAATTTATATTACCTTACCAATGCCACATCTTGTCAGCATCTCGGCCGTCACACTGCCAACTCCGCCAACACCCACCACAGCTACTGCAAAGGAGCGGATTTTCTGTGACAAGAAACCAATGTTGGTAAGTACTCTGTTCCCTGAGATTATAACATGGAGGAAAACTTTTGCAAGAAATAGGAGCCCACCTCATAATCTTTCACAATTCCCATTCTTTTCAGTGCCATCAGGCGACTAGAAGCAGAGAGAGGGAAGAAAAATACTTGGTCAAGGAATAATAGCTTTGTCCTGTCATTGGCACAGC
Organism: Intellagama lesueurii; assembly: GCA_037013535.1. NCBI lineage: Eukaryota > Metazoa > Chordata > Lepidosauria > Squamata > Agamidae > Intellagama > Intellagama lesueurii. The sequence continues at coordinate 75,991,016 of JBAJHW010000006.1, forward strand.
AATCTCAATACCAAAGTGAGACCAGCAATTCCACAGTTCATAACTAAATCCTGAGTGAAATCACTATTCTGCTTAGCACTTCATTGCCTGTGGCTTCAGCAGAGCCAAACATTCCCCCAAAACAATTTCACTGATGTAATGACATTCTGGCACGTCATCTAATAATTTCCAATTTATCTTGAAGTTGAGAATGGCAACTGGACTTCTTTCTTGTTAGGTTGAAACGTTTCGCTGCTTGGATGAGTAGCAAAATGTTTCAACCTAACAAGAAAGAAGTCCAGTTGCCATGAGTCAACTTCCAGATAAACTCACCTGGACGACTGATATATTGATACGAATTTTCCAGTTTAGTGCAAAAGATTAAACAGAACTGAAACCCTTTCAAAGTCCTGACTCCTGACAGCAGATATGGAAAATGCTAATAATTTCTAACTGTAGCCAGGAGCTGCTGATCAGTCACCGGGCACAATTCAAAGTGCTGGTTTTAACCTATAAAGCCCTAAACAACTTGGATTCAAGCCATCTAAAAGACCACATCTCCCTCTGTAAGACTGTCTGGGAATTAAGATCATCAGGGGAGGCCTTTCTCTCAGTCCCATCACCCTCACAGGCATGCTTACGGGAGAGGACCTTCTCTATCACTGCTCTCAGACTCTGGAACTCCCTTCCACAGGAAGCCAGACTGGCCCCATCTTTGCGTCCTTTGCACAGGCAGGCAAAGACAGGCTTTTCCTTAGTGACTGACAGCCTGAGAGAGGTTTTTAAAATAGACTGTTGTGCTCTGTTGTTTTTAAATGTGTTTTTAGTATTGATTTTATTTATTGTTTTTAATATTATACTTGTTTAATACTTTTTAAATTTCAGTCATCTTGGTCATCTTAGAACTGCAGAGCTGGAAGGAACCCAAAGGATCATCAAGTCCAGGAGGCACTGCGGGGAACTGAAGTCCCAACCTTTGGCTCTACAGCCAGATAGCAATGCTACATGAGACTATCTTAATAAAAAAACTACAACACTGTAATTAAGACTGAGATGCTAGTATGCAACACATGCCGTGGTGAAAAGGGAAAAGCTTTTTGGCAATGGAAGGGAAAACAACAAGAGATACAATCCACAGAATGCCTATAGAGAGATGACTCTGCCAACCCTGGGCTACAACGCCCAACATTCCCAGTCAGGAGGGGCCATTCTGTATCATCATGAAACTTGTATTCTAATTCTAACACCTCTGGGAGCCACTGGATTGGGGATGAATAGCAGGAATCTCTATAAAATGTGCATTATCTTTTGAGATTCCACACAGTCAACCCGTACAACTGAATAGGGAAAATCAGAAGGAATAGAACATTTCATCATCTACATTCTGAGATCGGAATGTAAGCTTCCCCCAATCCCCGAAAAGACTGAAGGAAAGAACAGCCAACTCCATCTGCACGATTTCCTCTTGCGCGTCTCCCCAGGGACCGACCCCCTCTCACCTATACGGATTGGAGTCCGTCACCTCCGGGCTCATCTGCTCGATCCGCGCTCGCTGGCCCTGGCCCTGGCCGCAGCCCCTCTCCCGCGCAAGCTCTTCCTCCAGTTCTTGGATGCGGCGCTGCAGCTGCTCCACCCGCTTCGCCGAGGCAGCCATGGCCGGCTTCCGAATGGACGGCTCAAGTCGGGACAAACTCACCGAAGCCGATCAAAGGGACCACTCGACTCAGCGCAACCCCACCAAAGACACGTCTCCACTCCCACCGCTTCCTGGAGTAACCGCCAAAGCCGTCCCCGGTCATCCGGCGCTAGCAAGAAGAGTTCCGGCCAACAAACGGTTGCTACGAGCGACGACGGGCGGAACTTACTGAGCCTTTCGGAGGGTCAGCCGGGACGGTGCTTGGCCGCGATGCTTTTCCCCCGGCACGAAACGGGTTATACTGTATTAGCTTTAAGGCGCCACGAAACGTGTTTTGTTCTATGCCCTTAAATCGGAACGGACTATTTTAAGTATGTCACTTCAGACTACTTCACCACATGCGCCTTTTCTAGGAAAATCATCATCATCAAGAAGGCTGGAATCGATGATTCCCAGGGCCCCTTCCAGCTCTGCAGTTCTAAGATGGTGATGATGATGATGATCACCAGATCTTCCGAAAGACCGTTCCAAAGTCTTTTTATTTTAATTTTAAACGTGTGTACAGATATTTATTTACTTTATTTTTGCTACTGCAGAATAGCCTGCCTTTCGCCCTGGATAGTTCCACAAGGGCACTTAAGCGTCTCCCCAACGCACACACGCCAAGTGTCTCATGCTACAATTCCCACCATCGCAGATTTCGCCCCCCCCCCCCAATGTGTCCCCCATATAACCAGGTTGGCATGAGGGCTGCAAAAGCCCTTCAACTCCGGCAAGGGAAGGGAAAGCGGAGGGAGAGACGACGGCGTCCAGGTGGCCTGAAGGCTTTCCAGAGGCCCTACGTCGTTTGCCTAAGGGGGCGATTCTTGGTCTTGAGAGGAGGAGGCAGCCTTTGCTCCCTCTCACAAGTCCCCCGAAGGTGGAGGCGGCCCGCTCTGGTCGTAACGAGGGCCGGTAGCTGAGGCGCCGCGACCTTTGCCTCGGAGAGGCGTCGTTTGGGGAGAGGCAGGCAGGCAGGCGGCGGCAGGGGCAGGGGCACGGGCAGGAGGAGCGGCCGCGTCTACGCGGGCGAGAGAGAAAGCGCCTGAAGATGGCCAGCGAGCCCGACACGACTGAAGTGAGGGAACGGCACAGGTTTGACCAAGGAGCCTTGGAGAGATACCTCCGCCAGCATCTGCCAGGCTTCCCTCCGCAGCCCTCCGAAGCTCTGACGGTCCGGCAGTACAGGTAAGGCGAGGGCTCCCTGTCGCGCCAGGGAGGCAACCGCGGGCTCCTCGGGCGCCGGGAGACGACAGCACGCCCCACCATTTGCGAGGCTAAGCAGAGCAAAGGTTTCGCCACAAACTTCTCATTGAATTTGACGCTGACAGTAGGAAGGCCTGCAACTCCAAAAGTTTTGCCCTTTCCTGGCTGTTTGCTGTGCACTCCTCCTTGACAAAGCCTGTTTGAAAATGGACATTTGAAAAGATTGGCTGGTCCTGAGAAGTGGTTATGTATTGTTTACTAAAATGTTTTGTAGCTCAAAAAAGAGAAGAAGGATCCCCATTTCCCAGTGATACAGCTGGTGGTGCATAGAGTCACCCCTATCATTAAGGTTATCACCACAAGCAACCGATTTTAGGTGTTATGGAAGGCCAGTACTTTGTGTACTTTGTTACTATAATATTTTTTATGCCAGTGATGGGGAGAGGCAATTCTTGCATTTTCTGCCTTTACTTAGGTTGAAGTGTGGGATAATAACCATTTGTTACCTAGCCTTAGGCAGAAAAACATTTTGAGTTGGCCCTCTTGCACAGATGGGCAGCATTTGGGTTCCTCACGGCCCTGAACCTCACAACGTTGTGAGGACAAAGTGGAAACTGAGAAAGTGTGCTACATATGCTACTTTGAACTCATTAAAGGAAAGGATATAAATATGAAAAATAAATAAGAATGACCCTATATTTCCCAAAGTTTTGCCACCTCTGGTTACTGACATAATTTCAATGTTATATTATGTTACTACAGACCTCCAAGCAGTGAGAAGCTTTGGGTGTGATACTTACTGAGACTTGTTTCTCTTTGGAAGCAGGTTGCTGGAGGTTTGTTGGTGTTTTGTAACATTTGCAGATGTACAAAAGTACAGGCTGAACATAAGCAGAAGCACTCCTGAAGTTCCAGCAAATTTGCAATGTCAAACAAGTTACTGATAGTTATGTCAGTCCATAAGGAAAATGCACAAACAGAGAACTCTTCAGTTGAGCAATAGATTTTTTTTAAGGAAAAACATAAATGGCACAGAAGTGTGCACATTTTATAATAATCTGCCTGTTTTGGCTGCATTTTATCTAATCCAGAAAGGGGAGGGGGGAAATGAGGATGCAAAGTACAGCAAGAGAGATTGATATTTACCATAGCCGCTACTAATTAACTAGCTTGTTAATAGTTTTGCTTACTTAGAAACAAATATCCCATTAGAAAGTGATATGGCATCTCTAAGAATGACATATTTGTTACAACATGAGTTTTCATGGACAAAATACATTTGTTTCTGAGGATCATTTTACTTCAAGAAAAGGGATAAATTATAGAAGTTAATTATTGTTCCCCCAAGCCATAGAGCACATAGAGACATTGCATTTTGTTTTCAAGCTATCTTGCCTTTCTTTTTAATAAGAAGAGAAGCCTGAGAATTTCATAGATTCAGTGGGAAAACTCTTTAAATCATAATGCCTTGAATGACAGTTGTAGAATTAGCATCTAAAGATGTCTTGATTTTATCAGGAAAGCAACCTACATGCGTTAGGTGTGGTTGCTCTTCCAGAACACCCACAGCTTAACTCTCAACAAGCTAGTGAAATAGTTGGTAGACCTGGGGGGAGGAAATAATCTATGGGCCATTATGGGTGGTTGATACCTTCTTAAAATCGCCAACTTTTTAAGAGACTATGGCTTTAGTAAAATTAGTGAAAACAACACTGTAATGATGTAAAGGCTGTCTCAAATTTTTTTCCTTAGGGTTACAAAGGGCTCAAACTGACTGACAGAAAGCACTTATCAGCAGTGCTAGCCATGCCATTGAGCATGACAGTGCAGTTGCCTCAGACAGCAGATCTGGAGTATCATGGAAGGACTGAACTCTTGTAGTTATTTAATTTGTTCTCGTTTACTGTTGGAGAGTGGTGATTGTGGGATATTTCACCTCATATGTCAAACTAACTTGGCTGGTTTTTGATACTGGAGACCTTGATACTGGGGCATCATTTGTTGCTTGGCCTTGGGCAACAAAATGTATTTGGCCTGCCTTTTTACTGTGTGAAGGCCCAGGAAGTGCCTTTTATACATGTTGCCCTAGGGTAGAGGCAGTTAGACTAATATTGATATTATTGATATTGTTTGTTTATTTAAATATTTATATAGTGGTGCCTCAACTTACGACCATAATCTGTTCCATAAGATGGGCGTAACTTGAAATGGTCGTAAGTCAAAGCACCATTTCCCATTGAAATACATTGAAACCCCATTAATCCGTTCCAGCCGGAAAAAACACACACCAAATAATAATAATAATAAAAATATAAAAATATAACACTGCAAGCCCCATAGGAACACGCTGGGGCCGAAAAACAAACACACCAAAAAAAAAAAAAAAAAAAAAAAAAAAACGCAGCCAGCCCCAGCAGAATGCACATAAACATAACCCCCCTCCCCCCAAACCCCAACCACCCTGCAAAACAAAGTAAATGTACTTACTCAGGAGCAGAAAGCAGCTCCAGGCAGTCCCAAGCCGCCTCCGACACACTCACTCTAACCGTTGGGGCGAAAGAGCTACAAAGAAGCAGCCTCTTCGCCTACCAACGGTTAGCAAATTTGAATTCCCCACCTTTTTCCCCTGTCTTTTTCCTGTCACAACTCGAAGCTCTGGCCGCAAGTCGAAGCAAAATTTTGCAGCCGGAGCTGGTCGCAACTCAAAATGGTCGTAAGTTGGGACGTTCGTAAGTTGAGGCACCGCTGCACCCTGCTTTTCTCCTCAATAGGAGTAAGGTGATCTACGATATTAAAACAAACAATATTAAAAAATTTAAAACAATAAATGTTACATTATTAAAAAGGATTAATGAGATATCAAAAATTGACTGGCAGCCAGTGGAGCTGCTATAATGGAAGAATGGTGGGATTATGTGATCCCTGCAACCAGCCCCAGTTGACAATCTGGCTGTAGGATTTTGGACTCGCTGAAGTTTCCAAACACTTTCCAAAAGCAGACCCAAGTAAAGCACATTACAGGAATCCAACCAGGATGTAACTAAGGCATGTGTCACCATGGCCAGATCAGACATCTCCAGAAATAGGCACAGCTGGTACACTAGGTTTAACTACAGATATATTCTTGGCTACTGGGCATTCTGGCTCAGGGATGAATCCAGGAGCACACCCAATCTGAGTTTTGGGGGAGAGTATAACATCTTGATGGTTGCAGCTCTGAAGTGTTTCTGGTTGCAAAGTGGTAAGTGCTTTTGCTGGTCAGGGGAAATGAGCCATGTTAAAATTTGCCCTGAATTTTAAGCAACATTTCCACAATTCAAAGATTTAGTCAGGATTCTTACAGTGCCTTGTTGTTTGATGGCCTGCCTAAGAATACAATGGGTGTAAATGAGTTGTGCTGTCATTTTCTGTGCTGTAGAATGTAATGGAATCACATGAGCTTCCACCTTTCTGTGTAGTGAGGATATCTGGGGAGAGCAACAAAGAGTCTTCTCTCCATCCCCTTCCCTGAAAACCTGACACAGAACTCTGTTACTCTGCTGCAATTTGTACAATCAGATTGTTGTTGGTAGGAGATTTAGGTTTTAGACCTTAGGGTCCTTAAGCAGCTCCCAGACTGCAGATTGTACATCCATAACTTTGGGGTCCCATGTGGATTGTCAGGTTATATGTGATGCTTTATCTGGAGGTGGGTGAATGTTTCAGGGCCTTTGTATTGTTTTCTTTGGCATCAATTTTCATCTCTTTTTTGCATGTTTTAATTTGAAAATGTGATTTGCTGTATAAAATACAGTATATCATTCTTTGTTATGTAAATATGAATAAATTTATAAAATGTGTGTGAAAAAATTCTACACAAAATAAAGTGGGGCTTAAGCTGTGTTTACTTCTCTCTGGCCTGTACCTTTTATTGGTAACATCTATCTTTGTTTTCGTAGCTCAGGACAGTCAAACCCAACCTTCTACTTGAAAAAAGGCTTGAGAGCCTATGTCCTCAGGAAGAAGCCCCATGGTCCTCTCCTACCTCGGGCCCACAAGGTACAGCATGGTTGTGACAATTTCTCAGGAAAATACTGCTGTGTGTTGGATTTCATTGAGAAACACTTATTGCACTCAGCAGTAGTATATATCATTTGGTTAGGTGCTAACATGTGACTAATCCTTTATATCCTATTGCAGTTCTTGAAGGATTGCTGAATACTATGTGTCTCTTGCAATGTAGCTATATTCCAATGCAAACTTATTTTACTATGTCTGCTTGGCTGGATATAATCTCTATTGATCTCATTAGTAAATCTCAGCTGCAGAGAGCTTAAATCAGAAGCTTTGAATTAAGTGCTAATTTACTAAAATAAACAAAATTCCAACAGACGATCAATTTTAAAGCATTTATTTAACCTTTTGAAGTATATTTGAACCATTTCTTTAAAATACGTTCATTTCTTAGGGAGAAAACAAAGTGGCACTTTAGGAGTAAATGCAGACAGAAACTCTGGTAAAATCTATGTCATTCAGCACCAAACAGCACAAAGGGAGGAAGAACAAATGTTTGGTCTGGATAAGCCCATTATTGAATTCTTAAATTCTATTGGTTTAAAAGGACCAACCAAATAATTTTATGTGGATCAAACTTTAATTATTCATCCTAATCTTCACATTCTTGCACACTTTATCCTATCTCTTTCAGGTTGACAGGGAATATCAGGTTCAGAAAGCCTTGTTTGCATCTGGATTTCCAGTTCCTGAACCCCTTTTATATTGCAATGATAGTTCTGTAATTGGAACAGAATTCTATGTGATGCAGCACATGCAGGTTAGTGCTCTGGCTGCAGTAACTTTGGTTATATATCATTCCTATGCCTTATGAAAGAATTTGATCCAGAAGCTAATAAACCATGCAATCTTAAAACAGTAGTGGGTAAGTTGGACTCATATTTCCATGAGCTCCAATCAGCATGACAAATACTTGAGGATAATGGGAGTTCTGGTCAAACGACACCTGTGGAGCCACAAGTTCATCACTCCTGCTTTAAAGCTTTTATTGTATTTGAGCTGCTGCTGTTGCTTTTTCAATTGACCAGAATTTTTATCTTATACTAACTCTGCTAGAACACTGCAGGAGGTGGTACTTGGAGCCTGAAGTGGAAAGTGATGAAAAGTCACACTCTTTTCCTCTAGTGCATTGGCTCCCAACCTTGGGTAACCCACATGTTCTTGGACTACAAGTCCGATAAACCCCAGCCAGCACTGCTAGTGGTAAAGGCTTCTGAGAATTGCAGTCAAAGAACACCTGGGTTACCCAAGGTTGGGAATCACTGCTGCAGTAGGAAGATTCAACTGGGTCTCAGTTCCTTCCTGGTCTCATATATGAAAGAAAACCTTCTGCATATAGTCTGGATCCAACCCCAAGGACACAATTGACTTCATAATTGATTTCGTAATTCATAGTGGTATTTTTCATGTTTGGTTGAAATAAAGCTTTAATTTCTCTAACTTTGCTCTCATATAATATTCAATGTATGATGTTCTTAGGGTCGTATTTTTCGAAACATGGCACTACCTGAAGTAAGCCCAGCAGAAAGATCTGCCCTGTATGTGGCTCTAATAGAAACTCTGGCCCGACTGCATTCATTTGATGTGAAGTCAATGGGACTTCAAGATTATGGACGAGGACCAGGTTACTGTAAGAGACAGGTAAATATCTGCAGTGGCAGCAGCAATAAATATTTCATCCTAAGCCTATGATTTTTTGCACCAGTAAATTAACGGTTTAGGTGTGAATAGTTTTCACTTCCAGATATAATATCTTTATTTTTCATTCAAACCTTGTGGTTTTTAAACAAGATAGTATTCTGGGGAACATAAAGTATTGGAAAATGTTTATACTCATTCATTGCTCAGCTTCTGATAGGTAGAAATAAAATTCAGTTCCACTTGATATTTGATGGTTTTAAGTAAGAGGTTGGTAGCTGGTTTTACTCTCTTAGAGAGAAAGATATAGTTCTGATCTTAATTTTCATACCTATTGAAGATGGTTTCATTGTTTAACATTGTTTTAACATTTGTTTGGACATTGATGGAGTTTTGGCCTCAAGGCTGTCTGTATAGAAACAAGAAAATAAATGTCTGGTACTGCCATATAGTCATATCAGTGACAGAACTATGCAAAAAAAATAATAACAGAGGAATAAAAATAAGACAGAATGAACATCTGTAGACAATGAGTAACATTTCAAACTGTCAGTTCTGAATCTGGGTTGTTTAAACTAAGCTGAGTCAATGTCAACTGCAGTTCCCAGTATGGATTATACATGAAACTGTGATCAAAGGAAAGTGAAAACAGGAGGTTCTGAATGTGAGGGTTCGCTTTGTACCTGAGCCAATTCTGGCTCCCTTTCAAGAAAGACGTCAGTCGAGGGTTGCTCTTTTAACAATGGAACATTTATTGTGTCTTGAACAAATAAACTAGTGCCTTTAAACATTTCTGTGTCTTTATCTCCCTCTGTCAACGGGACTGTCGGGGGTTTCCAATCTTCAACAATAAAAGGGTTGCCATAACTAGAGTTCCACGGGCCCGGTGGATCTGAGGTCGTCCAGTCTCTCAACAGGGTGGTTGACGGGCCAGGCAACAGGGACACAGCCTCATCTCTGAGAAGGTCGTCCCAGAGGGTACTCCCCTGCCGATCCAATGTTTCCCAGACCTTTTCAACTCCTCCATCTTCATCACCAGAACTCTCCATTCACTCCTCTTACTCTCCTCCTCCTCAACCTTCTCTCTTTCCTCTCTAATCCTCCTCCTCCACTCCTTTGCCTCAGTTTCTCCCCAGTAAGAGGGACGTACGGGAATAGCGGACCTCCTCCGATAATCGGCCTCTTCCCTTGGTACTTTGATCCTTTCCCATCTATCAGTCCAAGGATCCTTGGTCCAAATCCATTCCCAACCCAGAGGCAAGGACTCCTCTCTCCTTATAACTTCCCCTTGCCCCGCCTCTCTTTCTCTGCCATCCCCCTTCTTGTTTCCCGCCTTTTCTGCTCCTCTCTCACTTGATTCCCCTCCCCCTCATACATTGGATCAACGTCTCCTGTTCCTTCCCCTCATGATGCTTATTCAGAGCTCCTGTTTGAACAATTGATGGTTTGCCCTTCTCCTCAGGCCTATCCTCAGTGTCGAGGGTGGATGGCGCTCCAGGGAGCGAGGCCTCTGACTCGCTGCCTATCTCACACTGAAATCCTACACAAAACTGTGAGGGAGAGTGTCTAGATCAATTTGTTCTGCTTGTGCACTGATATTGTGACATAACTGCACAATTACTATAGTTAGTAATGTTCAACATATAGAACGAATAGCATGCAGCCTTCCTGCTCTTTCTTGCAAGCTGGTTATTTATTTACTGAACCTGAAAGTGCTGAAGCAATCTCTGACCCTTTGGTAATATTTCAGTAAGAGTGCTCAATTACTCATGCCAATTTAGTGATCTAAGAAGAGGCACTGGGCATTGAACTGATTTCAGGAAGTTAATTGATTCAAGAAAAATATCCAAAGAAGTTTCTGTCTTAGTCTGTCACAGTATGTTGGCAAAAGGGGAAAAAAGGGGCAAAATAATGTAGCGCTTTAAAGACTGATAGTTTTACTTCAGTCTGAGGTATTGTGGATCAAAATCCACTTCCTTAAACACAGGAGTGCAAATACTTGTCCTGCATATTTATATCCCCACAACTAGGTGACAGGTAATTCCACCTGATCTGTAGCCATTACCCTAACCAGGACCTGCTGGAAGTAATTAATGGCTTGACAGTCCTATTCCTGTGTTACAGATCCCCTATTACTTTGTCCATTGTCTGTATCCATACCTATTCATGGGTATATGTGTAAATATAAAGAACATGTTTTTGAGAAAATGAATTTGGATCTGTAAACACACTGAAATGAAACTGTTAGCCTTTAAAAAGTGGTATGTTATTTTGCCTTCCCCCCCTTCTGCCAAAAGGAAAAATAAATCAGTATTTGATTTCAATGGTTTTAAAAGTCAGCTTCCCAAGCATGCTTGTCTCAAGATGCTTCTAAAGAGGATTGAATGTTACTCTTATGTACATGCAAGTCACAAAGTCTACATACACAATGCTGACCTGTTGAACTGGAGACAGAGATGCATGTGGGTGTTGTAGGATTCCTGTCTTTCAGTGGAAACAAGAGATACCAGCTTCCTCTATTTCCCACACTTTCTGTTTTGTGCTAATATTCTGAAATGAATTCAAGAGAAGCTGCCATTCAGATACGGAACCAAAGTAATCAGGAAATGTATTTGAGATCAGGCTGCTTATTTGTTGACCTGGTTCCTAAAGAACTATAAAACCATAAAACCATTTCTGTGTGCCTAAAAGGGTACTCGTTTTTCTCAAGCAGCAGTGTTCCCCTTTCTCTATTGTTGTGGTGGACCCTAGGCATTTTGAGGCCTGTGACAAAGTACCAAATAATACCATGCCACTTGCCCAACTTAAGATACATAGTGCCTAAGGCCAGCCAAGTGAAATCACAAGAAGCAGGATATACCCTGTTTCCCTGAAAATAATACCTAACCTGAAAATAAGACCTAGTATGATTTTTCAGGATGCTCGTAATATAAGCCCTACCCCAAAAATAAGCCCCAGTTAAGTGAAACCCTGCCCTCCACCATTGTGCAGCATTGTGCAGCAACCAGAAGAAGATGACATGACTGTATTTGAATAAATGCAGATTGTTGTATATGAAAAAAATAAAACATCCCCTGAAAGTAAACCCTAATGCGTTTTTTGGAGCAAAAATTAATATAAGACCCCGTCTTATTTTCGGGGAAACACGGTACTACCGGCATATCTCTCCATCTCTGCTGGTAGAGATACAATAATAGTAAGTAAATAACTGAATTTATTCAGCTCTACATTCAAGACATCTGAAGTCTGATGCAATAATTCCATGGCCTTACTGTGTCCCTCACAGTGGTACTGACCCTGTGCATGACCAACTGCTTCGAAAAGCAATTTGTGACATAGTAGGAGACTTGGATGGACCATGATCTAGCCACATTTTTCTGTATATTTTTTCATTTGTCAGGCTTCAATCCTGCATCTGTTTTTCACAACTTACTAATTATGGTTTTGTTTTGTTTTTAGGTATCGGCATGGAAAAGACAGTACCAAGCAGCCACTCATACTGACATTCCGGCTATGAATGAGTTAGCAGAATGGTTAAGAAATAACATTCCAGCTGATGATTATGAAGAAAAACTGGTTCACGGAGATTTTAGATTAGATAATGTAATATTTCATCCAAGAGAGGTATTCTGCAGCCAGTTTCAATTATCCTCATAGCATTTTTAAAATATTATACTTCTGGTACAGAGCAGGGGTTGGAACCACACAGTCTGCAACTGGCAGTGAGCCCCCTCCCACCTGTTTTAGGGGCGCCCGGGATCCCAGATAAGAAAAAAAAGTAGAAAAATAGAGGTATTTTTCAAGGAAACAGAAAAATGTTTCTGGTCGTTCCCTCTACCTTGTTTTGGCATAAAGATAAGGTTCTTAGCTGAGGGGATGGGGTTTTAAATTAGAGGTGACTTTCCAGTTATTACTGATTTAATTTGAAAGAGCTAGTATAGCCCTGGAGAGTCTGGGACTAGAAAAATAGTTCTGGCCTCTGGAGCTTGCCCACCCCAGTAGAGAGTTTTGATGTCAAAGTAGATACTTTATTTTTGCTTGGCTGGTTCCACCTCAGATCAGGGATAAATGTTAAAATCTGTGTCTTGACATTTAAAGTTGTGCATTTTTCCTGTCCTAATTAATTTAGCAGGGCTGGTGGCATGTCATATTCCTCTTAAGAGGAATCAGTCCACAGATTCGAGACTTTTTTTGGTCCCTTGGAGTAAGGTGGCCAATTCCAGGCTTTGTGCATTTGACCACTTAGTTCCAAAGCTGTGGAATTCTCTCCTCTGGCACCTTTGTATGGAACCAGAGTTGGACAAATGTAGACAAAGTTTGAAAACCTGTCTGTTCAACTTGGAGCTGTAGGTGTCAGATGTAGGGAGAGGTGAGCAACCAGTGTATATTTATTTGAACTTTTAACAGGTTTCTTAGTAGTAATTCTACTTAGATCACTGCCTGTTCTGAGGAATTGTATGTTTGTTTGTTTGTTTGTTTGTTTATTTATTGTATTTATATCCCGCCCATCTAGTCAGTTGACCACTCTGGGCGGCTAACAACACTTAAAAATAAAACAATTTAAATATAGGAATAATATACAACATGAATAATCAATTGTTCAAGATAAAAAGAAAAAAAAGGATAAATCAAATAGTGGCTGAAGGGAAGGCCTGCTTAAACAGCCAAGTTTTCAATTGGCTTTTGAAAATGCCCAGCGAGGGGGCCATACGGATCTCAGGGGGGGGGAGTTTATTCCAAAGGCGAGGAGCCACTGCCGAGAAGGCCTGGTTTCTTGTTTTTTCCTTCCGGGCCTCCCTCGGCGTTAGGCTCCTCAACCTCACCTCCTGGCTAGATCGAGTGATATGGGTAGATTTTGGTGGGAGTAGGCGTTCCGCCAAATATCGAGGCCCTAAACCGTTTAGGGCTTTGTACGTAAGCATTAAAACTTTGAAATCAACGCGGAACCGAACGGGCAGCCAATGCAGAGCGGCCAGAGTGGGAGAGATATGATGGTATTTTCTCACCCCACTAAGAAGTCTGGCCGCCGCACTCTGCCCCATTTGGAGCTTCCGCATCAACCTCAAAGGTAGCCCCACGTAGACACATGTTGATGTGTGTATAACCATGATGATGATGATAACTGCAATAATTGCATGCCATCAAGTTAATTCTGATTTATGGTAACCCTTTTCTAGATACAGAGTACACAGAAGTGGCTTACCATTCTTTTCTTCTGGAGGCATGCTGGGACTGTGCAGCTTGCCCATGGCCACACAGGCTGGCTCTTGTGACAGGAGGCACAGTGGGGAACCTCTGACTCTGCAGCCAGATATTTAAACCATTGAGCTATCCAACTATGTATAGCTGAACCAAAAACCTAAGTATTATTTATATATTTCAAATATTTTTATCCTGCCTTTCTCCTTAAAAAGCACCCAAAGCAGCTTACATAATTAAAAAAACAATATTTAAAAGCCAATATTTAAAAGTATACAAATATTAAAAAAGAATTAAACAAGTATCTGGAAGTTGAGTCATGGCAACTGGACTTCTTTCTTATTAGATTGAAACATTTTACTACTCATCCAAGTAGCTTCTTCAGTCTGAGGAGAGTTGGTAGGAGACCCCTGATATATGTTGGTTTCACTTTCCCCTGGTCTGAATAGGCTTGTTAGATAGACAAAAGGACGGGGGGGGGGGGTGAGTGAAAATCCGACTTCTGCAGTCCTTTTCCACCCATTGTCACGGGTCGTTAACAGTGGTCTTTCTGGGGACAGAGAAAAAGGCAGCATGATAAATAGGAGCCAGATTGTATCTAAGGCCTCCACCCCTGTTGAGTGAGGGGTTTTCTATATGCACATGTATGGTCTCCCTGACCCCTCTCCCAAACCACCTATCTTCTCGATCCAAAATGAGTACATTTTGGTCATCAAATGAGTATCCTTTTGTCCTTCAAATGAAGGAACACTGCTGATTGTGGTCCTGAGCCGTTTCCCCTCCTGTGCTGGAGGGGCAACGGCTCATTCTCCTGTTTAGTGGGTGTTTGGTTTCTCCAATGTATTGCTCTGAACACTCCTCTTTGCATTGGATGGCACATACTATATTGCTCCTGTTGTGTTTGGTCTTTTGGATGGACAAGTCTCTGCCTTAGTGTGTTTATGGGTTTGAAGTGCACAGGTATGTGGTGTTTACCAAAAATCCTTTTGAGCTTTTCAGATACACCCGCCATGTAAGGAATGACCAGGTTCTTCCGTTGGCTCTGGGTCTCAGACTGTTCCATTGTCCTGCTGGGTTGGGACATTGCCTTGGATTGCAGTCCAGTGCAAAGAGGAGTGCTCTGAGCTCTACAGGGATGGAGGCCTTAGATACAATCTGTCTCCCATTTATCATGCTGCCCTTTCATCCGTCCCCAGAAAGATCAGGACCACACCCACCAGAAAGACCACTGTTAACAACTGTTAACAACCCATGAGAATGGGTGGAAAAGGACTGCAGAAGTGAGATTTTCTCTCACCCTCCCACCTTTGTCCATCTAATGAGCCTATTCAGACCAGGGGGAAGTGAAAACAACCTGGAAGATATATCAGGGATCTCCTACCAACTCTCCTCAGACTGAAGTAGCTACTTGGATGAGTAGTGAAACGTTTCAACCTAATAAGAAAGAAGTCCAGTTGCCATGTCTCAACTTCCAGATAACCTCACCTGGATGACTGAGAATCTTCACAGATAAATAAGTATTATATTAAAAATGGTAAATAAAATCAATACTAAAATACATTTAAAACAACAGAGCACAACAATCTGTTTAAAAACTCCTCTCAGACCACTAGTTATTAGGAGAAAGCCTGTTTGAAGAGAAATGTCTTTGCCTGCTTGCGGAAGGACAACAAAGATGGGGCCTACCTAGCTTCCTATTGGAGGGAGTTCCAGAGCTTGGGAGCAGCAACAGAGAAGGCCCTCTCCCATGTCCCCACCAAAAGCATCTATTTAAGTATCAGTTAAATAACAGTGTAATATGTATGCTGTTCCTAATATTGCCATTTATATTGCCACTTATTATCATCTCCCTCATTATTTTGAGCTACCCAAAGAAAGCTATTTGTGCTGCTTCTACCCTTTCCCTCCTCCTCCTCCTCCACGAAGCAGCTGGGTTGTGCAGATCGCCAGGTGGCAGTAGAGAGAATGAACTGGCAAGATTGAACATTTAACTGAATGTACGAACATCCTTTTAAAAATGTTTGGTTTTGAGCAAAACAGACTTAAAAGGAGCCTCATATGCGAACCCCTGAAGTCATGAAATCTGGCAGGTTTATTCATTTTTTGTGGTCTTCTAATTTCTCCCAATTTCAGACAATCAGTGCAAAAACAAAAACAAAGGAAGTGTTACAGCTGTTTTGTTTTCCTAGTGCCAGTCAATGAGAGGATGACAATCTGAATTTCCAAGTAGGCTTGGATCAGAGGTGCAAATCCTGTTGAAAGGGCCCCAAATAACTTTGTGATTAAAAACAGCTGTAAGTCATAGATTCCAGTAGAAGATACAGATATTTGGATTTTTGAATATTTGGAGTACAAGTTGAAATGGACTGGCTCTGAATCAGTCTGAACTGAAGTGGGCCATCGTCTGAAACACTGCATTTAAAACTTGTGGTTGGTACAGATCACAATTTCATGCTGTGATTTTGCTCTCCACTTCTGATAGAGAGGAAAACTACTGTTTCCTATAATAGGGTTTTAACACGTTGACATGGACTACTTTACGGCCTTCATCTTCCCTTTGGAAAATATAATTGACATCATTCATTTTGGAGACCACTGTGTACGGTCTGATCCACGCTAACTGCAACTTAACAGTATTTCCTTTTATGGGTCTCAGCATTAATACTTCTTCTCCAGGACTGAATGTTCTTTGTCGGGCTTTTTTGTCTACCTTGGGCCCCCTTTAAGTTTTCCCCAGCTATCTCTAGGGATCTTTGTAAGGTATTCATTAAATTATCCATGTATTCTACAATCGACTCAGGGTCCCTTTCTTTATAATCTTCCCAGTTCTGTCGTAACAAATCTAAAGGCCCTCTTACTTTACGACCAAACAAAAGTTCAAAAAGACTAAAACCTGTGCTTTCCTGGGGAATATCTCGATAAGCATATAGCAGTGGTTGTAATTTATTATCCCAATCATTTGGGTTCTCTGCCACATACACACGCATCATTCTCATTAAAGTTCCGTTAAATTTTTCCACTAACCCATTTGTTTGGGGGTGGTAAGGAGACGACATCACATGGGAAATTCCACAGACCTGCCATAGTCTCTTCATTAGTTTGGAAGTAAAGGAAGTTGCTAAATCTGTTATTATTTCTGATGCAAAACCCATTCAACACATATAACTAATTAACGCTTCCGCCACAGTTTCCATCTCTATGTTTCTTAGGGGGATGGCTTCTGGGTATCTGGTGGCAAAGTCAATAATGGATAAAATAAACTTATTTCCTCGTCTAGTCACCCTGGGTAGGGGTCCCACCAGGTCCAGACCTAAACGTTGGAAAGGGGTCGAGATAACAGGCAATGGGCATAGTTTAGCTCTAGTTTTGTCATTTCCAGTACCTCGCTTCTGGCAAGTATCACAGGTTTGGCAATATTGCTTAATTTGCTGCCCCATCCCTGGCCAATAAAAATTCTGTGCGACCCTTTGCTTAGTGCAAGGGATACCCAAGTGTGCTCCAAATACATCTTTGTGTGCTTTTTCCAGAATCTTTTCTCAGTATTTAACAGGGACAATTATATGTTTGTGGGGCCCTTCTCCACCCCTACAAGGTGCCATTAAAACCTCCCTATACAATAGGTCTTGGTCCACACAATACCTCTCTGGATATTCAGGGGATAGTGGAATGCGATTCTCTTTAACTTTTTCAAAGCAATTATTTAAGGTGCTCTCTTCCTTTTATTCCTTAATAAAGGAGGAACTATTAGGATTTTTCATCAGCACCAAATCAGCAGTCTCCTTTATTTCAGGATGTTCCCCTAAACTGGGTCTTTCAATAAGAGTTTCAGTGTTTGGGATTTCCATGCTTTCCTCAGCAGCTACAATCTGCCTCCCCTGAGAGCGGGTTACCATGCAAACACTCTGCACATGCTTTGAAAGATCCAAACCAATCAGACAAGGAGCTGGGATTTGATCTGACACAGCTACTTTCCATATACAGTGGTGCCTCGACTTACGAACGTCCCTACTTACGACCATTTCGAGTTACGACCAGCTCCGGCCGCAAAATTTTGCTTCTACTTGCAACCAGAGCTTCCACTTACGAACACAAAAAGGCAGGGAAAAAAGGCGGGAAATTCAAATTTCTAACTGTAGGTGGCGACGAGGCTGCTTCTTTGTAGCTCTTTCGCCCCAGCAGTTAGAGAGTGTGCGTTGGAGGAGGCTTGGGACTGCCTCACTTCTGCTTCTGAGTGAGCGTGTGTGTGTGTGTTTGCAGGGAGGCTTCAGGCTGCCTGGTAAGATAAGGTGCTGTTTTCTGCTTTTTAAAAACTGTTCTGGGTGTTTTTGCAGCATGGTTTTGAGCTGGGGGGGGGGTTATGTTTCTGTGCTGTGATGGGTCTTGGGGGGTTTGTTTGTTTTTTGGTTTTTTTCCCCCATTTCCGATGGGTCTTTGGGGGTTTGGTTGCTTTTTGGAGTGTTTTTTTCCCATTTCCGATGGGTCTTGGGGGGTTTGTTTGTTTTTTGGTTCCCCCCCATTTCCGATGGGTCTTGGGGGGTTTGGTTGCTTTTTGGGGTTTTTTCCCCCATTTCCGATGGGTCTTGGGGGGTTGGTTTGTTTTTTGGCTCCCCCCCCCCATTTCCGATGGGTCTTGGGGGGTTTGGTTGCTTTTGGGTTTTTTTTCTCCCATTTCCGATGGGTCCTTCATGCTTCCCTTGCTTTTTCCTTTGTTTTCTTTGCATTTCCGACCTGGTCCCTTTGTTCTCTGTGCATTTCCGATCTGCTCCGTTTGTTTTCTGTGCATTTCCGATGGGTCTTGCACGCTTGATTGCTTTTCTCCCCCCCCCCCCCCTTCGGCCGGAAGGGATTAATCGCGTTTCCAATGAGTCTTGCAGTGATTTTTTTTGGGTGATTTTTTTCTTCGGCCGGAACGGATTAATTGCATTTCAATGCATTCCTATGGGAAATGGTGCTTCGACTTACGGCCATTTTGAGTTACGTCCATTTTCTGAAACGGATTATGGTCGTAAGTCGAGGCACCACTGTACCAGACCACCCATGGTAATTCAATGCTACTCTAGCCATCAGCAATACTACAGAATCAGAACTTATCCCTTTAAGAGTGATCCTCTCCTGTTCCAACATGTTTTCTTTAGGAATTATGTCTAGGTGACAGATAGTCACTTGGGAACATGAGTCCCTAAGACCTAGATACTTTTTACTATTGATAAAAAATAATTTCTCCAGAGCTTTCCAGTAAGTTTTGATCACACTTGATCAAATAACATTGTATCACTCTGCCCTCGGGAAGCTCTGGGCTCTCTACCAAGTCCGTTTCCTTAGCAACAGTGCAGCTGTTAGAGCCTTCATCTGCCCATGGCTGAAGGCAAAATACCTGTTTAGGCTGACCGAAATTTCTATTTTTCTGAGTTTCACACTGGGACCAAAATGTCCTTCTTTACCACAAGCATAACATTGCTTATTTGTCCTCTGTTCAGAGTAAAGGGATTTATTAGCTTTTCCCTCAGCGTTATTCGATTTCAGTAGACTTTGCTCTGAGAATGAAGGTCTTGCTTTAAAATGGCTTTCCTTATCTTGAGTATGAGTGAGGTAATTCCTACTGGATTGGGATGCTCTCTTCCTGTTGTCCCAAACCTTTCTATCAATTTTTACCTCAGAGAACTGAGGATCTTTGATCCCACTAATAGAATCAGCATATCCAGACGCCTGTTGCACATTTTTAGGATCCTTGTCCTTGACAAGATAACGCGACTCC
Source organism: Intellagama lesueurii (assembly GCA_037013535.1). Classification (NCBI taxonomy): domain Eukaryota; kingdom Metazoa; phylum Chordata; class Lepidosauria; order Squamata; family Agamidae; genus Intellagama; species Intellagama lesueurii. The sequence goes on from JBAJHW010000006.1 coordinate 76,010,521, forward strand.
CCTGGTAAAATTGAATAAAATTGTTCTAATCCAAACACATTTCTCATTTGGTCTAAGGAGGTGACCCATTCCTGTTCTACCCACTTATTAAGATACTGAGTTAAACATGCCCCAAGCTGAGAAAAAGACTCCTCAGGTTTCTTTGAAATTGATTGAAATTTTCTCCTGAGAGGCTCTGAATTAATCCCAAATACACCATCTTTTGGTAAGCCTCAAAATCTCTAGCTTGTTCAAGAGGCATCTGTGAATAGATCTCAGATAAAACTCCCCCTATCTGTGACCTTACAATTATCATCCTCTCATCATCTTTAACCCCGAAGTCCCAACAAGCTCTCTCAAAGGAAATCAGGAAAGATTCAGGACAATCTCCTTTCCGATATTGGGGAAATTTCTTTAGATCGATATTTGAGGGATTTCCCACACTGGAATTATTATTATTATTATGGGCAGCTATTTTCAATTTCTTCATCTCAATTTGGAACTGCATTTCTCTTTGCCAGTTTTCTTGCTCAAATTCCCTTTTCCTTTCAAGTTCTCTGATTTTTTCTTTTTCCAATTTTAATTGTTTTTTTTTTCTTTTTCCAATTCTAATTGGTTTTTCATAGCTAACTCTTCCAGTTTAAATTCCTGTTCTAGTTTCCATCTTTCAAAATCTTGGGAGCTTTGGATATTTTCTCCTTCTGAGGCAATTATTACTGGTCCCTCAGTTTCTTCTTCACTTTGAATTTGAGGGTTCCCATTTCCCTCAGCACTTTGGAGCTCAACCTGTGCCTCCATAACCAACTTTTTACTTCATTTGGGTGGCATAAACAATAGAATTTCTTATTAAATTGGACTGGTTCTTTTCCCTCACAAGAGCCAAAAGGACCTCTTCTTGGGATTCCCCAGATCTGGGTTCAGAAGTCCCGAAACTAAGTCTTCCACAAGACTCTAATGGGTAACCACTTCTTACGCCACAGATCCTAACCCCTTTTCCCTCCAGGCTCAAGAAGATTCAATTTCACACTGGATTGTTTCGGATCCCACCGCTGCCACCAATTTGTCACATTCCCGCCTGTCCCTTAGTTGTTTCACCAAGCAAAGGCACAAGCTACATGTCGTTCAGCTGCCACCAGTTGATTACATCAACTTTATTCACTATTAATGACAGAGGTCCGGGCAACGTATCATTTAAGAACCAAGTAGAAATTGTTTATTGTTACAAGTGATAAAAGTCCAGTCAATGTCATTAACTCTCAACTAAACAACCTTCTTCCTCCACTCTCAACTGCCTACTTTTTCTCCCTCTCTCCTTTTCTTTCCCCACCTAACTCCGCCCCCACCAACTCCTGTTGGTCCATGCAAATATCAACATAAATATTTATAAGCAGGGTAAATGCTACAGTAACAATAACCTTTTGATGCCCCCTGTGTGATGTTCATAAACTGTGAGTAGTCTTCTATTATTTTGGCAAGTATTGCCATGTTGGTACCCAAATTTTCTTGTGTTTATACCAAAGCATAGTTATGATTCTAATTGCCTTGGCAATTTTAAGTCTAGAAAGGAGGTGAAAAAACTGTATTGTATGCTGTAAGGGCTCTTCTCTAGTCAGACCTATTTGACTGGGCTGAATGTGATTTAAGTCATGATTATGGGTTGTAAAGTCTTTTATTGCAAAGTGAGTGTGAAAGTAGTGTAGGTATGCATACTGTTGCCTCCTTTAGGTGAATGTGAATGGCAGAGTAACTCAAGCAGGACAAGATGCTGTAACACAGGCAACTGGTTGGGCACAGCGGGAATCGAATGTTGGGCATGGTGGTCTGCTCCAGCCGAATTCATCTTATGTACAGATAGACCTGTAAATTCTGGTCTAACCCCATATAGGTGAATCCTGCAGTGCTGCAAAAGTCTCTAGTACACATACAGAGTTCAGGTCAATAAGGGATGAATTGTTTCAAGGTCTGGATGAACTCCACAAGTCCAGCAGATTTGTTTTGAATGCCTTGCTTATGTGTGTGTGTATGTGCACATGGGGGTCACTGGCTGGGGGTTGTTAATTTATACTTTTTCATCACAATTGATTATTTCTGCATTTTTCTGTTTCTAGGCTCGTATCATAGCAGTTCTGGACTGGGAACTTTCAACTATTGGGCATCCTCTGGCAGACTTGGCTTATATTCTTACTTTCTACCTTTGGCCTAGAACTCTTGCACGTGTGCACACACAGAGTTTACAGAGTATACGTGGCATTCCAGGTATGTGCCCATCCATCTGTCCAAGTTGTTTTCGTTTTTTAAAAAAACTTGTTACGCCTAGGCGTAAAGCAATTATTTGCATAAAGAGATGTCTGACAGTTCCTTCTAAGGACTGTGGAATCAGCTTCTACGGTTCTCTGGAAATTATATATAAAGTGGCAGCGGCAGTGCTCAAGTTGGACAGACCCATTTGCTTTATCATGTTTGGGAGAAAAGCAGCGCCATCATCAGACCTCCGGAGAAGTTGGAGAAAGGCAAAAGCCATCCTTACTGGGCTTTGTTTGTCCCCATTTGTCATTCAATGGCCTTTTCACCATGTCGCAGCACTTTGTAACATCAAAAACTTGTGTCTGAGTTTTCTGGTTTCCTTTTCTTCCTCTCCATTTTTCTTCTTGTGTTGTGCCTGCCTTAGACTGTTAGCTTTAATAGCAGATGCTCTCTTGTCTTCTTCTTAGCTAATAAGTTGCTTTGAGAATATTTCTAGTGGTAAAGTGGAGTATAAATGCTACAAATAGGGGCCCATAGAGAACAGAGAGGGCACCAGGCTAAGGATGGGACTTACAGGATTTTAACCCATGGAAAGCCACACAGATTTGCCAGTAATTAACAATAATAAATTCTGTGGGAATTATTTCTGAGTATACATGAAGATGTGTAGAACAGCAAGGTTGATCATTAGGATTTTTAAAAAGCAAACATTATATTAAAACGTGCTATGGATGTGTTTAATTAGGATGTGCTCTTTAAAGAACATCAGTGGCATTAGGTTACATCCAATAACATCCAAGCGCAAGCTTACAGAGAACTGCCAGAACATAGGAAGTTGCTTTGTATGGACTTGACCTGCTGGTCTGTATGGCCCATTATTGTCAATTCTGACTGGCAGCCATTGCTGTCTAGAGTTTCAGGCAGGATTCTTTTCTTTCCAAGTCCTACTTGGCTATCTCTAGTGTTCCCTGGTGGTCTCCCATCCAAGTTCTAACAAGGCCAACTCTGCTTAGCTTCTAAAATCTGATGACATTAGCTGTGTCGAATGCGGTATATCAAGTACTAGAGAAATGCCCTGCCTGTTCCTCTCTTCTGCTGACCCACGCTCTCCACAATGTTTGTGAACTGAGGGACCTACTCCCAAGGAAAAGCCTAAGGCATGAAATGGGAAGCTCCAGCGATGGTGGAGGTAGAAGAGTTCCCTATGTATGGGCATCTTCGTGCAAGCACTGCATTGGGTACTACCCATCAGTTGACAGCATATATCACTCCATGAGAGAGGAGCTATTACTATGTACCCTGTTTCCCCTAAAATAAGACCTAACCTGAAAATAAGCCCTTTTATGATTTTTCAGGATGCTCGTAATATAAGTCCTACTCCAAAAATAAGCCCTAGTTAAGTGAAACCCCGCCCTCCACCATTGTGCAGCAACTAGAAGATGACATGACTGCATTTGAATAAATGTAGATGGTTGTACATGACAAAAATAAAACATCCCCTGAAAATAAGCCCTAATGCTTTTTCTGGAGCAAAAATTAATATAAGACCCTGTCTTATTTTTGGGGAAACAGGGTATGTTTTTCAGATCGTATGTGGTTCATGTAATTTTCCAAAAGAACTGCACAATTGAATATTAAAACCAACTGTTCATATCATTTTATGTTTTGCCCCCTAGGAATTCCTTCATTTGAAGAACTGACAATGGTTTACTCTCGCTGCAGGGGTACCAGCATTAACTTGTCCAACCTGAATTTTTTTCTTTCACTTTCATATTTTAAACTTGCTTCAATCAGCCAGGTACTATCTATTTTTACAAATATATTAGCACATTTTAAGTTTCAGGTGAAAACAACTCCAGACCAATACTCCTCAATGACATTAGTAAAGCTTTTTGCCAGAAGCAAAGTGATTATTCTCTTTTGTTTTAGCTAGTAAGGGCCCTCCAAAACTGATAAGTTGTCAGGTATTTAGCAGGGGATTTGTTTGAGTAGTACTAAATGTCATTACAGCATGGTAACAGGTATTGACATTGTAGCATTTTGGAAACGTCTACGTCTGGATGTTTGGACTGTGGTGGAAGAAGTAACGGGGGAAGTACATCATTTTCATCCACTATTCATAGCAGTTTTCATATTTCAAGTGCAATTTTAAAAAATATTCACTGAATCAAATGTTCCATATAGAACTTCAGCTTTGAGCTGCCAGTTCAACTACACAGTTCAATCCTGTTTGTTCCTTAGGGTATATATGCCAGATATATCCTGGGAAATTCCTCTGCAGAAACCAGCTCTCAATATGGCAAGCTGGTGAAACCCTTGGCAGAAACCGGATTACAGTTAACAAAAAAGTAAGAAGAATCTATCTGCACGATTTTAAAATGTAACTAGTTACACCAATGCAGCTGAGGTTGCCATGTGGGTTCATCTGGAATGTATATGTCTTTGGACATATTACAAGTCTGAACATGCCATTGTTCTCTGATGTTGAAAGAGTAGAAAAGTTGGGCCTGTTTAATCTTTGCATGGGGAACCACAGGGTGAGAAAAGAGTCCTGTCTGAAATTATGGGTACCCTGTGTTTTTTTAAAAGTTGGACACTTCAGAGTTAGTTCTCTGTAGCCAACATTTGTCCTAAGTCAATAGGCAATGGCAAACTTTCAGGGCTGACTAAGAAATATTCATGCCTAAAGCAAAGGACAAAATGATGCCCTTCCATTCCACACAAACAAACAAACCCTCCCTAACTCCCTTGCTGGCTGTTCTAAGTTATTAATTAGGGCTTGGATCATGTAGTCTTTGTGCAAGGTAATGAAGAGGCAAGAAATATTATTCAGGTCCCCAGCAGACCAAATTTATTTTATCTTCTAGCAATTCCTAAGGAACGCTCTGCTTGCAGGGCAAAAAGCAACCAGCAACATGTTCGTACTGGTGGATGTTTATGTCCTTTTAATGTAGGGATGGTCAATCTCAGTGAGCTTGGGCACCAAATTCTATCCCTAGGTGATACCATTTTCTGCATGGAACCTGGAAATGACTGAAAACATTCATTTAAAATCAAATGTGCACAGTCAGCACTTCTAGTTTGTTTTATTTTGGAATTGGCCCAAATTCCTTAAGTTGAAAATTGCAGCTCTTAGAGGCTAATAAAAACCTTTCTCTCACCTGGGATCCAAAAATGCCCTGGGGAGGTCACATGTTGCCCACTCCTGTTTTAATGCTACGTGTTTGTGTAGGTCTTTAACTTCTTTCTTAACTGGTTTGTTTACAGAACACAGTTGACCACTGACATTCAGCCTTGTAGTGGAGGAGAATTGTTCTGGCAGTCTAAAGAAGGTAGAGAAGTACTCCAGAAAGTGAAGGAGTTCATGGAAAAATATGTTTTTCCAGCAGAAAAGGTGAGATTTATTAAGGTTATGATGAACAAAAACATGGCTTGGTTCTGATCTCCTTCAGTAACATGAACACTGCTCTGAATGAAGAAAGCCACAATTCCTCAGTTGTGCTTGTGAATGTGAGCTACACAGATGTTAATCCTTACTGGCCTTTGGCATTTCTAGCTTACAGAGCTTTACTGGAAGAAGATTCTAGAGGCAGAGGTGACCATGTGCAGAGGTCACCAGTAACAGTTGGATAAGGAGGGAATTTAACAGGTGCTGTCAGTCAGCTCTCTCCTTGGTGACAAAGTGCCTTTTAATGGGCTGTAGAGATGGGCACGATGACTTAAGTCGTGCCGCATCGTATGAAGTCCCCCACATGGCACCACAGGTGCTGTGCATTTCCTCGCCCCCGGCTGGCTGCCCCACTCACAATCTGTGGCACGCTGCTGGGGTCCTCATTCTCCGGCAGCTCTCCACTCCAGGCAGGAGCTCGAGCTGCCCTTCCCACCTTCTCTGGCAGCCAACCATTCAACTGCTGCGCAGAGAGAATCCCCATCCCTCCTCCTCATCTGAGCAGTCGGCTACTGGAGGAGGCAGGGAAGGGCATCCTGACCACCTGTCTGGACTGGGCAGTTGGCGAAGGAGGACGGCCCGGGCAGTAGGCGAAGGATTGTGAGGGACAGCTGGTCGAAGGTGGGGGGAGGGAACATGCGGCACCTGTGGTGCTGTGCAGAGGACTTTGTACAATGCGGCACAACTTAAGTTGTGCTCCCCACCACCATGATTATTGTGCAACAAGCACTGTGATCTCTAGTGAGCAGCTGAGAACTACTTATTTTAATTTTATATAATTGACCTAGGGGGATAACATGCCCTACTTTATAGAAGGCATTCCTTAGTTTAAAGCACGGTAAGAGGAGAATTATCTATTCAAAGGGCTTGCAATCCAGTTATATATAAAAAAGAGGAGACAGAAGTTATCCTTTCATACACAGCATCTGGACAAAATCCCCATGAGGTGCAAAGATCACCTGGAGCCATCATCTCCATTGTGATGAAATGTATTCTTATCTAAATTTTCACTTCTAAATTACTAATTGTGGATCCTATGCTAATCGGTGCCATTGTTGGGGTGGGAGGGGTGATGGGAGCACTCCAGTAATGCTCCTGTCACATCATCCAATCCATGGCATTGTGGAAAATTAAATGGTAGATAGCTCCCAGATCCAATCTGCATGCAGTTGTCCCAGGCCATGATGATAGTGTCGGGGCTTCAGGGCATACAAGCTGTCTAAGGATGGTGGGTGCTGATACTAGCATCAGTACAGACTCCTGTCCTTGTCAAGAGATCATCCTCTTCCTCTGGACCATTTTAGCAGCAAAGATGAGACTACAGGGTCCTCTTTAACCACTGTGCAATGCAACCAAAGTACTTCAACAGCAAGTGCTAAAACAATACATAACACAGTCAGTTCTTAAACACTAGGGAGGGGATTATAACTAAATATTAGAGCTGTGTAATAGTGGAAAGGACTAATGTAGAAGGTGGTGGAAGCTCATTTGTTGGAAATTTCTAAACAGAGGTTGGATGGCAGCTGACAGAGATGCTTTAACTGTTGATTTTCTGCTGTGGCAGAGGACCTGGGATAGGTGGCTGTTGGGGTCCTGTCTAACTCTGCAATTTTATGACTTTTGTGTATTAATTCATAAAGTAATACATCAATACTGAATAGGGATAATATTTTAAAAGATTTTAATAATTAAAACATTAGACAACTATCTTTCAGATATACTTTGATTTGGATTCCTGCTTTGAGCAGGGGGGTGGACTCTGTAGCCTTAAAAGCTCTTTCTGACTCTATCTATGAACTGCTTTTAATAAAAAGAAAAATGATGATGTGGTGCTATTTTGGTTGCTCATCCACCCTGTAAGATTAAAGAAGCTTATACTTACAGACCCTGATATTTGTGGCTCTTTATCACAATCCAAGAAGCCAATACCATTCAGTCCAAAGAACCCCATGGCACAGTGGTTAAACTGCAGAACTGTAGTCAAGCCTCTGCTCATGACCTGAGTTCAGTCCTGATGGGTTCAGGTAGCCAGCTCAAGGTTGACTCAGCCTTCGACCCTTCCCAGGTTGGTAAAATGACTACCCAGCTCCCTGGGCAGCAGGTTGTTGTTTGCATAATTATGTTGTAAAGCACTCAGAGAGTGCTCTAGCACTATGGATCAAAACAACAACAATAAAAACAAGTCTGTTGAGGCATGAGTAATCCAGTGAGGTGTACGGAGAAAAGCATCATACTGTGATAACAAATGTTACCTTATTGTGTAATCTAATGATGTCTTTGGTTTTCTCAGGAAATGGTAGAATATTATGCCAAAACTAAGCATTCACCAGATGTTTGGAAAAAGCCTGCTGTGACTGAAAGACTGAAGGTATCCTTGTTTCTGTCTGAAACAGCATAGTCACAGGAGGATGCTTCTAAAGCTGTTGATAACTATATAAATATTACTTAAATAATGATGTGTGGGCTCTTATTCTGTGCAGACATAAGGGTTAATGTTATGGGACAGTCCTAAGCTATTTGTTTTGTTTCATTTTTTTAAAAAAGGATTACCCATCTTAATTCATCCAAAGATGATCCAAGCAGATAATATACTTTTGTCAAGACATGGCATAACATGCAATACCTGTTGTTCCAAAATGATATTCTAGGGGGGAAAAATAGGACTGTTTCTTCCAAGGGAGCTTACAGTGCTCAAGCTTGAGAATGTAGGGGTGAGCAATGTGTGACATCTCTCATTCCGCCCCACCCAGCATAGCTAGCTGAGAAGGGGAGTCATCATCCAACACCTTTCTCAAGGCCACATATTCCTTATCCTTGATATGGGAAACCCTGGAGCAGTAGAAAGAGGTGCAAAATACAAGGATGACTGGGCATGAATGGATATTTATGTAGTTATACCTTGTGCACTTCTGTCACAAAACAGGGCTCAAGAGAGCTAAAAGCAAATCACGTAAACACACATTGGTTAAAAAAGAAGAAATACTATCAATTTAAAAGGATGGGCAGTAGGTTGGTTGCCCTGCATATGTTTTTGGAGTGCAGGTAGCCTTAATGATAGCCAGTGGTGATAGATGATGGAAATTGCAGCCCAACGACATCTGGAGGCAGTCATGTTCTCTGCTCTTGACTTAAAATCTATATCTGCAAACATGTCTACTTCAAATCCCAAAACGTGCCTGAATACGAAGATCTGCTGTATTTGGGAGCTTCTGTTCAGTGTGGTGACTGTCATCAAAAGGAGCTGTTCTCATGTTGGCATGTGAATGCTGTGAACAGACAAGAGCTCACTCTGCCATTTTTGCGAGGGCTACAGCTGCTAAAGCAGACTGCTTTTAAAACTGAATGGCAGCTTACCTCTGCTGCTGGATCTGCAGTATCCAAAATCAAAGAGGGAGCCCTGGCTCCAAGTCTCAATCTGTCACCAGCATGTTAATTTCTGTTTCAATGTGGCTGTGGATGGGATAATTAATGGTGGAAGTGACTAGATAGGATATAAGGAAGGAACAGAAAAAAGGGGCTCAAGACAAAACTGTAAGTCAGCCCTAACATTTTTTTTAAATGAAAATGATTCCCATGATTTTCCGTGTAAATCATCTCACATAAATCTGTTTAGGATTCCAGTTATGTTAAAATGATTGTTGAATGCTAGAGATTGGAAGAGTTACTTTTTTGCACTACTCAGTATCTCCCAGTCAGCACACCCCAGCATGGCTACCTCACCAGTAGCCATGCTAGCTGGGAAGCCCTGGAAGTCATGATCCAAAAAAAGTAATGTTGAACATCACAGCTTCATGAGTCCTTTTCCTTGTCTCATCAGGCACAGGCCAAAGCAGAGGGTCTCTGGAACCTTTTCCTGCCAGCGATTAGTGGTCTTGGCCAGGTCGACTATGCGTTAATTGCAGAAGAGACAGGGAAGTGCTACTTCGCTCCCGAGGTCTTCAACTGTCAAGCACCAGGTTTTTACTATCCACTTCCTTGCCAGAATTTTCTTGTTTATTATATTTAATGCCAGATGGACTATAGATGGCAATAGCTATGTTTCCTGTATTTTCCAGACACAGGAAACATGGAGGTCCTGCACTTGTATGGGACAGAAGAACAGAAGAAACAATGGCTGGATCCTCTCCTGGATGGGACAATTAATTCTTGTTTCTGCATGACAGGTAATAATTAGTGCTTGGAAATGTTAGTGTGAAATTACATTATTTAAGAATTATGTTCTGGGAAAGTATTAATTTGTTAAAATAAGATTATGTTTCTTTTTTGATTTGTGTACATTTTATAAATTAAGAAATATAATTTAAAATGACTAAACATGGCCAGTAATAAATTTGTGAGAACCTATAATCATTGCTCAAAAGTAAAAGTGTTGAATGTGTTCTTGAAGGCTTTCACAGCCGGGATCTGATGGTTGTTGTGGGTTTTTCGGGCTGTTTGGCCGTGTTCTGGACCAGAACACGGCCAAACAGCCCCAAAAACCCACAACAACCTTAAAAGTGTTGACTTTGAAGGATTAAAATCATTAGTTCTAAAATCATTGCTGAAAATATTATCATATTAGGGGTAACAATTTAATTTTTAATGAATTATTCCATGGTCTTATGATGATTTCTTTACTTTATATAACTGTAATATTCATATGTAGCAGGGGAAAACACAGCAATTCTCAAATTTTACAATTTCCAATTTTTAAAGTAATTTTCTAGGCACAGCTTCAGTTAGGAATTTAGATTCAAGCCAAAACAACATGATTTCCTCCCTCCTCTTTATGGATTTTGGAAGATGAAGTCCTCCACAATAGTTCTGCTCTCAGTTCCTGCTTCCTGTCTGCTGTTGGTGGCAGGAGCAGCACCAGGTGTATATGAAGAAAAAAGGAGAAAAATCTTGTTTGTTTTCCCTTCCTCCTTCTGTCTTATTCTGATAGTTTGAGCAACAGTGTGCCAGCATACAAAGCCTGCGAGGATCAGGGAAGATGTTATTTTCCTAAGGGCTTCTGCAGTCACAAAGTCCCAGTCTTTGCATCATGATGTGTAGTTAGAGTCTCAGGCTGATGAAGGGGAAAAACTCTCTTGTCAGTCCTTATTTAGCCCTGAAGCTACTTCTGCTACCACTGCTGGCACATCAGGAGCAAGGAGAATATGCAGAAATAACTTCTTTATACTATTGCTTCGGATGCAGAAATCTCAATGTTTGATTATTTTGTTTGGTACAGAACCTGATGTTGCTTCCAGCGATGCTACTAATATCCAGTGCAGCCTTCAGAGAGATGGAGACAGCTATATAATTAATGGCAGGAAGTGGTGGAGCAGTGGTGAGTGAAAATAATTTGTTCAACCAAATGCCTGAGAATCAAATTAGACTTTAAGGGAAGTTCTTAGTCCATATGATTAATCTGTGACAATAGGATTTCGTCAGAGATGTGTTGCAATCAGACTTGCAATATAAACTTAGGCTACAGAAAATTTTAAGTACCTTCTCATGATTATTTACAAAACAAAGCATACTAAATACAAGAGAACTAGTTATTTTACATCTACGTAACCCAGGTTTCTATGTTTCTTGTGCAAATTGCACAAGAGAGTAAAGGGGTAAAGTGGAGATTATATATTGTGTTTGAACAGATAGTGCATGGATGTAGAAAATTTGGCCTACCAGATGGTTTATATTGCAACTCTCAGAAAGCCTTGGCAACTTATGGAAATAATTAGTCAGAAGATTTAGCCAGTAAATGTGGAAATAATTACTTTTATTTGAATAGAAGTCTTGGTTTTAGTGAGGAGACCTCTCTGCCTTCTCAGTTTGATGTTCAGTTGCTGACTGTGGATGGGCAACTTCAAAGCCTCTATTGTTCTTATAATTGGATGTGGACAAGTAGAGGACGCTCTCAAAGCAGGATTGCCCTGTGAAAGTTTTTCAAATAGAGAACTGTCCTGTATAAAGCAGGGGTCATAACTCAGTGCTAAAGCACATGCTGTGTGTGCAGAAGGTTGCAGATTCAGTCACCAGCAACTCTGGGTAAGGCTAAAGAAACCTTGAAGAGCTGCTGGAAATCACTGTTAACAATTGTTGGCCAGTACAAGGTACCTTCTGATGTTCCTGTGACATGTGGCCATCTTAAAATGAAGGAATAGGGGCTATGTGAAAATTTTAGACCCTACAAAAGTTAGACCCATTGGTTCAATAGGACATACATAAGGTTTGATTTACTGGAATCCACTGATCCAGTGGGTCCGTAGTAGTTAGGATGAACAATTGGATTTAAGAATCTATTTTAAAAATCCATAAAAGGATGATAGAAATTTTTGTGTAGATGTATTTTTGCCAACACATGAGGCATTTGACAAGTGTGCAGGTTGTTAATGCTAGGAAAAAAAAGTTCTACTTAACAAGGTGCTAAAATGCCATTGTTGCTGAAATGGCTAAAATGTATCAGACTGCATCACAGCAGTGACACAAGGAACAGTCTGAAGGAGCATCTGAAAATGACATATATATCTATCTATTTTCTGTATTATAATGGGGTTGTGTGAGGGTTCATCTGAAGAGAAGGATTCCTCAGGTTCTCTGTGCAAGGATAGATTAGACTCCTCAGGCTCTTTCAAGCATTCAACATTTATTTCTGGAACGTCAAGGAAACTCTGAATGACAACTTTAACCGTCAACAACTCTTCTGAACTTACAGGATTAATAAAAGGGTTTTTCTCATAAACTGGAAAAGGGTTCTCAAATGTTTGTTCCCACAGTCCTCTAACATCTTCAGTTGTCAAGTCCATCAGCACTGTTTCTGGTGAAAATGGTGAACCCTATTTTCATCATTCTGCTTGTGCAGTGATTCCTTGTATGAGTGGTTCAAGAATTATGAAACATGCATAAGGAATCATCCAGTACCTCTATGGACAAGCAGAAGCCCTATTAGTGTCAAATAAGCTCTCTTAACTTCCCCTAATGCATTGGAGATTGAGCACACCTACGCCAGCAGAGTGTTATGCTCCACTGGGTTGAATTGAGATTCTGGCCAATAAGACAAGAGTCAGATGAAGGGAGAAATATATCTAGAAAAATGTATGGAAAATCACAGCAAACCATGGATATGTGTGTGCCTTCATGAGCATAATGAAAACATAAAAGAAAAAAAATACGTGACACAATATAAAAATCAGTGAGGTAAATGTAATTGTTGTAGAATGATTGCAGCATAGGTTACAGTTTAAACATTAAGTAAAAATTATATAAAATAATGCTGAGAGTACAAAATTCAGTATCAAAAATAGTAAAACAGCAGCAATTGCAAAATTATCTCAACAGTTGAAATGTTCTTGGCAAAATCTATATTGCTAACCTTATTGCTTCCTGTTCAGTTAATTAAAACATTCTAAAATACAGCCTTTTAAAATATGCATACAGTTTTAATAATTAAGTTAAGAAAAGAACAGATGAATACAGACCTACTTAAAAAGGCTTCAGATGGAACATTAAAAATAAGAGTGCTCACTGGAAGGACAGATCCTGAAGCTGAGGCTCCAATACTTTGGCCATCTCATGAGAAGAGAAGACTCCCTGGAAAAGACCCTGATGTTGGGAAAGTGTGAAGGCAAGAGGAGAAGGGGACGACAGAGGACGAGATGGTTGGACAGTGTCACCGAAGCTACCAACATGAATTTGACCAAACTCCGGGAGGCAGTGGAAGACAGGAGGGCCTGGCGTGCTCTGGTCCATGGGGTCACGAAGAGTCGGACACGACTAAACAACAACAAACGTCTTGTTTGGCTAGTGTTCCTCCACTTCCCTTACTTGTAATGTCCCTGGAGTGAACAGCAAGAGTCAACTGTTTTCTGCAGAGCCACTTGTTTTCTAACGACTGGCCTTGGAGGATCTCTGAGAGCCAGGCATTTTTATGAACTGCATCCATGCTGAGGCATGGACAATGCCTGGCTCTCAGAGGCTCTCACAGCCCGGCAATTAGAAAATATTGAGCTATGGAGAGCAGCAACGGCTCTGGCTGGAACTCAAGCAGCAGTGGCCAATTCACTACATTGATTCCTGCTTGAGGCATCTGCCTCACTTTGACCAAGGACTGGGTCAGCCCTGCTCTCAGTTCCCTGTCTAAAACCCCACACTCAACAATGTCTATCCTATATACAGTCAACGTTTCTAGTAACACACCTGACTATAAATGCTAGCCTTTAAGATGCCACAGGATTTTTCCTTGTTTATCATGAACAAGCAATCATTTCTCTCTCTCCCACCCGCCCATTTCTGTTATTACTGAAAGCACACTGATTTTCACACTTCCTAGTTTTCGGAGTTGCAACCCCGTTAGTTTGTACAAGCATTTCAATAAGAAATACAAAACAAAAGTGGAAAAAAAAGACACTTAAAGACTAACTGCTTTATGTTAATGTAAACTTTTGTGGAACATTGCTTGCTTCCTGGTTCACTTCTTTTCTGCCTGCTTTTCCCCTAAACTTTTTCTTAAAGAAAATGTGAACTTGGGAAAGATATTGCAACACAAAAATGTGCCTTCTTAGAGAGTGATTCCTTCTCTTTATTTTAGTGTGGGGACTAACACTCTTTTTAGTTAGTGTGTGTGTGTGTGTGTGTGTGTGAGAGAGAGAGAGAGAGAGAGAGAGAGAGACAGAAAGGTCCTCAGACTTCAAATGTCAAAGCTTTGTGGAGAGGCAGCTGATGTTTTTTTTATCATGCTTTTTTTCCATGCTGTCACTTTGTCTGGTCTTTGTGAGGCCTGGCCAGCTAGTTTATCTGTTTCCTTTTACATTTCAGTCCCAAGGACAAATACTGTTTGCTCTCTGTATTTCAAGGTGTTGCAGAGGAAAAAAAAGAGTGTGGGAAGAGAAACAATCATAGCTGTTTGTCTTCTGCCCCTCTTCTGCTTTTCGCTGATAAAAATACCCACACTTCCTTCGTCCTTTCCCTAGTACATAAGAAATCCCAAAATAGGCCCAAACCAACCCCACCTCCTTCCTGATCCAAGCTTCTTAAGAAAATAGTTGACTTAGAAGAAATGTTTTTGAGCCTACCTGATCTTCCCGTCTCCTTGCTTTAAGCACATCTCTCAATTACCCCTTCATAAACAACACAAACCTATGCATGTCTTTTCAAACATAGGTTCTGCTGTGTTCAATGGTAAGTAGGTATAAGACTACAGTAAACCTCCAAGTTAGTGGGTATAGGTTTGATGCCTAAACATATTGTTTGTTTGAAGTGATAATTACTAGAAATAAATATTTCATCCAATCATAGATTGTTGTTGTTATGCACCATCAAGTTGTCTCCAGCTTATGATGACACTATGAATGAGTGATCTCAAAAATGTTCTGTCCTCAACAGCCTCACGCAACTCCTGCAAACTCAAGCCTCCTTTAAGGAGTCAATCCAATCCATCCTTTATTTGGTCTACCTCTTTTCTGGCTGCCTTCCCCCTTTCCCAGCATTGTTGTCTTTTGCAGAGAATCTTACCTTCTCATGATGTGCCCAAAATATAACAGTGTCATCATTTTTGCCTCCAGAGATATCTCAGGCTTGATTTGCTCTAAGGCCCACTTCATCTTTCTGACAGTCCAGGGTATCTGCAAAGTTCTCCTCCAGCATCACACTGCCAACGAATCAGTTTCCCCCCCTATCAGCTGTCTTTACCACCCAGTCTTCACACCCATACATTGTGATCAGGAACACCATAGTGTGGATGATCTTGGTGTTAATTTCCAGTGACACATCCTTACACTTTATGATCTTATCTAATTCCTTCATTGCTGCTCTTCCAAATTTCGGTCTTCTGATTTCTTGGGTGCAGTCTCCATTTGGATTGATGATTGAACCAAGATACACAAAATCTTTAATGATTTCAATTTCTCCATTGTCAACCTTAAAGCTGTGTAGTTCTTCTGTAGTCATGACTTTTGTCTTCGTAATATTTATCTGCAGTCCTGCTTTGGCTTATTCTTTCACTTTCATGAAAGTCATTTCAAGTCATTGCTGCTTTCTGCCTGTAAGACGGTGTCATCTGCATATCTTAAATTATTTATTTCCACCAATTTTCACTCCTTCACTGAATCTAGTCCAGCTTTCCATATGATATGTTCTGCATACAGATTAAATAGATAAGGAGATAAAATGCAGCCTTGTCTGTTGCCTTTGCCTCTCGGAAACCATTCTGTCTGTCCATATTCTGTCCTAACAGTAGCTTCTTGTCTACAATACAGGTTACACATTAGGATGATCAAGTGCTGAGGCATCCCCATTTCTGTCAGAACAATCCATAGTTTCTCAAGAATGGCTTTGCTGTACACAGTCTATAAGCATAGTCTATAAATCATAAATTAAGCCAATATAAACTAGATCATATTCAGCACTTGGGAGAGTTACTTTTTGGAGTAGATGTCCCAGCCTACATCACAGTGGAGAATTCTGGGAATTGTAGTCAAAAAAAATATTTTTCCCAAGCTGTGTGTTATGTATTATGCTATAAAGCTAGACTGAAAAGGGTGCATTATGGCTAGAGATCAGATTTCTCCAGAGATCTCCTTGACCTGCTTAGACTGGCCAGCAGGTAGCTGAAACAACCTTTTCCAAGTTCTCTAATTTGTGTGTGGAACTTACAGCCTTCCAGATGTTGCTGGATTCCCAGCATCCATAAAACTCATTCAGTGTAGCCAGAGAAAATGGGAGTTCAGCAACATCTGGATAGTCATACGTTCTCTGCCCATATTCTAAATAGTAAAGCTACTTGTTTGAGCTGCTGAGTCTTCGTAGCCCATAGCAATCTCTTCAGTTACTATGCTTTGTTGTCTTCTCCAGTAGCCATAACGTTTTGCCAATTTCACCATATGCAGTTTAAAAGAGGCTCCCATGAAAAAATACAGAAGGGGGTTCAGGCAGCTATGAAACAAAGCAATACTGTTTGTCACCTGGAATGCAACATCAATAGCTTTGCTTGCACTGCAGTTTGTAATTATGGGATAGATCAAATCTATGGCTTTCCAAAACTTGACAATGTTATAGGGCAGCTGGGTGATAATAAAAACTGAAACAACTGCTGCGAGAACTTTTAGCGGCTGTGATTTTTTAACACTGGGACTCTTGATGAGTGCTCTGGCCACAGATGAATAGCAAATCAGCATGACAAAGAAGGGTAGTACAAAACTCAGAGCTGTTTCCACGATTTCAATTATTATTTTCAATGTTTTCCCAATGCTGTGTGGAAATGTAGAACTGCATCCATTTTGTTCATGGAGCTCCTTGACATGACTGAAAATTATATCAGGAATGGAAAGGAAGGTTGCAGCCATCCAAACAAAGGAACAGGTTTTGCTGCATAGCTTTGCACCGTGTGGCTGACTCGAGGACTTAGAGATGGCGTAATATCTATCAACACTGATGCAGGCCAGAAGCAGCATGCTAGCACTGAATGTCATAGTATAGGTAACAGTAGTGATTTTGCATAAAAATAAGCCAAATATCCATCCATGTACAGCATTTACAGCCCAAAAGGGAAGAGTAAAAAGCAGCAATAAATCGGCAATTGCCAGGTGTACAATGTATACATCTGTCTTTGTCTTTAATTTCTTGAGGTAAGCATAAATCGCTACCACTAGGGAATTCCCAGGAAGTCCAATGAGGAAAACAATGGAATAAAATGCTGGTAAAAATGACTTGTTGAATTTCCTCACTTCTTCTTTGAGACAAATTGTTTCATGTAAACTGTAGTCCAAAGTATAATTTGACTCACTGTAATAGTAAAAATAGTCCTCTGAAGGGTTTATATTGGCCTCCATGGAAGAAGCTGGCAGATGATACAGAAATACCAGTGTTATTTGCAAGTTAAAACACATGTCGCTTAATTTACAAATATAGAGCAATGCCCTTTAAATAATTTGAATCTGATGTCTGAGTCGAATGCTAGTAGATTTATTTTCCTGCATGCATTTGGTCAGCTTGAAACTGTGATGAACACATGGCTGCTGCAAGAAACAGAAGCTGCATCCAGCACTGCCTGAAGGATAGGAGTTAGTGAATCAATACTGAGGCAAGGGTCCCCCTAAAGCAAGGAAATTCCCAGCTAAGCTCCTGTGCATCACATTGCCTATCAGGCCTACCATATTGCTGGCCAGACACACATAGGTTCTTATACAGCTCTTAGTCATTGGCCCTCAAGATGTTTTAGACTTCCTGACCATTGGCTATCTTGGTTGGGCTTTGTTTGAGATGAAGCCACAGTATCTGGACAGCCAAAGGATGAGGCATCCATTAAGGGGGCGGGGCGGTGTCCAGGCCTCCAGCATCAGGGCTTTCATTCTGATCGTATGCAGAGACATAACAGATATTTGCATCCACTGAGATTTCTCTTTTTTACAGTCATATCCTATATATGCTGCAAGACTATTTACAAAAGTGTGTGCACATCTGAAATGTCACCTACACCTAATCATAAAAGTAACCAAAACATTACAGTTCCATTGCAAGTGAATTGAGGGTGAATGTGCTAAGTTACAATCAGACTATTAAGATAATCTAGTTTTGCCTTAGTAACTGCAAAAAAAGATTTAATTACAATTAGTTATGTACTGTCAAGTCAGAACTGACTTATAGCAACTTTAACAGGGCTTTCAAGCCTAATGAAATATATAAGGAATGGTTTTACCAGTTCCACTCCTCCAATGAGTTTCTATGGCTAATTGGGGATTTGAACTCTGATCTCCAGAGTCCTAGTCCATCACACTATCCACTACACCATACTGAGTACCTTAGTTCAAATAACAATGTATTTATAACTTGTTACTACCAAGTAACTGTGAATAATATGCCATGCAAGTAGGGTAGGGGGTCTCCAGGCTAATATGTTGTTTCTCTTTGTTGTAATAGCCATGTATTTATCTTAACATTTCATTCACTAAATTTAATGGTCAGAGCAAACAAATTTTACCAGTGTCACTGGGGCTCTGTCTCCAAAGAAGTGTTTGTTTTCATGGTACAAAAGACTATGGACAAAGGTTTAGACTATGAATAGACACTGAGCAATCATAACATTTCAGCGTTAAGAGTACTGGATCAGATAAATATGTTGACTTTTATGGTAAAAATGAAAGAAATCACAAACATCTCAGAAACCCCATTGTATGAAGAGAGATGAGTTTATAAGTTATGGAAAAAATATGGGTTTCAGTCACTAAAATAACCCAATATGATCAGGCCACTTAGTTATTTTGTGTTCTTCTTTAGAGGTTCAAATGTTGGGTTCCATGGAGATATACTTGGAGAATGGCAACAGTAAACTACTCCTCCGAACATCTCAAAACCTTGAAAATCCTACCAGGGCCACCATAAGTTGGAATTAACTTGACAGCATACAACAATTTTTAGGATGTCTTATGTGTAAGGTGTGTGTGTGTGCCAAGCTACAAAAATGAAATGTTACTTCTGTTATATTTGCTATAATAGGTAGATTTTTAGGAGGGATTATTAACAAAAATAAGTTATCTTGCACCCCTAATATATCCTTGTTTGGGAGTAAGCTCCACTGAAATTAAGAGAACTCACTTCTGAGTAGACTGTAGAAGAATTCCATTAATTATGCTATTGCAAACTAATATAGCACATTATCTGATATCAGAATGGCAGACAAGATGATGTATACATTATACACATACAGAGAGAGAGAGAGAGATACTTGATAAAAACAAAGAAGTAGACCACAGTGCTGAAACACATAACTTAAAAAGTAACTTTCCATATGGAACAAAAGTTAAAACTATGGTTAAAGTGGCAGGATGCCACTTAAAAATGGACAAGCAGATCTTTATATGCATGATATCTAAGGCAGTATTAGATTGCATCTAATGCAGTCCAATTTCTTGACTACAGCACAAAGAGGATTTCTGTTTTATCATTGCAGAGTGTGAACATGATCCGTTCCCAATGAAAGAGAAGTTGGAAATGGAGTTTAGCTATCCTGTTGATTTCACCATGGGATCCAGCATATATCTAGGAATCTTTAGGGGACTTATTAACTGCAAAGCCTGTTACTGCCAACAGTTTATGGCAAAAAACATGCAAATTAGAAACCAGAGCTTAGCATACTGTATTTAGAAAGTGAAAACAGTTTTAATGCATTCAGTAATGCTGACAACTCTAATACATTCCAGAGTAATAGAACCCAGAATAGGTCTACATGAACAAAATCAGGTTTGGTTCTGAATAGAGGGATTCTTTAACTTTTAACTCAGTAGTGTCTCCAAATGTATGCATTTCTTTCTTTGCATGAATTCCCATTCTCATTCATTGTGGTAGAAAAGACTTTAGATTTCTGAACACCAAGTCCATATGGGCAAAACTGATCTTCATAAACAGGGTTCCCTTAGGGAGTATTACATGTACAGAGTCCAGGTTTCAGTCCCCAGCATTTACAGGCAAGGCTAGGAACCACTCTTGTCTGAGACCCTGGAAAGTGTCTTCTCATCTGTAGAATGGCACTGAGTTGAAGAGACTAATATAGTATAGACTAGTATAGTATCAAAGCCTGGAAAACAACTTTTTGGACTGCAGCTCTCAGAATCCTCTAGCCAACAACCATGCTCACTGGGAGTCAATAAGAATTGTAGTTTTTGAAAAGTTACTTTTCCAAGTTCTGCTATCTATAAGGTAGCTTCCCTCTGCCCTTCAAATTGTTGGACATTTTGCTATGAACTGAACAGATTCCATCCTCTTCCTAACTATTAGTTAGCTTGCTAAGTTTCAGAGTACAAATTTTAAAAACCAACCTGTTTTTCCTCTTTTCAGTAAAAGGAGCTGCTGTTTTGAACTCTGCCTCTGGAATGCTGTTTCTTTCTCTGACTCAGGATTTTTGCTTTCTTTCCAAAAACACCACGCCTTTTTTTCCCTCCGTCATTTGGCAGCATGACTCATGCTTTCCTGGAAACCATATTACATTTACTGTAATTTTGAGCTATAGTAACATTTAGTTTGCTGCTCCTGATCTGCCTGAAACCTTAGGGCAGGGGTGGGCAATTAATTTCTATAGGGGGCCACATGAAAAATCTGAACTGTGTTCGGGGGCCGAACCAACTTTACTTAAAAATAAAATGAAACAGTGATGTTATGATTGTTTTTATTTTAAACTTGTTAATCTTCACAAATACTAAAGAGGTTTTTTGCGGTATGTTAAAGATAAGCAACTGGTGGCGGGCCGGACAGGAGTTTGCTTAAATTGAACCTTTTACTAAGCCTGTAAGTAAAATAAACAGACTTTTTACTAACCCTACTTACTTGATTAAGTTGAATATAACTTTTCTTGTACCAGTTTTCATGCCAGTAAGGGAGGTGTACAATATCCCTTAGGTCAAAAAGTTCTTTAGAAAAACTTTAGCTGTTGAAATCCTGTTACACAACTTACGGTGCTAAGGCTGATGATGTCATCAGCTGTGGCAATTTTTCAGAAATCAAACATTCTTCTTCGTGGCCTCTGTGAATGCACACAATTGGGTTAGACAGCGCCTGCGCTGGTCTTCTCGGAATATTCTAGAGCTTTTTCATAAAAAGTAACAAGTTAGAATTGCCCCTATCGCGCATGCTCCACCCGCCTCAGCCCCAGTTCCATTTTACCGCCTTGGTGCTTGGAGCTTCTCGGTTAGAGCTGTTATTATTCGATCGTACTGTTTTGATTCTCGGTTTTTGACGCGGAATTCCTGACTATCTGATCTCTATTGCCCCTCGACTACGGACTGGACTTTCATTCTCCCCTGGATCACGATTCGGCTTTGGTATAAGTTTCGCGGGTTTCCCGCCATTTTCTCGTCGTGCCGCGTTCTTTGCGGCCTTGTCTTGGCTTCCGAAGTTTGGAAAAGGACCTTCGTGAGTAACGCTTTATGTCCTGCTCGGGGCCATTCAGTAGGTGCGTGTCGTGTTCGCGTAAATTGCCATTTTCGGATGGTCACGACCGCTGCCTCTTTTGCTTAGGGGAGGATCACCGGCCCAACTCCTGCAAACACTGTAAGGCGTTTACTAAAGTTGCCCTCAAGGCCAGGGAACAACGCCTGAAGCTTTATCTCTGGGAGAAAACGCTTTCAGCGTCAAAGCCATCGGTCATGGAAACGACCTCGACCCCCTCAGCGACCCCACGCTCCGAGGTCCGCATCGTTTCCCCACCCCCGTCGGCGTCTAAACCTGCCGAAAAGACTGCTAAGAAGTCGTCGACGTCGACGAAGAAAACAACCTCTTCGACGTCGAAATCTTCCTCGACGCCGAAGAAGACGTCCGCAAAGAGTAAGAAGGGCAAAACCAAGGACAGCCGCAAGCAAATTCCACCGGTTTCCGAATCGTTGCCCTCTCCGATCTTGGAAGATTCATCTCGGGATCGAGAATCCTTCTCGGAGGCGGTTGCCTCTTCGCCCGCACGTCGATCAGACGTTTCTCCGGTCGGGCCTGAAAGATCTCCGACACCTGGTCGACTGGCGGACATCTTCCTGTCCAGTACGACTTCTGCCCCTCATAGCCCTGTTTTTACCGGGCGGGCATCTCCGACGCCGTCATCACCCGTGCCCTCTTCGAGGCCCATCTCCCCTCGAAAGCGCACGGAGAAGACCAAGAATCGGTCGCCGGATCGGCGTCGGACCGGTCGACGTGAGGTGGTTGTCCTTCCTCACCCCTCTCGACGTCGACACAGGTCGAAGCGACAGGACCCCGTTTACATCGAGGTCGATCGCCGTAGTTCACATCGTCGACGCCGACACGACGATTCGGATTCGGAGTCGCTTTCGACCGATGAAGACTTTCACGGAAGAAGAGTACGGTATGTGTATGCCTATCCATCTTCGTCCTCCTCTTCCTCGCCTCCACCTCGGCATCGACGCCGAAGACATCTCGACGTCGATAACTCTCAAGCCTCCGGATCTAGGCAGAAGGTTAACACTGCCTCAGATCGGGCTAAGGCTTCATCGACGTCGAAGGTGGTGCGGACGAAGACCTCGGCTGCAGCGGCTACAGAACATTCTGCGCCCCCTAAAAAGAAATCTAAAAGAGCTAGGTATTTACCTTCACTCTCTGATGAGGAGGACTCTCCGTCTATCTCGTCTCGCAGAGGTGAGGAAGTCATGTCAGATTCCTCTGGAGAAACTCCTGTGGACGACCAAACAGTCCAATCAGATGCTGGAGATCCTCACCCGTCATCACCCTCTGAGGACTTCACATCTTACGTTCAGATGGTTGCCAGAATGGCTAGTACGTTAAAATTACATACAGTACAGCCACCTCCTCCTACAGAGGACCTCATATTTGGAGACATTAACCAGGAGAGGTCTCCTCCTCTGAGCCTTGCATTTATTTCCACATTAATGGAGCTTATTAAAGAATCGTGGAATAAGCCATCTTCATCATCTCCCGTGTCTCGTAGAACGGAGAACCTATACCGTACAAATGGAGAAGACACAGACTTTCTTATTAAACATCCTACGCCTAATTCTCTCATAGTCCAATCCAGTGCCTCCAAATCATCAGGGAGAGCCCAGATGACCCCGACGAACAGGGAAGGTCGTAAATTGGACGTCCTGGGTAGGAAGATATATTCCTTCACCACACTTCTCCTCAGGATAGCTAACTATCAAACGGCTATGGGGGCGTACCAGCGACAACTTTGGTCCAGGGTCTTACCCGCTCTCCAAGCTGCCCCCGACGACACCAGACAGAACCTCCTCAATACCTACGAGGAGGCAGTCACGCTTTCCAAACACCAGCGATTGGCCTCTCGTCATTCGGCCGATGTGGCCTCAAAGACATTGACATCAGCCATCACCCTAAGGCGACATGCATGGCTTAGGTCCTCTGGCTTTGCGGATGACGTTAAGGCACGCATAGAAGATTTGCCCTTTGACGCCAAAGGCCTCTTTAACGAGCAAACTGATGACTCTCTGGAGAATCTACATAAGATTAAAAAGACTGCCAAGTCGTACACTTTCCAGCAACAGCCGAGGTACAACAGGTATCAGTGGCGCAAACCGACCCAACAATACCAGCAAACCACCTCTCAATCATACCGCCCTTTCAAAAGTCAGAATCAGAATAGGCCATACCAACCTTCTTCTTCTGCCTCCACCTTCCGGCCACAGAATACTTCACAGCGACGTCAACCTTACAGGCCACCTGCTAAGAAATCCAAACAATTCCTTTGACTTACCCGTAGAATCATTCGCACCCTACCATTCCGTTCGGTTAGCTCCGTTCCTCCACAATTGGACCAACATCACACAAGA
Organism: Intellagama lesueurii; assembly: GCA_037013535.1. NCBI lineage: Eukaryota > Metazoa > Chordata > Lepidosauria > Squamata > Agamidae > Intellagama > Intellagama lesueurii. Next base: position 76,034,449 of record JBAJHW010000006.1, read on the forward strand.
CTCTTGGGTCTTAAGTATTATACAATTCGGATACCGTCTGGAGTTTTTAGAATTTCCTCCTCTAGGACAGATCAAACACACTTCCTTCGACCCTATCCTAGAAGAAGAGATCCTCACTCTCCTACAAAAACAAGCCATTCAACACGTACCTCCTCGAGACATCCTAAACGGGTTCTATTCCCGTTACTTTGCAGTACCAAAGAAGGATGGAGGGATCAGGCCCATACTGGACCTCAGGGAACTGAACACTTACCTGCATCCAAAACGCTTTCGTATGATCACATTAGACACCATTCTCCATCTTCTAAAAGAAAACGACTGGTTCGTGGTTATAGATCTCAAGGACGCCTACTTCCACGTATCAATCCATCCCTCTCACAGGAGGTACCTCCGCTTCAGCTTTCGGAGCGACGCCTACGAATTCTGCGCCCTTCCCTTCGGGCTATCCACAGCCCCTCGCACTTTCACGAAGTGCATGGCTCCAGTCGCGGCATTTCTTCGTCTACACGATGTTCAAGTCTTCCCCTACATAGACGACTGGCTAGTGGTATCACCGACCAAAGAAAAGGCGTTACGAGACGCCGACTTCGTTCTACTGACTTTACGGGAACTGGGACTCGCAGTGAACGAAAAGAAATCCCATCTGATACCGTCCCAGGTCGTCGATTATATTGGAGCGCGACTAGACTCTGTCCGGGCTCGTATATTTCTTCCTCCAGAACGCATAAGGAAGATACGCAAAGCCGTTCACAAGTTTCGGCCGCGGGCACGGGTCTCAGCACATCATGCCCAACATCTCCTCGGTCTCATGGCCTCCACAACTTCGGCAATATCTCACGCGCGCCTAAAAATGCGATCTCTTCAGGCGTGGTTTTTGACAATGTTCGACCCTCTTCTAGACAGCCCAAGAAAAAGACTATCTGTCACACAGGAGCTGGCCACTCAATTAAGGTGGTGGACATACGTACCACATCTTCTTATCGGTCGACCGTTCCGTCCCCTACAGCTGTCATTACAAGTGACGACGGATGCCAGCCCCATAGGATGGGGAGCACATTGCGGGCCTCACAGGATACACGCCCTTTGGTCCCGTCGCGACCAGGAGCTACATATCAATCACCTCGAGATGCTGGCAGTGATAAAGGCCTTCCGGTCCTTCCTCCCTCTCATACAGGGTCGTGGTGTGCAGATAATCACCGACAACACCACGACCATGTATTACATCAACAAGCAGGGAGGGACACGGTCGATGTCACTTCTGTACCTGTCCATACAGCTATGGGAATGGTGCTACCAGCATCATGTCTTCCCAGTAGCTCTGCACATATCTACGACCGACAACGAGCTTGCGGACAGGTTGAGTCGTCTCACGGGTCAATCCCACGAATGGGAGCTGGACGAGGACATATTCCACATGCTCTGTGTCCGGTGGGGTCATCCCACGATAGACATGTTTGCAACTCAGAGCAACAAGAAATGCGAGGCGTATGCCTCCCGTGCCGGCAGAGGCGAGGATGCTCTTGGGGATGCTTTCATGATCCCATGGCAATCGGAGCTTCTGTACCTCTTCCCACCAATTCCACTCATACAGAGATCTTTAATCAGAGCTCGACAACAGAGGGCAGATGCAATTATCATTGCACCGTGGTGGCCTCGTCAACCTTGGTTTTCCACCCTGAAGGAAATGGCTGTGGACATGGTCAAGTTACCAATGGTTCCGCATCTCCTCACACAGGACTCAGGGAACATTCTCCATCCCGATCTGCAGTCATTACACCTGACAGCTTGGAGGTTCACCCATCCATACAGGAGGTGCTAGATAAAGCAAGAAAGCCCTCTACTAACCTCCTTTACAAGTACAAATGGGCTAACTTTCTCAAGTTTGCCCAGGAAAAGCAGTTACAGACTTCTCCTGTTTCTCTCCAAACCCTGCTCACTTATTTACGTTACTTGTTTGATGCAGGCTTGGCGTTATCCACCCTGAAAGTTTATATTTCAGCAATTGTTTCTTTTCAGCCTCGTGACTCTGATTCGTCACGACTTTTCTCTCACCCTACTCTCAAAGCCTTTTTGAAGGGTTTGTCCAACATCCGACCTCCTGTTAAGCCTCCTGTGCCTCAATGGTCTTTACAACTCGTTTTACGCGCTCTTACGCGCCATCCTTTTGAGCCCATGGCATCCTGTGACATGCGTCTGCTGTCATTTAAGACTTTGTTTCTGGTTGCCATTACTTCGGCAAGAAGAGCAAGTGAGTTGGCAGCTCTTCGATCCGATGCTCCTTACCTACAGTTCTTTGAAGACAAGGTTGTTCTATACCCTGATGTGTCATTTTTGCCTAAGGTTGTGTCTGATTTCCACCTCAATCAATCACTAACGCTACCAACCTTGTTTCCTCATCCATCTTCGGACATCGAGCGCATGCTCCACTCTCTGGACGTTCGAAGAGCCTTGGCGTATTATGTATCACGGACTAAGGACATTCGTGCTGCCCCAAGGCTCTTCCTCTGCTTCCACGGATCACATAAAGGATCCCCTGTCTCCTCTTCAACGGTTTCTCGTTGGCTTGTCTCCACTATTGCTCTAGCTTATGAACTGCAAGGCAAGACCCCACCAGAGGGTCTGAAAGCACATTCCACCAGAGCTGTTGCAACATCTACGGCGTTGCTGCGTGGTGTGGATATTCCAGACATTTGCAGAGCAGCCACATGGTCTAATGTGTCCACCTTCGTGACGCACTATAGACTGGACCTCCGGGCCAAAAAGGAGACAAGTTTTGGAAGAGCAGTTTTGACATCTGTAATGCAGTGACGGCCCTCCTTCCGGTAAGTGAGCTTGCTAGTCACCCAATTGTGTGCATTCACAGAGGCCACGAAGAAGAAAGAAAGGTTACCTACCTGTAACCATGGTTCTTCGAGTGGACCTCTGTGAATTCACACATCCCGCCCGGCCTCCCCACTATCCGTCACTGACTATGTCTATGCTAAGCTCAGGCTATTGTGGCGGATAAATGGAACTGGGGCTGAGGCGGGTGGAGCATGCGCGATAGGGGCAATTCTAACTTGTTACTTTTTATGAAAAAGCTCTAGAATATTCCGAGAAGACCAGCGCAGGCGCTGTCTAACCCAATTGTGTGAATTCACAGAGGTCCACTCGAAGAACCATGGTTACAGGTAGGTAACCTTTCTTTTCTGATCCCTCTCTCTCCCCAAAGGTCCTGAGGCCCTCCTGGTATTCCTTTCATTTTGAGGAAGCCATTGGGGCTGCAAGAGTGGTGATGGTAGTAGGGAGTCTAACTTTTGAAATTTGCTGCCATCCTTAAAATCATTTTCAGAAATTTTAATTTCAGTTTTTGGTGACCCAAGCATAGATTTAGATTAGAGATGGGGATATTTGTATTCATAAATGAATATTAATATCCCCATCTCTAATTTAGATCTCAAGAGATTTCAGATATTGAAGCTGGGGCAAATTTCCATTGTTATTCGTGCTAGATAATGTAGTTATTTGTTCCACTCTATTCCCATTTTATTAACATTAAATTTAGTGCTTTTATAATAGGCATTTATAGAGACTATGGTTGTTGGTTTCCATTTATCTAAAGATGAAAGCAGTGCATCTAAAGCAACAGAGGTTGTTAAAGCACTGAAACTTAATGTCCCATATATGGATACCAAAAAGTGTTGTAGTTCTAAATATTGTTATACCATGCCAGTCACAGTCCAAAAAAGTTACTTTTCAAAGATGCTATTTTCCTCATGACTTGCTAGTGTTTCCAGTTAACTGCTGATGCACATTGGGCAAAATCCTATTGCATAAATTTACACTGGCATAACCTGGATCAGGAGCCAGAAATCTTTAATTTGAACTAACAGAAAGCTTCCTATCTCCATCCCCTTTTCACGTTCCAAAGGGTCCCAGGCAGACTCCCGTCCAGGCAGTGAACAAGTTTAGTCTCGGGAAGGTGCACACAAATGAACTGAGACATTTTTGGATGTTTACAGATTATCTGCACTGGCCATAGGCATAGGGAGATTCCCATTTTCCCCTGGGGAAGCCTTTGGGGATCTCAGGATGTGGAGGGGAAGCCTTAAATATTAAAAAAAAAAAAAGCAAAAAAAAAAAAAAAAGCTGCCAGATCACTGCCACCAGGATTGGGTCTGCTGGTGATTCCCCCCCCCCCCCCATTTAAGACTTTTCCTCTGTGTCCTGAGTCTCCCAAAGGCTTCCTTGAGGCCAAAGGGAGCTCCAAGGAACCTTGGAACCTGAAAGTGGGAGGGATAGGAAGCTTTCAAGTCATTTAAATTAATTATTTCCAGTGCCCAATCCAGGTTACGCCAGCATACATTTACACCAACAGGATTTTGCCCACTGACTGGAAATACACATTTACTTGGAAACATATGATTTTGATGAATGACATGGATTGCTAAACAAGTGTGATTAATATTGTAGCCTTAGAGCTCAATGCTAAAACAGTTAACGGAGAAATCTAATTTGTGCTCATCTTCTAGGAGCTGGAAATCCAAACTGCAAATTTGCTATTGTGATGGTCAAAGATAAAAATACTTCTGCATCCAGGTAAGAAACAAGTTATTGCTTTAAAACAGCAAGGTGGGATGGTAAGGAACATGATTTGCCAAAAAAGAGAGGAAAAAGTAACATCCTCTAACTCTACTTCTTTGTCTTGTGTCAGAGCTACATTAGTGTCCAGGCTAATGCCCCAGTCTGTAGATGTATGCATTTAGTTCACTCATTTGATGCCTAGGGAATCTGTGATCTCCAGATGTGTCTGGGCTCTAGTTCCCAACAAACGCAGCTGGGAGGGCAAATAATGAGACATGATGCGAGTTGTGGGGCAACAACATATGCTGAACTGCAAGTTCCACATTGCTCCTTTATAGCCTCTCCTGCTTTTGTAACGAAGCTCCAGGCAGTAAACATAAGGGTCCCAGGCAACTTCTATCCAGGCAGTGATTAGGCTTAGTCATGGGAAGGTGCATGCAACTGAATGGAGAGATCTTTGGATGCTTCCCTATGGTATAAATTATTTGCACTGGCATAGACATGGAGGCAGGATAAATTTAACTGGAGTTAGATTGGGGTGACTACAAACACCTGGATTAACAGTAGTCTAAAATGGCATACAGTATCTCTACAGTTAGCTTGTGTGCAAAACTGGTATATAGCAGCAAATGGTGGCCCTTCCCAAAGTCAAGGTGCATACATAGTATTCCAAGTTGGTAAAATTATTTTGGTGCATGCAAAGTTCAGAAGTTTTTTCCCCCCTGAACTATAGTTCCCAAAATCCTGCAGTGCCCATTCTAGCTGAAAGTTTCTGGGAGCTATAGTCAAAAAAAGTAACTTTACTGTTCTCTTGTTTTAGCCAGGACCACCACCCTCCACCAGGACTATGTGCAGTGCCTACTAATAAGGTCCTGAGTAGTTGCTGATGAACAGACGTTTAGAAATCATTGTGGCATGCTGACAGACTTATCTTCATTTAAAAAAAATACTAAGCATTGGTTTCTGTTTCTCTTTTCATTAGATATAAGCAGCACAGTATGATAATTGTGCCAATGGATACACCTGGAGTAAAACTTGTAAGGCCTCTTTCAGTTTTTGGATATCTTGGTGAGTAGGGCTTGTCCAACATCCAGTATTGTATTGCTCCAACTAATTAAAAGTCCAGTTTGGCAGTGAATTACGAAGCTAGTCTACTTCAGAGATAGGCTAATACACACTTTTGGTATTGACTCTGCACCTTGACCTGCCAGCTCTGCAACTGCTCAGGGTTAAGATTCCTGGAGGTCCTCAGATTTGCTTATAAGTTACATATGTGGATGTGGTGGCTCCCAGTGGCTTCGACAGCTTTCTAATGTTTGATATCCAAGACATGTAACAAGTGGTCTGAACCAATGGAGCCAAGACAACAGATAGGTAGATAGCCGAAGCCCAGAAACCTGCTGCTTTTCACTTTGCGTGAAAGAGAAATCAAGTGAGCACAACTAACTGAAGAGGCACCAGGCACATGACTGGCACCTCATCAATCAGCTGTGATGGGTTTTTTTTTCCAGGAGCAGAAAATCAATAGGATACTACTCCAAGGGTCTTCACTTTGTTATATTTTCTATGCGTAGACTGGTACTTGTAGGTTTCCTTCCTTCTCCTTTTCTGAAGTCTCTTCTTGTTCATGCTGTCCTAGATAGAGTAACAAGACTTTTCCATAATGGCTGCTAGCACACTGTGCAAACGTAAAAGCCAGCTCTAGAGACTTCTATGAATAAGTCTACATTTTCCCCCTCCTGCTGTATCCATCAGTGGATTGCCTCAAGTATTAAAGAGTGTTACTTTTCTTTCTCTGACTACCAGATTTCAGAGGAGGTGTTCCTTTTAACTGTCACAAGCTTAGCACTGAGGTGCTGCATTCTGCCAGCATACCCACCTCACCATGCCAATAATCATAATATTTTTAAAAAGTTAGACAAATTCAAGGCATTTCAAGAGGTAGGAGCCCTGATAGCAAAACAGAACACCCATGCCAGGCAATAACTATTCTTCACTGCTGTCCAGCCTAGAATCCCTCTGCTCTGCTTTGCAAGGCTTTCACGATAAAGAATAGCTGTGGACCAATCAACAGTTGCCTGGTGTGTTGAGTCAGTAAGGCCAACAACTGTGTTCCAAATTAGTGGAGACTATGAAGACCATTTAGCTCAGTGGTTTAGGCATCTGGCTGCAGAGCCAGAGGTTGGGAGTTCAATTCCCCAGTATGCCTCTTTGACAGGGGCTGGACTCGAGGATCCCTTCCAGCTCTGCAGTTCTAAGATTATTATATCTGCACTCCTGTGCTGACATATTGAGGAAGGAGGAGGAGGGCTGGGAAGGAAGAGTGTAGGATATGTGATTGCCATCATGAGGTTAAACAGTGTACTGAAAATCAGTGCATTATTTATTTTGTGTGGGCTGCTTGTTTGTTCTTAAAACACCAATTAAAATAGTTTGTTTTTAAAGCCAGGCTGTTGTTTGCTGGACTGTACATCCTGTATATACAGAGAATGACCCATATCCTGCAGTTTTTGAAAATACTGATGCTAGCAGAATTTTTTACCTCCATTTACCCCTGCCTTTGTTTCCCCCCCACAATTGTATAGATTATTTTCATGGGGGACATTTCGAAGTCCATTTTAACAACGTTCGAGTACCAACCTCCCATTTAATACTTGGTGAGTCTCAAGATTTTGCCTTCTCGGATAGTTCCTGAGGAGCCCAATGTGCATCTGCCAGACTTTGTCAGAACTTCTATAACTTTTCACAAAACTGTGTGGAAAGAGGGGCTTTTCTAGGTTCATGTACCAGTATTTGGGGGTAGGTGTGAAAAAGAAATGTGTAGAATGCAGATAAAATTGACTTCATGTTTTTGCTTGCAAGTAAACATGATCTTCAGTGGATCCACCACATGTGGGAAAGGGGCAAGGGCCCTATACCACCCCATGGCGGAATCGCCCCCTCCCCCAATTTGGCCTTATTGCACTGGGGACAAATAAAATAAATCAGTTGGTCCTCACCATCTCTTTTCAACCTGTACCTGTGTGGGAGGAGCATGTTGAGAGTAGAAGATCAGCTGCTGGGAATTGTGAGAAGTTTTAATCTCCCCTGCTTGCACAGAATAGGCCACAATCACATCAAGTTCTTGCATACTTATGTGCAAGAGAAACTGGAAATAAAGTTTAGTTGAATGTTACAGTTCTTCTTCGTGGCCTCTGTGAATCACACCCTGCGTGATCCACGCCTGCGTGGAGCCTCATCGGAAGATTCTAGAGCTTCTGCGGTAGCAAAAAAACCACATTAGAATAAGCCCCTCCCTCCGTATAAGTACCTTGGCACCAAGACTCTCCCTTCAGTTTCTTTCAACCGCCGCGTTGAGAGCCTCGTATTCTGCTTCTGTGAGTCGAAAGTGAAAGAGTTTTACTCTTGATTCCTTTTTCTTTATAATATTTTTTATTTATTATAGATTATACAGTGGAACCTCTACTTACGAACTTAATCCGTATTGGAATGCTGTTCGTTAGTTGAAACGTTCGTAAGTAGAGGCAAAATTTCCCATAGGAATGCATTGAAAACCATTTAATCCGTTCCGGCTGTTTTTCGTTCTTATCTAGAGGCGCTGTTCGCAAGTAGAGGCATTAGTTCCCATAGGAACTAATGCAAAGCCGGTTAATCCGTACTCTACCACTAGGGGGAGAATTTTTTCTTTTTTTTCTTTTAACCTAAGATGACTTAGGTTAAAAAAAAAGGCAGGAAAGGAGGGAGGGAGGGAACACCTTTTAAACACAACACCTTGAAAAGCACCTTTTCAGCCAAGCCAAGCCAAACACCTTTTAGGTAAAAAAAAGGCAAGGAAAGGAGGGAGGGAGGGAGGGAATAATGGGGAAAAGAGGAAAGGAAGAAAGAAGGTCATCACTGGGGCACACAGACCCCTCAGACAAAGGTTTGTGCTTTTAAGCACAAAAAGAGAGAAGACAAAGAGAGAGAAGACAATGGGGGGGGGGGAGAGTTTGGAGTCTAAAACACATTTTTAACCAACACATTTTAACAACAACATTTTTAAGCCCAGCAACTTTTAAACAAAACACATTTTAACACGAACCAAGCAACTTTTAAACCAACCCACCCACCCACCAACACCTTTTAAAACAAAAAGAGAGCATGGGGGGGGGGGGTAGAGACTTGAGTCTAAACTGCATTTTAAAGCCTGCTTGCACCAACAATCAGCAACCATTATTCCAGCACAGATCTCATCACAAAAAGAGAGCAGAGAGAGGGGGAGGGGGGTTAAAGACTTGAGTCTAAACTGCATTTTAAAGCCTGCTTCCACCAACAATCAGCAACCATTATTCTACCACAGAACTCCTCATCACAAAAAGAGAGCATAGAGGGGGGGTAGAGACTTGAGTCTAAACTGCATTTTAAAGCCTGCTTGCACCAACAATCAGCAACCATTCCAGCACAGAACTCCTCATCACAAAAAGAGAGCATAGAGGGAGAGAGAGATAAGACAATGGGTGGTGGGGGGAGAGCCTTGAGTCTACAGTAGACTCCATTTTAAAACTCCATTTTAAACTCCATTTTAAAGCCTGCCTGCCTGCATCAACATCCAGCAACCATTATTACGGCAAACAGATCCCCAAAGAAAAAAAGACTTTGGAGTCACATTTTAAACCCACATACAGTATTTTAAAACAACAGAGAGGTCACAGTACACAAACCCTAGAAGCCACAGAATGCAAAAATAAATAATTTTACATTTTAAAATTACAGTCTAATTTTCACATTTAATTTTAATTTAATATTACAGTCTACTTTTCACATTTTAAATCCACACTGCAAGATCCATCAGGACACAGAAACATAACCCCCCACCTAGCCCTACCCCCCCAAGCTGCAAAAAACCCTGTACAGTACAGTAAATACAGTGTACTCACCCAGAACAGGCAGTCTGTTTAAAAAAAGAAAGTCAAAAATCAATCAAAAATTTAAAAAAAGCCAAAAAAAAAAATACAGTCCGTACAGTACAGTACCAGACAGTACTACTGTACAGGACCAGGCAATACCAGGCAGTACCAGGCAGTCTGAAGACTCTCTTCCTATCCACTCTCTAACCGCTTGGAGGAGCGATGTTGCAGACAAACAGCCTCTTCGTTGGCCAACGGTCAACTGAAAGTTCAAATTTTGCGCTTTCCCCGCTTCCCCCGTGTTTGTTTTCATTCATATCTTGAAGCTCCTTTCGCAAGTAGAGGCAAAATTTTGCGAACGGAGCGGTTCGTAAGTTGGATCGTTCGTAGCTAGGGACGTTCGTAAGTAGAGGTTCCACTGTATATATATCAAAGTTATTGTTTTTCTACCTTCGTTTTCACGCTCGGCCTTTGGCCGTAGCACCCCCTCCTCCTTCCAACTATTTTTTCCAAAGCGTTTTTTCCTACTAGTCATGGCCCCTTTGGGTCCGTTTAAACACTGCGTGGTCTGTGACAACAAAATACCATTCTCCGACGGCCACGCTAAGTGTCTTTTTTTGCTTGGGTGAGGCGCACCAAATGTCCTCTTGCTCCCATTGTAAAAACTTCAAACGCGGAGTCCTCCGCTCTTGCCTTTCGAGGCTTAAACTCCGTCTTTGGGAACAATCCCTTCAACCAACAAAGATGGCTCAACCTCCTTGTAAGGCCACCTCTCAGGCCAAAGCGATGGAAAAAGCCATTTCAGAATCATCAAAACAACGTCCATCAGCCACATCATCTCACTCCGATGCTCCATCCACTTCGTCCAAAACTTCTAAAACCCACAAACCGAAGCATTCAATATCGAAACCCTCGACATCAAAATCCTCCACTAAACGGCAATTGTCCACCGAAGCCTCTTTGGTTCCGGAACCCTCACCACCTAAAAGACCCAAACAACACAAATCTAAATCATCCACAGTTATTCCTCAGCAGCCTCAAGAACCCTGCAAGTTAATCTCTGTTGGTTCACCTTCTCATGATGATGGACTTCCCTCTCATAAACCCTGTTCCCAATCACCAGAATGGGATGAACGGGTGGATCGCTTAACATCCTCTCCTCCCAGCCTTCGACATTCTGTTTCTTCGAGCAACCCCTCTGTAGTTGCTTCACCCGACAGAGTCGACTCCGAACAACAACCAGAAACTATGCCCTATTCAGTGGCATCAGATCGACCACCACGGTCTCCTCCGAGACATCTTCCACAGCATTCCTATGAGGCACCTGTTCCATCACGCGTGGCTCAAACCCGCATTCAGCACTCCCATCGGGTTGCCATTTGCCCCGATCAGTGCTCGTCCAGGCAAACTGCAACCACCAGTCAACCAGTCATTCTACCTGGTTCAGCGGTAACTTCGCATAGCGTGCCTTTATCTCAACAACCATTGGTGTCGAAACGGCCATATCACCGAGACCCACATGGGTTTCAAACAGCTCCCTACCTGGCATCTAAAAAGCCCAGAACGGTTGAGCAACATTCTTCAATGCGTAAGGCTTTTACAGCTCCAGCCTCCCGCTATTTCTCAACCAACCCGGATGATGGAGACCGTTCCTCACGCTCAGCATCCCCGGCATCTATATATTCCAATGTTCCACCAACTCGTCAGCAACCTCCGTTTCGACATCATCGAGATACAGGCTCTGATATCAATGACTCTCGATATCCACCCTGGTCCATGGATACACGTTTGGTCCCTCCATCGATACACAGCCCTCGACGCCCATTAGACCCTAAGCCTCGAACCCGACGTCATTACGACGCCGAGTTTGAGACCAATGACCAGCCATATCAACCAGTGTCCATGGACACTCGATTAACATCACTCGACATCGATGACTCTCGACATCGACAAATGTCCATGGACATGCCACCTCCACCGACATCGAGTCATCGACATCAATATTATGACTCTCAACCTCTTGATACTGAGGTCAATCGACAACCTGTCGACTCTTGACACGATCCCGAATATTCCGACCAGGGATCCAGACCTCAAACACCTTCAATATTACTTACCTCACCAGAACCAGACCTTGTAGATGCTGACCCACCATCTCCGGCAGAAGACTTCCAAACCTACTCCCAGCTTATGGTCCATATGGCCAAGTCCCTGGACCTTCAGATCCACCTCCTTCGACAGAACCAGCCAATCATCTTTATGATCCAATCTCGAAGGACACAACCACTCCAGTGCATATTTCAATGCTACCTTCTCTCCTCAGCACTGCACACTGATCATGGACAAAAACAGCCTCTTCCCATACAATGTTGAAACGGACTGATAATCTCTACAGAGTCCATGACCCAGGAGCCCTTTTCCTTTAGAAACAGCCAGCTCCGAATTCCATATTTGTCGAGGTCTCACAGTCACGATCCCGACATCGACAAACCCTCATACCACCAAATGAAGACAGTAGGAGAATCGACTCCATGGGTAGATGGCTTTATTCATCTGCAGCATTCACCATGCAAGTCGCTAATTATCAAGGAGCCATGGGTGCATACCAACGTTTCCTTTGGGACAACATGTCCACTTTTGTCGAATCCTTGCTGGAGGACAAGAAGTTACTTGCACAAACATTTCAGCAAGAGGGCCTCTCTGTTGCCAAACAGCAGATGCTCTCTGCTAGGCACACTGTCGATGCTACAGCAAAGTCCATGGCTACTTCAGTAGCATTACGACGCTTTTCTTGATTGAGAACAGCTGGCCTTGCTGAAGATCCCTGTGCACGCATTGAGGACCTTCCCTTTGATGGGGCAGGCCTCTTTAATGCGGAAACTGATGACATTTTAGAAAATGTTCAAAAGAAAAGATCAGCTGCAAGACATTGGGGAGTCTACCCGTCCTACCAACAACGCCTGCAGCATACCCAATGGAGGCGACCATACAATTCCTATCAAAAATTCCAATGTGAGCTTAAAAGACAAACGCCTTATACACCTTACTTCAAAAATCAAAGAACCAAACCTCATCAACAGTCAATCACTAGGCAAAATGACCGCAAGCCCAAACATCACATTTGACGCTGCCCCGACCGAGATCGCAAATCATTACACCCATCCTGCCCTCTGGAAACACCTACCTGTCTGGGAGTCCATCACCACAGATGTCTGGGTACTTTCCATCATCCGAAACAGCTACCGCATCCACTTCTTCCAACTTCCTCTGCCAACACACATCATCACTCCATCGTCACAAACCCTACAAGAATAAATAAAAAATTTACTTCTCAAAGATGCCATAGAACCAGTATATCAACACAACAAAGGGTTTTTCGCTCGCTATTTCACCATCCCCAAAAAGGACGGCGGTCTTCGCCCCATTTTGGACTTAAGAGAACTCAACAAATACATCATTACCACAAAATTCCGTATGGTTACCCTCGAATCAGTCCTCCCCTTACTCTGAAAAAACGACTGGTTCACTGTCATAGATGTCAGAGACGCATATTTCCACATTTCCATACATACTTCACACAGAAAATTCCTTCGGTTCCAACTAGGATCCCAAGCCTACCAATTCAAAAGACTTCCTTTCGGCCTTGCAACAGCTCCAAGAGTATTCACCAAGTGCATGGCACCAGTAGCCGCTTACCTCAGACTTCGGAAAATTCTCATCTTCCCCTACATTGATGCTTGTAGCTTGCTCCCGTCACAAAGCTCAGCGAGACACACACTTCACATTTACCCTTCTTCGCGATCTCGGTCTTGCTGTCAACGAACAAAAGTCAAACTTAAAGCCTACCAAGATTGTCCACTATATAGGTGCACTCATAGACTGTACCTCGTGCTTTTCTCCCTGCAGACAAAAGACACAATTTAATCACCTTGCTTCAAGATTTCACCCCTCATGCTATGATACCCGCTTTAACCGTACAGCACGTACTAGGCACCATGGCCTCTATGACATCTGTTGTACAACATGTACATCTAAAGATGAGATTTCTCCAATCTTGGTTTCTTACCCTTTTCGACCCGTTAACAGACCCTCCCCACACTCTTTTGAGGGTCACTCCAGAACTCGCCTCCCAACTTCAGTGGTGGCGTTTTTCTCCCAACCTGTCCGTCGGATGACCATTCCAACAACCGCGTCCACAAATACAGGTTACGACTGACGCCAGCTTCACAGGCTGGGGAGCACATTGCACGTCCCTCAAAATCCATGCCAAATGGTCTCACAGGGAGAAGTCGCTCCACATAAATGAATTGGAGCTGCTAGCGGTAATAAAAGCATGCAAAGCTTTCAGAAATCTTGTTGGCAAAATGGTGCAGATTGCTACCGACGATACCACGGCTATGTACTACATTCTCAAACAAGGCGGCACCCACTCTCCAAGTCTCCTCTACTTAGCAGTCGACCTCTGGGAGTGGTGCCTAACACATCATATCTTTCTCACAGCTTTACACATAGCCGGTCACGACAGCGACCTGGCAGACCTCCTCAGCTGCACGAATTCTCAAGCTCATGAATGGGTGTTTGACCAATCAATCTTTCTTCGTCTTTGCAAACATTGGGGCAAACCAACTCTCGACCTCTTTGCCTCCTGCATGAATCGGAAGTGCAAACGTTACTGCTCCTGAGCTGGAATCGGCAAACACTCCCAAGGAGTGTTTATCGGCCGATGGCCCAAGACCCTTACTTACCTCTTTCCACCATTCCCGCTCCTCCACAAAGTAGTGGTCCGCCTGCAACAAGACAAGCCCAATGCCATCGTCATAGCCCCTTGGTGGCCAAGGCAGCCCTGGTTCCCAGTCCTCCACAATCTGTCATCAGACATTCACCACCTTCCCTGTCTACCACACCTCCTCACGCAGAACAACTCCCAAGTACTCCACCCAGACTTACCTGTTCTGCACCTGGCAGCATGGAGGATTCTGCCTCACTGATGGACATCCTCTGTGAACATCCACATGGGCACAGCCGTCCACTTTCATCCGGCACTATAGACTCGATGTTCAGCAAAAGTCCGATGCAGCCTTTGGACGTGCTGTTCTAGCCTCTACCTTGGCATGACACCCTGCCTCCGGGTAAGACAGCTTACTAGTCACCCAGGGTGTGATTCACAGAGGCCACAAAGAAGAATGACAGGTTACCCACTTGTAATTGTAGTTCTTCAAGTGGACCTCTGTGATTCACACATCCCACCTGACCTCCCCACTGTCACGCCATACTGCTTAAAATGCGTCGGTTGACACAACTGAAGGGAGAGTCTTGGCGCCAAGGTACTTATACGGGTGGAGGGGCTTATTCTAATGTGTTTTTTTTGCTACCACAGAAGCTCTAGAATCTTCCAATGAGGCTCCGTGCAGGCGCGGATCACCCAAAATGTGAACCACAGAGGTCCACTCAAAGAACTACAATTACAGGTGGGTAACCTGTCGATCACACCCACTACAATGTGTAGTTCACGTCTGTGTTTAAGATTTCTTTGGCATGGAACAATTTAAAGGCAAAGAAGCCCCCTTCCGGTAATGGATTTGCATCACTAAGTAAAAGACCTATTGTATGATTTTGATATAGACCTATACAGAATTGTTCTACCTTACCCATTTTTCTATCAGTAATTCCTTGATAATTGGGGAAGATTCATCGTATATAACTGAACTCTTTCACTGTAATCTGAGTATGTGGCTAGTCTTTATTTTGCAGTTTTTTCAATTTGCCAGCTGTCTCCTTCTTACACTAAGCCCTTCTCCCTTTCATCTGAACTGTGCTGGATGGATGACTCAGGGATGTCATGAGTTTCTAACAAAAATCCTTTACTTGGTAACAACTTGCTTATTCCAACAGATTCTGCCTCTTGCTTCAGAGACATCATGCCATTACCTTTCTCATTAAATCATAACAAACCCCCCTCTGGTTGCATAGGGGTAGAACTCACGTCTCTGTAACACCACCTCCGTGGAACGCCCAATTCTTCGGGTACTTGACCTTGGGTAGCTGACCTTATTGGGGAGGGTAGAAAGCCCAGCCCACCTGTGATTCCCACACTTTTTTGCCCACATTTGGTCTCAGTCTTGGCCTGAAGGAACTCGTCCCACGGAGTTTCCCAGGATGGTCTGGACATGGCTTGTTCTCCTGTCTCTGAGCCTCCTGTTGCTGCCACTCTCGGAACTTTCTTCTTTGTTCTCTTTCTTCAGTTTTCAGAAAGGTGGCTCTTAAACTCCTGTCCAGGGACCCTCTTGCACTATTTCAACCCAGTCTTTTTTTTTCTTTCATCTTCCTCCTCCTCCACCTAACAAGCTTCTCCCTCTTCTATCTCCAGCTGCCCCCTTTCCTTTTTATCTCCTCTCCCTTTCCCGCTGAAATGATGCCCTCTGGTGGCTCCTTCTTCTTTGGGTCTTTCTGCCCCTCCTCATCCAAACACAGTCCCTTTAGGTTCTCCTCCAGGGTGGGCATCTGTCCCTCAGAGTCTTCAGCCGAGGAGGCAGACGGTACACTCTGGGGAGTGCCCCTTGGGGTACTCCCAGCCTCACAGTTCATTCCTAAGGATGCTCTACTATGAAATCTTGCAGTAGAGCTGGAGACAAAATAAAGCTGCACCTTCACAGCGTACCTTTTTGGCATTATAATTCTTCCTGTGTGCCTCCTGCACAAGGTCTCATCTAAACTGAGCTCTCTTTGCATCCATGACACTTGTAGTTTTCCCAGTGTCTGCGTGACTCAGTGCTGAAACTGGTGTCAAAGTGGGATAAATGGCCTTACTTTCTGGGGTCTTTAACACCTCCAGTAGGTAGTAGTGTGTTTGTTGTTGTTGTTGTTGTTCTGTATCATTCTGATTTGCACTAGTGCATGATCTGTGCTATTTGTGGGTGTGTTGCATGAGGCAATATCTTCTTGTGTAAATGTTTCCACTGTGGTCTCCACTCTGTCTCTCCCATTCGTTGTGCCAGGTAACATCTTGTAAAAGTGTTGGGATTTCATCAATTGCTGCTGTCAGCATTTCTGAATGCTTTTAGTTTTGCTCAAATGTGGACAGGCTCCTTATAAGAAGACTGTGATACTCTAAAACATCAGCCCCAATGTCACACTTTCATTTTTCATTTCCGTAAAATGAACACATGCTTTGTAAATATGCATCATATGCCTGGAAATATGGAGATGGTGTTTTGTGATACAGGAGAAGGAAGAGGATTTGAAATAGCACAAGGAAGACTTGGTCCAGGCCGCATCCACCATTGTATGCGATCAATAGGCGCGGCTGAAACTGCTCTACGGATCCTGTGTGAGCGTGCAGCACAGAGGACAACATTCAGCAAGAAGTTGTACCATCATGTGAGTTTCATCTCTAATTTTCTGTGCCTTTCTATACACACAATACATTTCTTAGCTCAAAGGTGGATCAGATCCAGAGACCAAAGAAGAGAATTAGGATTCAGAGCACATTACTGATTATTTATACCTTAGTCGGTAATTGGTAAGCTTTCAGAAACTGTATTCACAGGTTATAAATGCAAACCTACATCTCCAAGCAACTTGGATAAGTCCATAGTTTAGAACATTATGCCTGAGTTATAAACAAGGTATAGTGCTATTGTTTTGTTTCGAGAACGTTAACACATGGGGTGAAAGTGGCTGTTGTGCACCCCCCAAGCACACCCCTCATTATTAAAATGTTTACCACACTGTTGAAATGTGGTGGCACAGTGATAGGAGAGGAAAAAAAGGCATATTTTACCTTTAAAACAACGCATGTTAAAAACATGCACCTTCTTTTCAAATTTGTAGAAAAATCCTAACATGCAGCCTTTCAAAGTAGCAGTTTTAGTTTTTAATTATCTCTCACTAAAGCAAAAGGTGCAAACTGTATTATGAGTTTGAAATGTTCATTGGTCCCATTTTCTCAAGGCACTGTAGAACTGTTATGAGCAATTGAGTCCTTAGGCTTATGGCTATGAGACCAAAGTAGGATATCCCTCACTTTTCTTTGTTGTTCTGCTCCTACAGGAAGTTGTGGCTCACTGGATTGCAGAATGCCGCATCGCTATTGAACAGGCAAGACTGCTTACGTTGAAAGCAGCCAGCAGAATAGATACACTGGGCAGCAAAGAAGCCAGAAAAGAGGTAATGGAATAAACTTTGAAGTGAGAGGCAGTGCACATAAACTTCCACAGCCCATGGTAAGACCATAGTATATTTTAAAAACAGCTCTGTGTATTTTGTGAAATACAATGGATTGGGTCCTTGGAATAGACCCATTAAAATCCATTTTAGTTATGAATATAGTTATACATTAGTAAGTCACAACTAGAGTAGGCCCATTGAATCAGTGGGGATTTGGTGAATCAACATGTCTAAGTTATATTTATTCAGTGGGCTTATTTTAGTTGCAGCTTACTACTGGATTTCACTGGGGTCTGGTCTAGATTTGACTAAGCTAAGTTTAGTAGGCTGGATCCAGTCTGCTACACTTTTCATGGTAATGTACCTGCAAGTTGTAAAGACAAGTAGTAGATCTTTACAATAATTCCCTCCCTCCCAAAAACAACAGCTTTTCAACTTTCAAGAAAGTGAACAGAATATGACTAAAATGACAGGAAGGATGACTGACTGTCCAGCTATCCATTTTATTGGGCCCAGGACAGCATGTCTCCCTGATCATGGCAATAAATTAGCTTAGACTGGGAGGTAGTGACTGGCCCAAAGTTACCCCATGAGCTTCATATGGCTTGAAACATGGGTATTGCTAGTCTTAATTAGAGATGGGGGTATTTGTATTCGTATACGAATACCCCCGCACAGGTGGCGTTAACGAGGGTCCAGCCCCATGGGACCGGATGGTCCACTCACCGATCCGCTGTGGACACGGACTGCGCGATTCTACCAATGGCTCCGCAGCACGCGATCTGCTCGCCACTCCTGGCAGGAGGCGGGAGGACAAGCCTCGCTGTAAGGTTGAAGAATGGTGAGTGGATCGTGCCACTCTTCGACCTGGCGGGGAGGCTCATTGTCCCGCCTCCTGCCAGGAGTGGCTAGTCAACTGCGAGCTCCAGAGCGATAGGAAGGGAGCGCAGAGCCCACAGCAGCAACGGAAGGGTGACTGGACAGTCAGGCCCCAGGGGGCCATACCCTCATTATGTCCACCTGTGCAGGGGTATTTGTATTCGTATACGAATACCCCCATCTCTACTGCAGATGCTTCAAATAGAAATCAAATGCAGATTCATGAATGGGGGCTGTTGGACAAGTTTTATAGACTCAACACTGAAGCAGAGCTTGCCACAAATAGACCTTTTTGCTACCCAAGAGAAGAAATAAATTGAAATATATTGTTCTTGGGCAGGCAAGGGACTCATCCATGCGGTGTGTGCGTGCATTTCTACAAACGTGGTCAGGTGGCCTGATGTACTTGTTCCCTCCCTGTTTATCAGACAATTGTAAAAATCAAGCAGGAAGGCACAAACACCCTTCTACTGAGTCTTTGATGGTCATGACAGCCATGGCTCACAACCCTGCTTCTAATGTCAGTGGACAGTTTGAGACTGCCTATTACTTCAAATATTGTGACATGCCACAAGGGGCATATTTGTCATCCACACATGGAGATGTTAAAATTGACAATGTGGAGAATTTTCCCGTGTTATCAAGGGTTCTTAGGGAGTCTAGAAAGAAATTTACTAGCAAGTGCTTTTATTATTATACATGGAGGAAGTTAAAGTAATTTGCAGAATCTATTAATGAACCATACTTACCAGCGACTCTACACTGATCATTCATTGTCAGTGATTTTAACCCAGTTGACAGAGCTGCCATTTGAACCCATGGCTTCAGCTCATTTGCATTTTCTCACTTACAAGGTTTCTATTCTGGTAGCCATAACTTCTGCAAGGCAAGCAAGCGAGTTAGCCACGCTGTGATGTGCCAAACCATATCTGCAGTTTCATAAAGATAGGGGGACCTTGTTTACAGACATTTCTTTTCTTAAAGAAAAGAACCAACCATTAGTGCTATCTTTGTGCTTTCCAACTTTAGTTTCTCCCTCATTTGTTATTAAGGAAACAGAAAAGGTGAATAAGTGTTTTGAATAAGTGTTGTCAAAGAGGCTATCTAAATAAGTGATGAAAACAATCTCGTCATATGAACTAGCTAAATGTCCTTTATCTAATACTTTAAAGGGACATTTGACTCATGCTATGGCAGTTTCTACAGCCTTTCTGAAAGGGGTTCAGTTATAGGCCACAATCTGGTCCCAGGATATGACTTTTGTGAATCATTATAGGTGCTGTCTTCTATACTTGCATGACATCTCACTAGCTGGTATGTTGCCTTGGGAATCATCCATGTGTGTGTATCACAGAGACCACAAAGAAGGACAGGTTACTTACTTACAACTGTGACTCTTGAGTGGTCATCTGTGGATTCACACAATCCACCCAAACTCCCCTCTGTCGGATTACTTTCACTAAGACGGTGGCGTCAGAGGGAACTGAGGAGCAACCATTGGATGGAGCAAATATGCTAGCTGAAAGGAGGATTTTAAAGCTCTAGAGATTGTTCCAAGATTGTCTGTACAGGCTCAGAGGAGACCCTCCCCCATATGTGTGAATTCACAGATGACCATGCAAAGAACCACAATTAAAGATAAGTAACCTGTCCATTTCTCACTCATCTTTACAGGTTGCTATGATCAAAGTAGTAGCACCCCGAGCAGTCCTGAAAGTGATTGATTGTGCCATTCAAGTGTGTGGAGGTGCTGGATTCTCTGAAGACTTCCCATTAGCTCAAATGTGAGTGAAATATACTGGCTTATACCTGAAGCAAAACACATCTCCACCACCCCATTAGGAGCTCAGGTCTCCTCTTCTTGCTGCTTAATGTGGAACTGCAAAAAACAAAATAACAGAAATGTTAAACATTTTGCAGACCACAGTACATTGTTGCTGAAATGCATTTGGATTGAAAGTTCGCAAATTTACCGGATTAAGTTTGTTTCTTGAATGCTAACAATATTACACAGTGAGCTCCAAGTCTGAGGACCTCTCTGCCAATGTGTCCTCTGGCCTGTCTCTAATAGCAGTTCTTTTTAGCAGGTAACCTGCTTCTGGCAGTAGTGGTCGGTCAAATTACACACAGTACATAATCTTGATCCATGACATTGTGGGAATCTAAAATGGCAGCTTTCTTAGAATCTAGTTTGGTGAGCCAACTTAACAGGATCCCACATGTTACAAGATTGTAATATTGCAACAAGGAATGACAAGGATATTGTTGTACAATATTCCTTGTCACTCAAAGAAGTTCAGCAAGTTGACAGTTTTGCTGTGGCACTACATGGAAGCCATGCACTATGTTCAGGTTTTAAAACATTATTTTAAGATAATACCTCTATACCCACTGACAGCCCATTCATTAATTTTGAAGTTTCAAAACTTTGTTCCAACCAGAAATCTATCCACTTTACCAAACTTGCACTTTGAACAAAATCATATAATGTGAACTGCCAAAGCTGGGCATTTTAAAAGTCCCATTGCCTTAGTGAGAGTTAAACACATGCTGTCAAACAATTGGGCATTACATGTTAAACTTTGGATCTTCTTTGTTGTGTGTCAAGCAGTTGGTGTGAAATAGAGAACAACACAAAGCTAAGGTACAAACTGCTTGGCGTCCGTTTTGCAATACTTAATGGCAAGGCCATCCCAAACTTACCTTTCAAATCTTCTACAGGTTTGCTCATATTCGGACATTACGTGTAGCTGATGGACCTGATGAAGTTCACCTCTCAGCAATCGCAAAGCTAGAATTGCTCGATCAAGCCAAGCGGCTAAATGCACATCTTTAACATTAGCTTCTGTTTAGTTGCTGCAGCAGAGCAATTTGTGGTTCTGATCTTCTCTTCTGCTAAAAATTAAACTGGAAACATCTCCCAGTGAAAAATGATAGAAGCTAACTGAAATGTGGACATTCCAATTTTGACATAGCTCTCCTCCATCTCCAAATGTTCTGAATGTGAAACTGCTAATTTTAGATTTTTCTTACCTAAGCTTTAACTTGACAGTACTCGTTACCTTTGCTACTGCTGTAATTCCTGTACACAAAATGGCTTCACTAAAATGGGTGTAATCCTGATATTTGACTTTTTGGGTCATTTAATCCAAATACTCCTAAGAGAGGAGACACTGAAGACTTGCCTCAATGCAATTTGAAACCTTCTCTTGCAGTTGGGATTGCAAACAATTTTCAATATGAAAATTCCTGCTTACTGGCACAGCGGGTCTTGTATGAGGTATTCCTGTAACATTTAACCAATGACTGGTAATAAAAAGGCATGGACACATAGGCATTAGTTTACTTCATCTGAAGTGTATTAAATAAATTATCCAGTTAACAGGATATTCTACTAATCATAATCAAAATTCTGCAGTGCCACAGAAAAGGCACCTTTTTATGTCCTAGTCTATGTTGCCTTGAATAGTCTGAGAGAAAGGTGGTTTATAAAACTTAAAGATGACTTCTCATGACAAAAAATACCAGGGAGACATTAATCATCATTAGTACTAAGAACAGGAAATGTGTTATTTTATTTTAAAAATGCTGTTTTAAATACATATCTATTGCTCTTCTTAATTTACCAGCAGTGAATAATTATCTAGTTGTATTAAAATACAAAAAATATATTCAACTATAACTATTAAACAAATGCTATTTTTTAACACCCTGGATGTCCTACAGATTTAATAAACTGTATTTCGCCTGTTTCACCATTTTTCCTGGCTAGTGCTGATTGGGGGGGGGGGGAGCGCTACTCTATTCCAGTAAACAAAGAAAATTGCAAACAGAGATGTAAACTGAAAAATTTATTTCTAGTTCTTTGTTGTGTGTGTGTATGCCTGTTTCATTTTTGTATTTTTTCTGCAGTGGTCCTTTCATTTTACAGGGAAGCGAATACAACTTTCCAGTTCTTTTTCTTTTTTGGGTTTCTTGGCATTTCAAAAGAACCTTTAAGAATTACTTGAAAAAAGAAGCAAGACAACACAGAATTAACCTACTCCAAAAAGCAGACATCTGTAGATGAAGAAAAATGATCAAACCCCCTACCAAAATGTACACTTTTCACAATAAATCAACAACAACAACAAACAATTTAAAAGGATCAATCAAGCAGGTAAAGCACCTCCCTCAGGAGGAAAATTACCAGAAAAAAACCCAGAAAATAAATACACATGTAGTCCCCATTCTCAAAAGCCAAGAAAAGCAAGCAAGCAAATAAAGACAAAAAATACATAATTAAAGCCTCTCAACCAAAAGTGGAATATTGGGAGATTATTCTCTCCACCACTTGATGCTTTCTCTTTGAATCCAGCATAGCATAAATAATGGAAGAATGAAAGACCAAAAAACACACAGACATGGAAAAAATGCCCAAAGAAACAAAGGGAAAAAAATCCAAAAAATAATCCCAAATTGGAAGAGGAAGGCTGCCCAGCAGTAGCAAAAAAAGAAGTGGAGGGAAAATTGCCCCCCAAAATCAAGAAAAAAGTGAGGCGGGGAGCCCATGAAGCAAACTCCACCCATCACTGGGTTCAAGGCTCTTCTACAGATTCAACATATTCCCCATCCACCCCTGGATGTTCTGATTAGCTGATGACAGCCCTTGTTGGTCACAACACCATGTCACAACACTATTAGATGCAAAATTTATCAGGTGATTTGACATACATACAGGAGATGCAGATTGGCCATGCATCTCCTGTATTGTCTAGTTCGGTCTCCAAGAATCTAAGATGCAGTTGTGCTTTTGCTGACATGGATTTCAATTGCTTGGTCCCAAGAGAGGCAGAAACCACGGGGCAGGGGGCACAGAACTCCATCTTCCAAGGAAAATAAGAAAGTAAACAAGTACAAAATGTCCATTATCTGTCCAAGTTTACAAAAGGAATAGAAGAGCAGAAGTATGCATATTTCTCATCAACAAGGCTTTCATTTCCCTTTATTTTTAAAATTTTATGTACATTTGAACGATCTGTATAATGTACATTCAATATAGAAAGTTTTATATATTGATAATGTATAGAACATATCACAATTACACTATGCTTTTATATAACATGTTAACATCATTTTTAAATAATGTGTGTTTTTTTGCTGCATTTTAATTTTTCAATTTGGTAAAGCCAGTTTTACATACAAACATCTCATTAGGTCTTGTGAAAGTAACATTAATGATTGAGGACATAAGCAAACACCAAGGTTGTCAAGTTTTGGAAGTATGATCAGGTCTAACTTGGGAGGAAAATAATCTTCTAGTGAGTTTGGGAAGTTCAAGTGATTTAGCCCAATTATTCGAGACTGCAGTTCAACTTCAGTCATGCTAGTTCATAAAATACAAAAACCTAGGAAAATTGTTTTGATTCACAGTCTTGTAAACAAAAATATAAAGGAACAAAATGTGCTTACGTACAGCAAGAAGAAAATTCTTGTGTACCCATTCAGGCTGATCCACAAAGTACTTTCTTTTTACGTTACAATGTGATAGAATCATGAACTTTTTTTTCTAAAAAAAATATATTCATAGAAAAGGGAATAACACTGTCATGAAACTGGAAAAGCAGGCAGAATTTGTTCCAAAATTAAACCAAGGAAGAAGAAGGGCCTTCCTCATGACTGGCCAATCTGCCTTAGAGTCTTTTGTGCAAGCATTTTGTAGCCTTCAGCCAGTATCCCCAGCTTCGTGGTCTACTGGAGGTGGAACACTGGGCAAAACGGTTGAAGATCTCCCTGCAGTAAGGTAGCCAGCAACTCCAGGACCTGTGCCAGGGGAAAAAAGGGATTTCTTTTCCATAAAAGTTTAATAAGCAACTGAGTGTGCTTCAAATTGCTAGTTCAGATGGTTTGCATTCATGACCTTTCAACTGTGCTTGTTTTAAAATCTCCCTATCTGGACTAACTACAAGCTATATACTATCTAATATTTCCATTCCTCCAAGCACATTAAATGACATCAACTACAAAAAGATACCCCAAAAAACATAAAGAGTTTTATTCAGTTTGTAACTTGGATCCCTGAAGTCACTGTTGCGACAAAACAGCATGCCAACTCTAGGATTCTGCAAGGTGCTCCAATAGCTACACATTTGTTACAATTGTAGGCCATGCATCTAGAAAGCATTTAGTTCTCGGAACAATGCAGACGCAACATGCACTGAGCAAAATATATCTACCTGCTTTAGAGAGTGCTAGAGAGAAGTTTAGCAAGCTGCCTGCAAAAGTAGATCTAAAGCCCACTTCTGAGATGAAGGGGACTGCTACCAGATAGAAGGGAAGGAGAGGAGATACCTGAGGGAAAAAGAAACCAGAAGCAAGGAAAGTAGAGACAGCAAAGCATTATGAAGCAAAAGTGATGCACAATTCCACAGTGGCTCAAGTGGGCTTCTAGTTGACAAATAAATCATTTAATAACAATCACGCTCTACTACTGGAAGTAGTACTGGATATATTCAAGAAATTCAGGATTAAAGCTAATGTTTAAAAAAGAGGACTTTTCAGTTAATTTGGTTTCAGTACTCACCATCAACTGATAATTATTTTTCACATCATTATGTCTCCAGAGATGAAACAAAACAGAAACCCTGGTTCATCAGGAGCTGTTTTAGCCTGATTCAGCCTCTTTAACTGTCTCATTAACAACTTTGAATGAATTAATGTGTTATCTAAGGATAGAGAAACTGCACGGTGGACAAAATGAAAGGAAGAAGGCTGGAAATTACAGTGTTCACTGACCTGTGAGGTATCCTGCTGTTTGTGTCTCAGAAATGAACAAGTCGTGTTTCTGATCTTTGAAGGCACTCCATACAGAGGAATGAGACAGAATTTCATTCACCTGAAAGATCAAGGAAGCCCAGGAAGAGTTCCATTTTACTTACAGCCAGTTGAGAAATACTGTCATTAAAAAGGTTAGTTCAGAGGTTTTGATATGTTTTTCACTTTGCTTTAGTTTTGCGTTTATTTGGGTCACTCAGTGGCTGCTTCCAGGCCTCCCTAACAACAGACATTAAGCTCTCCCCCTCCCTTTTGCCCCTCTGAAGGCAGGGCAGTGTCTTTATTTAGGCAGACCCGATCTTTGTTGCTGCAGAACAGGCTTTTAATTGGGTGAGCACTATTTTCTTTTACAGATGCATTTTTGTGCTCTCAGTCTTTTATATCTGAATCTTTTTCTAATGTTTCACTGGTGCTTTTTAATTTAATTTCAAGATATGTCTTGAGTCCTAGTTTGGGAAGACAAGGTAAGATATAAAACCAGTAATTTTAACTGTAATATTTAAATTGCACAATTCTGAAACATCAGTCTTTGGTCAAAATAAAATTACAAACTGCTGATATCTTTAAGTGCTTTACAGAATAATTCAGGATATGTGATGGGATGTTTACCTGCTCTCCATACTGCAGACTTCGAGTCATTGACTTCAAGGCCTTAACAACTTGAGCTTTTGTGGCTGAAGGATTTTCAAGATTCTCAAGGCCAACACCTTCAAGCAGTTTTAGGAGATATGGGATCAAATCTACTTTCAAAGCCTGCAAATCAAGATTATAGGACACTTAATGACAGTCTGAGCCAACATTGGCAGAGACTTCTGCCTCTTACTCAGTGTTGCCATAGATCTCGGTGGAGACTGGTAAAAGGAAGATACAATAATTTCTGTGAAGAGTAAAGGAGGCCAGAGTTTACTCTTAAAATTGTTTCTCATAATTGGTAACTTTAAGCTAGAGCAAGAAAGAAAAAATCATCTTCCTAATACTCAAGATATTATTCTAGATGTTTTTATGATAAAGACAGGTTTATATTTCTCACACACCAAGAAGGTCATCTCATTTCCGGCTCTACAAAATGGGTACTTTGTTTTTTGTTATTGCTACAGTTGTTAAAAGAATTCTCTTTTTCCCATTAACACTATGAAGCAAGCACATTTATACTGGTGTACAACTAAATTATTGTAATGTGAAGTCTGATGGCTCATGAAAGCTATAGAATGTTCTTACTTGAACTACTAGATCATTCTGTTCTTTCTGAAACATCCGATTAAGTGCTTCGCAGGCAACACCAATAGTATCTGGTCTTTTCTTCATACCATTCATCAGAGGGCCAATGGTCTCTAAAGCTGCCATTGAACGAACACAAAGCTGTATGAAAGAAAAAGCAGTATTATTCATTCTGAAGAGTCACATCTAAGATAAAACTAGGAAAGCTGGCACCAAAGCTACCAAGAAGAAAGTAACAGTAAGCTTGCTAAGCTACGTATATTACAAGCTGAGCAGCAATAGACTACCCCACCCCCTTAAAGCTGAATATCTATCTTCAGGATTTAGGTAAACTATTTAGTGAAAGTTTAAAGGAACTTGAGAAGACAATTATCTGACCAAAGTCTTTTGACTCATAATGTTAGGATTTCTTTGACATCTTCATGCTTATGGTGTTCAATGGAGAAAGCTTGTTTGCACCCCAATATTTATTTATTTAGTTAGTTAGTTCATTTAGACCCATCTATTGGCCAGGCTGCTACTCTGGGTAGTTTACAATGAGAGTATCAGCAACACAAGCTACAATTAAATAATAACAAAAAAGTATGCTGGAAGAACCTATTCTCGGTAAAAGCAGAATTGCTTACTGTGATTTAAGTCTGCGTACCTCATTGTCAGACAGTATGTGAATGACACGCATGGCACTTTTAGGAATGGCATTGTTCTTGTGATTCATGGCCTGGAGAATCTTGGGAAGATGACCAAGCGGGGGAACCTGGTCTGCTAGTTGAGGCTGAGCACTGAAGAGGCACACGGTTGCTGTTGTTACAGTTTCTAATGTTTCCCCCTGTTCAAAAGCACAAAATACAGAACAAATCAGTGACATTTCCTAATCTGAAAGATGAAAAATGTCAAAACAATTTATGAGTTCACAAGAAAAGTTCTGAAGAAACTCAGGAGTCGTGTGTACGGAACATCTGAAAATGATTTTGTAATAAAATAGTCTTATCCTGTTATGAGTTATAAGGGTATATTTCAACAGCCTCTTCATCATACTGAGCAATTAAGTTGTGCGGGGTGGGGGGTGGGACTTGAACTGGATGGGATGGGGGCAGAAGGGCAGAATCTGAACTGTATCCACTGAATCTGACACATACAAGCTGCTTTATATGATCATATGCACCGCACAACAGTGAGTATAAAGAGAGCAGTCATTTGCCAGTTTCATTAGTCTTTAGACACTGCAAATAGGCATATGGCTGATTCCTTCACCATCTTCAATCAGCATGGATTTATTCCAAACATTTTTGAGCATTTCGTTACAAAGAAAAAAATTACACACTGGAGAATTACACATTGTGGCCTCTGATCATTGCTAGCAGTGGATGGGTGACAACCACCTTCAGTAAATACGTATTGCACTACATGGTATTAGACTTCATTCTTAAGGCCTTTATAGAAGGCTTCAATGACCTGATGCCCATTTCAAAACTGAAAACTAAGCTAATGCAAAAAAAAATACAAGGTACACTTACATGGGGGTTGTTTTTCTCCAGTAGTTCAGTGAATTTTTCTAACAGTGCAATGAGAAATTCTCTGGGTTTTCGTAAGACCCAGGCCGGCTGGGCAATAAAGATTCGTAGGAAGACACCTCCTACAGACAGCTCCCCTTCTGCTTCCCCATACACCACAGCAAAGTCCTCTGGCAACTAGATCAAACAGAAAGTGGGGGTGGGGGATGTTAGTCTCTTTATCTGTTAGGAAGATTATATATTGTTCAGTGAAAAAAGTCTAATGAAAAGTAATGAATCCACTTGCTACTGCGATAGTGTATGTCAGTTCAGAATATGCTACTGTGTAATTCCACATTTCTGGAACAATCAAATGGATTCAGGGAAGAGTAAACAATTAAAAATATCCTGCACACTGGTAACAAGAAACACTTGCAATGAAGAAAATGTAAAAAGGACATTGTGAGAAAAACTAAAATCACACTGCTTTTTGTTTCAACTATTCCCCCAGATTTAAAAATATTTTGCTTACCTTCCAGTTAACATCTGGGTTGTCTCTCTGGAGTTTGAAGTGTCTTTTTTTTTTTTAAGAAAAGGAAAGATAATAATTAAAAAGTTATTTTGCTAATTGGACAGATATAAAGATAGTAGCTGGGACTGATGATGCTGGATATTAAAGGCTCCCTCATCAGTTTCAAGGCTTCCAAAGATCTCCTCGGGTCAAGTGTGATCACTAGGAAGCCTTGGAATTGGGAGGGAGTGGGGATGGTAGGAAAATTTAAAGATGAAAGTTTGCATCTGATGATATCACCATTTCTGATCGCAGAGCTGTGCATGATTTTACAGTTGCTCTTAGCATTTTTTAATAATACACAAATAAAAACTAGTCTACCAGCTGCACCTCTTCCTGGAGAGATCTAATCTGGACACATTAATGCATGCCTTAGTTACATCCCAGCTGGATTACTATAACGCACTCTACATGGAGCTGTCCTTGGAAGGTATTCAGAAACTTTGGCAGGTCCAAAACAATCCAGCCAGATTGTTAACTGGGGCTGGCCACAAGAATCACATACACCCCCACCCCTAACAGCAGCTCCACTGGCTTTCAACCCATTTCCAGGCATAATTCAAAGTGCTGGTTTCAACCTATAAAGCCCTAAACGGCTTGGGTCCGAGCTATCTCAAAGACCAACTCTCCTTTTATGACCCTGCCTAGATGTTAAGATCATCAGGTGAGGCCTCTCTCTTGGTCCCATCACCTTTACAGGTACATTTGGTTGGGACACCAGAGAAGGCCTTCTCTGTTGCTGCTCCTAGATTCTGAAACACCTTCCATGGGACAAAAGGCTGGCCCCATCTTTGCTGTCCTTCTGAAAGCGGGTGAAGACTTTTCCCTTCTGGCACTTTCCCTTAGGGACTAGCTATCTAAGAGAGATTTTAAAATGGGATGCTTTTTACCTACCATTTTTAATATGTTTATTTAATTATTTTTAATATAATTTTAATAATTTACTGTTTTTAGCTTTTAATGATGTAAGCTACTTTGAGTCATTTTTTTAAGAGAAAGGCAGGGTAAAAATATTTTAAATAAATAAATAGACCTTTGTATGATATCAACTAGAACTGAGTGCTTGCTGCTGTTCCTGAGGATTACAGACCGAATCCATTTTTTACTTTTACTACTTACATCCTGCTAGCCTCCACCATGACTCTATCTACAGAAATATGGCAATGATTCATTATTATTTTGACATACTCTAGCATCATTTCACGAACAGTTGTAGACACTCTCTCTCTGGAGTTGTCATTCCATATTAATTCTGGATTTTCATGTGTTCCTTCAAAAATGTGAACAGCGGCTTCAGGATTATCTCTCATGGCATCCATAAAGACACCAGGCAGAAACTTCATTAGGATAATTCTAACCTAGAACAAAAACACCAATACACAGAGAACAAGTCAAAATAACAGTTTCTACTGAGAATCAGGCAAAAAGCTAAAATTAATTTTTTAAAGAAAGGAAACAAATTTAACTTCTTCACAATTAGCTTTGTAAACTGCACTGAGTGCTGGAAATGTTCTACCTTGTGAAAGTATTACAACAACTGGACTCTGTGGAGGGCAATACATTGTGAAGCTACATTTTTTTTTCTAAATAGGATGCTCAAGATATATAGAAGGTTCCACACATGGTGCTGCTTGAAGTTGATATCATATGAAGGCTGTTCCTTTGTAGCCACAAACAATAATTACACCAGCACCTAGCACAATCATAGCACTTTTGATATGTGACAGGACCTCTTGACACTACAATAACTCATGCAATTCTTGTGCCTTTGTGTGTTTTAAAAAGTGACTATTAAATGACCATACAAAAATCATTGACTTGCCTTTGGACCAACCAGCTTGTCTGCTGTCATTTTAGCGAAAAGCTCTGCTGTCTGAGACCGAACTTGTGGATGTGTTGAGTTGCAGAACATATCAAGTAAGTAGATTAAAGCACCTGGAAAAGAATAATACTGTTGGTGCTTCCTATCAGAACAATTTCATTCCATTCACTCTTGGTGCAACTCTTGCAAAGAAACCAACAAAATGCATCTAAGGTCACTGTACCTTTTGCCATGGCCTCCTTAACTATTTTGGTGCTGGAAGTCAACGCATACAGAGTTTCAAGAACAAGCTGCCGACCTGTCAACATTAGTGAAACCATGAGTGAAAACCAGGTTATTGTATTGTTTGAGAACAAATTAAGACACTTCACGGCTTGTTTAGAGATGGGCAACAGGATTGTGCCATGATAGTGCAGAGAGAAAAAACACAAGAAAAAGGATTTTTTAAAAAGTTGTAAAGGAAGAGTAGAGCGAAAAAAAAAAGAAAAAAAAAAGATTAAGAACTTGTTCAACAACCTATTGGAGCTGAGGCAGGAACCAGACTGGAGATCTTGGTTGTTCTCACTAGCAAGAGGGCACCTGCCCCACGTGATTGATGTAAAGAAGTTCTCCCTAGCTCTCAAGTATTTTGAGATACAAAAGGAGTGGGAGTGACAAACCAGGATAAGGCTGTTCTCTTCCACTGCATGAAAAAGGACCTATTTAGGAGAACAAAAACCTTTCATACATTTAATTCCAATTTTTGTAATTTTAACCAAGTACCATCTGATTTGCAGTGTTATTCAGAACTCAAGATGGCACCCTCTGACCAGGTACCTGAAGAAAGCTAATGCTGCATACTGAATTGCGGGCGTTTCCTATTCAACAAATGCAGCAGCTTCTTCAAGAATGTGTGGTGATTTGAACGCAACCGAAATCTTCTCAATATTGGTAGAAGAAAGTGGGCAATAATTCCGTTTTAATCCTCATTTTAATGACCCATGACTCATTCAAGTTTAGGCTCTGAAGCAGGTTTGAATGCCAGCAGCAAGGTCTAACAAGCAAATGGACGCCATTGAGCACTGGCATAGTGATTTTATTTGAACAGTGAGCAATTTTAGTGTTCTCAACAGATCTGAATTTAGAGGACAAGGCCTCAGAAAAACATCAGTATTCACATGCACAAGTACATGGCTTAACAAAAAGCTGACAGCATATGCCAAGATCCAGGTCTATAGAGCTTGTGTCCTGAGTACACTCCTGTACTGCAGTGAGTCCTGGACCCTTTGTGCACGGCAGGAGAGGAAGCTGAACACGTTCCATATGCGTTGTCTCCAACGCATTTTTGGCATCACCTGGCAGGACAAAGTTCCAAATAGTGTAGTCCTGGAACGAGCTGGAATTTTTAGCATGTATACATTACTGAAACAGCGACATCTACGTTGGCTTGGGCATGTCGTGAGAATGGCTGAAGGTCGGATTCCAAAAGATCTCCTGTATGGAGAATTAGTGCAGGGAAAGCGCCCCAGAGGGAGACCACAGCTGAGATACAAGGATATCTGCAAGCAGAATCTGAAGGCCTTAGGAATGGACTTCAACAGATGGGAAACCTTGACATCTGAGCGTTCAGCCTGGAGGCAGGCGGTGCATCATGGCCTCTCCCATTTTGAAGAGACCCTTGTCCAGCAGGCCGAGGCAAAGAGGCAGTCCCAAAACCAGCAAAATCAGGGAGCTGGACAGGGGACAGATTGTATTTGTCTTCAGTGTGGAAGGGACTGTCACTCTCGAATGGGCCTTCTCAGCCACACTAGATGCTGTTCCAAGACCTCTATTCAGAGAACGTTACCATAGTCTCTTGAGACTGAAGGATGCCTACACAAAGTACATGGGAGTAAGTTCTATTGAAATCTGTGTGGCTCAGCTTGTAGGTAAACGTGGAGAAATGTTTAGTTTTGTTCTGGTATACAAAACATTTCCTAAATATCTTTTTTTAAAAAACCTTTTAGTTAGGAAATAAGTTAAATATGCTCTACTTACTTGAAGGTAGTGAATGCAAGAGGGCTAGTAAGTTGGAAAGAACCATGGCCTCTGCTATATTATTTACACATTCTTGGTTACTAGTCACAATGTTCACCACCTGTTAAGAAAATGCAAAACCATCAAAACTGCATTGCCAGCTAAAGTTTACAAAAGCTGCTAGTTGTCAATTTATTTCCTTCAAAAGAGGACTGACTGTTAGACTAGGACAAGGACTAAGAATCCTTGACTCTCCAAATGTTGAACTACGGGACTGGGAATCAAATCTGGACTCAACACCTTTCTTTCATTCTTCCTTCTATACGCGATGAACTAGCACACTAATTCCAGTACACCTACCATGAACATCTAGTAAAGTTACTTCAAATATTTACGCCAAGGTTCATTCTTCTCTTCCTCACCAGGTACACTAAACTCCACTCCTCCAAGCTAATGATTTTGCACCTTTTTGTTCACTGCTCCTCTCCGCAGCTGATTCCTATTCACTACATCAACCAGTCAGGAATCACATATACAGTGTGATGTCACAAAGGTCGATCAGATTCATCTACATCTTCAAGTGCAAGTGAAGAGTTTGCATGGCCTTACTTTCAATAGAAGGAGGGCAGGAGGAGACAAGGGGGAAATTCTGCCATTGCTAATGCAACCATGGAATAGATGGTTGACTAAAACATCTTGAAAGACATTGAGAGGCGATACCAATTTCTAACAAAGCAGTCAAGTTATTTTGTCTCGGCATGTTGACAAAAATTAAAAGTGAAAAAGGAGGAAAAACAAGACAAAAATATTGTGGCACTTTAAAGATTTAAAATTTATTCTAGCATGAACCTTTACGGATCAAAATTCACTTCAGACACATGGAAGACTCATAACTGTGTCTCCTGTGTTTATATATGCCCACATAAGGACACCGTATGAGGACTCCTATGTCTGAAGAAATGGCTTTTGGTCCATGAAAGTTCACAGTGAAAAAAATTTGTTTGTGTTTAAAGTGCCACAACATTTTGCTGTGGTTCTTTTCCTCTCCCACTCCTTAATTTGTCAACAGGCTGAGGGAAGGTATCATATCACAGCAGTGGTTTATCTGATCTGAATTCAAAGGCCCCTGTTTAAATCCCTGGAATCTCTTTGTATAGTGTGAAATAACCAGGAGAGCCACTGCCAGTTCAGGTAGGCAGTAATGGGTCAGATATACTGTACTAGAAGTCTGACTTGGTATACGGCTTCTTTGTATGTCATTTTGTTTTTACTGCCTTCTATAAGTGTATTCCTTACAATCCTTACTTATACAGCCTATGAAGACAAATCAGAGGCTAAAGTAATCTGAAGTCAGTATTTCGTTTCCAGCATTCCATTCTCAAATTACACAACACTAAATAAGAGTATTTATGTAAAATAATGCACATGCATCTACTACAGTATATAATACTGGAAGATGAACTGCTGGACAGCCCAGTGGCTTAGGTCTCTGCCTGCAGAGCCAGAGGTGGGGAGTTCAATTCCCCACTGTGCCTTGAGAAGGGTTGACTCGATGACCCGTAAAGTCCCTTCCAGCTCTGCAGTTCAAAGGCTATGATGACAACGACTATCACTTGTTTCATCAAAGAACAATATACTAATTATTTTGCCATAACAAGCCATGTATACATTAATCTGCTTATTTGTTTTTTACCTCCAGAGCTAGCTGTTGCACTTGACCAGCTCCATGGACCCGCAGCAGTGAGAATATTAACTTAAAGTGACCTATGCATTCACATTCTGATCCTAGGCAGAGAAAATTTAAAAAATTACTATACTTAAAGCATTCAAGTGGACTAAAGTAAAGTGAACACCTATCTTAAGCATAGGCATCAGTGTTTTTTAAAGTTATAAATAATAGCCATGTTAATTAAATTTACAAAGTTCTTCTGACAACTTGCTAAGAAACCATACAATTGATCTTTCCTCTAGGTGGCAAAAACCTAAAGCCAAAACTTTTCCAGTAGCAGTGTTTAAGATGACCAATATACTTCACTCACCAGGGTTGTGTTTTATTACATTTCTCAGAGCCTCCAAAGCCATTTCAACCCTTCGAAGTCTTTCGCCATGTTGGTTAGACTCAACTTTTCCTGTCTGAGTCATGGCCATCAGTGTATGAAGATACTGTGCCTGTGAACCTATATAATCCAAAAGGCTTGCAGCAAATGCTTTTGGAAGCTATAAGATAGCAAACACACAATGTAAGAATACTTTGGGAAGGCAAAAAAGAAGCCAGCAATTTTTTTTACATTAAAAACAATCTATCAGCATATCACAGACTATTTATACTTAAAATCCAAACATCCCGCCCTATCAGGATAGACTAGTAGCTATTTTTCAAATTCACTGAACATAACTCCCCCAGGAGCCTGCAATAAACTGCAGCCTACGTAGCTTTATAGTATGCGATTATCCCAGTTTGAATAACATTTTGCCTGCTTTTTAGCTGCTAATAAAAGGAGAAGCAAACTGAGAGGTAACAAAAGCAAGAAGAAGTGAGTATGGGTCTCTTGAAGATGCATGCTGATCACTGAGATGAAAGTGAAACATCCCGTGTTTCAATTTAAAAACCAGAAAGAACCTTCAGTTGTAACACACTTCACAGTGGTATGCTCAAAACTGGTTAACCAATTTAAACAAAAGGTCTCCACATGTAGCACAAACAGAATCTCACCTCTAGCTGGAATGTAGGGACTTCATTGTAAACTCGAACAAAAATCTCTCCTACAATAAGTTCTTTTGCGTGATCACTGTAGACAAATTCTGATCCGTAGCTTTTATCACACTCGCCCTTTAGGAAGAAAAAAAAATCCTGATTTGACACCTCTTTGTAATGCGTAATATATTGAAAGAGTTGTTTGCTGCTTCATAGAAAGTAAGCAACCTAATGCAAAAGTGGCACAATCTGCAAGATGATCTTTCATTTAAACATTGAGGCCTGTATCTTGCTCACATTTACCATGTGCAGAATGAAGGTGTGGAAGCACTTTCAGCTGTTTGGCAAGGTGCCTGTCACAACCAGGCATCTCCCCAAACAGCTGCAATCCTTTTCTCAAGTCTGTTCCATGTGTGGTAACATCTGGACAGGATACTGGCTCAGAATCTGGAGCCACAAACTTAAAAAAACATAAACAGTGCATTTCTTGTTTGCTTCAGAAAAGACTAGAAATATAGAAAGAAAAAACTAGGAGCAGATTTCGTCAGTCTTTGTTGCTATTACTATTCTGCTTCTCTACGCTGTAGCTGCTATTTCGGATAACTGTGGCTTCATTCTGCACACACATGTAATACATACACTGAGGCAACAAACTAGAGAAAATTTTCAAATTCAAGAAACCAATAAAGTCTACAGAAGATCACCACATTTTAGTGGCACATTTTAGTACATGGAAACAAGGTTTCCCACACTACCGTCTCCTTTGCTTACTGCTTCTGAAAAACACAACAGCTAGACTCGTGATACTTTTTCACAATTTCCGCCTCAGATACTACTAATAAGCCAGCCTGGCAATCTGGAAAAGTGACTTACTCTTTTAATCATGCTCTCCTGCTCAGATTCCAAAAACTCAAGGAGTTCAGCTCTTGTGCGATTGTTCCAAATCAAGTAAGGGCTCTCTGTGTTGCTGTTGAGCATTTTCAAAATCTAGGCAAGATATAATGAAGCCAGAACAGATTTACTACAATAGTAAAGATTTTTTCAAAAAATATCCCATCTCTACTTAGCTTTGGTGTAACTCAATATTATTTTTTAAGAGACTGCTGGCCTTCTCATTCTCACCCCACTTATGTTACTTCCTCTTGTTTAATCTTTAACACAACTATATTTGGAATATTTCTTCTTCTAAGAAAATCCAGCTCCAATTAAGTCAGGAGACTGAGAATACCTAAAGAGGAAGCTGATTATAGGCGGAGGACGGTGATCCCACCACGACCCTCTTATTGGGGAGAAGCTGAAGTGAGAGAGTGGAGAAGGAGGTTGAGAGAGGAGAAAGAACGGGTAGAAAGGGAAAGGAGAGAGAGGATCGAATGGAGAGCCATGGAGATGAGGAGGTTAGCAGAGAAAGAACGAATTGGGAGAGTTTGGAGCAGGAGAGAGGCGCCCAGTGGGACGATTTCGATGAGGACGAGGCCGTGCCCTTGCTTGATGCTCCATCAGGGACGACCCTGAAGGGGTGGACACCCCCTGAGTTACCGGGACCTTGGAATAATAGTTATAACAACCCTTTTGCATTTGATGGTTGGAAACCCCTTCCGGACCTGTTGGAGGAAGGAGATAAAGCACGCTCACCAGTTCAGGACACTTGTTTATTGCTTGATGCACAAATAAATGTTCCACAGTTTTCACTGCAGCCTGTGTTGCCTGAAATCATTGCGAAACAACAAGACCCTCCCGTCAAACCCTCACAATATACAACTTTATATCAAACATACATGCTTCTAAGTACTCTGTTCATGTGCCCAGGTTAAATAAAATGGAACCATTAATAAGAAAACTACAGTGTTCTCATACCTCAGTAGGGTTAACCACAGCAAGTTTCCTTGCAATATAAGGGGTCAGCATGCCTGCGAGGCTTTTCCTGATTGTTGGGTTTTCAGGTGTAGCTTGTTCTCCAGGAAGATATCCACCAAGCCGGCTCAAAGCAAGGAGGCTAAGCTTGGCAAGGGTATTAGCTACTTCCTGTTATGAAAAAAGAGTGAGTCAGTCTTACAGTTACTTTACTTGAGTGGAGGAAGAAATCAGACACAGACTCTTCCACATGGAATACTCTAAGCAAAATCAGAGATAGCTTATGGTAAGTGCTTTTGCTCCCTTTGGAACAACTGCTGTTTCTCACTACAGCCCCTTGTAATCAACCCCAGGTAGTTCAGAAGGATCTGCCAACTCTCCAAAGGTCTCAGGGGAAGAGGAGAAGAGGTAAGTTATTTTCAGTTATATTCCATTAATTCAAGAATCCAAACTATCATGTCTATGAGCCCATACAACTGACCTTGAGAAAGGAAAATTGGGACAATCTGGAGTTTTTCTTGTTTTTGACAGATAGTCTCCAAACCAGGTTTCTCCCTTCCTCCTAGCTCAAGGGGAAGTGTGTACACTACTGAAATTTCATAAGGTGTTTGTCTCCTCAGAAGATGCATTCCTTGGTTTTGAAATGTTGCTACGTTTATAGCAGAACCAATCAAAATTAAATGAGCAGTACTCATAAACAGAGCTTAAGGAGAAAGATTCCTTGGGGAATATCAGTCATTTGTCTAATATGCTGCAGAAACATTTACATGAAGATGAGGTAATGATATGAAGGAGCAGCCACTAGCTTAATTTGCCATTGTGGTGGCAGCAAAAAAGCTGTAAGGTAAAGGTAAAGGTTCCCCTTGACAATTTGTCCAGTCGTGTTCGACTCTAGGGGGCGGTGCTCATCCCCGTTTCCAAGCCATAGAGCCAGCGTTTGTCCGAAGACAATCTTCCGTGGTCACATGGCCAGTGCGACTTAGACACGGAACGCTGTTACCTTCCCACCGAGGTGGTCCCTATTTATCTACTTGCATTTGCATGCTTTCGAACCGCTAGGTTGGCGGGAGCTGGGACAAGCGACGGGTGCTCACTCCGTCGCGTGGATTCGATCTTACAGCTGCAGATCTATAGATCTTACAGCACAGAGGCTTCTGCGGTTTAACCCGCAGCGCCACCACGTCCCAAAAAGCTGTAGTTACTTCTAAAAGCAGGAGTTTCCCCTTAAGAGAAGATGCACACTCCCTATTTGCCTTGTTTACAAGTAGGTTCATGGTCTCAAAAGCACAGATCTGCTTGTAAACAAGGCACAAGGAGAGTGTGAGGCTTGTTGTAGAGAGGAAAAATGCACAGCTTGTAAAGGTAGAATGCTGCCTTTTTTGTCAACACAGCAGCAAATTCAACAGTTACAGGAGGTGGGGTATGGCCCTGTGTGGGCTCAGGGTGGTGGTGCCACTACAGCCTTCCAAAATTGAGAAAATAGAGCACATTGAAGAGTGTGTTTGAATCTAAGGAACTTAATTCAAGTTCCTAAGATCCCCTCAGAAATGTTGGTCATTATATACTTAAAATTTGGTGTTATGAACTGCAAGATAGCTCAGTGGTTTAGGTCTCTGGCTGCAGAGTCAGAGGTCGGGAGTTCGATTCCCTGCTGTGCCCCTCCTTGGCAGAGGCTGGATTTAGTGATCCATAGGGTCCCTTCCAGCTCTGCAGTTCTAAGATTATTATTATAATTCCCAAGGATTACCTGCTGATTGGAATCTTCACTCTTTTGAATACCGCTTTCTTCCAGTGTGTAATCATAGTTAAAGAGGTAGCCTAGTAAATACCAGAGGACTCCAGCTTGAAACAGATGTGTCTGCAGCCAGAAATCCACAGCAAATGAACTGACACATTCTACTCCAAGGGAAGCCACACGTGGAAGGTTCTGCATAGGATTGAACACATTTATTTACTTTGGATGACAAATAAGATACAGTGAAGTCCGGTAGGCATCAGATAAGGATGTGTACTGATATATCACATAATACAACAATGATATGTTCCTCATGAGCCATAAGGTTTGATTTTGGCTTGCTTTGTCATCAGACTAGAGCAGGATGGGGGAGCTGGAGCCCTCCAAATGTGGTAGGGTTGCAGCTTCCCTGTCGGTGATGCTGGAAGTCCGACAACATACACAGTAGACCATCCCCATTCTACAGTATAGTGGGATGGGTAGAAGGACTACTGAGGTGTGAACCTTTGTCCCTTCTGTGGTGTATCTTTTTTGAACATGAGCAAAAAATGTCTTCCATAAGTCTTTAAAAACATGAAAACTAATTTGAACTGGGTTCTGTCTGGATATTCTATAACATTCAAAATTAAAAGTATATAGACATAATGTTATATCCATTAAATGAGAATTCCTGAGGCACTCCTTTTCTCAGCACACACGGAAAAATCGAAAAATGTATTAACTCAGCAGCCATGCAGGAGCTTACCTTGCCGTGATACAACACCCTACAGAGGTCCTTAATGATATTTGGCATTTCAGTTATTTTCTCCCTGCAGTCTTCAAACTGGGCTGCCACACTATAACATTTACTTATATGTCCACACACCTATAAACAGAAACAATTTCTGAAGCCACAAGGAGTTGGGATGGTGTATAAAAAACACGACATGGATAACTTCAAATATAAATTCTTTTTAAAAAATTACAAAGGGATCACAGATACAACACTGTAATTTTTAAGCAATTATCCTCTTGCTTTCTTGTCAAATAGTGTAACCATTATTTTTGAAATTTCTAATGTTGCACCCAGTGCATGTTATTTTAAATTCCCACATGATGCAAAACTAACGCTCAGAGACAGGGATACATCCAAGGTCATTAAATATGCTTATGGCAAAATAGGTAACAGCTGTGACTGATTAGGAAAACACCAGTTTTGCACTCAAAGGTTCCGTGATACAACCCCTGTTATTTCCAGGCAAAGCAGAGAGAGACTCCTGCCTAAAATCAAGATAAATATTGCCAGTCCATAGGCTGATAATATTTAGCTAGATAGAATAGATTACGGCAACTTTCATACCCTTATGAACATGGTTTGTTAATAATAATTTACATTTTACCTTACAAGCACACACGGGCCAAGTCCTCCATGACAGGATTTCTTTAACACTTACCTGGACGGACATATCATCTGGCTTACTAGAACGTGTCAGAACTGCAACACAGCGATTAAAAGCCTCCTGTAAGACCTATGGAGATGAATTTTTTAAAAAAATTTGTACATTGTCAGCAGAAACTCTTATAGCAAAAATATTTCTCTATAATCTTTAGGTACTATTTAAAGTCATATTTAGTACTCTAATTGTATATATGCTGTATATACACTATTTCTAGCCAGATCATCACTAACTGGAAATTTAGCATAATCTAAAATGGCACTTCTCAGAAGCACACTATATTTTTCCTTTTTAACACAAGATTAATGTTATGTGTTTAACTGCATTCATATATGTGTTTACAATAAAATAATTGTTTTGTTTTTTGACTTAATTAAGGAAAATACATAAAATATTTAGTATTGTTTATGCAACTTACAGAACAGCCAATAACAGCACTTCTGAGACACTGTCACATATACAGCTACAAGCCTGAGGAAAAGCTTACTTACTAGTCTCCCTAGCCAAACTAATAAAAAGAGTTATTCATTTTGAAAATAAAAGTTCATTTTTTAAAAAAATGCAAAGTAGCTCTCTCTCCCACTACCCCTTCCCAAACACAACACAGAGACCATCCCAGTAGGGCTCTACCTCTATCCCATTCTCTCTTCTTAGTTCTTCTGCATTCAGTGCTGAACAGTTGACAGTGTAGAAAGCCAGCTCTGTAGCAGCAGGCAACAGGGGAGACTCTTT
Source organism: Intellagama lesueurii (assembly GCA_037013535.1). Classification (NCBI taxonomy): domain Eukaryota; kingdom Metazoa; phylum Chordata; class Lepidosauria; order Squamata; family Agamidae; genus Intellagama; species Intellagama lesueurii. Next base: position 76,075,301 of record JBAJHW010000006.1, read on the forward strand.
GGAGAACAAGAGGTCATCAGAAGTTTCCATTGTGATTGTCTTGATCAACATAGGATAGCCTGCATACTTATACGGCTTCAGATCTTGAAAGAAGGAAAAAACCAGTCAAAATCCACATTTGAAGCAGTTCTGCTATGACATACTACCAAGAGATACTGTGCAAATTATATTATTTATAAATGTAATAAATAAATAAATAAATATTTCATAGCCTATTACATCAAAGGGCCAGTAGGATAAGAAAAAAGAGCCTGAAAGGAGGAACTAACTAACTAAGATACTTGAAAACAAGCACAAGATTTTGTGAGATGAATCCATTCAGGTCAAACAGAAAAGAAAAAAGGTACCATCAAAAGCAGTCATAGGCAATGACTACTCATTAAAGCACAATCAAGGAGCATATGAATGAGCTTGCATGTGCAGATGGACACAAACTGCTGGCTTGGTGGTTCCTAATGGTTTGCTCTTCAGATGCACAGGTGTTCCGCAGGTGCTCCGGCTTTCCTCCCCCACCTCATCCAGTGGATGCCCACTCAGAGGCAGCATCCTGGGCTTCTCTGCCCCACCTCTTCCTCTGAGTGGGTGCCCACCAGATGAGGCAGGGGAGGGAAGCTCACAGGACATCTGTGCATCCAAAGAATGAACCATACTGGATCACCAAATCAGCAGTTCCTGCCCACCTACCTCTACAAGATGACACTGAACAAGCTTAGGGATAGAATTGTATGTGCATCAAGCTCATTCAATGAACCACACTTTAAAATATGTGGCCATAATCCTATTAGTTTTAATTGTGCACACAAAAAACCATTGCACACACAGTTACCCTGTTTTTGGGCACCTGAACAAAGGGCTACTCATTACTTGTCTGTGTATGCAGAAGCCCTGTTGCTTTCAATGGTATGATCTACAAGTACTTTAATTGCAAAACTGTGTGGAGAACATACTCCACCTGCAGAATCATTACACTCCTCCCAACAGCACTGTGACAAAATCCAGAGCTGTGTAATGGGTTTTAAGTCTCTGCTTCCTCAGATTAAAGCTCTTGCAGAACATATAATGGAGCTCTTCCAGCTATCTACAATTTTGCTCATATGGTACTTCAGGTAATGTGTCAAGCTTAGAGGTCTGGCACTGCAGTTTTCTATTACTGGAAAAAACATTTACCACATTTCATAGAACTGCCTATTTCTGTCTTAACCATGCCAATTTCCAGTATGATAGAACTGTCTGCATTAAAATACAATGATGAATTTATATATTCAGCTGTTAAGTATAGTTGGCTGGCTGGATAGCTCGGTGGTTTGAGTATCTGACTGCCGAGCCAGAGGTTGGAAGTCTGATTCCCAACCGTGCCTTCTTGCGAGTGCGGCCAGCCTGTGTGGCCTTGGGCAAGCTGCACAGGCCCAGGATGCCCCAAGAAGAAGGAATGGTAAACCACTTCTGATTACTCTCTTCCTGGAAAGGATTGCCGTAAGTCAGAATTGAATTGACAGCACATCATCATTATTAAGTACAGTTACCTTCTCTGTGTCTGTTGAAAAGAATACTCTGAGCTTTCAAAATCAAAATTATATTCTCAGGATCTGGACCATCCACCATTTTGGCTGACTTCGTGCACAGAAACTCATATGCTTTGTTCACTTTTTCAAACATATCCTGCAAATGTATGCATATAAACAACACACATGTATAAATCTAATCTCAAAACACATTCATTAATATTGCAAAAGAACCAAGCTGTACTTTAGATAAAAGCTCATTTCAACTGCATTATTTTCAGACAGACTCATCCATTTTTAAGACAGATTTAATACTTTATTAATTTACACATGTTCCTTTGCAAAGTCCTGCAACACATTCATACTCTTATCTCTCCTCCCATCCCAGCCACATCCCTGCCAACAGACAGCAGATACACAGTCAATGTCAACAGTATGTACAAACTATTCAGAACAGTATTGTGTTTATTCCAATAACTGGTCAATACTTACTTGGTGAAAGAGAAACATTTAGCAAATCCCTAATATGAAAGAATTCCTGTTCCCACTGACGTCCATGAACACATTACATTGCTCAGTCAGAGCATGCAAAGAAATTAATGTCTGCATCTGCTCCCTTCACTGAAGCAAACTGGGCAGCTCCATAGAAACACCCAGTGCTCATAGTCAACCACTGGATTAGGGCAAAACACATATTTAAAATACAGCACTTACTCGACCTTCTGGATTCTTGTCAGGGTGGTATTTCTGGGCCAGTCTGAAGTAAGCTTTCCTGATTTTGCTTTCATCATGCCTGTTATATGTAGAAAGACATTGTTTCAATATCCCCACCATTCATTTAGGGACGAATATAATCTTGTTGGTTATAGCAAGCCTTTGCATCCAGATCATTAATTATGAAGATATATTATAATTCTGACAACAGAGATTTTGAAATGCAGATTTCAGTCGACTCTTACAGGTGTTCTTGTTCAGTTAAAAGAATTAGTACACACATGTGTAAAATCTAAGTCTACTGCTTACTTAATGCTGAACAGAGACAGCAGCAGTAATGATACACTGGCATGGGGAGAGTACTTCCAAGCAGAGACTGGAGACATGGCAGATCTCTAGTACTTTCACAGTGAATGATTTCAGCCTCAATATGTCAGCCCACATTCCTGGAAACAGGATACTGCACACAACACTGGACCTAGGAAACATCTGGTTCTCTAGGTGTTGTTGCATTGCAGCTCCCCGTCAGCTCTAGCCAGCACAGCTGATAGTGAGGGACAGAGGAAGCCGCAGTCCCAACAGCTTCAGGAAAGTCACACACTCCCTCTCTCTGTGGTACACAGTTCTGTGTGCTGCTCATCCTGTAGCTTAGTGGCATACTGCCAAATGTCTAAGAGAGGAAGTTCCCAACATATATGCTCCTGTATAGAATTACTGCACTGTTATTACTACAGCAAACTTCCCAGCCACAAGACATATAGAAATACCATTATTCTTCTAGTTTTGGTAGCTAATAGGAGTTGATTAAATATGAGGAAAGTTAAGATTGCTTTAGAATATCGGTTTTGGTTATAAAGAGTAACGTACTGTCCTTGTCCCTTTGGAAGATGGAGAACCTCGTAAGCATCATCTATGGACATTGTTGGTGCCTTCTTCTCCACCTCCTTCTTCCAAGCTTCTAAAGTATCTTTCAAAAGTTTAACCTAAGTATACAAAATGTCTAGTAAACTCTTCTGAAGTGTCATTTTGCATCCTCTACAGCAAAAAAAAAGAGAGCTGCTATTACTCAGACATTTACCTCTTTCTACTCCCACATTTTTTATTTTGAAAAAAATCTGAAGAAATTATGCTCAATCATTTAAGATTAATTGCACCTTTTAAACTCTGTTAATGAAATGAGGCCTAGTAACAACATCTCAGCAAAGTGATCACAGTTTTAAAGATTAGTAGCATATTCCTTCCCCCCCACTCAATTCTGCTGTGTTACAAACTGGGAAGACTACAAAATGTTTGACTTACAGGATCTTTGATGGGCCAATCAGGAAACCGATGCTTATCACAAAGATGTCTGAGGTAATAAATGTTACAGAACAGCTCATTCTCCAGTTGGGGATAGTTGATAATTGGTATGGGACAGTACTGGTAAAGTGCTCTTGTATTACTCTGAAGGCGAGGAGTGAAGTCAGCAAGATGAGCAGCTATCTTCTCTATCATAAGGCGCCTATGAATTGCAAAAGAACTCTTAAAGAAAACCAGTACTGATGTCCTTCCAGATATTGATTTAGATAATAGATTATTAAATCCAGTTATATGTGGCAAGCCAGGCATCTGACTGATTTAAGTACAAACTGCAATAGGGAATACATGCTACAAGTGTGGAAGGAAAATAATAAATAGAACATTGTCGTTGTCATCCATTTTGCATAGAGTGTATAAATGAGTTACCTCATTTCGTTGCTCCAGATTGCTTCTGGAGTGTCAAATTCACCCAAAAAGATTTCAGAAAATTTTTCTGGCTCATAGTTTTCCAAGTAACACACCATAGCTTCTGGTAGGATATGTCCAAGAATACTCCTCTGCACTATATCTTGCCCTTTTGTCTTAAAAAGAAAAGAAAAGAATAGTTCCAATCATAATTATGTGTAGATTAAGGGAGCCAGTTTATGTATATAAAAATGTTTCTTTTTTGAAAGCTAAGATATAAATTCTGCAACCCAATATTACAGTGCAATCATACACCATTGAACTCTTAAGTTCAGTGGGATTTAGTCAAATACAAATGAATATAGGATTAGTCATTTGGAGTTTAACACATTTTTATCCTGTTCCTCAGCCAAAAAGACTGTAGGCCCAGCATAAACATCTACCGCTAGAGACAGTTGAGGTCTTCCTCCACTATTGACAATACAACATACAACTAACAAGACATTTTAATGTTTAGTACCCTCTAAGTTGTTGGCAACACTATGGTTTTTCTAATTATATGAAACTGGAAGTAGATTCACCAAAATCAATGGGATTTCGATAAGGACTCACTTATAGTTTCAATGGAGCAATCAAAGTTAAATTAAATCTGGATCCAACTCTATTTTGTCAAACTACACAACTGTCATCTACTTAAAGAATTTTCTAAAAGAGTTATTCTAGCAGATATTCCTCTCAGGATCAACAATTATTTATTTATTTATTCATTCATTCATTCATCCATTCATTTATATCTTGCCTTTCTCCTTAGAAAGGACACAAGGCGGCTTACATAGTTAAAAAGACAATGTTTAAAAGCTAAAAACAGTAAGAATACAAATACTGAAAAAGAATCAAACAAGTATTATACTAAAAACAGTAAATAAAATCAATAATAAAACACATTTAAAACAATAGAGTGCAACAGTCCATTTAAAAACCCCTCTCAGACCACCAGTTATTGAGGAAAAGCCTGCCTGAAGAGAAAGGTCTTTTCCTGCTTCTGGAAGGACAGCAAAGATGGGGTCAGCCTAGCTTCCTGTGGGAGGGAGTTCCAGAGCCTGGGAGCAACAACAGAGAAGGCCCTCTCCCTTGTCACCAAGTGCGCCTGTGAGGGTGGCGGGATCAAGAGAAAGGCCTCCCCTGATGATCTTAAATCCTGAGCAAGCTCATAGAGGGAGATGCAGTCTTTTAGATAGCTTGGACCTAAGCTGTGTAGGGCTTTATAGATTAAAACCAGCACTTTGAATTGTGCCCAGAAACAGATCGACAGCCAGTGGAGCTGCTGTAACAGGGGAGTTATATGTTCCCTGTAATCAGTCCCACCTAAATCGGCCTCTGGTTCGATGGGTAGTATATAAATTAACTAACTAAATAAATAAATAAATACATGCATGCATGCATGCATACATGCATCTATTCAAGCAGATAAAATACAACAAAAAGGAATCTTAATTTAAAATGCTTAAAACTAATTCCTAATACATTGCCAAACTCAATTCATCTGCAAAAATATCACAAGTTTATTTTATACTAGCAATTGTTCCTTACCTCCTCAGATTTGAAAGCTTGTTTTGAATGTGTGTATTTCAGAAACCTAAAAGGTAATTTAGTAATAATTAAGATGTTCATAGTTCAAAGGCATAGGCTCTGCTGTGCAAACAGTTGAATGTACTTGTAAAACTGAAAGACTCCCTGACAAAGCAAATCTAGTCTCACATCCCTCCTGAGCAACCCCGCCAACACACACACAAAGTAGAGCCCAGGTTCTTTACAGGACTCCTTAGGTAAGACGTTTAAAACAAAATGCCTCAGGAATAAAATGCCACATCATAGCTTATGTCCTTAGATAGTGTTAGGTAAAGGTTCCCCTTGACATTTAGTCCAGTCGTGTCCAACTCTAGGGCGCGGTGCTCATCCCCGTTTCCAAGCTGTAGAGCCAGCGTTTGTCCGTAGACAGTTTCCGTGGTCACCGTGGCCAGCACGACTAGACACGGAACGCTGTTACCTTCCCACCGTGGTGGTACCTATTTATCTACTCGCATTTGCATGCTTTCGAACTGCTAGGTTGGCAGGAGCTGGGACAAGCGACGGGAGCGTGGATTTTGATCTTACGACTGCTGGTCTTCCGACCCTGCAGCACAGAGGCTTCTGCGGTTTAACCTGCAGCGCCACCATGTCCCTGTGCTAGTGTTAAGAGTAAGTAAATAAATACATTAAACAGATACTGAACATTCTTTTTGTTTTCACCTGGCAACAGGAAGTACATTGGAACCAGTGTACATCATAATGAAGAAGAAAACCCCACTCAGATAAAGGCGAGGTAATTGTGGGTTGTCTTGCATGATGTAGAAAAGCAATATGGCAACTTTCTCAACAAGAATGGGGTCAAAAGTCAGCAACAACTGCAATGCAAATAAAAAAACAAAGAAGCAAAAAAATGAAACAACCAATGTTTAAACTGTATTTCAAATTATGTTACCACCCTCCCACTTAAGCTGCATTTTTTCAAGATTAAAAAAAACACACAGCAGAACATGAGGAGAGCAAAGGAAAGCTATTTCTCAGAGGTAAGACAGAAGATCAACTAACCTGAATGATATGGGGAAGGCAAGTGCTGTCTGAAAGGAGCCTCTTCACTCTGGGTAAAGGTCGTATAATTGCATTGTCCTGATCTCTAGAAAATGAATGTTTTCCTAATCAATGTATACAATACGATCATCTGGATGAAAACTTTTGTTCCACAGACATCACAATTCAGAATGTGTTTTCACATGCAATTTTCCACTTTATTCTAGTGTTAATTTTTCTATCTGTATAAACTGTTACCCCAAGGTCAGCATTACAGATACTGGCATCCTTGATTTGGATTCTGATCCTATCATCCCATCTCACCTTCACTTTCAGAAAATGACCTCATTTTTCCAAGGAGATACTATGAAAAGCTTTTTGTAAACTTTTATATAAACAAGTGAATCTATTTTCAATTGTAGACAAAGTTATTCCACTAGAGAGAATATCAGCTAATAGGAATCAATAATCCTTACCTACTGGGAAAATAGCTACACATGGTAACCAGCATGTTGAGAATAAGTGTAGCAAGATCTGTCTCATTCAGCACAGCCTGTCCAGAGGCAAGCAGACACCACTTCAGCTGAGGGATAACCTGCAGTGGACGCCATCCATCCATGCCTTGGGCCCAGCAGCGTGTTTTGGAAGTCAGCTTCCCTTTTGTCCATAATTCCTGCATCTGAGTTAGATGTTGATTATCACAGTGAAAACATAAAAATACCATGGCCTGGGGGTGGTGGAAGAGTGTGTTTGAATTTCTTGAGTTGTGCTGATTAAATCAACACACTTAAGAATTTCCATCCAGGAAACAACTACAAAAACCACACAATAAAGAAAAATCACCCTTAAAAAGGATAGAACAATAATAATTTTTACACAAACTTAAGGGCTTGTGAACGAGCCAACTAAAAGAAGTCTATTAAGCAGCAATCCATGATTAGGGGGTTACAAGTTGAAGATGCCTGTAACGCTGATACCATCAAATAACTCAAGCAACATAGCTGAGTCCCACAGCATAGGAACAGGGTAAAACAAGTGGTCATTTCAGAATTATTAGCAAATCCAGACAAAATTATTTTACCAACAACAAATATAGTAACTAATCAGGATGGAGACACCCACTTATTCATTCATTTTTACCCCTCTGTTCTCCTTAAAAAGGACCCAAGGCAGCGTACATCATTAAAAGACAATATTTAAAGCTAAAAACAGTAAGTATACAAATACTAAAGAGGATCAAACAAATACCTATTTAAGAAACAGTAAACAAAAGCAACACCAAAACCACATTCAAAAAAGTAAGGCATGTTGTTGTTTAGTCGTTAAGTCGTGTCCGACTCTTCGTGACCCCATGGACCAGAGCACGCCAGGCCCTCCTGTCTTCCACTGCCTCCCAGAGTTTGGTCAAATTCATGTTGGTAGCTTCGATGACACTGTCCAACCATCTCGTCCTCTGTCGTCCCCTTCTCCTCTTGCCTTCACACTTTCCCAACATCAGGGTCTTTTCCAGGGAGTCTTCTCTTCTCATGAGATGGCCAAAGTATTGGAGCCTCAGCTTCAGGATCTGTCCTTCCAGTGAGCACTCAGGATTGATTTCCTTCAGAATGGATAGGTTTGTTCTCCTTGCAGTCCAGGGGACTCTCAAGAGTCTCCTCCAGCACCACAATTCAAAAGCATCAATTCTTCGGCGGTCAGCCTTCTTTATGCTCCAGCTCTCACTTCCATATATCGCTACTGGAAAAACCATAGCTTTGACTATACGGACCTTTGTCGGCAAGGTGATGTCTCTGCTTTTTAAGATGCTGTCTAGGTTTCTCATCGCTTTCCTCCCAAGAAGCAGGCGTCTTTTAATTTCGTGGCTGCTGTCACCATCTGCAGTGATCATGGAGCCCAAGAAGGTAAAATCTGTCACTGCCTCCATATCTTCCCCTTCTATTTGCCAGGAGGTGATGGGACCAGTGGCCATGATCTTAGTTTTTTGGATGTTGAGCTTCAGACCATTTTATGCACTCTCCTCTTTCACCCTCATTAAGAGGTTCTTTAATTCCTCCTCACTTTCTGCCATCAGAGTGGTATCATCTGCATATCTGAGGTTGATATTTCTTCCGGCAGTCTTAATTCCGGTTTGGCATTCATCCAGTCCTGCCTTTCGCATGATGTATTCTGCATATCAGTTAAATAAGCAGGGAGACAATATACAGCCTTGGCGTACTCTTTTCCCAATTTTGAACCAATCAGTTGTTCCATATCCAGTTCTACCTGTTGCTTCCTGTCCCACATATAGATTTCTCAGGAGATAGATAAGGTGGTCAGGCACTCCCATTTCTTTAAGAACTTGCCATAGTTTGCTGTGGTCCACACAGTCAAAGGCTTTTGCGTAGTCAATGAAGCAGAAGTAGATGTTTTTCTGGAACTCTCTGGCTTTCTCCATAATCCAGCGCGCAATTTGGTCTCTAGTTCCTCTTCCCCTTCGAAATCCAGCTTGTACTTCCGGGAGTTCTCGGTCCACATACTGCTGAAGCCTACCTTGTAGGATTTTGAGCATCACCTTGCTAGCGTGTGAAATGAGTGCAATTGTACGGTAGTTGGAGCATTCTTTGGCAGTGCCCTTCTTTGGGACTGGGATGTAGACTGATCTTTCCCAATCCTCTGGACACTGCTGAGTTTTCCAAACTTGCTGACATATTGAGTGTAGCACCTTAACAATGTCATCTTTTAAGATTTTAAATAGTTCAACTGGAATGCCATCACTTCCACTGGCTTTGTTGTTAGCCATGCTTTCTAAGGCCCACTTGACTTCACTCTCCAGGATGTCTGGCTCAAGGTCAGCAACCACACTATCTGGGTTGTCCGGGACATCCAGATCTTTCTGGTATAATTCCTCTGTGTATTCTTCCGACCTCTTCTTGATGTCTTCTGCTTCTGTAAGGTCCCTACCATTTTGGTCCTTTATCATGTCCATCTTTCCACAAAATGTTCCTTTAATATCTCCAATTTTCTTGAACAGATCTCTGGTTTTCCCCTTTCTATTATTTTCCTCTATTTCTTTGCACTGTTCGTTTAAGAAGGCCCTCTTGTCTCTCCTTGCTATTCCTTGGAAGTCTGCATTCCATTTTCTGTAACTTTCCCTATCTCCCTTGCATTTTGTTTCCCTTCTCTTCTCTGCTATTTGTAAGGCCTCGTTGGACAGCCACTTTGCTTTCTTGCATTTCCTTTTCTTTGGGATGGTTTTTGTTGCTGCCTCCTGTACCATGCTACGAGCCTCCATCCATAGTTCTTCAGGCACTCTGTCCACCAAATCTAGTTCCTTAAATCTGTTCTTCACTTCCACTGTGTATTCATAAGGGATTTGGTTTAGATTATACCTGGCTAGCCCAGTGGTTTTTCCTACTTTCTTCAGTTTAAGCTTGAGTTTTGCTATAAGAAGCTGATGATCAGAGCTACAATCGGCTGAAGGTCTTGTTTTTGCTGACTGTATAGAGCTTCTCCATCTTTGGCTGCAGAGAATATAATCAATCTGATTTCGGTATTGCCCATCTGGGTGATGTCCATGTGTAGAGTCGCCTCTTGTGTTGTTGGAAAAGAGTGTTTGTGATGACCAGCTTGTTCTCTTGACAAAACTCTATTAGCCTTTGCCCTGCTTCGTTTTGAACTCCAAGGCCAAACTTACCTGTTGTTCCTTTTATCTCTTGACTCCCTACTTTAGCAGTCCAGTCCCCTATAATGACAAGAACCTCTTTCTTTGGTGTCAGTTCTAGAAGGTGTTGTAAGTCTTCATAGAATTGGTCAATTTCAGCCTCTTCAGCATCGGTGGTTGGTACATAAACTGGGATGACTGTGGATGACTGAGAGTGGTACAATATACCAGATGGGCGGGATATAAATCAAATAAATAAATAAATGAATAAATAAATAAATAAATGTTGAAAGGTCTGCCTTGGATTCGTATTGAAATCATTCTATAATTTTTGAGATTGTATCCCAGTACAGCTTTTCCCACTCTTTTGTTGACTATGAGGGCTACTCCATTTCTTCTACGGGATTCTTGCCCACAGTAGTAGATATGATAATCGTCTGAATTGAATTCGCCCATTCCTGTCCATTTTAGTTCACTGACGCCCAGGATGTCAATGTTTATTCTTGCCATCTCCTGTTTGACCACATCCAACTTATCAAGGTTCATAGATCTTACATTCCAGGTTCCTATGCAGTATTTTTCTTTGCAGCATCGGACTTTCCTTTCACTTCCAGGCGCGTCCGCAGCTGAGCGTCCTTTCGGCTTTGGCCCAACCACTTCATTAGCTCTGGAGCTACTTGTCCTTGTCCTCCGCTCTTCCTCAGTAGCATGTTGGACGTCTTCCGACCTGAGGGGCTTATCTTCCAGCGTCATATCTTTTAGCCTTTTGTTTCTGTCCATGGAGGTTTCTTGGCAAAGATACTGGAGTGGCTTGCCAGTTCCTGCTCCAGGTGGATCGCGTTTAGTCAGAACTCTCCACTATGACCTGTCCGTCTTGGGTGTCCCTGCACGGCATAGCCCATAGCTTCTCTGAATTACTCAAGCCCCTTTGCCACGACAAGGCAGCAATCTGTGAAGGGGATTGTTATGCAGTAAGGCATAACAATCCACTAAAAAAACCCCACTCAGGCAACCAGTCACTGAGGGAAAGCAAGTCTGAGAAGAAAGGTCTTTGCCTGCTTACGGAAGGACAGTAAAGATGGGGCCAATCTAGCCTTCTTTAGGAAGGAGTGCCAAAGTCTGGGAGCAGCAACAGAAAAGGCCCTCTCCTGTGTCCCCCACCAAATGTCCCTGTGAAGGTGGTGGGACTGAGAAAAAGGCCTTTCCTGACTACCTTCACACTCAAACAGGCTCATAGTGGGAGGTGCAGTCCTTGAAAAAGCTTGGGAGACAAGCTTTATAGGTTAGAACCAGCACTGAATTGTGCCCAGAAACGGATCAGCAGCCAGTGGAGCCACTGTAACAGGGGACTGATTATGTGATCCCTGTAACCTGCTCCAGTTAGCAATCTGGCTGCCTCATTTTGGACCCACTGAAATTTCCGGACACTATCAGGAGGCAGCCCCATGTAGAGTACATTGCAGTAATACAGCATGTATTACTAAAACTAAAATTAAAACCAAAATTAATATTAAAACTAAAACTAAGGCATGTGTCATCTTGGTAGATCAGACCTCTCCAGGAACGGACGCAGCTGGCGCTCTAGTTTTAATTGTGCAAATGCACTTACTCCAAGAAAAATCTGATGGGCCACTACTTCTTGTTAGCTGTCTTGTGAAAGACTAAAGAGGGAAAGACACCCTCCAGAGTTATATCTACAAGTATGCTAACATCAAAACAGCAGACAGATGGTCATGCTAACCACACAGCATGTACTGGTCTTGGTATCAAATCCGGTCAACTGTATAGGCAGAAGCTCCTAGATGAAATCAGACTGATCTTGCAATCATGTTGCTAACTGTTACAAAGAAGTGCTCTAACATATTGTGTTTTAATGTTAATTACCTTCACATTTTAAAAAAGATAAAAATGCTTGAAAGTTACCTCACTAAAACTGTAAGGACCACTTCTTTCCTTATCTGCATTACCAAAATACCATTCTTTTTCACTCTCTCTCTTCATATCAGGTGCAGCTTCAATAACATTGCTCTTAAAAAGAAAGACACAGCAAACCTTATCATTACGTTAAAAAACAACAAATGTTCAAATGTTTCAATCTGAATGTCAAGCATGCTTTCTAGAGGTTGCTCCAAAGAGTGCTATTTTGTCATGGGGAAGGGCAGACGAACACAACTGCCTTGAACAGTCTTGTTAGTAACTACATGCAACTAATGCACAAACACGTACATTGAATAGGATCAATTTAAAGTTGATTTCATGTAATCCTAACATGACTAAGTAGCTGTTACATATGAGGGATTATTAGTTTATTCAGTCACCTCTGAATTGTATACTTCAGGACTTAAGAAATCAAAGGGACCATACCTGCAGTGGTACTGTTGCTCTGCTTGTGTGAAGATGGGCCAGAGTGAGGAGATCTACAAGGATTCGAATGCCATTTGAATCCATAAGCTCTTTGACATTTTTCTGCAAACAAAATTATTTTTAAAAAATAGTAATTTTTTTTAAAAATCACAATAGGTCTTTTATCCACAGGCATTTTTTAGAATTTAGGTATTATTACAAGCATAAATGTTTACAAAAAAATTGTATACTTTTAAGAACCTATATTTTGTAAATTATAAAACAAAAACAGTTTGTCAATTTATGGTTAAGAATACTAATAGCAAGTCAGAAATTGGTTTTCATTATATTAGGTTAAAGTGGTGATGGAAGCTATAGAATAAAGGGCTCTGGTTACAAAAAACGTATGTGTAGTTTCAATTTATTAACGAATCTAGTCTCAAACCTATTTATTCATGTCTAATATGCAAATTATACCAATGCTGCACAGTCCTACATTTTAATAATCCATCCATGTAATGTTAATACTTTTGCTTGCTTCTAATATTCAGGGAATAATATATTTGCAGCTATTCTATTCAGCTTTTAAATTCCATAGATTCTCTTTTTATTGTACCTTCTTTGTATGTTAATACAAATGGTGATGGATCAAGACTTGTTGGATATCCCTTGAAAAAAAACAAAAAGTCTTGTACCAAATGGAAGACTAACAAATAATGGAACATAAAATTTTGTTTTGAAGAAAACTGATATTTGGGCAATTCCGAACAGGAATACATTAAACTCTTAAAGTTATCACCACCAACCAGACAAAGTCAGCATGATCAATAGCCAGTGATATGGATTTTATAATAACCCAACTGGTATTCCCATAGGGTTTGCATAACTTGCCATAGCTAATTGCAACCAACTGAAGTGCCATGATCCATCTTGGTTATGCATGTGCCCAATATGTGCTCCAGCCCTCTATCAATTAGTTGCATTTGGCCACAGTAAGTTACATAAAGCTTATGTGAACACTAACCAGATTCTGGCTGCTATATAAAAATATTTCTTTAGCAGGGCTGACAGGAAACACATTCATTGCTCTCTCATTTGGATTCTAAACCACTGCCTTTATATTCTGGCTGATTTAAGAAGTAAAAACAAAACAAAAAAATCAGATTGGAATATGAGATCTAATGTGCCCTTATGTATTGCTTCTTATATGTATCTTTTGCAGGCTTTAATGGTTTTTAATGTATTTGCTTAATTTTAATTGTATTTACGGTGGGGCTGTTTTATATGATTCTATTAATTTTTTTTAGCCAAATGTGATTTTACCTGTTTTTATTCTTTTAAAAGTTTACAAGCCACCTTGAGCACTATATTTTATTGAAAAGGCAGGATATAAATGTAATAGAAAGTTCAGTGGTTTAGATCTCTGTCTGCAGAGCCAGAGACTGGGAGTTTGATTCTCCACTGTGCCACCTTCAACTTGTGCTAGGGATTCAAAGGCTGGCAAAATCAATTGATACTCAAGTTTGCCTGAGATTCTCCTTTCCAAATTTCTTACGAATTGTACCCATTGCAGGATAATTCCACACTTTTACCTGATCTCCTCATAGGATATACAGCACACACCCCATATTGCACCTAACAGCAACTTTATGAACACAAGATATTATCTCCAGCTCTATATCAACAATTATAAGGATAATGTTAATAAAGAAGTCTTCAGGGAAAGAAAGTTTCTATTATCATTCTGAACTGCTAATTGATTGTCATTTATTAAAACTATATTTCTGAAACTAGAATTCTTGAATAAATAACTCCACTATCCTTGAGGTGTAGGATTTCTCACCTTGTTAAGAATCAGCTTGTTAAGAAATAATATCAGTCGGTCCCGCTCAAGTCTGTCAGTGCACTACAGAAAAATACAAAGACTTCTTTTTAATAGGAGGAAAACCTGAAATGTATGCTGCATAAAAGTATTATCAGCCCTTTTAATCCGTTGAGATTAATGCCACATTCTACAGCCACACTTGGAAATAATGATCCTATCATCCCACATTTTGGGAGCAAATTTAGTAAAAACTAATCATGATGTGGCAATGCTGGAAAGCAATGTGAGCTCAGTATTATTCTCCTGTCACAAGAATTCTAGATAATGGCTTACTGTTAACAAGACAGCATGTGGATCAACACTGCTCAAATAATTTCCACTTGCCTTCTGTCACAAGTGGTACCAGCTAAAAAAAATTCAGTAGACCTTCAAAACATATGATGCCAGATAACTTTAGCTTATCTGGGGAGAGATGACACAAGGTTCCTGGTTCACACATTACAATAAACAATCCAAGAATAGAAAGAGCTACTTTTTTTTAGCTGCTCCTGAATGCCAGAGGAGCCAAGAGGTGTGTATCATACATTGTATATCATACAGTGTGTATCAGCAAGCTGTTTAAGCACAACTAAGCAACAGCTTCCCTGAAACAGCAGGCAAACCCTTCCCCAGCACAATATATCTGTTCAAAAACTGTAGTAGAGCATGTCAGATCTCTTCAATGAAACAGTCATGAGAGGTGTCTCCCAAATGCACTTCATTTTACCTTCCTTACTGTCCTGCTTCTAAGTCCTGTATATGATAGCTAGAAATATAAGCACTTTTCAAAAATTGATTAATATAGGTGTTTCACTTGATAAATGTTCTGAGGGCAGGCATCACTACCATCAAAACAAAAATTCCTGTCATTTTTATACATTGAGGATACCATAGTTTACACATGTTGGCTGTTCAGATTAAGTATACATATCTCCACAACTTATGACAATCAGATGTTATGGCCAAAACCCTGTTGCTTAACATAGTAAACTGCACAAAAGTAGGTCCACTGGATCACTTTTGTGCAGGATTTGATGAGTCAACTCCTCCATAAGTTCCATTGATTCAAACGGGTCTACTCTCATTGTGAGTTATTATGGTGAAGTAAGTCATAGTAGGTCCATTTGATTCAATGGAACTTAAGAGAGGACCAGATTCACCAAATTACCATTGGGATTTCTTTAGTGTGACTTACTATACTAAGCAACAAGATTTTGTCCAATGCCTTAGAGATGCAGCAATAAATGTTACAGTGGACTGGTCCAGTTATAGCTGCACTGAAGAAACTCAGAAAACTGTAGCGAAATTAGTTTAAGATAAATGAAATACAGTGGTGCCTCGACTTACGAATGCCCCGACATACAACCATTTCGAGTCACGACCAGCTCCGGCCACAAAATTTTGCTTCGACTTGCGGCCGGAGCTTCCAGTTACGAACAGAAAAAGGCAGGGAAAAAAGGCGGGGAATTCAAATTGCTAACCGTTGGTAGGCGAAGAGGCTGCTTCTTTGTAGCTCTTTTGCCCCAACGGTTAGAGTGAGTGCGATCGGAGGAGGCTTCGGACTGCCTGGTAAGGTAAGGTGCTGCTTTCTGCTTTTTAAAAACTGTTCTGGGTGGGTTTTGCAGCGTGGTTTTGGGCTGGGTGGTGGGATTATGTTTCTATGCTGTGATGGGTCTTGCAGGGTTTGTTTGTTTTTTCGTGTTTTTTCCCCCCATTTCCGATGGGTCTTGTGGGGTTTGTTTGCTTTTTGGGTTTTTTTTTCCCATTTCCAATGGGTCTTGCGGGGTTTGTTTGCTTTTTGGGTTTTTTCCCCCATTTCCAATGGGTCTTGCGGGGTTTGTTTGCTTTTTGCTTTGCTTTTTTTGCATTTCCGAAGGGTCTTGCACGGTTTGTTTGTTTGCTTTCTGCTTTGCTTTTTTTGCATTTCCGATGGGTCTTGCATGGTTTGTTTGCTTTCTGCTTTGCTTTTTTTGCATTTCCGATGGGTCTTGCATGGTCTGTTTGCTTTCTGCTTTGCTTTTTTTGCATTTCCGATGGGTCTTGCACGGCTTGTTTGCTTTCTGCTTTGCTTTTTTTGCATTTCCGAAGGGTCCTGCACAGTTTGTTTGCTTTCTGCTTTGCTTTTTTTTTTGCATTTCCGAAGGGTCTTGCACGGTTTGTTTGCTTTTCTCTCTTTTTCCCCCCTTCCGCCGGAACGGATTAATCGTGTTTCCGATGGGTCTTGCAGTGTTTTGTGTGGTTTTTTTGGTGATTTTTTTCTTCGGCCGGAACGGATTAATTGCATTTCAATGCATTCCTATGGGAAATGGTGCTTCGACTTACGACCATTTCGAGTTATGACCGGAGTTCCAGAACCAATTAAGTTCGTAAGTCGAGGCACCACTGTAAAACTGTTTGCGTGGGTAGATGACAGACCAAAAAACTGCACTTCACTTGAAGTTGTTAGTTAAACATTTCAGGCAAGCTTCAACAAGAAATGTTTTCCTATCGAATTCTTCCCAAATTGTGTGGAGCAATTTTAAAGATCACCTACCCTTTCCAACATCCCTACAATATATCTTGTGTCACCAAATGGGCCTATCTCCTCATAGCATCTTCCATAAACAATGGCCAGGGCTTGCAGGCAAAGGCATTTCATGTTTATTTTAGGAGTAAGCAGGAAACGGTGGTACAATTCATTGAAAAATTCATACCTGTGAGAAGAAAGAATAGAAGAAACCATTTATGACACAGAAGATGGGACTTCAAAATTCAAATTAAACAGCTGGATAATATAAACTCACGATTTCTTTATTGCTCCGCTTTCTTCGTTTTCATCTTCTTCTAACAACAATCTCAAGTAATAGTCACCTATTTTTATTTCCTCTGACAGGCACTCATACTTCACCTTAAAAAGAAGTCCAAAAGAACTATGTGGTACAATCAGTGGAAACATGGCATCTGAATGGTGATATTTTTGTGCCAAGAAACTTTGGTGGGTGTAGCTAAAGATGACAAGCACCATCTTAGGCATTCTCTCTTATATAAACAAAGAAAGAGGTGTGCTCAAGTATGCTTGCTATGGCACATATGGATATCAACTAAAGACAAATTATGCTTTCTTTAATTTCTTCAGTTGCCATATGCTAATTTCATTCAGGCATTAATAGTCTAAAGTGGCAGTCCTATCAACATTTCTCTGAGATAAGACCAAGGCTTATTTCACAGTACATGTGCACAGAAACTTGAACAATGACATAAGTAGAATTTGAAAGATGAATTCACTAGATTTTTTCAACAGACAGTCCTAATAACTAATAATGAAAACAGAAATACATCATTGCAAAACACAAACAAGGAGAAAGACACCAAATTAACATAAGCTTGCTTTTCATATTACCATGTGTAAATAACAGTTCGGGAATTTAAGTAGGTTTAAAATCAATTCAACACTGACATTAAAGGAAGCAGAAGCATCAAGTGAAAACTTACCTCAAATTCATGATGATTCCAGGAGATGACATTAGCACTGCCAAGTTCTCTGTCAATCTGAAATGCCCGCATTTCAGACTCCAAGGTATCTCTTAATTCTTCTCGTGTTTTGAAATTCCAAATTAGATTGGATCTAGCATGATCTTGAAGAAATCTGTATAAAAGATATAAGAAGCAGATTTTACAAAATGGATGAAATCTTGTTGCTTAGTATAGTAAGTCACACTAAAATAGGCCCATTCAAATAGTGATGATTTGGTGAGTCAACTCTTCCATAAGCTCCATTGATTCAAATGGGCCTACTTGAATTAATGGAACTTACGGAGCAGCTGACTCACCAAATCCTCATTGATTCAATGGACCTATTCTAGTGTGACTTACTAAGCTCAGCAAAAGAATTTCAGCCACCACTTTACTATTAACAGTTCGGAAATTTGTACATCTAACTTTTTGTCAGGCAATTCTAACAAAAAATTCTAATCAACAGCTAAAACTCTGCACAAGCAAAAGTTGTGCTTGCAGAAGGACAATGACGACACCAGCAAGGGAAGATTTTCAGTAAGGAAAGACCTCTTTCTATCCTGTGGCTTGCCAAGCTAATGAGTAATCTGTTCCATTGCATAGGAGTCATGGAAGCTCGGATGAGATGAGGAAGTCTTTAGTTACTGAAAATCTCCTCCTCTCAGTGACATCACCCGCTTTCACGGGCATTACATACACACCAGGATTTTGGCCACTACAAATAGCTAAAGCAACACTAAGACTTCACTCCTAAATATTTACCTGTAATAGAAAAGATCCCAATTTGCTTGTATTTTTATCCTCTGCCTTCGCTTCCTCAGTATGACTGGCTTTTGATTCATATTCTGCAAAGAACATTTAGTCAAATTGGAGCCCAGAGGATGTATCACAACTTAATGTGAAATGAAATTAACACCATTGCAAAATGGAGCTTTTAATAATCAAAACAATTAAATTTGAGTGTACATTCTTCTTGTAAATAGAAAATTGTCTGACGTTCAAGAATAGGGATATATTCTTCCCTCTAGCTAAAACAGAAGGTATTTATTAAACAGTTAGAAATGAACCAATGTATCAACATAAAACACTTTACAGAAGTTTAAGCAAATAAAGCCAACTTCATTTGCTTATGTTCAAACTATTTTTAAAATCTGAATCAGTACCACTTCACTCCCAATGAGCCCAATCTACTAGTGAGGTACTGAGGGAGCTACATAATAAAATAGTTATGGATAAACATACATACAAGAAACCTGTGCCTTTACTTTGTCACCAACAGCGACTGGAAAGTACAGGATCGTTATATATGTTATTCTAGAATGCAGTAACCATGTTCACACTGAAGAATTTAAGTTAATAAGTGAGACTCCTACTTTAAGTAGCAAACCAGACTTGACAGGCAAGTGTTCTACCTTGCTATATTCTGGCAGTCAAGTCATTACATGCTGGACACAATTCAACACAATTTATAGCAGGGGATAGTTATTGTGACCCTCCAGATGTTTTTGTCCCACAACTCCTATCAGTCCTAGTCAACACAGTCTGTGCTGAGGGATAAGGACAGGTGCAGTCCAAAAACATCAAGAGGGCCCCAGTTATGCACTCCTGGTCTACAAAAAGGAATTATGATTCAGACTCACCATATTGTTTCTGTCCTGATTGTATTTGGGAAATAGAAAGAAAAACAAAATGGTATGTTTAGCACAAATGATTCAAAAACATTTTAATACCTATTATCTATCTATTACCATGAGACTTTCAAGGTAACATGACAGCTATTTGCAAAGCAAAAGCCCAAATGATATCTCAAATGTATGTGGCTTGCAAATAGTATATAACTAAATGTATACATATACTCATACATCCCCGCTAATCTGAGGGGTACATTAATGGATCAACCTAATATAAAATGTGCCATTCTGAAAAAATTAACTATAGTTCCCATATCTTGTCTTATCCACTGAAGCAACAAACTTATAAAATAAAAATGAAATCATTACTAATGTTCCACCTACCCCATAAAAGTCTTAACACTCTGGTGTTGTCATACTGAATAAGTGAATTTTAAGCTTAATACAGCTAGAGTCGTCCAAATACAGCTTATTAATTTGTTTCATATATCACCTATTTCCATGCATGGCTTAAAAACATATCATATCTTCCTTTTCTACCCTGCTCAGTAAATAAAAAGTGCCAAGTTCACATACACTAAAGCTTAATGTATTTATGCTGTACAGGCCATTTTCTTTTCAGATTTCACTTTTTTAAAGCCAAAAGCAAACCATATGAACCATGAGCTATTGAAAACAATAAGGGTAAACAAAAAATTAAATAGGAATCAAATCACAAAACAGCAATGTAAGCACCAAATAAAGATCGCAATAGTATTTCTAGATCTACATAGTTTTTCTGTCAAAAATATGGTTGAAGTCTCGCCCCACCTATCAAATCATCTATCAACCAAGAAAAATAAATCATCCTCCACATCAAGGAGGAGTAACAAACTACTACCACATAAATTGCACAGATGTTTATCCTCACAACTTCAAAAAGGTTAAGGCAGGAAAAAGGAAAAATCAATGGACATCTTCAATACTCCTGGTCTAATATTATCAACAATAGTCAACAAGGATGTCCCAGCTCATATATTCAAAATCTCCCCAGACAGAGTATCCCAGCTGCCTGAGCTGCAGGAGGAAATAGTGCTTTACATATGATCTCTACCCTATGAAGGATCACAAGAGTTGATGCTACACAGAATTGATTATTGGAATTGATTAAGAGAGAAATTGCCACCAATTTCTTTTTGCATAAGAAAATACTGAAATGCCCAGTTAGACACAGAATAAAGACCAATAAAATCAGCTTATCAACCAAAGTAGCCCTGAGTCATGGGGGAATATTTCTATTTAAAAAATTTTCAGTAGTTCCTAAAAGATGAAGACAGAAAATGAAAAATCTTACTTCTTTCTGTGCTATTCCCATTTTGTCTCTCCAGTGCATCAAAACCAAATCCACCTTCTCTTTGGCAAACTTTTCAACTTCTTTAGCAGCTTTTCCTGCAAGTCTCTGCCATTCTGGTACTTTATTGAACTTCCCATATTGATCCTACATGACAAAACTCATCATCAAATCAAAATTTCACTTCATGGGAATGTAAGCAATTTGAAATACATTTAAAAACTTTGAGATATGTTTTTAAGATGTATTAAAATTACAAGGAGCAGTCTGCCCTAATAGCAACTTGTAAATAAGCTAATTCAAGCTCAGTTAAGAATAGCAGGGTGGGGAATCATACTTACATTTGCAATTTTTAAGTTATCCCTAATGTGCATCCGATCAGAATCCTTTTCAGGAACAAGTTCGTTACTGTCCAGGTATGAAAGTAGGCCTGATGGCTAAAAGCCACACACAAAAAAAAGCATGATAGTTTCTTAAACTAAAAAGCAAACTACAGTAAAACTAAAGCATTATTAACCAAAGCTTACCCAAGCTGGTGACTGAAGTAAAGTGAATTATGTATATGGTTAGCCCTATTCTGGCATCACCCATCTTTTGTTAGTCATCCCACTAGGTTTAATTTCAATGGCCTTCCTATTTTTTTTCCTAAACCACCTAAGTTCCTTAAAATATTATTTTACTTAGGAACAGAGATGGGGACAAATATAAAAACGGATCGGCTTTTTCGATGAAAATAGCCGATTCGTTAAATATTCATCCCTTCATATTTGTGGGTTCCAGAGACCCCCACGAATATGAAGGGATGAATATTTACGTTTTTATTCGTCCTTCGTATTAAAAAAAACACAAAAAAATATTCTGCCTACCCCCACAGCCAAACACCACAACAGCCTACCCCCCCAGCCCCTTCCTCTCCCTACCTTAGCCCCCCCACCCCCACCCCCTTACCGTAATCACCCCCGCCAAGGTCTCCATCTGGCCTCCCAGCCACGGCATGTAAAAAGGGAGACTGGCTGCCCTTTGCAAAGATGGCAGCTGCAGCTTCCCTACAATGAAGCCGCAGCCGCCATCTTTGCAAAGGGCAGCCAGTCTCCCTTTTTACATGCCGTGGCTGGGAGGCCAGATGGAGACCTCGGCGGGGGCGATTACGGTAAGGGGGTGTCGGGGGGGCTGAGGAAGGGGTGGGGGTAGACTGTGGGGGTGGGTGGCTGCCCATCGGCTGCCAATTAGGTAATCGGCAGCCGGTAGGCAGAAAGTTGTTTTTTTTAAATAGGAAGGGGGGTGTCGGCAGGAGTGAGAGGGTGGAGGGGGGGGCGGCGGCAGCGTGGCAGCAGTGGGGGGGTGGCAGCAGGGGTGGTGGTGGCAGCGGGGGGCAGGGGCAGCAGGTTTTTTTTAAAAAAATAACCCCCCCACGAATCGATGAATAACTTCGTTACTTGTCGCTTCATGGGGGCAACTTCGTGTGTCGTCAACTTTTGACAACTCACGAAGCAGGACGAATCACCAAAATGGTGAGTTGTCCCCATCTCTACTTAGAAATCTATTACTTTATTTTCTCCCTCACAAATATTCTTTGCATATTAGAGTGGCTTCAATATACAATACATTCATGCAATCTTCAAACCTTGCAAGGAACTGTTAGGTGTTAAGTAGCTTTTCTCTTTTCTCTGCACGTTTTATATAATTCTAATTCTGACAACAACAACGTCGTGTTAATTCTGACTTATGGTGACCCTTTCCAAGGTTTCCTAGGCAGAAAGTACTCAGAGGTGGTTTATCCGCCCCTTCTTCTAGGGGCACCTTAGTGCTGTGCAGCTTGCCCAAGGCCACACAGGCTGGCTCTTCTAGGATGCACAGTGGGGAATCAAACTGTCAACCTCCAGCTCCATAGCCAGATGCCTAACTCACTGAGTTATTCAGCCCGCAGAATTCTTCCTATAAAAACATTATTTTCTCTGTCAGAATTTACGCAAGTACTTGTAGGTGTGCTCAAATCTTGGAAATGTACCACAGGTTATTCTTCCATTTTGAACAGCAAGTCTTGGGCCATAGCAAACACATATTTTCAACTTCCTTTGGTTTCAAAAGAAGTTTGCCACAAATCATGGGGGACTGTAGGTTCAAAAATAAATTCAGAGTTCCTTGAATAAGACATGCACGGAAATGTCTGTATATTGTGGCAGGAGTGAAAAAAACCCTCTGGAGATTTCCATATATATATAAAATATATATATACATATATTTTATGAATAATTTTATTATGAGCCGCCCTGAGTAGACATATGTCTAGAAGGGCGGGATAAAAATCTAATAAATAAATAAATAAATAAATACCCAGTGAGGATTCACTCATATCCCATATATAAAGCAACCACCCGCTACAAAACCATATTTAAAAAAGAAAAGAAAAAAGAAAAAGAAAAAAGGGGGGGGGGGGACTTATAGTGGCCTGAAATACTGCAAGGAACGACAACTCAAAATGCTGTTGGTACTGAAGTGCATGTATCTGCCTAATGGATCTCCCACATCTCAACTGTTATCTACCAAACAGCAGTACAAACTATTGTATTAGTATATGAAAACATAGTTTTACTCAACAATGTGTTGTCCTTACACTATATTGGGGTGGGCAACTTCCAGAGGTCCAAGGAGCATGCACATACACCCCCAGAGTTTGGAGGGCTACACCTCCTGTACCCCATCTGAAAAATATTACTTTTAAAAATGAGTGTTTTTCCTTTTCCTTTTGTTTACTGAAAACGCCTCCCTGGCAGGCCAAAATTTGACAAGAATTCCCCTCATAGAGGGCACAAGGAGACTTTGGGAGCAATTTTTTTAAAAGTTGGTTTGTTGGGTTTGTTGCTAAAGATGGCAGGAGTTCCAAGGCAGTATTAGCTGCACATGGTCCTCAAAGTGCACTCTGGCCACCCTTGTCCCATGTGAAGAATTTGTTCTTGGGAAACTATCAACAGCAAAATATTGTACATGATATTAAGATGGTATTTTGTGGCAGGTTTTCACTTACCAAAATACGCTTCAACAAGTTTAAAGCAGTTGGATTTTCAGCTGTCCAGAGGCCCACGAGATGTCTACTCAACTGTCTGAGAAGTTAAGAAGTATGTTATTTCTTTTCTAGAAAAAAAAGTGAAGTT
Organism: Intellagama lesueurii; assembly: GCA_037013535.1. NCBI lineage: Eukaryota > Metazoa > Chordata > Lepidosauria > Squamata > Agamidae > Intellagama > Intellagama lesueurii. The sequence continues at coordinate 76,099,280 of JBAJHW010000006.1, forward strand.
CAGCCATAAAAAAAAAAAAGCTCTATGTTTGGTACTTTTAATAGTTCCTTGAATCTGCAATCAAATTCACAATTTAAATTTATTTGCCATGTGGCCTAGTCTATCAAGTCTCAGGCAGACAAACAACAATGAACTTAAAACCAAACATATTTTGAAATGCAACCTTCTGATCACCAATTGTAGGCACTGATTATATTTGAAATAGTCATTAACATAGTAGTTATTTTTCCAGCGTGTCTTCTCTGATACTTTTACACATCAGTTTGCAAGCTTTAGCTTTGTATTTATTATTTCAGATGTGAGAATGTTGTGAGAAAAAGTGGAGAAGAATGTTTACTGGTCAGTGATACTGCCTATGCAATGATGAACTTTGAGAGAAAGGGGAACTTATATAAAGACAGGATGTTACAATGGAAGACAAAAACAGTACAGTACAAATCTTTGTACTATTTACAAAGACAGTAGCATTTAAGCAAATGGAAAAATTCTAGACTTACCTATTTGTAAGCATCCTTTGATCTGTGCTTATTGTAAACATAGAAGTGTGCAAGTGACGAGGTAAGGCACCTTCACTAAGAGCAAGGTCTTGCATTTTGGTTGCTATCTCTTTATCTCCCTCCTTTAGAAACAGGGTAAGAAGAGAACTATGAAACAAGTTACTCTTCCTTAGTTTACAATACCAGCAAACCAAGTGACGGAACTAGAGATAAGCTTTACTCATAAAACAGTTTGTACTTAAAATTAAAACCAACATACTTCAATGAACTTTAAGGAATTTCTATGTCAACGCTCTGCTTTGGGAAGACACCTGTGAGTGCTAATTAGTACTAGATACTGTCTGCTGTAGCTGGTACATACAATTAAATTGAGACCCTTGGCACAAAGCATTTCACTGTCCTCAGTATAGCCAAATTACTCAGCAAATAGCTTCCTTAAATATCATCTTAAGACAAACAATGTACAAAAGGTATACTTGTACCATGATTTCTAATAGCAACTCCCCACCAAACCTCCTTTTTAAAATTTCAATCAATCCTCTGGAAGAGATCTACATACAATACAGGAAAATTGGCTTATTGCTTTAGGATCTTCAATTGGTAGCTTATGGTAGATTACTCCTCTGCTTCGGATTTTCACAGAAATAGCCAAGAACAATTTTATAATGAGACTATCCAATGCTACAACATATCTACTGATACGTCAGTTCTCTTCCATTTCAAACTCAGTATTTCACTAAGAACTCAAGTTTTTAGCCATGCTTATAAAAATGACCCAACTATGGGGTGGGGAGGAGTCGGATGTCGACCTTCCAGATAACTGTAGGCAGGCCGACCAGGAGGTCTCCGCAATGGAGCCACTTGCCCTTGCTGCTTCCTCTGCCACCAGCAGGCTCGACACTGGTTCTTGAGCCTCTGAGCCTCTCAGCGCTTAGCCTGGTCCTGACGGACCCAGGTGGCTTCCTTCAGTGGCACTAGCAACTAAGCCCAGTGCCCTGTCTTGGGATCATGGCAACAGACCATCTGCCATCCAGCTATCAAGCTCTCCGGCAGCAACGGTACCTTCTCGGCCTCACATGCCTCTCAGTCTATGGCCTCCTCTCCTTCACTGCTCTTCCTTAAATCCCAGTCCTGCCATAGATACACCTGTGGCCTCGAGGGCATCATCTGCCTCCCCCTGGCCTACACTCTAGTCTACAGCTGACCTGCGGGCCAGGAATCTCACCCTTGCTCTTGGGCAGGTGGAGAGCCCACTCTCGCGAGCAGGGGGACTGTCGCTGATACCACATTGAGCTTGATCTATATGTCTTTCATGTGGTCCACTGCATCTGAAAAGGTCTCTTTCAAACTACATCTGAATGAGAGTTTTTTAACAAATCAATATTTTTCTGGACACCTTTGTTCAATATTTAGCTATCACATCTTTACACAGTAATTGGGAATATCTCATCATGGATGATCTTGGTCTTGTCTCCAGCAACACATCCTTATATTTCAGGATATTTCTCAATTTCTCCATAGGTACAACCAGGCAAAACTCAACCCAAAATAAATTCACTCCCCCAAAAATCCAATCCAATCAGATGCTTATTTTATGCAAAGCATTTGCTGATCGGATTAGCTGCTCTTTGAAAAAGGAAATGAAATACTACATAGCTTGTTATGCAAGTCTCACCTCTATTATTGCCTTCATAACCAATCCAGCTCCCTTCACAATGGCCATAGAAGGGTGCTGTGAGAAGAAAGAAGTATATCAGTATTTACAAATAAACCACTAAGTGGGACAGAATGAATAACACTGTATAGCATTGAAGTGGACATTTTGTCTCTAAACAATTTTTAAACAGTAGTTTTAACATATTTATTTTTATCGAAGTCACCTTATTTAAAAATAATTGCTGATGTCATATAGTAACAGGAACAAAATGAAATCATCTTTTAAATTCTATTACCTCTTTTATTACCTTTATTATATCAACCTCACCTGAAAGAGCTTGAAGAGGGTTCTTCCATTAGAAGCAACCATCTCTAGTAACATATCAAACTGTTGCCCTTCTGTTGTCTCACTGTATGGGGCACAGAGGGCAAAAGTAAGGAAGTCCAGAAGTGAACTAATAACTAGGGCACCAGTTCCATATTCCTAAAATTAAAAAGATTTGACAGTTTCAGATACAGCTGTTTTCAAAGGCTTTGCACATGTTTCATGTGCAAAGGCTTTGCACATGAACATGGCTCATGTTTTCATTTAAGTTTCCAAATACAATTAAACATCTAATCTAATATTCTGTAAAGCCACATGCTCAAATCTACAACATCCATTAATAATCAGAAGGAAATAAAACTTGAAAGCCTTACATATTTCTTAATTATTTAAGCAGCATAACCCTACATCCAGCACATATTTAACAGAATTTCAATGATGTAGAAGACTTACTACATGTGAATTAAATTTCTCCAACAAATTTTCCAAGAACTTCTTTGAAGAAAGAAGGGATGCTTTGTTCAGCTGTTCTTGCCTCAGGTCATAGTCATCATGCATAGGCTAGGAATAAAAAGAGCTTTTTACCAGAACTCCTTGTCAGTTCCTCAGGCAACATTAGAAGAAACCTTCCTGGTGCACATTCTATGCTTTAAATTTGCTAGTACATCAAGGAAAGCACAAAACCCAGGATAGAAATTATACAATTCAAGATGATAGCATTGATTGAGTGGGGGCAGGGGGTTCATTACAAAATAATGAAGACTGCCTGTCTCCCAGGGAAGTCATGTATCCTACAGAGCAAAAGTACTGCAATATCTTTCCACTGAAAAGTGAGTTTACTTTATCAGTGAACTTTCAAAAACTTAAAAAGGTACACAAGCATGTTCAAGGAGTTCAAGGAGAATTCAAGGAAAAGTGAGGTGCTCACTCCTTCACCCTTCTCTTGCCACTACTGAGAGACCTTTCCTAAAGTAGTGCAGGATCACGTAAATTACAGATTTAAGGGACACCAGAGAGTAAACAACTGTTGCTAACATTGCCCTCATCATTTAGATGAGCAATATTCCACAGACTCTTTGCTTTGTCAAGGACTTGTCCAACGTTATGGTGAACCATTTACTGAAGTATTAGATGAAGCAATACTCCTGTTCTCCATCTCTCTGTGTAGGTGTTTCCTTACAGGAATCAACAGGTAAAACAAGTGAGACAATGTGGTGCATAGTGAGAATGCTTAGTCTTGAGAGACTCAGGGTCAATTTTCCACTGATTCATGAAACTCACTGTATGGCCCGCAGCCAGTTGCCCTCTCCCACTTTGATCTACCTCCAGGGATGTTGTGAAAATAAAATGGGGAGAAGCAGAAACCATTTAAGGTGTCTTGACCTTACTGGAGCAAAGGTAAGATATGTAAATACAAAATAATATAATATCTAAGATATTATTATTTTTATTTATTCCCTAAATATTCTGATTATTTCTATTCCAGCATATTAGGGTCAAAATACTTACACACATGAGGGCACAAAGCATATCAATAGCAGCATGAGTTACTCCATCATTGTTCCTTTTAAGAGCCTTCACCACCTTCACACCCAAGCGTTCCCGAAATCTTTCAAAACAATATAGCAACATTACAGAAAATACAGAAATAACAGCAATATCAACAAGCCAGGAATAAAGATCTAACTAAAATACATTCTATCAATTTAAAATGCTCTGTTTAGCCAGTGTTTAATTGAACAGATTTGAAACTACCATATTTTGGAAACAGGACACTTGGCAATGATTTTATTCATGTCCCTTATGTTACTTTTTTCCTAGCAAATTTTAGTGTTAATCATCAAAGCTCAAAGATATGTCCTGGTAACTGCAGATGATACAACTTTCAGCCAAACTAGAAGCTAATTTGTTCCATAAGCTCTAGCTAAAGATAGCAATAGATAATAATACCATACAAATAGTAATACTGGCAACAGGTCTTTTTTTTAAAGGGAAAAATGCTACAATGAAACTTGAATTGCCAGATTATAACTGAAGAACAAAAATAAAGCATTACTGAAGCTGGTATTCAGTAGATTCTGTTGAAACACAGAAGTATTAGCATTTCTGAACCTAAGCAATGTGGAATTAGGCAACAATCTGGACTTTGTAGGTTCACATAAGAGCAGGATATACACATTTAACAAATTGCATCCTCTGCCTGCCAGCCACCATCAATAAAGACATTAAAACTTTAGAAAAAGAAGAATCGCATGAGTAAAAGAAAAAAAGTAATATACAATAAAATTTAGAAGTGGCATTAAATTAGAATTATATAAATGTTAGTAAAGGGTCTAATAAAAGACCCTTCAGTGTCCAAAAATAAAGCACCCTACAAACACTGCAGAAGCACAGATCCTTTGTAAAAAAATAACCCCATGCACTGGAAATGAGACTTGAAATATAAACTATTTTTTGGCTAGAGTCAATGACTATCAGTATATGATCAGCTGACAAAGGACACTAGGTTCCTCATACATTTGTGTATTCCCTTAAAGAAACAAACACTGAACTATATACTTGCCTGCACATTAGCACTGGTGTATAAGAGTCACTATTCCCACAGCTGCACTCAGTGAGCATTTTGAATATTATTTTTGCTCCATTTATAGCTGGAGTAAAATTCACTGCAGCACATGATCAAGCTATATTTGATAAATACTGTGTTTCCCCGAAAATAAGACAGGGTCTTATATTACTTTTTGCTCCAAAAAACACATTAGGGCTTATTTTCAGGGGATTTTTTTTTTCATGTACAACAACCTACATTTATTCAAATACAGTCATGTCATCTTCTTCTGGTTGCTGCACAATGGTGGAGGGCGGGGTTTCACTTAACTGGGCTTATTTTTGGGGTAAGGCTTATATTACGAGCACCCTGAAAAATCATACTAGGGCTTATTTTCGGGTTAGGTCTTATTTTCGTGGAAACAGGGTATTGTATTGCCTTCTATACAATTCATATGGTAGAGAAGCACCTTTGAAGATGTCCAAAGTAGCTTGACCAGGGCTTTATTTTCTATACAGAGACAAACTTCTAGTGGAAAGGAGTGAAGAGCAGAAGGCTGCTTCTAGGGCAGGTGCTCCTTAATTATTAAATAACCCACTGCTGTCTGTACACATAACACTGAAAGCATGTGCCAAGTTAACAATTGTCAATAGTAAAGCAGAAATTACAAGCGCCACAGCAGCATCCAGGTCCTTTTGCAAATGCCATTATGGAAGGCCCAAATATTACCCAGGGGTTAGAAAGAATACAAAAAGCTGTCATGGGGTGTCAAGGTCTTACTTTGGAAGCTGAGTGAAAGCAAGGAATCCAGCTTTGGAGGCAACTAGTCTTCTAACAGCTTGGAACTGGCTTTCAAGCTCTGCTGTAGCTGCTGTAAGATCACCCTCTTGTGAAAGTAATGCAGTTATAGCATTATTTATTAGCTTCTCTTTGTTTTCTGAAAACAGGCCCTAAGAAGGAGAAGAAAGATGTTAACCCTTGCTTTCTAAAATCCCCATTCTGGCAGAAAGCCAGCATATAAATCAAATAAATATGATGAATACACTTAATCACATAATGTTGAAAATGAACAGAGGATTTTCTTTTTTTACTTACATCTTGTGTCACTGCATGCAGAACTCCACTGTACGAAATGTTTGAGTTGAATCTAAAGACAGCATCAGCAAAGTTGCCATCTATAACAGGACAGAGAAAACAATGTCAAATAAGGTATGTATAGGATAACAGCACAACTTGGGTCAATCTGTGGATATCTTAGAAAGCAGAACACATTCTGTTCAATTGCTATAAATCTCAAACAGAAGACGTACTTGGAGGTGAAGCCAAGAACTTTAGGTGAAGACTTTCAACTTCCTCATCCACTGGCATACTCAACAGGCCCCACCGCTGGCCTTTATCTGTAGGTGTCATTTTCACACAGACATCTCTATTGCCAGAGGCCCTGACTCCATCCAGCAAACTGGCTAACAATGAATCCCTAGGAAAATATTTCAGTCAGTTAGTTTTTCCAGCCAAGAGAGAGAAGTATTTCAGAAGCAGTCAAGGACACGTGCACTGCATTCTAATGAACTATACACAAAATAAACATATCTTGGTACAAAGGAAGTAACTGCTATAAACACAAAACACATCATAAAATAATGTTTTAATTTGATTTGCACCATAAATCTTTGTCATGGTGTAAGGGATAGAGTCTGATAAAGAAAAAAAAAGTGTCCTATAATGCACACTTATTGACTGATGTGACAACCTGATATCAGGAGCACTGGGAGAATGGGAAGCTAGATACTGAATAAATAGCTTGATGCAAGGTTGTGGGGAAGTTAACAGAAATTGAACCCCTTCACATTCTTCATCTTCATCTTCCATACCCATTTGAAGATAGAATCAAATAAAGCTGATCTGGTTTCTTAGCTCTTTAGTCAGAGATATATAGTGTATGGTTTAAGTTATGTGAAAGGTACAGCTAGATATACCCCTCCCTTACAATACCACTACTGGGCTCTTTACAATAAATTCCAATTGCTATCCTAGAAGTTAACCATCCATAAATATAGAACCTTATTTTCACAATACTATATAGTTCTTGGAGGATTCAGTTTCAAGTTCAAAAAGTGACTGCATTCTCTCTTCACATATGGTCAACATTTATGGGCATGCCAAAATTAATCAAATGTAAATGCAGGAAATTGAACCAGTGAAGCTAACTAAATAAGCACTACATGGCCTGCCTAAGATAAGCATCTCAATGGATTCCCAAAAAAGCAATTGAAAATTCAATCCACATTTTAAAATACCTCTCTGTTGAAGAATATTTTCGGATTTGTCCCTTGATAAACTCTATGGTGAAAAGCTGTGGGTTGTCAGAATCACACACTAGTGCAAATACCTTTAAAGAAAGAGTTGTCAAACAGAATGTCATACTAATTCTGTTATTATTCTGCACGTCATATATCTGAATGACAGGCTAAAAGTTTCAGCACCACAAACAACATACTCTTGCTCTCTTCTAGCTCCTTTAGCAGCATACAAACTTGTAAATCTCTCAACTGTGCTGTTTTTCAAAGTCATGATCTGCAATTTGAAGAGGTGCTTATTAATGTACTTTAAGCTTCTTTATTTATTTTTTTATTTGTTTGTTTCTTCGATTTATAGCCCGCTTCTATTAGGCACTATGATTTATATCCCGCTCCCCCAAGGCACTACTTTGGGCAGTTACAAAAAATATAATACAAAACAAAAAATAAAGATAAAAGTGTTAAAAGCAACTTACAAATAACCCTTAAAAGCAAATGGTGCAGACCAATCATATAAAAACCAAAGCAGATTGAGGAAAGGGGGGGGGGGGAGGCAATCAGCTAGGGTCGGTGTCAAAAACCTCGTCTTTAATTGCCTCCTAAATATCAACAGGGAGGGGGATAGGCAGAGCTCCTCCAAAAGCTGGTTCCGTAAGGTTGGAGCCACCAGGAAGAAGGCCCTATCTCTTGAAGAAGACTTATGGGCCTTTATCAAGATTTGTAAACTTTAATATTTCTTCTATATACAATGCTCTAAAGAAGCATGCCCCTTACCTCTCCTAAGGGTTTCAATGTTGCTATGTTGTATGTAGCTGGGTCACGTTCCACTAAACAAGTTTCTGTAAGAGCCAATATCCTTTTCACTGGTTCCTTAAAAATCAGAAAGAAGTATGACATTCCAACTGCTAAAGTCATAGAGACCAAAACAGATTTTTTTTACTATAAAATCACTAGAAGGAAATCATATCAATTTTTGCTTTGGCTGGAGTATTTAGTGGCTCCAATCCTATTTATTTATAATCTACACTATTTTGGAAATGCAGGAACAAAAAAGCCCCAAGAAAGTGTCAAAAATACTGGAGAGAGAGAATAGAAAAAGCAATTTTCTATAAAGCCTTGAAGTTGCTATTAGTACTATATCAAAGCCAAGAGAATGAATTCTCCCCCTTTTGTGAAAGAAAAGCATAGATGTATGCCGAATGAAAGAAATTTATGTTCGAAACTGAAGGAGCTATGAGTTCCTCAAAAGGAGTTACTCGCCTTTCAGTTTACAATTTGGATTGATTTTCCAAATTTAATTATAAATAAATATCTGATAAATAAGTTTTACAACCAAGGTTAGAATCACAACCAAAACACTGCACAGAACTCAAATGCATCTTCATATTATGTTTGCTGCTCTTAAACAAAACTATTCAATGCTGAAAATCCAAGCTGTGATCTGAGAACTATTTAGTTTGAAAAAAAGGGGCATGCCTGGGCCAAGAGCATGCTTTCCCTCTTTAAACTGCTGACCTCTTTTGACATGTGACACCATTCTCATCTCTCCCTTTAGTTATTTTTGTAACTATTGAAATGCATACATAACATTCAATTGATAAAATTACAAACCCACAGGATGAAATCAAAAGGTTTGAAAGCATTAATTCACTGTGAATAACTGAATTCAACTTTCCACATGTTACCATGTGATGCAGGAGGATAAGTGACCCCTTCATTTGAGTTTAAAAGATGTGACAGCCTTCTCTATATGCTGTGAAATATGGATGGCTGTTATTCACAAAAAAGAGTCCTCACTTAATATGGACTCAGTTTTTGATCTCTAGTTCACCACCCATCTCAAATAACAATGACGTGTCAAAATACCTTGCAGAAACATAGTCTGATATGCAGTAAAAGACTACATATTAGCAGTATGCATTCCTCTCCCCCCCCAAACCCCCTCTAAGTTTGAACTGAGCAAAAAACATTGTAGCACGGATGCAGATGCACACAAAAAGGGAATTTTGCCAATTTCAAGGCTTAAGTAACACATTTAAATTCTGAGGTCTTACCGAATGCCTAGGAGATATCTTTTGGACCACAAACTCTGCTAAAGATGTGATTGATTCATCATTGCTGTATTTCCCAAAGCGAAGAGTCAAATACTGTTCAAATTCTAAAGGTTCTTTCCTTATTCTCAAGGAGATGCCAACGTAATTGCCAGCATGTTCTATTGCACTTTTGATAATATCTTCCCTTTGCTCAGAAGCAAACAAATGCTGCAAATTTCAAGATAATATAATCAATGTATTGGTATGACCATATTAGGATCAATGGCAAGTCAGTAATTTAAGAACTCAGAAACTTGAATGAAATTGTATTTTTAAAAGTGAACAATAAATATCAGTGAATATTAATTCAGAGAGCCAAATCTCTTATATTTTCTCAACTGCCTGATAAACAGAATTAAAATATTCAAGAGCAATTGCCAATGAAATAATATTAACCCACTCAGCAAAACATGAGAATAAAAACACCCCATGGGACAAAAGAAGGTCATATCTTTTGCTAAAGACACTCTTCTGGGATATTATGACATAATAAATATACGAAGTGCTAGACAGCTTTGTCAGATCAATGACCTATGAAAACCATTGGAGCATAGATTTAGGTACTATTAGTGTTCTATTACGATACTTACTAATCTACTAAACCCGCCATAAAGTATACAGAAACCTCCTGGATAATCAGAGAGATCAACAAATCCTTCAACATTTCTATAGTCATAAGAGCATAGGACTTTATTTGTTGCAGGATTAATTTGGTCAAAGCCTCCAGGAGTCACTTCCAGAATTACAGGTTTCCTTGTATCACTCCAGTGGTGTTTATAACAGTTGTATCTCTGTGAAAAGGAAACAGCAGTTAAAATATTATTCACACAGTTCAACAATGTAGTGCAGCAGTTACTTGATATGAAAAGTCAAAAATAGTTATACCACCTCTGCTGACCATAGTTGAGAACTTTTAAGGATCTTTCCATATGCTGCAACTCATCTCTCACAGATCCAACTGTGTAGGAAGCAACACTGAAATCATGCAGAGATTGCTACATGATTAATTCACAGGGCTCATTGTTTTACTCTATGTACATGAAGCATGTAATTGGTGGGAAAACCATCACCAACAGTGGTTTCCCAATGACTAACTAAAATCGAAAACATGCCAACAAGGTATTTTTTCATAATTTCAAACAAAATAATGGTTTAAGTTTCTGCAACTTGAACTGACAGCATTCCTGGATATGGTCATCCACAGGTATTTTTCCAGTGGTGTGAATTTATACCCAGCACAAGAGAACAGGTCTGCCACTTCAATTAATGAGTGTATGCAAAACAGGAAGGCCTAGGCTTCAGACTAAATACCCCAATCAAAACTACACTGAAATCCTAGGTTTCTGGATTGTTTCCTATGAAATAGGAACCGCTTTACCAGGGAAGACCAAAAGCAAGTTTAAAATAAATCAGGAAATTCCTTCTTTGGGAAATGGGTGTGTCAGTTATTATGCATGACTTCATTCATTGGATAAAGATGCTGAAAAGCTCACCGAGACTTGAAAAAACACTTTGGGGGCCAGACGCACTTTGCCTATCCCTTTTAAAATATTTTAAATATATATTAAAAGGGATAGGCAAAGTGCATACACACACACACACACACCCTAATTGTAATCTTCAACACATCAAAACAACACAAAAACTATTCAGTAGCTTCAATTTCTACCTAGTGACAACAGTCAGAATAGCTTTCCCCTCCCTAAGGCTACTGAATTATGCTTAGCGTATAGGAGTAAACAAAAACTGAAAAATACCTCTGTCAGTTATTCTGGCCGAGGGAAAAGTCTTCCCCAGCTACAACAAAGCGACTTTCAAAAGCCCTGGCATTGGTAGTGGTGGTGGGGATCAAACATGCCTAATAATAGAATGTATGTGCATACTGAGAGAAAGTATACTTGCCCTTCCTGTGATTTTTCCTTCAGCAAAATCAGTTCTGAATCTCTGGAGCAACAGGAAGGAAAAATGAATCAATAGTAGTTGTACAAAAAAAGTTACATTAGATGTACTAGAGATATTTCAAATTGCTGCATGGTGCCTGAATTTAAGCACACTGGACTGGATGAATCTCCTGGGAACCTGACCAGTCAGATTACAGTGGTGCCTCGCTAGACGATGTTAATCCGTTCCACGAGGATCGCTGTCTAGCGAAAACATCGTCTAGCGAAGCACGTTTTCCCATTGGAATGCATTGAAATCGCTTCAATGCGTTCCAAGGGAAAACGCAGTCGTCTTGCGAAATTTCCCATAGGGAAACCTCGTCTAGCGAGTGAGGGTCCCCGTCGGAATGCACTGACAGCTGCACTGACAGCTTTTCACCACTAGTCAGCGCACTCCTATGGGGAAACCTCATCGTCTAGCGAAAATCGCCATAGGGAAACATCGTTTTGCGAAGCGCAGTAGCGCTCGCAAAAAGGCATCGTCTAGCGATTTCCTCGTCCTGCGAGGCAATCGTCTAGCGAGGCACCACTGTATATCCAAACGTAATATTCTATATGTGCAAGAAGATCCACAAGCAGAACCACCAGCAGTACTTATAGACTCTGCCTATTATAATACTGTGCAAACTCTTAAGTACTTACAAAACAGAAGAATAGCTAAGTAGCTATTTTTCTTCTGTTCACTGCTTTTGAATACAGGACTCAAGGAAGTTAGCTTTATGCAGAGACTGAACCCAAACCATAGCTGGTAGAGATATAACTATTGTTGAAGTTATCAGTAATTAAAATTAGCATGTATGATTTTATGTAACATTCAGAAGGAAATAAACAATTCTTATTTTAGTATAGTCACCAATGAGAAGTGCAAAGTAATAGGAAATCTAGGTCTTTAAATCCACAGGTTCCTACCAGAGCTTCTGTCAAGAGTTCTGTTCTGTGTTCTGTAGAAAACTTAAGTGTTTCAGACTTTTTTCCGCTCCCTTTACGAAATGTAAAGTTGAATTCGGTTCCTTGTCCTTTTCCAACAGGGCTGATGCTACAGATGTCTCCATAAGGCCACTAAACCAAAAGACGAGCATTTGAGAATATTCCATTTATATCACCATAAAAACCATAGGGCTACATCTAATGTTCCACTGACGGAAATTTTGAAACTTCCTTCTCTTCCCCCTTAAGCTCTCTATGCAGTCCAAAACCTGTTTCTGCAGAGTTTCGCAGCCATAGAGTTCGCTTAGTGATAGAAGAGAGGCTTCAATGGAGAGGGAGCTGTCTCCCCTCTTCTTCTAGAGCATACTGTCAGTAGATGCTCACTGTTGGATTCTGCCCAAGAAGTCACGTGCCAATATCAACTGCTAAAATGATTTCTTTGTCACATTTTTAATTGCTTCCCATACATTATATAATCTTGGTATCACATGTGTGGCCAGGAAGATCTTTCACTCTAGAACTTACAAGGCTAAAGATAGGAAAGTACTGCTGCCTCTGAAAATGATACTGACGGAACCCAACACCAGGACCTCCAGCAGCTCAGAAAAACAAACCATTTGTAAGAGGGAAGGGAAAATCCAACAGAACCCCACTGGCCCATACACCAAACACTAGGCACGGACACTGATTCTGAAATTCACTGTTCTCACCATTTCACTGATTTTAAAATCACAAAAGATGCAGGGGCAAGCAATGTAATAACTCCTCTATGTTCTCTAGCTCCTGCAACAGTCTGTTTATGTAATGAAATGTGCTAGTCATGAAATAAGTGTATGGTTACCCAAGATTCAATGTCAAACCCTAAACTTACACAAGTTATACTTTCTAATATGAATATTCTAAGCCAGCCATTTTCAACGAGAGCCATATTTTTTTAAATTAGATTTCTACCCCGCCCATCTAGACCAAAGGTCTACTCTGGGCGGCATATGGCCCGCTAGGGGGCTCTGGCACGTTTGAAGGGGGCAGAAGACTGGAAACAATTCTTCACATACCACTTTATAAGGTTTGTTATGCAACATATACAATTGTGATTTAGCCTGTACAGTGGTGCCTCGACTTACGACCATAAACCGTTCCGGAAGATGGACGTAACTCGAAATGGTCGTAAGTCGAAGCACCATTTCCCATAGGAATGCATGGGAACGCGATTAATCCGTTCCGGCCGAAGAAAAAAATCACCCAAAAAAATATAAATCGCTGCAAGACTCATTGGAAACGCGATTAATCCCTTCCGGCCGAAGGGGGAAAAAAGAAGAAAAGCAATCAAGCGTGCAAGACCCCTCGGAAATGCACAGAAAACAAACGGAGCAGATCGGAAATGCACAGAGAACAAAGGGACCAGGTCAGAAATGCAAAGAGAACAAAGGAAAAAGCAAGGGAAGCATGCAAGACCATTGGAAATGGGGGGGGGGGACCCAAAAAGCAACCAACCCCCCAAGACCCAACGGAAATGGGGGGGAAAGCCAAAAAACAAACAAACCCCCAAGACCCATCGGAAATGGGGGAAAAAACCCCCAAAAGCAAACAACCCCCCCAAGACCCATCGGAAATGGGGGGGAAGCCAAAAAACAAACCCCCCAAGACCCATCGGAAATGGGGGGAAAAACCCCAAAAGGAACCAAACCCCCGAAGACCCATCGGAAATGGGAAAAAACACTCCAAAAAGCAACCAAACCTCCCAAGACCCATCGGAAATGGGGGGGGGGGGAACCAAAAAACAAACAAACCCCCCAAGACCCATCACAGCACAGAAACATAATCCCCCCCAGCTCAAAACCACGCTGCAAAAACACCCAGAACAGTTTTTTAAAAGCAGAAAACAGCACCTTACCTTACCAGGCAGCCTCCTCCGATCGCACACTCTCTAACTGCTGGGGCGAAAGAGCTACAAAGAAGCAGCCTCATCGCCACCTACAGTTAGCAATTTGAATTTCCCGCCTTTTCCCCCTGCCTTTTTCTGTTCATAAGTGGAAGCTCCGGTCGCAAGTAGAAGCAAAATTTTGTGGCCGGAGCTGGTCGTAACTCGAAATGGTCCCGTTTTAAAGTCGAGGCACCACTGTATTTATATCATATTGTTTATGGCCGTGGCAACAACAACAAAGCAAAACAAAACAAAAGGTTGAGAATGGCTGGTCTAAGTCAGTCATTTAACCCAGGTGTTATTGGACAGAAACTCCCAGGAACCCCAGCCAGCACAGCTAGTGGTGAAGGCTTCAGGGAGTTGCAGTCCAGCAACACCTGGGTTACCTAAGTTTGGGAACCACTGGTCTACGTAGTTCACATTGGCAACTTGTTCTGTATTTGTTATGGAGATTATAGAAACATAAACCTAAGCAACTATTTAGGTGGTGTCAATAGTGAATTATATTATGTAACACAAATACCCACAAAATTCATCCTCTATTCCACAATAATACACAACATCCCTTAATTCTATGCTAATACAGATTCTTACTTTTAGGCTCAAAATAGTGCACCAAAAGCATGGGAAAATACACAAATGCTTTTATGCACCTGAGTACCTGATAAGGTGGTTCCAAAGTACTCATTTGGGTAAGGAATTCAAGTAGATTCCAAGCTACATAAACTAGCCCAATCATTTGTTTTTCAGTAATTCAAGCAACCATCTGACCATTCTTTTTCTCTCTAACAACATCCGCTAAAAGCCAACTTATTCTCACTTTAGAGATAATACATGACAAAAAACTTCTATGCAGCTCTGCTACTATCTAAAATTACCTGATTTGTAACTTCTAACGTGTTTGGATTATACGTTGTGATAGCATGAGTTCCAATGGAAAAGACTCGTTTATATCTATAAACATAACAAGAAACAGTGATGTCAGTTCAAATGCTTGCCTGAAGATCTAATTATAAAACATTAAGACAATACATAATTTCTATATTATAAGAAGTGTTATATTTACTACACTATTGACATATACACAAATAACTCTTTTTTCTCTTAGTCTTCCTTGGATACACTGTGAAATGCTTACTCTTTTTCGTGGGGAACCCAATGCAATATTTAGCACACCTAACCTTCACAGCCTCAGCAAATTATCTAAAATGGGAATTGCTACCCATATGGAAACAGTGGAATGCAAAATATAATGCTGACGCATTTAAGCAGAATTACATAAGGACGCAGCACATCTGATGGCGCTTACTGCTTTCATCTAAATGCAACGAGGGGTATCTAAAAGTAGTTTTTCAACAGAAATCTGTGAAAAGTACAGAATTCAAAAGATATGAGCAAAGAGGTGTGGGAGGAGGACAGAATCTGTTCTGACTATCAATCAGGGCCAGCCAGATTCTCATGCACATACAAGAATAACAAATTAAGGCTGTAAACTGCATACAAATATTATGCAGCTTCTGATCCAGCAATCCTGGTTCTATTTATATAAACATATATTCAGAAGCAAATTTAAATTAGATTTTACAGGTAGGCTGCAAACAAAGATATGAAGTGACCTTATGCACTTTGCACAGTTTGTTAATAATGTAGAAACCAGGAATCATGGCTTGCACAAAACAACTTAGTTGCTAACCAAACATGTAACAAATCCCAGATTGTTTTGCTGGCTTGTTTAAAATCTAGAGCTTATTTTACTTCACAGTTTGGTTCCCATGCAACAAAGCAAGAACATAATAAAGTAAGATTCAATTCTAGCATATTTGCCCTCACAGTCATAGGGAGGCGGGGCACAGACTCCTTTCTGCTTGTGTACACACCATCAGTACTGAATGCATTGTAAAGATGCTTCCAACCACATGCAACATGAATTATTTTGGAGATTAGAAATCAGTAAGGATTCATTTAAGTACTTCACAGAAGGAAACCAAAAATTCCAGAGTGGATTTGATCTTTAAAAAAAAAACAATTTCAATCACAATTTATATTAAGAAAAATTAGATTTTTTTTATTATTTCAATTTTAAAAATCAAATTTTATTTAAATTGTGATTTAAATGGATTTTTTTTTTAAAAATCATGGATATTTATCTACCCTGCCAAAAAACCAAGCACTGAGCGTAGAAAAACAGTAACTGATACTATATAGGTTACTTTTGTTTTATGAAGTAATGTATTATTTCTGGTGCAGCTTCTTTCATATGGATCACAGACATGACTCTCCAGTGTTTAGGATGAGGAAAATTGTACTCTGTTTAAGTGGGATTGTTTCTATAGGATGGAAGTTAAATATACTTGGTATATCTTAAAATTTGATTCCAGAATTTGTAGCAATGGCAAATAAGCGCTTAAACTGGGATGCACATAGCTGTTAAAGTAACGGTTCCCCTTGACAAATTGTCCAGTTGTGTCCGACTCTAGGGCGCAGTGCTCATCCCCGTTTCCAAGCTGTAGAGCCAGCGTTTGTCTGTAGAAAGTTTCCATGGTCATGTGGCCAGCATGACTTAGACACGGAACGCCGTTCTGTGGTGGTACCTATTTATCTACTCGCATTTTTACATGCTTTCGAACTGCTAGGTTGGCAGGAGCTGGGACAAGCGACGGGAGCTCACTGCGTTGCGTGGATTCGAACTGCTGATCTCTCAACCTTGCAGCCCAGAGGCTTTGAGGTTTAACCCGCAGCGCCTCCACGTCCCTTTGGACATAGCTGTTACACCACAGCTAAAGCTACCATGTATTACATGTAGGTGTGCCAGACCAAATGGGGGAAATTTGCTAATGCATCCTGCAACAAAATGCTACAGTATAAAATACTGCTGTTCAGGTTTCTAGCCAGCCATGTCATCTCTCTGGACACTCCATTCCACTTCCTCTGCATCCTAATTTTCCATTCTGCTATTACTCAAAGTCAGGCTGCATTCCATGACCACCAATCAGAATCAGTCTTCAGTGGACTACTTGTAGAATTTTCCCCTGTATGTGTCTGTGTATTTGTGTTAAAAATATCTGCATCTTGAGCAAGATGGTACCATTTTGGCTCCACAATCACAGAATAAACCTGACATTAGTATATACTATAGTTCCATCTACTTCATAAATTTATAGGAAGGAAATTGATAAACCAATAGTTCAACATGTAGATTTTCATTATGCAGATACAGAAATCATGACATATTATTCTTAATTAAAACAGTCTATGCAGATAATTCAGTAGCAATATCTATAAAGTATGAATATTCAATTCCAAAGACACTTTAATAGATCAGACTGAGAACTCACAGCTGGATATCAGAAACAGGGCATAGGTCAGCACAATTACCCTGCAACTGAAAAATAAAGTAAGACAGACTACTTACTTTCCCCTCCATGAATGCTTTGTTGTGTAGAAACAAGCCAAATCTCTATTTTCCCTGATTATATTCATTTTGTGCCAGGACCTGTAACAAAATTATCTCCACATTAATAAAAGTTATTAGCATCAACCAATTTGAACATCATCTACACAAGACTGAGTATGCCATGCAATCTGCTGATGGGAGATGCTTATTATTCAAAATGCTCTAATCAGTCACCTGCGTAAAAGATTCTGACTTTCCAAAAATAATTTCAGAGTGTTTTCACATCTATTTACTGAACAGCTCTGACTGGGTCTGCATATCCAGGAAATATACTGCTCTGGGCAACAAAATGGATGTAACATTTTTAATCACCACTCTTCGCATTTTTTTAAAAAATCCCTGCAAACACAAAACTAGCATGTGAGAAGGAAGAGGTAGAGATCACCCCTCTGCTCTCTGTACCATTTTCTATTTACAGACAGTTAAAGTAGGGGAATGTTCATAATGGCTCACTTCATTCTATTATTTCCTTCTATAGATCACATTAACAGGGCATATTATTGTAATTACTTTGTGAATACACAAAGCTTCACCTTATTTTCAACAGTAGGAATAAAGCTGTTGTCATGAATATGGCAAAAACATAAACCACCCTTTTAAAAGCTTCACCCACTTGAATCACACCTATTTATTGACTTCACTCCCATAAGGTCAGACATCTGAAAAGTGTGTGTGTTTTGTCTGATTATTTGGCAGTTACACTGAACATGAATTACAGCATATGTACATAACATGCTAATTATGCAAGAACCTTCAGCAGAAAGGAAGGGGGGCTGGAAATGAGTTAAACACACACACTGCTTAGGAAAACAGACAGTAAGGAATATATTTAATACAAGAATAAGTAATTAGGTTACTTAAGGAAACAATGTGAAATATGTAATCCCTCCAGCAGCCACAGACAAGTTTCAACGTTTCCACGTTATCTTTTCTTTACACTGTATCACTCAAAACTACCACAAGTTGAACCCTCCCAAGCTGCTGGATTCTTCACTGTTTATATTTATAATTCAAAATGTCATCTGTCAAGAACCAATCAAGGTGCAAAGTATCAGAACTGTAAATAGGTTTGTACAAAACAATTGTCTTCAATTACTTTTAAATAACTTGCCTGATTCTCATCTCAACATTAAGAGTCACCTGCTAAAAAATAATAACAGCAATTTTCATTTTAAAGGAATAAAATAAATTGTACTGCCTTTTCTGTTAATGCTTGCACCTATTTGCATTGCATTTTTCAGCTAAGCATTCTGATTTCTGTTTATTACTCATTTCCCTTTTGATAGCTAATGAAATACAGTGGTGCCTCGACTTACGAACTTAATCCGTTCCAGAAGATGGTCGTAACTCAAAATGGTCGTAAGTCAAAGCACCATTTCCCATAGGAATGCATTGAAACGCGATTAATCCGTTCCGGCCGGGGGGAAAATATCACCAAAAACAAACAAACACAAAAACACACTGCAAGACCCATCGGAAACGCTATTAATCCATTCCGGCCGAAGGAAAAAAAAACCCCAAAAAGCAAACAAACCCTGCAAGACCCATCGGAAATGCAAAAAAACCCAAACCCAAAAAGCAAACAAACCCTGCAAGACCCATTGGAAATGGGGGGAAAAAACCCAAAAAGCAAACAAACCCTGCAAGACCCATCGGAAATGGGGGGAAAAACCCAAAAAGCAAACAAACCCTGCAAGACCCATCGGAAATGGGGGGGGGGGGGGGGACCCAAAAAGCAAACAAACCCTGCAAGACCCATCGGAAATGGGGGGGAAAAAACCCCAAAAAGCGAACAAACCCTGCAAGACCCATCGGAAATGGGGGGAAAAACCCAAAAAGCAAACAAACCCTGCAAGACCCATCGGAAATGGGGGGGGGGAGGAAACCCAAAAAGCAAACAAACCCTGCAAGACCCATCGGAAATGGGGGGAAAAAAACCCCAAAAAGCAAACAAACCCTGCAACACCCATCGGAAATTGGGGGGGGAAAAGCCAAAAAGTAAACAAACCCTGCAAGACCCATCGGAAATGGGGGGGAAAAACCCAAAAAGCAAACAAACCCTGCAAGACCCATCGGAAATGGGGGGGGGGAAACCCAAAAAGCAAACAAACCCTGCAACACCCATCGGAAATGGGGGGAAAAAAAACCCCAAAAAGCAAACAAACCCTGCAACACCCATCGGAAATTGGGGGGAAAAAAGCCAAAAAGCGAACAAACCCTGCAAGACCCATCGGAAACATGAAAAAAACCCAAAAAACAAACAAAGACTGCAAAACCCATCACAGCACAGAAACATAATCCCCCCAGCCCAAAACCACGCTGCAAAACCCACCCAGAACAGGCAGTTTTTAAAAAGCAGAAAGCAGCACCTTACCAGGCAGTCCGAAGCCTCCTCCGAACACACACTCTCTAACCGCTGGGGCGAAAGAGCTACAAAGAAGCAGCCTCTTTGCCACCAACGGTTAGCAGTTTGAACTCCCCGCCTTTTTCCCTGCCTTTTTTCTGATCATAACTCAAAGCTCCAGTCGCAAGTCGAAGCAAAATTTTGTGGCCGGAGCTGGTCGTAACTCGAATTGGTCGTAAGTCGGGATGTTCGTAAGTCGAGGCACCACTGTATTAATTTTACTAAGTAATAAAAGATCAGATGTCAAATGTCTACATACCAGTATGGGAAGACAAGAAATTGTGGCTTCTCTATTCTGCTTTATTCTACATTCAAGCTGAATTCAACAGACATCAACAGAGGTTTGTTGTATTATACGATAAGAACCAATATTTGTGAATGTGTACTGAACAGGTAGATATAGAGAGTATACTACTCTCAGCCAAATCTCTAGAGTGTCATTCACAGTTTATATTGCTAAAATGATTGGTAGAAGCTCAATAACATGCCTCCAACAAGAAATTTGTCTTCTCAGGATTGCTACATTGGTGTAAGCATCTTCTTAGCTAAAGTCGGTCTTCAGTCTTAAAAGCATTCTCACTCACATACTGTTGCATATATTGGTAAAATAACCATTATTCAAATGTATATTTTATTTTCAGGGTAGCTTACAATAAAATGTTAAACAGTGCAACAAAATGGGCACATATAAACAAGCTAAAGCAGCATAAAAGCAATACATGAATCATAATAAAACAAATCAACAATGCTTAAATGTCTGTGACAAGAATGCTTTTGCATAATGGTGAAAAGATTTCGCAGTATTTGTGAAGAGCCTTTAGGAAGAGAATGTTCCTAAATCAAGGCACCATCATTGAAAGGACCCTTCACTTTCTATACCTCAGATGGCAGGGAAATAGGGAAGAAACTCTGACAAGTGCCTCAAAAATACGGGCAGACACATATGAAGACATCTAGTCCTTCAGATATGCTGGCCTGAAGGATTTTAAAATTCAGCAGTTACAGACTCTATATACTCGTTCCTCAACAAGACAGCCCCTTAAGGAGTAAAACAAAACTAGCTCTAATTACAGCTCAAACGTTCTTTCAGGCAAAACCTTAGCAGAAATCTTAAGTAATTATTTAAAAGCACTTCTCTTATGTGTCTTCTAGTTTCACAATAAGGCATGAAAGTGTCATTTTACTGCACTATTTCTCATAATGAGCTATACATCTTTCCTACAAAGACAGAAAACAACATAGCTAATGCAATGACTTATTGATCTAAGTAACTACGTGCTAGTGTTCAATTTCTAGTCTTTTAATAAAAGATCATTGAACTAGGCTTTTAAAATCCAATGATCACAAGGCAGTAATAACCTAGCAACTATATAGAAACACAGCTGGTTTGGCAAACATGTATTACTAGCTATAGAACAAGACAGGAAGAAATAGGCCATTGATGGTTGAAGGTTCAGAAGACTAAAGTATAACGGCAGTCAGTTGGTATGAAGAAGAAACCATTCACATACAGTAACTTCTGTCTATCCTTAAATTCTATTTGTCATTCAGTTTCTCTCTGGGCAATCTGGATGCAGCGCTTTACTAACAGTTTCACTGTTAATATCAAATATAGTGATGTTTGAATTATTGCATTTTCACTTTTGAGAAGTTTCATTTCATTCTTTCCCCAACATGACTTTTTCTCTTTCACTTCTGGAACAAAGCAGGGGGTAATGATGATTACAGCTTTTTTTAAGCAGAATACTATATTCCATCCTTGTATTGGGTTTGGCTTTGGATATTGTGCAAACCATTTAAGTTGTGGGTCAGTATGCTACTGTTATCTGTTTTGTGAGTTGCCATGTTTAATAAGACAATTGTTAGCCTATACCAGTGGTGGCGAACCTTTTTGGGCTCGCGTGACCAAACTGGAAAAAACAAAACAGCGGGCGGTGTGCCGACACGGCGGCAGCAGCAGAACCGGAAGTGGCGGCGGCGGAACCGGAAGTGGAGGTGGAAGGGGGAATTCCAGCACGGAGGTGCCTCAAGACCCCACTCTGGATCCGCTGCCAGCACCAGCTGCTCCGGATCCACCTGCCGAAGCGCCAGCACCGTGGCTGCAGCTGTCTTTTCAGGTTTGTCTGCGCGAGGGGAGTAGCAATCTGGCGACTTATGGCTAGCGTGCCAGCAGAAAGGGCTCCGCGTGCCAGCTGTGGCACGCGTGCCATAGGTTTGCCATCGCTGGCCTATACTATCAGTATGTACATTCCGTCCAGACCCGTATCTACAATTCTACACACAAAGAAGTATACAAAACAAAAGGAGGTAGTCAATCTGGTTCCCTCCAGATGTTTGGAACTAAAATTCTTATAACTGCTGGCCATAATGGTTGTGGATTATGTCAGATGTAATCTGCAGGACACCAGTTTTCCTACCCTTTGTATACAGTATTTGCATGTGAAATTCAGTACTCCTCATGCATCAGATGAAGTGATTTAGAATGCTTACACCATAATAAAATGTGTTTATCTTTAAAAGTGTCACAAAATTATTTGTTGTTCTTTAACTCAAAAGCAATTTCTCTCTAACATTATATTATATATAAATAATGTATATATGCTGTGAACAAGACAAGTGAATGGTTACATATTAATGACAACCATTTTTATTGATCTGCAGATGTGTTTTGGAGAGTTTTACTTAGACGCTAAGATATCTAGGAATCTTACTGAAAACAACTAAGAGGTGTTCAGCTTTAAAAAAAATTAAAAAGATTTTCATTACTTGTGCTCATCACAAGTTCAGATTTAACCAGCCACACTTAAGCTGCATCTCTGCATCCACTTGTGAGGTAATAAATCCCATTGAACATAATGGTTCTTATTTCTGAACAGCCATGCATACTATTGCTCTGGTAGGTATGCTTAACTTATGTTATACAAGTATTTTTTTCTCATTTTTGTAAATCAAAAGTATGTTCCACAAAAGAACAAAACACAAATCTTTCAATTAATTATTTTATCAGGTGGAATTCTCTGGACTGCCTTCATTAGCATGTATATTATGAGAAATTCTGAAATCAGGACCAGCTTTCTTTGAATGAAACTTGTAAACATTTTTCAAATATCTTTTGGAATGGGCAATTCAAAATAAAGCAAAAACTATAATGGTGTACCACATAATGTTAACCTTAGCAATCAATCCAACAAAAAAATAACCATTTGAAAGTGGGGACTGAAAGGGAGAGGTTTCAAAAAGGAGCAAAATGAAAATGTGCTAATGAATGTGTTTCCAATTGATTCAGCCAGTTTGAACATCTATAAAGGATTCACCTAATTTATAAAGTTAGCATATATCTTTTTAAACTAAAAGTATCCATTGAAGTCACAGAGAGAAATCTGCAGGATTCGTTATGAAAATATTCTCATTAACTTTGTTCCCATATAAAGGAACCAATATTTGAAGGTCACTATTCTGCATGTGCTCATCTAACAGCAAGTCGCAATTAATTCAGCAGGACTAACTTTTAAGCAGATATGAATAAGACTACAAAACCATGATCATCAACAGCTTCCTAGATGATGCAAAAAACTAACAGTAGCAAGAAATGCATTTAATGATAAAGACACATATTTCTACCAAGCTGCATCTTCTCTCTAGTCCTTGAACTCAACATCAATTTCACAGGAATGTTAATCCACTATAATTGACTTCTAACTGATATCTCCAAGTCCGAGTACACAAAAGGCTGAATAGAACAATCTGTCTTATCTTTATCCAGTGTTCAGAACTGAGTGTGCATTAGGTTACACATCTTTACCAGTAAACTGGCATAGCTTCATATTTATTGTTAGCCGCCCAGAGTAGACTTCGGTCTAGATGGGCGGGGTATAAATCTAATAAATAAATAAATAAATAAATTCATAGGCTAACAAATCTGCAGCGTCCTAATCTTGCATCTACAAAAACATACTTATATTAACAAGCCGCTGCCACTCCCTTTCTGGACAGCTTCATTTCTATAGATAATATATTTCATTCCCAACTCCCAAGTTAACAGGTTGGAAAAAGTGCATGCTACTGATAAGAGTTAGAAGGACTATATATAAAAAAAACCCAGCCATGCACTTCTGAGTGTTAATTATTAAATATGGTTAAGTGAAAAAAAAACATTTACTCAGGCCATCAGGCAGAAGAATGTTCAAATTATTGACAAGGCCAAAGCAAAACATTCCAGAGTTGCTTAAGCTTCTTCGTACAATCTACTTCATGTCAAAGCAAACCACATAGGTTAACATCATGGTTAAAGTCTATTATATGTATTGATTAGTTCATTTTCCCACTCTAAATCTCAGTGTCAGAACAGCAGCCTGTAAGCACATTCTCTTCTTAAAAGGCATGGTTTCCAGCACACAAATTTAATTGTAGGTGCAAGTACTGTTTCCTAGAAGAAGATAAAAAAAACCCTAGCTTATAGTGAATTATATGAAATGCCACTTCCTCTCAAAAGCCTATAGAAGCAGCCTAGGAATCAAAACCATTCTGATACACAAGAATCTGCTATCTTGCCACCATCACTGAAAACCCAAACAATCCCAAATAACACAGCCATTCCGGGCAAAATCCAGGTTACTTCAAAATTAAAGAGTTAGATGGACTGCAGGTGTTTCACATCAATTTTGCAAAGCATTACTTCTTTTCTAATGGACAGGGTGGAGGACGCACATGCTGTATGTAATGTAAAACCACAGAACAGGAAAAATATTCCCACTCCTGAAGCTGTCTTTTGCACATCATGTACATTTTTCCAGCAAAGGGCGGGGGCCAACCTAACATATAAGGGGAGTGCGGAAGAAAAGGAGAGTAAGAATTAAACGTAAATCTATGTACAAATTTAGTGGTTCAGTGAACAGGTAGCCAGCACTTTTTCGGTTGGCATGCATTTCCTGGCGCTGTGGGAGCAAGCGGGAGAGAGTATGATTTTTGCCACCAAATGTCCAGTTATCTTAACAGGTGTAGGAAGGATTCCCCCCAATACCACCTGCACGAATGTTGGGGGGGGGGGGGGAATGAAGAAGAGCAGTGAATCAATGGAGGGAGAGAAACCTCCCGCCAAGTCGACAGCAGGAGACCGTCCCGCGCCACTTTCTCCTCCCTCTCCCTTCCTCTCGCCCAGCAAAGCCAGGATGCTCTTCCCCAGGCAGAAATCCCCCCTCATTTACCTGGCCCCGGGAGCGGCGCTGCCCAGTCACCCCCAAGCCTCGCACTCCAGAGACACACCACAAGCCAGCCCAGCAGCACGCGGCGGTGCTTCAGCTTGTGGCTGCCGAGGGGAACCCTCTCCCCGCCAGGGCTGCAGCTGCTACAAACTCCAACACCCCCTCAGAGCCCGGCTCTGGAGGCCGCCATCTTCGCTTGGGCAGGGAAGCCGCCCTCCCCCGCGCAGGCGCAGGAGCCGCGGCCCAGCGTGTCACGGGACGCGTTCAGCTGATCGGTAGTTGCCGCGCCCCTCCTTCCATGGCCCGGAGTCGGAGTGTCTTCACCTCCTCGCCTTCCCTTGTCAAGGAACGAGGACATGCGCAGAGCGAAGAGCCGGAGGGGGGGGGGTGGCATAAGTTCTATGGCTTCTAAAGAGCGAGAGAGCGCGCGCCCATGTTAAAAAAAAAGAGGGGGAGGGGGCGTTAATCATCATTATCACCTTAGAACTGCAGAGCTGGAAGGGACCCTGTGGATCATCGAGTCCAGCCCCTGCCAAGGAGGCACAGTGGGGAATCGAACTCCCAACCTCTGGATGGGGTTTTTTTTTTGGGGGGGGGAGGAATGGGGCAGGATGGTGCTGCAGTCTTTTATGCCAGAATTGCATGAAAAGCTTCCTATTTTATGGGCAACCAGGAGCTCTTGGGCAGCATGAAGTTAGATGAAGAGTAAGAGGCTTTTGTCTGCATTCATTTAGGCAGTTTTTTTTGTTTCTGACATGCGTTTTGTTATAAATTTCCAGGCTTTCATGATATGAACAGTTAAAACAACAAAATACAAACTAAGATCAAATGTGGGGGGAAAATTGGAGTACCGGAAGAGACTGTGAGGCTCTCTGGTCAGGCTTTCTGACTCAGCCCTGACTGTTGAGCCTAGCACACAAATCATGTCATAAGTGGATTAATTGTTGCTTGCCTCAATATTTGTGGCCCTCAAAATACTGTTGGATTACAACAACCATCATCAGCCCCGGCCAGCTGATCCAAAAGTCTGGGAAATGGAACTTCTGTCCAGCAACATCTGGAGAGCTGTAAATTCCACACCTCTAGATCAGAGAGACCAGCATAATTTGAAAGCAGGGACTCTGCAGCTTTGTATCTCTGACCCCAGTGTTGCGTGAACTATTCCCTCTTTAATGCAATTTTTACAGCCAATAAGGTACTATCTGGAGAAAGCATGACAGAGAGATTCCTGAGAATGAATCCTTGTCAGCTGGTGAATGACAAATTATGACAGATGTTTTTCTTTGGAAAGGTTACTCATAAAACATTCTTTAGAGTTGTATTCTAGGAATATGTGACGGGTAATTCACCATAAACTGGGCATTGTTAGCCTGACTCCAGGATGTTGATTTGTTACCAAGGGGTCCCAACCTCAGATCTGTTTCTTTATGTATGTTTTATACAGATGTGTGTACTGTGGGCCTGGATCCCAAATCCTTTAATTACATAACAATGTCCCTACTATAAGTAATCTCATAACTATAAATGGCAGATCAGTGATAATTTCCTCCTTTGGTTTGTAAGTATGTGTGTAGGATTCTGCAGATCACAGGTAAATTGTCTTCATTGCAGTCAGGGTCAATAATGTTATTTTCGTTAAGTTCTGTTCACCTTAAGGCATATACTTAGAAACAAGTGGGATTTGTTCTGGCAATAACTTATGAATATTTGTGTTAAACCTTAATTGTAGACAAAATAGCAACACCTAAAATACTGAACAGGGCAGGAGTATAACAATGCAACGTTTTACACAGATATTGAGAAGTAAATTCTATTGAGTTCAATGGGGCTTACTCCCAGGTGTGATCTTGCATTACAAACTAAAGGCCATGGTTTTCCATTTCTAACTCTTTTAAAATGCAAAACATTACAAAGCAACAGTATTTTAATATTTGCAACCTCGTAAAATGAGATGGCACAAATTTAAAAGTTTTTGTTATTGTACATCTTTGCTTATAGTATTTAATTTGGCTCTGGGTTGATGCATGTTGAAAAATAAGGGGAAATGATAGAGTTATTTTGTGCTTCAGCTGTCTGTGAATAAATATCAGTTTAAAAGGTTTTTTTTTTCCTGCTTTCCATCTGTGCCCTGACCGTCCAGGCCTTCCATTTGGTCATGTAAACTAAACAACTAGTGTCTTATCTCTTAGTTCTCTAAGTGAAACCCACAGAACTTTTCATTGCCTTTGAAACTGGTAGAAGGATAGTATTGGTGTTGCGACAAGCCTGAATTTCTCAACCCAGCTACAAGATGACTTCTGCATCTTGCATTAAGTTTACATTATTGCTTACTTATTGGAGGAAATGAAGCCACAGCATCTGGCTAACAACTATAGGTGTAAATGTATATCTTGAAACACTTTTCTTCATTCCCTCTGCAGTCTTAATCTTGGGGATTAACAATACAGCATCCCACCAGATTTGTAAACTTCTTGTTTCTTTCCCTCATTCCCTCATTTTAGTATAATTTAACCATCTGAACCATTTCTAGAGGACTTGCATACAAACATACTTTGGTGATAATCTGGTTGCTCTTAATCAAGATATTACCTAACTCTGCTTTGTCATCATGAGACACTAGTATTTTGCTTTCTTGTACAAACGAGGAACAAACAGGCAATTTTCTTATTCCACCTGATATGGAGTTTCTTTAACACAAAAGTGACTGAACTAAAGCTCAGATATAAATTGGTTTACATCAGACACCTGTAGAAGACATGAGGAATACACCACAAACATTTTTGGCACATGGGATGTTTTTCCCGTATTATTAAAATAGAACCATGGCCTGGAAGAATATTGTTATCATACCAGTTGTTTTAAAAAAATATATCAGGGTAGCATGATTAGTTTGGACACTTTAAAATATATTAGGCTCAGAGAACATGAATGGGCCAAAACCAACCAATAAGCGTTTTGGATGATCTGAATACGGGTATTCAAATATTGTTGAACACTTAATCCCTATCTGTCCCTGCCAGTCTAGCTAGTGGTGAAGGATGATGGAAGCAGTAATTCATTAACATTGGGAATTAACACATTGTCTATCCTTGCTCTGGTTTGTTATTTAATAAGGGTTATCTTGTACGTACGTATGTATGCATGTATGTATACCTATTTATATGGGTTAAATCTAATTTTTATTCTGAGCTAGAGCAGACGAATGGGACTTAAGTCAACAATTATACAAGCCCTATATATTCAATGGGTCTACTATAGTTAGGACAAAGGGTTGGAGGTAGGCCATGAAGAATATGGTATGGGTTATTTAGAAATTATAATTTTTGTAGTCTGGAATAATACTTGTTCTCTTGTCTAATCATAATGTGCTTTCTTATTTAAAACAATCTATTATGTCTTCAGTTGTAGTCTGCTGTGTGATGTATGTATAATTTTACTCCATTATTAAAAAATAAACTGATAGTTTTTGAATGCGTTGGCAATAATGGGTCTTGGAGTGTGTTTGTGCATGCGGAAATCACATCTGAAACTCAACAACTCCTTGTATGTTGGTATATACTTGTTTTTTGTCCTTACTGTAGAATTTCATTAACTTGTTTTCTTGATATAGAAATTCCACTTTCCATCTTGAAATGCAGCCATCATAAACATTTGTGATTAGAAAGGAAAAGTGCCTTCCAACACCAGTCTAATCAAGCTCACCCCTGTTTTAGAGTTGCTTGTTTCATCAATTAGCAACAGCTGAGCACAAGATTCATAGAACAGAGCAAAAAGCATCCAACTCAGCTGTGCATAGTCTACCCTCCTCATAGCTCCAGGTGAAGAGGAGATTCCTCAAGATCTCCCCCCAGTTGTTTCCAAAAGAAAAGCAATTCACGTAGTCTAAACCGGGCTCTCGAAACAGAGTTCATCTGCCTTTGTTTGGCCAATGCAGTGAGATTCTGCAGGTCAGTTCTCTGGGCTGGTGGACAAGAAAAACATAAACATACTTTCATCAGCTTGATTGCATTCTGAAAATAAAAAGTAATCAGCTAGGATAATAATGTCACCCTTTATTTTACTTTTGCTAAATTTTACTCTTGAATAACTTTCATTGGATTTATTGTCAGGAAAGGAGAGTATGTTCATTTGTAAATTACAGAATTGCTGGTAGAATTATAGAAAGGGAGAAAGATAACTGCCTACATCCCTGAATAAGGTATAGTAAAAGTTTTAATCACTACAAAAAAGTATATTGTCTTCCATTTTGCATATCTGTGAAACAGGATTTCAGCCACTGTATCACACTGTATACTGTCATGGACAATGTATTAACATCTGCTTTTGAAAATCAAAGTGCCACTTTTCTGGAGGGAAAGAGAGAGAATGATCGTCTAGGTACACTGGTACACAGACACCCACCCTTAAATTATGAGGATGAAGGAATCTTCTTGTCTGAACCTTTCTGGTTTGGTAGAAGACTTTATAGTCCTGAACTATTGCAGAAGTATCTTGGCAGAGTAGTAGAGCACAGACTTTGCATAAAGGTCAGACTATGTGTTACATTAAACCAGAGTTTGGAAGTGTTCCTTTTTTGGACCACAACACCAAAAACTCCTCAGTAAGGAATTCTAAGATTATGACCCAAATAAAGTAATTTTTATAACCCCTTGTGTTAAGTGAGGCATTTGTTAGTTACCCATGCTCTTTGTGCAGTTGTGAATAGTAGGTGCTATTTTCGGTGCTGCCAATGCAGGATCAGAACTGTAACACAGCTGGTGGGGGAGGTTCCTCTTTTGCCACTGCCCTCCCCAATAAATTCCCCCCACAGCTGTTGTTATGTAGTTCCAAGAAAAGCTTTTGTCGTTGTGAGTCCAGTAAGGAAGAAAAGGCACTTCTGTAGAGTAGATAGTAGCAAATGAAAATAGACAAATAGTCTCACCTGTTATAAGCAGAATTTTAAAAGGTTACTTTTTTGGATTTTATTTTACAGGCAGAATCTCCCAGAATCACGGGGGGAGGGATTTGGACAGGTATTGTTGAAAATGCATGTTCCAAGTTGGGGTGTAAAATAGCTTTCTCTGTTGTTACTCCAGCTTGAACCTTACTTTCCAGATAGAGCAAGGCTATGTGAGACAGTCACCCTCAAGGTCAGAGTGGCTTACCTTTTCAACAGGAACACATGGAGATGTGAGGGCCCTCTTGCCTTTCCCCCTTATTATAAAAACAGTCCTTTTATGTTGTGAAAGAGAAGACTGACAAGCAAGGGAGGAGAAAGGCGTGGTAGAAAATGGTTGGTGCACCAACAGTTTTAGTGACCAATGGGGCAGCACATTTTCGCTTGTGTGGTATGCCCCTCAAAACTGAGAAAAGGCAGCACAGTCGATTTCTAATCTACACAGAGGCAGGGAAATACATGCTACTTTGTTTCTGTTTCCTGAGCACTGTTCTGTTTCCTGAACATTGTTGCTGTAAACCCAGCCCTGTAACCGGATGAAACACCAAATATAGAAGAAGGCATTCCTGCTACAGGAAGAAAAGGAAGTGAGGAGGATGAGGCGTTGCTGGTGGCACTGTACTATTTCGTTCTAAGAGCAACAAGTAGCTCTCACCATAGGGAGTCAGTAAGCAAATACAATTAATGGTTGACCTCACCTGTTTGTCTGTCTCACAGGAAATGTGATCCTTTTCCCTTCCCCTTGTCTTCAACACAATGCCCATCAACCCTTCAAAAGCGATATATAAACATTGATCAATACCTGCTGGGGCATAACTGGAATGGTATATGACAGTCTTCCTCCACCTGCCATCTTTTGGTCCTCTTGTCATTCCAAGGCAGCCTTGCTGGATGATGGGTGTTGTAGTCTAACACATCTGGAGGATGTTAGATTGGAAAAGGTGCAAGGTGAGTCGGTTCTACTGTACTGCAAGCCAAGTGGCATTGACACAAAATGGGCCATTCAAATCTTAGCTGTGATGGCAGTAGGATATCAAAAAATTAGCTGAGGAGGAAAGGTGAGGGCTTCTATTATTGCTTTTCAACACAAAACTGTGAAGTGGGGAAAGCTTTTAGATTAGATTTTTTTAATTTCTATATTATTATCTCTAATTGACATAAAAATTGCATGGTAATATTTGACATAAAATTGGAGAGCAATTAAGGAGTAAGTCTAATGAGTAGCGGTTAAAATTAAGGAATGGCAAAATGTTCAATAGTTGGTAGGGCAATTTTTATAGCTTATTTAAAGTAGAACGAGGAGGTAGACCAGCCCTATTCAGGCATTATGGAACCTAGCATTCAGGACATGCTTAGAGGGGAACACTTACTTACCTGTGTCTCCTCTATCACTTTCTTTGCACTTTCAGTGTAGTCTGACAAAGAAACTCACTTGACTTTGAGCCAAGAACCTTGGAAATCCTAAGTTCTTGCTCGCATATAGAGTCTCCATGCTAGCAGGAACCTTTCCTCTTCAGATCTGGCACTGAAAGAGTGAAGAAAATGACAATGGGAGTGGGACTAGGTGCTCCCTTTTAAGTGTGTTCAAGATGCTGGATTTTAAATAGGGTTACAGTGACACCTCCATTGGGGAGGATTTCAGCAATGATGGACTGGCATCCATCAGAAAGCCAATATCTTGAGTACTTGTTCAACTACTTCACTGGGCAATGAAGCATATGGTTACTGTAAGTTATGGGCAGGTTTATATTTATTTTTCTTTAAGCCAAGGGTGGCCCTCCCAGTGTCTCTGGCCTATCATTTCAAATAGCCTATGGTTCTAATGGGATGGTGGGAAACATCCGGATGGCTTGCAGTTGCCCACTTCTGCTTTAAAGTTGTTGAATTGTCATTTATAGGCTGAAATCCTCTTACTTGGTGTAAGAACATTCATAATTTTCAGTCCATCCTAGCCAGTAAATAAAGAGTCCTTCCTGCAATTCTCAGGGGCACATGAGCATGCTGGCTTGGTGTGTGCACACACCTCCAAGCATCGTGGCAGGGATTTTTTATTTACCAATTGGGAACAGAATGAAAGTTACAGACCTTCTTATGCTAAGCAACATGAATTCAGCTCTAGTGTCGTTTTTGATCAGACCAGTCACATTTCAATAAGCTGTGATCTGGCAGCACACATTTTTTCATAAGAAAATGAAGAAATTGCTCATTTGCAATAGGTTTTCCCTCTTTGTCAGAATAACTGTATGAAGCCACAAAAGCAGGATGTTGCAGAAGTACAGAATGATGACTCAGTGGAGAGATACCAGATCCTTCTGTGCAGCTACTATTCAATGGCAAGAGAGAGACTCTGCTGATTAGACAGAAAACAAACTGAAACCAGAGCTTGCCAAAAGTTCCAAGTTCACATGAACTCATCCCATATAAACAGCTTCCTTTGATATACATAAGCAAACAGTGCTTCAGATCCATGATTTACATATGTTCAGATACTGTAGTATTCTCTAATTATCAGTTTCAAGAGGGTAGCCTCTATCCACCAAGCTTCATGCCTTTCATGATTCAGGAATTATTCTGTCCCATTCCTCAAAAAGTGGATGTGGCTTGTCACCATTAGCCACAGATTAGTTAACTCTGAGGCCAGTAGAGGCTGATGAGCATTCAAGTTGCTTGTTTAAATAGCCGTAACAATTTAATGAGTTTGACTTCTCAGGGTGCTTTTTAAAATTAAAAATGTTAATGTTTTCAATTGTTCGTAACTTTTCGGTTCCTGTAGGAAAGGCAAGTGGAGGAGGTGAAGATATAGAGATGAGGTAATTGTACATGGGATTATTTCAGGAAGGGGGGATTTGGGATCATCTTAATGTTTTTGCAGGTCCCATCATCTTTCAACAATGACAATGCTGGATAAAGATGTCCAGTGACAGTGGAATGTGTGCATGTGCACATGTTTTCTAACCCTGGTATGTTCCCACTTGATACTGGCAGCTCAAGAAAACTATGCCTAATTATTATCTGAGATGTGTCCTCTTTTGGTGATTGACTATAGGCTACCAATGTGAGGAGCTCTTGAATCCATGTGAGATGTTCATGGTCTTCTGGTTTTGTATGTGTATTGCTTCCAAGGCAGTTCTATCTAACTAATCTCCATATTCATGATAAATGGCCCATGTTCATTCTGAACCTTTACTTTTGAATTAGAAACAAAGTGAAGATTAGGACCCCCTTCCCTCAGCTCCTGGCATTAGTAGGAAGTGAGCAGATCCCCATTCCTACCTAATAGGCATCTGTATCTCAAAACCGTACCAAATGTGTGTGCAAGTTATCACCACTATACAACCTTTAATGTGCCAGTCTCATCTGATTTTGAAAGCTAAACAGGGTCAGGATGGTTTGCTGCTTGGATGGTAGACCACAAATAGGTCGCAGAGATCTCAGTGTTAGGGCTCGGAAAGGAACCTCCCTGAACCTCTGAGGAACCACTGCGACAGTGATTCCACTTTTGCTGGGGTAATGAGTCTGTTTAGTCTGAGCTTTAAAAGTGCTATCCAAGGTGCTGGACCCTATCCTAAAACAGAGTGAGCTCACCAGATAGCTGCCTTAGGGTTCAAACTCAAACCCAGAATGATTTAGCCCCTATCCCGCAATCAGAGTCTTCTACAACTGATCCAGAGTTGACCATAGTGACCTAGATGAACCCATGGTTTAGCTCAGTATAAGACTTCCTGTGTTATTTCTTATAAGTTATAATGTCACATAAGCTCCATTTAACCCAAGTCCAACTCTTACACTGTTCAGTACAGAGAACAGGTAGCGTGTTTGGCTTCCACTATTAGCTAAACGGGTCATGTAAAAGTAGGAGAGTCTGCTGTGTTGTAAGCTGTTTCTAAGTTGCTGTCCACTGTGCCTAGATCACATTTGTATTAAGAAACAAGTAAATAAAATATTATAGAATTTATTAATAAGTAAAACTTGGTTCATTCTCTTGTACTGCAGCCTCTCTTTAAAATTACCTAGTTTTATAGGTAACGTTCATAAACTTAGTATGGGTACCTAGGCATACATAAGGATGTACTGGTACTGTCTTTCAGACGTCAGTGAGGGTAGCAGGCTTTTTATCCACAGCAATAAATAAAAGGGATTCATAGGCTTTCTGGAGTCTTAATGGAAAATGTGCCTTACAGTGAATGAAGATATTAGACTTTTATTTTGTATTCACCAGTCTCTGAGGCATGTAGGGCCATAGGGTAACCTATTAAAACCCAGTAATTATGCTAGTTTCAGTTGTAAGTTACAACAAGCACAGGACAAAAAATATATTTATCCTGTGAGATAAATATCATCATTATTTTCCTGTTGGGATCTGAGGCCAAGAATCTCAGCTGTTTACACAATAAGAGATAACTCTTAAGTAAACATCTCTTGTAGCATCTGGGGCTGTTTGGTTTTGTCAACAAGTGCCTTAAAATGAAATGAACGAAGTGCTTCAGGATTCAGAATTTTCTGCTTATTGAACACTGCAAGGTCAGATTCCATTACACAGGATGCAGCTCCCCATGTGTACTTTTACATAAGAGTAAGCATTGGGATCTGATCCAAAAGGAAACACCATATATAGGAAGAGAGTTTTAATCCTTCCTGACCAAGCTGCAAATTTGCTCCCTTTCCAGAAGTAGATACAGTGCACATCCAAGATAACAAAATGAGTGGTATTTAAAGCTACCAAATTTGAACTGATCATGTCTGTGGACTATAAACTATTCAATTCTTTTTTTAAAAAAACCCTCCACTTTATGAATGTAGGATAGATCCACGATTCAAAACAGCAGGGAATGGCCGAATATTGCTGCACAACATCGTGCCCATGTTCCCAGCAGGAAAAAGGATGCCAAACTGAACATGGCAAAGGGCAGCCTGAATGTTGACAACACCCATGTCAACAGTCAAGATCCCTACAGGTACCCTCTTGTGCTCACCTCCATTTGAAAAATACCCTGACAATTACTTTGCATTTAGGTAAGAAGTGGTTAACTGATGAAAAAGGTGTCAGCTTCTGGGATATCCCCCTATTTGATGTCTGTTTGGGAATGGTAGTGAGCATTGCCCATCCCCACCCTAGTAGTATATTGCCATCCCTATTTAAGTTTAATCATGCCATGAGTTGAATGCCAGATCTGTATCCAATAAGTACCAGCTGATCTACGATTTTATTCTGGAGGAGGATGCAGATCTGGCCTGCGTAACCAAAACTTGGATGGGCAGTGATGGGGGTATTCCTCTGTCCCTTGCCTGTCCTCCCGGTTATGCTGTCCAACAGCAGGGTAGACCAGGGGGGCGGGTGTGTGTGTGTATGGCCATTGTTTATAGAAACACTCTGGAGGTAGTTAAGCTTTCTGCTGTAGCGACGCCTGGTCTGGAGGCCCCCCACATGTCGTTTGGGGCTAGTGATGGTATTGGGATCTTGCTGGCATACTGTGCTCCCCACGATCCAGCCATTTCCTTGCCAGAGCTGGCAGACTTCATCTCCGCGGCTTTGTTGGGATCCCCGAGGCTACTGGTCTTGGGTGATTTCAACATCCATGCGGAGGTGGAGGTTTCCGGTCCGGCTCTTGAGTTCTTGGAAACCATGACTTCCTTGGACATGTCCCAACATGTTAACGGCCCCACCCACGTGTCTGTCCCCTTGTCATGGTCGGATCACCAACTAATAAAATGCAACCTTACAGTGGCTCCCCCCCCCACCCGTGGGGAGCAGGGACATATTTTAATGCTCCGCCCTCGCAGGCTACTGGATCCCATAGGATTTCAGGACTCCATGCGAGGGATACCGATTGATCTGGCTGGCGCTCCTGTCAAGGCTCTGGTTGATGGCTGGTTCGCCACCACCACCAGGGCTGTAGTCATGATAGCTCCTAAACGTCCTCTCCGTTGCAGAGCTCGACCAGTGCCCTGGTTTAACTAGCAGCTGAGAGCTATGAAGCAGAACAGGAGAAGACTGGAGAGCATTTGGAGGCAGAACCCGACAGAAAATAACCTAAAAGCTGTTAGGATCATGTCCAACCTTTACCTTTCTAAGATAAAGGCTGTAAAGAAAGCTTACTTCGCTGTCCGGATAAGCGAAGCTTCCAACCAGCAGACGGAATTATTCCGCATAGTACACGATCTATCTGGAATTGGTCACAGTGATTGGCCTCCCCCTAGTATCTCACCTGACCAATTTGCAGCATTTTTTAAAGCTAAAGTGGAGGCCATCCGCCGGGACCTAACCCCCTATTTGAAACCAGTAGATTGAGCGGAGACACCCAGCGCACTGTCTTGTCCGATGAGAATTACTCACTTTCAGCCAGTGACGGCACTTGAGGTTGACAAGGTACTTGATCGCTGCTGTGCCACCACCTCCTCCCTTGACCCTTGCCTGGCCTGCCTAATCAAAGCGGCCAGGCCTGTGACAACTGAATGGGCCACTGCAATAATTAATGGGTCTCTCCAGGAGGGCAGGGTTCCCCTTGCCCTCAAGGAGACACTCATTAGGCCCATTAGGAAGAAACCGAGCTTGGCGGCGGACAACATTGGCAATTATAGGCCCTTTGCCAATGTTTCTTTCCTTAGCAAGGTTGTAGAGAGGGTGGTGGCCGATCAGCTTCAGGCTCTCTTGGATGAAACCAGTGCCCTGGATCCATTCCAGTTGGGCTTCAGGCTGTGTCATGGTACAGAAATGGCATTGGTCACCATGCTTGATGACCTACTGAGGGAGACTGATAGGGGCAAAATGTCCTTGTTGGTTATCCCTTATATCTCAGCCGCCTTTGATACTGTCGACCACGGTATCCTCCTGGGACAGCTTTCCGAGTTGGGGATTGGTGGCCTGGCTCTTGCCTGGCTCCAGTCCTTCTTGGAGGGCCATTCCCAGAGAGTTCATCTTGGAGAGAATGTATCGGCCCCGTGGCTCCTCAGTTGCGGGGTGTTGCAGGGCTTGATCATCTCTCCAATGCCGTTTAATATCTATATGAGGCCACTGGGAGGTTCATCCGGGGTGTGTGGTGCTTTGTGTCATCAGTACACTGATGACACAAAGCTCCACATCTCCTTTTTCCCAACAGTGGATGCCGTTGCGTCCCTTGAGCGCTGCCTGGGGGCTGTACTGCAATGGATGCATGAGAATGGACCGAGGCTGAACCCAGATAAGACAGAGGTCTTGAGGGTGGGAGCCCCTCCTATCAGTGGTTTGAGAAGCTCCCTCTCTTTTTTGGGGGGGGCAACTCTCACCACAAAGAGTGTGGCCCGCAGCTTGGGGGTCTATCTTGACCCAGTGCTTACCATGGAATCCCAGGTAGCGTCTGTGGTCTGCACAGCCCATCTACATCTTCGGCGGATTGCCCAGCTGTGCTCCTATCTTGATGTCGGGGCGCTCACCACTCTGGTCCATGTGCTCGTGGTCTCGAGATTAGACTGCTGTAATGAGCTCTACGTGGGGCTGCCCTTGAGATTGATGCAGAAACTACAAATGGTCCAGAACACAGCTGCCAGACTATTAACTGGGGTGAAAAAATATCATCATATTTCCCCCACTCTGGCGGCCTTACACTGGTTGCCCATTCTTTTCTGCATTGACTTCAAGGTATTAATGCTTACATATAAAGCCCAAGGGACGTGGTGGCGCTGCGGGTTAAACCACAGAAGCCTCTGTGCTGTAAGGTCTATAGATCTGCAGCTGTAAGATCGAATCCACGTGACGGAGTAAGCGCCCGTCGCTTGTCCCAGCTCCCGCCAACCTAGCGGTTCGAAAGCATGCAAATGCAAGTAGATAAATAGGGACCACCTCGGTGGGAAGGTAACAGCGTTCCATGTCTAAGTCGCACTGGCCATGTGACCACGGAAGATTGTCTTCGGACAAAGGCTAGCTCTATGGCTTGGAAACGGGGATGAGCACCGCCCCCTAGAGTCGAACACGACTGGACAAATTGTCAAGGGGAACCTTTACCTTTACCTTTATAAAGCCCTAAATGGTTTAGGACCTCAATACCTGGCACAGCGCCTGCTCCCACCTAGCTCTACTCGTGTCACTCGATCTAGCAAGGCTGGGCGGGTGAGGGGCTTGACCCCGAGAGAGGCCCGGAAGGAGAGAACTAGAAACCTGGCCTTCTTGGCAGTGGCCCCTCGCCTCTGGAACATTTTGCCCCTGAGATTCACCTGACACCCTTGCTGGGAGTTTTCAAGAACAAGCTGAAGACTTGGTTCTTCAGGCAGACCTTCCCCCCCTCCATCACTTAGTTCTCTGTGTTTTCCCATCTTGGACTCTGCTCATCTCTCTTTTGTTCTGATATTGTCTGTTTTAATTCTTGGTTTTATATTGCTCGGATTGTAACCCGCCCAGAGTAGATTCATTTAGAATCTAGATGGGTGGGGTAAAAGCCGAATGAATGAATGAATGAATGGGAAAAGGAAAGAAAAAGGGTAAGGGACTAACTTTTGTTTTTTATTTTCTTACACATATACACTACTAGATAGCCATGTCTGGGAGATACAGCTAAACAGGATGAGCATCAGAATTCCAACTGTTGCTAAAGGTACCCTTTGTCCCCAAGCAGTCCCCCTTTCCTGTGTACTACCTAACAGGAATTAAAACAGTATTCAAGGGACAGTAAGGAATCCCCTTTCCTGTGCTTTGTTCTCACTTCTTTAACTGCTTTGCCATGCAGTTGTCCTTCCCTTGTAATGACATCTTGACTGCATTGATAGGTAATGTCAGGTCGCCTGAATGTTCATCCACATCACAGTTTAGATTGGCAGTCACAAGATCTCACAAGTGACTTATGTGCTGTCTTATCTACAGTTTAAGGAATTAGAGCATTGCAAGTTGATTCCAAAAGTTTTTTTTTAATTTCAGCATAACATTTGTGAGATTTGTTAAGCAGAAAAAGAGTGGCTTACAGTCATCCACACAGCTTGTGTGAAAGATCTAGCTAAAGATATACCACGCCAGATAGATAAAAAACTGGAACAAGTGATTCTCAAGATGGATGGCGTGATAAAGGAATGTCAACAGATTGGGAAGGACATGAAAACAGTCCAGGGGGAGATACAAGGGCTGAAGGCAAGCATGGTAAAAATTGAGGACAGAGTAAAATGAACGGAAGATTGATCAAAACAGAACGAAGGGACAATAAAGATACAGTAACAGAGGATGGATGATTTGCAAAAGAAAATGATTTATTTGGAAGATAGCTCAAGACGTAACAACATCAAAATAATGAACTTTGAGCTGCAAAAGGGAGCTGACCTTAAACAGGAAGTGGTGACCTGGATAAATTTTATAATGAAATCTCAGCATGTGTCTGAAGAAGATATAGAGATAATTCATTTTGTTGGGAGCCCCAGAAATAAGAGGCCAAGACCTATAATATTGAAATTTTTTAATTATGTCAAAAAAGAACAATTTCTTAAGGTCACCAAGACAAAACCGGGGCTACTAGTTTACAGGTCAAATCCCATACAGATTTATCAGGATGTAAGCAATGAATCAATCCAGTGGGAAAAAATGATAAAACCCATTACATCAGTCCTAATTAAGAATGGACTGAGATACAACTGGGGTCATCCAGTTGTTTAAAAATATGGAAAGATGGAGTCCTCTTCAAAATCTCTTCCTTTGAAGAAGGCAAGGACTTGTTACACTTGTTACACACAACTAACAAAGCAAAGCAGCACGCTTTGCTTTGTTAGTTGTGTGGGGCTTTTGGCAAGAACACCAAGAAGACCAAGGTGCAGGCAAGTAGACCTGTAAGGAGTAAAAATACGAGAGAGAAGAGACCTGGGCTGAGAGGAACCATCTGAAGTTTGATGACTCCCCCTCCCCCCGCCCCTTTTGGTGTTTTTTGGGGTTTTGTTTTGTTTTATGGTGAGGGAGAAGAGGAAGGATTGATTAAGAGATAAGAATTATAAAAGGGCAATAAATAAGTAAAATAAAGAGAGGAGGGTATTAGGGGGGGAAAAAAGTAGGGTAGAATAGGTAAGGTGAAGGTTCCCCTTGACATTTAGTCCAGTTGTGTCTGACTCTAGGGGGCGGTGCTCATCCCCGTTTCCAAGCCATAGAGCCATTGTTTGTTCATAGACTGTTTCCGTGGTCACATGGCCAGCGCGACTAGACACGGAAAGCCGTTACCTTCCCACCGTGGTGGTGGTACCTATTTATCTACTTGCATTTTTACATGCTTTCGAACTGCTAGGTTGGCAGAAGCTGGGACAAGCAATGGGAGCTCACTCCTTCGCGTGGATTTTATCTTACAACTGCTGGTCTTCTGACCTTGCAGCACAGAGGTTTCTGCGGTTTAACCCGCAGCAGCACCACGTCCCTAAGGTAGAATAGGAGTGAGAATTTGGCTGGGGTTTGGACTGGTGGGGGTGGCGTCTCCCCCCCGGAGCTCGCGTTGAACCTTACTACATCACGGGGAATTGAGGGGAGAAAAAGAGGTTATTTGTAGGGTGGAGGGATAGGGATAGGGGATTGGAAAGTGTATTATGTGAATTTGTGTTTTATACTTTTTTTGTTTTGTGGGGTGCACGACGGGACCTAAAAAAAGATGGGATATAGAACGGATATGGGGAAAAACATAAGGGTGGCTTCTTTAAATGTGAAAGGCCTAGGGTCTGTAACAAAGAGAAAAAGAATAGAAGCGTTATTGAAGAAGGATAAGGTGGAGATTATTTACTTACAAGAGACTCATTAATCAAAGGATGGAGTTACTGAACTGAAACTTCAAAATATACATATTTATGAAAAAGGATTTGGGACTACCAAATCCAAAGATGTAGCAATATTGATCTCTAAACACTGTGAATTTGTGGTAAAAGAAGTAGTAAAAGATAGTAATGGTAGGTATTTAATAATACAGGGATTAATGGGGGAAGAAGATTGTTGTTGTTGTTTAGTTGTTAAATTGTGTCCAACTCTTCGTGACCCCATGGACCAGAGCACGCCAGGCCCTCCTGTCTTCCACTGCCTCCCGGAGTTTGGTCAAATTCATGTTGGTAGCTTCAATGACACTGTCCATCCATCTCGTCCTCTGTCGTCCCCTTCTCCTCTTGCCTTCACACTTTCCCAACATCAGGGTCTTTTCCAGGGAGTCTTCTCTTCTCATGAGATGGCCAAAGTATTGGAGCCTCAGCTTCAGGATCTGTCCTTCCAGTGAGCACTCAGGGTTGATTTCCTTCAGAATGGATAGGTTTGTTCTCCTTGCAGTCCAGGGGACTCTCAAGAGTCTCCTCCAGCACCACAATTCAAAAGCATCAATTCTTCGGCGGTCAGCCTTCTTTATGGTCCAGCTCTCACTTCCATACATCGCTACTGGAAAAACCATAGCTTTGACTATGCGCACCTTTGTTGGCAAGGTGATGTCTCTGCTTTTTAAGATGCTGTCTAGGTTTGTCATCGCTTTCCTCCCAAGAAGCAGGTGTCTTTTAATTTCGTGGCTGCTGTCACCATCTGCAGTGATCATGGAGCCCAAGAAGGTAAAATCTGTCACTGCCTCCATATCTTCCCCTTCTATTTGCCAGGAGGTGATGGGACCAGTGGCCATGATCTTAGTTTTTTTGATGTTGAGCTTCAGACCATTTTTTGCACTCTCCTCTTTCACTCTCATTAAGAGGTTCTTTAATTCCTCCTCACTTTCTGCCATCAGAGTGGTATCATCTGCATATCTGAGGTTGTTAATATTTCTTCCGGCAATCTTAATTCCGGCTTGGGATTCATCCAGTCCTGCCTTTTGCATGATGTATTCTGCATATAAGTTAAATAAGCAGGGAGACAATATACAGCCTTGTCGTCCTCCTTTCCCAATTTTAAACCAATCAGTTGTTCCATATCCAGTTCTAACTGTTGCTTCCTGTCCCACATATAGATTTCTCAGGAGATAGATAAGGTGGTCAGGCACTCCCATTTCTTTAAGAACTTGCCATAGTTTGCTGTGGTCCACACAGTCTAAGGCTTTTGCACAGTCAATGAAGCAGAAGTAGATGTTTTTCTGGAACTCTCTGGCTTTCTCCATAATCCAGCGCATGTTAGCAATTTGGTCTCGAGTTCCTCTGCCCCTTCGAAATCCAGCTTGTACTTCTGGGAGTTCTCAGTCCACATACTGCTGAAGCCTACCTTGTAGGATTTTGAGCATCACCTTGCTAGCGTGTGAAATGAGTGGAATTGTACGGTAGTTGAAGCATTCTTTGGCACTGCCCTTCTTTGGGATTGGGATGTAGACTGATCTTTTCCAATCCTCTGGCCACTGCTGAGTTTTCCAAACTTGCTGGCATATTGAGTATAGCACCTTAACAGCGTCATCTTTTAAGATTTTAAATAGTTCAACTGGAATGCCATCACCTCCACTGGCCTTGTTGTTAGCCATGCTTTCTAAGGCCCACTTGACTTCGCTCTCCAGGATGTCTGGCTCAAGGTCAGCAACCACACTATCTGGGTTGTCTGGGACATCCAGATCTTTCTGGTATAATTCCTCTGTGTATTCTTGCCACTTCTTCTTGATGTCTTCTGCTTCTGTAAGGTCCCTACCATTTTTGTCCTTTATCATGTCCATTTTTGCACAAAATGTTCCTTTAATGTCTCCAATTTTCTTGAACAGATCTCTTAGTAAATGTTTATGCACCAAATGTAAATCAAGGAGAATTTTATAAAACTGTTGTTAAAGAGATGGAGAAAGTTAGAAAGAGATATATTATTATGGCAGGAGATTTTAACATGGTTTTAGATAACGTAAAGGATAAAACTGTATGTAAAAAAGATGAATGGAATAAAAGAAGTACCCTATTGAGTAAGATATTGAAAACTACAGACTTAAAAGATATATGGAGAGAATTGAAGGGATATGAAAGTTTTACTTATTATTCCTCTGTACATAAAAGTTATTCTAGAATAGATTTTATGTTTATATCTTAAAATTTAATTTGTAAAGTAGTAGATA
This sequence comes from Intellagama lesueurii, assembly GCA_037013535.1. Taxonomy (NCBI): domain Eukaryota; kingdom Metazoa; phylum Chordata; class Lepidosauria; order Squamata; family Agamidae; genus Intellagama; species Intellagama lesueurii. Next base: position 76,142,444 of record JBAJHW010000006.1, read on the forward strand.
CCTATATTAATATGATAAAAATAACGGATCATGTGTTGGTGACGATGGAGATGAAAGTTAAGAGAGATTATAGAGAGGCTAGAAGATGGAGAATAGATTCCAATATTTTTCAGATGTAATGGATAGGGTTTAAAAAGAATGGATAGAAATATGGTCAATAAATGAAGCACGTGGGAGTAAAATAGGAGTGTTATGGGACACCATGAAATTAATTATGAGAGGAATTGCCATATGGGAATCATGCAGAATAAAAAAATTGAGAGAAGAATATATATATATATATAAAATAGAAGAATCATTAAAAGATTTAGAAAGTAAATACTTTATAGATAGAGATACTAAGAAACTATTAGAGATTCAAGCTAAAAAGAAAGAGTTAGAAAGCATAGAGTTAGAAAAGGTTCAAAGGGATTTGATATACGTATTTGAAGAGAAATTGTTTTGAGTATAGTAATAAAAATTCAAAGCTTTTAGCCAGGGTATCTCAAACAGAAAGATTAAAAAATGCAGTTGGAGTGATCAGAGATAAAACAGGAAAGAATTGCAGTCTGATGAAAGAAAAATTAGTAATATTATAAGAATTTTATCAAAATTTATATAAAGGAAATAATATACCAAAAGAAGATCTAGGAAGTTATATTAAAGAAAATGTAAAGAGTAAACTATTAGAGAATGATAAAAGAGAATTAGAAAAAGAGATAAAGGATGAAGAGATTGCAGAGGTTATCAATAAACTAAAAAATGGTAAAACTCCAGGCTTTGATGGAATGGGATCAGAATATTATAAAGCTTTTAAATCAATTCTGATCCCCAAGTTGAAAATACTCTATAATGGCATATTGGAAGGTGAGAAAATACCAGAATCTTGGAAATATTCATTAACAACTCTTATCCCAAAACCCAATAAAGATCTGACAGATCCAAGTTTGTATAGGCCTATCTCGTTATTAAATCAAGATGCAAAGATATTTACAGCAATTTTATCAAATAGATTGAATAAGTTCATTACAAAATATATTAAAGAAGATCAGAATGGTTTTTTAAAGGGATGACAAATGTCGAATTTAACTAGGAGGGTTTTGAATATTATATATAATATAGAAAAAGATAAGATAAAGGCAGGTATTTTATCATTAGATATTTTTAAGGCATTTGATTGTGTAGAATGGTCAACATTAAAGATTCTTGTAAAGGGTTGGGGTTTTGAAAAGAAATTTAGGGGGGTAATAAATAAACTATATTTGGAGAACACTTCCACAGTAATAGTTAATGATGAGATGACAGAACAGATAGCTCTAGGCCAAGGCACTAGACAAGGTTGCCCTCTTTCCCCAGTTCTGTTTTGTTTGATTATTGAAATGTTAGCAAATGCAATAAGGAATGACGATGTAATTAGTGGTATGGGTGAGAATAACAAAATAAAGATTAATTGATTTGCTGATGATTCCCTTTTGACAGTTAAAACCCCATTAGAAAGTATGGATAGAATTAAAAATCATTTAGAAAAATTTGGAAAAATAACTGGATTATGTGTAAATTGGCAAAAATCTGAAATGTTGTTTAATCATAATAAATTAGAACAAGAAAAATTTGCTGATAAATATGATTTTAGGATATGTAAATCTGTTAAATATTTAGGTATAGATTTAGTAAAGGATACGCAGAAAATAAAGGAACATAATTATAATAAACTAAAAAGGGATCTCAAAAAGGAATTACAGGAGTATTCCAGTTTGAAACTCTCTTGGTTTGGAAGAATTGCACTGATGAAAATGAAGATTTTTACCAAAGATTATTTTTTTATTTAGGATGTTACCAGTACAATTAACAGAAGATGATTTTAAATTTTGGCAAGGACTGATTAATAGATATTGTAATGAAGGGAAGAAAGCCAGAATAAATAAAAGGTATTGGTATAAGACAATAAAAAAAGGAGGTATAGGTATACCAAATATTAAAAATTACTGTATGGCTAATCAGCTGAGTTTTATTGGGGAAATTATATATAACCCAGAAAGGTTAATTTGTTGGAAAATGGAATGATCAGAACTACAGGTTGATATTGAAAAACATCTGGTATAATTAAAAAACATAAAATAAGCAAAATTAATAACCCCTTTTTAAAAACTATGTTAAATGTGTGGTATAAATATATAAAAAAATTATGTCCATCTAATTCTCCATTAGGATTAGTGACTGAAATAGAGAATTTTCCTGCCAATATGGAAGTCTATTTAGAATTATTTAAGGAAAAAAAGTGATTAGATTAAAAGATTGGTTGGATAAAATGAGATCAAAAGATCAAATGAAACGAATTTTTCAAAATAAGAATATATCATGGTTGAATTATATGCAGTTAGAAAGATGGACTAATGAATTGGTAAAGGAGCACAATAAAAGTAGAGAATGTACAAAGTATGAACAATTTCTATTATCATATGAAGATATTCAGATGAATGAGTCAGTGAAGGGTGTAGTAAATAAAATTTATAGACTTCTGCTAGATTTAGAAGAAGATGAGATTGAGAATGAAGGATTGAAGCTAGTGTGGGAACAAGATTTAGGAAAAAGAATAAATGGTGAAGAATGAATGAATATATGGAAAATGAGGGTTTTACGATTTATGTTGGTGAGAATAAAAGAAAATTTTTTAAAACTAAGTTTAAGATGGTATCTGACACCGATAAAATTGAACAAAATTAACTGTAATTATCTGAACGTCTGTTGGAAATGTGAGAAGGAAATTGGTACATACTTTCATATGTCGTGGGAATGTGAAAAAGTACAAAGATTTTGGAAACTAATCTTTAAGGAATTAACTGATATATGTGAAAGGGATATAGAATTTAAACCTGAGATAGCTTTGTTATCAATATTCGTAAATGTGGAATATGATATGATGACTAGAAAGTTGATTACCAATTTATTAACAGCAGCCAGATTAATAATAGCTAGGAACTGGAAATCAAAACTTGAATTTCAAATGGAAGAATGGTACAATGAAATATGGAACATTGCTATAAATGATAAATTAACTTGTAATTTAAAGGTTAAGAAAGGAGAGATAAAAAAATAATTTTTATGATATATGGGGCAGATTTATTGAATATGTGCTAACAAAAGGAAAAGGGAAAGTTCCAAATCAGGAATCAATGCAGTTCTGGAGAAGAGGACAATAAAGGAAGAAGAAGAAGAAAGACAATGGAAGAAGAAGACTACTGCAAGAAGTCCCGACTAGGGTGGTGGGGAACACAATTGATTTGTATTTTGGTTTATGTATTTTATGTTGTAGTTTATAAAAATAAAAATTATTTTTTTAAAAAAACGGTCATCCGGTTAGCCTCATAGCTAAGTAGGAATTGCAACTCAACTCTCTCCAATCCTAGTACAGCAATTTTGTTAGGATTATTTCATATTTTTACTGGTAGGGTGTGGCAGCTTGTGGCTACTGAATGGGAGTAATTATTCTAGAAATTGATAACTGGGCAAAAGGGGCAAGGTGAACCCTTATGCTTTATTGTGTCATTCAAGGATAGATCCTTAGTTTAAAACTATGTGGCTTCCATATATGCTGGTCTGTTGGTAGCAATTATGGTAAGTCCACATGCAGCAACCTTTCTGTCCCTTTGTTGAACAAACAAGAACAGTAGCAATTTTGGAGAAGTAGGGAGGAAGTAAGCCCGGGAACAGCAATCTACATTCTGTATTCTCGGCCGGGATCCGATGGTTGTTGTAGGTTTTTTGGGCTGTTTGGCCATGTTCTGGAGGTTTTCCTTCCTAGAGTTTTGCCAGTCTCTGTGGCCGGCATCTTCAGAGGACAGGAGTTAGAACTCTGTGTTCTGGTGTAGTGTGTGGGATAGCTGAGTATTTGTAGCTGTGGGATCAGCTTTTTGTCCTTTTCAGGAGATTGGGTGATTATGGTGATTATTTCTTTTTCCATGGTGAATTGTATATTTGGGTGGATGCTATTGAGATGGTTTAGAAATTGTTCCAGTTTTTCTTCACTGTGGCTCCAAATTGTGAAGGTGTCATCCACGTATCAGAAACAGACTGTGGTTGCAAAGGGTGCCGAAGCCAGGGCCTGTTTTTCAAAATGTTCCATGTAGAAGTTCACTATAACCGGGCTGAGGGGGCTCCCCATGGCCACTCCATCTGTCTGTTCATGGAAATCATTATCCCACTGAAAGTAGCTGGTCGTTAGGCAGTGTTGGAAAAGGGCCTTGATGTCTTCTGGAAAGATCTGCTGGATGAGTGTCAGAGTGTCCTTTATCGGTACCATGTTTTCCCCAAAATAAGACAGGGTTTTATATTAATTTTTGCTCCAAAAAACCCCCATTAGGGCTTATTTTCAGGGGATGTTTTATTTTTTTCATGTACAACCATCTACATATATTCAAATACAGTCATGTCATCTTCTTCTGGTTGCTGCACAATGGTGGAGGGCGGGGTTCCACTTAACTGGGGCTTATTTTGGGGGTAGGGCTTATATTACGAGCATCCTAAAAATGATACTAGGGCTTATTTTCAGGTTAGGTCTTATTTTCGGGGAAACAGGATACCTTGGTGAATAGGGATACTACATCAATAGAATCTACATTCTATTTGCCAACTTTGTTTCCCACTAGAGTAATATCTTGAAATACTCATCTGGAATTCCAAACAGTCTACAAGCTGACCAGCTTTCAAATACCTATGAGTTCTCTTCTAGAAAGATGTTTCAGTTCCCTGCAGCAAAAGAGGTGTGTGTGTGTGTGTGTGAGAGAGAGAGAGAGAGAGAGAGTCACTTTTCTATGAAGAAAAAGCAGGGAGAATGCCTTTTTGATCTTTGAGAGCTAAGCTTAAATAGTGTTATTTGTGTAAACACATAAGCATTCACAGCCAGCACAGACACAATGTTTTCCGAAAATCCATAGCTAGTCACTAGTGTTGAACCTAAGAGTTCTTATCTACAGCATGGTAGTGGATTTAGATCACAGCTTGGAAAAATTCATTTTGGATTATAGCTCCCAGAATTCTCAGTAACAAAGAATTGTTGTCCAAAAAAGTCTGGTTTATTAGTTACTATCTAACCTGGAAGGCATATGTATCCAGTGTTTGCTGGAGCTAGTTGTCTTGGGAATGGGTTGATTAATGGTTCCGAAATTCGGAAGTCCAGATGTTTTTGAACTACAACTAGAATTCCTAGCCAACACAGGTAGTGATCATTGCTTCTGGGAGTTGTAGTCCTATACCATATGGGCCCCCTTTGGTGTTACTTGTCTCATAGTAGATACTGTACATATGACCTTAGAATCTTCTGCTATAAGCCAATCAGTATTTTAAAAGAGCTCATTGGAATTCTATCTCCCTTGTTATCTATTCATACTTACCAGACTTACATATTTCTTTGGCTGTTGCATGAACCAGCTTCATTTAAGAGATCCAGTTCCTTGTCAGTTGTGTTGTCTTTCGGATGGCACATAATGTGGATCTTGAAGGAGAAGTGAGATCAAGTAAAATTAGCAGTACAAAAAAAAAGAGAAAGTGTTGCCGTTCCCCTGTATAACATGACAATTAGATGGCACAAATAAATCATCTTGCTGTGATTCTTGTGTCTCAGGCAAATCTGAATGCTGCTATACTAAATTGGAATATTTCTAGCCCAAGTCTTGGAATGATGAAAACTGATGCTGCAGTGGGTGTTCGTCCATCCAGGAGGTATTTATGTCCAAAGTAGAGAGATAAGGTAACACAAAATGTTATTCCAATGTTTCAATACATCTGAACATAGTAAGGCTCGCCTATAAGCTTTTGACCTGATCGTACACACATTTATGCAGACGTCTAGCCCAGCAAACATACTGAAGCCAATTCTAGATGAGAAAGTGATAGATAAATGATGGCATTAACACATCACAATAAAGTTTTTTTTGTTAACCACAGTTTGTTCCTTAAGCTTTGAACTGCAGAACACATCTAATGAGGAAGCTTGCCTCATTTATTGGTGGCTTATGGTTTCTTTCTCTTAGCCTTTTGTCAGTTTCTTTCAGAGGAGGCAGCTGCTAGACCTCTCATGTTGCAGAAGAGCATTCTAATTCATCAACAAAGAAGTCCATTAGTGGTTTTCTTGACTTTGAATCAGCATTGAATTCTACATCGTCTGAGAGGTGCCACATAGTGGCAAGTGTCTTATTCTATTCATATGTGCTTGAATATGACCAAAATCCTTTTGCTTAATGTAATAAATCACACTAGAGTAGGGCCAATGAATCAATGGAGATTTAGTGAGTCAATTCTTCCATAAGTTCAACTGATTCAAATGACCTACTCTAACTGCAACTTACTATATTATACTTAGTATACTATACTAAGTCCCAGTTAGAATAGCTACAAAGGATTTCCATTCCTGAATTGGAAACTGAGCAGACACCAGCAGCTTAAGAAAAAAGAAAACAAATACATTTTGGAGGTAGGTGCTGGACAACACACCTGAGAAGGTATATATTCTTCCAAGGAATGTTTCGATACAGGAAAATAGAAGGATGGTTTCTGAAAGAAATCTACACGCTCTCAGCCAACTCCTCTGAACACTGCAACCTCATGGGTGGGATTTTGAAAATCTGGAGGATTCAGAATATCCTTGATGGCCCTGCAGATGAAGTTGTTAAGCAGAGAGGAAAGGGAGTGTCCTTGACTCCTAGTCAGATGGAGAGGGGTGGAGACAGGCTGGGAGGGAGGGAGGAGCTGAGTTGATTGCATGGGGGTGAGATGGAAACTGAGGCCATTCAGGGTGGAACACAGGGAAAAAATGGGAAAAGACTTGTTTTCTAGCCAATCACCATGTCAAAGCACAAGTGACTTTGTTGTTACTAAGAGGACCCAGAACCAATATTTCATAATATTCTAAATTGTGCAATGTTCTGATGGAAAATAAGGAAGGGAGGGAAGGAAGGAGGGAAAGAAGGAGTCAGACCAGTGTCACCCTCCAGTGAGTTTCCTTGGAATTGAACCCAAGACTCCTGAAACAGAACCGCTCCAGGTTGTGACCTAATTCTGACATCAGAGTATTCTGACCTATGGCTAGGCTGGCTAGGAGAACGGTGGGGGGCTGCAGTCCAAGAAAGCAACTTTATCGAGCTCTGCTTGGCATGTGATTAGCTTGCCCAAGGCTACACAGGCTGACCCTGAAGTCACAGAGGGGAATCAAAGTGCCACCCTCTGACTCCACAGCCAGACACCTAAACCACAGAGCTGTCCAGCCAACCTTTCTAACAATACGCAAAGAAACCTTTAGTGTGACCCGAAAGCCTGCTTCCAGTAGAAAGACAAAGAAACAAATCCCAAACCCTGGGAATCACCCGTTCCCTTCAGTGTGAGATCCCCAGTCGCAAAACGTATTTTCCCTATCAAAAGCTTAATTGACACTCAGGAATTAGGAATTTCAGGAGCATCTCTAAAGACAACAGGGCTATTGGTACAAGAGGGCTTTGAAGTTTTCCAGAAGAAAGTGATCTTTCAAGGTTCTCCTCACTCCTCTGGCCTCTCTTTGAATCTTAAAACAGGATTCTAGAGGCAATCCTTTAACGGTTGTCTGCATGCACAAGAGGAATCCTGGAAGCTGCGGCTACTCATGCACAAGTTGCTAGTCTCACGTCAGAGAAGGGCCTGCGGGCCAGTGCGCCCCCGGCACCTTGCCTATGAGCATGCAGCTTTCACATGCTGCTCTTGCGCACATGGAAAACCCCCATAGGACTCAGCCTCACGTTCCTAGGAAGTTTCATCTTCGAGTCACCTGCAGAATTGAGAGGATCTTGGAAGGACCTGTCCTGACCTCACACTCTCCTGGAATATTAGAGGGCTCATCTTGGCTCGAGACAGCAAGCCACAGCTAGCGTTCCCCAGCTCCAGGATGCCTGCAAAGGAGGGGTGAGCTGTGCTGCCAAAGGAGATCTCTGTGGAGACCTCTCTTCCCCTCGTCTCATGAGGGGAAGTAGCTCTGCAGAGGCTGCAGATGCTCCAGGGGGAAAGGAAAGTGCTTCACACATGCTCAGGAAGACAGATCCTTTTCATTCTCTCTTGTGGTTTGGGGGGCTGTGCACAAGCCAACCAACACGGTGCGGGCAGGTAGAACACACCTTTGGATTAATGAAGTGTAGAAGTCTGGAAGGGTGTTGACACCTGGGACAAAAACCAAGTCAATTCCGGTTTTGAAAAATCTCCCCCAGCTAAAATAGGGCAGTGGACAAATTACCCCCCTGTCCTAAAGGAAGCACCTTTGCAAATAGAAAAATGAGGGCATTGGGCAATGCCTTGGCACATGGGGTTGCTGCATCAGGCATTTCCAATCTCCCCTTTATTGGTATCCAGTCTTTCGATACACAATAGGATCAAAAGTTTCACATTTCTCTCTCCTTAGCATTCTCTTCTTCCTCTTGGAAAGAGTGGCCCTCCCGACTGAGGCCAATGTGTGAGGAGGAGGAGGCTGAAAATGACCTGGAGATCCCCAAGTGGGAATAAGACTGCAACTGTATTGCAATTCCTCTCTTCCAGATCTGGATCATTCTGGGAGTTGCAGTACAAAAAAGGCTGTGTTTCCTTCCATTCCAATCTCTGCTTTATTTGTGAACAGTCTTTTAATACACAATATGCGGATACCATAAGTTTCAGAACAAGTATATAAAGTATCAATAACAAAAGAGAGCAACAAGCAGATAGTCACACCAAAAGTATCAACAATCTAAAGCAAAATATTACACCGATCACAGAGCAAACATCAATCATATAAGAAATAAACAGAAAAAGACAATAATAATTTTATTTCTTCCTTTTAAAAATACACAAATCTTTTGGCCTTGCCAGTTACAGCAGCAGCAGAAGAACGGTACAGAGGAGAAAAGCAACACCTAAAAAAATGTTGAGGGAAGGCTGAGCCAGTTCCCTGTCGCCCCTGTTGGTAGGAAGAGGAGAAAAGCATCCTTGCGCCCAGCCGTTTAGCAGAGCTACCTTCCCTGGTCGGAATGGAAGAGCAGGAGTGGCAGCAACCAAGTCCTTTAGGAGCATGTAGGCATGGCCAAGTCAACGTGGGACGCTTTCCGGCCTGGATGACTGGCAGAGCTCCCACCTCTGCCTCTCGCAAGATATCTCCCAGAGTGGGTTTGGCTCTGCCCTTTCCCAAGCGATCTCCTTGCTGCTGCTGCCCTTCAGGCCGGCCTTCCAGTTGCTAGATTTGGATTTTACATCAGGGGTTTTTCTTCATCTCCTACTGCATATTTCAAAATCGGCTGCTCGAACATCAGCCAAATATCCAAACAGCAGACTGAGAACCGTGTGCATTCCCAGCAGACTCCCTCTCTTCCTCCACTGCCCCCACAGGCAGCTGGACCTCCGTCTCCCGCCCCACTCTAAGCCTGATGGCCTGGAGACATGGGTAATGGATGCTCCCCTGGAGAATTTAAGCCCCTGAGCCCTGAAATCCCCCAGTTCGGAAGATCCACTGGATGCCTTTCGGATGGGCACCCACCTTCCAAACGGCCTCCTTCCCCCACGGTGGCCCCTCTCTCCCACTCACAGCCTGGGAAGCGTAGGGCCTCCGATGGTGCTGAGCCTCCTCATTTCCCTGTTCAGAAAGAAGGTGTTGCTCTCCAGGATGGTTAATGGAGGGAGAGTCTCCCAATTGGAAGGTGACTCTCCCTTACTTCTAGTGCTGGAGGGAGACTGGGATCACAGCAGGAAAAGCAAAGGAAGGGTCTCCCTCCCCTGGGCAGGCAATGCTCAGGTGACTCTTTCTCTTCTGGTACTCTGCTGTGAGTGGAGGGGGGGGGCGCCTTTCAAATGGTAAAATAAAAGAAAGAGATTGAAATAAGAATAGAGAGATGCCTTGTGCATTCAATCAGAGTGGAAAGTGTAGCAGAGTTAAGAATGTGGCTTTCTTTGTGGGTGTTTTGGGTGGATTTTCTTCATTAAGGCAGACGTTCAGCCCTACCTGGTGGCTGCACCGTGGATTCCACAGGTCCACCTCTTGATTCGAAGCAAAGCAGAAAAGAAGCAAGAGACCCCGGGGCTTAGGAAGGTCTGTGAAGGCACGCAGAAGCATCCATTATGGGCAAGGGCAGAAGGGCTCGGTGACGCTCCATCCCTTCCACCACAACCCCCAGGAAGCAACACAAGTGAAGCAGAGACGTGAGGAGGAACAGGGTTCAAAAGCAAAGTGGTAGGGGAGCAACAGAACACAAGAGGAAGGAGTGATCAGACACAATGTATCTCACGCTGAATTTAAAAAAGATTAAAAGAACGGACAGGATAACGAAGAATGGAAAGACAAGAAATTTAAAAGAATGAAAGGAAAGGTAAGAAAAGGACCAAACATTTTTAATTGATGTTCCAGTTTGACCCAGCCCAGGACCACCAAACTCTACATGATGGATGGGGGCCGGAGAGTGTGAATTGTTTTACGGTGTCATTGTATTCGCCAGCTGAGCCGTGTAGGGCACACAGGCTAGTGAGATGTCCGGAGACAGAATTCTCTTGAGAGGCAAGGAGCTCAAAGGGACTCAGCAACTGTAAGCAAAGGAGCGGCTTCCCCTGGAAAAGGAAGTCAAGTCAAGTCAAGTTCAAGTTTATTGTATTAGCTAAAAGCCGTCACAATTGTTTAAAATACAAATATGCTCAAATAAAATCATGATAAAATCACAAACATATAAAATAATAAGAAACCCTTCATATCTGGGAGTCCCCCGCACAATTGATCGCAATGGCTTTCAGGAAATTAGCTCGGATATTTCTGGCCGCTTTTGCAAACAGCGCTGTTCTGTATGTAACATAAGGGTCACAGTCCAAAAGTAACCTGACCACCTTTATCTGAGGGCTTTCCTCCTGTAGGGCGGCCAAAATGTTACCCAGGAATTTTTCTCTAGGGTTTTGATAGAGCTGACAGTAGAGTAAATAGTGGACAAGATCCTCTATCTCACCTGCTCCGCAAATACATAGCCTTAGATCTTTAGGGACATTCATGTACCTGCCGTCTAAGACAGCGGTTGGCATGGTTTGGAAACGGAGTTCTGTGAATGCGGTTCTCAAGGAGGCAAAAGTAAGTGTATGTAAGTATTGCGCCCTTGAGTGGTTTGTTTTCAGCAGATGGTACCAGTGAGAAAAGTTTGAAGAGTGAATTAAGGCTAAGTCCTGGTCATTATCCAATTTGTAGAACCAGTCCCTCAACATTCTTTTAACCTCAGAAAAAAGAAAAATATCTGTGGAGAGGGATTTAGATTTTAGTAGGGTTTGAACTGAAGTTGCCCAGCCGCCACTCTTCCATTGCTCTACCATACAACGTTTAGGTAGACGGTGGTCGGACATTTCCATCACCCTCTTATAGTAGGAGAATATAGCTAGAGTTGCCCTGGCTTTAATGGACACCATGCCTATTTCTGTTCTAAGAAAAGCTGCTGGAGTCCCCTGGGGTGCCGCGAGGATGTGTCTCAGAAATCTATTCTGTACTACTTCAAGATGGTGTAGGTTATTCTGATTCATACCCCAGATCTCAATTCCGTAAAGCATTTGAGAGATGACCCTCCCTGAAAAGGCTTTTAAAGCTGGGGTTACTAGTTTACCACCTTTAGAATGGAAAAATTTGACCAGAGCACGGCTAGATTTCTGAACCGATAGTTTCGTGCTCTGTATCTGGGATTTCCAGCAGTTTTTCTCATCAAAATGCATGTAGCGTTCTCCTTTAAATGTGGTCATGGCTCAGGTTTAGTTAGAGTGAGTCATGCATATTTATGTTGCTGAGAGGCGGAGCCAAGAGGCAGAGTATAAGAGGCAGAGCCTGAGGGGGAGAAGAGATCAGAGTTTTGGAAGGAGTTTGATTAGCTGAGTTCAGAGATTTATAGGAGTGTGATTAGACTGATGGGAATAGTAGGAGATCTGAGAAGTGATTGACCAGTGATTGGAAGGGAGAAGGAATAGAACTGAATATTAAAATACTGAAACCAATAAGCAAATAAACAAGAGATCTTTCTATTTCCTTGGAGAGTGGACCTGATTCTTTCTAAAAGAGTGATGGGGATTTAGGGATCTCCTGGTGGCAGCAGTGGAAGAAAAAAGAGAGGAGTTTTGCCCTGGTGTGCTCTGAGGTCTGAGCCTAGGTGGACAGGCCAAGGCACGAGTGAGTCCAACGCCACATTGGTGCTAGCGGTGAGGGACGTCAAAAGGGTGAAAACGCTACATTGGTGTCCAGCGGCGGGATACGAAGTAATCCAGTGAAGCCTATTGAAATAATCCAGTGAAGCCTTTATAAAAGAGTATTGAGTCAAGGGTACCTATTAGACAGGATCTGTGGCATGAGGTTTGGTTCCTGCTAGAGCTTTTGGGAAAAGCTTAGTAGCGGGGCCTCAGAACCCAGATCAGGGGGGTCTAAGATAGGGAACGCCTCTGTGAGGAAATTTCTGAGTTTTACCTCAGGATCTGAGGATCAGAGGGCTTGCTGTGAAATCCCAGGCTCTGAGATAGGAGAGCGCTGTGGATAAGCAAAGCAGAAGCCAGGTCATAGCAGATCTGAGGGAAAGTACTAAAAGAAAAGGCTTGGAAATTAAAGTTATATCAGTAACTGGAAGTAAACTAAGAAAGACAGGTCCTTCTAAAAATTTGTGAACGCTGCTCTAATCACCTCAGAGAAAGAAAAACAAAAAGGAAAAGATGCCTCCCAAACGCGCCACAAGGGGGAGCCCTGAGTCTGAAGAGTTACCTCAGGAATTGGAGGGAAACCCTTTAACGTCAGGAGAACCAGAACTACTTGTGGAGGTTACCTCAGAGGGAAATAAGGATTTAAGCCCGCAGGAATTTGAGAGATGGAAACTGGAAAGGGAATTTAAATTTAAGGAACTACAGCTTAGGGCTGAAGCTGAGGCCAGCGAGAAACAAATGGCATTTGAGTCTGAAGCTAAACAAATAGAATTAAGACAGAGGGAAATGGATTATCAACTACAGATGAGACAACTAGAAATTTCTACTCTAAATAATAATCTTAATAATAACAACAGTGGGGGAGGAGGAATCCTGTTAAAGATAGATTTGAAGAAGTTTCCCCAGTACAAAAGAGGGGACTGTCCTGAATCCTTCCTCATAGCTTTTGAACGCACCTGCAATGACTTTGAAGTCAGAACTGAAGATAGAATGATAGTCCTTAGGGCGCAGGTTAGCGGAGATCTGGCAGAAATATATGCCCAGATGAATCCCGAGAAGGCAAGAGATTTTGAGGCATATAAAAAGATGGTTTATTCCAGATTTTGTCTGAACTCTGAACACCTGAGGCGAAAATTTCGCTCTCTCTCTAAAAAGCAGGATGAATCGTACTCTCAGTTGGGAGCTAGATTGCAGCAAACTCTGGAGAAGTGGATTGAAAGAGAAGAAATCACTTCTTTTGAACAGTTGAGGGATTTGATTGGGCTAGAACAGTTTTACTCCCTATTACCTGGAGAACTACGTTATTTAGTAAGGGACAAGAATCCTAAAAATTTATGGGAAGCGGGAGAACAAACTGATTTGATTAATGCTTACAGGAACCCTAGATTTTCAGAGCTGAGAGTAAATAGACCAAACTGGGACAACAACTATAAAAAGCCTTTTAATAAAAATTACCTCAGCAGGAATCCTGAGAGAGAAGGTCAGGACGGGACTTCCCCAAAGTTGCCAAGGGCTAGCCCGCCAAAACCATCAAACCCTGAGTCACGGTTCGCCAAAGTACCTCAGAATGATAAAAGGAATTTTAAATGTTTTAATTGTGGGCAACCAGGTCACTCGCAATTCCAGTGTAGGCAACCATACCCCAACTTGCAGAGAAATGATTCTCTAACCAAAAAGGTGTACTGTGTCAAGCAAGTGGAATCAGGGGAGGAAAATAGTAGACAGAGACCTGATCCCATAACCACCACCACTTCTACTGACCATGAGGAGGAAGATTTTCCTATAGCCCAAGTAGTCCATTGTTTCTATATCAGCAATGACCAGACCCTTCTCAGAAACGCAGGTGAAGAGATAGTTGTGAAAGGAAAGAAGTACATAGCAATAAGAGATACAGGATCTCAAATCTCCATTGTCCATTCCGATCTAGTAGCCCAGGATGACATTATTCCAGGCAGAGAAATGTCTTTAAAGGGAATTGGGAAGGAAACCGTGGTTTTAAAAGTGGCTGAGATACCAGTAGAATACCAGAATTGGTCTGGAAAGTGGCAAGTGGCTGTTTCAGATGGAATACCAGCAGCTTTTCTCCTTGGTTGGGATTTAATAGAGTATGTCAAGAGTGCGTTGGTGCTTACCCGCTCAAAGGGGGGTCAAAACTCACCCTCTGCAGCTCAAACAGATACTGTAGCAGAGAGAAGCCTAGAGGGAGAGGTTACCGTGGAAACCCAGCTTGATGATAGGGCTGAGGCAGAACTCATGCTACTACAGAATCCCAAAACAAATAACAATTTTGCCCAGGAGCAGAAGGAGGACATTAGCTTGGGAGTTTGCTTTGAAGCTGCCAGGACTCCCACTGTTCTGTCTCCTGAGTGCCCTGAGAGCTTTAGCTTAACCAAAGACCTTCTGTACAGGGAAACGTTAGCTACTCCATACCGAGGAAAGGGGGAACCCCGAAAGCAATTAGTGGTCCCTAGTAAATGCAGGGAGAAAATCATTAATCAAGCTCACAGCAGTTTATTTGGAGCTCACATGGGGATCACCAGAACCAAAAGAGGGGTTGGCCAGAACTTCTTTGGGCCAGGTATGGGCAAACAGATTACTTGTTTCTGTAAAACGTGTGATGTCTGTCAGAGACGAGGGACTGGGCAGGACAGGACCAAAGCCAAATTATGTCCTTTGCCAGTCATCTCTACACCGTTCCAAAGGCTGGGAATCGATCTAGTGGGTCCCTTACCTAATGCCATCCGTAGGGGAAATAAATACATCTTGACCATAATGGATTTTGCCACTAGATATCCCGAGGCAATTCCTTTGCGCAACATGGAAACTGACACCGTGGCAGATGCCCTAATCAATTACATGAGCCGATTGGGATTTGCCAGCGAGATAGTCAGCGATTTGGGAATGAGTTTCACATCCAAACTGATCAAAAGGTTATGGAAGGCTTGTGGAATTACCCAAATCAACTCGACTCCATGTCATCCAGAGACCAACGGGCTAGTTGAGAAATTCAATGGCACTTTGGTGCGCATGATTAAGGCGTATGTAGCAGAGAACCCAAATGATTGGGACTGCAAAATACAACCCTTACTATACGCTTACAGGAGCATCCCTCAAGAGAGCACGGGATTTAGTCCTTTTGAGTTACTGCTAGGACGAGAGGCACACGGACCTTTAGATTTGCTCCGCATGAATTGGGAAGACCACAGAGAAAATGACCCTGAGTCAGTAGTCGAATATGTATATAAGTTGCAAAACACCTTGCAACGTTCTCTGGAGCTGGCTGGGAGGAATTTAAGGGCTGCCCAGGCTAAGCAGAAGGCATGGTACGATAAGAAAGCCCGTGAAAGAACTTTTGGGCCAGAGGAGGAAGTTCTCTTGCTTAGGCCAGTCAGAGGACACAAGCTACAATTAGCTTGGGAGGGTCCCTATAAGGTAATTTCAAAAATGAATAATATCAACTATGTAATCCAGAAAGGGGATGAGAGTCGCAAGGTAGTGCACGTTAACATGATCAAACCCTATTACCGAAGAAATCAATGGACCCTATATGCTATTAGAGAGGACCCTAGCGATAAGGAAGAACTCATGTGCTGGGAAGGGAGAGGGGAATGACAATTTAATCCCGAGGAGGTAAATCTAGGCCACTCCCTTACCCCACAACAGAGAGAAGAGGTATTGGAGATAATGCTGAAGTATCACGCCCTCTTCACTAACAAACCTGGAAAGGCCAAAGGAGTAGTCCACCAAATTGACACTGGGGATGCCAGCCCCATAGCTGTTACCCCTTTTAGGATCACTGGGGACTATGTCGAGAAAGTACGACGGGAGGTCCAGGAGATGTTAAAGGCAGGGATAATTACCACATCAGAGAGTCCCTGGGCTGCACCCATAGTACTTATTGACAAGCCGGATGGTAGCATTAGATTCTGTGTGGACTACCGCAAATTAAACCATGTCACCAAGGCAGATGCCTATCCCATGCCACACCTGGATGACTTAATTGAGCTCATAGGTAGATGCAATTTCATCACATGCATCGATCTGACCAAAGGGTTTTGGCAAATTCCGATGCACCCTGAGGATCAGGAGAAGACCGCTTTTGGAAGTCCCCTAGGGTTGTTCGAATTCCGGGTCATGGCATTTGGGTTAAAGAATGGTCCTGCTTCCTTTCAAAGACTAATAGACCGGACCTTACAGGGCATGGGCAATTTCACTGTAGCATACATGGATGACATAGGTATTTTCAGTCAAACATGGGCTGAGCACAAGGAGCATTTAAGCCTAGTGCTTCAAAGAATCCAGGAAGCCGGCTTAACTGTAAAAGCCAGTAAATGTCATGTTGGAGATTCGGAGCTTAAATATCTTGGACATTTGGTGGGTGGAGGAGTTATCAAACCCCTGGACTCTAAGGTTGAGGCGATTGCCAAGTGGCCAAACCCCACTTCAAAGAAGCAAGTCCGTTCCTTTTTAGGTCTGGCGGGCTATTATCGGAAGTTCATCCCTCACTTCGGTGCGATCGCTGCGCCATTGTCGGAGCTCACTCGGAAAAGGGAGCTGGAGAACATCAGTTGGACACCTGAGTGCCAGCAGTCGTTTGACCAGCTGAAGGAGGCGTTGACAACTGGACCGGTCCTCATCGCACCTGATTTCACCCAAGAATTCACCATCTTCACTGACGCATCGAACATCAGACTAGGAGCAGTGCTGTGCCAAGCTGACGGAGGAGGAACTCTGCACCCCGTGATGTACATCAGTAAGAAACTGCAGCCGAGGGAGAAACATCTGGCAACGATTGAAAAAGAGTTTCTGTCGATTCTATGGTCCCTCCAAAGACTTAAACCCTACATCTGGGGGCGAAAATTCACCTTATGCACTGACCATTCGCCATTGCTGTGGCTGAGATCCATGAAGACTAACAGCAAATTGACGAGATGGGCTCTTTTGCTGCAAGACTTTGATTTCACGATAAAGAGCATAAAAGGATCTCACAATATTGTGGCAGATGCGCTGTCCAGAAGACCAGAAGAACGACTTAAAGAACTCTCAAAAAGAACCAAAATGGACTAGAATTCGCCAGTAATTAATTGTGTAAATGTATTGATTGTAAATTCTGTAAAATGATAAGGTAATGTATATTATTGATTAGTAGATGATAAGGTAAAATATTGTATTGATTATTAAATGATAAGGTAAGGTATTTGGTTGAAATTTAGTAAAAATGTGAAAGGTAAAATGTTATGGAAAAAAAAAAGTTTAAGCAATTGCACCTGTTTGTTCAGGAGGAAAAATGTGTTTCCCCTCCCAAACAAACCTAAGTAAGGGGGGAGGTCTGTAGCGTTCTCCTTTAAATGTGGTCATGGCTCAGGTTTAGTTAGAGTGAGTCATGCATATTTATGTTGCTGAGAGGCGGAGCCAAGAGGCAGAGTATAAGAGGCAGAGCCTGAGGGGGAGAGGGGAGATCAGAGTTTTGGAAGGAGTTTGATTAGCTGAGTTCAGAGATTTATAGGAGTGTGATTAGACTGATGGGAATAGTAGGAGATCTGAGAAGTGATTGACCAGTGATTGGAAGGGAGAAGGAATAGAACTGAATATTAAAATACTGAAACCAATAAGCAA
Organism: Intellagama lesueurii; assembly: GCA_037013535.1. NCBI lineage: Eukaryota > Metazoa > Chordata > Lepidosauria > Squamata > Agamidae > Intellagama > Intellagama lesueurii. The sequence goes on from JBAJHW010000006.1 coordinate 76,160,216, forward strand.
ATAAACAAGAGATCTTTCTACAGTATTTCCTTGGAGAGTGGACCTGATTCTTTCTAAAAGAGTGATGGGGATTTAGGGATCTCCTGGTGGCAGCAGTGGAAGAAAAAAGAGAGGAGTTTTGCCCTGGTGTGCTCTGAGGTCTGAGCCTAGGTGGACAGGCCAAGGCACGAGTGAGTCCAACGCCACATTGGTGCTAGCGGTGAGGGACGTCAAAAGGGTGAAAACGCTACAATGCACTCCTAGGTACTTGAAGGTCTGGACTTGTTCTATTTTATTTTCACCTATAGTCCAGCTAAATTTGGGGGGATGCTTTCCAAAAATCATCACTTTAGATTTTGTATAATTTATTTTTAGTTGCTCTAGGTGGCTAAACTCTTGGAGCTTATTTAAGCTTCTCTTCAGTCCCTGGAAAAGGAAGTCACCCTCATTGGGGCCAAGAGGAGCCACCGAGGGAGTCCAGAAGATGCAACTCCCGAGCTGAGAAAGAAAAAGGGTAGTCAGGCAACACAAAGAGTTGCGGGAGAGAAAAGACCTTTGCTCAGACCTCCCCAGGCATCACTTGTTGCTTCCTAGGTAGGCTGCGAGGGCGAGGGGAGGGCGGCCGCTGGTGTCCCCTGCCGCCCCTGTGGCTCCCGATTGGCCAGGGTGGGGTGGGGTTCTCTTGCCACCCTTGCTGTCTGGCGGGGGAATTCTAAGGCTAGGCTGCGGAGAGGCCAACAGGCGGACCGGAGAGGGAGGGTTTCCACCCCAGTCCACCTGCACAGTATAAAAATGAGGAGGCAGCTGCCCCTTCTTCTCTTCACTGCAAGCTGGCAAGAGTGGGAAGAGTCCAACCATCTCACCCTGAAGGCAAAGGAAGAAATCAGAGGAAGGAAAGATGGGCTCAAGAGTTTTGAGCCTCCTGTTAGGCCCTGGCATTGGCGACGTGCCTGGGATGTGTGGCAGGAAACGTCACATTTACAGTACATGCTGCCCTCCTCCGGGGTCTAAGCTGGATGAAGTTTTGCGATGAGACTGAACAGTCTCTGTGCTACTCTCCCTCAACCAGTGGGGATCCTCCTAACTCTTAAGAAAGTGAAAAAAAAGAACATAATGAAAAGGGAAGGTCTACAACCCCTTGTGCAGCCCAGAAATCAGCTGCAACAAATGGACTTCAAAAGAAGGTATTTCAGCAGATCTGCAAAACTCTCTCACCAGGACCCATTCCAGCACAGATCCAGTGAGTCAAGAAGAAAGTGCTCAGTAATAAGAAAGCATCATGCCAGTTCCATAGGCAGTGCATTGGCAAGCATGCAGGCATGGGAATATAGATTCGTCCTTTTATCCTGGGACAAGATGGAATGGTGAGAAGGGATCATAAATCCGGAGTCCCTAGAACAACTCTTTCTGGTCCCTTGGATTGTTAAACATCTACGATGCTGCTGATGTCCTGGAAAGAGATGTGGAAGCACTAAGTGTGACGGATGCCCGACGTCACGCCCATCACTCATAGCTGGAGTTTATTTGCATAAGCCTATGAGAGGACTGGAGGGGCGGAGACAGGGAGTTAGTTAAGTCAGTTAGAGAGAGAGAGTGAGTGAGAAGAGTAGGAGAGAGCTTTGCAGAGAGAGAGAGAGATAGTCAGAGAAAGAGTGAGAACTGAAACTAATAAAGATAAGCTGGTTAAAGTGAATAAATAAAACAGGAGGTGATTAAAAGTGTGGCAGAATATATGATATTTCAATGATTTTGATTCTATGAAATGAATAAAGAACATCTGTGATCCTGAATTACCCTAATACCCTAACACCCTTTAATAAACAAGTTCTGTTGTTGGCAGCCAGTGTCAGACTAAAGTCTTTTACAGTGTGGATAAAGAAATCTACTGGTGGCAGCGAAGGAAAGAGAGAACGTCACCAGCGTGAACCCTTTGGTTGAGAAAAAGAAACAGGGGCACGGGGTGAACGTAACACTAAGTAACCGGGGCAAGTCAAGAAGAGGAGGACAACCAAGAACACGGTGCTCCAATCCAGGAGGACATGAAAGCTTGGAAGTGGGGTTTCTGGGTTGTGTATTTAGATTCAGAGCAAAAGAAGGCACACCCCCTGAGATCTTTGGGGGTAGTTACCCTGAAACAGGAATTGTTAGGTGAAACCTTTTCCTCTTTTTCAGAGCCTCCCCAAACAACACTTTGTAGGAGAGTGAGACTGAATCCCTAAGCTATAAATCCAGTGGAGATTCAGGTGCAGGAGGAGAAAAACCTGCGGCTCTTCAGAGAAGCAGAGGCTTTCCTTTCAGGAGTAGAAAACAGGGTGATTGGTTTGGAGTAGAACAGCCATGAGGCCTGGAAAAACTCCCAATCCAACTTGGGAAGGGTGCCTCCTCATCTTACATGGTCAGCAGAGCACGAGAAGAGACTGGAGTCATCCCTTTTATGTCCCTACAGAGCTGGGGGCTCTTCCCTTCAGCCTAACCCCAGCACAGAAGGCAAATCTTCCCATATTTTTCCCTTCTGAGATCTCATGCGAATACAAAGGGACTGTGCTCATCATCAATGCTCATCCACTTCCTTCAGTCATCCCCCCCCCCCCCCGTCCACCAATGCAAAATAGAACTGATTTCAGAGAGGATCGGGGTGGGTGGGGGAAGCATTACTCCCCTCCCTCCCTCCCTCCTCTAGTTCTGGCTGCAGGAACCGTGATGGCAAGGATGAAGGAAGGCTCACATCCTGCACTCTCTTCTGCCACTCCAGCCACGTGCCCCTCCCTCCTTCCTACAGCGGGGGCTCTGGAACATCATGATATTTTTGAGTTATCACCAGCAGTTTATAACTGCCCTCCAATCCTCTTCTCTCTCCCCCCCCCCGTTTTCCTTGCCCTTCCTCCTTGGTCATAGCAGGGGTTCAAGTGCCAGGGAAAAGAAAGACCTGCCGAACCACCTGAATCCCTGGGTTGGGAACAGGGCTGTGGTGCGCTTCTACCTTGCGCCCAGATCACCGTCCGAGCCAGAGGACAGTTGGCAGAGCAGTGGGCTGCTCTTCCCTCCCACTCACAACCACTTACCCAACTCTGGCTGTGCTGTGCAAATGGGAGTGCCAAGGCGCCAAGCTTTCTCATGGCTTGGCCCAGATCACAAAGACGGTGCATCGTAAAGTCCACCCCAAATATGAGGGAAGCTTTACGAGGCCCCCAAAGTTCTTCCCTGGCCAGGATACCAATCCAAACCAGGGAAGAACTCTCCATCACCTCCCTTGAGTCTCCAACACTCTTCCTCCTTCCACCACTCCTGACAGCACTTCACCCTTCCCATCTTCCTGACAGAACCCAAGCGCCCCTCCTTCTATTCACCAGCCCTCTGGCCTGTCTTTTTCAGGATGAAGATGTGGAGGCTCAAGGAAGGGTTGACAGAGGCATCTTGCAGTTTTGTGCCCTCACTGGGGTCCAACACAATCCAATTGGAGGCCAATTTGCTTGCAATGCCAAGTGATGGGCTTCAATTCAGCTGAAATGAGGATACTTGGGGACGAGGGGGGGGGGAGAAAGAGTCACTCATCATTAGATGGCAGAGAAGGAAGAATGGCTTCCCTCCCTCCCCCTCCTCCTCTGCCTCTCCATCTCCCCTTCCTCTCTTTTCTCTTCCTTTTCCTCCCCTGTCCCGCTGAGGCTGCCAAGGCTACCCTAAGGGCATTGGAAGAGCCAGAGGGAAATGGTGGAGGACAAGAAAGAGAGGAAGAGAGAAGGGGAGCAAAGAAAACCGAGGGGTGGAGGCGAAAGGGGAGAGAATCTTCCTTCCTTCTCTGCCATTGTATCTGGCACTCTCACTGGAGCCCCACATGTTCTGGAGTCCAGCAGCTGCAGCCATCAGGTAAGGGTGTCTGGAGGTCCATGGGTGGAGGGATGAGCTGGGGCTCATTGGGGAAAGGGGAGGGCTCAGGTCTTTCAGCCAATTGAGATAATCGCATCCTGGAGCATTTCCCCCTTCATTTTCAAAGGACTGGAATCCTGGGAGTCACAGCAAGTCAGACTGGCAGGAAAGGAGGGACCCAGAGAGGGAGGGATCTGCTGAAGGGGATCCTGAAACAGAAGGAGACCAAAGATTCCAATACTGAGGCAAAGAAGATCCCAAGCAAAATGATGGTGATAGTTGTTCCCATGTTTCCCGCAGGTCTGGTCTGGTTGGTGTCCAGGACGAGTCACCACCTTCTTCCAAGGAGTGTTTCTATTCAGGAAAAGAGAGAAGGGATTTGTGAAGGAGGTCTACACCCTCTCAGGAACCTCCTCTGAATATGGCAACCCCATTGTTGAGAGTTTGAAAATGGGAAAGTTCAGATCATATGATGGCCCTGCAGTTGAAATTTTGAAGCAGAGAGGAAAGGGGATGTACTTGGCTCCAAATCAGATGGTGAGGGGTGGAGCCAGGCTGGGAGGGAGGGAGGGAGGGAGGGAGGCAGGCAGGCAGGCAGGCAGGCACAACAGTCAGTCAGTCCAGTGCCATCTTCCAGTGAGTTTCCATGAACAAGCAGGGATTTGAACCCAAGTGTGGCGACCACCCATGTCACTCATGCCATTCATATTCATGAGCTGATTTGCATGAACCTATGAGAGGGCTGGAGAGGAGGAGTCAGCAGCTACATGAGGCTTGGTGGGAGAAGGAGGAGTCAGATAGGGCTGGTTAGTCAGAGAGAGAGGGAACAGATACTGAGAGAGATAGAGCTGGTTAGGAAAATAGGTAGAGAAGGTGGTAATGATATAGCAAGAGAAAAGAAGTATGTACTGAGAGAACTGTTGATGAACTGCTTATGTATAATGTGTATCTGAAGAGCTTCTGTTATTATTCAATCTGCTTCACTTCAATAAATAAGTTCTGTTTCTGTTCACAAGACAAGTGTTCTGACAAACGTCATTTATATTGTGGATTGAGGTAATCCACTGGTGGCAGCGAGAAGAAAATGTGACGTGAGCCTTTGTGAGGGAAAGACAAGCAGAGGCCACAAGGGCAAACGCCACACCAGGTCTCCTGATTTCCGGTCCAACACTCTATCTACTACATAACACTGGCTCTTGCTCACTCATAGCCTTCCAGAAGCCAGCAGGACTGCTGATTCAATGCTGAAGCTCAATTTTTACCTAGTTTTTGGGTGGGCTTTTCTCGTCATCTGTGGCTAGCTGAAATTACCACCTAGCCATTCCAGTTTTCTTTTGAAAAGTTGGCTTGGCAGGAGCTCATGGCCCAGCATGAGCTGACAGCTGGATAAAATAAAAAGACATTGGAAAAGAAATCAACTGCACGCATGTTCTTTGTATCACACAGAGAATGTCTTTGCCAACACAGGTCGTTGCAAAAAAAAAAAAAAAAAAAAAAAAAAGACTGATAGAAAAAAAGGCTGAGGGTCAAACCCAACTATTTCTGTGTTCCTGAAATCCGTCCTCCCAACTCCTTCTAAACCCTGCAATGGAGAGGTCCCCTCCCCAAAAAACGGTGCTTGGATATTTACTGGCATGGTTTCAGGACAATGTTCCTGAAGATTATTCGGTTGATCCCGCTCCTGTAGTGAGGTGCTTTTCCCTAATATCCTGTTTCTCCACCTATTGGCGTCTTCTTTCATCATCCTATATGAGGATAAGTATATTTGTCAATGTTTCTACATGGAAGGAGTCTCTCAAGTCTTCCGCTTTCCCACTTGTGTTAAATCAAGGTATCTGGAATGGAGGACAGTCCAAATTATTTGGACCCTTGAGGAGGAAGATCCTACCCCCCACACACCTCTCTGGGAGCCAACATTCAACATAAAACATGGGGTAGTCCTTGCTGGAGACTTCAAATGGCTGCCTTACTCAGCCTAGTGGTGAAGCGGCCCCAGACCTATGTAAGGAGAAGACAGGCATGAGCTCGCCAGTGAAAGATCGAAGGAAACCACCGACCAAAAGTCATTTCAGGGACTGACCCCTGCTTCTTCAGGGGGGTCTTGCCCTCTTGTGAGGTCTGGCATTATTCCTGGCTTGGGAATTTTGGAGCTGTGGCCCAAGAAGGGACCTTTTGCAAGGTCTTGGCAAGAGAGGCAGAAAAGCAGTATGAAAACCTGCTCTACAAGTTCTTTTCAAACTTTTCCCTATCCAGGAAGGGATCCTATCCCTGTCCTGGGCCCCGAAGTCATTTCTGCCTCCTTGCAATGGTTTCTGTGGTCTAGGAGGGACTTCGATCTCTTCCCCTGCTACCTGGCATCCCGAATCCCTGCCTGACACTCTATCCACTGGGCCAGGGGAGCTCTCAAGGGCTAATATAGCCCACCTCCAACTCTTGTCTCGTCGTACTAGGAAGATCCATCCTGATCAGTTGAAGGCTCAGCCTGACTGTTAACTGCCTCTCAGTTTGCAGAGAAACAGAACCTCTCCAGGTTGTGACCTCATTCTGACATCAGAGGATTCTGACCTATGGCTAGGCTGGTTAAGAGAATTGTGGGAGCTGCAGTCCAAGAAAGCAACTTTATCGAGCTCTGCTTGGCATGTGATTAGCTTGCCCAAGGCTACACAGGCTGACCCCGAAGTCACAGAGGGGAATCAAAGTGCCACCCTCTGACTCCACAGCCAGACACCTAAACCACAGAGCCGTCCAGCCAGGCTTCCTAACAATAAGCAAAGAAACCTTTAGTGTGACCCAAAAGCCTGCTTCCAGTAGAAAAGCAAAGAAACAAATCCCAAACCCTGGGGATCACCCGTTCCCTTCAGTGTGAGATCCCCAGTCGCAAAACGTATTTTCCCTATCAAAAGCTTAATTGACACTCAGGAATTAGGAATTTCAGGAGCATCTCTAAAGACAACGGGGCTATTGGTACAAGAGGGCTTTGAAGTTTTCCAGAAGAAAGTGATCTCTCAAGGTTCTGCTCACTCTTCTGGCCTCTGGTTTCCACTCCGGTCCACCTGCCCAGTATAAAAGTGGGGAGGAAGCTGCCCCTTCTTCTCTTCACTGCTCACTGGCAGGAGCAGAAGGAAAACATTTCAATGGAAGATTCTTTTGGCCACAAGGAACGGGGGGGGGGGGGGGGGGAGCTTGGAAATGTCCAGAGTGTGTAGAGGGTTGACAGAAATCACAAAGGATGGACAATGAATCAAGCAGCTATTTGAACCCAAGTGTCCTGATTTCCGGTCCAACACTCTATCCACTACACAGCACTGGCTCTTGCTCACTCATAGCCTTCCAGAAACCAGCAGGTCTGCTGATTCAATGCTGAAACTTAATTTTTACCTAGTGTTTGGGTGGACTTTTCTCGTCATGTGTGGCTCGATGAAATTTCTGCCCAGCCTGTTCCGCCCAGGTTGTTCTTTTGAAAAGTTGGTTTGGCAGGAGCTCAGGGCCCAGCATCTGTGTTCTGCTGACAGCTGTATAAAAGAAAAATACATTGGAAAGCTAATCAACTGCACACATGTTTTTTGTGTCAGACAGAGAATGTCCTCTCCAACATAGGTCGTTGCGAAAAAATGGGAACATGAAAGTCAGGCTGCGGAGACAGGTGGATAGCGCCTAATAAGCGTACTGTGTGAGTTACCCATCTCCTTCTATGAACTCGTAGTATCAAGATAGTTTTGTACTAATTTAGGGACTTTGGCAGTGGTATGGTTTCAGTGAGAGAGCCCACCCTAAACTAGCCACTCACTCCACTCCCTCTCACTTAAGTTTAACTTAATTTTTGTAAAGAGAGAAAGAGACGGCACAATATAGTAGGCCAGGGCTTAGTGCTATGCTACAAGCACTGTCTGTCATCTAGCAGTTACGTGAAAGCTGCAGAAAGTAACTATAAGGGATAGACAGTCCACACAGAGATCTTTCCTGATGCCATAGCAGGAGGAATGTGTAGAAGTCCTTAGATTTCATTGAGGGTGTGAAGCTGTCAGTTTCCTTCTGTGTGGTGGTTATCTTGTGTACCTCCTTGTCTTCTTTATATTTATTTATTTATTTATTTATTTATTTATTTATTTATTTATTTATTTATTTATTTATTATTAGATTTCTATCCCGCCCTTTTAGACAGAGTCTACTCAGGGCGGGTTCCATTAAATATTATAAAACTAAAACAGTTAAAACAGTTAAAACAATTCAAAACAATAATGTTAATAGTGCTCAAGATGGAAAAACAGAAAATTATAATAAAAATAAAGTCAAGTATTGACAGGAGGGAAGGCTTGCCTGAACAGCCAAGTTTTTAATTGGCTCTTAAAAACACCCAGCGAGGGAGCCAGGCGGATCACTGATGGAAGGCTATTCCAGAGCCGAGGGGCCACTGCCGAGAAGGCCCGGTTTCTTGTTCTTTCTTTCCGGGCCTCTCTCGGCGTTAGGCCCCTCAACCGTCCCTCCTGGCTATGGCGAGTGATTCGGGTAGATCTAGGTGGGAGAAGGTGATCTGCCAGGTATCGAGGTCCTAAACCGTTTAGGGCTTTATACGTCATCATCAACACTTTGAAGTCAATGCGGAAGCGAATGGACAGCCAATGCAAGGCATTTATATGGTAGGGGTTTCTCTTTTTCTCTTTTCCTTTTCCTTGAGTTGTACCTTTGTTCATAATATTTTGATAGTTTCCAAGCATTTACAACTATAATGACATGAGTTTATGATGTCCATTGTATATTGCCATGAAATCGTGCAGAACTGTATCATTTTCCCTTTGTCAGTTCCCATGCCAGGAAAAGCTTCATATATTAAATGTCAATTTTAAAAAACACACATGGCAACAGGAGCAATAAAAACAAACCCTGGAAACCCTGTTAAGAGAGAAGAGCAAACGGTTTGCATGGTGAGATCTGGAATTTTAAAGAGTATTAACCAGTCTAGAAGCATTTTTCCTATGTGTCTTCACTGCCACCCAGAGGACAGTGTTCTGCATTGGCATGCTCTCTTGAACTGGTACACAATCTTTTCCCCAGCCGTCTGTCCCCAGCTGTTGTCAGACTACAACTCTTGTCATCCCCAGTGAGAATAATCTATTAACAGGAACAATGGGTTTTACAGTCCAGCAACATCTGCAAACCCAAGATTAAGAAATCCCTTAATTGTACCTCTGACATGGAGATTTACTTGGCAAATGTGTTTCCCTTTCATGTTTAGTGGAAAAGAGATGTGATTGACATTCTAATTGCAAAGAATGGCAAATATGAAGTCCAAGCACTAACTGTGGATGTCACCCTAGACATGCCAGCCAAGCAGAATCCAAAATGCAAGTAGTCCTCTTGGTCCTGATCCAACATATCCATTCTAGTTGTTTTCACACACACCTAAGAAGTCAGCCTTTTGTAAATTTTATGGGTCTTGACTACGTAAACCAAGTTGCTTCTCAAATGCTTTGCATTATAAGAAGGGGAAATGATAACAATGGTGCTGTGCAAATCCATTTTTGATCCAGCTACTGTAAAAATTACAGCAAAACTCAAAGAGAATAAGTAAGCATGTGTGTGCATGCCTGTATGTGTGCTGCAAAAGACCTCATTATCCCTGTTGTGCAAAACCACACGGTACTCTGGTCTTGTAAGTGTGGGATCCAATACACTTCTCGCAGTTGTCATAAGAACAGCCCCTTCTCCTTTTTCTTTTTTTTAAAAAAACAAACAAACAGAAATTACTGCTGGTAGAACTGTAGGCAACTTTTTTGCCCCTTACCTGACTCAGTGGTTATTTCTTCCATAGGAGAAATTTTCCTGGATGCAAGGAACAGCACAGAAGCCTCAGACAGCAGTGCCTTTTATAAATAAAAGAAGTGGCAGCTATAAGAGGTTCACAATTGGGCTGATCACCCTAATCTGCAACACAGTCCCTCCCTACCTTACAGGCCACCACCTGAGTCGAACGTAGGGTGCAATCACGTGGGAGATAGATTGCAATGTGGAGTAGAGATGGGGGTATTCGTATACGAATATACCCCCACAGGTGCAGATAACGAGGGTCCGGCCCCCTGGGGCCAGACCAACCACTCACGATTTCACCGCTGCTGCGAGCTCCGTGGTGCCTTCCTATCTCTCTGTTGCTCACGATGGATTAGCCACTCTGCGACCTGGCAGAGAGGCTCGTCATCCTGCCTTCTGCCAGGACTGGCTAATCTATCACGAGCAACAGAGTGATAGAAAGGCTCCATGGAACTCATGGCAGCGGCGAAATCATGAGTGGTCGGTCTGGCCCCAGGGGGGCCGGACCCTTCTTATCTGCACCTGTGGGGGGATATTCGTATACGAATGCGAATACCCCCATCTCTAATGTGGAGTGTTCCACTGCAATCTATTTCCTGGTGATCACATGACATATGGGGCAATGTGCTCCTGCCCAACCCCACTCTGTGCCCAGGAACCCTGGTTTAAAGTAACTCCCTGGCTTCAAATGCCCATGCAGCCCTGGAAACTCACTGGGTGATGGCAATGATAAACCACTTCTTGACCATTTCAAATGCCTCAAAAACTTATTAGGGTTGCCATAAGTTGGAAGCAGCTTGACAATATATAACACACACAAATTGCTTCAAAAAGGGGAAATCAAGTGAGGGTGTGTTCAAACTAAGAAACATCACAATTTGGACTGCTGGTGGAGTGGTACGGTACAATCAATTTTCCAGTGATCGCATAACATACGGGAAAATGCTGTCCACCCCGACTCCAATCTGTATCTAAACTGGACCATTTTGGTCCAGATGTAGAGCTCTTGGTTTTTGGTGCCAGGCTGGAGTGATTCCCAGGCAGACAGGAAGGTCAGTTTAAGGGAGATCACTCCAATTAAAGCAATCCTTTCTGGTGTGATCAGGCGTACACCTTTACAGCCATCTGATCACACTCTCCATTTGCTTTGAAATGTGAACCAAATGAATTTCTCCCTGTCCCTAACGCTTAGATTATGTTATGCACAGCAGCCAGTACAATTTAGTCGGGGGGGGGGGGAGGCCCCCTGAAATGGGACCACTCCTTTCTGCTCTAAGTAACTTTTCATTTTCATAATTGAATCTTTTGAGTGTTGAAAGTCAGAAGAGTTCTTAAATATTATGCATTCTTAGAAACCCTCTAGTTATATTTCAGATCTAAGTTGCCTGAAAAAGGTCCCAGCAATGATTTCAGGTGTTGTTTAACTCAGAATACCTGCAAAAGCATTTGGCTAATGCTGATAAAGAATCTATCTCTACAATTTGTACAGTTGCTGACAAGTAAAGATTTTTTTCATGGACTATCCTTTTATTGATGCATCTATTGAATCTAAATGCATGTCTACATTTCCAAACCTCTCTATGGGATCCTGTTTGAAAACCTTTGTAAGATAAGATATTGAGAAAACAACTGCGTAAAGAAAAACATCCACACATTGTTAAAAGGAAATGACATGTTTAGCATCCCATTCAAGACTCTGAAATATTCATGTTTAGAATAATACACCAGAGCAAAAATGAATTTTTAAAAAAACAAACAAGTTCATATGAGTCTAAGTATTATGGATAATATGTAAGTTAAAAGTTACACATTGACACTGTTTTCAGGCGAGTCGTGGCCATTTTTGTTGGACAGAACTCTTGGAAGGCGTATGATTTGGAGGGCTAACATGAATGTATTTCTTTTTTATAGTATTTGACCCAAGAACGCGGGAAGCATGTTCCACCTGCACAGAACATTAGGGGGAAGAGCTCTGGCTTGAGCTTTAGGGGCTTCTAGGCAGTCGGCCCTCACTGACTCTGCCTGTGTCTGCTATCACCTCCCCCCTCTTTCTGTGTGTGCTCATAAGTGTTGTTACCCATTGGCAGAATAAGTGGCTCTTGACCAGAGAACAGGGGCGGGGGGAGTTTTGGAATGAGGTGCCCCCTGGTCCACGATCTGTCCATGATGTCTGCAAGTGAGGAGGAAGTTCAGTGGCAACCTCGCCGTCTTGCTGCTGCTCACTATCTTGTGAGAAAGCTTACTCAGCCTCTGTAATCGGGTGTTGCTTCTGGTCACTTATAAATGCTGTGGAGGGGTGGGGCGGGGTGGGGCAGCGGCCTGTCTTCCCCTTGGAGTTGACAGAGAGGGTTTATGCGGAAGTGGTGGAGCTTTATCTGTTAAGTTTATGTGCAAGCAAGAGGCAGGAGTACAGTTGCTAAAGACGCAAGTGGTGGCAGCTGTTATGGGTGGGACCTGCAGCCAAGAAAAAGCTTGGGTGGGCCCTCCTGGGATGCCTTGGGCTGCAGCAGATGTCCTGGTATGCCAGATGCTTGTGCCAGCCTGAGTGCAGTTGTACGAAGTAAAGCAAAATGTTAACTGAGGACCTAATCACATGGGACATTTGAATCATTTCAATTTTCGACTTCATTGAGGCCAATATATATTTATGTATGGTCACATGGTATATAAATCACTGGGTGCATTCACAGGGCTGTCTTTTCTTTTGATACATTTCTTGAACCTTGAACAGGCTTTGTAGGATACACAGGCCATCCCAACAAAATCTACTCATTTTCCATTCTGTTTCAAGAGCATGCTGCTCTAAAATATCTCTTTTTTTCCTTTGTTAAAAATACCTAAATGATATCTTGCTTAACGCAGCATCAAAATTTGTGTGAAAAACTTTAGAAGGCAATATTGGAAGATGTTTCATAGCACAAGGTTTCCCTTGGCAGTTCTTCAGTCAGGTTTAGGGCACTTCGTTTCTCAAACGACACAAGGGGTGGGTGTGTTTCTCCACCTTGACAAGGGAAGGGACAAGCAGGGATGAATGTTACAAGGAAGTGATGAAGCAGCAAACTCCTGGAGGAGAGAATGCCGATACATGACTTAGCATTTGGGGAAAAAAATTAAAAGGAAACAAGTGTGGGTGGCCATGAAGTGTCCATGGCACCAAAAGCACAAGTGGGTGCAATCGACAGCAAAGTTCACACACGCCAAACTGATGTGGATAGAAACAATCAAGGATCAGATCATTTTAAAAAGCCCATGCCAGCAAGGTTGAAAAAAATTGATCAGATAGACAAATGAATTGATTTTACCTGTGCATTGAGTGAATGGAAATTTATGAAGTGGTTTAAATAATGGCAGAATCAATATAACTGCAGTTCTCATGGTTCATGTGATTGCGCCCATAGAGAGTACTGTTATTAACAGCGACAATTTGCAAAAGACACTCCTGGCAGGGTTCTCCTCATGATAACCAAGCCCAACTGAAAAAAATGGATACTGTGCAAGCTCTCTTTCAATTCCGTATACAAGGAGTGAACAGGTGACCTTTCTTGTGGGTGAATCTGTTAGCCTCAGGAGTCTATGAATATTGTCAGTTCAACCAATAATCAAAGGATGAATTTTAATTTGCTATTAAAGCTTTTAACCTTTGCTGAACAAATCACACTGATGTATTGATCATGCCTGCAACCCTAATACGCTTCTCTGAAAGGTCATGAGAAGAAATTTAGCTAATGACATTTGGCGTGAATCTCTTTTTCACTTTATTAGTCTACATGACCAATAAGTTCAGATTTCTAAAATTATTTAAATCAGAGTCAAATGATCAGGGGAGCAGCATAACAAAGAACCTTCCATGCTCCATTAAACTGTATGTAACACCAACCGGTTGTGACAGGGTGAGAAATTATAATGTCAGGAACAAAATGTGCTAAAACATATGTAAGGGTGCTTCAGAAAGACAGCTTCTGGTGGCACTAATGAAAAGAAATTGTGTGGCTATTCTTCATTTTCCTCCTTAACAAACAGTTTTATGGAAAGGAAAGACAAAACCAGAAATAGCTGTGAGAAAATGTAGGAGGGATAAAAGTGAGAGATGATATTATCTGGATTCTATGGAAAATTCAGTGGATTAGGTAGACAATTACATGTGAGAAAAGTGAAAACTCATCTGGAAATCCTTGGAAACTGAACTGAAACAAAATTAGACATAATAAAATTAATAAAAAATAAACCAATTCCAATTGCTTATGTTGTGTAAAAAGAAAGCTAGTTTTAAAGATGCTACTGAATCCAGCCTTTACATAATCATAATTCTGGAAGTTTATAATATGTGTTTAAATGAAAAATGGCAGGGCTAACAAGTGAGAGTGGGTAACTTTATCACTAAGACTTCAAAATAAAACTTTGTTCCAGTAACTGCATTTGAGGAAATAACATGGTGGCTGATGTGGGTTTTTTTAAAGACTGATTTATTACACTTTCCCCACAAGATTTTTATATTTTTATTTGATTAACAATAATCGCAGGAAAGAGAACCATCTAGCTGATGTGGAAAGCCTCATCTAGCACGCCTGGTATTTTATTACATTGTTATATCTTGTTTCCTTCTGCTTGAATGTTGACTTGGTTCCACTTTGCCCTTCTTTTCACTTTGATCTTGATTGCGGTAGATAATAATGAAACATAAAAAAGAACATGCCAAAGGATAACAGCACTGCCAGCGTTTAGGAATGCATATATGGCTGGGAAACAGGAACACACCTTGTATATTACGTATATGCTTTCATACATTTTAGCTTTGGGCAGAATCCTATTACTGTTTGCACAAGTTTTGTCTAACTTGCTATAGCTAATTGTGGCTAATTTATGAGATACCAGGCCATGTTCAATCATCTGTCTCATCACGTACTTGACTGCGCAACAAAGATGCTCCCTAGCACCTCATCAATTAGCAGCAGTTAGCCATGGCAAGTTATGCAAACACCAGTAGGATTCCTGTTGGTATGTTCAGTTTAGTATTGTTATTATTGTCGCTATAACTACTATTAAAATCTTTCATACATCTTTGAGGAAGAAAGACTCAAGGTATCTTAAAATGAAACTATATGAAAGTTTAAAACACAGACATTAAAAAACATATGTAAAAATGCTCCTCCTTGCAGGAACAAATTATAAGAATGACTGATTTGCCTAAAGCTGATATTTTAAAACTTGCCAGTCCCTTCCCCTCCCCTCCCCCAGTGCTTGAGAGTAGACGGTTGTAACTAGGGAGACAGAAGGGTCGTAAGTAGGAGTATAAAGAACAGTCATGAAACTGTTCACTTTTGTTGATTTAGCCTGTTTTAATTTGAGGAGACAACTTGACATAAATTTTTAAAACAGCACAAGGTTCCTCTCCTCTAGATAAGACCTTTTCAAGGTCTTTGTAATTTGCACAAGTTGTCTATGCACGAAACTAATGTCCTTTCCATTTGAGAGGGAGAACACACACACAGCAAGCACAGAAGGATTAGTTGATTGTCAATGCCAAGAAAGATGTAAACACCCTTTCCAATGTTTCTAAGATCATGCAACAAAGCACCAGGCCACCATCATTTTGTGCAGTTTACATAATTTCCATTAAAGAATTATTTGAGTAATTTTGCTTAGTTTCTGCAAAATAATAGTTCTTGCTCTTGTTCTCTTCTCTTGTCAAAAGCTCAGCAATACTTTGTCCTTTCATAGGGTGAGGAGAATAGGTTTGTGGCTCCTCAACCTTGTGTGTAAGAGAAAAACAAGTGAAGATTTACATCATTTGGCATTAAAAAGAAAATGGAGCCTGGCAGGCCTCACTGGAGAGAGCATTCCATAGATGAGGGGAGGCAGAAGGACACCTCAAAGCTGGGTCTGGCCCCATCCACAGAGCACACGGCCCTTTGTGAATTCTCACTGAGAGAATGCAATCATTCAATCATTGAAAAGAATGTTTGCCCACTCCTGATTGTTAATCCAATGGAAGAGAAAGAAGAAGAGAAGTATTTATGAGCAAATGTGAGATGCACGGGGAGCCGATTAATCAATTATGACTTCTCTAAAGCACAGTGATAACAGGGAAGGCCTGAGTCAAGCATGGAATATAGTAATATACTAGGTAGGTAGGTAGGTAGGTAGGTAGGTAGGTAGGTAGGTAGGTAGGTAGGTAGGTAGGTAGGTAAATATCTCACCTGTCATTTACGTCACTCTATATCTTATTGCATTCTTCTTCCACGTTATCAGCCATGATAGGAGAAACCAGTTGTTTAAACTTTGCTAGTGGACAAGCTGCAGAACACCCTGGCAAAGTGAACTGAGAAGGTTCAGTTGTACCATTCCGAAAGTGCATCTCAATGGTGTGTTCTCTGATTTTTATGGCACCGAAAAGAAAAAGACAATTGAGGTCTTCTCTTACTGGAGCACAATTTAGTTGTTTTAATAAATGTAATTCTTTATCATACAAAAAAAAAAAAAAGAGAGAGATGTTCAGTTCCATGTTGCTAACAGAGGAAATTCATAAAGCCCAGATCCTGTTGCTGGAGCATTACACTCCCACCATAGTGCTATGGAGTGGCACCCCAATGTGCAAGCAGAGATTGCCTCATTGGAAAGAAGTGGGCTTGCACAAAGAAATGCCAGATGCCTCCTTGCACATGCTCACTGATTCACTTGCACAACAGGCTGTTGAAAGAACAGAATTCTGGCCTTAGACTATAGCTCCTAGAATATCGAGCTGAATGCCTGGTTGCAAACATTCTGGGTATTGTCCAATAAAATATGTTTTTCCTGGCTTTGCTATAAAAGTATACTGACTATATTAAAGTATATACACAGATGGATACAAAACATCCACTATGATTGTTTCCTACCTGCACATACAATCTTTATGGAGAGTTGTGAAACCGCTGAAGTGCAAGCAAGCAAGCAAAACATATACTTCTGTTCAGTGTGCAATGACTCTTTTAACCCCTCTTGTCTTTCAAAAGTCAGATGCTCAGCCACTCATCTATGAAACCCATTTTCAAAAGCTGAGCTTCAGTTCCCAAGGCAGCTTTTGCTTCTTTCTTAAGCACCTCAAAAACTGTAGGGCCAAATACCATGTTCGGTCTCATGTAAGAAGATAGGTAGATTTTGCATCAATTCACCCTATAAATTGCAGCTGATTATTGAATGAATTAGTATATATTAATAATAATAATGTGCCATCAAGTCAATTCTGACTTATGGTGACCCTTTTTAGGGTTTTCAGGTAGAGAACACTCAGAAGTGGTTTACCATTCCCTTTGCCTGGGGTCATCCTGGGAATGTGCAGCTTGCCCAAGGTCACACAGGCTAGCTCTACTCACAGGACTCTACTCACTGTGGGGAATCATACTCCCAACCTCTGGTTCCGCAGCCAGATACCTAAACCCCTGAGCTATCCAGCCTTGTATATATTAATATTAGTAATACTTGCCCATTATCTTCTTTATATAGTTCAAAAAAATGGCAAGCAGCATAGGGAGGCAGTCGTAGATTGTAAATATCCAGAGCTACGTGGAGAGCAACTAGTGTCATATCATGCTGTAAAAAGAAAGAGGAAGAATTGTTGTTACAGGAAGTATGTGTGTGTGCATGCACATACATACAAGAGAGAATGAAATATACATTTCCTATTTCAAATCTTGGGAGAGATTTACAAGACAATCCTGCATATATCTACTCAGAAGTAGCCACCATTGAGCTCAATGGATCACACTCTTAATTTTATGATTCTTGAAATATCAATTAGGATGACTCTTACAAAATTGTTGGAGGAAAGAGTATAAAGAAATGTACAAGAATGGGGCTGTGAGATTAGGCTGGTTCCAAATCTAGCAATTATTACTTAGGAATTAATATTTTATCTCAATATGATTCATTTATGAATGTATTTTTTCTCAAAATGCAGTTTTAAAAATGAATTGTGATCGTCTTTGTTTGAGCAAAAGACTGCATTGCAAAATTAATTCAAAACTCCTAAGGTTACTTTGAAGAAGAAGAAGAAATGTAATGATGTCCAGAGGCATTCATAAAGCATGCAGTGTAAGGATAATGCTATAAGTAGGATGATACTTGAGGGTGCCTCTAGAGTGGTTGGCCACATATGTTCTCCACACACTGTACTTCAGTCCCAAAATGCAGTTTCCATGAAATCAGAAACAGGATTTCCCCCCACTCTTGGTTCCACATCTGCACCAGATTTCAACTGCATGTGTCCACTGGAGTTGGATCAGCCCATCTGAGAATCTGGTCCTCTGAAATTGGCTTATTCTTCTGCCAAAGCTGCCCACTCATGCCTGATGTCATGAGCAGTCAGGCATAATGAGAGAATTTAGACAGCACTTTTTAAAATGTTGCAGTCTGTAGACTTTTTGTAGGTTCTGTCCTAGTCATCATATTTCCTGCCATAGATTGTGTTTCCAAGCTGATTGGCACCTAAGCTATAGAATATGTAGTCATTTAAAAATGGCACTACTTACTGCTGAATACATGGTCAGTTTGGTTTGCTTAGCAGACTCTGCAACTTTTGTCAACTTTTCCAGAATATCTTTCACTAGAACACCTGAATGGAGGTGAGAAAGAATACAACTGCTGGAGAAACCATGAAACATTTCCAACCATCTTGTTATCATTCATCCAATGTGATAAGGCCGGGTTATTCTTCAAACAGGCTTGAGAAGTTCTAACTGCCTTCTGAGTGAAAGGCATGCTGAATTCTAACCATGCCTTCAAGTTTTAACCACTATATTGATAAGACCAGTGGTATCAGTAGATGTGGAACAGGCAAGAACATAAAGTCTAGACATATATAATTTGATCTCACAGGACCCACCACCTCATCCCATACTTCCAACACCACAATTTTTTTAAACTTCAAAATGCATGTTTCCACAAGAGGACATGAAGGGCATTTTAAAGCTCTAAAATGAAGGAGGGGATGGTTTGGGTATGGAAACCCTTGAGTGGCCCACTGGGTGTCATGGAGAGAAGCATTTGGGTACTTTGTCCACCTTTAAGGCAGAGGACCAAGTGCTGCTATTTCCAATAAAGGTTATTTTCTTCAAGCATGGCCAATCTTTGTTTTGCTTTGATCTCTCTCTCTCTCTCATTCCATCTAATTTATCAAGAGTGCCTGCTATTGTTTTTCATAGTTGAAACGTTCCCCTCTTGACAGTCTTTCAGACTGTTGAGGTTGATTAGAAATATGTACTTCTACAGAGTCAGCAGCTGCATCCCTTTCCCAACTTCACATCTCGTCCTTGACTGATTCCAGTATTTTGAGATTTTTTTCCAGGACAAGATCTATCTCTTATTTTGCTTTTTTCCTTCAAATGTAAGCAAGTTTGGGGGCATGTCTTACATTTTAGGCATGGCTACAATGTATTCCCCTCCACCCCCGTTGGTGGAAGCATGTTTAGGCAGGTTTTTTGTGCATGTGGAGCTTCTCAACTGTGGGCATTTGGGCCGATGTGTTGTATGTGCACCTTTACACTTCTTGAAGTCACTATATTGCCCTTGAACACTCTGGACTTCCAGGGACCACCACACCCAACACAGATGAAATTTGTTGCCAGAACAGGGGTTGAATTTAGTCAAAGAGCTCTCCATGGTCAGAGCTTGGAAAAATTATTTTGTGGACTAAAGCTCCCAGCAGCATCTCCAAGCCAGCATGGTCAGTAGCCATGCTGGCTGTGGATGCTGGGTATTGCCATCAAAAAAGTAATCTTCCCAAGCTCTGCTGATGGTGCAGGGTAGGAGGGATTTTTGATCCTTCTGCAGGGCAGAAAGTCTTTTTAGCTTACTGAAGTAACAAGAAGGGAAAGAAAAGAGAAAAAGTCTCAAGAATTTCTGGGTTTGCCTCATGTAGTCCTCCCTGCCTTGTGATTGCAATCCAGTTATCTCACTGCTTGAGCAAGTGTGATATAATGGCTGGTAATGATTTTTCCTACATAACAGTAAAGTTTACGTTGCACTTTTTCCACATTATTTGGAGCAGGGCATCAAAAGTGCTTTTTGGAGATTCTGAGTGGGTTTTTCAAATTTTAGACCATTTTTCTTACTCTTTAGATGGAATCTGCTCCCAAACGTTATTAAGCTAACTAAAAATAGTGAATAAAGTAATGAGTAATGGGGAAATTAAATTAGAAATAATGGTGACATTGGGATTTAAGGAGTAATTTTTCAAGTCAAGAGTGAAGCCTGCTGCCACAGTGGAACTGCACCCTCCTCTATACATTTACCTTATACCTAAACAACATCTGGGAATGGCTTTAGAAGAAAAAGGTCACAAGATTTAAGAGACATATCACTGAGAAATATGTTGCTCTGGGTTTTCTGCTCACCTCCTTGCAGTCGTGACTTTTCTTCTCTTTTGTGTACCCCAAACAAGGCCTTTAAAGCATACTCCAAAATCATTCTCAGCCTACGCATGTTTTCTGCTGTGGCCCAGGCTGGCAGAGGTTTTCCATGGATTTTCTATGACGAATAAACCAGAAATAAAAAGAAGAGAGAGTGCTCTGAGACAAACCTCTTTCCCCCTCTTTCTCATTTACAGACTTCCAGTATGGATATATTTTTAAGCTATTCTGTCCTACTTTTTCACAACCACAAGATGCCACAGTACCACAGCCACACGTTAAATGTATAATACAACAACATTTTTAAAAGAAAAAAAGAAAGAAACTGAAACAATACAAAGGCAAGGATTCAAGTGTCGGTAATGATGGAGTTGCTTCCATTATTACAATTAGGAAAAAGCATAAGGTAAGTAAGTAAGTAAATAAATAAATAAATAAATAAATAAATAAATATAGTGGAGGGTGCAGTAGCACTGTCTTCACTGTAGCCTTCTGAAGTCCCCAAAACATGCTCAGGTAGGTTGGAAATCCTCTAGAGCCAGTTTTCTGAAGAGATTGGCTGTGAGCAGGGATATTTTTGTCATGTCTGCAGTTTATAGGCCATTTAAGGTAAACTTAAAGTGCTGTGTGGGGGTGAAAGTCCTACAGCAATTTTTAAGGAACTCTCTCAATAGCATCTTCCTTGAGAGTCATGGAAACCTCTACCCAGCACTAACGTTCCTCCCTTCATTATGACAGAAATGAAGGGCCTGTCATCTTCTCTGTGTTGTTTGATTTTCATTAACACTGAAGATTTGCCAGGTTGTTGGGATTGATGGGAGTTGGTGTCTAACAATGTCTTCACCTCTGCAGCATGGCTTTGTTTATCTTGACCTGCCCAAGCAACAGAGCCACCAGCCAATCAGTTTGGCCCATGATCTGGTATCCTAGATTTAGATCTAAGCATTTAGATCTAAGGTGGGTTTAGACATATGACTTCTAAAACCACTATTCAAAAGACATTGGGCAGCCATTCCATCTTTCCTTCCTTCATAGATTTTGGGTGGTAAGAAATAAAATGAAAGAAGGTGGAGACACACTCAGAGACAAGTGGAAGACGAGACAGTGCAGGGGTACAAATCTGCATACACACAGAGACACACAATTCTATGAAGGGGCAAAAAATAGCCCCCCTCCAATCACTCCTGATTTCCCTTTTTGTTTTTGTTTCTGTTTGTTTTTGTGGCCCAGTGTGTCGTACAAGTTTATGAAAAGTACCTGAACTAATATAGCGTCATATGCATTCCAGAGTTTTTGATTTGTAAAGTCCAGAAGAGTCTTTATGTCATATCCCATATTGCTTGCCATTTGAGCTAGAAATGGCTGAAAGAAAAAGCAGAAGGGTCTGTCAATGTAATTCAAATGCAGAGATGGATTGGTTTTCTCCTGGTGCTGACTGATGAAATTGGAATTTATCTAGCAAACCTGCTGTTAACCTGCTGCTCAATGCAGGATTCATAGGGCAAGGAATAAAGGAACAATTACAATAACAGAGAAAAACACCAACACTGGTGTTATCTAACTAAAGAAAAGGGTGAGCAATGTGTGTTGTGTGCTGTCAAGTCAATTCTGAATTATGGCAACCCACATTGGTTTTTTAAAGAGTGGTTTTCTATTGCAGCCCTTCAAGGAGTTTCCAGAATTGAGCGGGGATTTGAATCTAGGTCTCTTGTGTCCTAGTTTGATGCTTTATTCACTACACTACAATAGTGAATCAGTTGTTAATTGGTTGTTAATCGGATTATTTTGTCTTACTTGAATACCCAGTTTCTTGGGGGTGGGGAGGCAATGTGTAGCTTGCATAATTAAATTGTAAACCATGTAGAGAGTGCTTTAAGCACTACGGGGTGGTATATAAGCAGCACACTTTGCTTTTGCTGCTTTGAATGTGTTTTTGGTGTTGCTTTTGTTTACCATGTTGTAGTGTGGTATTTGACCCTTTCGAGTATTTGTATACTTACTGTATTTAGCTTTAAATGTTGTCTTTTAATGAGTTAAGCTGCCTTGGGTCCTTTTTAAGGAGAAAGGTGGAGTAAAAATATTACAAACAAACAAATAAGCTGTTGGAGCAATATATAACAGTGTGGAGATTGGCACTGGATGTCTGCATCTGCAAGGGGGAAGTAAGTATCCTCCTGTGCATTTAGTGTAAAAAGACAACTGTGTGCACAACGAGCCATTGTGCATGCAGAAGAAACAAGCTGGTTTGGGCCTTTGGTTAAAAAATTGCAGGACAGCCCATTTAAAATTATTTTCTCACCAGCCAGTCAGTTGTCCAAAGCCCACCTGAATATAAAACAGTCTTTGCTCTCTTGTGTGTTGTCCACAACAGCAAATGCACTTATGAGGGTGGTAGGACTCAAAGAAGGGCTTCCTTTGAAGGTCTCCAAGCCTGGCTGAAGCTCAACAGTGGTTAACTCCTAACTGACAATTTTGAGCAAGCACTATATCCAAACAAAGGAATTATCTGGCATGTTTGTTTGAAAAACAAACCATTTGGTTCTAATTTATCAGCATGAATGTACCAGAAATGCATTTTTGATAAGCAGGCAAATGCTTCTTAGCAGAACTGGATGGGAGATGTTTCATATTTAAGTGCAGGAGAACAGTGTGGTGTTGGGAGTGGGTCTCAGGCAGAAATACTATAGAATAGATGCTTATGGCTGGAAACCTGGATGGGCTTCTCCATTCCATGCCACAGTGTATAGAGGGTGCTGTTGACTGATCTCATGTTCAGGAATGTTATTTCCCTTTCAGCTTTGATTTCCATGATGATAACAATGACTATGACAACACTGATGATTGTAATCAAGATCATTAGGCTGGTGATTTTTAATAAAAATATAGTCTCTGGCACTGTAAATGAGGGCTGTAATGCCCCGGGATGATAAATTTAGAGGGTTCACCCCTTTCCCTTGGACTTCCAGTATTGGTCTGGCAACCTGATCTACTGCCACCAGAAAAGATGGAGGTAGACTATTTTGTGCTGCTTGCCCTCAGTGCCAAAATTGCCAGTTGCGGCCCTTCTGCAAATGTACACCAGGAAACAGAAAACATTCAGTGGTCAAAGCCTAATTTAATATTATTTTGTTCCTTTTCTTACCATTTGTGCCTGCATCATACCACGGGCATCATCTGATTTCATGGTTTCTTTTAGAAGTAAATAAAACCGCTTGCAGTGACGCATTGGAAATGATAGCAACTGGAATAGAAATAAGAAAATGTATTATCTAGCTAGACTCTGCTCATGGAAAATGCCTTCATTTAATTATCTGGGATCTCCTTCCCTCATAAGAACCTAAGAAGAGGCCTGCTGGATCAGGCCATGGGCCCATGTAGTCCAGCTTCCTGGATCTCACAGTGGCCCCATCAGATGCATCTGAGAGCACACGGGACAACTAGATACCTGTCTCCTGATACCCCTCCCCTGCATCTGGTATTTTGAGGCACCTTCCATTTAAGCCTGGAGATTATACATCCCCACCATGGCTTGTAACCTGCGATGGACTTTTCCTCCAGAAATCTGTCCGATCCCCTTTTAAAGGCATCTAGGCCAGATGCCATCACCACATCCTGTGGTAAAGAGTTCTTGCACCACAGTTCAGCCCATTCAACTGTAACCCCCCACCTGTTTTTGAGAAGCTGCTATAAAGAAGAGTAGATGAAGAAATGGGCTCCCACCAGCAAAGTTACATGCACTCATATCTGAATCCAACCCACAAGCAAGGAGGGTGGGATCTCATCTGGGTGCAGCTGGATGAGATATCTTCCCTGTCAAATTAGGGGCTGCTTATGATGTAGCCAGCATTTTGATGGATGTGGTTCCTGTTCTCCACCTATGAGAGGTTCCACCTATCTGTATTGCAAGTACAGATGCAGGCTAAGTTCTCTGAAGTCAGGTCCTAAAAATCAGAGGCCCAGCTCACCTGAAAAGGAAAGGCACTTTTAACAAGCCTCTCGGTTCTCCTGTAGTTCAGAATAAAACCAAGCAGAAGAAGAATGCCCTGTTTCCCCCATCGCATTTTCATATCTCCTTGCCAGTCTTTTCTGCACTCCTAAACACATTTCTTTCTGTTCCTAAATTTACAAAAGGGCAGAAATAAATTGGAAAGCAAGAAAAGAAAGAAGAGGGCAGGGATTTCCTTCCCCACTCTGCTGCCACCATGCCATCGTATTAGCTTGTAGTGTGTTGGTTGCAAAGCACTGTGGGAATGGTAGTTCTTCCAAAGGAATCTCAAGCTGCAAAGTATGGGATCTCTTGGGGCCATTCCAGAAGTCTGAATTCTCCATCAGGAGACAAGAAGTTCTCTTTTAAAAATATGACAGTAGGTGAAGAACACTGTGTATTTCCTTACCTTTTCATTGTTATGAGGCACAGTATGAACTGGTATGGGCTGCCAAAGGAGGTCAGGGTTCCAGATTTGGCTGCCAGTAGGAGGATACAGTCCTGCCAGATTAGCCTGAGCACTCATAATAGTTCGATCATAATCTGTACTGCGGACATACAGCTAGAAAAAGCAGTGGGGCGGGGGACATACCAGCATTTACATGTCTCAGCAAACTATGAATTTTAGTTCATTAAAAGTCAAGTCAAGCTTATTTAGGTTTAATAGCCCCTAGACCATATATCGTGTCAAGTTTTAGAGTTTAAAAACATGTTAAAACAGAAATTTGCCACATCTACAATACACTTTTTTTGCAAAGACTGCTCAAGAGTACTTTTAGAAGGCTAAATATTTCAATAGCTATTTTTGAAGGAATTGCTTTCTTGCTGTTGCATATTTTGGACAGTAAAAGAAAGTACGGGATGGTGTATCAAATTCTAACAGGCGACAGTCACAGTAACACTGGTCTGAGGGTATCTTGAGAAATTGTCTC
This sequence comes from Intellagama lesueurii, assembly GCA_037013535.1. Taxonomy (NCBI): domain Eukaryota; kingdom Metazoa; phylum Chordata; class Lepidosauria; order Squamata; family Agamidae; genus Intellagama; species Intellagama lesueurii. Next base: position 76,185,166 of record JBAJHW010000006.1, read on the forward strand.
TCATCTGAGCCATTGGGAGAGCATTGCATGAGCAATCAGATATGACCACTTTTGCTTTGGAACTCTTAGTAGCTCATAAAAAGTTAATGTGCATAAATTCCCCTTTCCTGTGATTGGCTAAACAAACCAGGATGCTATGCTTCAATGAAATGTAGTTTCGCATTATATCTGAACATGATTAATTGCTTTCAATTAAACCCGGGTTGAAAAATACCTGAAATCTAGATCTGAAGCTTTCAAATCCTGGCTTGTTGAGACTCTTACTTACTCTAATTCTGAGATGAACATACTGTGAAGGTATCATTAACTGTGGGTTCCTGGTTTGTTTACTCACTCTTGTGAAAGGAGAAGTGAATTATTTGCATGCACTGACACACTGCATTTGCACATCATGATTCTACATAACAGGATTCATAGCTTGCTGTGATGTGTGAACATGGCTACTGCTAAGTGAGGATGACTTGAATCCTAGAAACATATTACCTTGGGGAGATTTGCTGAATGTTTTCTAACTGAACAATATTCATAGCAATAGACAGCGAAAGAGCATGTTCTCTTACATATTGCTGAGTCACTGGATATACAACCAGAAGAGAAAGTGAACTTTGACAGCTTGACATCATTCACACAACTTCTGAAAATCATTGTACAAGACACACCGTGATGAAAACTTTGTAAGGCACCAGGGCCCAAATCAAATGCTTTCATGAGGCAGGTTTAACTTACATATTGGGATGTCCAAATCTGTCACTGTCATTTTCCTTTGTGTTGGAGTTCTCAGAACCCCGGTCAGAATTCTTGCCCTACCCTCATTCCACATCAGATTGTGAGACTCTGTTTCGTCTTTCTTATTTGTGCACATTTTGGTAAAGATGTTCCCCTAAAGTATGCATTTAATACATGTCAAGAAGGATACAAACGATCCATTGTGGTGACCAGCAGCTCCTTGATCTGCCTTTAGGCAACCCAGAATTGCACAAATGCCCCTGATTCTGTCCATTTTTTGCACGTTTGTCAAAACATTGCATGTACCAAATTCTCAAGTACATAGGAAAAGGTGTCTTGTTCGTTCCAGTACTTGCCTCCTTGCTCTTGTACTCATCACTCAATAAGCATCCATATCTCTTCCTTATGAATTGTCCAAGCTCATAGTGCTGCTGCATTCCGATCTGTGGAAGCAACAGTATTTTTAAAAAGGGATATAAAAGAACAATACTGAGTGCAAATGGAGACATCACAGGATAAGAAAAAGCAGCGCTGACTTGAGCTTTGGGCTAATGATTTTGGAGCTTCATGCTATCTCTCTCTCTTTATAAATCTACATTTAAATGTTCTATCTATCTATCTATCTATCTATCTATCTATCTATCTATCTATCTATCTATCTATCTATCTATCTATCTATCTATCTATCTATCTATCTATCTATCTATCTATCTATCTATCTATCTATCTATTCTGTACTGTGTTAGACCATTGGTCTCTCTAGCCCAGTATTGTTGACAACTTGACCTTGATCAGCAGTGGCATTTCAGGGTTTCAAGCAAGATTTTTTGTTGTTGATCTGCCTAGAGACACCAGGGGTCTTTTGCTTGTGACGCATCTGCTCCACCAGTGAGCTACAACTCTTCCCAGTTCCACCCAACCCGGAAACGTTGTTCTTCAGATGTTATTGGGCTCCAGATGACATCAGTGAAATACAACATAGTCAATGGAAGGGGAGACGGGAGTTGTAGTCCAGCAACATCTGGAGGGACAGGTTTCCATGCATGTGAACCTGAATACAGGATGCTGTCTTGAGTCTGTGGTACCAAAATGCACTGGAAAATTAGTGGAACTTGAAATAGCACTATTGTAGTATATTCTGATTAATGAGTATACTTTCATTTCTAAGAGCAGCTTATCAAACCTCAGTGAGTTGTCCATATCCTTGTGGCCAAACATTTTCTTTGACTGTATTAGTAGGAAAAGTAGAAACAGGGCTTCTGTCACCATGTCGGAAAACCTGGTAAAATGGGGTTGAAGTCAGTATCAGTTTTCAGAGAAATTAGAATGTAATGTCAAAATAATTTACTGAATTAAATGATTGCAACTACAATAGATGTAAATTGGGAGCATGTAGTTCTGTTACACAACAATTGAATACAAGTCTTACTCAAAGGGAGGCCTTGAAGAGTCCACTGTTATTTCATTGTAAGTAAATGTGGATTGCATTGCAGTCTCAGTGAGTTAGGCTGAAAAAGCTGCCACAAAGTCTCAGAAAAGTGCTGTGCAGTCGTACAAAACAAAATAGTGGCAGTAGATTGAACACAGATTTATATAGCGCTGGTGTCTGTGTCTTATGTTCTTCTGAGAACACAACACAAGGCATGGTAGGAATTTCTAGAATTAACAGATTATGGAAAAATATTTAAACTGAAAACAGAATTGTTATGGTCTTGGTAATTCTGGATGTTAAAATTAGTGCACCAACATTATAATTAAAGAAACTTGAGCAGGGGAATATAATGAGAGGTAGCCAGGTGGCTCTGGATATCTTGTTCTTCCTGATCTGAACTATTCATTGCTCACTTCCTTTTTTAGGTCACTCCACCCCTGTTCTTCCCGGAAATAGATTGTTCTTTGTTATGCTTTGGCTGCACTGGAGAGCTGACTGTGAGGGTGCCTCCATGTTAGCCTTTAGCTAATTCACATGCATGAAAGCCAGCTACAGGGCCTTCTTGTTGTAGATCTAAATTTTATCCTATTTCAGATAGAGTTCTTGGACCAATATACACACTTCCTTCTTTTTCCATTATCATGAGTATCCTGAATAATTACTTTTAATTCACAGCCATAAGTTCACCTTACTAGCCTGCTGCTCTTGGTTATCAGAAATTCCTATAGGTTTTGGGCACCAGTTAATGCTGTGCTGCTGCAGAAAGATTTGTGGGAGAGGCTGTTGGACTAAGAGTGCCTCAAGCAAGCACAAGTGGGTATGCTTTGAGCCCCAAGTGGCAACCAGCCAGTTTCTTTGCATATTCGAGACTCTACTATGGAAGATTAAGGCATTTTGGAAGATTTGAAAATTGAAGGTAAGAACCACCTGCTTTTAAAGAAAAATGGGGTAGTGTGTTATCTAAAAATAAATAAATAAGTGCTGAAATGACCAGCCAACAGTCCTGAAGATCAGACATAGTTAGCTTAAACGAGAGGAGCAGCAGCAGCAACAACAACAATAATGCACTTGTGTGCGCATGTGCATAGATGCACACACACAATGTAGGTGAAAACAATGCATGTGAGTTTAGGAGGTCCAGAAGGGGAAATCTTAAAAAAATAGGTCCTCACAAATCTTTACACAGTGCAACATTTGACACTGGAATGTTGGAATAAAATAGAGAGTTTCATAACTCAGCACATTTCCATTCAAACTCAATCAAACAGAAATATCAGCATCTGCGAAAGCAGCACAGGAACTGGTGGAGGAGAAAGTACAACCCACTCTTGCAGAGTACACAAAAAGCTTTGTTTTTACGTGCCATATTTTTCCTACCTGGGGATAAAGAAACTATTTACAGTGAAACAAATTCTACTCTCAGTTATTTTACATATATTTACCATCAGTACAAACTAAAATATTATTGTCGTCAGGGAAACAAAGCCTTGTACTTACTGCAACCACGGACTTTAGCTGCCTTCCTGTGGTGCTTTGGAGAAGAAGGACAAAGAAGAAGCTAAAGAAAGAAAAGCCAAAAAGATGGAAGCTGCACACCGGGCACACCCTTGACATGCCCATCCTGAAAGCAGGATGGAAAAGCTTTTTGGTGAAAATAGCCCAATGAGGGCAAATGCTGTGCTTTATAATGAACAAACAAAGGGGTGGAGACTTCCTTTCCCTCTCTTTGTGTATTTCACCTTGAAGTTTAATTTGGTCATTATAATTACTGATCTATGTCTTAGGTACACAAAGTTCAGTGGGGCTGGATGACCACCACACAGGCCACATAGCAAATGTGGCCACATTTCCCACTCCTTCAAAAAATTCTGTCAGTTCCATCTCGGGCACAGGATGGCGAAGGGTATTCGCTATAAAGTGGGAGTGTCTTGTTCAAAGCTATGTTCAGTAAGTGTCTTCATTTTCGAGGGTGGCCCAGCACAGTTGGTTGCCTGGGGCAAAAGAGAAGAAGGCAGCTCCTCCCTTGCTTCAGGTACAACAGCTGACTGGACTGCTGCTTGAATCTGAATTCAGTACTGGCAATGGGATAACATCTTCCAGTCCACTGGAATGGAGGAGGCCAGTTTAGGGGAGCCAGGTGGCACATGCAGGTCTGCTCACAAACAGAAGAGACTGGCTAGAGAAAGATAAAAAGGAACTGTTGGGCAGGGGACAAGTCATGCTGACCCTCAGCACCTGGCCTCATTCTGTTGGTAGGGGTGGCCCTGTTTCTCTTAGGACTGACTTATTTTTGTGGTCATAGTAAGAGCCCTCATGCAGGAAGCCCATGAGGAAAACATAAGAGCAATAGCTTTCCTCTGCAGTAATGCTTCAGCAACTGGTATGCAGAGGCATACTGCCTCATGATTTGGGACAGGGGGGCACAGAGCTATCTTAATAAAGAATAATCAGTGATAGCTATATATTCCACTATTGTTCTGAATCCTCTGCTAAAGCTGTGTAAATGGTAGCCAACATTACCACATATTGTAGCAGTTAATTCTCTTGTTCAGCTATGTGGCATAGTTAGTAGGAGCTTATGCCTTTGGTCTCTCCTAAATCTCCCACTACTGACAATGTCTGTGACATTTCCTGTACATAAAACACTAAAAAGAATGTAGTATAAATGCCAAGTATTGTGGCCCCAATTCTATTGGTCTTTGTAGAGGGACTGCATATGTTGCTGCAGCTAAGTCCAGCAACTTGACAAGGTGCCAGGTATCAGTCACATGGTTGGTCATCCACCCAACTGTGCATCTGCGCATGCCCTGGTACCTTGTCTATTCATCTCTATTAGCCATGACAACATATACAGTCCTTCTACCAACATCAACAGGATTTTGGTCTATATTTATTTCCTAAATATCCATAATTATGGTGGGCAGTGTGTGTATGGTGGGTCAGTCTGCGGAACACCAACCAGCAAACACCAAATCAAATAATTCTAATGTTCACATGCAGTGTTTTGCTCTTGTGCATAAAATTGAATGACGACCGCTCACTTACATGGAAGGAAGTAAACAGGTGCTTCTTCTCACATGAGATCTGTCTAACCCTGACCTGCTGCCACCATACTGATCCCAGTCATGCAGCTGTTGAGAACTAAGCATGCTGTCCTCCAACACGCCTTATACTGGGGTTTATTGTTAGCTGACCTGGCAACTCCCATAGATATCTGGGTACTGTACTTCCATGTGCTCCAATCTCCCCTTATAACCTGTGGGCACGCTGCTATGGCACAGGGCTACCCACTCCATCTTAATAGAAAGTAGCTCCTTACAAATTATTAGCTACTTGTAATGAATCCCTTTTCCAAATAGCAAAGCTCTAACTACTCTACATTATAACTGTTACTTTTAAAAAGTAACAGTTATAATGTAGGAGTAACCTCTCCTATTGAGGTGCTGGTAATTTTTTCTTTCTTTTATACTTAAGGGATATGGCCTCACTAAATGGCGGAGAACTATCACTGTGTAAAAGTGCTGCCTCATTCTGTGTGTTGTGCAACTACATTCACTACCTTAGAAAAAAATAAAGAAGTAGTAACTGAAATTGTTGGTTTTTAATAGCAGGAAAGTGTTACTTTGAAAATTGTTATTAAAATGGTAATTAATGGTTTTGGAAATATTGTTACCGTAATTGTAATGACAGGCCTTGAATATGACTGTGCTTAAATTTAAAATAAAATTTCTAAGCTCTGCTTTCCTTTACCCACTCATTACATCTTGGTAGACTGTGTCTAGGACTGGGAATATCTCCCCTAGTCCATAGTATTATCAAATTGCTGGGCATGCCATTTGAAACTTCTTAAGGACTTTACTGGGCTATATATTTCACAGACATTTTCAGTGTCTAATGAGAAAAGATAGCTGGGAGTAGGACTTCCCATTTAGCCTCTTTCACCTGGTACTCTTCAAGGGATGGGAGTTAAGTTCCCCCATTGTACCTCCATCTAGCCTATGGAATCTTGAGTAAGTTGCATGGTGCCAGAGTGAATCTAGAAGGAAGGACTGGCAAACCACACCTGAGTATTTTGAACCTAGAAACCCCTGGGAAGGCTCACGGTAAGTTGGAATAAACTTGATAGTGTATAATTATTATTATTTAGTCAGTTGTACTTGTAGGTACACTTGTAAGCTTAGCTCACCACTATTTATCTTCCTTGGCTTTGTATATGTTAAAGTCCCATACTTTGGAAAGAGCTGTTACTATCTTTCAATGACATCTGCAGATTTATCACCAAGTGCTTGACCACATACAAGATCGCTCTTGACCATATGAGATGGTTCTTTAAGAACATTCTGGTCTGAGAACTCTATGGTTCAGACCCTCACAAAGAATGCTATCAGAAAAAGGATATCTCTAAGATCCCTGGCATCCTTCTGAGCAGGTGAGTGGAGATAGATGAATTATCCCAGGAGGCAGAACGAATATGGCAGAACCTCTATATACTGACAGTGGGAGGATCTGAGGTGACTTGAGGACTCAATCCCGGCCATAAGCCTTTCGTTCGACTTGCTATTTATAGAGCAACTGTGCTGGGCCTAGTAGATAAATAAGACCCTTTGCTGACTAACATCATCTCCTGGTTCTGTATTTATGCTCAGATCCATAAGTACAGAACCAGGAGATAACCATGACCCTAAATCAGCAACTTCTTGTTGCATTCAACCAAGTGTCATGCACTACTGCCTGGGGCACTAGCTGGATATGCAAGTGATGTCCTTGCATAAAGAGGGAGAAGTTCCTCCCTACCAGTAGCACTTTATATGAGGCTGTCCTTGAAATATGTTCAGCAACTGCCGCTAGAGTAAAATGCTGTTGCTTGGTTATTGATTGGAGCAAGATGATCAGAGCATATCACATGCTTCCATTTGATCCGTACTGGTTGTCAGTCTGCTTCCACCATACCTGCATTAAAACTTAAAGCCCCAAACACTTAATCTAAGACTGCCTTTTTTCTAGCATGTTTCACTCACAGTTAGGGCTTATTATTATTTTTTATCTACAGCTCCCATAAATCCCCAGATAGCATGGACTAGTGGCCATGCTAGTCATACTAGCTAGGGATCTCTTGGAATTGTTATCCAAAAAGTAAAGTCCTGCTGTGCACTCTTCATCCATTTGAAGAGTTTGTGGATGCAGGGAGGAAGGAGCATGGCCTTTTCAGTTGGGGCACCCACCCTATCAAATGCCTTCCTGCCAAAGCTCATCTGCCTTTTAGTTCATCAGTCCTTTATTTCTTTGATTGGGGGGGGGGGGCACCACAAAGTAGAACAAAGACCTTCTGTTTACCCTCAGAGCAGAGCAATATACAAATTGAGGAAGTTCTGTTGTTGCTTAGATTGGCCTTTACATTCTAGAATATTTGATTCCAACTTATGGTGACCCTTTTTTAGGTTTTCTAGTTATGGGGCACTCAGAAGAGGTTTAAGATTCCATTCTTCTAGAGGCACTCTTGGGCCATATAGCTTGCTCACAACCACACGAGATGGCTCTTCTCCTACAAGACACAGTGGAATATTGAACTCTGACCACTGGTTCTGCAACCAAGTGCTTCACCTCTCTGAGCTATCCAGTCAGCTTAGCCCTCCTCTACAGCTTCCTTAATTTGCTGGTTTTAGTAGGTGCCTTCCTTCCTCCACTGAGCATATCTGCCTCTGAGATTTCACCAAGTAAGTCACTCTCTCCATTCTGGTGCCCCCTTCCTTTGCTTTGCTCATAGACTAGCACTCAAAATATCAGCTGTCTACTGCTCTTTTTGGCCTGGGTGGGTATACTGCCTTCATAACTTTAAACGCAAGCAACCTTCTTCCTTTATCTTCCTCACAAACCAGAACTCAGCTGCCTGCCAAGCAGGGGAAGTGATTAATTTGCCAATATCCAGAAGTGGCTCACTTAAGGGAGAAGCAATTTCCGTGTGAACAGTCAGGGCTTGATTTTATCGTCCTAATCAAGATGGACTGTTCCAAAACAGCCCACACTAGCTCACTCCCTGCAGTTAGTATAGCCATACCCTCACTCTGTCTTCCTTACACAGGGTCTGTGGAGGGGTAGAAACCAGTGGAAAGGAGCACACAAGTGTAAAGGGAGTTGTATGAGACTAGAGCTTTACTTATGTATGATCCAAGGACCGGAGGGAGCCAGGCAGAAAAGACATGGCTTACTCTACCTTTCCTGGACCAAGCACAAACATAACTACGGAGATGAGTGGATTCAATAACTGAGAAAGTGCATGTACCAATGTAGCACTTTACACTCAGTTTATAAGGTAAATTATATCCCCAACATTGATAATGCTGTGCAGAAATTCATAGCTGCCTGCATTCCCTAATTCATGGGAGCTCTCTGTCTCTCTCCCCCTTCGCCCCCCCCCCCCGTGTGTGTAAAATACATATACAGAAAGATTCAGAAACACACAGGTAATGTCACAGACTCAGAAAAAAAGCATGTTGGGATGTATCCTAATGGGTACAGATGCTCCTTGTTTGGTCTTTATTTGACTATAGACCATGTCAGGGGACTTTTGTACATGCCTAGCACAGTACAATACCATTAGCTGAGCAGATTAGGCTTCATGTGTTCATTAAAAAAGCACACAGGATAGATTAGGTGCATGAGATAGCAAGAAACAACCAGTGTAATAGTTCCATTAGCCCTTAGCAGAACATTAAACACAAATCTTTCAGAGCTGAGAGACTAAATACGCTGGGCTGGAACCAGAATTTGAGTAAGTGTAGCAATGATGGGGCAATAGGATGCTTCCTCCTATTGGTAAGTAAGGAGTTGCAGAATAAGGAGATCAGGAGAAAATGGAATACCTTGGAAGGTAAATAAGAAAAAAGTGATCTGGAGCTACAATTAAGCAGTGAGGTGGCCACATTAATGGATGATAACCAGATAAGGGGTGCTTGAGGATTTCATTCAGTTTGCATTCACAAACAAGGCAAACTGATTCACTTCTCAGACTAATACAATATTGGAACAATTATCCTCTTCCCCCCCTGTAATTCTTTAGATTTTTCAGTGCATTTTTCAGCTCCAGAAGATGTATCAAAATGCACATAACATGTTGGCTTGTTATATGTACAAATGTGTAAAATAGGATAAATGCACAAAATACATCTTTTATGAATAAATATGTTCAAAAAGTCTGTCTTTGTGAATTAACACTGATAAAGAAATAGAATGAAACTGAGGCATAAATAATGGTAAGAAATCCTAACCACGTATACACTGGTGGAATCAGAAATATGTAACCAGGAAAGAGACTTTACATTTATTGTATTCAAAAAAACACCAACTAAGGGTCAAAGCACAGGTTCAGACTTAGAGATGTCTGCTTCTTTGCATGTATGGCTCCTAGCTGGATTGGGCTCAATGGTTAGAATGGCCAATATCAGTAACTGCTGATCATCAGTATGATAGCTGTGTTTAGCGCTCTGCAAAGAGCTTGGTGTAATCATTGACTTGCTTTGTGGCTGTTATTTCAGAAGTATGTGGAGGCAACATGTGCATTCTGTTGAAATAATGGTGCTGTACTGTACTGTTGTCTTCTTTGCTTGGCTGTGCTGTGGATCATTGATCTTTGTAATGACTTTGGGCCATCCACTCCTGCGCAATTTCTCTCTAGAAATCTCTCCTCACACTCCGTAGACTGCAAGTTTAAAAAGCATAACATTAAGAAAATAAAAACCACAACTCCAGAAGAACTATACAACTTTAACACTGACAATGAAGAAAGTTAAATAAAGATTTTGTATACCTTGGGTCAATCATCAGTCCAAACAGATACTGCAGCCAAGAAATCAGAAAATTGATTGCAGTTATGTTAGTTTAAAAAAAATAATCAAGCCAGTTTTAGCATGTTTTAAATCAATGTAAAAAAGGTGAATACACAACACACGTGGAAGTGTGGATTATTTTGACAGAAAATCATGTGTTTTTGATTGGCAGCAAGTTTGCTTTTTACTCCTCCACCAGATGGTCATTTACTTTGACTGAGATGTTGAATTGATTTAGTTTCCTTGCTTCCTTCTGCTGCTCCTCTTCTTCCATGAGAGGCCAAGGTGCTGCTCTTGCCTTACAAAAGCGACACCCAAGTCTTGGCTGCCTCTGCCTTTAATTCTGTCTGTGTTCGCTCCCCCACACCCCACACCCCACACCCCTGGCTCAGGCCATCTTGTTGGAGTCACTTGCTTAAAGTCTCTTTTATTACTGCTTCACTTATCATAGAATCATAGAAAAGTGAAGTTGGAAGGGGCCTACAAGGCCATCAAGTCCAACCGCCTGCTCAACGCAGGAATACAATCAAAGCATATCTGCCAGGTGATTATCTAAGTTTTTCTTGAATGCCTCCAGTGTTGGAGCACTCACCAACTCCCGAGGCCACTGGTTCCACTGTTGTACTGCTCTAACAGTTAGGAGGTTTTTCCTGATATTCAACCGAAATCTGGCTTCCTTTAACTTGAGCCCATTGTTGCATGTCCTGCACTCTGGGATGATCGAGAACAGATCTTGTCCCTCCTCTGTATGACAGCCTTTGAAAGATTTGAAAAGTGCTGTCATATCACCCCTCACCCCTCTTTTCTCGAGGCTAAACATGCCCAATTCTTTCAGCCTTTCCTCATAAGGCTTGGTTTCCAGGTCACTGATTCACAGGTGAGAGTTTACATTTTGTATTAAAATGCTTTGAGGGTGTAATTCTGCCCTCTTTTTTCAAGAGTAAAACAGATTATTTCTCCACCTCAGAGGGAGGGGGAGGAAAGGATGAAGAAGAGGAGCGAGAAGGACAAGAAGGAAGAGGGGATGCTTAGCCTGGTGTGTAGTTTTGAATCCTCCTTTCCCTGCCTCTCTTCTCCCTTAAAAAACACAGGGATAAAAGGTACACCAAGAGAATGCCAAAGGTGATTCAAATAGCACGTGACTGCAACGTGACTTTAAACTGATTTCAATAGTACTGCTGCATATTCCAAGGTATTTCAGTAATTATATTCTCCAGTCAACTCACTGCTAGAATTAGCACCTTTCCTCTTCTCCAGAGCAGCATGGTTTCATGCTGCTTTGAAAGTAGCTGAGTCAAAGAAGATTAAGAAGAAGGGAATTTTCTGTGTTGGTTTAGGGGAAAAGAGAAAAACTCCAGGGCCTGCCCACTCAGATGACTAAGAACCATCATTTGAAGTTTGTGGTGATGATGGGGATGGTGTCATGTTGATGAAGTTAAGTGTGAAAATTCCAGTTTATATCTATAGTGTGGGTTAATCCCATGGTTAATAAATCACACTCTGACATTAGGAATAGAGTGACCTCTGGTGATTAAGTTGTTTTCCACAATCAGTTGAATGAATTCAGAATACATACTGTTGAGCACTAATTATATACATCAATGGTGTCCCTCTGTCTTGTGTTCTTGGGCTACCACAACTCCCATCAACATGCTAACTGGGGGAGTTGAGAGATGCACCCAAAAACATTAGGCCACGGTGGGCTGACATACAGCATATGCAGGCATCTTGAGGGAATATTTACTATGCCTGATAGATCAGAACCATCTGTTCTCTTTCATAGTGTACCTCCAAGTTATTCATGAGTTAGGTGTGGGCATAATATGAACTGCAACAGTTGGTTGGTAAGGGTTTCTGGTATTAGAAGCACTATATATGAACCCTAAAGTGCATATAAATGTCTCCTGCAGAATCCATGACCAGAACATGAGTAGCAACCCTTTGAACACATTTGGAATTCAATTCAGCATTGATATCTGTAGGGTTGAACAAATTTGTTGATTTCAATTTCTCTCAGTTTTCCTGTGTTAAGGACACCTTATCCTAAATATTTGGACTTCTACAATATAAAATGAGGTTCATGATGAAAACGTTTGCTTGAAAATATATACACATTTTAATGTAAATTTATACTAATACATATACAGTATGTATTGCAAAACTCAGAGAATTATGATTTTTCAAGAATATCTGGGGTTTGCTTTGTGTTCAGAGAGAGCCAGTGTGACATTATGGCTAGAGGACTCAAGAGACCTGGGTTCAAATCCTGGCTCAGATATGGAAACCCACTTGGAGATGGTAATGGTAAAACGACTCCATAAATATCTTACATACCTTGAAAATCTTTGTTAGGGCTGCCACAAGTCAGAAGTGACATGACAGGCTGTACCACATCATTGGTTCAAAAGTGCAAAATTAGATAAATTCTCATTAAACTGAATGAATTTCTCCCCATACTTCATATTCATACAACAGGTTCAAAGGGAAATTGCATGTGGTGTGCAATCCAATTTGTCAGATTGCCAAACAAATAAAAATTCTTTGACTGATTTTTTTAAAAGATCAAGTGACATTTTTCAAGGATTAAATGATACTGACTAATTCATTTGGTTTAAATATATCTACAGTATAAATTGCAAAGCATTTATGTAAGATAGCTGTTTGACAGCCCTGACTGGAGAACACACTGAGGAAAAAAACTGCAGGAAGAAAAGCTATTACTCATTGCTAGAAGGAAAGGCCAGTTTTGTTGTTACCTCACATTAATGGATCTGAAATATTATTTACAGTTACGCATTTACAATAGTTTTTGAATAAGTAGCTGTATTAGTCTGTGCGAGTATATCAGACAGAAAAAAAGACAAAAAACAGAGATAAAAATATTGTGATACCTTAAAGACTAACTGTAATATTTTAATGTGAGCTTTTGTGGATCAAGTTCACTTCCTGAGATATAAGACTCAGATTACATGACTGTCATACTTATACATGTCCCCATGACTATAACACACCAGAGCTGAAATTGTTTATTTTTTCCTTTTAAAAAACAAACCAAGTTGAAGCCTGTCAATATTGCAGAAAATAAGAATTAAAAGACCAATTGGTGTTCATTTTAATTGAGTCATGGAAGTTTTATTTAGAGAGAAAGCGTGAAAATTGTATGATTTGCAAGGCAACCCACTGAGATGTTTAATTTTTCATCATATTGGCAAAATGAATAGGCGGCATGATAGCTGCCACTTTAAATATCCCAGGATGGAATCCAGAAGGGAGCACCATGTTAATCTGTTGCAGCAAAACTGACAAAATCTCTTGGGGCACTATAAAGATGGAAATGACTGGATGCTGTGCAGGCTCTCACTTCCATTGAAGGAGGAATGGACAATGAACTTTGTGGTAGGTTAGTCTACTAGCCACCTGAGTTTTATGAATATTGTCAAGTCAATCAATAATCAAAGGGCAGATTTTAATCTGCTGTTAAATCTTTGACCTTTATTGAATAAATAATGCTGATTTACTGATCATACTTGAAACCAAAATACTATCCTTTGAAAGGTCACAAGAAGAGACTCAGTTTGTGAAATTTGGGATGAATATGTTTTCCATTTTATTACTTTGCATGACCCAAGTTCAATTTTCCAAAGATATTGAAATCTGAGTCAAATGAAAGAGATGGGGTCAGGAAGCAGTTGTAGAGTCTGTGACAAAGGATCATTCAGTCTGTATTAAACCTCATGTAACATCAAATGGTTGTGACAAGGCAAGAAATTATCATGTGATCAAGATAAACAAAATCAAGATAAGCAACAACATAGCTAAGAGGCTTTTGGATGGACAGCTCAGCATGACAGATTAAAAGAAATTGTGTGACTATTCTTGTCATCCTTAACTAATGTTTTCGCAGAAAGGAGAACAGTAGAGGTAGCCATGGGAAAACCTGAGAGGGCTACATGGAAGATGGTGCAGTTCCGAGATTATGCAATTGCTATATAGCTCAGTGGCTTAAGCATCTGGCTGTGGAGCCAGAGTTTGAGAGTAGACAGGGATATTCGTATTCGTAAATGAATATGAGTATCCCCATCTCAGCTGGACCTAATGAGGGTCTGGCCCCTGGGACCAGCCTGTCCACTCACATGTCCTGGTGCCATGAAGGTCCTGCTGTTCCCACCAATTGCACCAGGAGCTCCACTGTCTCCCTGCTCAGCTGGCCAGTCAGCAACTGTGTGGGGAAATTTGTTCTCCCGCCCCCTGCCTGGAGTGGCCAGCTGAGCAAGGAGACAGCAGAGCTCCTGGCGCAATTGGTGGGAACAGCAGGACCTTTGCAGCATCAGGATGTGTGAGTGGATAGGCCAGTCCTGGGGCCCAGACCCTCATTAGGTCCACCTGGGACAGGGATATTCGTATTTGTTTACGAATATGAATAGCCCTATCTCTAGTTGAGAGTTTGATCCCCTCCCCCCCGTGCCTCCCTGACAGAGGCTGGACTTGATGATCGATAGGGTCCCTTCCAGCTCTGCAGTTCTAAGATAAAGATTATCTTGTCTGAACCTTATGGAAAATTCCATGAATGAAGCAGAGCAATTATGCAACCAAGGCCTCATCAGGAAGCCCTGGAAAACTTAATTCAACATCACTTAGAATCAAACCAAAGTAATTGAAAACAGAAGCAATTCTAATTGTGTTTGTTGTATAAAAGGAAAAATGGACCCTGCCATTACATAACTATAATTCTTAAGGTTTTGTAATATGCACTTAAATGAAAACAGCACAGGTAGCAGGTCCAGTTGGACAGCTCTTTTAATTAGATATTAACACATAATATCTCAGGATAAAACTTTATAGATTGGAATAAGATGCTACATTCTCTGTCAGATTGTCTGCAGCTTCTGGATAGAAGAGAGACTATATTAACTAAACAGAGATGTAGCATTACTTTCCCCTGTGCACAAATTATACATATAAGGCATTAAGTATAGTAATTACATCACTGATCCTGTTGTTTCCCCATGTTTTTCCTTTGATACTGGTACGGGGAACATGAGCCCCTCTAGAAGATGTTGGATTGCATCTCCCATCATCCTTTACCATTGGTTATACTGGCTAGGGCTAATGGGAGTTGCAGTCCATCAACATCTGGCGGTTAATAGGTAAACCTCTCCTGGATTAACATTTTTGGAATGTTTTCTGCCTTTTTTTTTTTTGCAATTAGTCCTTGAAAGATGGGAACATCTGTTATCAAAGTAATTTAACAGTTGGATGAATAAAAGAGGTACTTGCAAAATACTGGGCTACCATGTCATATATGTTAACCATTTCAGGCAAATGAAGTTTTAATCCAGATGAAGAAGTTTCCTGGCCCATCAGTGTGTATATTGTGGATTTGCATATCCCCTCCAACTCACCCTGTGCCTGAAAAAAAAGGCACATCAGTTTTGTCTGGCCCTTTTTTTGGAAAGAGTGCAACTCAGTCTTTGTACATGCTTGTGATGGTATTCGTATGTTTTCAGTTCTCTGTAAAAAAAACCTTTCCTTTGAGTGAAGAAATACAAAACGCAAGGCCAGATCATAGACTGAACAGTGCAAGCACAACTGATGAGCACCAGCAGCAGTCTACAGAGCTGCAGCAATAACCAAAGGACAAAGAGTAATTGCAATAGCATAGATGCAAACTATTTAAAAATGATGAGGCAGTTAGGCTGTTTTTTAGGAATATTTATTGCACACACCCCCTCTGATTTTCACATTTTTTTTCTGATTAGGAATAGCCACTGGGGAGAGGACAGTCTTATTGTGTGAAAGCACCATCTAGTGAATCTGGTGTTTTATGATGACTTCGCCACTCTGTTTCTTTCAACAGCACTGTCAGCATTTAGAACACACATCTGTGAAATACAAATGCAGTTTTTACAAGTTATATATGTATTTGCATACATTTTAGATATATGTTTTGAAAATAACCATAGTCATATTTCTGAGATGCCTTTTCAAAAAAAAAAGAGTCAAAGTGTCTAAGAATTAAAATATTAAAAAAAATTAAAGCAATATCAAGAACTGCTGGATAGCTCAGTGGTTTAAGGCATCTGGCTTTGGAGACAGAGGTTGGGAGTTCGATTCCCCACTGTGCCTCCTTGACAGGGGCTGGACTATTCATAGAGTCCCTTCCAGCTCTGCAGTTCTTAGATAATAACAATAATAACACATCACATTAAACTACACTGCACAGCAGGTATTAATTAGAAAGGAAATCAATAGGCCCCAGGCTGATAAAGAAAAACTAGAGCTTGGAACAGGTCACCTGATGTAGTTCTGAGGCCAATCATCACTTTGGAAGGGATTCTGATACAGTCTTGAGAGATCTGAAACCCATTTGACTCAATCTAGGTCCTAGACCTGATTTATATGTTGTGGACACTCAGAGCAGCATATAATATGACTGAATCAGTAGAACATATTGAAATATATAACAAACAGAGCAATAAAAAAAGCAGAAAATTCATCACCACAAAGTAGTGAAAACACAGATAAAATTTGCAGCAATCGAAAGCCTACACTACAGCATGAGGTAATCCACTGCCTCCTGAATCACATGCAAATACATCATATTTCACAGCGACTGTGGAAAGGGGAGTTTCAGAGCATAGAGGTAACAACACAAAAATATGTCTTCCTAATATGTCAAAGTTGGATGGTTTAGACAGTTAGCATCTTTAAAAGTACAATTTTGCACTAATGTACATGAATTCTATAAACATAATAGAGCCTAAAGACTTTTAAGAAACCAAGCATCAGATGTCTGTGCACTGGGCATCTGCAATTTTTTTCAGAAAAAAACAAAAACAAAACAGTTCTTAAGAATATATTCCATGGAGTGCTCAGTCTTGCTCATTCATTCTTCTTTTCTGAGTCAGAAGGGGGTAGCAAGTTTAACCTCATTAATTAGTGCTGTTTTGAGAGGGAGCTCCGTCGCATATTTGGAATAATTTTTTACACCAGTTTTTATGGGTTTTTAAATTATCACATCATTTAGCACAACCATCCCCTCTGAAATTCGATAGATAGATAGATAGATAGATAGATAGATAGATAGATAGATAGATAGATAGATAGATAGATAGATAGATAGATAGACAGACAGACAGACAACACATATGTATTACCTGTCATTTGCAAAGTCATTCTACATATTACATACTTCTTCCACATTATGTGCTAGGACCGGAGCAACCAGATCTTTAAATTTCTTCAGTGGACAAGCCTGAGAACAACCTGGCAGAATCAGAGGATGGGGGTCGGCTGTGCTGCTGTTCCGATAGTGCATCTCAACGGTGTGTTCACTGATTTTAATGGCACAAAAGGAAAAACAGAAGTGCTTCATTGTTTGTTACAGCACAAGGTAATCAGTTTTGTAAATGTAGCCCTGATTAGGAAATATTGGGCAAAATCCTGTTGGTGTGACTTTCTGCAGTGTATCCCGGGATCAGGCACTGGAGGTATTTAATTTAAAGTAATTAAAAGCTTCCTACCCTCCTCTTTATAGGTTCCAGGACTCCCTAAGGCTCCCTGTAGCCCCAGAGAAGCCTCTGAGAGCCTCAAGATGGGTGAGAGGAGAGCCTTTAATGGTAAAAAAGAAAAACCTCTGGATTGTTGCCAGCAGTCCTAATCCAAGTGGCAGCAGCAATGAGACATTGAACCACTGCAAAGTTATGCAACAGGATTGTGCCCATTTATTTGGAATCAAATGCCCTCAATGTTCGTAGTTCTTTAACAGCTAACAAAGGACGTTCATCAGAGCTTGGAAATATTGCTTATTTAGTCTATAATTCCCATAGTTTTCCAGTCAGTATAGTCTTTGGCCTTCTTGGATGGGGAATTTTGTAACCTTTAGTCCAGAAATGGAATTTTTCCAAGCTCTGTTCAAGATACCTTTTGACTGAACAAAATTAATCTGGCAGGTGTGATTTTGATGTGTGTCATTTACTTAAAGGAGGTACAAGCAATACTTTTGTCACAAACTGTGTGACTGTGTAGACTTATCTTATGCACATTCATCTGGAAGTCACCTTGAACTCAAAGGAGTGTATTCTGAAGTGCACAAATGATTTTACTGTCACAGCGCAATACAGAGACTGAAGTACTTGATCTGTAGCTGAACAGAAGCGTATATATGATACTTCGATTTTTGTTTTGTTTCATTCTTTTTTGCTGTGAGTATTAGTGGACATAAATTGATTGTCATCTAAACAAGATACAAGATTTTTTTTTAAAAAGCCTTGTGGGCCTTTCAAAAAACAAAATTTCTGGGTTAGGTAATACCATTATTGGATCACTAAAAAGTTACAAAAATCACGTTTTACAGAACTGTTCACCAGGCAATAATAGTATAAAACGTTCTGCTTTAAAACCCATATGTTTACTATCATTGCTGTACCCTGCTGGGCTGCTTTGTGTGTGTATGTGTGTGTAGCTCATCCTTCTTTATGGGGCAAGAAGCAAGATGGAATGTGCTTCAAGAAACTGTCACTGTATATGTGCGTAGGTGGCTTTCCTTCCTCTTCTTCAAGCAATCAAATATCTCAACTAATTGTGAAAGGATCTATCATTTAAAAAGAAGAAGCCCCAGTGGTGGTGGTGGGAACCACAGATGGGGGAAGGGGACTCCAGGCTGATTTGCATTTCCTTTTGCATCATGTAATCAATGAAAAAAAAAAATGCAAATCAGCCTGCCTCAATATTCCTACATTTTAATCAATCTGGTCAACCTTTGGGTGATCTAATAAAGGCATTGTGCAACCCAGAGTTACACATAAGAATCAATAATATGTAAGTAAATCTGCTCATTTTGGGCAAAGATATATAATACACCAGCTTTTGTGGCATTTTACGCTTTTGTTTGAAAGGGAAGTATGACACCATAAGAATTTTGGGTAATATTTTGAAAAGCAATGGTGGTGTTTTGAAAAGCAATGACCATACTATGCACTTGGTTGTAAAATACCAGAATACAGTATTCTTAACTACATTCATTATTAAATTAATCATATTTAAGCTCCATTAACAGAAATGGGAGAAAGTTACTTAGGTTTTTGCTTAAAGTTCCCCTGCTAGATTGAAATCAGAGTCTGGAAAATTTCCTTTTTTGGACTACAGATCCCAGAATTATCCAGATACCCCCAAATTCTGGGAGTTATAGTCCAAGAAAGGAATTTTCCAAACCTTTGATATGAATGCATACCAACTCGATACTAAAGTAACAGCAGATGCGAATGAAAAAACATCCACTATGATCTCCTTTTATGCTGCAGGCTGATGATGTGTATTTTGCCATCTCCCTTGCAATGTGAGATCACAACTTGCAATTCCTCACTTCCTTCCTCAAGTACCATGTTGTCATTTACAAACAGCACAATTCACTACAGTCTTTATATAGAGCTGGGAAAAGCACTAAAGTAGTATACAAAATACATACTTGCATCCAGCAATGTTAACCTTTTAATGAGTCAAACTCGCAACTAGCATGTTGTTAAAAACAAAACAAAAAAATAAAAAAATAAAGAAGACAAAAGGATTGTGGCACCTTAAAGACTAACTGCTATATTTGAATGTGAGCTTTCATGGACAAGTCCACTTCTTCAAACCAAAGCTAGCACAAATGCACACAGCTTCTAAAACTATAGCATGTCATTAGAAGCTGAGCTCCCTTTAAAACAATATCACTTTCCTCAGCTCATCATATTACAAATTAACTTTTGTTTTCCGATTGGTCATCAGGAGGTAATCATGAGCTTCATTAACAGGTTGGTTGGTCAAACACTGAGCTTTGAAGGAATTAGATTATTATTGTCAGCTTCTTATGACATGTAGCAAAGCATATTGCATAGTTTGACCTCATGATTGATCAGCATCTGGGCTTCCATTCTCAGTGCAGAAGAAATACAACTGATTGTCTTCATATCTTATTTGAGCACTTCACAGATTGTGGGGAGAAATTACAGTGTTCGTTCTGGCTTGAGAAGATGTGCTGATTTTGCAAAAGTTCCCCCAACTGCTAATTATTGCATCTATGAATCGTTATTACTTACCCACTCTCTTCCTTATAGAGTTCAAAAAAGTGGCAAGCGGCATAGGGAGGCAGCTGTAGATTGAAAACATCAAGAGCTACCTGGAGGGCAACTAGAGTCATATCATGCTGTGAAAATAAAGAAAACAAAAGTATAGAACTCTTGTGACAGAATGTGCGTGTACATATGTATGTGTGCATGAGAGAGAGAGAGAGAATGAGGACAATATACTTCTATTTCAAATCTTATGATAAATTTGCAGTGCAATCCAAATATTTCTATTCAAAAGTAAGCACCATTGAGCTCAATGGGAATTACTCCCAGAAAAGTGTGCGAATGATTGCAGGCTTCATTACTTTACTCTTGCAATATCATTCAGGATTACTCTTCTAAGATTATCTGGAGAAGGAGTTTAAAGGAAAAGAAATATACAACCATGTGACTATAAGATTCTTAGGCAAGTTCAAGGCTGGTTAATTAACATGATAGCTCAAAATAATTCATGTATTAATGTGTTTTTTAAAAAAACGCAATTTAAAAATGCAACTGCATTGCAAAATTTAGAGGACAGCTAAGAAAGTTATGTTGAAGAAGACTGAATAGAATGACATGCTGAAGCCTCCCTAAGTAAGCAGTAGGAGGATTGTGTTGTGAGTAGGATGATGCTTCTGAAAGCCTCTGTGAGCATGATTCTCCCTCTAGAATATGTGCTCCTGACATGCTTGATATCAGTTAAAAAGAAATTAGTTTCTGTAAAACCAGAAGTGTCCCATTCCCCTTTTGGTTGTTGCGATGCCACCAAATTTCAGCTGCACATGTAGGTGGGAGTTCAGTCAGTCCCACGGTACAATCTGGTAAATTGAAATGAGCCCCTTGATCTGCCAAATTCCACCCCCTTAACCTTGAGGCATGCATGGTCAGGCATAGCAATGCCACCCCTCCTCCTTGCATGCTGGAACTGGATTGGCAAATTTGCTTCAGACATAGGTTGGAGCAGAAAGCCAAAAAAAAAAAAAAAAAAAAGCACGCTCTTTTTTGGCTTTTTTTATCCATCATTAAATCTTTTGGAGTAAAACCTAATGATTCCCCTCAACCCTTATGTTTCTGTAGTGAAGTTTATTTTTAAACATTTACCTATGAGATTTATGGATTGCCCTGAGCCAGGATGGTGTAGAGTTGAAATAAGTGAGATTCTGATTCAAATCCCAATTTGACCTTAAAATCTATTAGTTCAAAATCTTTGAACCAGTTGCGATCTCTCAGCCTTACAAGGTTAAGAGGATTTTAAAAACTCACATTTAGGCTCCACATAAGGACTCTTCCATTGCTGTAAAATGAAGTGGGTTTTAACATAGTTTGCTTCTGAGTATAAGAAAAGGCTTTCCAAACCCAGTATTGGCATTTTAAGGAGGGCAGCTAAGGGCCAGCATGAGGACCTGAGCTGTAGAACCCATGGTCCTTTGAAAAATGTTAATACTTACTGCGGAATACATGGTCAGTTTGGTTTGCTCAGCAGATTGTGAAACATTCATAAACTTTTCCAGAATAGCTTTCACCAGTACACCTGCATGGAGATGAAAAAATAACTATGGTCATGAAGCATTTCATAACACATTACCATCATTTATTCTTCATCCAATGCGATGATGCAGGGTTATTTTTCAGGCAGGACTGAGAAATTCTAAACTCCAAATGGAAGAATACTGGATTCTAACAACATCTTCTGATTGAACATGCTGGTTAGATTAATACTATCAGAGGTAGAACAGTGAGTTCTGCTACCATGTTTCCCCGAAAATAAGACAGGATCTTATATTAATTTTAGCTCCAAAAATGCATTAGGGCTTATTTTCAGGGGATGTTTTTTTTCCCATGTACAACAATCTACATTTATTCAAATACAGTCATGTCATCTTCTTCTGGTTGCTGCACAATGGTGGAGGGCAGGGTTTCACTTAACTGGGGCTTATTTTTGGGGTAGGGCTTATATTAAGAGCATCCTGAAAAATCGTACTTATTTTCAGGGTAGGTCTTATTTTCGGGGAAACAGGGTATTTGGAATTAAGTTTCTTCTTTTATTGTGGTTGAGTTTTTTGTTTATATATCTACATCTGTATCATTCTATCTCTTTCCCACTTCGTCAGTGTCATACCTTTCCATCTTCTCTGTCTACCTATCCATCGAAACTCTTTCTATCTCCCTCTTTCCTTCTTATATATATCTAATTTTGCAGTAATGGCTACTGCTGATTCTTCTTTGCTGACATGCATTCTCGGCCATCTTTCAGCCTGTTGGTTTTTTTGTCCTTAGGGATGTGTACCCGCATGTGTATACCTTTCTTACTTCTGCCTCCACCTCCAGTCCTTGCTTGGTTCCAATGTCTTTTTCCTTAACAACAAACTCTATTTTTTGTTTTATCTGTTCTACTTTTCTAGTGCAAGAAGGTTTAAAATGTTACGCACTCCCTTCCCCTGACAAAAATATGTTTAGGCAGTGTTTTCTGCATATTTGAACTATGCACTTTTCTCTCTGTGCAGTTTTCAATGATTGACATTTGTTTAGGTGCTTCCACGGCGACTTGTTGGGAGTCTCGTGGTGCAGTGGTTAAAGAAGTGACTTTTCTAACATCCGTGCTCCACTTCTATATTTTGAAAGAAATGCAACTATTACATACATGCCTTATATCTCCGGTGATCTCTCTTCCCACAGAATCATAGAAAAGTGAAGTTGGAAGGGGCCTACAAGGCCATCAAGTCCAACCCCCTGCTCAGTGCAGGAATACAATCAACCACAAAGCAAACCAGATCCAATTAAGTGCTGCCCTTGAAACATCTCATTGCTTGAGGAGTGGGGAACACATGGCAAGCCATTTCACATATGTAGTTGTATCCAATTGTGGGCCAAGAACCCTTTCCAAAGTTTCCCTATGTTATTAGTATAAACAGTGATTGTGTGAGTCTGCATCCTGCATCAATGATTTCAAAACATCTACCTTATAAGCTTATGATGTTTTTGTTTTTGTGCTTATTAAGGGTTTATTAGGTGTGCATTTTTATCTATGTATTTTTTCTTTGTTTGTATGTCTTTCTTTCTTTTTTTGTTTAAACAGAATTTTAAAAAGAAAAATAATCAAAATATTTACTCCAAAATTATGAATGCGAATTATAAGATGTGAAAACAGCCCTGCATACACATTGAGTTTCTCTCTCTCTCTCTCTCTCTCTCTCTGTGTTTGTCTGTCTGTCTGACTGACTCTCTCTGTGTTTGTGTAGACGCTTTTGTCCATGCTTTTGGGAACCCTGGAAAAGCTTTATGAACAATGTTTTTTTTTAAATCTACAGACAGAGCTTAGAAATAATACATAACAAGCAATAGCATTACCTGCAGTCTAATAGCCAAGTAATGTGAGTATTCCTTTTTCAAAACAACATAACAACTGGCGAGGTGTTACTTTTCTGAATGCAATAAGGGATGTTATTTTTTCTGGTTACTTTCACAAGGCATCTCAATGAGATTTCTTTTCAAATTTTTCTGCCACATTGATACTCCTTTAGATTTTTTTGTTAAAGGAACTAAGAAGTGGCTAAATTATAATGAGTAACAAAGAAAGATGAGTAGCAGGTAATGATAATGTTTCAATTTAAAAAGAAACATTCTAAGGTCTGCTACCATAATGATTCCAGACCTTCTGATTTGCATCAATTGCATGCCTTCAAAAGATCTGAAAATAGCATTAGAGCACGGGTAACCCAGGTATTCTTGGTATTCAATTCCCAGAAGACTTTACCACTGGGGTTTCGTGAAGTTGCAGTCCAATAACACCTGGGTTACCCAAGGTTGGGAACCACTGCATTAGAGGAACAAGAACACACCATTCAGGATGTGTGATGCACGTCACAGTGGTGGATGCTGCATTATTCTATGCTTACCTCCTTGTATCCTCGATTTTTCTTCTCTTTTGTGTATCCCAAACATGCCATTGACAGCATATCCCAATAGCTTTTGCAGCCTAGCCATGGCATGTGCACCAGCCCAGTAGGGTACAGGTAGATTGTGAATTTTCTACAATAAAGAGAAAGAGAGGGTTCTTTAAGGCATGCAATTTCTCCTCGTATTTTTTTTCCTGTTCTGTTGCTTTATAAGGTTTCTTTTCATTTATCTATCTTACAAACTGTTCTATTTTCTTTTGAGCCTGCACAGGATCTGTAAGGGAGCTCACAACCACAGATTTAAAGTATAGTACAGTAGTCAAAATGAAAGAAGAAATGAAAACAACAGAAATGCCAAGATCTAATGGATTAATTCTGCTGATAGAACTGCTTCTGTTAATGGAACAGGAATGGCCTCCTGTGTACCTCTGAAAGCCTGCTCTCAACTGCTGGGAAAGCCATTGCAGCCAGTTTTCTGATGATGGAGAGAGCTGCTGGGGAGAGGAAAGGGGGAGAAAATTCAGTCCTGCCTGCCTGCTGGAGGCCAAAGTTAGGCAATTGTAACAATGTGGTAGACCCCAGAATCTGCTTTAAGCTGCATGGCTCCTCCCTACACCACAAACATTTGGTGGCAAATCACTTCACAATTTCAGCAGCAACCAAATGGAAGAACTTGTTTGCTTGTTTTAAGCAATGTTTTCTGCGTTTGCGGAAATTCAGAAGCAAACAATTGCCAGCTATTTAAAATGAGAATGCTGCCTTCCCCTTGCCACCGACATCTAACTGCACGCTTTGCTACCAAATTCTGGCAGGGCCTTTTTCAGGGTTGTCTTGGGACAGATGCATGGACTAGGTGGTTAAATTCAGAGAGCCCCTCCTCCACCAATTTTGCAAAAGGGGCAGGACAAACTCTATAGTAAAAGCCTTATCTGGAAGCACCAGATGAGGAAATAGACATGGGGAGAAATAAAAAAAACTAATCACAACATTTGTTAAAAATCACTGGTTCGTTAAATATTCATCCCTTTGTATTCGTGAGTTCCAGGGACTCCAATGAATATGAAGGGACAAATATTGCTCCATTTTTATTTGTCCCCCATAGGAAGACATAGCTTTCCCACTCTGCCTATGAGCCTGCTGATCAGTGGATCAGTGGGGCCATTGGCAGCCAGCCAGCCCCACAGCTACCCACCCCCACAGCCTGTCCCTCACCTACCTTAGTCACTGCTGCCATCCGCCGCCACCATCTTTCGCCACCTGCTGTGGTGGCCTCCGCAGCCATGGCCTGCTGTAAGGGAAACTGGCTGCCCTTTGCAAAGATGGCGGCTGCAGCCTCTCTTACGCAGGTAAGCTGTAGCTGCCATATTTGCAAAGGGCAGCCCGGATTTCCTTAAGGCAGGCCATAGCAGCGGAGGCTATCGCAGCAAGCGGTGGTGGATGACGGCTGTGGAGGCTGCCATGGCGCAGGCAACAGGGGTAGTGGGAAGGGGAGGGGGGCAGGCTGAGGGGGGTCAGCTTTTTTTTTTTAGACAGTCTCTGGCTGTCTAAAAAAAAAAATGGGGAGGAGATTCGTGGTTCATGGTTTGTCAACTTTGATGGACCACCAGCCATTTTGGCAGTTCGTTCCCATCTCTACGAGGCAATAGTCTTTAATGGCTTTTTTTTTTGAGCTGGATATGCCATAATTTCTTTAAAGTACCTGAACTAATAAAGCATCATATGCATTCCACAGTTTGTGACTGGTAAAATCCAGAAGACTCTTCATGTCATATCCCATGTTACTTGCCATTCTATTTAGAAATTTCTGAAAGATAAAATGGAGAAATATCAGTAGGCTGGAAACATAGAACAGAATTGAACTAGAGATGGACACAAACCACCAGTTCAGTGGTTCATGCTGGTTCGTCTTTTGGATAAACAGGTGCTCATTGCTTCCCTGCCCTGCCTCCTCTGGTGGGCACTCACTCAGAGGCAGCCCACCAGAGGAGGCAGGGCTGGCCACACAAGCAGAAAGGAGGAAATCCTTGTTAGCAGCTTGTTTGCAGTTCTGTGTTTAGTTCTGCAGATTACACTTTTACAAAAGAACAACCTAATAAGTTGTGAACAAGGTTTTCCTTCCTCATTTCCTTATCTCAATATCTTTTTTTTTTCAATCAGGAAGAGCAGAAGCAAAACGAGGGCAACTTGTGAAAGGGAATCTTGGATGTTGCCCAACCCTGCATTAGAACAATCAGTCAGACTGTGGAATGCAGTCTCTTCAGAGCTGCAATCTGTTTCCATCCTGACTCGGTTTAAGAAAGGAATTAAAATACATTTTTAGACTTGTGTATGATATTTATCCTACCCTACTGTGTCGTTTTTAATGGTACCCTTTCTTGATTTTAGTGGTTTTGATGCATGTACTTGATTTTAATGTTTTTTATTGGTTACCTTCATGTTGGTGGTGGCGGCGGCAGCAATGATGATGGTAATGTAATGATGGTTATGATTATTTTCAGTGAAAAGACAGGCTTATAGTTTCTGACACTGGAAATGGCACTTTAGGAAACAGAAGACAATTGGTGATCAGATCATAACATTCTTTTTCTTTCCTTTCCTTACCATGTATGACTGCAGTTCAGCCTGGACTTGTTTTGTTCCCATGGTTTCTTTTAGAAGTAGAAGAAAACGTTTACAACCACGGGTGGGAAATAGTAACAACTACAATAGAAATGTAAAAAAATATATAAGTAACTACTGATCAGTAATCTCCTGATACTAGCTGCTACTTGTCCTAACCCATCCTAAATAAGATTTCTATTCCCGAAAGAGAAAAATACTTTGGTCGAAAACAAAAGTTAGAATTAAGTCTCTATCTTACAAAGCAAAAATACAAAGCACAGATCACCTACCTTCTCACATTTATGTATAATTCTTTATAAACACTTTGTAAACACTACAGCATAATCCGAGCAGCCACCCCACTCTCTATATAATATATCATAAGTGGTGTGGAAGCACAGGAATGAAGAAATGGAATATAGACTTTGATACCGTCAATGCATACAACAGCAGATCTGCAATGCAGTCTCATCTATGCTTACTTAACCTTCAATAACAACAAAAACAAAAGAAAAACAGTATTGTATTGTAGCCCCTTTAAGACTAACACAGTTAGCTCAGTGTGAGTTTTTGTGGATTACAGTCCACTTCTTCAGACACAAAAGGGTACAATATCAGGGCCACAGATTCACATACAATGTACAGTCGTGTGAAACAGAAAGTGCACTCTCTTTGTATTCTATGATTTTATGTATCAAGACATAAAAAAAAATCATCTGCACCTTAGCAGGTCTGAAAATTAGGTAAGTACAACCTCAGATGAACAACAACACATGACATATTACATTGTGTCATTGTTTATTTTACAAAAATAAAGCCAAAATGGAGAAGCCACGTGTAAAAATCTAAGTACACCTTATGATTCAATAGGCTGTAGAACCATCTTTAGTGGCAATAACTTGAAGTAATCATTTTCTGTATGACTTTATCACTCTCTCACATTGTTGTGGAGGAATTTTTGTCCACTCTTCTTTACAACATTGCTTCAGTTCATTGAAATTTCTGGGCATTTTTTTTATACACAGCTCTCGTAAGGTCTTGCCACAGCATTTCAATCGGACTGAGGTCAGGACTTTGACTGGGCCATTGCAATACCTTGATTCTTTTCTTTTTCAGCCATTCTGTTGTAGATTTACTGGTGTGCTTGGGATCATTGTCTATTGCATGACCCAATTTCAGCCAAGTTTTAGGTGTCAGATGGATGGCTCACATTTGACTCTCAAATACTTTAGTATACAGAGTTGTTCATGGTCAACTCAGTGACTGCTAGGTGCCCAGGTCTTGTAGCTGCAAAACAAGCACAAATCATCACCCCTCCACTGCCATGTTTGAGAGTTGGTATGAGGTCTTTGTGCTGATAAGTTGTGTTTGGTTTTTGCCAAACGTAGCGCTGTGTGTAATGGTCAAACATTTCCACTTTGATCTTGTATGTCCAAAGGACATTGTTTCAGAAGTCTTGTGGTTTGTTCAGATGCAACTTTGCAAACCTAAGCCATGTTCTTTATAGAGAGATGAGGCTTTTTCCTGGCAACCCTTCCAAACTAATCATACTTCTTCAGTCTTTTTCTAATTGTACTGTCACCAATTTTAACATTTAACATGCTAACTGAGGCCTGTAGAGTCTGAGATGTAACTCTTGGTTTTTTGGCAATTTCTCTGAGCATTGCATGGTCTGACCTTGGATTGAATTTGCTTGGATGTTCACTCTTGAGAAAGTTGGCAGCTGTTTTGTATGTTTTCCACTTGTGAATAATCTTCCTCACTGTGGAATGATTGACTTTAAATTGTTTGGAAATGGCTTTATAATCCTTCCCAGATTGATGGGCAGCAACAATTACTTCTCCTCAATCATTGCTGATGTGTTTCCTCCTTGGCATTGTGTTAACACACACCTGAATGCTCCAGACCAGCAAACTGTTAAAACTTTGACTTTTATAGAGGTGGTCACACTTGCTGATGATAAATTACTCAAGGGCATTTGGTTAGCAGCATCTGGCTGATACGTAGCCTCTTAATTCCTATGGAAGCTGTAAGGGTGTACTTAGCTTTTCACACATGGCTTCTCCATTTTGACTTTATTTTTATAAAATAAATCATGACACAGTATAATATGTTGTGCATTGTTGTTCATCTGAGGTTGTATTTATCTAATTTTCATGTCTACTAAGGACCAGATGATTTTTATTATGTTATGATATGTAAAACCACAGAATTCAAAGAGGGTGTACTTCTTTTTCACATGACTGTACATGGTGTGACAATGGGAGTGAGAACTGTCATACCATATATATTAATGAACTTGCTTTCTCTACTATCTTGTGTGTAACCATACTGTTGTTTTTAGCAACAGGGGCCCTGTGGCACAGTGGTTAAATCGTAGTACTGCAGTATAGCCTCTACTCATTACCTGAGTTTGATCAAGATGAGTTCAGGTAGATGGTTCAGCCTTCCATCCTTCTGAGATCAGTAAAAGGAATACCCAGCTCACTGGAGGACAAGTTGTTGGCTGCATAATTATGTTGTAAATCGCCTAGAGAGTGCTCTAGTACTATGGAGCATATATAAGTTGAAACAATAACAAAACAACTGGCTGCCTCTTGAAAACCCAGGTTTTAAAAATTGGAGTCCTGAAAACTCATCTCACCTGCACTAACCTATTGCTGGGATATGCCAGGATATTGTGTTATCAACACTTTAAGTGTTTACTACATATGTTGATATTGCCACTGTCACTTTGGTGGTTCGTTATCAGCTGTAAATATGCAGTTGCCATTTTCTTTTTCCCATTCCATTGTCCCACTCTCATCCTCACACCATGTACACTGTATTTAATCCTGTGGCCCACATAGGGTACTCAATGTTTTGGAAGAAGTGGATACGAATTCACAAAAGCTCTCCTACTGCAATAAATTTTTAAGCCATAAAGATGCCACAGTACTTTTCTTTTTATTTTCCTTATTGTTGAAATACAGCAACACAGCTACTTATCCAAAAATTGCTATAAATTTCACTCGTCTAGTCTAGTCCAACTGATCCATATTTACAGGAAGGAAGTCTTACTGTGTTTAATGGACTTAATCCTAGATAAGCAGAGTTTTTGGTTCTTCGTAGAACCAAAAAGTGGAGCTCACCTTCTGTATCTACTTGTTGGTGTCAATTAAGGTACATAACGAGTACATCAATGCATTCGTGTTTTGATTGAGGATTGGGTAGTTAATCTGTGTTTTGAATTTCCCTGCTTCATTCATAACTTTTTGCTTTAAACCAGTGTTTCTTAACCTGGGGGTTGCAATTCCCAAGGGAATCACAAAGTGTTTTCTGGGGGTGGGGGGTCATGGGTTGCCTTATATGTGTTGTAGGCCTTGCTAAATAATTTCTTCCTTGAATTTTTGGAGTGGGATATTAAAGTTATGAGAAACAGGCCCCTTAGGTGAGAAAGAAGAGAGAAGGGATGATTTTACCTAATGAAAAATGCCTTTTTATGCAAACATGGGGGTGTGTGTGTCACAGGTTACTTGACTATAATAAAAGGGGGTCATGACTCAAAAAGGTTGGGAACCACTGCTTTAAACCAAATATTTTCCTCTTTGGGGGGATGTTCTTGTTTTTTAAACCATAAGAATCCATAGACATCAATGCTGGGAGAAGAAAATCTCTTTTCTAAACAATTTAAGTTAGGACTTTTTAAAAAAAAAAACTACCAAAGAAATGAAGCAATCAATAGAAACAGTAAATTGGACTGACATTGGAAAGTAGGTCAGCTTCTCCTGTCTAGTTTTAGCTGGATCACTAAAGAAACAACACCCATTTGCAAAGAAGAGGGAGTTGTCATTTAAGCCTCTCTCTTAAAGATATAGGTGCCACACAGAACAAAGTATTACACATGAATCTGCTCTCTGTAATGTTTATGCACTGAACAAAGTTTTGTCCTGGGAGAAGAAAAAAACATTCCAGAATTAGTTATGTTTCACCAAATGCTGTAT
The DNA here is from genome assembly GCA_037013535.1 of Intellagama lesueurii. Taxonomy (NCBI): domain Eukaryota; kingdom Metazoa; phylum Chordata; class Lepidosauria; order Squamata; family Agamidae; genus Intellagama; species Intellagama lesueurii. Next base: position 76,215,718 of record JBAJHW010000006.1, read on the forward strand.
CTACCCATGGGGTGGGTTTGGAAAATGACAGTTTCAAAAAAGAGGACTGTTTCCTGGCAGCTGGTTAAACTGAGGACTGTCTTCTGTAAAAGAGGAAACATGACCACTCTGTTGCTACTGGCTTTGACGTTACTAGAATGTGGCCTGGATGAATTACAGCGGTACCTCGGTTTACGAAAGCCTCAGTTTATGTAATTTTTGGTTTACGAACCAAGATCTATAGAAAATAATGCCCCGGTTTACGTTTTTTTTCTCTTTCCCCCCCGCTGTACGAAAGGATTTCCCCAGGGTTTCCCCAGAAACCACCTAGAGGTTTCTAGCGCTGCCCCAGTTCCTAGCACAATCCGCGTATCAGTTTACGAAATTTCCGCATTACGTAACGTCCCGGAGGACGCATTAATTTCGTAAACCGAGGTACGCCTGTACTCCTGGAAAAAAGGCACCTGCAACAAAATTAAGGCCTTTTCATCTATGAAATATAACGGGGATGGGAAATCTCTTCTCTATAGGCCTTGAAGGCTTCAGGGGAAACTCTTCCTGCCCCCTCAGACTGAGCTATTACTTCAAGAAATGCCTCTTAAGACGACAGCCAATTTGGCTTTATTTTTCTTTTCCCCTTTCCCAACTGGGCAAACAGAGGCAGGAGCAAGAGCAGAGGCAGACTCAGCCATCGGTCTGGAAGGGCTCAGCCCCCAGTTGCCAATGCAGCCTGTTGAACTGACATCTCATCTCTCCTCCTGCTCCTCACCAAGGGTGCCAACAGAGGTACGGCATCAGCTAGCCTACCTTACTTGGTTTGCCCGCTTCACTTATTAGCCTCTGTGTGTCTCTGGGTGTGCATCACAGTTTGGCAAAATTATTCCTTGAATTACAATTCCTAGAAACCTCCAGCCAGCATAGGGGGAATCTGGGACTTTAGTCCAGAAAGTAACTTTGTTGCAGAAAAACAACAGCACAGTGCTGGTGCATCTTAAAGGCTAACAGGTTTTATTTGGCATCAGTTTTCATGACATCAAAGACATGCATCTGATCAACTGTGCTAGTCCGTGAAAGCTTATGCCAAATCAAACTTCTTAAACATTAAGGCAGCAGAAGACTCTTTGGTGTTGCTTTTGGTTTTGTTTTGCTAAGGACTAATCTCTGTGTGTCAGAGAGAGAGAGAGAGAGAGAGAGAGAGAGAGAGAGAGAGAGAGAGATAGGCATCAGGGAAGCAAACATACTGGAAGCTGCATGTCGGGAGAGATTCCGCTGGTTCTGGGTTGTAGTAGCCCCACCCACTCCTGCACATGGCCCTCAACATGCTTATCCAGGGACAATTATGTCACCTGCAGGCTAAAACCACTTCCCCATCCCACCGCAGAGGATATGAACAAAGGAAAACATAGGGTAAGGCAGGAACAGTGCACCACAACCCAGATTCTTATCTCATTGTTATTTGCTCTCCATTTCCTCAAAACACAAGGCAAGAGTTCCTTTCCACCCATATTCATGTTTTCAGAACTTTGAACAAATTTAATTACAATCCCTCCTTATCTGACTTTGGGAAGCCAAGCAGGAATATGGGTCGTTCCATTATTTAAAACACTCTAGTTTTAATGAGGGAGATTATTATTAGCATGGGAGGTGGAAACTTTAATCAACTGCTCATCAGGAATAAACCTGTTAGTTAGGAAAGTGTTGAAAGCAAAAATGTTTGGGTGAGGCAGTTTTCTTAATTATTTGTTGCTTTATCACTCATGTTGAGATATTCATAAAGCAAGGGTCTCTACACGAATTTGTCAGGGGATGAGGAAGCTGTATATTGCTTTGGTAGCATCAGAAAATATTTAGATAGATCATACAACTTTACAGAGTGCCCAGTGCAAAGTACTGTGGGAATGGTAGTTCTCTCCGGAGCTACTGACATGTAGTGCACAAAATCCAGGGTGTGTGTGTGGGGAAGATACATAACAAGACTTTTCACCTAGCAAAGAAGGAGTGTAGGTTTGGAATTCTGTGGTGGCACAATATCTTGCTAAGGATCTTATGAGACCAACTTATTCCACCAAAGGTCCCACTGTAAGCCTGAGGTGTGGCTGACGATAACACCAATTGTTTAAGAGTCAACCTACAAAAGGTTCAGGGGACTGATGAAGCTGCCCTGGGGACATAGTGCACGCAGCTCTCTAAGGTCCATCATAAATGTGTGGCCCCTGGACATCTGGAAATTGTTTATCTCCAGGGATTGGGAACCAAGTCATGGGACTTGCTGGCAAGTCGCACCAGTGACTCGACTTTTTTTTCCCAATGACTTGGACTTGACTTGTGACTTGGAACCCACCAAACCCTCCCTTTTTTTCTGGAGGAAAAAGGTTGTTTTTAAATAGGGACTTGGACTTGTGACTCAGGACTTGGTACCAAAGACTTGGACTCAGACTTGGGACTTGGACCCAAAGACTTGGCAACATCCTTGCTTATCCCTAAACCAACCAACACCAACATACACCACCTGAACACACCTCATATCATTAGATATAACAATTGTTCAAATGCACTCTCAGAAAAATCTCAGTAGATCTGATAGGAGAAAAAGAGGCTGTCTTGGCAACATTTAGTCACTTGCATTCTGAAACTGCCTAGACAATACTGTACAAGCTACAGGCTATATTTTCAATAATGTAGAACAGTTCCTAGCAGACCTATATTGAACTTCAACTTCCCCCTCTTCCTGGTTTGACAACATATAAATATGTGTGTGTTAATGCCAGCATTTGCCTGTTGTAACTCTTGATTCTCAAACCTCTGCTATTTTCTTGCCATCTTGCTTGTTTCTGCCTTGATTATTGTTGCAAATGCCCAGCAATTATACTGACCCTCACATTCTCCATATACAAACCTGATCTCTGTGTCATAAATCCTGAAGTTCTTTAAGCAAAATAAAAATAAACAAAGTATATGAAGAACAGCACAAATGTCTTTACCTTTTCATCTGACAGAGGCACTGTGTGAACTGGGACAGGTTGCCAGAGAAGTTTAGGGTTCCAGATTTGCCTGCCTGTAGGAGGAAAGAGTCCAGCTAGATTGGCTTGGGCGCTCATAATGGTTCGATCATAATCTGTACTTCGGACATAAACCTAGAAAAGAAGAGAAATGGGTGGCCCGGGGCTGTTTTGACTCTCTCTACTCATCTTTGTTACATTTGCATATCTTAGCAAGCTATAAATTAAGCTGGAGCTGTTAGCCCATTGGCTGGCACTGTATGAAATGCAGAGACATCATATACATTAAAGATGATTTTACTCACCGTTTTAGGAAACTGGGTGCAACTGAGAGGGTTCCATGCTGGCTAATAACTTCAACTTATTGAACAAATTGAGACATGTTGTGCAGAAGAAATTGGCCAAGGAGATGTCACCTGGTACAGCCCTCCTTAGAGAATAAAGGCCAGGACAACCTGCCTTGTCACAAGTGAAGCTGGACAGAAGGAGCATTCAAGCAGCCCAGCTGCGATCCCCCTCTCAGAGGCACAAAGGACTGAGGGGAGCCTCGCCTTTCTAGGGAGAACCCATTCTCTCCAAGTGATAAGGATGACTCTGAAGGGGAATGAACACAGCGTCTAGAAAACTTTAACAACTCAAAGTGCTGGACAAGCTAGCAAAATCTCTCTTGTGTGCATCTCCAGGGGTGACTGAGCTGTAGCAAATAATGAAATTGTTACAGTTGGGGATGCTCACATGCCAGACAGATAAATACATCTCAGGCTCCAGTCAACTTGCTGAAATCAATATCTTTATCTTGGCTGCTCCTTGTTCCTGTTCTCAGCCTTCAGGATTCTTTGTTTCCTTGACTATCTTCCATCAACCTGCCTTAGATTGTTTAATGGCCCTGCTATTGGCTGCTATCTATTTGGACCATTGCCTTGATTTATGGACTGATTCTGGCTCTGTACTGTAACCATTGTTAGCATAGTCCCTGAACTCTGGCAATATCTTCTCCACACCTTGACCCATAATAGGAAGCTGGCTGGGACCCTCTGACAGCTGCATCCAGTCAAGCAAAGCCCTACACCTGAAACATCTTCTGTAGGAGGCCTTCACACCATCTCTGTTGGGCCCAAGTATCCTCCTTGTTAAGACACTTTCTCTCCCTGGGACTTGCCAGATTTTCATTTTCTGAAACCCCCTCTTCGATGGGTCCAGAACCCACCTTAGCCTCAATTGTGTCTAGACAGGAGATACCTGATAAGGTCTCAAGTTCACCATCTGACCCAGATCTTTCCCGTTGGGGCATACTATCCTGAATCTCTTCCTGTGAGAAGGATTTCTCCAGATCTAGCATGACAGCAACTACCTCTGGCACCTCTTCCTTTGCAGAGAGCAGCACTAAAGATACTGCTTTCCATAGAACCAGTTATTCTCTTATTCCTGGGCTAACCAACTTATTCCACCAAAATCACAGGAGATTTCCCATTGGATAGCACAAGCAAATTCGTGGGACAGCCTATGAACAATGCCACACTGTGAGAGGTTCTTGGAACTGGGGAATTACAAAATGGCTAACTACAGAGAGAGGTGGGTTGAAGTGTGCGGGGGTGAATTTGCCACCCATAGTAGCCTCAGGTGGCAGCTTCAGTTTACCTAATGGCAGAGCTGAATCTGTCCATAGAGAAGAAATATTCCCTTGAGTAAGGCTGGCCATTGCATACAAGAAATGGACCAATCTCTCACATAATTTCTGAGGATCTTTGTGCAAATGAAGGCATACTGTATGTCCAGTGCATGCCATGATTAGAACTAAGTAGACGAGAAGTGGCCAGATAAAATTATTTAATGAGCCACATTTGGGATGGTGGCATTCCCATCCCATCCTAAATCTGTGTTGGGCAGTTAAATTTTCCTCCTCTCTTCCCACGTAGAAATTCGTGCATATTTCAGTACATATTTTTCCTAAAGTATGCATTTGGGTATCTTTTCTAACTTTTGTAGTTTTATTCACTTTCTGTAGAAAATAAATTTTATGAAGTGACTCTTCAGTCATTATTTCCTAATCATATCTAAAAATGCCAGAGGAAAAACATGTTCTCTGCTGCTGAGGGATGTCCTTTCCTTTACTGCTTTCTGCCACCATTACCCAGCATTGCTTGAAACTGTTTGTCCAAATCCAAAGCATGCGGAGAAGCTTATTCATCTCTAGCAGTTTTTATCTGTACAAATGTTACTGCTAAGTGAACAGGAAAAGGTGTCTTGTTAATTCCGATACTTGCCTCATTTTGTTTGTATTCATCACTTAAGAAATGCTCATATCTCTTTTTTGTGAATTGGCCAAGCTCATATTGCTGCTGAATTCCAAGCTGTGGGACAAACAATAGGAAAATGTACATAAAGACCTTGCTTTTTGCACCCACCCCTGCACTAACTCATCCAAAGGGCAAACACGCTGTGGGTCCTCAGATAGTAATGCTGATTGCACATGGAAACATCACTGGGTAAGGGAAATGCTGAGCTGAGTTTCTCCTAGAAATTTCACAGCCTCGTGATGTCTCCACATCTAGCATTAAAATCTAGATATTTGGTGCATTCTATAAAATTAATTAGAAAATAAACTGGGCCACGTTCTCAATACTCCTGTAAGTTTGACCTCATTGATATTATTATAGAGTTGGGCTAGGAAGTACTTCCACTTCGACAGCCAGATCTGAGAAAGTGGGGATACCATCTGAGTGAGTACTCCCTGCTGGGGGAAATCTCACTAAGGCTCAGGAATTTGGGTTTTTCAGGATTAATGATGGAAGTGTCTTTCCTCTTCCCTTACTACTGCTTCCAGTTAGCCTTTGCTCACCAAATTACTTAGCTATTATTACAGAAAGAGTTCCTATTTAAATCTGGACAAACATGCTGTTATTGTTTAGCATAATCTCTGAAAATTTGACAGCTTAGGCTAGGAGACCCTGCACTTTTGCACTGATCACAGAGGTTTTAAGATGCCACGCAGAGGTGTCTCTTTACCCCTACAGTGAACAGGCCTCTCCTCTGCCCCAAGTTTTTTGTTTTCCTTAACTCGGAAGTGAACACCTTTTCTTTTCCCAGTATATGAGTGGCTATTCATGACAATGTATGGTGTAATTATCTTTTCTCTCCAACAAGGTTCAGTGCTACATCCCAACTTAATTCCAGGATGATTGTTGTGAGCATAAATTTTAACTCTTCAGACTGTGACTGGATAGTGGGAAAGCAGTTCTCACAATTCATCCAATATATGGTAGCTTTGTTGCATTGTTAAAATAAAGCAAACAATGTTTTCTGGTATCCTGCTTTAGGTCACATGTGTTGTTGATGTCCCAGGGAGAATATGGTCCTTTATATCTTGCCACTTAGGGTCATATTAGAAGATGGGATCCATTATGTGTTGAAAATGTCAGATTGACACAACAGGAGCTTTTCACACCTCCTGGAGTTGGCAAATTAGCTTGTCTTGTTTTGTGATAGTTGATAAGCATAGGCTTTGTTTGCAAGTTTCCCCTTCATGGATTGCTGCCCCTTCATGGATTGCTGCCTTGTCGTGGCAAGGGGCTTGAGTAATTCAGAGAAGCTATGGGCTATGCCGTGCAGGGACACCCAAGACGGACAGGTCATAGTGGAGAGTTCTGACTAAACGCGATCCACCTGGAGCAGGAACTGGCAAGCCACTCCAGTATCTTTGCCAAGAAACCTCCATGGACAGAAACAAAAGGCTAAAAGATATGACGCTGGAAGATGAGCCCCTCACGTCGGAAGGCATCCAACATGCTACTGAGGAAGAGCGGAGGACAAGTACAAGTAGCTCCAGAGCTAATGAAGTGGTTGGGCCAAAGCCGAAAGGACACTCAGCTGCGGACGCGCCTGGAAGTGAAAGGAAAGTCCGATGCTGCAAAGAAAAATACTGCATAGGAACCTGGAATGTAAGATCTATGAACTTTGATAACCTGGATGTGGTCAAACAGGAGATGGCAAGAATAAACATTGACATCCTGGGCGTCAGTGAACTAGAATGGACAGGAATGGGCGAATTCAATTCAGACGATTATCATATCTACTATTGTGGGCAAGAATCCCGTAGAAGAAATGGAGTAGCCCTCATAGTCAACAAAAGAGTGGGAAAAGCTGTACTGGGATACAATCTCAAAAATGATAGAATGATTTCAATACGAATCCAAGGCAGACCTTTCAACATCACAGTAATTCAAGTGTATGCACCAACCACCGATGCTGAAGAGGCTGAAATTGACCAATTCTATGAAGACTTACAACACCTTCTAGAACTGACACCAAAGAAAGATGTTCTTGTCATTATAGGGGACTGGAATGCTAAAGCAGGGAATCAAGAGATAAAAGGAACAACAGGCAAGTTTGGCCTTGGAGTTCAAAACGAAGGGGGGCAAAGGCTAATAGAGTTTTGTCAAGAGAACAAGCTGGTCATCACAAACACTCTTTTCCAACAACACAAGAGGCGACTCTACACATGGACATCACCAGATGGGCAATACCAAAATCAGATTGATTCTGTTCTCTGCAGCCAAAGATGGAGAAGCTCTATACAGTCAGCAAAAACAAGACCTGGAGCTGATTGTGGCTCTGATCATCAGCTTCTTATAGCAAAATTCAAGCTTAAACTGAAGAAAGTAGGAAAAACCACTGGGCTAGTCAGGTATAATCTAAACCAAATCCCTTATAAATACACAGTGGAAGTGAAAAACAGATTTAAGGAACTAGATTTGGTGGACAGAGTGCCTGAAGAACTATGGATGGAGGCTCGTAACATTGTACAGGAGGCAGCAACAAAAACCATCCCAAAGAAAAGGAAATGCAAGAAAGCAAAGTGGCTGTCCAACGAGGCCTTACAAATAGCAGAGAAGAGAAGGGAAACAAAATGCAAGGGAGATAGGGAAAGTTACAGAAAATGGAATGCAGACTTCCAAAGAATAGCAAGGAGAGACAAGAGGGCCGTCTTAAATGAACAGTGCAAAGAAATAGAGGAAAATAATAGAAAGGGAAAAAACAAGGAATCTGTTCAAGAAAATTGGAGATATTAAAGGAACATTTTGTGCAAAGATGGACATGATAAAGGACAAAAATGGTAGGGACCTTACAGAAGGAGAAGACATCAAGAAGAGGTGGCAAGAATACACAGAGGAATTACACCAGAAAGATCTGGATGTCCCGGACAACCCAGATAGTGTGGTTGCTGACCTCGAGCCAGACATCCTGGAGAACGAAGTCAAGTGGGCCTTAGAAAGCATGGCTAACAACAAGGCCAGTGGAGTTGATGGCATTCCAGTTGAACTATTTAAAATCTTAAAAGATGATGCTGTTAAGGTGCTACACTCAATATGCCAGCAAGTTTGGAAAACTCAGCAGTGGCCAGAGGATTGGAAAAGATCAGTCTACATCCCAATCCCAAAGAAGGGCAGTGCCAAAGAATGCTCCAACTACCGTACAATTGCACTCATTTCACAAGCTAGCAAGGTTATGCTCAAAATCCTACAAGGCAGGCTTCAGCAGTATGTGGACTGAGAACTCCCAGAAATACAAGCTGGATTTCGAAAGGGAAGAGGAACTAGAGACCAAATTGCTAACATGCGCTGGATTATGGAGAAAGCCAGAGAGTTCCAGAAAAATATCTACTTCTGCTTCATTGACTACGCAAAAGCCTTTGACTGTGTGGACCACAGCAAACTATGGCAAGTTCTTAAAGAAATGGGAATGCCTGACCACCTTATCTATCTCCTGAGAAATCTAAATGTGGGACAGGAAGCAACAGTTAGAACTGGATATGGAACAACTGATTGGTTCAAAATTGGGAAAGGAGTACGACAAGGCTGTATATTGACTCCCTGCTTATTTAACTTATATACAGAATACATCATGCGAAAGGCAGGACTGGATGAATCCCAAGCCAGAATTAAGATTGCCGGAAGAAATATCAACAACCTCAGCTATGAAGATGGTACCACTCTGATGGCAGAAAGTGAGGAGGAATTAAAGAACCTCTTAATGAGGGTTAAAGAGGAGAGCGCAAAAAATGGTCTGAAGCTCAACATCCAAAAAACTAAGATCATGGGCACTGGTCCCATCACCTCCTGGCAAATAGAAGGGGAAGATATGGAGGCAATGACAGATTTTACCTTCTTGGGCTCCATGATCACTGCAGATTGTGTCAGCAGCCACGAAATGAAAAGATGCCTGTTTCTTGGGAGGAAAGCGATGACAGACCTAGACAGCATCTTAAAAAGCAGAGACATCACCTTACCGACAAAGGTCCGCATAGTCAAAGCTATGGTTTTTCCAGTAGCGATATATGGAAGTGAGAGCTGGACCATAAAGAAGGCTGACCGCCGAAGAATTGATGCTTTTGAATTGTGGTGCTGGAGGAGACTCTTGAGAGTCCCCTGGACTGCAAGGAGATCAAACCTATCCGTTCTGAAGGAAATCAACCCCGAGTGCTCACTGGAAGGACAGATCCTGAAGCTGAGGCTCCAATACTTTGGCCATCTCATGAGAAGAGAAGACTCCCTGGAAAAGACCCTGATGTTGGGAAAGTGTGAAGGCAAGAGGAGAAGGGGACGACAGAGGACGAGATGGTTGGACAGTGTCATCGAAGCTACCAGCATGAATTTGACCAAATTCTGGGAGGCAGTGGAAGACAGGAGGGCCTGGCGTGCTCTGGTCCATGGGGTCACGAAGAGTCAGACACGACTGAACGACTAAACAACAACAACAACAACAAATGGATTTTAGATTCTAATGATAGGCTATCCTTGACATATAATTTGGTCCCCAAACACAATGTAAGAATGTGCACAGTGCAGGATTTCTCCAAAAACGAAGAGGTACACAGTTCATGGTCTCAGATTATGGGAGATCTACACACATGTATGTATGTGCATGTGCACACACACACAATTTTGTGCCATACGTTGAGTCAGATCATTGGTCCATCTCTCCCAGTATTGTCTACACCAGCAAGCAGAAACTCTCAAGGGTTTCAAGCAAGAGTTTTCCCAGCTGCTGTCATGAGTTAAACCTGGGATCTTCTGCATGTAAAAAAGTTGCTCTACTGCTGAACTGAATATGCTCTTCCCAACTGAAAACAATTTTATATACCAGAGACAAGGAATTAAACATTGCTGGACTCCTACTCCAATTAACTGCCTACCTGTTTAACCAAAGGGTGAGGGTGATGGGAGCTGGAGCTCCTGCACCAGTATTTACCATTCCTGGTATATGTCATCCACTAATCCTTATAGTTCATTGAGCCATAGAATGAGTGTGAACAGATGGAAGAGAACATAAGAAACTGGTTGCAGCAACTCTTTAAAACAAGAAGGAATATTAAAATATGCTTTTATTAATGCAAATCAGGACTTGAATCAAGGTGTTTATTTATTTATTAGATTTTTATCCCTCCCATCTAGACCAAGGGTCTACTCTTGAGTTATCTTGAGTCCATTGCACCAAAGGTGATGTGGAAATTAGTGGAAACTGAAATAATACTTCTGTAATATGTTTAGATTAAGGAGTATAGTTCCTTAATCTAAACATATTTAGGTGTCTAGATTAAGGAATTGCATTCAGAAGCTGTTCAGACCTTAGTGAGTTGTCCATATCCTTGCGTCCAAGCATCTTCATTGACCACATTTGTTGGAAAAGTTGAAATTGGACTTCTGTCGCCATGTCGGAAAACCTGGTGAAATGGTTTGAAGATTGTATTAGTTATAGGGGTGGTGGGGAAAATAATTACAAGATCAGTGCTGGAGAAGCCCTTAGCTTTCTATGTATTTGTTTATCTGTCCAGGCATATATACTTGCATTTTTAATATCTGTGTGGGAAAAACTGGAACAGAAGGTCCTACGTAAAGTCAACAATTTTGCCGCCTGATGTACAGCAATAGATTATGTCCCCAACTGCTTACAAGTAACAGGTTACAAGTGATAGAGTTACCTGGAACTAGTTACTTATGAGGGTATAACAAAATTACATTCTAAAAATAACACACTGACTGAGATAAAAATTATTTATTGATGCCCTGAGTAACATTTTCTAATCTTTAGAACATTTTAACAGGATTTTTGTTCATGTTTTATGCCATTCTTTTATCACTTCTGCTTCTTGAAAACTACTGAAGTAATGGAAAAGTAATGATCAATGTAACAAATTACTTTTTCAATTAAAACCAGTTACTTTTCAAACACGATAATGGATAATGGGAACAAACTATTTTCAAAACATTATTTTCCAAGTTCTTCCGTAGCCTAACTAAGTTGAAGGCTACAGGTAACCCCTGTTTTTGGTACAAGCAGCAGAGGATCCCACAAGTACTGCTTCTCCTCCCTAGCAATGAAATACTGTGCAATTGCTGGTGATTAGATAACTGTTTGCTGCTCTTTCTTGTCACCCCAGATCTGTTACTGTGAGGCAGCTACTTCACTCTATTTCATGCAGAGGTGGACAAATTGGTCTGTAGGTCATACAAGGCCCCTGAGGTGGTGTGTGTTTTTTTGTTTGTTTGTTGTTGTTTTTTGCAGCCCCAGGCATCTAAAAAGCTAACTCACTCCCAAATGTTTGGGCCTAAGAATGGCAAATTACGCTCCTAAAAGCCGCTGGGAGATGAAATTTGCCATTTCATGCCAATGTTGTACCCTTGGGCCTGTCTCAGGCTGGGGGGGCGGGAGCTGTCATTATACACAAAGTTTTTCAATCTGGTGATCCCCATTTCCCATAGAGAGGAGTTGTATAAAAAGGTTATTAGGGGAAATGAGACAGGTATGGTTCTTTGTACCCCACAAATTGCCTCCTCTGCCGTAAGGGAAGGACCCACAGTGCAAAAGGAAACAAATCATTCTCTGTTTAAACTTGTTAGACCTGTTTGGACGGAGGAGCACTGAACGCTATATAGTTGCAAAGCTTTTAGCCATACTGTTCCACTAAGACTAGAGGAATTTTTACAGTGGCCCAGGGGTAGATATGCCAGCACAAATGTTTAGCATTGGAGTGTACATTAAATATAGGTGGGGACCAATTTAGAGGAAGTTATGCAAACAAATAGTCTTGAAATCAATGGGGCAAAAGAACTTTGCAACTCAAGCTTCATCATGTTCACTCAGAAGTCTGATTGTTTTTCTTGTTGACATCCTGTGTGCTGAAGCCATCTGGTATAATTTAACATGATTAAAACCAATGAGTTTCATTCAGCGGATACCGATTGACAAGGAGAGGTTACTCATAGTCCAAAACTCATTAATGTTCTTCATACTCCTTTACTAAAAATGAAAGATGGATCATCCAGAGGATTTTCTCAACCATCTATAGGCAAAATTAGGAGAAATATTAAGGACTTCTTTAAGTGCAACACCATTTTTGTAGGAAGCAACGTACTTCATATGGCCCGTAAAGCACTGTGTGATAGTCGCCCTAGGTACATATGGTTTAACTGAGGTGTACTCGAAGACAAGCCAAAGTTAACAAAGCAAGAGAACTCACAGTAATGGAATGTCAACATGCATTTGAACAGATGAAGAGTTTAACATAAATGTAATCCAAACATTTGTCAGAGTACTGAACAATTTTAAGAGAACAGGTTTGGTAGCATGAAACAGATATAGAAAATATAACCAAACAACAATGTAGGCATTCTTCATGGTTAGAGAAAAAACAATCATTTTTTTCAACCAGTACGAATCAGATGTATTGCTAAATTCTAAATTCTTATTATGCACAAGTGCGACAGGTTTTATTTAAAGTTTTCTTTACCCCTTAGCCTGAGACCAACAACAACAACAAATTTAAAATTGAACACTGATTTTTTTTCTTTAAAAAATATTAACACAGCACTAATATACGAAGAGTAAAAAAAAAATTGAAAATGATGGTCTGTGCATAAAGTGTTCAAGACACAAGATCGGTAGTGTGGATGATAAAATCAGCCATACATTTTTAAAAGTTATGGGTCAATGATGAATAAGTAAGTATCCTTTTGATACTAGACATTAATGACAAAGCTAAATCAGGGGCTGAAATTACATTTTTTTAAAAAAGTAACCCCGATTCTTCAGCCTCCCATTCTAAACATCTTGCATCAATATATTGATACCTTGTGTTGAGTATTGCTTCTTTATCTTGTAAGAAAATGAGATAGCAAAGGGAAACAAAGAATTTCAGTCAAGCAGAAATAGACAGTGTAAGATTATTCACAGGACTGCATTGTAGAAAGGAGAACTGCCAATGCAAACTACAAGACAATGTTTGTCAACTGTGAGAAGAAACCTTGTACTTACTGCAACCACGGACTTTAGCTCCCTTCCTCTGGTGCTTTGGAGAAGAAGGGCAAAGAAGCAGCTAAGAAAAGAAAAGCCAAAAAGACGGAAGCTGCACACTGAGCACACCCTTGACATGCCCATCCTGAAAGCAGGATGGAAAAGCTTTTTGGTGAAAATAGTCCATGAGGAAAAAGGTGTGCTTTATAAAGAGCAAATAAATGGGTGGAGACTCTCTTTCTCTCTCGCTCTCCGCTTATTTCATCTTGAAGTTTAATTTGATCATTATGACTACTGATTTATGCATTTATCACGTACTTCGGTACAGGAAGTACATTGGGGTTAAATGACCACCACACTGTCCACACAATAGATGCCTGAAGGCTTGCTCTGCATCCAACCTTCACCCACTAAACCCTGACAGTTCAGTCTCCAGTGGCAACGGGTATAAGTTGTGAGGTGGTAGCCACTCGTTGAAATCTAAGTTCAACAGAAGCCTTGTTTTTCCACAGTGGTCCAAGACATTTTGCTGCCTGAGATGAAGCACAACCTGGAACTCCCCTCCCATGTTCCATACGCAGCAGCTGACTAGACTGCCAGTTGAGTCTCATCTCAGCATTGGTAATGGGACAACATACTCCACCACACTTGAGGGTGGGAGGATGAGAAAGATCAGCTATGTGGCACACACAGCTACGTTATCAAAGAGCAGTGAATGGCTGTGGAAGAATAAAAAAAGATACTCAGTATTTATCACCTGAGGTGATACTTCATTCTTCCTGTGGAAATCCAGCCCCCCCTTCTTACATAATCATCACCCTGTTTCATTTTACAGCATTACTGTGAGGTCATAATAGGACTCCCATTTGGTCAGACCAAAGGCCAAACTAGACTGACATCCTGTCCCCACCAGGGCCAACCAGATACCTGTGGGAAGCCCACAAGTAGGGTTCCCAAGTCTCTTGATGGTGTGCAGCAATTCAGGGAATAGCTGTGCATACTCAGGGCTCCAGGCAGGGGGAGAAAAATCTTGTGGCGCTGAAGGAGGAGAAAGATTGTTTTTTGTCTATGAGGTAGCTTTAAAATTGGGAGCTCTACCCATCTCCCACTGGTGCCTGGGCTTGCTGGCTCAGTGTGCAGGTGTTTTTATGTGTGTTGTGCTTGTAAAATATAAGTTCACCAAAAAACCAATAGCAAGGGGTGAGACTGAGGTGGGAGCCAGTGGGTGCATACATCTAGGGCTCCAATACCATTGGGAGGGAGGGAGGGAGGGAGGGGAAAGCCAGCACTGTGCACTGTTTTCTTCTTTTCTTAAAATAAGAAGTGTAGGTATGGTTTCTTTCCAAAAGAGAAAGAGTGCTCTGCTAACCATTCCAATTTTCTTGTTGTTGTTTAGTTGTTAAGTCATGTCCGACTCTTCGTGACCCCATGAACCAGAGCACACCAGGCCCTCCTGTCTTCCACTGCCTCCCGGAGTTGGGTCAAATTCATGCTGGTAGCTTCGATGACACTGTCCAACCATCTCGTCCTCTGTCGTCCCCTTCTCCTCTTGCCTTCACACTTTCCCAACATCAGGGTCTTTTCCAGGGAGTCTTCTCTTCTCATGAGATGGCCAAAGTATTGAAGCCTCAGCTTCAGGATCTGTCCTTCCAGTGAGCACTCAGGGTTGATTTCCTTCAGAACGGATAGGTTTGATCTCCTTGCAGTCCAGGGGACTCTCAAGAGTCTCCTCCAGCACCACAATTCAAAAGCATCAATTCTTCGGTGGTCATCCTTCTTTATGGTCCAGCTTTCACTTCCATATATCGCTACTGGAAAAACCATAGCTTTGACTATGAGGACCTTTGTCGGTAAGGTGATGTCTCTGCTTTTTAAGATGCTGTCTAGATTTGTCATCGCTTTCCTCCGAAGAAACAGGCATCTTTTAATTTCGTGGCTGCTGTCACCATCTGCAGTGATCATGGAGCCCAAGAAGGTAAAATCTGTCACTGCCTCCATATCGTCCCCTTCTATTTGCCAGGAGGTGATGGGACCAGTGGCCATGATCTTAGTTTTTTTTTATGTTGAGCTTCAGACCATTTTTTGCGCTCTCCTCTTTAACCCTCATTAAGAGGTTCTTTAATTCCTCCTCACTTTCTGCCATCAGAGTGGTACCATCTTCATAGCTGAGGTTGTTGATATTTCTTCCGGCAATTTTAATTCCGGCTTGGGATTCATCCAGTCCAGCCTTTCGCATGATGTATTCTGCATATCCAGTTCTAACTGTGGCTTCCTGTCCCATATATATATTTCTTGTACTTCTGGGAGTTCTGGGTCCACATACTGCTGAAGCCTACCTTGTAGGATTTTGAGCATAACCTTGCTAGCTTGTGAAATGAGTGCAATTGTACGGTAGTTGGAGCATTCTTTGGCACTGCCCTTCTTTGGGATTGGGGTGTAGACTGATCTTTTCCAATCCTCTGGCCACTGCTGAGTTTTCCAAACTTGCTGGCATATTGAGTGTAGCACCTTAACAGCGTCATCTTTTAAGATTTTAAATAGTTCAACTGGAATGCCATCACCTCCACTGGCCTTGTTGTTAGCCATGCTTTCTAAGGCCCACTTGAGTTCGTTCTCCAGGATGTCTGGCTCGAGGTCAGCAACCACACTATCTGGGTTGTCCGGGACATCCAGATCTTTCTGGTATAATTCCTCTGTGTATTCTTGCCACCTCTTCTTGATGTCTTCTCCTTCTGTAAGGTCCCTACCATTTTTGTCCTTTATCATGTCCATCTTTGCACAAAATGTTCCTTTAATAACTCCAATTTTCTTGAACAGATCTCTGGTTTTCCCCTTTCTATTATTTTCCTCTATTTCTTTGCACTGTTCATTTAAGAAGGCCCTCTTGTCTCTCCTTGCTATTCTTTGGAAGTCTGCATTCCATTTTCTGTAACTTTCCCTATCTCCCTTGCATTTTGTTTCCCTTCTCTTCTCTGCTATTTGTAAGGCCTCGTTGGACAGCCACTTTGCTTTCTTGCATTTCCTTTTCTTTGGGATGGTTTTTGTTGCTGCCTCCTGTACAATGTTACGAGCCTCCATCCATAGTTCTTCAGGCACTCTGTCCACCAAATCTAGTTCCTTAAATCTGTTTTTCACTTCCACTGTGTATTCATAAGGGATTTGGTTTAGATTATACCTGACTAGCCCAGTGGTTTTTCCTACTTTCTTCAGTTTAAGCTTGAGTTTTGCTATAAGAAGCTGATGATCAGAGCCACAATCAGCTCCAGGTCTTGTTTTTGCTGACTGTATAGAGCTTCTCCTTCTTTGGCTGTAGAGAACAGAATCAATCTGATTTCGGTATTGCCCATCTGGTGATGTCCATGTGTAAAGTCGCCTCTTGTGTTGTTGGAAAAGAGTGTTTGTGATGACCAGCTTGTTCTCTTGACAAAACTCTATTAGCCTTTGCCCTGCTTCGTTTTGAACTCCAAGGCCAAACTTACCTGTTGTTCCTTTTATCTCTTGACTCCCTGCTTTAGCATTCTAGTCCCCTATAATGAGAAGAACATCTTTCTTTGGTGTCAGTTCTAGAAGGTGTTGTAAGTCTTCATAGAATTGGTCAATTTCAGCCTCTTCAGCATCGGTGGTTGGTGCATAAACTGGGATTACTGTGATGTTGAAAGGTCTGCCTTGGATTCGTATTGAAATCATTCTATCATTTTTGAGATTGTATCCCAGTACAGCTTTTCCCACTCTTTTGTTGACTATGAGGGCTACTCCATTTCTTCTACGGGATTCTTGCCCACAATAGTAGATATGGTAATCGTCTGAATTGAATTCGCCTATTCCCGTCCATTTTAGTTCACTGACGCCCAAGATGTCAATGTTTATTCTTGCCATCTCCTGTTTGACCACATCCAGCTTACCATTCCAATTTACAGGAAATGAATCCACAAGTTAACTTAACAGCTGCTTGCTCTGCTAAAATTCTCTACAGCTGGTTAGCTGAGTTTAAACCCAATTCTGGTTCCATTTACCTACATTTCCTTTATGCTTGCTTCATCACTGACTGGCCCAGAAGCAGTTCTGGCTGTTTCCAGCCCTTGTGTGCCCTGTTTCTATGGCATCACAAGACCTGCTCCTGCACGTCTGCATATTCCAAGGTATTTCAGTAATGTAACCTCTTGAAGAGGAGTTTGTCTCCCTTTCCTATCCAGCTGTCAAGGACCCGTACTTCAGACCACTCTTTCCATGAATGTGAATTCAGGATTTACAGAGTTTTGTTACCATCTGCCCAGATGCATCCTGGATCTCTTGAATGATCAGGACTCCTCTTTGAGAATCTCTGAACTAAGGAATCTGTGGGTCTGCTTCAGGGGAACTCTGTCCACAGATAGAGTGTGTCTAAGCTCCCTGGCATCCCTCTGCATCGCAGGTAAGTAGGGGCTGACCAGGAGGCACTATCAAAATGGCCACACCTCTGGTTCAATGGTAGGACCTTGATCTGGTTCACAAGCCTTTGTTCAACATGCCTTATACTGTAGAAAACAGTGATTTTGTATTGGTACAGGGAATAAGAAAGAACTTTCTCTGAATGATACCTCCATCCCTGTTTATTCTCTGATCCATCTACAGTGGATACCAGTGAGATGTTGCAGTTGGAAACATCAGGTGAGCAACCTCTTGCTGAAACCAGCACTATAGTACCCTTGGATCACCTGTTGGACATGTAAGTGGTATAAGTAACATAGATAAGTGGAGTCCATCTTTCATTGGCACTTCACAAAACTGCCTTTGAAATGGGTTCAGAAACTGCCATTTGTACCACACTTTCCACTTTATTGCCTGAAGCAACGTACCACACCCCTTTTATTTTATTATATTGGTTGCTAATTTGCTTCTGGTCCAGTTCCATTAAACCTTGAAGCCTTAACAGTTGACTTAAGAACCACTTGCTATTATTGCAATCCTTCCTGGAGCTTGGGAAAGTTTTTTTCTCCTCTTAAAAAGGAAAATATGTCTGTTTCTCTTAAGATGAGCTTGCCTCATTCCTCATGAGGCAAATTAACTTGCTTTTGTTTTGTGATTGATCATCAGGAGCTGAATACTGGCTTCATCGGCAATTCTGATTTGCTCAGGCATTAAGCTTTGAAGAAAAGTGTGTTGGGGGAAGGGAATACACATTTTCTTTAATGTGTGATCTAACTCTTGGAAAAAGAGCAAGAGCAGAAGTGTGAGAGACATGCCACTTTGGTACTTGAGGAGTGTTTATGCTTCATACCCCCTCCTCAATGCAGGGGTGACTGTAGGCATGTCCCCTGCTGGGGTTGTCATGGAACATTCCATGTGCATGCAGTGATGTTCTGTTCTGTGTGTCCAAGCTATGAACTTTAAGACCAGGAAAGGGGGTGGGGGCACATGGTTGTCCAGTTGTTTTGGACTTCCGCTCCCAGAAGTCCCTGCTAACATTACCAGTGGCAAAAGGTTATGGGAGATGTAGCCTAACAAATTGCAAACACAAGACTACATTTGGAATATAAGGAAGCAGTTGAAAAGGTCTTCAAGGAGAGGGTCCTGTTCTGCGTAATATGTTTTTCTTGACTTTCTATGGTAATTAAGAAAGAATGCCTTCCTTCTGTTATAGATTAAGGTAGCAGGACACAAGTGGGTGGGGAGGTAGTAGAATAAAAATGATTGTGATGAGATTACAAATAAGGCGCAGACATTGCCTTTTAGTTGTAAAATATTCTATGCAAAGCAGATACAGATTGTGAACAACATTTGAAATAATTGCATAGGCAAGTACCCAAGATTCCACAGTTCAGTTGCTCAGTGAATACATCAGTACAGTACAATCCCATTAGCTCAACAGATCAGGCTTAATGTCTTTGCATTTAAAAGGTTAGATACATGAGACTGGAAGAGCAGGGTGGTAGTGGGGAAGCCAAGGCAATAGTTAGCTCTTAGAGGAACAGAAAACACAATCGTTTCAGAATGATGGATCCAGAGTTGCACTGGCTACGTATACTGGCTCGGAACCAGACAAAGTCGTAGTTGGAACAGACTCACTGAAATCCATGGGATTTAAATTAATAATGGCTTGTCCCATTGATTCTGATTGCAATGATACAGGCATCCAGTATGGTCAAGATCATGCAGGACGGTTGACTTGGAAGAAAACAGGCCTGGGAGACAAGAACAGAACGTGTCTACTTCCTTTGGCTGCTAGATGTTACCCTATATTATGGCCCCAAGAGCAAGAATTAATTACCTTTTTCAATGCTACTCATGAGGATTTTACAGATGCATGCTAAAGGAGATTTTTGGAAAGAGGTTACTGATTCTGGAATATAGCAGTCAAAGAGGTTTCCTCCTGCATACCATGTAATTTGTTTTGTCTTTCTCTGAAGCAGCTGAAACTGCTGCTATTTTTGGAAACAGGATGTTGGGTATGCATAGCTTGTATCATAATAACATCAATGTACCTTGGGAGAACTAGTCAATAAATTAGCCACATTTGTGGATGGAATCAGATTAGAGATGCTTGAGAATGTTATTTAATTTGTTTTCATAAATGAACTAACCTAATTCACTGACCACTCCAGATCCTTGTAGGCATCCTTCAGTCTCGAGAGACTATGGCAACGTGCTCTGAATAGAGGTCTTGGAACAGCGTCTAGTGTGGCTGAGAAGGCCAATTCGAGAGTGACAATCCCTTCCACACTGAAGACAAATACAATCTGTCCCCTGTCCAGCTCCCTGATTTTGTTGGTTTTGGGACTGCCTCTTTGCCTCAGCCTGCTGGACAAGTTTCTCTTCAAATAGGGAGGGGCCATGCTGCACCGCCTGCCTCCAGGCTGAACGCTCAGATGTCGAGGTTTCCCATCTGTTGAGGTCTATTCCTAAGGCCTTCAGATCCCGCTTGCAGATATCCTTGTATCGCAGCTGTGGTCTCCCTCTGAGGCACTTTCCCTGATCACGGCACTTTTTAATTTTTTTTTTTACTAGTCTTGAGGTTTTGTAACATAATTCTCAACTCAAAATAACAAAAGACATACTAGCTATGTTCTGAAGATTAAACAGTGTACAAAATGTGTAGGGTAGAATAAATATAAAAACAAACAGGACAACATACATACAAAAATATGTGTTTCAGAGATATGTCCTAAAATAGCACTTTTATCAATATTTGATAGAGAGCAGTATAATTGGACCATTAAAGAATTAATTTCCAATTTATTCCCTGCCGCATGATTAATTGTAGCTAGGAACTGGAAAACAATGTATAATTTTCAGTTAAATGAATAGCATAGAGGGGTTTGGGATATAGTTATTAGTGATAAATTAACATGTTATATCAAAGTTAAGAAGGAATGATAAGTAAGAATATAGTCATAAATATGCAGGGAAAATTTATTAATTTTCTATTAATAAAGGGGAAGGAACATTCACCTTTGCAAGTGTTAACACAATTTTGGAAGGGGAACGGGGCTCCACAGAAGGAAAAGAAGAAGAAGAAGAAGCTGTAACTCCCAAATAGTTCCGGTGCGGGAAAGCACAATCCTTACAGATTTTTGTTTGTTTGTTTGTTGTTGTTTAGTCGTTAAGTCATGTCCGACTCTTCGTGACCCCATGGACCAGAGCATGCCAGGCCCTCCTGTCTTCCACTGCCTCCCGGAGTTTGGTCAAATTCATGTTGGTCACTTCAGTGACACTGTCCATCCATCTCGTCCTCTGTCGTCCCCTTCTCCTCTTGCCTTCACACTTTCCCAACATCAGGGTCTTTTCCAGGGAGTCTTCTCTTCTCATGAGATGGCCAAAGTATTGGAGCCTCAGCTTCAGGATCTGTCCTTCCAGTGAGCACTCAGGGTTGATTTCCTTCAGAATGGATAGGTTTGTTCTCCTTGCAGTCCAGGGGACTCTCAAGAGTCTCCTCCAGCACCACAATTCAAAAGCATCAATTATTCGGCAGTCAGCCCTCTTTATGGTCCAGCTCTCACTTCCATATATCACTACTGGAAAAACCATAGCTTTGACTATACGGACCTTTGTCGGCAAGGTGATGTCTCTGCTTTTTAAGATGCTGTCTAGGTTTGTCATCGCTTTTGTCCCAAGAAGCAGGGGTCTTTTAATTTCGTGGCTGCTGTCACCATCTGCAGTGATCATGGAGCCCAAGAAGGTAAAATCTGTCACTGCCTCCATATCTTCCCCTTCTATTTGCCAGGAGGTGATGGGGCCAGTGGCCATGATCTTACTTTTGTTGATGTTGAGCTTCAGACCATTTTTGCGCTCTCCTCTTTCACCCTCATTAAGAGGTTCTTTAATTCCTCCTCACTTTCTGCCATCAGAGTGGTATCACCTGCATATCTGAGGTTGTTGATATTTCTTCCGGCAATCTTAATTCCGGTTTGGGATTCCTCCATTCCAGCCTTTTGCACGATGTATTCTGCATATAAGTTAAATAAGCAGGGGGACAATATACAGCCTTGTCGTACTCCTTTCCCAATTTTGAACCAATCAGTTGTTCCATATCCAGTTCTAACTGTTGCTTCCTGTCCCACATATAGATTTCTCAGGAGGTATATAAGGTGCTCAGGCACTCCCATTTCTTTAAGAACTTGCCACAGTTTGCTGTGGTCCACACAGTCAAAGGCTTTTGCGTAGTCAATGAAGCAGAAGTAGATGTTTTTCTGGAACTCTCTGGCTTTCTCCATTATCCAGCGCATGTTAGCAATTTGGTCTCTAGTTCCTCTGCCCCTTCGAAATCCAGCTTGTACTTCTGGGAGTTCTCGGTCCACATACTGCTGAAGCCTACCTTGTAGGATTTTGAGCATCACCTTGCTAGCGTGTGAAATGAGTGCAATTGTTGGAGCATTCTTTGGCACTGCCCTTCTTTGGGATTGGGATGTAGACTGATCTTTTCCAATCCTCTGGCCACTGCTGAGTTTTCCAAACTTGCTGGCATATTGAGTGTAGCACCTTAACAGCATCATCTTTTAAGATTTTAAATAGTTCAACTGGAATGCCATCACCTCCACTGGCCTTGTTGTTAGCCATGCTTTCTAAGGCCCACTTGACTTCGCTCTCCAGGATGTCTGGCTCAAGGTCAGCAACCACACTATCTGGGTTGTCTGGGACATCCAGATCTTTCTGGTATAATTCCTCTGTGTATTCTTGCCACCTTTTTTTAAAAAATTTCTTTTTATTATTATTATTTATAAAATCCATCCATGCTTATTTAACATCGTGTCACCTGGGTTCATCTTATAATCATTTGTTAATACAACTACAATACATATCAAGCTCTTAATCTATACAACATGCTTCTAACCATTGATAAAACAAGTTCCATGTTTGATAATATTCTGCATCTTCCTTTCCTTTAATTTTCAGTGTCAGTCTATCCATTTCGGCGCAGTCCAATATGTTTTTAATTATTTCTTGATCTGTAGGTGTTTCTTCATTTTTCCAGTATTGTGCGAATATAATCCTTGCGGCTGTTAAAATATGCAGTATTAAATATACATTTTGTTTATCAACACTTTCTGGTATTATACCTAATAGAAAGAGTTCTGGCTTAAAATCTACATGTTTTTTGATTATTTTAACAAGCCATATATGTATTTTTTTCCAAATTTTTTTTGCTTTATCACAGGTCCACCAAAGGTTATAATAAGTTCCAGTTTTTTTTATTACATTTCCAGCATTTACTTGACCTATTAGAGTACATTTTAGCTAATCTATCGGGTGGTAAATGCCATCTATAAAACATTTTATATAAATTCTCTTTATAAGATGTTGCCATTGTCATTTTATAGTTTCTAGACCACAGTTTTTGCCATTTTTCAAAGTTAATATTATATCCAAAAAAATTTGCCCATTGAACCATCGTTTCTTTGACCTGTTCGTCCTCCATTTTCCAATTTAAAAGAAATTTATATATTTTCCTAATTAATTTATCATCTGACATTAACATTATTTGGTCAAACGTTGTCTGTTCTTTATAAAAATCATACATTTTTGAATCCCTTTCATATCTAGATTGTATTTGCATTATGGGCCACCATGATGCGTCTTATCTCTGGTCTATAAGGTCTTGTTTCAGTTTTAATCTCCTGTCTATATCTAAGATATCTGTATAAGTAAAAAAAAATTCAAAATTCAGAAGATTGGGATGAACAAATGCTTCTATAGGTAAAACCCATCCTGGTATTTTTGTGTACATTTTCATTTTTATTTTTTCCCATATTATATACAGGGAGTTTCTAATATAGTGGTTTTGGAAATACCTGTGGGTTTTAGCTTTCTGATACCATAAAAAGGCGTGCCAACCCAACTGTAAATCACGCCCCTCTAAATACAAAAGTCTTTTGTTTTTCAGACTAATCTATTCTTTCAGCCACATTAGTATAGATGATTGATAATATAAGGTCCAGTCCAGTAAACCAAAGCCTCCTTTTCCCTTGGATTCTTGGAGCATTTTCAATTTGATTCTGGCTTTCTTCCCTTGCCAAATAAATTTTAATATCGCCTTGTTAGATCATCAAAGTATTTCTTCTCTGTTTTCACTGGCACTGTTTGAAACAGAAAGAGTAGTTTTGGCAAGATGTTCATTTTGATTGTTGCAATTCTAATAGTGATAGTTGTAGATTTTTCCATTTTTCTAGGTCCATTTTTATTTGGTTAAGTAGTTTTATATAATTATCTTCTTTTATAGTTACGCATCTGGCAGATATATTCCGAGGTATTTAACTTTTTTAACTATTTGTAGGTCTGACGTCTCTGAGAGTTGATTTTTTTGTTTGGCTGTTAAATTTTTCACTATAACTAGTTTTTTCTTTGTTTATCTTCAATCCTGCTACTTCTCCGAATTCATCAATTTTCTCCAGTAGTCTCAATGTTGTTTCCAGCGGATCTTCCAAAATAAACATCAAGTCGTCTGCAAATGCTTGTAATTTGTAATTTTCTTCCTTTATTTTGGTGCCTTTGATTTCTGGATCATTCCTCACATTCCTATTTAATACTTCCAAAGTTAATATGAATAACAATGGAGAGAGCGGACATCCCTGTCTAGTGCCTTTTTTAATATTAATATTATCCATCAATTCACCATTTACAATTACTTTAGCTATTTGTTCATTATAGATTGTCTCAATTACATTTATTAAGTTTTTGCCAAAATCCATAGCTTTTATTTGCTGTATCATAAATTGCCAATTTATATTATCAAATGCTTTTTGGGCATCCAGAAAGATTAGTGTCATTTGTTTCTCTGTATGCACCTCATAATATTCTAATATGTCTAAGATTATCCTTAGGTTGTACCTTAGTTGTCTTTTTGGCAAAAATCCATTTTGATCTGAATAGATGAACTCCATTAAGAATTTTTTCAATCTTTCCGCTATAATTACTGCAAAGATTTTATAGTCCACCTTCAATAATGATATTGGTCTAAATTTTTTTATATGTGTAGAGTCCGTGTCTTCTTTTGGTATTAGGGTGATGTATGCCTCTAGCCATGTCTTGGGTATTTTAGCTTCTAATAGAACTTCGTTGCAGACCTCTTTTATTGGTAGGCTTAATATATCTTGGAAGGATTTATAAAATTCCACTGGTAATCTGTCTGGTCCTGGGGTCTTATCATTTTTTTGTTTTTTAATGGCTTCTATTACTTCCATCATTGTTAATTTCTCATTTAGGAGACCTTTAATGTTTTCTGGTACTTTAGGGAGGTTTGCTTTTTTGATATATTGTATTGTTTTTTCAAGGGAAATTTCTTGGGTATCATACAGATTAGCATAATATTCTTTAGGGTTTTTTATTTTCTCTTTTTGATATTGTAAGTCTCCATTTTCATCTTGTAGCTTCCTTATTAATCTTTTTTGTTTTTCTTTTTTCAATCTATAGGATAGCCATCTTCCAGGTTTGTTGGCATTCTCAAAGAAATTTTGTTTAGCCCTTTTAACTTGTTGAGCTAATTCTTCTGATTCTATTAAGTTTAATTTATGTTTCACTATCTCCATCTGGTTTTTAAGAATTTTCTTCTGCGGTTCTTTTTGTAGTTCTAGCTCTAGTTTCTTAAATTCTTCCTTCAGTTTTGTAAGTTGTTGGTTTTTTTCTTTATTCCTTTTGGCTATATATGATATAGCTAATCCTCTGAAATATGCTTTAGCTGTGTCCCAAATCGTTTGGAGGGATGTTTCCTCTTTTTTATTTTCTTTGAAGAATAATTCCATTTCTTTTTTAGTTCTTTCCACAAATTCTTTATCCTTCAATATTCCCTGGTTTAAGGTCCATCTTGTCTTTTCTTTTTTCTCTCCTTTCCACCGCATTTTCATTGGATTATGATCTGCCCAAATATTGGTTTCTATTTCTACTTCCTGTATTTCGGTTTTTAATTCTGAGGATAGCCAGATCATATCTATTCTCGACCAGGATTTATGTCTGCTTGAGTAGAAGGTAAATTGAGAGCTTTTAGTATTTGTTTCTCTCCATATATCTTGTAGTCCTAGTTCTTCTGCCATCCGAAAGAAAATTTTTGGAAGTCTTTTCCTTCCCTTTCCCCCCCTTTTTTTACCACTTTTGTAGTCAAATCTCTCATCTGCAATTGCATTAAAGTCTCCTAATATGCAAATATTTTGATATTCTTTTTCCAATATTGTTTTATATAGCTTGAGATATAATTTTTCTTGTTTACTATTAGGTGCATATATTGCTATCATCAAAATCTTGTTTTGGTTTATTGTTATTTCTACCATTAAGATTCTCCCTTCTTCATCAGAATAGATATGTTTAGAGTTTAGCGTTTCTTTCACATATAAAGCTACCCCTCTTTTCTTTTGTTGTGCAGCTGAGTAGTAGAGTTTCCCAATCTTCGGGTAAATCAAATATTTGTAATGCTGCTTTTTAATGTGCGTTTCTTGAAGACAGATTATATCTGTTTTAGTTTTTTGTAGTTTTGAAAAGACATGATTCCTTTTTCTTGGCACATTCAGGCCGTTGATGTTCACTGAGAAGAACCCAATTTCGTTCTCCATCTTGTTTACTTATATTTAGGTTTTGTTGCCCTGGTATTCCTTTTTTCT
Organism: Intellagama lesueurii; assembly: GCA_037013535.1. Classification (NCBI taxonomy): domain Eukaryota; kingdom Metazoa; phylum Chordata; class Lepidosauria; order Squamata; family Agamidae; genus Intellagama; species Intellagama lesueurii. Next base: position 76,242,047 of record JBAJHW010000006.1, read on the forward strand.
CTTTGTATTTTGTTCAGATCTTCTCCAATATCCTTTTTCCGACTCTCTTCTTCACTGAGTTCACTCTCCTCTTCTGATGTTTTCTCTCTCTGTTTTCTACTTTCTTCTTCATTTATATCTTGCCCCGTGCTTCTTCTTCGAAGAAGGTTATATGTTGTTCAAGGAATTCTCTTGCTTTATGGATGGAGTCAAGCCTAAATCTTCTTGAGTTCCAGTTGATCAGGATCCCTTCAGGTACCAGCCATCTAAACTTCACTCCTTTCCTATTCAGTTTGGTAGTCAAAAATTGATATTCTTTCCTCGTCTCTCTTATTCTCCAAGGTATCTGTTTCAATACCACGATTTCCTTTTGTCTGTATTGTATTGGGTCTTCACTGGTCCTTCGCAGTACTCCATCTCTCGTCGATCTTTTCACAAACTTTACATGTACTTCACGTGGAATTCTATTCTTTCTCGCATAGCTTGAATTTAATCTATATATTTGGTCTATCTCATTTTCCAACTCTTCTTTTCCAATTCTCAGTGCCTCTGCCAAAATGGTTGCCATCAATTCTGGTAAGTCCTCCTGTTTGTCTTCTGGTATGTTTTGGAATCTAAGAATGTTTGAGGCTCTTTCCATCTCCATTACTGCGATTGAGTCTGTTAGATTTTTGTTAGCCTGGACCAGTTTGTGGTTTTCTTTTTTCAATTCATCCAATCTCTTCTCTGTTTGATCTGCGTTATTTTCCAATTTTCCAATTCTTTCTTGGTTCTTTGTGGTGTTTTGCTGGATATCTTGGAGTTGCGTATTCATCATGCAGATCTGTTCGTTGATTTTATCCATTTTCTCTTCCAGTTTCTGTTGGTTGAGTTTGGCTTCTTCGTGGTTTCTTCTTGATTTTTCTTTGTCTCCTCTTTGTGCGATACAACTATATCTTGAATCATCTGGAGTGTTGCTTGTAGATCTTTCTGAAATTTTTCTTGAAATAGCATTGTATCAATAGATCTTTGCTGTACTGGACTGGGAGCCCCGGATGAAGGTGCAGAGGCTGTTTTTTTGGCAGTTTCAGAAAGATTTGGTAGGCTCATCATGAGTAGTTTTCCCCAAATTATCCAATCAGTCCCCCAGAGTTCTGTTGACCTGCTACACTGCCTTTTCCACCTTTTAGTTATTCAATTATAGTCAGTATATCAATAATACCTTATCATCAATAGTCATCAATAGTACCTTATAATCACAGCTCTATATTCAGTTTATAAGTTCACTAATACAAGACAGGGGGCCACTTCCAGAGCTATCTAGTATTTTCTGCCTAAGCAGGCTAGTTTTACAATTTTACAATTTAATATAACAGAGCTTCAAAGGTTATTTCCACTCTTTGCTAGCTGGGGTGGCATTCAATCCATTCAATTCTCAACACACTTGCCACCTTTTCTTGATGTCTTCTGCTTCCACTGTGTATTCATAAGGGATTTGGTTTAGATTATACCTGACTAGCCCAGTGGTTTTTCATATTTCCTTCATTTTCTTTTTTTTTTGTTATATGTTATTAAATGTTTCTATGTTTGTGTGATTTTGTTTATATTAAAATAAAAAAAGGAAAAACTTTTGAATCCGTGCAGAAAATAGAAACCTACAATACACATTTATAAATACAGAATGAAAGTCAATAAATATACATAGTGGTGGGAACAAATGGAATGACAAAGTAGATAACCTAGTTTTGCCTAAAGGATGACAGCTTAGGCCAATACGACTGCTACACCTATTTAAACTGTAACTCACAAGTAGTAAAAGAAGTCTGTTTTGCATACATTGGATTCTACAATGGTTGTTTAATAAATGTCTATGTTTGTCAGCTACCTGCTGGTGCTATAATTCAACTAATGCATCTCTTATACATGTGATTGTGTTACATCCGCTTGTTCCCTTTGGGGGAGAGATTATTTACTGAGCTAATTCCATTTTGAAGCAGTTCTTGAAGTTTACAGGTTGGCATGTACTTTTAGATTACACACCTGTAGAACAGAAATTAATTTTGAGTTAGTGTGCTCTGTCAGTGGCTAAAATATTCATAATGCAGTATTGCAAGGACAAATCCCATCCCCATTATGCAGTGGACCAAAGGCCTCATAACCCTTTCAACATCTGAATGTGTGGTGCATAGACACCAATCTTGCCTGGTGGTAATATATTTGCATATTTGGTCATTTTCTCTTAAAGTCTATGTACAAATGCATTTTGTTGCAATTTGAGTTTACTATCTTTCTATATAACTTTATAAATTCTTTTTTTCTTTAATCTTTCAAAACAAAAATAAATTATAAGAAATTCCAAGGCTTTCAGCAGTCTAGCAAACAATCTTGGGATCCTTTCCAAATTGTAAGTCTCCCAGCTGAGAAAGACTTTGGGGCATGTCAACATATAGCTGTACTGCCAGCTGTCCTGGTCCACTCTTCAGATAGTATTTCTACTCCTCTGCCCTTTTTCCACCTTGAGTTAGGGAGACCCAAGGAAGGCAGAAGAGGCAAGAGACCCTAACCCTATCAAATGCAGTTTGGACTACTTCTCTCCACTCCCTGATAGGCAATCCCCTTTCTGTGGCTGTGCTTTTTAGGAAGTATCACTCAACAGTACTTAGTGCTCACAGAATTGCTGCCACCAATCTCCACATCTGCTCTCCTTGCCTCAAACCCCCAGCAGCATAACTAGGCCAAGGCACTAGACGTTAGTACCTAGATGCCCTCTACACTTGAAGTCCAACCAGCACCTGGAAAGGATTTTATGTATTTTATTGAAAAGAGAAAGAATAAGCAAAAAGATAAAATGGATACAAAAGAGTAAATAGATGAAAGTTACCCAAAAGATTCTTGGTTAAGAAAAAAAAAGACCAAGGTTACAGCAAGTTACAAAACCAATCTTGGATCATCTCAAAGAAGGTACACACTTCAAAAAACAAGAAAGGTCTAGCTAACCTAGCTCTCTTATCTATTCCTATTCCATATTGTTACCTCAAATGGGGTCCTCTCGAGCATAGGCAGACATGTTCCTGAGAGACAACATTGTCTCTTAAGTCAGGATGCTAAGTTCTCTCCTTTCCTTACATCTCTCAGGCTTACTTTATACAGAACAAAGCTTGATGTTATAGCTGCCTTAATTACCTGTCATTGCTGTTAATACCTTTCAAGTATCCAGGCTAATGAATTGTTTTCTTAATGGGGTTTCATACCTCAGTGCAATTTACCATACCTTTGGGCAGGAAGGAGCTTCCCCAGCAAGGTCTAATACACATAATCAAAGCTTACTTTAAACTAAGATATACATTGGATAAGCCAGAGGGCAATAGACCAGCCTCTTTCAATACATCATGGCCAATTCTTCCTGGCAATCACAGTTGACAGGGGCAAGGCATGAAAATATTTGATTTCCTCCATTTGGTCCTTACAGCACACACATGTTCCCAGGTTAATATATTGTCTATACTTCATAATTTCATGTAGCCCATTTTTTCCTCCACAGGGCACCTTCTGCATCTTATAATGAAGGGCCTCTAAGATGGGTATTAAGTAAGCTTAGATAGGAAAGCTTCCATAACGTAACAAGTAGCTAGATGTAAAGATATACTTTCTTTTAAAAACCTGCAGGGCATGCACTGCAGAGAACTCAAGTCTTTGCATAGGAGTGAATGACCCGCAGTCATTACAAAAATCAATGATCCACAGCACAGCCAGGCAAAGAGGGCACCAGTACAATAAAGCACCATTATCTCATCAGAGTAAGCATAGTACATTGGCTGCTTCCGCAACAGCATCCACAAAGCAAGACAGCAGTGATTACTCCAAGCTCTTTGCAGAACACTGAACACAGTAACTATATGGCTGATTAGTTGTCATTGATATTAGTTATTATCACCATTGACACCAGTCCAGCTAGCAGCCATGCATATATATAGAACCAAGCTTCTCTGAATATATCATGATTTGGGGGCGGGGTGGGGGGGGGGGAGGCAATATTTGGCCATCCAGCTGATGTGAGGCTGCAAGAACTCATCATCCCTAGCTGGCATAGCCAAAGGATGTTGGGAGTTGTGGTCCAATCACAATTTGCCAACCCTTTTGCCAACTTGATGAGAGACTGCACTGGGGAACAGTTGCCATCTGCATGATCCCCAGTCTAGTTCAGCAGCCAGAAAAGCTAGGAATGGACATAATGGGGTGGGAGGCATTGATACTGATTGGTGCATACTGGTGGCTAACTAATTAATTTCTATTATGAAAACAAAGACTGTATGTGGGAATTTCTTCCTATGTACTTCTTATATACTTTGCATTAGATGTATTTAAAACTGTACTGAAAGGGTTGGATGCAGGTTTAATCATATTCCAGGATGAGTAGTGGAAATGAATTTGAATTTAGTTGGTCCCAGCTAAAAATAAATGCAAATGGATTATGTAAGAGCATGTTGGAGAATAGTCAGTAAGCACTTTTAGACCTCTGTTGTACATAAGAGAAACATAAACTTCCTTTTCCAAAGTTTCATTTACCATTGTAATAAAGTTTATTGAATAAACATAGGATCATATTGCAAGCCTCAATGAAGTAGTCGCTAGAGGTGCTATCCTTCCACAGCCCCAGGTCCACTGTCCCCCATCCCCATCCTGCAATCATACAATGGTCCAGATTCTCTTGTGTAATTACAGCAGCATAAAGCTAATAACGTGATACTAACAGCATAACTTTCTGAGGTGAATTGCCTCAAATTATAAAGCCACCAATGACATTTTCTGTTGTGTATTGAGTTTTGTGATTTAGCATGCAGCAGATCATGTCTCTGTTGACCTCATAACTTGAGTCAATTCTCCTCCAAAAGTCAAATTTAGTGTTATGCCAGCATAACTATGCAAGAGGATTTGGGCTATTAAATACTTCCTCCAGCTTCTTCCCATTAGGGAAGAAAAGGAAACAAGATGAGTTAGCCCTAAAGGAAACAAGATGAGTTAGCAATAGGATTTCCAGAAGCATCAGGAGATGGCTTCTTTATCTAAATGTCAGGTCTGGGGGGGTCCTCAAAACTCTGGCATGGTGAGGAAATGATCCCTGAGATTGTCTTCAGAAATAGGCAACCTTAGGGGCCACTTTACCCATGATAACTAGTTTCTGAGGATCCTCTGGATGTATTTTTCTTGAGCAGGAGCCACCTCTATGAAGAACTGGCCTATGCGTCTGGAATCCTCCTCACACTCCAGTTCCTCCGTGGTATGTGAAAGGCCTTAAAAAGGTAGGCCTCTGGCCTGCAGCCTAGCACTCTTTTTTCTCCTTGAGAGCTCCTGATAGGCATGTTTCCTGCATAGAAGTACTGGCTCCATGGATTACGACCCCACGTTAAGCCTGGGATTAATGAATACAATATCATGTTTGAGTTGGGCGACATGTCTGGCTTGGTAATCTCAGACGTTTTGGTCCCTGGGACGTATGGTTCAGTGGTAGCACTCAGGACTGGTATTTCCTCTGTCGATACCATAGGTTCCTCAATCACTGTGGGACATTGTCTGTGGGAAAGAGTTATGACAGATTTTGAGATCTTAAAATGTCCATGCATTAAGTAAGTACTGTGGACAGTATTGATGACAGTTGTTATAAGTAATGCCCTTTCAGCATTCAGCAACAGTTGGAAGTTTATTTTAGTGGGCTTAATTTATTAGTCATGCTTTGGGATTACGTTATTCAAAGAATATTGTATATAATATTCTAAAGAATATTGTCTGCGTGTGTATAAGTATAAATGTATATGTTGAGCAGCACTGGTGTTGTTCGGGTTCTAGACTTGTCTGATAATGCAGTGTGGTTTTGCTGACACAGTTGCTGCACAGTTGTCACATTGTCACAAGAAACCGGGCCTTCTCAGCAGTGGCTCCTCGTCTTTGGAACAGCCTCCCTCCTGAGATTCGCATGGCCCGGTCGCTGGGCATCTTTAAATGCCAACTGAAAACCTGGCTGTTTAAGCAAGCCTTCCCTCCACCCACCGTCTGAATTTTTGTTATTTTGTGTTTTCTCCCATCTTGGATCATTGTTTATTTAGTAATATAGTGTTATGATTTTAAATTGTTAAATTGTTACATGATATGTTGTTACCCGCCCAGAGTAGTCTATATGACTAGATGGCCGGGCTATAAATTAAATAAATAAATAAATAAATAAATAAAAATTATATCATTCTGTTCAATTGTCATTTCTTAGAGTTTTGGATTCAGCAGCAAAAAATATTGAGCAACATAGTTCATACAGAAAAGCCCTCTGAAAGGCACTGGAACAACTGTAGAGTTATAGAATGGTAACTTGTACCATGATGTCCCCACTCTACACAGAACGAGGCTTGCCCAAACACTTCCCTTCATAGCTGAGGAAATGGATGCACCGATTGTGAGGTTCAGCTACCAAGACTGAGATTGCCCTCAAGTCCATCTGCCAAGACTCCAGAGGTGGCCAGAAAATGCCTGGTTACAAGAAAATGCAGGGGAAGACTGCAGATGGGGGGAAAAAACAGGAGCCCATGGCCTTCAGAAGATGTGGAGTGATATGCAAATTACGTTAACTGAAATCATGGAGTGTAGAACAAAAACAAAGCAAAAAATAAAAATAAAAGCATTCTGGTGCTTTCGAGTTCTCTGGCTCTTCCTCATGTTTTGCTGTTGGCAAGTGGGGAATAGGTTTCTTCATGCACAATAACAACACTTGCACAAGCAGCACAATCATGTGTTATGAGGCTGGCAAGACTTCCTCTCAGTACAAGCTGAACACATACTGGCACAAGATTCTTTAAACTGCAATCATTTACTATTTCAGTATATATTTTATAACATTTTTTTATTTAAATTAAAGTGGGCAATTTTTTATCTTGTCTCTCATGCCAGCCTTCCCCGAACTGGTGTCCTTCAGGTGTTTTGAAGTTTAGTCCCCTTCAGCCGGGACTAGTGCCTATAGTAGCTGAGGATAATGGGAACTGTAGCCACAAACATCTGGACAGCATCAGGCTGGATACTTTATATATATTTTTGAGGATCCCTCTGTGACATTTTAAAAATCATGTAAATCTGATTTCTTATGGGAGGCCAAGCTGCTGTTTTAGATAGAGAACAAACTGTATTCTGCTAATACTACTTTCTATAGTCTAATGAAGCTAGTAAAGGATATTATATTACCTTTCATTTCTTCTGTCTTCCCACATTCCCCGGGCCAGTCATCTACTAGGACAGGAGAGACCAGTTCTGCAAACCTTGAAAGTGGGCACGCAGTTGAGCAGCCAGGCGGGGTAAGTGGATAGGGCTCTTTTGAAGTGTCATTCCGAAAGTACATTTCAATAGTATGATATCTGATGAACAAATCCCAGAAAAATAAAGGGTATAAGTAGGGAGAAAAAAGTCATCAGGTTTTTAGGTGTCCTTTTTAGAAATGCAGTGCTGAAATCTTTGATAACAGTAGTTATTTTAGCATAGGTGTTGATGACATGGGCCTCTCTAGATGTTTTTCATACTATAATACCTCACCAGTTAAGTTTCTGGCTGCAGAGCCAGAGGTTGAAAGTTTGATTCGCCACTTTGTCTCCTATGAGTGGAACCAGCCTGTGTGACCATGGACAAGCTGCACAGTCCCAGGGCGCCCCCAGAAGAAGGAAACAGTAAACCACGTCTGAGTGTTCTCTACCTGGAAAACCCTGAAAAGGGTCTCCATAAGTCAGAATTGATTTAATGACACATGGTGACGACGATGATATATTACCTGCAATTCCTGATCATTTGCCCTGCCAATGAGAATTTCCAGGCTGCTTGCAGCTGTTCTGGAGCAAAACTATTTGTTAAAGATAACACGTGGTTCTAGCTGACATCACACGAGTGTTTCAGAGCCATGATACCAGAAGGCTTTCTCGTCTGAGAAAAAGCCTTGCCAAGAAAGCTTGTGCATATCTCCAGCAAATCAATCACCGCCCCGCTAAAGCAAGCTAATCTGCAAACTGCAGTGGATGTGAAGAACAGGTATGAAGAGTGCCTGCTATGACAATTAGATGCTTTCAGAGTTTAAGGAATTTCCTCTTCTAATTACATGCTTTCTGTAAGATATAGTTGGGTCCTCATGGAAGGCAGAGATCCACATTGCCAAGTACATAATCTGAAACTCAAGATTGCTAAACTGGGTAGCAACAAGCATGGCTTCATTTTCTTGCACTGTAGTTTGCATCATCTTACTCTGGTCTAGAAACAACAAAATAAAGATACAGACAAACAATTGGGACTTGATCAGAGTGAATCTGGGAAAGAAGGGAGAGGGTTGTAACACCTTTAAATGACAATGCTATAGAAACTGTTTCAGCAGTTACGGCTTTCATCGTGTTTGCACCACTAATAAAGGTGCAAGAGCCCTGTCTTCTTTTTTACATGGCTAGATATATAGAACATATCTCACCAGGCTAAAAAAATTGAACAGGAGAGTATTTGCTCCCTGTTCCATTTTTAAGCATATTTCACACACATTATTTAAAATGGTAGACCTAAAATTGTGTGCGTGCGCGCGCAGTGAACGGATGTCATGTAAAATGGAGAATAGAGCTTGGGGTAGCCCAAGGTTTCCTGTAGCAGGAGCAGCGGTGGCTGCCTCTGTCCACCTGAAAAGGAGGCAGAGGAGAAAACAACACTGGAGTCACCATCTGCCCTGAAAGAGGAAGCTATCATGTTTTGCTGTGGAGCGTATAGTTTTGCCTGTGTTTACACAAAGAAAGGTAGAAGTTCTTCCTACCAGGAAGGAAGCAGGCATACCTGTTTGCTAGCCTCATGACAGGAAACCCAGTTTCTGGGTTTGACAGTAAATCCAATTTCTCTGCTTCATCTACATTCCTTAAATGAATTGTGCATTGATAGTTCTGGAGTTTGGGGCAGGGGGCAGAATTCAGGATGCAATTCTGCATACCCTTATGTGGAGAATAGATCTCATTGAAATGAGTAGGGGCATGTTCCTGAGTATACATACGGTACAAGAATGGGCTGCCAAAGGTCTTTCCACATGACGTGTGAGTTCAATACAACCATCTCTACTCTGAAGTTGAAGAAGCAGCCCTAGGCCCTGCCATCACCAGAAGCTGGCTCTGGAGAGCTGTGCCATAGCAATTTCTTAGCACATGAAGGGCCCCACCAGGCAGTGGAAGTAGCAAAAATGTCCCAGTGCTCTCCCACCTCAGGTGACTACCTCACTGAAGCTAATGGCAGGGCTGGCCTTCAAAGAGCTCCTGCACCTTTCAAAGTTCTTCAGAAGATGGGATTTCAGCAAGTGTTTGTCATGAAAATGTTGCCTCTGCTGAAATCCCCTCTTCCACAGTACTACTAATGTTACAAGAGTTATATTCTCCTTTTCATGTGGCCACTCTAGTACTAAAGACATCCCTTCTACCCTGGCTGTGTGTTTATTTTGCCTCCACACTAGAATAATGCTATACTGTCTTGTAAATATAGATTTTGCTAACTGAGAAGAAAACCCAGTTTTTGATCCACCACTTGCTTACAGCTAGCACATTTGTACTAAATTATTTCCCTATGAAACAATAAGTGGCAACTGGAAACTGCATAACTGGCTGTAATGGTTTTGCCATACTGCTGCATTGTTTTTCTCTCCGAAGTCAAGCAAGGTGTCAGCAAATGGAGACTGGAATTTGGCAACAAAGGAAGGGTGATTGTGGACACCACAATAAAATACTTGCCCATTTGTTTCTTGATATAGTTCAAAAATCTGACAAGCTGCATATGGTGGCACTTTTTCATTATAAATATTGAGTGCCATCTGCAGGGCTCCAAGTGTTGTGTCATGCTGTAGAAAAATAAGAACAGAGAAGTAGTGTGTTTTCAGTTTCTCAGCTCCACCAATATTGTGAGGAAAGGTTCTCATTAGCAGTAACGCTAATATTGATGCTTGTTGCAAACCTCACTAATAAGCAACCAGATGCAGAAAATCATCAGCCAACCAGAGAACCCATAAGTCATCCTCATCTTCCCTTTTCAAGAGACACCAAATGTTTCAGATACAGGTAGCCCACAGTCTGAGGAGGGAGTGCAGGTGAGAGGTCTTCCCCTGCTTTGACCCTGAGTCATCCCTGCTTTCATCTTTTTTCTCTTACACACACACACATTCCCATACACACAAATACACCAGACTAACTGCATCAAAAACAAGGGACGTCTAGTCCTACAGATGTTTTAATCTTTTATTGCTGAGGGGGAGGCTGATGGCAGTTGTGGGCGACACATCAGATTGGCCCAAAATTCTCCATCCCTGAGTTACATGGTCATCTGCCACATTTCTCCAGCAGGGATCCATGTCTTTATTGTGTATGAGAGACATATCCATGTTCAGTAGATGATGCTTTATATACTGCAAAATTTTCTCACTAGAAAAAGCCACCCCCTTAAATTTCTGCCCACCATGAAGCTGTTGGAAGTACAAAAGCCTTCCAAGGAAACAAGTTGCCAACCAAGGAAAGCACTGGAGGTTCAGAAGCCCTATTCAGTATTAGACCTAGCTTCTATCTGATCTTTTTCATTCATGAGGTAAATAATAATAAGAAAGGTATCAAGAGAGAGGACTTAGTTAGAAGACACCTAAACTTAAGACCATTAGTTAAATGAAGAACAAATTTTTAAATCCTATCAGAAGTGACCACAAATGATATTCTAAGTTCTGGAAGCTGCAGTCCAAAAATGTAACTTGTCCAAGTTCTGTTGACTATTCAAACTGTTTCATTTGGCCATAGGCATTTTCATTCCCACTGGAGAGATAGATGACAGTTCAGGCCTTTAAATTTCAGGAGTGCTGTGATCAAGATTGGAATTTCTTCCTGATTTAAACTGCACAAATCCCATTGAGCATGAGAGACCTTTCCATGAACGCTTCAGTGTGGTCAAAGTTTTAAAGAAAAAGATACTCACCGCAGAATAGATAAGCATCTTTCTCCTTTTTGGATATTTAGCAGCATTTGAGAGATGTTCTAGAATATTTTTCACAAGGAGACCTGAATGGAGATAGAAATGAGTGTTAATGTTGATGAAGAAGAACAGAATACTAATAGCATATACAATATTACATCATTATATAATGTTAATAATACTGCATTGCATTGTTTGTAAGCAAAAGTGCAACATCGCATCTACTTATCTGGGAACAAGCCCCATTAAACTCTGTAGGTATGTAGAAGTTTGCACTGTAACTATTGAGAAAGCTTAGGTAGTAATGAAGATTTCTTAAATGACAGCATAGAATTGAGGAAGACATTATCAGTTCAGGACAAGAATAAAATGCAATAATGCTATTTCCAATGCAGATCAAGTATGGAAGGGATTGTCACTCTCGAATTGGCCTTCTCAGCCATGCTAGACGCTGTTCCAAGACCTCTATTCAGAGCACGTTGCCATAGTCTCCTGAGGCTGAAGGATGCCTACTAGATGAATGCAGATCAAGTAATGAACAGTCATCCCACCAACACTAAGCTTGTTTTAAGTATCATTGGTGAGTTAAGCAGTTGGACAGTTAAGCAGATAATATTCTTAAAACCCATTGAGGCATACAAAGAAGGTTAATCTGAGCAGGGAGAGTACTGTAGTCCTGACCCCTGTCTCTGACTTGTCTCCATAGGGAGAGGAAAGCTCTTGCTCCATGTGGAGTCTCTCCACAAGACTGGGGATCCTGAAACATCCTGGGTTTCTGGTTGTATAGAGAAGCTTCACAGGTAGTGTACAGCCTCCTCTTTAGACTATCCTTAGAGACAGCTGCACACAGAGTGTGGGACTAGAACTTTCTCTCTGCTCTATTTTGAAATTTGAATAGTCTTTATTCAGGGCAGTTTACTGAAATAAATGGAATCTGTAAGATGCTGCCAAGTAGCAGAGAACTGTCATCCTCCTAACTTTGATTGACTTCAATGCCCCATCCAGCATAGCTCACAGCCAGGGATGACGTAGTCCAGCAACGTCCAAAGGGATGGCAGTCCAAAAGCCATCAATCTTAAAATGATTAACTGATTTCCCCCTCCTACAATGGGATTTCTTCACAGACGTGTTTCTCCCTTGTCAATCAGATTTGAAAACCAAGCTTGTGTTCAACATCTAATCATGAACAAAGCACTTTAAATGCAAGATACATAGGTGAGGAAAATCACATGTTCTGATGAACAGAAGCCTTTCGCCATTTATGAGAGCACTTCTGCAAAAAAGGAGGTGTCTGATAAATGAGATGGGTATGATGAAAATTTTCATATTTGTTTCATTTCAAATTCTTTCAGAGGTTGTTGATTGGTCATTTTTGTGTTTTTCATACTGGTCCCTTGTTTTACATGAAATAGATAATCTCCTTCACACCATTTTGTTTCATTTTTTCTAATTCATGTTTTCAAGAATCACTTGTCCAAAATACCTTAAAAACACTCCACTCCACTCCGCCCCCCCAAAAAAACTCAACAGAGAGGCATGGCAACAGAGAATGAATATACTCCAATATCAGGCAAAGATACAACTGACAACAACACACATTGCTCAATGGCACACTGGCACATTCAAAAACTCAGTTCACCCCCCCCCCATCCACCTCCCAAAGAAACAAAGCAATCCATCCCAAACCCACCAAAATATACATCTTTAAAAGAATAAATGTAAGGTAAATTAACCGAATAATTTTTTAAATCACTCAAACAAGGAAAACACATGTGAACACACAAAAAATAACACACACACACAGCCCCTACTCCAAAAAACCAAGATAAGCAAGCAAGCAGATAGAGGCAAAAATATAGAAAAGCCCTTCTCAAACCAAAACTACTAGAATATTGAGGAGATTTCTCTCCCCGCACCATCACTTGATGCTTTTCTTCTCTTCTTTTGAGTCGAACCACCAGCAGCAGGCAGACTAGAAAGACAGTAGTAAAAATTGGTTTAAAAATGGGGACAATCCCCCCCCCCCAAAAGAGGCAAAAATTGAAAGGATCCAGATGGAGCCACAGGCTAGCAGGCTAAGGAACTCAAGATGAAAGACACAAGGAGCTCAGCAACAGCAAACAAACATTAATCTCATCCACAAGGACTGAAGCAAAACTAGAGAATCTTCCTCATGGGTCCAAGCCTATCCAGACCTGCTCCCCCCAGATGTTCTGATTGGCTGCTGACAACAACCTTCATGACACTACTGAATGAACAATTTCCCAGGCAGTTTGACAGACTAAGGCTGAACGAATAGGTAAACAAAGAAGGAACTTTTGGGTATTCCTCTTTTATTAATATGAATCATTCATTTTTAAGAGAGCCTCTTTTTTTTTTTTTGAAAGTACACAGAGAGAACCTAAAAAACTGCCTCTTGTGTGCTTTTTTCCTCATCTGTGGAAACACAAAAGACCCATCCCTATTAAATGCATCATCTATTTTGATAATACAGAGTGATAGCATGCAATGAGCAAATCCTCTATGATACACCAATTCTAAATCCAGTAGTATTTGTAACTATTTTTTTCTATTGAAAATCTTTTTGCTCAGATTTTTGATCATGAGAAGTTAATATATGAGCACATAGACTCCATTCCACTCACATGGACCTCTGTTTCCACAATCCATCTTTCACTGTAAATTTTAAAAGCGAGTAATTAAAACTTCATTAATTTTCCATGTTTGAAGGAAATTGCAAATCACAGATTGCTTTATTTTTCTTTATTGTGCCATGTTTGGATTTTTCTCAGCCAGCTATAATTTTAGGTATAACAACAGTGTATAGTTCAGTTGTTACAAATACACATGTGGCGGTGTTGCAAGTGTGATAATAAATATAAGATAATAAATAGTATTATTTCCTGAGACGACACTGTAATTTTAGTCTTTCTGTGTATCTATATAGGCTCTCCATGTGAGTCAGAAGCCCCTCCCCCTTTTTAGCACAAAACACCACACTGAAGACCTGGTCTATGCAATTCAATTCTGCACAGCTGAAGTGCTTTCTCTGAAAACTGTCTTCTCCTCAACATTAAATTTATGACTGGAATTTCTTTGTGCTTATTCATAATGGATTTAGAACCTATGAAGTAGCTTCCTGAAATCTTCTAGAATCGGTATCTTTTAATGTATCCTTTAACTGGAAGAGGTGAGGATGACCTGTAAATCACATGTTTACTACAATAGAATGACAGGATCAAAACAGCATTTTAAAAAAATATTAAAGTGAATGCTTGCTTAACTCACAGTGATGCCAATTAAAATTCTCCCTTACTGATTAAAATTGGCCACTGAATAATGAGCTAAAGCCTTTGTTAATTGATATATATCAATTAAATTAATTAGAACTGTCAGCCTGAATACTTTGCATTTTTACTTTATCTAGAACATACACTGTACAGAGCCCTAATTATCATGTTTCAGTGAAAGTTACCTCCTTGTAGTCGAGCCTTCTCTTCCCTTTTGTAAATGCCAAATAATGTCGACAAAGAAATAACCGTTAGCTGTTCCAGCTTTGCTCTTATGTCTTCGGTTGCCCATTTAGGCAATGTGTAATTGTGAATTGACTACAGTTAAAAAAAACAAAACATGTTTGCATGATTCTCAGACCTTTTAAACTCTGCTTTTTCCTGCTCCATTGGATACATAAATACCTTATCATGGTTTCCCAATAAACCCTGGTATGTCATTTTATCAAGATAGGAAAATAACAGTTGGTTCTCGCTTGCAAGGCAGGATTGGAAACCAGTGTTTGCCATGTAATAAGAAACTAAGTTATTAATCATGATATGAGGAAAGACAATGGATTTTGTATGTCTAAAGCTTGTTCTCATTATGTCAAACTATGATCTGGTATTAAGTCAAAACCAGCCAGAGCATGGAAATGATTCTTAATCTGCAGTTCTTAGAACCCCCCCCCCCCCAAGTAAGCATGGCCATTGCTGGAAGTGTAGACCAATAGTCAGAACAGCCCTATTGCCTGGTAGCCAGCTTAAGTACCAGTTATGCTATTAGGCCACAGAGTTGCACTTGGCTGTCGGTCAAAATCCTGTTCCTTAATGTTGCAAATTGCACTAGAGTAGGTCCATTGAATCAATGGGGATTTACTGAGTCAACTCCTATGTAAGTTGAATCGATTCAAGTGGGCCTACTCTAATTGCAACTTTCTATCCTAAAGTAAGTCACAGTTGGGGTATGTGAATTAATGGAACCTATTTGAATTAGTGGAACCTATGGAGAGATTGTCTCACCAAATCTCTACTGATTCAATGGTTCTACTCTAGTGTGATTTACTATGCTAAGCAACAGGATTTTGGCCACTAAATCATTCAAATTAAGATTTGTTCTACTGTGTGGGGCAAATCAAGTTAACGTTTTTAAAAAAAAAATTAAAAAGGAAAAATACCTCACAAAACAAAGTATCCTGTATATGCCAGAGTTTGAAACTGTCCACATATTTGAGAGTGTAAGGGTTATATCCTGCATAAACAGCTATTTCTTGTATAAATTCCTGTAAAGGAATAAAAAGAAAAATGTCTTCAAATAGAAATCAACGCACAGAGATATATAGGTCATGTGATTATGCACACCACAGCTTGTCACCATGTCCTAGTAAGCGAAACAAAAGACTGCAGTGTGCAGGGAGTGTGTAATGAAAAGCCTCAAGTATATCTTGTTTTAATAGTGGAAGAAATTGTCATCCCAACTAGGCTGTGTTTATTGTTTAATAGAGTTTATAAATATAGGAATATTCCATATGCTTTTTCTTAAATTTTGGTTTTGATACCTTAACCTAAGATCAATGCAGTGATTATACACTGTAGTTCAATGTGGTGATACTTCACAACATAGTACATACAATCACAGGCAGATTATGGTAGATTATACAAGAGAGTATAGATTTTAAAAAAATAAAAAACAGCCATAGTCTCCAAGTTATTCTTGTGCTGGGTCAGAAATTTCTCAACAGGCTAGATTGATATGTTGAGATAGCCAGCCTCAAAGGGAACAAGACATTTTGCAAGAATTACTATTGTCGATTTTTAATTACCTCATATGGTTGAATTTTGGCCTGAAATTCACTTGATTCCATTGTTTCCTTCAGAAGTTCTCTGTAACGTGGACAGTCAAATATTGGGTAACGCAATTTCTGCAGGGAAAAAAACCCACTTATTTTTGGCCAGCTTCTATCACACTTTAAGTTTCACTACAAGGCTCTTGTATAGCATTGATCTTAATGCAGGCTGATATATATACACAGTGATATTGCACCTGTCTTATGTCTGCATAATAATACTGAGTAGAAAATGCATTGATTTAAAATCACATGATTCAGTGACCTTGCTGGAAGTAAATTGATTTGGGTTTGGACCACCCTAGGCCAGGCAACCTTTTGGGAACCCTATGTGTGCTGCCCTGAGTTCCATTATTGATGAAAAGCACATTGTTGGACTTTAATTCCCATTAGCCTTGGCCTGTACAGCCAGTGCGAAGGATAATGCGAGTTGCAGTCTGATAATATTTGGAATGCTACTCATTCCTTATCTCTATTGGGCATTCTTAACTTACAGTAGGTCCCACTGAATACAATGGATCTGGCTTCTGAGTAAATAGATGGTGCTATAAATGTACTAAATCAATAAAATGAAGGTCATCACTGAACTGTGCTCCAACAGCTAGAATGTAATATTCCAATGCTCATTTTGCTTTGAGAATTAGTTTGCACTTCTTCCTTCCAGTTCTCCTTCAACTTTTGAACTGCTTGAAGCAGGTTTTGCTGTTCAAAATTCAGAATAGAGAAACTGCATTCTCTTTTTTTCTGCCTCAAATGACTGAAAAATCTATCATTATCTTTGTGCAACAACCTTGGGCAACTTTTTGTTATTATGGAACAATAAGCATGTGACTAACCTTGGTTTTATTTTTAGCTGAAAAGTTCTGAAGGAAGAGAGGACAGGGCTGACAGTGGTCAAGCATGAAAACTATGAGCTTGGAATTCTGACTACAATCCTCTGCTCAGCCTGAATTTGTGGGGTGAGCACCTCATTTTCTCTCAGCCTTAGGCGTAACTCATGTGTTTATAGCCTCAGAGGCATGAGTTCCAACTGTGATATTTCTCTGTAGGTAACATCTTCATCAGCAAAGTACCACAAAACCTTAGTCTCTTGTGAATGGCCATATAAATTTGATTCTTCCTGGTTCACAATAGTGCCAGCAACCCATAGTGAGGAACAAACTGCTATGGAAATTGTGCAGTTTAGGAGTAAACCCATCCACTTGTGATGGCACAGGGAGCCCAGTACCCTAACTGTATGTTCCAATGTGCAGAATTAGTAAGATGGAGAATTAGTAAGATACAAAAGAACCAGAACTAAGATTTGCTGCTTTCTACTGCTAAATCTGCTCTCTAGTTCAGGGGTCTGAATGTGTCCCCAACACTCCTGCTTCCACAAACTCTTACACCCAGTTTATTTATTTTTTAATTCTAAAAAATTAATCTGTGCTCTCTAGAGACATGAGGGACACTTTCATCATGTTTGGAGGTTCCTTCAACTGTTTTAGGTTTGGAGGAGCTTTCTCCCCAATATTAGAAGTCATGTAGCAGTTTAGGAATAAGGGGAAGGGAAGTAAATTTGTTCATGCAGCCACTAGGGGGTACAATGGGGCTTATTCATTGAAAAAAAAATAGGAAGAATATTTTGGGTTGTAGAGAATTGAATTGAATTGAATTTATTGTCATTGTACTTCCATACAACGAAATTAAATGCCATCTCCAGTACACATAATAACAAAACACACAAGAACATAACATCAATAACATGAAAACATAGCACATTACACATAAAACACATCCCTCTCATTCACATCCACATCCTTCACATTCAATTTCCCATCGCACAACACATTAATATTGCACTATACAGTGGAATTCAATATAGCTGTAGCTCTGGGATAGAAACTGTTTTTCAACCTTTGTCTTTGTTTTGATTATCCTATACCTCCTACCAGATGGTAACAATTGAAAGAGGGAATGGGAGTGGGTGTGGTCCTCCAATGTACAGAGGTGTGTGCACACATGAATGCATGTGCAACCCCTGGAACTTGGGACATTATCTATCTGTGGTCTACTTTGACCCTAAAAAGTGTTAAAGGCTGGAAGAATTGTTTCTTTTATTGTTACTCACCGGATTGTGTGCTTTTGATACAATGTGAACTGGGACAGGTTGCCAAAGGAGGTCAGGGTTCCATACTTGCTCACCAGTGGGGGGAAACATACCAGCTAGATTTGCCTGGGCACTCATAATTGTTCGATCGGTTTCTGAGCTCAGGACCAAAATCTAAAAGAAATAAAAGCAAATATGTCACAGTTCAGGATCTGAACACAGAAACCTCGTCATAATAAGGTGACCCTGAAGACTCGAAGACTCTCTTCATGGCCATCTTATCTTGGCACCATGTGCAAGCACTGGTTGGTGACAGATGGCAGGTAGATGTCATGTTATGCCTGTTCCTTATGCATACAGCAGGGTAAATTTCAGCTTACTCAAACCTTCTGTAAACACCAACATTTATTGACATCATCCACATACAGTAAAATTCAACACACACCTTGAGACCAGAATTGCTAGGCCACAGTGGAGCACAAGTTTCAGTTTCTTATTTGCCCAGGAAACATTTTCTACTATTCTTTTCAGCTTAAAGACTTAAATAAATAGTACATCACAGGTGAAGGTGGTTTTTAAAAAGTGATGAGGGGGGGGAAAAGGGTGTGTGTGAACGGAGAAAAGAAATCATTGCTTTAATCAGAAAGACTGCTTTCATGTCCAGAGCTGCCTTTAATCAGTTTTAAGTATATTGTTCAGCTCCATCCCTACCTGGATGAGGACATTGGTGAATGCACTGGTCATCTCCCAGATCAATTACTGCAATGCCTTCTATGTGGGGCCTCCCTTGGGGCTGATCCAGAGATTTCAGGAGGTCCAGAATGTGGTAGTCAGACTAATGTCTGGGTCAAGTAAATTTGACCACATATCCCCAGTCCTGGCTTGCCTGCACTGGTTACCTGTTGCCTCTCGGGTCAGATGCAAGGTTTTAATGACCACCTACAAAGCCATTCATAGTTTGGGACCACATTACTTGTTGGAGCGTCTTTTCCCTATGTCATCTAACTGCACCACTAGGTCTACCCAGGCAATGCTCCTCCAGACGGCCATCCCAAGCTAGGGCAGGAAATCATCTACAAGAACCAGGGCCTTCTTCACAGTGGCATCAAGACTATGGAAACAACTCTTGGTGGAGCTGAGCCTGGCTTTCTCCCTCCCAACATTCAAAAGGTGTCTGAAAACATTTCTTTTTAGAGAGGCCTTTTTTAGCTACCCACCTTGATTTTTTTATATGTCTCACGTTAGGCTTGTAAGTTATAATTTATGAATCTTGAGTTTATTTAATTGATTATGTGTTTTTATTTTAACTTGATGTTGTTTGTTTTATTTTGCCGTAAACCGCCCAGAATAGTGCATGCACTAGTGGAGAGGTATATAAATTTAAGTAACAAACAACAAACAAACAAACATGGGCACGATCTAGAAATGGATGGAGGTAAATGCCCAACCTTTAAAGCCATCCCATAGAGAAAAATCAAACACTTTTTCCTCCAATGCTACTTGACCTGAGATTTGTCTCTCTCTTCTCTGAAGAACGTAAGAAGCATAGGAGAACCCAGGAACTGTTATGTGCAACAGCTGTAATTAAGGGCTAACAAGAATAAATGGAAGACTGGTGCAGTTGTTAAAACGAAGGAGGAAGAGAAATGTATTGTTATTGGATTTCAACTTAGTAAGATTTTGGGGCAGGGGAGTCATCCAAATATTTGACTATATACCTTAAATTCTATCTCAATGCCCATTTACAGAAATATGTAGGCCCCAGTTGTTACATTGTTGGAGAAATTTTTTTCTTATAAGTTCTAGTACCCACCTCCTCTCGTTTGTATGCATGGCTCAGGAAGTTTGAATATCTTTTCTTTATGTACTGTCCAAGCTGGTACTGCTGCTGCATTCCAATCTGCGGGAGCAACAATATGGGTGTGACTTGGGATGGAAGCATAGCCAGTCAAATGTGGCTATGGCAATAAATGTATCAAAT
Source organism: Intellagama lesueurii (assembly GCA_037013535.1). Taxonomy (NCBI): domain Eukaryota; kingdom Metazoa; phylum Chordata; class Lepidosauria; order Squamata; family Agamidae; genus Intellagama; species Intellagama lesueurii. Next base: position 76,262,174 of record JBAJHW010000006.1, read on the forward strand.
ATAGTGATGGTAAGCGATGATCAGTATGATTAGTACATAGAAATGATAAACATGATAGCATTAATGTGTCTTCTGTTCCTTCTAGACCAGTGGTCCCCAACGTTTTCCCAACCACGGACCAGTTGGGCGTGTGTGGTGCGCCTGCAGGGGGCGGAGCTTGTGCATGCGCATGCACAATCACGCTCGCGGGGGGGACTCGCACGCATGCGCACAGCGCGTTTGCAGGGGCGGAATGCGCTCGCGTGCATGCACGCGACGGCGCTTGCGGGGGCGTAGGAGATCTGTGCCCACGGCCCGGTCCTGGATAGGCCGCGGACCATTGCCGGGTTGTGGACCAGGAGTTGTGGACCTCTATTCTAGACTATTGTATTGAATAGGAAGAGAGTCATTATCCATTTTATAACCTAACTTATATCTGTCTGTTCAGATTTTAAACATAATCATTAACCAAGTTATGGGATGAAAAGATCTTCTGTTAGTTCAGAAATGTTACTTTATTCATCCATCAAAAGCCCTATGAGAAATACCATACCTTATCCAGGATGGTCTGCAGTCCTGTCCCACTAATTTTGGACAAAAATTTGCAAACTTATTTTTAGGCAATTCAAGAGTTAAATGGCTGACCAATTCTCTAATATATGCACAGATGTAAATACAATTATTTCCTATACAACCTACTGTTGTGTAAGTGTGCAGCCTGGATATCATCTTCACCTAAGGCACGATGAGCAACTTCTACTGGTGGGGAGATTCATTCCTTCCATCTGCCAAGCCCACCAACCCATGCCATCATGGCACCAGATGTGCCGCTGTGCCACCAAATATCACTATTGTGGCAGTGGCAGCAAGAAGAAACACTCTTGTTTCATTTTAAAACAAGATATGAGGGAATTGTGTGCCTTGTTTTTAGGTCAAAGTGTGCTTCTGAGAGATTTCTTAGGCTGCGATTAAGTAATAATAATAATCATGTGCTGTGAAGTCAATTCTGACTTATGGTGACTCTTCTCAGGATTTTCCATACACCGTGGTTTACCATTCCCTTCTTCTGGGGGGTGCCCTGGAACTGTGCATCTTGCCCAAGGCCACACAGGTTGGCTCTACTCACAGGAGGTATAATGGGGAATCAAACTCCTAACCTCTGGCTCCGCAGCCAGACATCTAAGCCACTGAGTTATATACATTGACAAATACTTTGGGATTTGTTCCACAATTAGCATGGGTGACTTTGAAGTATTTTTTTCAGTGATCACATGATGCAAAAGCTAATGTGAATCAGCCTGGCCCTTTTTGCTTCTGATTTGGAGTTTTCTTCCCCTGCCACTGGGGGCTTCTGTTTTTTAAAAGCCAGAATGTTTTGACTGTGCTTTCCCAATGTGATCATTTGTTTCATTTTACAAAAAGGAACGGGTGTCTGTGACTTTGGGTGATTTATTAAGCTGGGGTGTGATGTTTTGGGACAACAGGAATACCCAACCCAATGATCTTTATCTCTAATTGCCCCAAAGCATTTATACGAAAAAAAACCCCTATCAAGGTTAGTACTAAATCACCCTATCATTGCACTGACACATTAGTTTAGCGCTAGATCACTTTTGCACAGACCAAAAAAGTGATAAAAAAGGAGAGCTGAGGATCACCAGGTGGGCGGTATCAAAGGAAGGGAGGCCATGATCTGTGAGCACATATTGAATCACATTGGATTGAGGGCTAGAGGAGACACTGGCACCAAAACAATCCTGGGTCTTCATGTGATCACCTAAACTCAAATTAGCTGTAAAAGAGACTGTGAATCAAGCTGCTCAAAAGTCAAACCATTCCAATTTGACTTGCCAGAGTCTTTGCCCTTAGAAACACAGCTTGAGTTCTCCCATGTGGAATGTTTTCAAACAGAATTGCAGGGGGAGGTCTTGCCACTATACTGTTGAAATCTGGTGGCACAGCTACAATGTTAGTGCTAACAGCAGTCCCACTCTGTCAGATGCAGGCAGAGGATCTGCAGGCTGTTTATTCCCCACCTATAATTGCAAGTCTGAACTTTCATCATTACAGTAGGACCCCCTTATCCACGGTATCAGAACCCACTGATTCACTTATCCACAGTCTGAAAATATTTAAAATATTAAAAAAAAATCCAGAAAAAAACACACAATTTTCACATGTATTACTAGAACCGGTCACTAGAGGGAGCCATTGACTGTGCTATGGATACTTGTTAGTGAAGAATACATAGCATTTCCTCTGGCACCCTCTAATGGTCAGTTCAGGTAATGCATGTGCAAATAATTTTTTTCCAGGTTTTTTTCCTTTTACCATGTTATATATATACGTATAGTGTTCGCTATTATCCACAGTTTTCAGTATTTGTCTGTAGGGGCTTGGAACCAATCCCCAGCAGATATGGGGGTTCTACTGTACATTAATGGAGGATCTGTTAAATGGCGAGCTGGAAAGCTTCAATATAAAAAGGAGTCCACTGATATTGTTATTGCCAGCAATTTGATTGGTAAGGACCTGATGGAATGGGATGCAGTCCATGAATGTTTATGCCAAATAAATCTTGGTGGTTTTTATGGCGCAGTAGCACTCTCTTTTTTTTTTGCTGCAACAAGACTAAAATGGTTACTCCTCCCACACAATATTTAAAGCTTCATTTTAGATCTCAAACCTTTCTTATGCTTGCATGAGACATCTTTTCACTTTAACGAATTGCCAACAAACCGTAGTCAGTTGTCCGTATCCTTGTGGCCATTCACTTTCTTTATGCAGGCTGGTAGGATAGCTTTCAATAGGGCTTCTGTCTCCATGCCGGTAAAGCTAGCAAAAGAGTATAAAGACTGCATTATTCCTTTTGGTTTCTTGTGTGTGTGTGTGTGTGTGTGTGTATCTATTACAAGCTTTTCAACTACATTTTTTGATATCTTTTTCATAATAATTTTCATAATAATTTTGCAAATGTTAAAAAATGCCTCAATACACATACTTCGAAAGAAAAATCAAGTCACTTTTCACTAAATGTCAATGGTACACTAAGTTAATGGAAAGACTGGAAAAGGACATAAATTTTAAAAAAAAAATGACTGAAAGTCTTTCAAACATTTTATTTGAGTGCCCCAAGTGACCGTATTGCAGAGTCTTCCAGTTTGCACCCAATGACCTATATTCTCTTCCCTGACAAAAACTGTATTAAGGGCTGTCCACCCCTCTATGGATAGTCTAGGTCTTAAGATTAGCACTGGTATCTGTGCTCTACATCTTTACAGAAATGGTGTATGATACAACCTTGAAAGAGATACTTTTTTGGATTACAACTGGATGGTCCCCTGACAGCATGGGCTCTGAGAATTCTATGAGTTGCAATCCAAAAGACAATTTTTCCAATTTCTGAACCATACTAGGAATGCTCTTGACAATTCTGGTAGCCACATGCAAGTGACAAGTCTGATAGGTTAGGAACAGAGCTTTGAAAGTATTGGGTGGCTGCACACTGGAATAGCATTTCATCTAACAAGTGATTGGACCCTCAGTCACTTCTTCTCAGAGGCGACGTTGATTTGCCTGTCTGGGAGGCATCACAAACTGACAGAGACTTTTCAGTATGGAAGTAAGCAGCCACAATGGGTTATTTTCCAAACACTATAACTATCAGGAACCAGTTACTTTCTAAAAATAACTTTCTAAGCTCAGAGCTATACCATACTATTCTTCCCCATAGCTAAAGACAATTTTCCTGAAGTCCTAGGACCTAGGAAGTAGGTCTGCTTAGGTTCAGCAAGGTTGCTTACTGTGCCACATGCCTTCAGGTCACAGCCTTATTTCCATTTGAAAGAGTCTTCTAATGGGCGGCAATTGGATTCTTCCACCTTTGTGTTGTTATTGTTTGTTAGTTCCAAGAAACAGAGCTGACATTATTATGCTTAATGAAGGATATGGTGGGTATGGCTGCTGGCCTACATTGTTCCTTAGATTTGTGTGTCATGCCTTCTGCCTAGCATGTACTGTTGCCCTTCCAGTATTACCAAAAGATTGATGTGCAACTGTAATTGTAATGAGGTTGGCAATACGCCCTTCTCCTCCTCCTCCCTTCATATTAGTGGGGATTGCAAGCTGGGACAGGCTTTCTGGGTTTCCAGGCCTGGTGAAATATACCTTCTTTGTCCCATGTGCTGTTCCTGGTTACAGACTAGAGCAGCAGTTCACAAATGCAGATCCCCAGATGTTTTTGGACATCATCTTTCAGAAGCTCTAGCCAGCATGGTCAATGGGCAGGATTCTACCGTGTTTCCCCGAAAATAAGACAGGGTCTTATATTAATTTTTGCTACAAAAAACACATTAGGGCTTATTTTCAGGGGATGTTTTATTTTACAGTCATATCATCTTCTGGTTGCCGCACAATGCTGCACAATGGTGGAGAGTGGGGTTTCACTTAACTAGGGCTTATTTTTGGGGTAGGGCTTATATTACGAGCATCCTGAAAAATCATACTAGGGCTTATTTTCAGGTTAGGTCTTATTTTCGGGGAAACAGGGTAGTACAACATCTAGGGGCCCAAATTTTGAATTGCTAGCCTAGAAGCTTTATTACTGAACAGTGGGAAATAGATCTTAATGGAATGCATGAACAAGCACACACTTTTTTGTATTATTTATTATAAACACAACAATAATTGCAGATATTTCTAAAATGCATGGGATTCATTTTAGGGATATTATATTTAATTCTCTGGATTTTTATTATTGCTGTTTAAATATTGTAGCTTTTAATTCGTACTGTAATTTAATGCTGGTCTGTTATGAAATGCTGTCATTGGTATATTAATTACCTAAGTGCCATCAAGTCCAAACCAACTTACATCAACTGTAAGTGAGATATTTAAAGTGTGATTTTACCATTTCCCCCAGTGAATTTCCATGATCAAGTGGAAATTCAAGTTCTGGTCTCTAGAGTCCTAGTCTGTCATTCTATCCACTACACTGCACTGGGTAAATTGGTGTATAGGCACTAGAATTGTGAACTGTGAATTTCTGCATAAATAAATAATAAAGGTACAAGGGATTTAGGCTGCAATCCTTTATGTCCTTCCTTGAGAATAGGTTTCAATAATATCTTCTCTGAGCATATCTGTAGGATGGTACATTTAATTACCAGTTGGTGTTCCTTGCTCTACTTGGCTAACATCTATTATGAAGCATAAATGTCTAATTTAAAACTGGAACTGCAATAAGACAATTTAGGCATGCAAATGATTTGTCCTGACACTGAGCTATGGGTCTTCCCCATTTCCAGTCATGATAAGTATATGTGGGCAGGCTGCAGCATGAATAAGCTTTTAATAAAACATCTACACATAATTATATAGAGCAGCAGTGAGCTGTTACTTGGGTGTGCAGAGGTTTTAGACTACAACTACCATAATCCCTTGCCATTGCTACATTTGGTGAAGTTGGTAGGAGGCTAAAACTTCTGGGGACTAACATATCTCCATTTTGGTCCCCATTCCTGATATTTAATACAGATATGCTTGGTCCACACCCTGGAAAAAGTTATTTGTGGACTACAAATCTCAGAATTCCCCAGATAGTATGAATTTTGACAGCTGTAGTCCAAAAGCTTTGTTTATTTGTCTTGTTTGCCTTTGAAATCAGTGGCAACCTAATTTCCCCCCATGTTTTTACTCCCTCCCCTTGCGATTTATAAAGACAAGATGGCAGAATTGTTGAGCAAAGTAGTCAAGTTTGTTTCAACTTGGATGCCAAAAATAAAAACAAAAGAGTAGGGGCAGCTTAAAGACAACTCTTTGAGCTGCCACAATTCTTTCCTTTCCTTTTTCTTTTTTTAAATAGAAGGTAGAATTATTATTTTGTTGGAAAATAAGTTCTGAGATTCTATAGAAACTTAGGAGTGGGGAGGGTATTACAAGCCATCCTGTATAATGTCCTAATGCAGTGGTTCCCCAACCTTTTCTGAACCGCGGACCGGTTGGGGGTGGGGTCAGTGCGCGGGGCGGGGCGTGTTCACAGGTGGGCAGGGCGTGCTCACAGGTGGGCGGGGTGCACTTGTGCGCATGCACGGATGGGCGGGGCATGCTTGCGGATGGGCAGGGCGCGCTCGCATGCACAGATGGGCGGGGTACGCTTGTGGATGGGCGGGGTGCGTGGGGAGGCGGGAGATCTGTCTCCGCGGCCCGGTCCTGCCATGGCCACGGACCAGCACCGGGCCGCGGACTGGGAGTTGGGGACCCCTGTCCTAATGGATGCAGAAGATCCAAAATCTGATTCAAACCAACAGATGATTGTTCTGTCACTATCTGAAATCTTCAGGGTAGGGGGAAAAGCCCACCCTCCAAATAATTTGTTCCATTGCTTAACTGTTCCAGTTATTTTACATCAATAATTGGTGTTTCATTTTTTAAAAAAGAAATGCTTAACAAAACTTTTTAAAATGCCTTCCCTTGGGCTAGAGTTTTGCTCCAAATTGGCTCCACTGTAGGCCTCACCGTGAGGCATGGAAATAGTCCAAATAATAAAAAATTTAATATGGAATTGATGCAACATTTATTTCTGATTTTGACTTTTTGTATTTAAGGCGGTGTGGAGACTCCTCCAAAATTTATTTTTTTAAAAACATCACTCTTAGGAGTCTCCAGGAATAGAAGAACCAATTGTTGCCATTTTTTTTCTGGCATGGAAAAACATTGAGGGGTTTTGTGAGAGCCCTGAGGCTTCAAAAATAATTTGAGGGGGACACGTCTGGTCATAGGCTGACATTGCTCACTCTTAATTTTGACTAATAAGAGTTATTGTGGGTAAAATCCTCCATTGTGGGTAAAATCTCCATTTGTGTGTGAAGGATAGTGACCTCTTCTCTCCCTTTGCACAGAAACAGAAATGACTGTTCCTCAAGAGCAATAATATATTATAGTGACCGTTAAAATAAATAATTACAGCAAATGTTCCAGGGAGACTGGTTTATTATGTTTGCATTTTTATTTTTACTTCTAAATTTTTGTAAATCACATACTCTCGTACTCCCTGGAAAACGATAGTAGAAACTAAGTTGACTGCTGTTTGTAGTATAATTTGTCGTCTTACACCTACATACATGGAGAAATGCACTCAATGCCTTCTCTGTCAGCCTCATGAATGTGATTTAACAAATTCTTTCAATTTTGAACTGTGACCAACATGGCTGCCTTTCTAGATTTTGTTCACAATATTATAGATATTGTATGTCACTTAAGAAGCAGATTAGCCAGGTCCATCTAAGTTATCGTCATAGAGGAGACAACTGCCTTCCGGGAATCTATTACCAATTGAAACGACAATATAAGGCACTTATCTTCCGAAAGAAAAGAGCACAGGAGAAAGAAAAATGGAATCAAATCCTCCATGCCATACAACTGAAGAATAATAAATTGTTCTGGCAAATTGTTTTGGGGTCTCTAGCAGAGCGACATGATTACCTGATCTGCTCCATTTCCCATACTGAATGGGAAAGACAGTACGCCGCAATCTACCAGAATACACTCAACTGCCTAGCACCTAACCCCCAATTGTTACCCAATGCCCCAGAATGGCAACCTGTTACTCTGGAGGAAATTATCGACCTGATCGCTGATCTTAAATCTGGTAAAGCCCCAGGCCCCAGGTATGAGGTCAATACCTCCCGATCTTTTAAAAGTCAACCCAGATTGGTGGGCTCCCATATTAGCTGCCCTATTTACTTTCATCAATAGCTCTGGCACGACCCCTGCTATTTGGAGCAAAGCAATCATCGTCCCCATCTTTAAAAGTGGTGATAGAACTAATCCAGCAAATTATCGACCCATCAGCCTCCTTTCCATTGTTGGGAAACTATATGCTATGTACCTAAAATGTAAACTTTCCAGTTTGGTTGAGAATAACAATATAATAGGTGAAGAACAAATTGGTTTCAAAGCTGGCCGTTCAACACTGGATCACTGTTTTATGCTGACTCACCTTGTAGAGAAGTATACCTCCTTTTCGGGGGACAAGCTCTTTACCACTTTTATCAATCTTAAAGCTGCCTTTGACCTAGTACCACAAGAACTGTTATGGCTCAAGTTAAGCAAAACATCTATTGATAAGCGCCTATTGTTCCTTATTAGAAGTCTGTACAATCAGACCTCTAGTGAAGTTAGGTGTGGACTGCAGGGAGAACTCTCAAATCCAATCCCAGTAACAAGAGGTGCAAGACAGGGATGTATTTTGGGCCCCCCTTCTCTTCAACATATTTCTCAAAGATCTGCCTTCTCATTTCAGCAGTACTGACTCTCACGTTCCCAAATTATCAAATACCAAGATGGCGTTCCGTGTCTAGTTGCACTGGCCACGTGACCACGGAAACTATCTACGGACAAACGCTGGCTCCATGGCTTGGAAACGGGGATGAGCACCGCCCCCTAGAGTCGGACACGACTAGACAATTGTCAAGGGGAACCTTTACCTTTACTAAGATATCTTTACTCTTGTATGCCGATGATGCAGTACTGCTATCACTATCAAGAATTGGGCTAAATAGGCTACTTTCTGCCTTTGGGAATTATTGCTCTGAGAATATAATAATAAGTCAAAAGTGCTGGTGTTCTCTAAAGCTCGTAAACAATATAGATGGACCTTAAATGGTAATGCCATTAAGCAAGTGGCCAGCGCAAACTATTTATTTATTTATTTATTTATTTATTTTATTAGATTTATATACCGCCCATCTAGAACGTGTCTACTCTGGGCGGTTTACATATAATATAAAAATAAACTAAGATAAAATCCAGATTAATCCAAGATGGGAAAGGAAAAAAGAAAGAGGGGGAAAAAAAGAAGAGGAAGAAGAAGGAGAAAAAAGAAAAAGAAGAAAAGGGGAGATAGGCTAGGTAATGGCTGTAGGGAAGGCCTGCCTGTATAGCCATGTCTTCAAGTTAGTCTTGAAGGCCCTCAGCGAGGGAGCCAGGCGGATCTCAACAGATAAGTTGTTCCAAAGGTGAGGGGCCACTGCCGAGAAGGCCCGATTTCTGGTTTTTCCCCACCTCTCTTGGCGTTAGACCCCTCAGCTGCCCAGCCTGACTGGAGCGGGTGATACAGGTAGAACTGGGCGGAAGAAGGCACTCTGCCAGGTATTGAGGTCCTAAACCGTTAAGGGCTTTATATGTAATGGTTAACACCTTGAAATCAATGCAGAAGAGGATAGGTAGCCAGTGTAAAGCGGCCAAAGTGGAGAAAATATGATGAAATATTTTCACCCCTGTTAATAGCCTGGCCGCCGTGTTCTGGACCATCTGAACCTTCTCAAAGGAAGCCCCACATAGAGAGTGTTACGGTAGTCTATTCTTGAGACTACGAGCGCATGGACCAGCATGGTGAGCGCCCCTGTGTCTAGATAGGGACGCAGCTGGGCAATCCACCGAAGATGAAAGTGGGCAGACCGAAGCACGGACGCTACCTGGGTCTCCATGGTAAGCGCCGGGTCAAGATGGACCCCCAGACTGTGAACTGAATTCTTTGTGGTGAGAGTCACCCCCCCAAAAGAGAGGGAGTTCCCCAAACCACTGACATCGGGGGCCCCCACCCGCAGGACCTTCGTCTTGTCCGGGTTCAACCTTAGTCCATTTGACTGCATCCATTGCAGAACAGCCTCCAGGCAGCACCCAAGGGACGGAACGGCATCCACTGCAGATGGAAAAAAGGAGATGTAGACCTGGGTGTCATCAGCATATTGGTGACACAAAGCTCCACATCCCCAGATGACCCCCCCCCCCCACGGCCCCATATAGATGTTAAACAGCATTGGGAAGATGATCAAACCCTGCAGAACCCCACAACTGAGGGACCACGGGGCCAATACATTCTCCCCAAGTTGCACTCTCTGGGGACGGCCCTCCAAGAAGGACCGGAGCCAAGCAAGAGCAAGGCCACCAATCCCCAACTCGGAGAGCCTCCCCAGGAGGATACCGTGGTCGACGGTATCAAAGGTGGCTGAGATATCAAGGAGGACGAGCAAGGACATTTTGCCCCTGTCAGCCTCCCTAAATAGGTCATCCAGCAGGGCGACCAATGCCGTTCCCGTGCTGTGGCATGGCCTGAAGCCTGACTGAAACGGATCCAGGGCATTGGTTTCATCCAAGAGAGCCTGAAGCTGGTCGGCCACCACCCTCTCAACTACCTTGCTGAGAAAAGAAACATTGGCGACGGGCCTATAATTGCCAATGTTGTCCGCCGCCAAGCTCGGTTTCTTTCTAATGGGCCTAATGAGTGTTTCCTTAAGGGCAAGAGGAACCTTGCCCTCAAGAAGAGACCCATTTATTATTTCAGTGGCCCATTCAGTTATCACCAGCCTGGCAGCTTTGATTAGCCAGGCTGGGCAAGGGTCAAGGGAGGAGGTGGTGGCTCGGCAGCGATCAAGGACCTTGTCCACCTCTGAGGACGCCACAACTACTTAGGCATACAACTGCAGAACACGGGATCTTGGGTAGAACAGTGTAGGCAGATGACTAATTCAGCTAATTCTAGTCAGCAGCAGATCCTAAGGTTTTTCTACATGCAAGGGGTCAATATATCCCTTCTGCTATTCAAATTTATAAGGCCAAGACTCTGGTCCAACTTATTTATGGCATCCCTATTTGGATACGGGGATTCAATGCCCAAGTCGAAAAACTTCAATCTGCCTTCTTAAGGAAACTCTTGGGCCTTCCATCTTGTGTGGGTTTTGCTGCTATCTGTCTGGAACTGGGCATTTGATCAGTAGAATGTAAGGCATGGATTGCAGCCTTTAAATGGTGGCTACATCTACACTTTCTAGCAGTCCCTGGTAGTTATCTCTCTCTACTGCTTAAGGATACCTATATCACCCAATGGTTGAGAGAGATGGAGAAGAAGCTATTTGTTAGGTCTCTCAGTAGAAGATGTGGGTAGCCATGACTACCAGAAGGTTAAATCCCTTGTTGTCCAGAGATTAATAGACTTGGACCTACAGCACTTAAGAACTGCAGCTAATAAATGCTGCTCTCCACTGATCTACAATGAAATTAATAACTACGGACTCTTCATTGCTCCATACGTATATGCATTGTCCATTCCAAAATACAGTACAGGAGAGCATTCATGTTAGCTCACTTTAATGTATTGCCATCAGCTGTACTAGATGGGTGATTTAGGGAAGTTCCATTTAATGATCAAACTTGTCCTTGTGGAAATGGGGATATCGAATCAGTTGAACACATTATTTTTCACTGCAGAATGTATTATGATTATAGGAAGAAGTTAATCTCTCCACTAATAGGTGTCTTTCTGCACGGTAGCCCCACAGATTTCTTACTGTCCTGCTTAGAGGGTGCATCCACTTATATTACTGACAGGGTGTCTAAATTTTTGTTTATTGCTATGAGAACTAGAGACGAAATGTTGCAATCACCCTGAAAGAAGGTTTTATATACTAGATATAGGAGTTTTTTCTGTGTTCTGTATGTTTTTTTTATAATCTTGCTGGTCTGTGACCGTAATAAAGAATTATGATGATGAATATTATAGATAGGGATTTTGTTTCCAGAATTATAGATAGGAATTCAAGAAGAACCAGCTGGGTTTTTCTTGAATTTTAGACATGCTGCTCAGTACCCCGTTCAACTCATTGGCGGTCAGGATTCTAAGCTTCAATTCTTTTGTGTTTGTTGCAATAAAGAAAGTCTCTAGCCCAGAGAATAAGACAAAATGCTCACTGTTTTGTGCATTGTTCTGCAAAAAGTAAGCCTTTCAATATGATTAACCAACAAGTGAAGCAATCAACAATTTAACATGAGCTCACACAAGTGAAGATCCAAGATTTGGGGCAAATGTTGCAATTTTAGGAATACTTGGTCCCTTACAACAGAGGTCCCCAACCCCCGGTCTGTGACCCGGTGCCGGTCCGTGGCCTGAGCCAGACTGGGCCGCCGAGACAGACCTCCCGCCCCACCCCCCGCACGCACTCACCCCCGCACAGCCCCGCACACGCTCCAGCATGCCCGTGCGAGTGCCGCGCCGCTGTTTGCGCATGTGCATGAGCACGCGTGCGCCTGTGCGAGCACCGCGCTGCCGTTTGCGCATGCGCACGAGCACTCATGCACTCGCACACATGCGCAAACAGGCGCGGCGCTTGCACGGGCACTCGTGCGAGAGAGAGAGCGCTTGTTCGTGCATGCGCGCGAGCACGGGGGGTGCCCCCGCCTTCCCCAGCCAGTCCGCGGACCGAAAAAGGTTGGGGATCGCTGCCTTACAAGACCTGCAAACAGCACATAGAAAGCATTTAACTCATAGCAATGAACTCTATGTTGACTGGGGGTTATGGGAGCTGTAGAGATACAGGCAAGTATTTTACTATAAAAAATATAGCCTAGCTGAACTTTCTTTGCTGTATTTGACTTCACACACACACAGTATCTATATGTCTGTCTGTCTGTCTGTGTAAAATCAAATATGACAAAGCTATAATAGATTATTTGATCTCTTTCTTTGAAGGACATGAAAGCTAGACCTTGATTACTACAAAATGCCCTCACTTTCCTTTGGTATGGCTCACAGGTACCCTACTTTGGTATTCTAACAGATCTATAGCTTTCCTTTTGCCATCAGTTAAAAAAACTGATGGTAGAAACCAACAGCTATTTCATGAGAATAGAATAGAAGTACATGTGCACGGTACAGTGTTATTCTGTCTTCATTTCTCTGCAAGGTATATGGATGCTTTACATGATTCTCCTCTCATTTTATGCTGAAAACTGAAAATTTGTCTCAAAGATATCAAGTAACCTTTGTGACTAAGCTGGAATTTGAAATTATGTCCCCTTGTTCTAAGCCCAACATTAATTGTACTTAACACTATTTTGTCTCTCTTGCAGATCAATGGCTACTATATAAATGCATATATTTTTATACTTTTAACTGTAATTTATTGTATAGCACTTTATGATATTTGATTTATGCCCCCAAATGTATTGATATTGTATTATTTTGTTATTGTGTTGCTTGTCTATTTGTTGTAAACCACCCAGAGTGGCCCTGGCTGCCCGATGGGCAGTATATAAATAAATAAATAAATAAATGATGCCAAGATTGAAATATATGAGTAGAAAATGATACAAAAAAACAATGAGCTTTAGCTGCATAACATGGAAATATTCGTATTCGTGTCCATAATATGCAATTTATGAGATCATGTAACTAAGACTGCTGATACTAACCAAATTAGGCTGCTCAGATTTGGACAGCTGAAATATGGCAACTTTAATCATAAACAGCAGAGAAGTGCATTACACCCCAAAGTGTGAAGCATTTTATAATCATTTTTTTCTTTAATTGTCTGTATCCTTGGCGGTGAAGCATTATAGCTCTCAAAGGCTGTAAACAAATTACACTATAGTCATTAAAAAGGGAGAGATTACATAGAACTCCTATCATGTAAACACATAAAATTAAAAGAACAACCTTTCTGCTTTCTTTTTGTTTTTGTTTTTAATATTTTACAAAGTACAAAGCAGAACAGTCAAAATACGAGATCAAGGAACTCAGTCTTATCAAAGGAAAGGAAACAGTGGTAAAATCCTGACTGGTAGATTATACATGAATCTTCTTGACTGTTCTACATAAAGAATGTTTTCTGGAAGAACCCCCTCAGCAAAATTGTTAGACTGAAAACATCTCTTTTCGTTTACTTACTAAAAGCACAAACTTCAGCTCTCGCCCTGCTGTGGATTGGAGAAGAAGGAGCAAAAGGAGATTCAACAAGGAGAGATGGACATTCTTGGAGCTTCTTGCTATACTTGTTTCTCCCATCCTGGCAGCAGATAGGCAAAAGCTTTGCCACAAAGGAACTGTGTTTTTAAAGAACTCAGAGGGCGGAGACTTCATGGCATTTTCAAGTAAGAACTAGCAATTATGTTATTACCAATCTATTTCCTAATCCAGCTTCTGTCAAGCGATTGGGCTGGGTATCTGTGGGCTGGAATTCCCAGAAGTCTGTTTCAGGAATTGTTCAAGAATTATGGGAGTCGACATCCAAAATGTTTTTATTTATTTATTTAAGGATGATGCATCCCTAACAACTAGTAGGACTTTGGCAAGAGTTTGTTTAGGAGGTAATGCAAGAACTCCACTCATGAATACAGGTGGATACTTATTTTTCACTCCTTGCACAAGGACCCATCCTTTAACCCCCATGTTTTGACCTGATATCTCAGAGAATGAGGTGGTGCTGACTTTGCAACTCTAAATTCAAGGTAGGGGTGATGATACTTTTTCCTAGAACAAGTTGTTTCAAGAATATAGTTCTCTTCAGAACTGATCTATTTGCTTATGTGCACCACATGTAGAGGGGAGAGCTCTACTCTGCTCCCTGTCCCTGTTTTGTTGCCCTCTTACATGAAGATGATGGGGACACAGGAGAGGGCTTTCTCTGTTGCTGCCCCCAGACTTTGGAACTCCCTCCCACAAGAGACTAGGCTGTCTTTCTGCAAGCAGGCAAAGACCTTTTTCTTCAGGCAAGCCTTCCCTCAGTAACTAGCTACCTGTGTGTGATTTTTTTAGATGGATCGTTATGCATTACTGCTTTGACTGGATTTTTAGTACTACTTGTTTTCCGTTTTTGTGTTTTCCATTTCTCAGAGTGGCATTGGTTGGTTGGTTTGGTTGTTTTTTAAATTGTATACTTGTTGCTCTTAGCTTTTAATGATGTAAGATGCCTCTTTACTCATTGTTTTCAGCTTTAAATATTGTCTTTTACTGTTGTAGGCCGCCTTGGGTCCTTTTCAAGGAGAAAGGCAGGGTAAAAATATTTTAAATAAAAAAAAAATGACGACAAGCACAAAGAAAGAGAGCACAGCTATCCATAGGGTATTTTCCACATGTGTTGGGCAGCCCTGTGGAGAGTGAAGCTTTTTCTCTGCAGCTGTATACAAAGGCAATGAAAGTGATGATCAAACGGGCTGGGATAATCTGCTCTTTTCTCTATATGGCAAACATACATAGAGTAAATAGATAACATCTGAATAGATCTTATATGTCTGCCTGTTCTGGCAAATACACAATCCCATTAGGAGTGTGTGCAGCAGAAACAGATGTATGCATGATGGAAAGAGGGCACAGTGAAGCATGAGATGCTCTTGGACTGGCCACAATGCTCATGTACAGACCTCCTATTGTTATGGAGACCCTGGGATTTTATGAAGTATGATAATGCCACAAACAGAAATGTGATGTTCCTTGTGTCCAAGAAACTCACAGAGGAACTGATCTGTGTCAACCAAAAGTTCCTGTGCTGTGTCTAGTTGCTGGGAGGCCCCACAACCAACACAGTGTTTTAATATTTCTCTTTTGATAGTTTCTCTAATAAATATATTTAGGTAAAGGTAAAGGTTCCCCTTGACATTTAGTCCAGTCGTGTCCGACTCTAGGGCGCAGTGCTCATCCCCGTCTCCAAGCCGTAGAGCCAGCGTTTGTCTGTAGACAGTTTCCGTGGTCACGTGGCCAGCGCGACTAGACACAGAATGCCGTTACCTTCCCACCGAGGTGGTACCTATTTATCTACTCGCATTTGCATGCTTTCGAACTGCTAGGCTGGCAGGAGAATAAATATATTTACTAAGTGATTAATTCTGAACAGACTTGTCTGAAGTGCTGCTTGATGCCTTAAAAATGTTTGTTCGTTTATTATTTACATTTGTCTTGCACCTTTCCTCTAATGAACTCAAAGCTGCATACATGGTGATTCTCCTCCCTACTTTATCTTCATAACTGCCCTATGAGGAGTGCATGTTATTATTCATCTGGGACTAGAATTTGGTCTAGCTCCCAGTGGACTGAATCCACATGTCTCAGTCCAAAACCCTGCCCATACATCACAGTGCTATGGAGGCACCTTCTTATTTCTAGGAGTAGGAAGGTTCTGAATACAGCACTGTTGCACATCCTCAAAGCTAACAGGCCTCGGAGAATCTTCTTTGACATGTAATTTAATGTGTTGGCTATGTGAAATTTGGACTACTGCTCCTACCTCAGGGTGTTTAACCAGGATGAAATCACCCAAATGTGGGAACAAGAATGGAAAAGGCAACATCCATCTACTTCCTTGTCCCAAGCACACAAATCCTCCTACTGGGACATAAACATTGACCCAGATAAACACCGAAATTAACCAAACTGCATAATCAGGAACTGAAATGCAGATGACAACTGGAAACTTGTATGAATCCATGTTAGTCAATACATGTACTGTATTTCTTAGGACAATTATTCTGGGCACAAGGTTATTGGCCACAATTGCTTAGCCCCAGTGGCCAAATGATGGCTAATCTGACAACCTAAGGTACATTTTCTAGAAATGGCTAGTCCTCTGTTCTTCAGGTTGAATGAATCAGCATCTTTTCCAGTCAATCTAGGAGGCATCTCTACCAATATAAAAGGTAGATATTTAATGGATGTTAGTTATTAGGGGTTTGTACTGGATGGAGAGGAAATGTGCAGATATAAGCATATCTATACAGTATTTCATGAATTTAAGGCCACCTGTTTCGCTGGAGCCAGAAACCACCCACAAGCATTCTGAACTTACAAACCTGTAAGTAATTTGTCTTTTCAAGGAGATGACATACTGACCTGGTCAGAGAAGGAGTTCTTGCTACTTAGCACATAGCAACATCTGCCCTCTCTCCCTTCTTCTCTGTCACTTTCCTCACCGGGAGGCTGAACTACAAATATATTTTGGCTACCCAGGTCAGACGGTAGCCCCTGGGCTGTAGGAAAAAGGGGCACCTCATCCCTGGCATCCCCGGTCTCAGGAACCACACCCAGCTAGACTCAGGGGGGTCTCCCCAAGGAGTAAAGGGGTGTGTGTCTCTGTGTCCTTTTACTCTTATATTACGTTGCATCCCCTGTCAACCGTATTTATAATAAATCAGTTCCACCATTGGCTGTCTGTGTTCATCAGAACTTTATACAATGCAAGTTCATGAGGTTCTGTCTGGCCCTGAATCTCCGGTTAGCACCAAGGTCCTTGCTGAAGTCTGAGCTTAACCAGAGCTGACTGAGTAGAACTGTTCTTGTTTCACCCATCCCTTCTGTGGAAAAAAAATCTCCAGATAACATATTTTAGTATGGCATTTATTTAAAATATTACTACCGCTATGGCTACAGGGGAAAAGCAAAAGAGAGCAAAGACCAAGAGTTCTAGAGTCTAAGGATTTTTGATGGCTATTCATCTACATATTCACAGCTTGCTTATTAAAAAACACACCAGGCTGTTGTTATTTCAGTTACATGTTTTTAGACAACTGTTTTTTAATAGTTTTTGTAATGTCTTTATATTGACTCTCCAAAATCTTCAACTTGCTCAGTTCTCTTTCTCTCAACATACTTCTACATTTCACACACTTTAATTGGCTGCCCAATTTAATTTTTCTTCACTTCCTTTCATCTCTCTCTCCACTTTTGTATTTCTTCCTCTGAGCAGCTTTGCCCTGCTTCCATTTTCTCAGTGAAACTGAGTCATAACATCACACTTCCTTTGCATTACTAGGAGAGCAAGATGCTATTTGTTACATAGTACATAAGATGTATTAAACTGTAGGTGGACTGTGGATTGAGGTGGGGGGTCAGCCCAACATTTCTGGGAATGGGTTTGCTTGCTCACAAGCTTCCTTTTCATGTATATATGTCTTTGTCGACAACTATGTGAAAAGCATATGTCTTTGTATAAAATGCAACCAATATAATTAAACCAGTGCTAATTAGTGGAGCTCTAAGATGTCTGGGGTGACTGTTCTCCTTTTCCACTCTTTTTAAAGCCCAGATTAGGCATTTTCTGGAGTTTTCATATAGCAAACATCCAGTGGAGATGGAGACATGTATTGATACTTAAGCTCCCACAAACAGGACTGCATCCTGCTATGTTGAAGACTTTCATATATTGAGCATGAAGTTCTTCAGACAGCTCTGTAACCTCTTTTGGCTCAATGTTACAGCACTACTGTGATCAGGCACTCTAATACGTTCAAGCTCTTGATCCCAGGAACTCTGCAGGCATATTCAGCTGGACATGGTTACAGAACTTGCTATTCAATATGTGAAGGCCTCTGATGATGTGGGACACAAAATCACTTGGCAGTGGGGCTCTCACACACGTGTGCATCCCCATTCCCACTTTAAATCCTACATACGTTCCACTGAATGCCTAAAGACAGCTTGACTCTCTGTACACATGCACTCTACACAATCTTTCCTCCTCTAGTTTCTTTCAAGTTCCGCATGAGAATGCAGTATAGCATTCTGCCTTCAAACTAATTTTGACCTATCGGCATCTGGTCTGGGGATGAATTTCAGCATCACCTGACTGAGCCACTGTAGCTTTGCCATGCTTTTCTGTTGCCTGCATGTACATACAAATTGTTTCACTCAATTTTTTTGAGACCAAGAGCTTCTCTCTTCCCAAGTCAGTGTTTCTGTTATCCCAGTAAGATTCTTGGGGGAATAGGAGTAGACTAGAGGTGAACAGCTTCCCAATGTAAGTGAACCACCAAGATTCCTATTACTCCCACAGTTGCTACCCAAAGTGCTGCACCATAAAGCTAAGCCAGTTGCCAGAACCACAAACACAAGGATTTATCAGCCCCACCACTACTGGATTTTGCTGGTACTGTTTTGTTGGCTGCTGTGGCAGTACAATCAATTTTTCTGATGGTGTTTCAGTGACAGATGGGGCTGTCAAGGGCCACCAGCATTAGAGACTCATGCAGCCCATGAGTGGGGTAGGCAGTCAGATAGATCCATTCCATTGCAGATTGCAATAATTACCTTAGAACTGCAGAGCTGGAAGGGTCCCTATGGACCTATGAATCCAGCCTCTGTCAAGGAGGCACAGTGGGAAATTCAACTCCTTACCTCTGGTTTAATGGCTAGATACCTAAACCACTGAGCTAACCAGCAGCTGTGGCCCTAGATCAGCTCTACTTCCTTGGTGGTTCAAAACTCCTGGTCTTGCACCATTACGGTCCATAAAACCAGTGTTAACAGCAGTACAGAATGGGTGTTAGAAGAAACACATTCAGTCATTACTTATGGGAGTCTCAGTAAACACCTAGAGAGCCCCTCACCTCTCCACTGTTGCTTTCGCCATGTGGAAAGCCCTGTGTCTCAACAGGGGAATCCTGTGTACATGTAGGTTTCACATGTAGTCCCTGCACTTTTGTATCATTTAGTATAAATCCAGAGCTTGGAAAAGTTACTTTTTGGACTACATTTCCTAGACTCCAACAGCCAGAATGACCAATGGTTGCACAGAAATCTGTGCATGATGCTCTGTTCTGATATCCTCCCAATGAAGCAGATAACAGCTAAACTCCAATGATAACTAAACTGTTCTATGGCAGTCCAAAGAGCCTTCCTGTCATTAAGCATGGCATAATCAAAGAATGCTTACACTAACAAACACGAAACCTGGGGTGCAATTTGGACAGACCATATAATTTGCATGGAAACAAAGAAGCAGAGTAAGGGGAATTTCCTTCCTTCTACAAGGCATTACCACTGTTTTTCAAGACACACAACTAGGTTTGATTTGACTAAACATCTACAGTAGTATGATTCTTATCTATAAGCTAGTAAAATTCTTCCTGGAAAGGAAGTCCCATATTTGCCTCATAGTTTAAAATATTGAATATTTTCCTGATTGTTACTTGAATCCAGTTTCTTGGGTTCAAGTCACCTCAGAATTCCAATGCTGGTGGAAGACATAACAACCTTGAGACTCTTCAGCCCTCCTTGTGCATTCAAGATGAGGCTAAACCGAACTCACGAGAAAAGAAAGAAAAACAACCCTGCCCCTCCTGTCATGCTCTCTTCACATGGAGAGCAATGGCCTGAGAAGAAGAGGATCTGCTATGCATGCAGCCTCTCCACAAGGCTGATTTTTCAGGGTCCTAGATTACATGGGATGCCTCATGTTTAGTGGCAGCTCTACCCTTTAGACCCCAGAGTGACAAAGTGCAGTGTAAAGCCCTTCTTTTTCCTGCCCTCACATATTTATATTAATCCTACCCTCATTGGTGAATGCTGCTTTTTGAGAAAACTAAGGGAAACCAGTGTAAGAGGTTGTAAAGAGAGATGTGGTGTAGTGCATGAGCCTTAAAATCCATTATTTAAATCTCAGGTCACTGAGGGCCATTGATTTTGATATACATAGCCTCATTCTGAACACCAACAATGGTGCAGTGGAGCCCTGGCACTTTCTGAGTTGCAGAGACTACGATATCACCCACTATCTTCTTCAGGTTTCTCCATTTCCTTTGAGCATGGCTGCAATCCTCCTAGCAGCTGGGAGAAAAATGGATTTTCTAAGGCAAGCATATTCTTCCAAGCTTTCCATGCTGTAACCCAAAGTACTGGGAAGTGGTTTGGTCTCAAATGGGCAGTTAAACGCTATTAACATTACAGAATACCTCCTCCTCAGTTGTTATGGACTGATCCAGCTGTGTATGAATGCCTGCACTTCCAAATTCACCACTACACTACTGCACAAAGACAGACAGAGAGGCAGGCAGGCACTCTTTCAGATCTGGCCCTACTGTTAGGCAGCATAAGGCAATTAATTCAGACAGCTGCCATTGGATGTCACAAAAGGGCAGCAAATCACTGGTTATTTAATTTGCTGTTGCTCTACATTGATTGAAAGAGAGGGTAGAAATTATTGGTAGTGTTTTCTGTCACGTTGCAAAGCAACTGGGCTGGCTTTGGCTACCATCCATGTTGATTGTGGTAAGTGGGGATGTATCTATCATTTGATGCTCTGTCTTGAGTTGTAAAATGGCTTGGGTCAGACAGCTTTCACATTCTCTCTCTCTCTCTCTCTCTCTCTCTCTCTCTCTCTCTCTGTGTGTGTGTGTGTGTGTGTGTGTGTGTGTGTGAAGAGACAGAAGGAGAGTTGCACTGATTTCCTTTACATGTTAAAATATCTCTTAACATTAACTCTATTTTGACAAGCCTACTGCTATGGGAAACGTTCCCCATATCCCATATAATTCCGGATGATTTTCAATGCACGATACGTACCTGGAACTCTATTATACATCTAAGATAAATCAGTGAGGTTTTTTAAAAAGATAAAATAAAAGCAGCAGTTTCAGGAGTCCCAAATCTTCAAAGGCTGCTTTGGAAGAGAACAGCTGTTGAACTTCTAATGTGTCTCAAGAGAGTTCCATTAGATTAACAAGTGATTTGGAACTTCGTTTCATATGCTGACAACTGGCAGATTTTGGCTGATGGGCTGCTTCCTTCCATTGCCATCCCATCTTCTGGTATTCAAGGATCCCCAGAGGGCATCACTGATATCAAAGAGAAACAGGCCTGTCTCAGATTCTCATTAGAGACATCAAGTGCATTTGAGATCCAGCAAAGAAGGTGAAATACAGTGGTTTTCCTCTCAAAGCTGGGAGGCTTCACAGGGCTGCAATGTTCCTGAAGTGCACAAGGTTCTTCTTTTACATTTCGGGGAGGAAAACCTTCACCGAGTGCTGCTGCTGATCATGATGCATTTTCATTTTGCCTCCTTCCTTCAGTGACCTCAGAATAGTGCACAAGACTTTCTTTTTCTACACACACTCAAACGATCTTAAAACAAAACAAAACACCTGCAGTCTCTTTTTCTTCTCTGCAGTACTTTTAGTCTGCTGGATTTCCAGCTCTTGTACAGGCAGATCTATAACCATTCCTCTTTTTTCATCATGATCACATTGGGCTAAATTCAGTGTTGAGACCAGTAGGACTTAAGTGGTGATTAACAAGATTTTTTTCAAAGGGACTGCTCTTGTCAGGATTATCATTTGATTTAGCCCAAATGTGTTGGAGTTATTTTCAGCCTAGTATGCTACCTCTGGTGGGTCTGGCTGGGAGGGACCTTTCTGGGCTAGGGTGACTGTCAAACAATCCAGCAATAAACAATTGTTCCTTCCACGCCTCTGATTTTGAAGAGAGCCACACCTCTCTGCTTAAGTGTCTTTCCCCCTCTCCTTTCAGTCTGCTGGCAGTCAGTTATGCAGTGTGTGTAGTCAGAGAATGTAGTCTGCAGGAGTCTGCTGGAAACAGGCTGTGAGTCTCTTGAGGTCTGTTCCTGTAAGCAGTCGTTTCAATAAAGTAAGCTGTTTTGATCTGTTCAGAACTGTGAGTAAATGGAACATTTTTATTCTTTACCAATGTCTCAGAATGAATTACTGAGACTGTAAGTGTCAGTTGATGAGACAATAAGGGGTGATCTATGCTGGAGAGACTTGTAGCGGGTTCTGCTTTGTAAGTCCCTGCACGTCTGCTGTGCAGCCAGAAGAATTTGGCCAAAATTCAAACTCTGCAACAAAATGTACCCTGACCTACACATGGCATAGAATAATGTGGTATGATCTCAAGATGGCAGAATAGACAATCCACCATTTTTTGAATAGTCCTCAAAAGTTTGTGCTGTAGTAAATGTGTAAGTCTTCCAGTGCCACAGGTTTCTTGGGCATTACTGAGTGAGCGGTAAGGGAGCGCATTCTGCAGCAGTTCTGCTTCATGTGCTTCAGTGGTACTGTTGCATTTTTCCTTGTAAATGGGCCTCAGGGCTAGGTCTGTTTGTTTACTCTATTTGGAGGGTTTCAGAAATACCCAATTACATGTATTGCTGTTTGGTGTCTCTTGCAAGCAGTATCATTTCACTTCCTATTTAGTAGCAATAGAGCTTGAGAAAGGTGGGTTTTTGTTTTGTGTTTTTTTGGACCACAACTTCCAAAAAAGTAATTCTCAAGCGCTGTATATCAAATCCTTGGAGAAGTTTAATCTCATGTTTGGAACTATTGGTCTCAATAGAGGAAAAGGTAATTTTTCATACACATGCATTCATGTCCAAGAGTCAGGGAACATCCAGACAAGGGAAAGTCGGAGCAGTCTGGTCTGCACTTAAATGGTTCTCTTTAGTGCCATCTATTTTATCTCTCACTTGAGCAATCCTTCCATTCACACAGATCAACATTTCTTCTCCTGTGAGAAGAGTCCATACAAGCCTTTGTACTGCTCCAATTTGTCTTCCTTCAATTAATGACACATCTCTGTCTTTTCTCATGGCTGTCATTCGGTGGGCTGTGATGGCTTTTCTTTCTTTTTGTTAAATAAAGTGACCTAGTGAAACAGTGATGCATCTATCTAGCATGGTATATACAATACAGCCAATGTAACACATTTATTGTTCTTATTTTAAAAGAGGGAATGGTGCTTTTTTTTAATGGAGGGGGTGGGAGATAGAGAGGGATGCAGTACATCAAGAGTCTTGAGTTCAAGAGAAGAAAGGTGGGCAAAACCCATCCTTCTGCAGCAGGCGACAACCAGAGCAGTGACAGAGAGCTATGCCAGCAAAAACTCAAAATGAATTGGAAAATCATCCATAGAGATGTGCCTAAAATGCCCACCAACTCCCATCTTACCTTGCAATAGAGGGGCTCTTTTTGCCTCTGTGGAGGAGAAGGAGACAAAGCAGAGATACCCAAGGCAACAAGGAAAAGGAAGAAAGGAAAAAGGGAGAGGAAAAAAACAATAAAAAGGCAACTAGCCGGCCAGCCAGCCCAAAATAGTGATGAAAAAAACACATATCCCCTTCCCCCAAGACTGGAGACAGGCTGTAGCTCCTTCAGTAGATTTAAGAAGGAAAATTCCATCTCTTTAACAAGACGTTTCATCATTGAAAGCTTGCTGTTTGTTTTTTGTTTTCTGTTTGTTTGTTTTTTAAATATTCTTAACGGTTGATTAAAGGTATCACCTGTTCCTGTATTTATTTATTTATTTATTTATTTATTTAACTTATATGCCGCCCACTCTACCCAAAGGTCTCTGGGCGGCTTACAACAATTCGTATTTGTGTTGTTTCCATGACCATATGATATGGCCTGTTCCTGATTTTTCCTGAACTGTATGATACCATAGAATAGCCAATCAGGGCATCAACTGACGACCAATGTGAGTTCTTGAACATCATGGACTCTTGACACCAAACAAGCAGTATTGCATGCTAAAGAAAGCATCCACCAGGTAAAACTATTCATTTGGCTTTAAATTGATTGTTTCTGATGGTTTAACTACATTCCCAGTCCCAACTCTGTTAGAGGCAGGTCATGTTCCTGGGCATTCTTAACTCCCCTAGCCAAACAGAAATTCTCTGAGTTTCAAAAAGGCAGAGAGGGTGCTGGGGGGGGGGGGGGATTTGCCAGACCTCTGTTTTATGAGATGGGCCATACATTCCAAACTACTAGCTGGGAAGGAGCTTGAAAACAACATACTGCATTATCACCATCTAAGAAGTGATGCTGGCTTCAACATCTTCAGCCATATGGATTTGGGACATTAATAACAGCACATAAGTTGGAACTACCCACAAGAACTTGATGCAGAGCCTTGAAGAAGATGTTGTATTATTGAAAGCTCACTCTTTGTTTTTTTGGTTTCTGGTGGTATTTCCCCCCTATTCTTAATGGTTGATTAAAGGTACCACCTGTTCCTGTATTTGTATTGTTTCCACGACCATATGCCCTGTTCCTGATGGTTCCTCTCTGATCTCCCCGTATAAAAATGCAGTTTTAATATCTAGATGTTTAACCTGCTTTTTTCTAGAGGCTGCTATACTAAGGAACATACGTACAGTAGAATGCTGGACAACTGGAGCAAAGGTTTCATCATAGTCTTCTCCGTATTTTTGAAGAAAACCTTTGGCAACCAATCTTGCTTTATAACATTCAATTTCTCCATTGGCGTCTTTCTTTTCTTTAAAAACCCATTTACATTCTATGGCTTTCTTTCCAGGTGGGAGTTTTGTTAATATCCATGTTCCATTTTTATGCAAGGCTTCCATTTCTTCTCTTGCAGCATCTCTCCACTTGGCACCCTCTGCTGCTGTCATCTGTTCTACGGCACCCCAGTTTGCTGGTTCACATCTCTGTAAAATTCTTAGAGAGTAAGACAGGCGAGGGGGTGGTATACCTTTATTTGACTGTGATGAGCGTCTGACCTCAGGCTCTGGAATCACTTCTGGCTCGTGTGCAATTTCTTGCACGAGGGCCTGTTCCAGATCCTTGTCACTGACCTCTTCATCAACACTGGCCACTACATCCCCTTCTGATGGCTTACTGATTTCTTCTACATCTATATCCTGTTCTCTCTTTAATATGGATTGCAAAGGGACTGGTGTTAACGTATCTAAAAGAGGTACATTGTAAGGTTGTGAGTTATCATCTAAGATGGTTTCTCTCTTGATGATTTTCTTTTCTTCATCAAAGTGAGTGACATGCTTTACACTGATGTTTCCTGTTTTTAAGTCCATTACTCTGTATCCTCTAGAACCAGGGGCATATCCAACTAGTATTGTTGGTTCAGACCTTGGACCCAATTTGCTCCTTCTATGTGCTGGTACATAAGCAAATGCCTGACAGCCAAAAACTCTAATGTGCTTCAAACATGGTTTTCTATTGTTCCATAGTTCAAATGGAGTACAAACAGTATATTTTGTAGGGAGTCTATTCTGAAGATAGTTAGCTGTCATAACTGCTTCTCCCCAAAACTTATTGGGTAATTCAGCATCTGCAAGCATACATCTTGTCATTTCTAGCAAGGACCTCCATTTTCTCTCTGCAACTCCATTTTGTTCAGGAGTATAAGGGACAGTTCTATAATGCATGATTCCATGTTCCTCAAACAATATTTGGGTGTTCTGGGAAATATACTCGCCACCATTATCTGAAAGAATTGCTTTTGGTTTTCTCTCAAACCTATTGCTCATCATATATTTCTTAAGGAATTAATGTGTTTAACTTTTCTCCCTAAGCAGATAGATAACACTGTATCTTGAAAAATCGTCCACTAGAGTCAATATATATTTGTTGTTTGCTAATGATGGAACATTAATCGGTCCACACAGATCAGTATATATTAAGTCCAACACCTTAGTATTTCTTTTCTCAAGGTTTGGATGAAAGGTAGGCCTAACAGCTTTCTGTGTTATACAATGCACACACTTTGACATACAGTCTGTATCATGTGGCTTTACCTTAATTCTAGTTACTAAACCTTTGTTCTGGAGCTCAAGGATAGCTTTATAATCACGGTGTGCCAATCTTCTGTGCCACAGTTGCAGGTCGGCTTCAGTATTCTGCTGGGCTTGAGCTGCACTGGCTATCTCCTGTTCCTTTAAGACAGCGGTCCCCAACCTTTTTGGGACCGCGGACCGGCTGAACCTCTGAGAAAGGTGGGGGCCCCCTGCAGGTGTGCGCGGGTACGTGCGCTCTCTCGGGCGCATGCGTGAAGGGGTGAGGGAGCGAGCGTGCGTGCGTACAGGCGCCCCTGCACATGCGTGAAGGGGTGGGGGAGCACTGACGCCAGCGCTGGCATGTGCGCAAAGCAGCTGTGGGGAGGGGAGTGCGTGCAGGGGGGCGGGAGGTCCTCCATCCCCGGGCTAGCTGGGCAGCAGCAACGCTGCCTCAAGCTGCTCACTCGCTCGTGCCTCCGCCTGCCACCGCCGCCGCGCCTCGAACTGACAGCTCCGGCTCCGGAGAGAAACAATCAGCTGTGAGGCGCCCCTCCCCTCCTGCAAGGATTTGAGGCATTCGCTCCCGGCCCCGCGCTGCTCCCGATTGGCCAGCCCCGTGCCCCGCCCGCTGGGGGCCCCCGGCGCCTCGCTGGTTGGCTGCCGTGCTGTGCCACTCGGGGGGGGAGTCCCTGCCTCTACGGCCCATCCCCGCCCCCGTCGCTGGCTTCCCCGTTGAGCGCATTTCTTAGGTTGACGCCGCCTGCCCGCTTCGGATTTGTGATGGACCCAGTTCTCTCTTCCCCACCCACCCCCCGCCTTCCTTGGTTGGGATCCGTGCCTTTCCCTGTGCTTTGTGCATGTGCGCACGTGCGCAAAGCAGCTGTGGGGAGGGGAGTGCATGCGGGGTGGTGGTGGGAGGTCTGTCTTTGCGGCCCAGTCCAGCTCAGGCCATGGACCGGCACCAGGCCACAGACTGGGAGTTGACGACCTCTGCTTTAAGAGATTTACTTTATACACACCATTAGTTTCAGAAGCTTCAAGGAATACCTGATTATCCTTCTCCACTATACACTTTCTATCCTTGAACTTTACTTCAAAGCCCCTTTTATCTAAAGCAGAGACACTTAGCAAGTTGCATTCCAATTCTGGGGCATATAACACATTTGAAACATTAACTTTACAGACCGAGTCTGATGTTTCACACATAAGTGTACCATTTCCTTTGCCCTCAACTGAAATACCTTCTCCATTTGCTACTTTAATTTCTCCAGAAGCACTTTTGTCAAAAGTCTGAAAAAATCTTTCGTTATTTGTAGAATGTGCACTACAGCCAGATTCTACTAACCATAAGTCACGTGGCTCTTCAGGAACTTGCACATTCTCATAAGTCATAAAAAGTGTTTGGTTAAAACTTCTATTTACTTTTCTTCTGCCTCTTTCTACCCTAAAATTAGTGCTTGCAAATTGGCCTTTCTTAGCTAATTGGCCCTTTGGAACATGGCATTCCCTAGCCATATGTCCCATTTTTCCACAGCTGAAACATTTAATTAACTTACTGCAGGGCGGGGCCTTCTTGTATCCTTTGCCTCTCACACTGTAGCTTGATCCATAATGTTCATTAGAACCATGTGCAGTATTCTGCAACACACATTCCTCACGTAAACAGTTCAGTGCCTCATCAAAAGTAATTTGCCTTGCATTGACAATACTTTTAAAGAGGCAAAAAATTGGTCTTAAGCTGCCAAACAAGTAGGCTATCTTCTGCCTATCACTCAATTCCATATTACACATTTCTAATTTAGAAAGAATGTGTAGTAATGCATCTATATGCTCTTCATATTCATCCTTTGAGTTTAGCCTTAAGCCCATTAGCTTCTCCATCCAAATAATTAGGGATTTTGAATTGGAGAACTCAAATGTATTTTCCAATGCCTTTATCATTTGTCTAGCAGTAGTACATTTCCTTACTATGCACATCTGTTCATAAGTGAGGCTATGAAGAATTATGGCTCTAGCATAACAGTCACTCTTTTGCCACTTAGCCAAAGCTTCAGCTCTCTCTTGTGAAGGAGGATCGCTCATTATTTCTCCATATATCCCTTTACTCATTAAAAGAGTTTCTAATTGGAGCTTCCACAAGGAAAATTCCTCCTTTGTAATAAACAGAGGGAAGTGGACTAACAAACAGAGGGCAATAATCTCCCCGAGCAAACTGCTGCGAACAGAGGTGAACCAAATTGATCTGAATTATATTGAATACAAGGATAAAGATGGACTTTCATAGACCAACAATCCCTCTCATGCTCTTTCGGATGAGAAGATTTTAAAGTAAATTTTCCATAGCTCCTAAGAGAGTCTTCTCTGATGCAGAATCTAGGGCAAAGCGAGCTCTGACCACCTCGGAGAAACGGACAACTCCGTCCTTCTCTTTAACAAGGTCATCTCAAGTTGGTGAGCAGACAAAACACAAAACCGCCAAGAATCCTCCTTCCAGAGCTTATCAGCAAAAGATTAAACAGAGTCAGACAGTTGTGGACAACAGGTCTGATACTCTGAAAAAACTCGAGGAACTGACAAACTGCCTTGGAGAATCGCTTTTAAAATTTGAGGCTATCCCTGTACCGCTAAGCTCAGCAGTAAAGCCTCTGGAATCTGGCAACCATGAGCCTCAGCACACTCAACACACCCTCGCAATACAAGATCTATTGGAATTATCCGCAGCATCACCTGGAAATGATGCCCTGATGGAGATCACAGCAGGATAACCTACTTCAAGCAGTGTAGATGCCCCATCACATGATCTACTCCTGCCTTGGCACTCAGATAAGAGCCAACAGAGAGGACATCCCTCCTTAAAAACCCCAAGACTGAGTGATCCCATAGATCCGACTCAATGGGAAATCTTCTTACAACTGGATCTCAACAACGAGGCTTTGTCCCAGGAGGATCTTAAAGTGGTCAGAGCGCTCTCCGAAGAGAACTAGGTACTTAAGAGGTTGGAGACACTTAAACAGGAATTAATTGCAATAGCTATGACACCTCAACCTAAGCACACACTGGAAGATGTAACTCTTCTATAGGAACGAAACTTTTCCAAGATCTTAAACACTAGTGTGAAAAATAAACTGAATGACAAAAACTAGCAAATGATGCTTGCTGTTCAGGCTGAGGTTCATATGGAGCTGCGTACTGTCCCTGCTCCACCATTGTCTTTTGCTCCTCATGTAGACAATTGCCCAATGACAAGTAAATCGTGGTCCAACTGTATTCATGAGAAGGAACTTATAAGACCTGAGTGCCTGGTGATTTTACCATCTCAAAATCCTTTCCCCGCAACTGAACCCTCCATAAAGACTGTAATCCCGCCTGAGATTCAACTCAATGCACCATCAGATTTGGCAAAATCGACCTTCACTAATTTGGAAAAAAAATATTATCCAACTTCCTGAGCCTTCCAATGGTACGGTCAACAGTCCTAACCTTAATGATGTCCTTTTATTAACTGATACTGGCGAACAATTTAACCTTCCCTTGGATTTCGAGCCTACTAACTCAAAGGCAAATTTGGAAAAAAATGAAACCAGCTGCACTGACGAGGGCTATAATGTCCAACCTCCTGACATACTGATGCCTACTCCATCAACACTCAAAGTTCTTGCAAAGCCTTTGACCCCAATACTATCAAAACCTCCTCCTAACGGTTCTACTTGTGTGGAGCCACTGTTTGACTGCAATGTGCCTGATTCCGATGATTGACTATCCCCCACCCCACAAATACTCTCACCCCCTCTCTTTCCTTGTAAACTTATCTCTTGGAACATTGCTGGTTGGTGGAGGAAACAACGTGAATTAGATTTTGTTAACTATCTAAAAACCTTTGATATAATATTTCTCCAAGAGACCTGGTCAACTAAAGAAATTGTTCTTTCAGGCTTTAATTCTTACACCTTATCTGCCTTCAGAACTAATACAAAAGGCCGGTTTAAAGCAGGCTTATGTTGTCACATTTCTGCAGCTTCAGGCCCAGCTATCACTAGCTCAGGCCTTTATGGCTAAGTGCCGTATGGGACAACTGATCTTGGTTAATCTCTATATCCCTCCCGCCCTAACCGATTATCCACCACATGGTCGGACCTGAAGAATTACATTGACTCTCTAATCGCTCATCACCCATCCTCCTCACTTGTTTTAGCAGGTGATTTTAATGTCAGATTGGGCTCCAGCAATGATGCTCTATCTGCTCATATGATGTGGGGCTCTGATGATTTAATACCATCTCCCTTTTTGGATTCTAGGACATCTAAAGACCCAACAATCAATCAGGCGGCTCATCGTATGGTCAACCTCTGTTGTAGTTATAATTTGAGAATTCTCAATGGATCTAGAATTAGCACTTATTCCGGTGAACCGACCTTTCTATCATCCAGGGGTATGAGCGTAGTAGATTACATTTTAATCTCCCCTGACTTGCTTCCAAAACTTGTGAACTTTACGATTGGCTCTCGTTCTGAAAGTGACCATCAATCTGTTCTTCTATCCTTATTGTGGGAGCTTTCCCTCTTAACTAATACTATTACTCCCCCTGCCTTATATCATCATAAAATAGTCTGGTCAAATAAAACTAGGGATCTATATGACCAATGGACCAACTCTGCTGAAGTCAGGTGTCTCTTACTGGCAATCTCTCAAACTAGTTCTCCATTTGTTGCTATCCAGTCATACCAAGCAATGATAAAGTCCTTTTTATCATATGTGGTGGTCATGTGGGAAAGCCCAAAAATATTGGAAAAGGGTTGAAATGCTTTTGCATGAGGTTTTAGAGATTCCAATAACTGTAACCCTTGATTTTTTTCTTCTAAATATAATCCCGGATTCAATAGACCTAACGGAAAAAATATTTAGTTATTCATATCTTGACAGCTGCAAGAATTATTTTTGCTAAACATTGGAAAGACCTGGAGAATCCATCTCAAGATGAGTTAATAGCAAAAACCCTGGATACGGCGGAGATGGATAAACTATCAGAATGGCTAGACTCAACAAGAAAGACGAATTATGAAGATTGTTGGCATAAATTTTATGATTGGCTTAGAAATAGAATGTAAATTAATATTTGATAATTGAGAGCCTAAGATCAATTTAGAATTAGAATATGTATTATAAATTAGTTACACCGGAAACTTATATATCTTTGAAATGTAATAGATAAGAATGAATATTGTAAAATGTTCATGTTGATTTACAACCCATGTTTAATCCCATGTCCCCTGTCCCCATCCCTAACCCTAAAAAATAAAACTTAAAAAGAAAAGAAAAGAAAAGAAAACCTTGTTCTCAGAGCTTTCTGCTGCTTCCAGTTCTTCCCTTGTCCTGATAACCCTCAATCACCCCAATCACTTTCAACTTTAAACTGTGATTGGGTATATTTCATCCCTGTCCTTTTTTGTGCTCCCCCACTTCCATTTGCATTTTCAGCATTTCCTACATCTGGGTTGAGCTGTTGATTTCCAATTCCAGTGTCCTGTTCAGCTTCATCTGAATCAGGTGGCAGGGGAGTGAAATTGACTAGGATTGGCAACAGGGAAAAACTGGGTTTAAGTGCTCAGAGTCTTAAAAGCAGTGCTTTATTTTATTTATTTGGTTAGTGCTGATGTTGTAGCATCTACACTCCTCTCCCTCTGTTGCTGCATTTTAATCTCTGATTTTGTTTTGGGTGCAGAATGGTTTGTGAAGAGAGACAAAGGACTGGATTTGGAGTGTGCTATCTGCTTTGACTTAAAATAAAACAATTGGGGGGATTGCTTTTTCTTGCAAGAAACAGGCAGAGATTCTTACTTGTTTGCTATGAATTCATGCCTCTTCCTTCTTTCCCCCAAATGACCAATCTTTTGTGAGGTAGGGGAATCGATAGAAAAAAGAGGCAAGACAGGGAAGGGGGAAAATTATTGTTAGCCAATTGTATGTGTGTGTAAAATTGGCTAAGGCTACTGAACTTCCATTCTGTGGCAAAAAGGGAGGAAAATACACCATAATACCATCAGTGTATATCGTTTACCTAGAGGAGTAACCCTTTGTGCACGGCAGGAGAGGAAGCTGAACATGTTCCATATGCGTTGTCTCCGACGCATTTTTGGTATCACCTGGCAGGACAAAGTTCCAAATAGAGTAGTCCTAGAACGAGCTGGAATTTTTAGCATGTATACATTACTGAAACAGCGACGTCTACATTGGCTTGGGCATGTCGTGAGAATGGCTGATGGTCGGATTCCAAAAGATCTCCTGTATGGAGAATTAGTGCAGGGAAATCGCCCCAGAGGGAGACCACATCTGCGATACAAGGATATCTGCAAGCGGGATCTGAAGGCCTTAGGAATGGACCTCAACAGATGGGAAACCTTGACATCTGAGCATTCAGCCTGGAGGCAGGCGGTGCGGCATCGCCTCTCCCAATTTGAAGAGACCCTTGTCCAGCAGGCCGAGGCGAAGAGGCAGTCCCGAAAGCAGCAAAATCAGGGAGCTGGACAGGGGACAGATTGTATTTGTCTTCAGTGTGGAAGGGATTGTCACTCTCGAATTGGCCTTCTCAGCCACACTAGACGCTGTTCCAAGTCCTCCATACAGAGCACATTACCATAGTCTCTTGAGACTGAAGGATGCCTACACACAGAGGAGTGCTACATCAATAGGAAAATAATTTTTTTAAAATTAAAACAGTAGAGTAGATAAAAATAGAGGAGGGGGGTTGTCTGTCATACCTTTCAATACCACAACCCACCAAATACTTCACAGGATTGTCACCTCAGATAACACCACCCACAGCTCTATTTTGGTGTGGACTAACTATCCACATGAGCTACAGAATGGGCTAATAAGGAGTGCTCTAAATCGCGCAACCCCCTCCTACAGACTTACTATTGTGCCAAAAAAGGAGCAGGACAGCTCTAAAAAGGGTAGGATGGATCACTCTAAGTCAAAGCATGAGTGGACGCCACAAACCAAACAGTGCCAAAAGCGACTCAAATAGCGAGTTATTCTGCCAGCACAGATGTGCTCTCAGATTAGGCCATTCCAAAGCATCCTGCTTACTGCCTCAGACTAACAATTGTTGCAACACACACAAAGGAAGAGATTGACCTCTAGTGGCTATTTCTTTTTCTATGTAGGAGAGTTCCCAGGGACATTCTATCCCATATCTCCTTCCAAAAGAGATCACTGTGCATTGGATGTACAAACAAATCTACCAAACCATGAATTTACTGATTTATTCTATTTTTTAACCAATGTCTCCAATTTGTGATGTGCAAGACTATTGAGGAAAATGTGGAGTTATCGTTTGGTTTTCTGTCATTGGAGGGAGAATACCCACATAAGATTTTTTTTCTCTCTTTTTAAAAAAAAATATTTTCAGATAAATACACATACGTAACTAAAGCCAAACTATACATTACAGACAATCCACCATTAGACCTGAAATCATATTAGCATTCCAGATACATGTTTCAGGGAGACACTCCACCCACCCAAAGCAGGTACCTTTAGAAAATATATAAAAGCACTCTTGGAGAGTGTGTAAAATGTGTACAGTAAGAAGAATGCATTTAAAGGGTGTATATTAGAGAAACTGCAGTTTCACATATGTGAATTTCCATGCTGAAAGAAAGGGGGGCGGGGTGGTGAGACTTAAGCCTGGCAAATTAGTATGGAATAAGAATAGGGATGGTAATCTAAAAAACACTGTTCAACAGATTTTTGCATCTGTATCCCCAAATCTCAAGTAGTTTAGACTTTTTCCCACCTACTTTTATTCATCACCAAGACAATGATGTAGAAAACAGTTATAAAGATTTTGCTACAAAAGAGAGAGAGAGAGAAAAAGCCTTTGTGGGTTGGATCCCCCCAAAGGTCCTAATATGATATCTGTTAAACATTAGACAGGATGATTGAGAGTTAGTATGAACAGCAAATTATACCTTTGGTGCTGAGTGGGAGATAAGTATTCTCATCTCGGTATGTGAACGTTGTCTTTTCTTAGACTGAACTGATCAAGTATGGAAACAGGCACAGTAAGATACATGATGGGGATAAGAAGGATGGGGAAAAGCTGTAATAATAATTGTTCGACTGTACTGAAGACAATATCCATACCAAATTCCTATCTCTACTGAATCTCTATATTTACACCATGTCTATATATTAGGCATGACACTGTCTTTCCATCAGCTTTCAGAATTAAAGATTTACATATTGGAAACTCAGAATGATTATCTTGGAGCATGCAGGATAAATACAGCCACTTAATTAATCTGATGGGAACCCCATTTCCTTTATCAAATTTGAGCCCCTCTTCTGCAATGTTCTTCACTGAATTAAATGTCCTCCAGTTATTATGTTTTTCATCTGGTCATTTTATTGGCAAGGCTTGAGAAACGAGAAGGTCCATGAGTCACCAAGGTTTGCCAAGTCAACAGGTTCTCATTCCTTGAGATTTCAGAGCTAAAAGCCGAGATTGGGAGGGGCAGGACTAGACCCTTGTGATGTGACAGGAGGCAGGCCCATGTGTTACAATGGCAAAATAATCTCTCTCTCTCCCTCCCACCCTCTCTCTGTGCATGAGATAATGAGAGACACAACATGGATTTTCTTCAGTAACCTCCTAATATTATGTGTGCATCACATATACAAACATCTAGGGAATAAAGAGCCCCCCTGATGCCTTTTGAAAGTGGGGAAGAGACTGGTGCCCAGGACTTAAAGCTACTACACCTCATAAATGTATTTATTCATTTAGTTATTTATTTAAAATATTTCCCCCCTGCCTTTTAGAACTAAAACTAATAACTTTTTTAAAAAAAACTTAGCTGGCTGGTTAACTGCCCAAGGCCACCTGTGCATGTCCCCGCTTACCAACTGAGAGGTGGGGACATGTGCAGATGGCCCCTGGTGGGCTGACCAGCCAGATAACTAAAATTATCTGACAGCCGGCCTGTCGGCCCTCTGCGCATGTCCCCGCCTCCCAGCTGAGAGGTGGGGCATGAGCAGAGACTGGATGGTCTGCCTGAGTGACAGCTTTTCAAGATGGCTCTGGTGGAGGGGGACACAGTGGCAGGAAAAAGGAGGGAGGCAACGGGAGCAGTGGGAGGCAGGCTGTGGGGGCAGGGAGCAAGCTGGGTTGTTTGTTTTTTTAGACAGCCATGGGGCTGTTCTGATGGCTTCCTTTCTGGTTGTCTTCCACTGCCTGGAAATACTTTCTCTTAAAGAGTCCTGGCAGGCTTTTAGCCCAGCAGCTAGATAGTATTTTAATGAAGGATATTTTATTTGCAGGGCCTGCCTCTGCAGTGTTTTGGAAGTATTTTTTTTTGTCAATACAGTTTTAATGTAAACTGCCTTGAGTAATATCTATGGGTTGAAAGGTAGGATGAAAACCTGTGTGTAAACAAGCAAACAGACTAAATTATTCTGGACTATATTCTCAAATCTATTCCAAACTGGCTGATCTACAGCTCAAAACATACAACACCCAGTGTGCTGAATTCCACTGGCAGTACAATCTGAGGAAAATTCATTCTAGATGTATTGTTAAAGCTAGCAGATTGAAAAACCCAGCGCTGTGCAAACATACTGGCTTTAATAATGTACACATGTGGTCCACATTGCACACCTAGACTCAGGTTGTATAACTGCAGTGAATCCATTCTTTGCACTCAGACTAGAAATTCATTTCTACTAGTGTAAGGGGCTTTATATCAACATAGTGATTCCCCAAAATTCAGGACTTTAAGCTCCTTCTTGTAACAGGGGTTGCCCTCCAGTAGCTGTAGCCTCTTCAGATATATAACACAGTGCGTAGGGGACTAAATCCACGATAGAGATGTGGGCACACATCTAAGCCTTATCCCTGAGAAATTCCCATGCAGCCACCAGTGCCAGAACACAACGGTCTGAAGAGCAGGCAAGCATGTTCAGGTGCTCTGTTGTATTAGATTCCTCTTTAAATTCTAAAGAGTACTTGTGTCCTTGCACAGTACACAAAGGTCTAGCACACTTTTAGGTTGTACATCTTTGGGTGTGGGGCTTATGCTCATGCTCCCCGTGTCTACTACAAATTTAGCCTTAAATGTGAGCAAGTGAACACTTACATCATGCTCCTCTCTGACTAAGAGATCTGTCATGGAACATTCATTGCATTGTCTGAGGTAAATTCTTCTCTCTTTGACTGACCTTGAGAATAAACTGTTCCTGACTGTGAGGAACAAACGTCTGACTTCAAATTGCTGAAACGTCTGCCTTTTAAGTTATCTGTTAACTGTGAAGGACTTGTGCCTATAATGATAGCTATTCAGGATATATAAGGTATGTGTGAGAAAGAACTGGCATATCTCTTTTCCCTCCAAAGGTTATGATGTGATCTTCTGAAGAACAGGCAAGTATGTCAAAGTTCTAGAAATATTGAAGGAATATCCCACCTCCTTTCTTCTTTTTGACAGCCAAACCTTTTTGTGGCTGGCTGGATTGATTTAAATTAAGGCAGTCTAACACAATGTTTCAGTCATGATGTAAAACAGCAAGAGAGGAAAAGATCAATGGAAATAACTGGGTTTTAATCAAATTTCTTTTTGCACATCAGATTTTATTTTTAAAGGGAACAAAATCTGTACCAATAGCTCGATGTCTCCATTATATTTTACAATGAAATGAAGTCCACATAGCACTAAGTCAGCAAACTGTATATTTTCCAGGATCCGGTACTTTGCTATTTACAAAATACTCCACATCACATTGCTTATTTAATAGATAATTTGTTTTTTATTTATGAGATGTCAAGGTGCATGAGGATATTAACTAGGCATTGAAGTCACATACGTATTATACAACAGGTTTCTGTTTTTAGAGCCCCCCCCCCCCCCCCCGTTTAGGTACAATAACACTGAGCATCATGCTTATCTATTGGCCAACTGGTCAGAATTTGCCAGAAACAAAGGCTGGCACGTACCAGGGAGATTAATAGCATGAAAACTGGGTTGGTAGGTGTGGCGTTCGCCCTTGTGGCCCCTGCTTGTTTTTCCCTCACAAAGGCTCACGTCACGTTTTCTTCTTGCTGCCACCAGTGGATTACTTCAATCCACAATATAAATGACGTTAGTCAGAACACTTGACTTGTGAACAGAAACAGAACTTATTTATTGAAGTGAAGCAGATTGAATAATAACAGAAGCTCTTCAGATACACATTATACATAAGCAGTTCATCAACAGTTCTCTCAGTACATACTTCTTTTCTCTTGCTATATCATTGCCATCTTCTCTACCTATTTTCCTAACCAGCTCTATCTCTCTCAGTATCTGTTCCCTCTCTCTCTGACTAACCAGCCCTATCTGACTCCTCCTTCTCCCGCCAAGCCTCATGCAGCTGCTGACTCCGCCTCTCCAATCCTCTCATAGGTTCATGCAAATCAGCTCATGAATATGAATGGCATGAGTGACGTGGGCGATCGTCACAGTAGGTATAAATATTTCTAACCTGAGAACTGAGTATCAGTACTGAAATGGTTATTTTTTAAATGCATTATGACTGTTCTCAGACATTATGTAAATTGTGCATATTCTATATAATAACAATAATGGCTATCTTGTTACATGGAATTTTAAAAATTGCAAGCACTGAATTGGTTGTTTCCTGTGTAAACGGTCAACTGGTCCTTCTTTGCTTGCTGTAGGTGTGTATGATCCTCACAAAGTGAAAAAAGCAGGAGTTTTGCTTAGACATTCTGTGCATATTTTAGAGATCCTGATGAGGGTGAGTGGGAAGCACTCCAATCCTTGTCTCTCTATCACTCTAGAGACAATAATCCTGCTGACTTTGAAAATCCTTGTGAAGTGAAAGCTGATTTTAAAAGCATGTGGAAGAAATAAATCACCAGAATTAGATGGGATACCAATAAAACTCTTTGCAGTTACAGAAACTGAACCTAGCAAAATCCTAACAAGAATATGCCAGCAAATATGAAAAACAACATAATGGTCACAGACTGGAAATGTTCAGTGTATGTTCCAGTCCCCAAGAAAAGAGATGCCACCAAGTGCAGTAATTAATGGTATGAATTTCCCATGTAAACAAAGTGAAGCTTAAAGTGTTGCAACAAGGACTTTTACTCTGTATAGGAAAATAAATGTCCTTTGTTCATGCTGGGTTCCAAAAAAGAACAAACAATTATACTGCAAATATGCACTGGCAGCTGGAGTTTATTGAAGAATTTGAGAAGAAAACCAGCCAATGCTGCAACAAAGCCTTTGACTGTGTGGGTCACTGAAAGCTGTAGATTATTCTAAAAAAAATTGATTGCACTGATGCATAACCTATTTTGTGGACAAGATGTTACGGTTAGGACAGAACATGTAGAAATGGGATGGTTTCACACAGGTAAAGGGAAGGGTGTGTTATATCTCTATATTGTTTAACCTACATACAGAAAAACTGGATTCGATACAGATTAAGGTGGACTGAAAATCAATGGAAGGAACATCAATAAACTAAGATATACAGATGATATTATGTTACTGGCAGAAAGCAGCAATGACTCAAAACTACTCCTGACAAAAGTGAAAGCAAAATAGTGCTGAAGCAGGACTGCAGTTGAACATTAAGAAAACAAAAATCATGCATACAGGAGAACTACATAACTGACAGTGAAGAAACTGAAATGGTTGAAGATTTTGTATACCTTAGTTCTATCATCAATCCCAATGGAGACTGCTGCCAAGAAATCACAAAAAGACTTGGAAGGACAGCTGAGAAGAAACTGGAAAAGATCACCAAGGGTAAAGATATGGCTCAGGAAACCAAGGCCAAGATCATCAACAGTATTGTATTGTAAAGCTGGACAATGAAGAAAGCCAACAGAAAAGAAAAGATTGATTGATCGGAAATATGGTGCTTTGTGGACTGCCAAAAAGACAAACAAGTGGGTCATAGATCAAACTATACATGACAGTTCTATGATTAGATGAGGAAATTCCCTAGAGTCTGAGAATGTTTGTCACCATCAGGAGCTTTTCACACCTTCCATAGTTCACACATTAGCCTGCTTCATTTTGTGAATAGTGATTAAGTGGTTTGCTTTAGAGCAGCTTCCTTTCCATGTTCTACAGGGTTTTTTAAACCCTGCTATAAACATATTAGAAGCCTCAAAGCCCTGCTAGAGGAAAATCACCCCCGACCCCCATTCCTGTGTCAGAGGCAAATTCTGTTAACAGAAGTATTCATGCACTATTTCTCTTCTTCTTCATGACAGAGCAGAATGAAGCACTCTTGTTCCTACTCCCTGCTAGTGTCTGTCTTTCTCTAGGAAGATCAATCAGTATGTCTGTGTGTTGGGGGATGGAGGTGGTATATTACAGTTTAAGAGTATGAGACAAACATGGAAAGCACAGGAGAGAAAGTCTCTTCTCATTCAAAATGTAAGAAAATTGAACAAAACCTGGTTGGTAGGAGGTAGAGAAGAACAGGTGAATAAAATTCATTAATGTTTGGTAAAGATGACATTTGTGGGATAGGAGGGAATGAACAGATCAGTTCTAAAAATAAACATGTCATTAGTTAAAGGGAGACATACTGATGACATGCTGTTGCGCTGACAGAATTAGTTTTGTATTGAGGAGAAGGCAAAATGGAAGAACTGTTGACATGATTCAAAGATGTTAGGTGATCCTGTGGCGAAATGGAAAATCATAGAATGAGTGTGCTATCAGTAAATTTGGATTTGGAGATCTAGCTGATTGGGTAAGGCCATGGTGAAACTAGAGAAATGCCCCCCTTTTTTCTCACATCTTCTGCTTCCCGTGTAGTCACATGTTGGGGTCATCCTGTGATAGTGATTCATGTTTTTTTAACCATTCAACCTTTTTTTAGGGTAAATTAGATGCAGAATGTTCATCTATACCCCTCAAGCAGGACATATCCCCTTCCTTTTCTGTATGTTTCTCTTCCCCCATTTCCTTTAAAAAAATATGTGGGTATGTCGGTGTGCCCCTTCATGGATTGCTCACTTGTTGTGGCGAAGGGGCTTGAATAATTCAGAGAAGCTATGGGCTATGCCGTGCAGGGACACCCAAGACGGACAGGTCATAGTGGAGAGTTCTGACTAAACGTGATCCACCTGGAGCAGGAACTGGCAAGCCACTCCAGTACCTTTGCCAAGAAAACCCCATGGACAGAAACAAAAGGCTAAAAGATATGACACTGGAAGATGAGCCCCTCAGGTTGGAAGGCGTCCAACATGCTACTGAGGAAGAGCGGAGGACAAGTACAAGTAGCTCCAGAGCTAAGGAAGTGGTTGGGCCAAAGCCGAAAGGACGCTCAGCTGCTGATGTGCCTGGAAGTGAAAGGAAAGTCCAATGCTGCAAAGAAAAATACTGCATAGGAACCTGGAATGTAAGATCTATGAACCTTGGTAAGCTGGATGTGGTCAAACAGGAGATGGCAAGAATCAACATTGATATTCAGTGATGTTACGCATCAGGGCAATCAATGGGCGAATTCAATTCAGACGATTACCATATCTACTATTGTGGGCAAGAATCCCGTAGAAGAAATGGAGTAGCCCTCATAGTCAACAAAAGAGCTGTACTGGGATACAATCTCAAAAATGATAGAATGATTTCAATACGAATCCAAGGCAGACCTTTCAACATCACAGTAATCCAAGTTTATGCACCAACCACTGATGATGAAGAGGCTGAAGCTGACCAATTCTATGAAGACTTACAACACCTTCTAGAACTGACACCAAAGAAAGACGTTCTTGTCATTATAGGGGACTGGAATGCTAAAGTAGGGAGTCAAGAGATAAAAGGAACAACAGGTAAGTTGGCCTTGGAGTTCAAAACGAAGCAGGGCAAAGGCTAATAGAGTTTTGTTAAGAGAACAAGCTGGTCATCACAAACACTCTTTTCCAACAACACAAGAGGCGACTCTACACATGGACATCACCAGATGGGCAATACCGAAATCAGATTGATTATGTTCTCTGCAGCCAAAGATGGAGAAGCTCTATACAGTCAGCAAAAACAAGACCTGGAGCTGATTGTGGCTCTGATCATCAGCTTCTTATAGCAAAACACAAGCTTAAACTGAAGAAAGTAGGAAAAACCACTGGGCTAGTCAGATATAATCTAAACCAAATCCCTTATAAATACACAGTGGAAGTGAAGAACAGATTTAAGGAACTAGATTTG
Source organism: Intellagama lesueurii (assembly GCA_037013535.1). Taxonomy (NCBI): domain Eukaryota; kingdom Metazoa; phylum Chordata; class Lepidosauria; order Squamata; family Agamidae; genus Intellagama; species Intellagama lesueurii. The sequence goes on from JBAJHW010000006.1 coordinate 76,303,470, forward strand.
GTGGACAGAGTGCCTGAAGAACTATGGATGGAGGCTCGTAACATTGTACAGGAGGCAGCAACAAAAACCATCCCAAAGAAAAGGAAATGCAAGGAAGCAAAGTGTCTGTCCAAAGAGGCCTTACAAATAGCAGAGAAGAGAATGGAAACAAAATGCAAGGGAGACAGGGAAAGTTACAGAAAATTGAATGTGGACTTCCAAAGAATAGCAAGAAGAGACAAGAGGGCCTTCTTAAATGAACAGTGCAAAGAAATAGAGGAAAATAATAGAAAGGGGAAAACCAGAGATCTGTTCAAGACAATTGGAGCTATTAAAGGAACATTTTGTGCAAAGATGGACATGATAAAGGACAAAAATGGTAGGGACCTTACAGAAGCAGAAGACATCAAGAAGAGGTGGCAAGAATACACAGAGGAATTATACCAGAAAGATCTGGATGTCCCGGACAACCCAGATAGTGTGGTTGCTGACCTTGAGCCAGACATCCTGGAGAGTGAAGTCAAGTGGGCCTTAGAAAGCATGGCTAACAACAAGGCCAGTGGAGGTGATGGCATTCCAGTTGAACTATTTAAAATCGTAAAAGATGACGCTGTTAAGGTGCTACACTCAATATGCCAGCAAGTTTGGAAAACTCAGCAGTGGCCAGAGGATTGGAAAAGATCAGTCTACATCCCAATCCCAAAGAATGCTCCAACTTCCGTACAATTGCACTCATTTCACACGCTAGCAAGGTTATGCTCAAAATCCAACAAGGTAGGCTTCAGCAGTATGTGGACCGAGAACTCCCGGAAGTACAAGCTGGATTTCGAAGGGGCAGAGGCACTGGAGACCAAATTGCTAACATGCGCTGGATAATGGAGAAAGCCAGAGAGTTCCAGAAAAACATCTACTTCTGCTTTATTGACTACGCAAAAGCCTTTGACTGTGTGGACCACAGCAAACTATGGCAAGTCCTTAAAGAAATGGGAGTGCCTGGCCACCTTATCTATCTCCTGAGAAATCTATATGTGGGACAGGAAGCAACAGTTAGAACTGGATATGGAACAACTGATTGGTTCAAAATTGGGAAAGGAGTACGACAAGGCTGTATATTGTCTCCCTCCTTATTTAACTTCTATGCAGAATACATTGTGTGAAAGGCAGGACTGGATGAATCCCAAACTGGAATTAAGATTGCCGGAAGAAATATCAACAACCTCAGATACGCAGATGATACCACTCTGATGGCAGAAAGTGAGGAGGAATTAAAGAACCTCTTAATGAGGGTGAAAGAGGAGAGCGCAAAAAATGGCCTGAAGCTCAACATCAAAAAAACTGAGATCATGGCCACTGGTCCCATCACCTCCTGGCAAATAGAAGGGGAAGATATGGAGGCAGTGACAGATTTTACTTTCTTGGGCTCCATGATCACTGCAGATGGTGACAGCAGCCACGAAATTAAAAGACCCCTGCTTCTTGGGAGGAAAGCGATGACAAACCTAGACAGCATCTTAAAAAGCAGAGACATCACCTTGCCGACAAAGGTGCGCATAGTCAAAGCTATGGTTTTTCCAGTAACGATGTATGGAAGTGAGAGCTGGACCATAAAGAAGGCTGACTGCCGAAGAATTGATGCTTTTGAATTGTGGTGCTGGAGGAGACTCTTGAGAGTCCCCTGGACTGCAAGGAGATCAAACGTATCCATTCTGAAGGAAATCAACCCTGAGTGCTCACTGGAAGGACAGATCCTGAAGCTGAGGCTTCAATACTTTGGCCATCTCATGAGAAGAGAAAACTCCCTGGAAAACATCTTGATGTTGGGAAAGTGTGAAGGCAAGAGGAGAAGGGGACGACAGAGGACGAGATGGTTGGACAGTGTCACCGAAGCCACCAAGATGAATTTGACCAAACTCCGGGAGGCAGCAGAAGACAGGAGGGCCTGGCGTGCTCTGGTCCATGGGGTCACGAAGAGTCGGACACGACTTAATGACTAAACAACAACAACAACATGTCGGTGTGTCAGTAAATCACCTATGCTGTGAGAATACCTCGAAGGTGCATTGTCTTCTTAGCACTACCTGGCAGAAGCATGCTGTGGGTGGCAGGCTAAGAAAACCCTCCTGGAGTACTTCAATCCATACTTGACAGAAGCATACTAACAGACTGACATCCCCATTTGAAAATTAATTTTTTAAAAAAAGGGAGTCGAATAATAGCAGGTGGGGGATGTGGGACTACATGCGAGATGTAAAGGAAATGAATCAATTTTGTAGTACACACTCAATGGAATGTCAGTTGTATTGCACAATGAAACATGGAACAAATATAGTAGTAGCCTCCTAGCGGGCTGGATTTGATGCGGAGATAGCATGGGGGGGAAATACGACAAAAGAATCAGTAATGGATATATGTTGTCTGAACCTCCAAAAAAGGGTTGAAATTCCAAGGAGTAACTTGGAAACATTTTGTTGGTGTGACCGCAGCCTAAGTTACTTTTCTAAACCTATGTTTATGATGTCAGGAGGTAAAAGAGTATTTTTAAAGAACATAGTAGATAGTTACACAGTTTATTACATCTTTCCAGTTAACAGTCTACAAGGGAACTGTAAGGGACCACACTTTTTCTAAGGATATTTCAAGGCCATGCCCTACTTCAGTAATGGACTAGATGCTTTGCTTACAGAAACTCCCAAATCCAATCTCTAGCAACTCCACTTAAACTAATCCAGTATTAGAGTGCAAGTATGTGGTCTTGGATTTCCTCTGCTTATAAAATGGGTGGATTTGAAGTATTTTTTTCTGACCACATGACACAAAGGCTGAATCAAATTGGTCTAGTCCTTTTTGCTCCCAAAGTGGCTTTTTTCCTTTGTCACTGAAAGGTTTCTACTTTTTTCTAGCCAGAATGATTCGAACAGGGTTTTTCCCCTGTGGCTAGTAAATGTGTTTTTGTAAAGGTGTGTATGTGTGTGTAGGTGGTGCATTTCAGTGATGTAGGCACTGTTGAGGGTGTGATGTTCAGGCCTAAGGGCATGCATGCAAAAGCAAACTACTGTGATTATGGTTTGCTGTCAGACTAGATTTTTTGAAAAACTTTTCTGTAGAAAGACCAAGCAAGCATGCATCCACGCACATGAAGTAGTGCTTTGACGAAGTACCTTTCCCTTCACCTCTGGAGGGAGGGGGGCAAGGAGCTTGAGTGTGCACGCATGCACACACAGGCACACACATGCAGTGCCAGCATTCACCTCTCTCTGCAAAGCCTCTCCTTCCCCAAGCCACTTTTAAAAAACAGCTTCCACCAGTCCTGTTTGTTTGTTTGTTTGTTTATTAACAGCTTCAGCCTACAATATAAGACACGGAAATGAGTGGTTGGGAGGAAGGAAAGCCTAGAAGGTTCTTTTTCTCCTCTGCTTCTATGGCCACTTATATCAGAGAGAGCTGAATGCTCCAATGCACCTTCACAGCGAAAGAATGTGAGTTAATTCACATGTCCCACACTGTGTAGTTGCACCCTTAGATGGTGGGAAAGACCCCTTTCCCAGATCCTAGGCAGCTTCTGCCAGTAATTGTAGACAATTATGAGCTAGATGGCCTGATAGTCTGACATGCACTCCAGTTTTTTAGGCCCCTTTAAAGATTCAAACGTCTTACCCTTCCACCCCTTCCAGGATGTTCTCTGAATCCTATTCAGCAGCTGACAGCCCTCCTCATGAGACTTGCAATACCACTATTTGCTGGAAAGTCAAAGAAGATGATCTTGCATATCAAATGAAGGTAACCCAAAATAAAAAATATATGAAACTTATAAGATTTGTTAACCTTTCTTTCTGAATCCCAGATCTTTCATATTTTGAAGGCTGATGATCATAAAACCATGAAAGAGTCCAAAAACAAAAGAAAGAGTCTCTTTTTTGTATCACTCCCCGCCACCCGGTTGGGGTTAACCTGAAAGTCCCATCCCTTGTGACCAGTATGCTATCAGTGGGCAGCTTCTGGAACTGATCTTCCCAGGTTGTTGCCCCATGCTCTGAAACTTTCTTTCTGCGTCCCTGTGGATTCTGATGCCTTTGCAGGGGTTTGTGAAGGCATTTAAGGCAGAACAACGTCACTGAGTTTTTGGATGCTGCCAATTTTATCTGTGTTTCCACTATATTCATGGTAATATATTTTTTGCTTTATTAGATTGTTACGTCTGTTATATGTTTTAGTATGTTTTGTTATTTTAATCATACTGCACACCTTTCTGGATGTTTTTTTGACAGCAAAATGGGATAAAGAAGAAAATAATAAACACACAAATACATTTCAAGATCTCCACTACTTTCCCATCTTAGAGTTCAAACCAGACTTGGACAAAACAGTCTTTCAAGGAGAGGACAGCCTCAAGTATTGAACTGTTCTCTGGTATCCCTTCAAACAAATATGTTTCCTATGTAAATCAGGGTATATATCCAGTCTTGGGAAGGAGAGAACAGGACTGGAAGTCCACAGGATGTGATATAACTGAACACTGTTCTACTCTCAATAACAACTTCAGAGATTTGGTCTGAACTTGACTCAATAAATGGAATAAATAAGCTTTCTGGGAATTAGTTTGTCTTTCTAAGTACACTTCTAGGCACAATTGTTGATGTTCTCCAAATCAAACTACTTTTGATTCCTCTAATAAATAGTGCTAGATAGCTTTTTGCTTCTCTACCATAACTCCTTTGCAGAATCTTAAGGGACTAGTCATAAAATACTGTCACATCTCTGAAAAGGTTTTTATTCAATCTTTCTTCCAATACAGACCCTTCTCTTCAACAGTATGTGCCACCCATTCTGCGCTCTCAGTGTTCCATATTAAAAAGCTGGAGTGGAACAGTGGTTAGCTGTGATTAAAAAAAAGGGGGGGGGGAAAGGAGGCTGAGCAAAGATGTCATGGTCCCATCTTGTTTCCTCCTCCTCCGCTTACTTGCAAGCTGCCTCTTTATCCTATTGCTTTGTCTCTCTTAACATACAATGATCAACATTATCTGGTCCAGAATCCAGGTTATAACCACATGCCCACAATCTGGCCAATAATGGTTTTACAGCACTTGTTGCTGCATCAAGTAAAAAGAGAAAACAAAGCCCTTGAATTTCTGGAACATTTCTGCAGCTAATAGTACTTGGGAAGTAAATAACACACGTGCTCTCTCTCTTTGGGAACCACTGAACACCTGTTCAGCCAAGAAAGAAACCAGCATGAACTACTGAAGCAGCAGTTTGTGCCCATCTGTAGTCTGCATCAGTTAGTAACTGTTCTTAAAAAGACCCCACCAAAATTTTGTCCTTTTTTTTCATATGTGCTCCTCATTTTCGTATGCAGTTTTGCCTGCTATATCGCTTTTTGCATGCATTTCTCCTAATTTAAAGCACATTATTCTTGCTAAAGATTTACATTTGCAGTGGTACTCAAGGGGTTTGCAGCATTTGGTAAGATGCCCATCATGCTCCTGGTCACATGCCAGATACCCTATTAAAGGCTGCAAACTACTTGAATTAGTGCTAATGTATATGTGAATGTTTCAGCGAGATACTTGCCTTTGACTTCTTTACACTCAATCTGTTTCTTTCTTGAATTGGGGAGCCTTCCTGTGATCACTTTGTTAATGGTGAGCCATTTGAAGATTGCTGACAGTTGTACTGGGTTGCTGTTTTTCAAATGATATATGAAGATGTGATCCCGTAAAGCTCTGCTAATACGCACAGATGCAAAAATGAAGAAGTTTGACTTCATCCTTCATAACTGATTCAGTAGAGTTTGATTGCTATTTGATGGAAAAGCCAGATCTGACAGGGAAAGCAAGAAGGGTCTGACAAAATGGGTTAAAAATATGCCTTTGCACAGAGAGACAAATGGTCTCTGAATAGCAATTCAGCACAAAGGTGAAAATTACCTGGCAAAGGCTGGCATTTCACCAAGCACACACTGTGTTTCAGACCGGGAGAAAGAGGTATATTCATTCTGTGCCTCTTTGCTGAGGCTTCATTTTTGTGCATTGTTTACTTATGAAATAGATTTAAATGGATCTCACTTTGGAACATCCTTTCATCTTCTTTCAAAGCAGTAAATATTCTTTCAGGGAAAGGCAAAGTGAACTCATTCATATACCTTGAAAGAATACTTCTTTTATTCTTTTGTCCCCACCACCCTGACTGTCGCTAGCATCTGGAAGGCAGTAATGGGGCATTCTGCAGTCATTTGTTTGTCCTGGTGTCATAGTTTGGTTGCCAGTTTTTGAATCATTTTCTGCATCTATACGTTGAACAGGAACTACCTCAACAATTGTGCAATGCAATAAATACTGTCTCTTTGTGCCAAAATTCTTTACCTGATAGTTTCTACAGGTCAAATTGCATAGTATGGTACAGCGGTTGGAGTATTGTATTGAGCTGGGAGACCCATGTTCAAATCCTGGCATTCAGTTGAGATTTTGGATAGTTCTTTTTCGTCTTGTTGTTGTTTAGTCATTAAGTTGTGTCCGACTCTTAGTGACCCCATGGACCAGAGCACGCCAGGCCCTCCTGTCTTCTGCTGCCTCCCGGAGTTTGGTCAAATTCATCTTGGTGGCTTCGGTGACACTGTCCAACCATCTCGTCCTCTGTCGTCCCCTTCTCCTCTTGCCTTCACACTTTCCCAACATCAAGATGTTTTCCAGGGAGTTTTCTCTTCTCATGAGATGGCCAAAGTATTGAAGCCTCAGCTTCAGGATCTGTCCTTCCAGTGAGCACTCAGGGTTGATTTCCTTCAGAATGGATACGTTTGATCTCCTTGCAGTCCAGGGGACTCTCAAGAGTCTCCTCCAGCACCACAATTCAAAAGCATCAATTCTTCGGCAGTCAGCCTTCTTTATGGTCCAGCTCTCACTTCCATACATCGTTACTGGAAAAACCATAGCTTTGACTATGCGCACCTTTGTTGGCAAGGTGATGTCTCTGCTTTTTAAGATGCTGTCTAGGTTTGTCATCGCTTTCCTCCCAAGAAGCAGGGGTCTTTTAATTTCGTGGCTGCTGTCACCATCTGCAGTGATCATGGAGCCCAAGAAAGTAAAATCTGTCACTGCCTCCATATCTTCCCCTTCTATTTGCCAAGAGGTGATGGGACCAGTGGCCATGATCTCAGTTTTTTTTTATGTTGAGCTTCAGACCATTTTTTGCACTCTCCTCTTTCACCCTCATTAAGAGGTTCTTTAATTCCTCCTCACTTTCTGCCATCAGAGTGGTATCATCTGCGTATCTGAGGTTGTTGATATTTCTTCCGGCAATCTTAATTCTGGCTTGGGATTCATCCAGTCCTGCCTTTCGCATGATGTATTCTGCATATAAGTTAAATAAGCAGGGGGACAATATACAGCCTTGTCGTACTCCTTTCCCAATTTTGAACCAATCAGTTGTTCCATATCCAGTTCTAACTGTTGCTTCCTGTCCCACATATAGATTTCTCAGGAGATAGATAAGGTGGCCAGGCACTCCCATTTCTTTAAGAACTTGCCATAGTTTGCTGTGGTCCACACAGTCAAAGGCTTTTGCGTAGTCAATGAAGCAGAAGTAGATGTTTTTCTGGAACTCTCTGGCTTTCTCCATAATCCAGCGCATGTTAGCAATTTGGTCTCTAGTTCCTCTGCCCCTTCGAAATCTAGCTAGTACTTCTGGGAGTTCTTGGTCCACATATTGCTGAAACCTACCTTGTTGGATTTTGAGCATAACCTTGCTAGCGTGTGAAATGAGTGCAATTGTACGGTAGTTGGAGCATTCTTTGGCACTGCCCTTCTTTGGGATTGGGATGTAGACTGATCTTTTCCAATTCTCTGGCCACTGCTGAGTTTTCCAAACTTGCTGGCATATTGAGTGTAGCACCTTAACAGCGTCATCTTTTAAGATTTTAAATAGTTCAAATAGTTTTTCATCTTATTATACGTCAAAAATTTCTTGTGAAGATGAAATCTGGGTAGAAAAAGCATCATGTACTATGCTTTTTTGCTCCTTGAAGAAAGGTGGGGTGCAAGTCCAATAAAAGAAGGAAGGAAAGAAACAGACATATTCATCATACCTGGGAACCTTTCTCCCATCTAGAGGTAGGAGTCGGTAGGGAGTGGTAAATTTGCCTCTTCCCATGTTTGGCCACCTCATCCTAATAAGAAGGCTGTTCAGAAACATGTCTCAAGGCTCCCTGAGTGCTCAGGTTCTGTGGGCTTGGGAGTCCTTCTGTTCTGTTGGGTTCATCCCCACTAGGGGTCTCCTTTGAGCAGGTCATGGTACAATGTCCAGGAGGCAGATTTACTCTTTTGCATTCATTTACCCCACTGCCCTTCCTTTAGATGCATTCAAGTGACCCTCACAGTCTTTTTTTGAACACTTAAAAATATTTATTAGAATAATCTCACAAAGGATCTGGTTCTACTTCTTATAGAACAGCTGTGTATCTACAATAGGCAAGGGCTGCAACATTTAACTACCTAGATAAGCACTCAGTGGTGACAGGAACAGAAGGGAAGGAAATGTGCTCCAGCATTCATGTTAACACAGGCAGGGACACATACCAACAAAGGATGATTCTCTGGTAAATGTGAATAGTTGGAACATATGTCTCCCTGTACTAGTGACCTCTAGGCCAGTTTTGTAATGTGTTAAGCTTTAACAGTTAAAGTGATGATTAGTTCTTGACAAATATGGAGTAACTCATTTTATGAATTTAGATAGAACTGAGACAAAATAACATGGAGACATTTTTCAGAGAACACTTCTGAGATTTTATTTTATCTCCCTCTCCTCAAAAGGATAGGCTGTTTTACAAAATTTTGTCAAAGTATTCTCCATTGTTATTGTTGTAATTGTTGTAGAAACCACCAGGCTTTTTTCCAAAACATCCAAACAAGACTATGTCAATAATGTTGTGGAAGATGAAGAAAGATGGCCAGGCTATTGATAAAGCTATTATTGTCACTTGCTGTGGCAGTAACAATGCCAATTTTTTTTTAAAATGACGGAGATTTGGAAGGGCAGTGTCGCGCACCCCCAGTGTCCCTAGTTTGTTTCCCCTCAAACCCAGGTCCACCTTTGGACACGACTTGCTTATTTCTCCTTTCACCAACTTCCACCAGTGGATCTTTATCCACACTTTACCAAAGATGCTTCTTGGACACGTGTTGTCAAATATAACTGATTATTTATTACTTAGTTGTTAAATGTTCATAGATGTTATATTATGTTGCACTCATTAAACTTGGATATTAAAACACGTTTCTTTATTTGTATTACGTTTCATTAATCACTGGAATAAGATCTGATGACTGTCAATCTATTTTATTTTACTTATATCTTTTAACTATTCTTTAACACATAAACCAACTACTCCAACTGTCCAATCTCTCTCATAAACCTTCCAAACCTCCTCTCTCCGTCTCCAACTCCCTCCTCTGACTCCGCCCTCCTGTCCTCCCAGCTCTAGAGCTCCACATGATGGACAGGTGGGACATGGGCATTCCGCCACAGGCAGTTATGAAGGAACTAGAAAAGATACTCAAGTGAAAGGATGTGTCACTGGAAACCAAGGCCAAGATAATTTACACAGTGGTATTCCCAAATACTATGTACAGATGTGAAAGCTGAACAGTGAAGACAGCTGGATAGGAAAAAAAAATGATTCATTTGAAATGTGGTGTTTGTTGGAGGAGAGATCTCAGATGCCATGGACTACCAGAAACATAAATGAATGGGTTCTACATCATATCAAACTGGAACTCTCTCTAGGAACAACAATTACAAAACTGAGACAATTGTAATTTGGGCATACTGTGTGAAGACAGGACTCATTGGAAAAGACAATAATCCTGGGAAAAACTGAAGTCAACAAGAATAGATGAAGACCAAATAATAGATGGACAGACTCAAAACAAAGACACAGCCTTGAGTTTGCAACAGCTGAGCAGGGCTCTTGATAACAGGACTTTTTTGTAGGTCATCAATGCAAAGGGTCACCATAAATCAGAAGTGATTTAATGGCACATAAAAACAAGAAGTAACTCAAGGAAATTGGGGGGGGGGGCAAGTAAGAACCTGGACTTCCCAAGTTCGAAGCTTGTACCATTTGTGACTACAAAGCTGACTGTAGTCCATTAGAAGTATAGAGTCCTCCATCAACACCTCACAAGTCTCCTAATTTTGCTGCCTGCATGGGACTACAGAAACAAAAAAGGGGCACTGAGGTTATGGAAAGACACGATACATGCCTAGCAGTTTTTGGAAAAATTCCTTTTTGTACTCCAGCTTTCTGAATCCTTTGGCTGACCATGCTGGCTGGAGAGTTCTGGGAGTTATAGTAAAAAAGGGTAACTTTTCCAAGTTGTAATGTGTAGTGGCCTGCTTGTGATTAACTAGTTCACAAGATGAACAATTTAAGTAATTAAGTCATGTTACGGAAAGTATAACCACTTAATAAATGACCTTACTATGACTTTACTATAACAGCAAACTTCAGCTCTCTTTCTGTGATGTTTAAAGAAACAAAAGAAAGGAGGGAGTGAGACAAAAGAAACCCAAAGTCTTGGTCTCACACACTAGAGGTGCCACTCCTGCCTTAGCAGCAGTTCTGGAAAAAAACATTTTGAGCTTCAGGTTTTTACTAAAGCTTTAAAAGGTTGTATAAAAGACCTTCCTTTTAAAACAAAGCATGCAAGGACTGTACAGTCATGTAGCTGAACGTTTTCAGGGCTCATCCAGATGAAGTGTGTATTCCTCCTCACTTTTTACCACTTGGTGCTGAATGAGCATGGGATCTTACTAAGGTTCCTCTTCACGTTTGTTCCTAAAACACCACTTCTCTCTCTCTCTCTCTCTCTCTTTAAAACTAGTATCTTTTAAAGAAATGTTCAACACTCAGAAAGTATGAAGTAATACTTTCAAAATTATCTTTCTGTGCTGGATTGTTCTAATAAGTAGATTAGCACTAACATTGAAAGCTTCTGGTCTGAGCCCTCTGCAAAAGAAATACGCTGCTAATCTATTTCAGAAATCAGCTGTATTTCAAAACAAAACAAATATACACTTTGAAATATGTTGAGAAAGCCCTTTAAAATAATATTATGTGCTGGATTTGTGGGGTTTTTTGTTTTTAGTACATTAATACTATAATTGAAAGCTTCCAATCTGAGCCTTTTGCAGTGCAGTCTCACTGCTGCTAAGCTACTTCAGAAATCAGCTGTCTCTCATGACAACTGTTTCAATAATATTGAGGAAAAGACAACACAAACTGAAACAAACAAACAAAAAAGGTCCACCAACAGGAGGTGATTTTTATTATTATTATTTTTTAAAAAACAAAAAGCCAGGCTTTTTGTCACTGTGTCACTTTTGGTACCAATTTAAGTCTCACATTGACTGAATGATTGGAAATACACTGACATCATTGGTGCATAAGTGGGTACATACAGGGGATTGAATGCTACATCTGGAGGAGCCCTTTTCTGAATCAATTGAAAACATACAAACAAACACACACACAAACAGAAGCATTAGCATAGCCTAAAGTCGATATCCCCTTCACGGATTGCTGCCTTGTTGTGGCGAAGGGGCTTGAGTAATTCAGAAAAGCTATGGGCTATGCCATGCAGGGACACCCAAGACAGACAGGTCATAGTGGAGAGTTCTGACTAAATGCGATCCACCTGGAGCAGGAACTGACAAGCCACTCCAGTATCTTTGCCAAGAAAACCCCATGAACAGAAACAAAAGGCTAAAAGATATGACGCTGGAAGATGGGCCCCTCAGGTCGGAAGGCATCCAACATGCTACTGAGGAAGAGCGGAGGACAAATACAAGTAGCTCCAGAGCTAATGAAGTGGTTGGGCCAAAGCCGAAAGGATGCTCAGCTGCGGACGTGCGTGGAAGTGAAAGGAAAGTCTGATGCTGCAAAGAAAAATACTGCGTAAGAACGTGGAATGTCAGATATATGAACCTTGGTAAGCTGGATGTGGTCAAACAGGAGAGGGCAAGAATAAACATTGACATCCTGGGCATCAGTGAACTAAAATGGATGGGAATGGGCGAATTCAATTCAGACGATTACCATATCTACTATTGTGGGCAAGAATCCCGTAGAAGAAATGGAGTAGCCCTCATAGTCAACAAAAGAGTGGGGAAAGCTGTACTGGGATGCAATCTCAAAAATGATAGAATGATTTCAATACGAATCCAAGGCAGACCTTTCAACATCACAGTAATCCAAGTTTATGCACCAACCACCGATGCTGAAGAGGCTGAAATTGACCAATTCTATGAAGACTTACAACACCTTCTAGAACTGACACCAAAGAAAGATGTTCTTGTCATTATAGGGGACTGGAATGCTAAAGTAGGGAGTCAAGAGATAAAAGGAACAACAGGTAAGTTTGGCCTTGGAGTTCGAAACGAAGCAGGGCAAAGGCTAATAGAGTTTTGTCAAGAGAACAAGCTGGTCATCACAAACACTCTTTTCCAACAACACAAGAGGCGACTCAGCACATGGACATCACCAGATGGGCAATACCGAAATCAGATTGATTATATTCTCTGCAGCCAAAGATGGAGAAGCTCTATACAGTCAGCAAAAACAAGACCTGGAGCTGATTGTGGCTCTGATCATCAGCTTCTTATAGCAAAATTCAAGCTTAAACTGAAGAAAGTAGGAAAAACCACTGGGCTAGTCAGGTATAATCTAAACCAAATCCCTTATAAATACACAGTGGAAGTGAAGAACAGATATAAGGAACTCGATTTGGTGGACAGAGTGCCTGAAGAACTATGGATGGAGGCTCGTAACATTGTAAGGAGGCAGCAACAAAAACCATCCCAAAGAAAAGAAAATGGAAGAAAGCAAAGTGGCTGTCCTTACAAATAGCAGAGAAGAGAAGGGAAACAAAATGCAAGGGAGATAGGGAAAGGTACAGAAAATTGAATGATGACTTCCAAAGAATAGCAAGGAGAGACAAGAGGGCCTTCTTAAATGAACAGTGCAAAGAAATAGAGGAAAATAATAGAAAGGGAAAAACCAGAGATCTGTTCAAGACAATTGGAGCTATTAAAGGAACATTTTGTGCAAAGATGGACATGATAAAGGACAAAAATGGTAGGGACCTTACAGAAGCAGAAGACATGAAGAAGAGGTGGCAAGAATACACAGAGGAATTATACCAGAAAGATCTGGATGTCCCAGACAACCCAGATAGTGTGGTTGCTGACCTTGAGCCAGACATCCTGGAGAGTGAAGTCAGGTGGGCCTTAGAAAGCATGACTAACAACAAGGCCAGTGGAGGTGATGGCATTCCAGTTGAACTATTTAAAATCTTAAAAGATGACGCTGTTAAGGTGCTACACTCAATATGCCAGCAAGTTTGGAAAACTCAACAGTGGCCAGAGAATTGGAAAAGATCAGTCTACATCCCAATCCCAAAGAAGGGCAGTGCCAAAGAATGCTCCAACTACCGTACAATTGCACTCATTTCACACGCTAGCAAGGTTATGCTCAAAATCCAACAAGGTAGGCTTCAGCAGTATGTGGACCGAGAACTCCCAGAAGTACAAGCTGGATTTCGAAGGGGCAGAGGAACTAGAGACCAAATTGCTAACATGCGCTGGATAATGGAGAAAGCCAGAGAGTTCCAGAAAAACATCTACAGTACTTCTGCTTCATTGACTATGCAAAAGCCTTTGACTTGTGTGGACCACAGCAAACTATGGCAAGTTCTTAAAGAAATGGGAGTGCCTGACCACCTTATCTACCTCCTGAGAAATCTATATGTGGGACAGGAAGCAACAGTTAGAACTGGATATGGAACAACTGATTAGTTCAAAATTGGGAAAGGAGTACGACAAGGCTGTATATTGTCTCCCTGCTTATTCAACTTATATGCAGAATACATCATGCGAAAGGCTGGACTAGATGAATCCCAAGCCGGAATTAAGATTGCCGGAAGAAATATCAACAACCTCAGATATGCAGATGATACCACTCTGATGGCAGAAAGTGAGGAATTAAAGAACCTCTTAATGAGGGTGAAAGAGGAGAGTGCAAAAAATGGTCTGAAGCTCAACATAAAAAAAAAACTAAGATCATGGCCACTGGTCCCATCACCTCCTGGCAAATAGAAGGGGAAGATATGGAGGCAGTGACAGATTTTACTTTCTTGGGCTCCATGATCACTGCAGATGGTGACAGCAGCCACAAAATGAAAAGACCCCTGCTTCTTGGGAGGAAAGCGATGACAAACCTAGACAGCATCTTAAAAAGCAGAGACATCACCTTGCCGACAAAGGTGCGCATAGTCAAAGCTATGGTTTTTCCAGTAACGATGTATGGAAGTGAGAGCTGGACCATAAAGAAGGCTGACTGCCGAAGAATTGATGCTTTTGAATTGTGGTGCTGGAGGAGACTCTTGAGAGTCCCTTGGACTGCAAGGAGAACAAACGTATCCATTCTGAAGGAAATCAACCCTGAGTGCTCACTGGAAGGACAGATCCTGAAGCTGAGGCTCCAATACTTTGGCCATCTCATGAGAAGAAAAGACTCCCTGGAAAAGACCCTGATGTTGGGAAAGTGTGAAGGCAAGAGGAGAAGGGGACGACAGAGGACAAGGTGGATGGACAGTGTCATTGAAGCTACCAACATGAATTTGACCAAATTCCGGGAGGCAGTGGAAGACAGGAGGGCCTGGTGTGCTCTGGTCCATGGGGTCACAAAGAGTCGGACACGACTTAACAAATAAACAACAACAAAAGTCGATATAAATGTAATCCTAAGCCATTGAATATGCACATGATGCAATTGAAACTGAAATTTTTGGAATTGCTTGCTTGGACATCCCATGGAAATGAGTTAAAATTACTGGGTTTGATTGGATTATGATCATGGTTATTAATCAGGACAGTCTGCCTGGGTCATCTTTCTATTCTATTCTTAATTTGGATTCAGAGCAACTAATGGTTCCATTGTTTTTATTCAGAGAGGCAATTTATATTTGTCACTCTGTTCCTTGCCACATCCCCAACTAATGAATACAGCTATGGAAATCGCAGCATATTGATTGTGCAGTATCAGCAAAATACTATTTCTGGTACAAGGACCTTTGGAATAGTTATTATATCTATATTGCTTACCTTGCACAGAAGATGGTAGGAGTGTGCTGATAAAAATATTGGATCCAATATGGTCAAGGAACAGGATTCCTTCATCTTCCTTCCATCTTCCATAAAATCTTATCTAAGAATCTATATGATTCTAAGATTATCTAAGAATCTATATGAATCTCATTTGCTATCATCTCATTGCTTCATATAGGACCAAATAAATAACAAGTGTAATATGAAGAGATTAGTATATTTAGTCTCATCCAGAGGAATAAAACTAATTGGCTTACATCACAATGGCTACACGCACAGACATAATGGCAGCAGCATAACTTTCAATGATGAACTGCTACAAATGAAAAAAATCAGAGTAGGCATTTCCTATCACACACTGAGCCACAAGCTGAATTCTTAACATACTACAATTTGTTTCTGAAAGTTACACTGGACTTACACCATTGGGAATATACACTAGGATTCTGGCCATTAATTTTCACATCAGCACTATACTCATGAGTAGGGTGGCTATGTCTCCTTTTTAAAAAAAACAAACTATGGTCCTCTATTTGAAGGACTGCCAGAGGTCAGGTCTCATTTTGAAGGTTCCCCCAAAATAAATCACAATAAAGAAAAACATCAAGAATCTCTTGAAGTTATTGATTCACAGTTAACACCTTGACAGCAGGCTCAGTAGCCATACAGGTCACCTGGACATTTTATAGGTAGACCTGTACATTGTATAGTAATTCTATTTAAAATATAAAAATAATTCCTAATTTTACACCTATATATAAAGATTAGCACATGCAATTTAATGCAAACATGTGTTCTTTTTGTATCCTCTTCCTCTGGAAATGTGTGGAATGTTGAGGAATAGATTTGCTGCTATGAAGTCTGTTTGGTAATTTTTCTGTGTTAGTACCATTCCATTTTCTCTCTTTCCCTCTCCCTGTTACCTTCCCCATGTTCTCCCATCACTCTCCCTCAGAATCTGCAGCCATGATGGCAGGGAAGAGAGGCTGCCTGAGGTTGCTATCTCCTGGATAAATAGGCTAAACAATGAGCAAGCCAAAAAACATTCATGCCCTACTGCTGGGCCAGAAAGGTGTGCAACAGCTCTTAAAGGGGGGATTGTTCTAAATAGAAACATTTGTAGACAAGGTCTCCCTCCACCCCGATCCCAACCATGCCATCAGAGATCCATATATTTTAGCAATATGCCAGTGTAGACAGGCCCTATGTATGTTCTGGTTATTTTCAAACCACTACCCTGGTGAAACTCAAATTTCCCTGAGTCCACCTCTTTTCTCTTTGTTTTGAAAGGTTTTCAGAGCTGAGACAACTGCATCCTTTTCACCTTGGTGGTGGAGCCTTGGCTCTTCTGTTTGCTTCACAGCCTACAGCTGCTATCTGCCTGGCTGCCCAGACAACTGTTGCCACTGTTGCATCCTGCAGAACATCCAGAACACCTCAACATAAGCAGGCCATGTGAGAGAAACTGAACGGTATGCATTCCTCTTTGGAAAGTACCACTCACAACAGGAGCAGTTGCATCAGAAAGGCTAGTACAATCCTTAATACCTGGGATAAAAAGATAACTTCTCAAATAAGAATGAGCTAGAATACTTATATCAATGCTTTCAGGACTGGATTTGTAAAAACCATGCTTGTCCTTTGTGTCACGTTCCCGGGGGTTTCAACAGCAAAGTCCGATAAGCCAGTCCAATATCAGAAGTTCAGAGGATGCAGAGCCGATACCAAAATGCCAAAAGCCAAATCACAAACCGTAATCCGAGGTCAGGGTCCAAAGCCAAATCACACAACATAGTCCGGGGTCAGAGTCCAAAGCCAAGGGTCCAGAGAACAAGGTTCAAGGTAGTCAGGAGCGTGGATGCGAGCCAGAGTATTGACTTGTTGCTTCCACAAGCTTCCCAGCCGTCTGGGAGCTGATTATATAGCAAAACAGTCATTGAACTCCTGGAAGCCTTTCATCTTGTTAAAAATCAGGACTAGCTGACCTGATGTTTCTGCGGGCAGCATTCAGGCGATCCTCTGACCTTTGCGTCATAAGTCTTTGCCGAAGTCTAGCCCTTACCCTGGCTACTGGGGGAGGAGAATCTGGTGGCAATTCAGCTGTCTGTGCTTCTAATCACTCAGCATTCTCCTCAGCTGTAGTTAACCCCTCAGGTTCCGGATCTTTGGCTGAACTCATGACACTATCCCCCTCCGCAGGGCTCCCCCCTTCAGATGGGCCAGGTCGATCAGGATAGGTGACATGGAACTGCTGTACAAGGTCGGGGGTGTGTAAGTTACTGGCGGGTTCCCATGATCGATCCTCAGGGCCGTAACCCTCCCAATCTACGACGTACTAAAGGCCTCCCCGGTGGATTCGGGAGTCCAGGATCTGATGGACCTCATATTCCTCCTCGCCATCGACCAAAACGGGCAGAGGTGGAGCCAGGGGTGGAGGTCGGGCAGGGTCCGGTGCTGCAACAGGAACAAGGAGGGACTGATGGAAAACTGGGTGAATACGGAGAGTGGCTGGGAGTTGTAACCGAAAAGCAACGGGGTTGATTTGGTCCGTGATTAAATAAGGTCCTATAAACCGAGGGTTCAACTTGCAGGACTGGCCAGGTCGGCGGAGATAACGGGTGGAAAGCTAGACCTGGTCCCCTGGTTTCAGAGGTGGCCCTTCTTGCTGTTTTCTGTCGGCCGCTGTCTTATAGGCATCTTTAGCTTGCTAAAGGCATCTTTAGCTTGCATCTTTAACTGCTGTACAAGGTCGGGGGGGTGTAAGTTACTGGCGGGTTCCCATGATCGATCCTCAGGGCCGTAACCCTCCCAATCTACGACGTACTAAAGGCCTCCCCGGTGGATTCGGGAGTCCAGGATCTGATGGACCTCATATTCCTCCTCGCCATCGACCAAAACGGGCAGAGGTGGAGCCAGGGGTGGAGGTCGGGCAGGGTCCGGTGCTGCAACAGGAACAAGGAGGGACTGATGGAAAACTGGGTGAATACGGAGAGTGGCTGGGAGTTGTAACCGAAAAGCAACGGGGTTGATTTGGTCCGTGATTAAATAAGGTCCTATAAACCGAGGGTTCAACTTGCAGGACTGGCCAGGTCGGCGGAGATAACGGGTGGAAAGCCAGACCTGGTCCCCTGGTTTCAGAGGTGGCCCTTCTTGCCGTTTTCTGTCGGCCGCTGTCTTATAGGCATCTTTAGCTTGCTGAAGCTGCTCTCGGAGTAGGTCTTGGAGAGCCTGCAACTCGTGTACGTGAGCATCAGCAGCAGGAACTACGGTTGATGGCAGGACAGCTGGGAAAAAACGAGGGTGGTACCCATAGGTGGCTGCAAATGGGGTCTGTTTTATGGATGAGTGTATGGCGTTATTGTAGGCGAATTCAGCCAGGGGTAGCAGGGTAGCCCAATCATCTTGCTGATAGCAGGTATAGCAACGGAGATATTGCTCAAGAGTGGCGTTAGTACGCTCAGTCTGTCCATCTGTTTGGGGATGATACGCCGACGACAAGTGCACTTGGGTACCCAAACTGGTGTGTAAGGCTTGCCAGAACCGGGAGGTGAATTGGGAACCACGATCGGAATAAGTGTGTCGGGAGCCCGTGTAGACGGAAAACATGGTGAAGATGGAGCTGGGCTATTTCAGGAGCTGTGGGAGGTTTGGAACATGGGACAAAATGGGCCATCTCGGTGAACAGGTCCACTATTACCAGAACACAGGTATACCCTTGTGATCGTGGGAGATCCGTGATGAAATCTAGAGATACTGTGTCCCAAGGGCCGGCTGGTACGGGTAATGGTTGTAGCAGCCCTGGAGGTTTGGCTGGTACGTCCTTGGCTCGGCAACAAACCTCGCAGGAATCAACGTAACGGGAGACGTCAGCACGAACCCGGGGCCACCAGAATTCCCGTGTGAGTAAGTGCAGAGTTTTGTACCGACCAAAGTGTCCTGCAGGAGGGGAATCATGGGTCAGATAGAGCACGTTGGTTCAGAGGGGCCCTGGAGGAACATACAGGCGTCCACGGTGTAATAGGAGACCCTGGTGGTTAGTAAAGTCTCCGGCAGGGCCCTTTTGGAGTTCCTGCAAGCGTTGCTTGGCCCAGGGATCTTGAGCTTGGGTGGTCCGAATTTCTTCAGCCAGGGACAAGCGAGTTGTAGTGGCTGTGAAAACTGAAGGGGATAGGATAGGTGTAGTTGGAGACTCTTCAGAGGTTGGAACAGCGTATTCCGGTTTGCGGGACAAGGCATCGGCTTTCCGATTCTGAGTATGCGGGATGTAGGTAATGCGGAAGTCAAACCGGGAGAAGAAGAGACACCACCGGATCTGGCATTGATTAAGGTCTCGGGCTGTCTGCAAGTGTTCCAGATTCCGGTGGTCTGTCAAAACTTGGACAGGGTGATGGGCCCCTTCAAGGTAATGCCTCCAGACCGCGAAAGCGGTTTTGATGGCCAAGAGTTCCCGCTCCCAGATGGTGTAGTTGCGTTCTGGGGGTGTGAACTGCCGGGAGTAGAAAGCACAGGGCTGCAGTGGCTGTGAGGGGTCCTCCCGCTGGGACAGCACTGCACCCAGAGTGACACTGGAGGCATCCGTCTCCACAGCAAATGGTAGTCGGGGGTCCGGATAGCGCAGAATTGGCTTGGTGGTAAAGCGGGTTTTTAGTGTGGTGAAAGCATGGTCTGCCTCTGGAGTCCAAAGAAACGGCTCTTTGGGCCGGAGGAGGTGGGTCAGCGGCATGGTTATGTCTGCATAGGCTGATATGAACTGGCGGTAATAGTTCGCGAAGCCGAGAAACCGCTGCACAATCTTACGGTTCCGGGGCTTCTGCCAGGTCAGAACCGGCTCGATTTTCTTTGGGTCCATCTGGATCCCTTGGGGAGATACAATGTGACCTAGGAACTCGACTTCCTGCAAGTTGAAGTCACACTTCTCCAGCTTGGCATAGAGTCGGTGGTCTCGTAATCGTTGTAAGACCTGACGAACGTGTTCCGTGTGCCGAGCGGGGTCTTGGGAGTAAATCAAAATGTCATCCAGATAGATGATCACAAAGCGATCAAGCAGGTCCCGAAAGATGATGTTCATGAACCGCTGGAACACAGCCGGAGCGTTGGTTAGACCAAAAGGCATGACCAGGTATTCATGCTGGCCATAACGAGTTCCGAAAGCCGTCTTCCACTCGTCGCCAGCACTGATTCGTACCAAATTATAGGCGCCACGGAGGTCCAACTTGGTATAAATACGTGCCCCCTTAAGGCGATCCAGGAGCTCGCCGATCAACGGCAGGGGGTAACGGTCCCGAATGGTTATTTTATTCAAGGCCCGGTAATCATTGCAGGGGCGGAGCTCTCCGCCCTTCTTCTTAACAAAGATAACGGGTGCAGACAGGGGTGACGTGGACGGCCGGATGAATCCCTGTTCCAGGTTTTTATCAAGAAAGGCCCGCAAGGCCGCGAGTTCTGGTTCAGACATAGGGTAGATCCGCGCCACAGGAAGGGGTGCCCCAGGCACCAAATTGATAGCACAATCATAGGGTCGGTGCGGGGGTAGCTGGTCAGCCCCCTTCTCCTCAAAGACATCAGCAAAGTCCTTGTATTCCAAGGGTATCATGGGACTATCTGTTGACCCTGCTGCAGCCAAGGTAGCCGGTGGACCCAGATGCGGACACGGGTCCCTAAAACGTAACTCCCCTTGTGCCCAGTCCATTAGGGGGTTATGTGTTCGGAGCCAGGAAAGTCCCAGAATGAGCGGGAAACGGGGCATGCATGCAACGTTGAATTGTAGTTGCTCCTGATGGTGTTGGACCTGGAGAATGATCGGATGGGTTTCCTGGGTCACTGGGCTGGAGCGGAGGAGACGCCCGTCTATGGACTCAACTAGGGTCGGGGTCTCTTTATCCTGTACGGGGATCCGGTGCTGTTTCACAAAGGCCGTGTCAATGAAACAGCGGTCGGCTCCAGAATCGACCATGGCGTAAATAAACAGCCAGCGTCCATCCGGCAAGCAAAGTTTTACTGGTACGAGGAATGGACCCGGGATGTTAACATAGGGTTCAGGGGACCCAGCTAAGTGCCCCACATCTGGGGGTCCACTCAGACATGGGGCAAATCTTTTACTGACGGTGGTAGCGCGGAGCCGGGGTTACGCCGCTTAACCAAGCAGCCGGAAGCGAAGTGTCCTGCTCCCCCACAGTACAGGCAGAGATTCTGGGAGCGGCGTCGTGTTTTTTTCCTCAGGGGTGAGGCGTGGCCGAGCAGCCCCCAACTGCATGGGCTCAGAATCCTCTTGTCTAGTGTTGGTGGGCGTCGGGGGTGGCTGCGAGGGACGGAAACCGCCCTGTGCTAGGCGTTGGCTCTCCAGGCGACCATCAATGCGAAGGCATAGAGTGATTAGTTCTTGCAGCATATTGGGTTGATCTACACGTGCCAGCTCATCTAGGATCCCATCAGCCAACCCCTTCATATATTGGTCCATGAGAGCTGCCTCATTCCAGAGCAAGTCTTGAGCCAAGAGTCTGAACTCAGTGGAATACTGAGAAACTGAACCCTTACCCTGTTTCAGGGTCCGAATTTTCCTATTGGCAGTAGCAGCTTGCAAGGGATTAGCAAAAGCTGCTGAAATATGGTCCAAAAAACCCTGGTAATTGGTTAACAGGGGTGAAGGAGCAAGGAGTAGAGGAGTAGCCCATTTAGCTGCCTGTCCCTTGAGAAGGCTGACTATGAAGCATACCTTGGTTTTGTCCGTGGGAAAGTCTCTGGCACGCAGCTCAATATACAGTTTACACTGTGCCAGGAATGCTGGAAACTCCTCCACCTTTTCTCCAAACTTTTTTGGAGGAAGCACAGGACACTTGACCTGGGTGGCAGTGTCAGCCTGAGATTGCAGTTGTTGCTGCTGAAGCTGTGCCACCATTTGTGTAAGTAACTGCACCTGAGTGAGCACAGCATTCAGCTGACCAGAGCCTTCGCTTGCCTCCATCTTGTGGAGAGAGTGTGGGGGTGGAAGCAATCTGTCACGTTCCCAGGGGTTTCAGCAGCAAAGTCCGATAAGCCAGTCCAATATCAGAAGTTCAGAGGATGCAGAGCCGATACCAAAATGCCAAAGCCAAATCACAAACCGTAATCCGAGGTCAGGGTCCAAAGCCAAATCACACAACATAGTCCGGGGTCAGAGTCCAAAGCCAAGGGTCCAGAGAACAAGGTTCAAGGTAGTCAGGAGCATGGATGCGAGCCAGAGTATTGACTTGTTGCTTCCACGAGCTTCCCAGCCGTCTGGGAGCTGATTATATAGCAAAACAGTCATTGAACTCCTGGAAGCCTTTCATCCTGTTAAAGCTCTGGACTTGCTGACCTGATGTTTCTGCGGGCAGCATTCAGGCGATCCTCTGACCTTTGCGTCATAAGTCTTTGCCGAAGTCTAGCCCTCACCCTGGCTACTGGGGGAGGAGAATCTGGTGGCGATTCAGCTGTCTGTGTTTCTAATCACTCAGCATTCTCCTCAGCTGTAGTTAACCCCTCAGGTTCCGGATCTTTGGCTGAACTCATGACACTTTGCTAGTTGTTTTGTTCTCTCTGTCATTGGACTCACCTTTCACCTCTGTTTTCATTCGCTGCCACTGTAACTTGTATATAGTCCTTTTCCTTTGTCAAATATGTTGCCCTCAAAATCATAGTTATCTGTTTTTATCCACTGAAGGAATCTTTCACGTATTCAGCATTAACTCAAGTGACTAAAAGCAAATGGTGCCATTTACCACCTGACTTGCCCTGGCCAAAGTCAAAGCGCCTGGTATAAAAGACTGGCTGTGCCATTCTGAGGTAGAAGATCCAACAAACACACCTCTGGGAGAGTGAAAATACAGCATGAAATAGTCTGTCATCCTTCCGTGAGGTTCCAACTGTGTCATTCTGCTAATAGTAAGGCTGCTGCAGCCCTGTGGATTTAGGAAATTTTAAAAGGACAAGTTGGTGCTATAACAAACGACCAAGATCAAATGATTAAAGACCATCCCAGTGAATAGCTACTACTTGTTCAGGACGACCTTGTGCTTATGCCAATGTGTGGAAAGACATGGTCATTTTATGGGATTTAAGAAACCATTGTCAAAATATTAAATTGGTTTTTAAAGAGTGTGTGAACAAAACTAGCAACTGAGTTACGTACTTTTGCATTGCAGAATGAAGAGCTACCCCTTGCCAATAAGATAACTCTTATTAAAATGAGAATATTTTATGTCAATGGTTCTAGGAGAGGATTCCTGGAGACACATGGACTGTCCTGCTTTTTTCAGCCAGTTGGTAAGGCTGCCTGAGACTTGTGAGTTTCGTGGGGAGGAAGAGGAATTAGTCCTTCAGAAGGTGATAGAATAAAAAGCATACTAATGGTCACTCAATGACTGACTTGACTACTAGTTGTAAAAGAGGATCTTGTGCTCTCAGGATGTCTGGCATTTGGGTTGATCTTTCCTTCTACAGATGTAGTCTGTACTACCGTGTTTCCCCTAAAATAAGACAGGGTCTTATATTAATTTTTGCTTCAAAAATGTATTAGGGCTTATTTTCAGGGGATGTTTTATTTTTTTTTCATGTACAACAATCTACATTTATTTAAATACAGTCATGTCATCTTCTGGTTGCTGCACAATGGAGGAGGGTGGGGTTTCACTTAACTGGGGCTTATTTTTGGGGTAGGGCTTATATTACGAGCATCCTGAAAAATCAGACTAGGGCTTATTTTCGGGTTAGGTCTTATTTTCAGGGAAACAATACATTTGGTTTATGGCCAGTTTTGCCCAATCTGACAATTATGACATCATTTTTTTCTTTTCTGATTAGGTATAGTCATCTAGTGAAAAAATCTCACAGGCACAATGAGAGCTTGGGAGAGTTACTTTTTAAAACTACAATTCCCAGAATTCCGCTGTCTGTGTGCTCACTTGCCATGCTGGCCTGGAGCGTTTGGGAGCTGTAATCCAAAAGAAGTAACTTCTGCAAGTGGTGGCAGGATATTATTTTTGAAGGGCACCACAATATAAAAATGGCCACCACTTCCTTGACATGATACATAAAAAAATCACCAGGAGAATCTCATCTACAAATCATTCAGAAACATTTTCCCTCATTGTAGAGGTTAATGTGGCTCTCCAAGAACCTTTTTCATTACCTGTCCTGGAGATCCATCTTGACACAGTTGAGACCCAACCTGACTGTTAAATGTCTCTCAGTTTGCCAAGATACAGAACCTTTCTGGATTATGACCTCATGCTGACATGAGAGAGTGGGGCTTTCATCATGCCTAGGCTCTGGCCAGGCCAGTCGTAGCTGCCAATCAACTGACAGATATCAATGTCAGAATCTGACAAGGATACCTGACTCCCCCAGGGATGGAAATAGGGAACCATCAACTTCAGTCAGCAGCAGATTGGACCTTTTGACTCACAACAGGCCTGAAGAAGAGTTTAGTGTGACCTGAAAGTCTGCTTCCAGTATAAAACCAAACAAATACTAAACACTGTGGTCACCAGTTGTTTTTAGTGCAAATATTTTTGTATTTTTGCAAAGAAGATCGACAACTGTAATATTGCTTGTACTCCACATAAATAACTGAACTGGCATTCTGAGGTGCAAGATTTCTTTTCACCCCTTCTAACTCATACAAGTCTTTCATTTTCATATAACATCCCTATTCCCACAACCCTATTCTTTGTAACAACCACTTATAATTTAGTGACACCAGGCAATGGGTAAATTTGAGGAAAGGCCTGAAAGACATCTCATGGGTTATTGCTTATTGTACCCTAGGGCTTTGAATTTACTTGTGAAGGTAGTGCTCATTAACAATATATGTTACCTCAGGGACTGATTGTTATTTTTTCAAGAGAATCTTGTGCTCTTTTGACATCTGGCATTGTATTGGTCTTGCTTGCTATAGTAAAATACATAACATTACAATGACAGATTTTGCCCAGACTAATTTATCAAAGATGGTTCCATTACCCCCTACAGCCATCTAGTTAGAAAATCTCAAATGCCAAAGCAGAGCTTGGAAAAATTACTGTTTCACTATTGATCCCAGAATTTCCCAGTCTGCACAGTCACTGGCCCCAAAAAATAACTTCTGCAAACCCTGGCAGAAAGTTATCTCTAAAGGGTGCCCCAGTGTAGGAAAAGCTGCCATTTTCTTGACAAGATGCACAGAAAGCCACCAGGATAATCTCATCTATAAACCCTTTAGAAACATTTCCTTCCATGGTGAAAGTTAAAATATAGCCCTCCAAGAACCCTTTTTGTTACCTGTGCTAGAGATCCATTTTAACACTGTTAACAGTCGGTTAACTGTCTCTTGGTTTGCCAAAATATATACTAGTATGGACTGTGACATCACACTGACATCACCATGTTGTGTTTCTGTTATGCTTCGGCTCTGTCCAGGCCAACTGTAGCAGCAAATAAACCTCTGGAAATCAGGAACCATCAGCCTGATTCTCCAGCAGATTGGACCTCTGATCTCACAACAGGCCTGAAGAAGAATTATTGTGACCCGAAAGCCTACTTTCACTATTAAAAAAAACACACATGCAATGGAACACCCAAGTCTCCGAACCCTTTTTTCTGTAATGATAATTTTTTAAATTTAGTAACCGTTCCTTAGCACTGCATGAGTAATTTTCAGAAGTAGCCCCAAAGACACTTGCTGGGCAGTTCTTGTATGGAAGGGCCCTGAAGGCTCTTTAAAGTAAAGTTAGCCTTTAAACTACTGCCTGTGTTTGAACTTTGTGAGATTTAATCTTTCAGATTAAATTGTGGAATTTCAAATGACATCTGGTAAGGAACTGTCTTTGACAAATGCTCTCGTGAAATGACGGAGGGCTCTTCTTGACCAGGAATACTGATCCTTTTTGTTATTATGTGGTTGGGGCATCTAGCCATAAACCAAGCATTGTGAGGTGGGTAGCTAGACAAGAGTAAGGTAGCCACATTGCAGTTCTCTAAATCTGGGCAGTCTAATTTGCATATCAGGTAAATTGGATGATATTCATGGCACATTATACAAATTAAGCACATTAAGCATTAATTGTTGCATTTTTTAAATAATTAGTGGTTTTGTGCCTTGTAGAGTCATCACTCATTCGAGAGAGGTAGTGTAGTGTAACGGTTAGAGCACTAGACCTGAAACAAGTAGACCCAATTTCAGATTCTGACTTAGGCACAAAGGTTGCTTATCTACTTAATCAGCCAAACCTACCTTACAGTTTGTACATCTTATCTGCCTGTTTTCAGGATCATGAAGGTATCTCTCCACATGGCTGGTGCTTATAAAGAAATGAAATTCTGTCACACAACGTAGCTTGTGGTGATTTCCTCATGAAATTGCTCTTAACTTTTTAGCACAAGTGCTTATTGGTGGTGAAAAAAAATGATAACCTACAGTCCCGTGAGAAAACCGGAGGTATTATCCACAAACGATACACTCCTTGCCACAGGATGTGGTGATGGCATCTGGCCTAGATGCCTTTAAAAGGGGATTGGACAGATTCCTAGAGGAAAAGTCCACCGCAGGTTACAAGCCATGATGGGGATGTATAATCTCCAGGCTTAAATGAAAGGTACTTCAAAATGCCAGATGCAGGGGAGGGGGTATCAGGAGACAGGTATTTAGTTGTCTCATGTGCTCCCAGAGGCATCTGGTGGGGCCACTGTGAGATACAGGAAGCTGGACTAGATGGGCCCTTGACCAGATCCAGCAGGGCTCTTCTTAGGTTCTTAACTTATGTTCTTATGTTCTTTTTATTTCTGTTTTCAAGCACTACATGAAAGATTACAGTGAAGAGGTTCTTGCATCTAAAGACTTATGGGAAAATTACAAATGTTGCCAGCACACAGGCAAGGCTGTTGAATTATTTGTTATCTCTTAGCCACAAGCCAGTAAGCATTCAGGTGGCATTTGTGCAATACAGTAGTTGTAAGAATAATGGGTATGCTACCGGGAGGAGGGATCACATTTCCCACAAAGAATATGTTCTTGGAAATACAGCAGCCCCAAGATTGAAAGAAGACACTTGCATCCTCTTCAACAAGTCAGCAAAAACTACATTAGAAAAGCCTTTGAAAAAATTATTGTTTGTATACAGTTTTTAAAAAGAAAGAATTGGTTATGATGGTTTCGTGTTGATATTCTCATTCCAGTAGAACCACAGGACAATTAATAAATATATCCGTTGATTTGGGGCACCTAACATCCAGTCTACCCTACAAATTGAGGGTCATAGGGTACACTGAGATAGGTGTGAAGTTGCCTGTTCTTGCAACACTTGCAAAGGACTTTGTCAGTGAAATCTCCCCCACATTTTCTAAAGGTTCAGTTTGGTTCTGCCAACTCCACTCCATAGTCTATTAAGTGACTTCCAAGTAACCCAGTTCTCTCTGTGGCCAGGGGCTAGACTCTCCTGGGGCTACATCCATTTTAACAAATGAGTAGTTATTTCTTTCCACATTATACTCCTGGCATTCTCTGCTGTTTCTTCAAGATTCATAGGTATTCTGAAATTTCCCCCCCCCCCCTTGATTTTAATCTAAGAGGGATATAGCTTTTGTCGCGTTCCCCCAGTGTCCCCTGTTTGTTTTCCCTCAACCACAGGTCCACCTTCGGACACGATGTACTATTTTCTCCCTTTACACGCTGCCACCGGTGGACCGTTATCCACTCTGTACCAAATAAGTTTCTTAGACTCGGGCTGCCAAATATAACAGGTTTATTTATTGTTTGATTAGTAAATCACAGAAGTAAAGTCATAGATGTTCTTTTATTGTTCACTCATTAAACTTGGATAGGATTACACGTTTGCTTGTTTGTATTCATTCACATCCACCCCTGTAACAATATCTAAGGACTGTCTATCTATTTTATATTACTTTTATCTCTTATCTATTCTCTAACACACACCAACTTTCCAATCTCTGTCTTAACACTTCAAAACCCTTCTCCCTAACTGTCTCTAACTGTATTAACCCCTTTTCAAAACTCTCACTAACTTCCCTCAGTCTCTCTAACTGTTCTCTTGACTCCGCCCCTCCTGTCCTTCCATAGGCTCCTGCCCTAGAGCTCCATATGACGGACAGGCGTGACTTGGGCATTCCGCCACAGCTTGCGTGCATGCGTGGATGGCGTGGGGCGTGCTCGCGGGGGGTGGGGTGCGCTCATGCGCAGGGTGCACCTATGGGGCAGGGCATGCTCACGCGCATGCATGGATGGTGCGGGGTGCACTTGTGGGGGTGGGAGGCACTCACATGCATACACGGATGGTGCAGGGGCAGGGTGTGCTTGCACGCATGTGCGGATAGCGCAGGGTGTACTCGCGGAGGGTGGAGCATGCTCGTGGGGGCAGGGCACCCGTGCGTGCGGGTCGGCAGGCCATGCGTGCATTGGTGTGTGTATGTGGGGGGGGGGGTGTGTCTCCGCGGCCCAGTCCTTCCAAGGCCATGGACTGGCACTGGGCTGCGGACCGGGGGTTGGGGACCCCTGTTTTAAAGAATATTGTCCCTTGCTTTTTGCTTTCTATTTTGGCACTGGTTCTTTTAGTTCAGTATACAATCCAAAATAACAGCTAGGTACACTATTTGGGGGCAAACCAATGATCTAATTGGGCACTCTTCCAGGTAACCTGAGGTTTTTGAGATGCCTGCTTGTTTCTCAGATGGGAAGAACAGATTTGGAGTGAGATGTAAATATGTGAGGAAATAAATAAAAGAAGTATGGGATGACTAGTTAGACATGGCACTCATCACTTAGTGGCAGAATCTGTTTCTTTCATGTGGAATGCTTTGTAAATGATGCTTTGTAACCTACATCAGATAGGAACAAAAACTTTATACCCTTAGCCAGGAATTCCCATTCCCCATAGAAAATAGCACGTGACCTGTGTAAAGTTGAAAGAAACCCTTGCCCACAAAGGCAGCATAGAAGCTTTTCAAAACTATATATAGTCTCTCGGGGGGGGGGGCAGAGGTTTGGACAATAAAAGTTTGGTTTCTAGATCCAAATTGTATTACTGAGGCAGTAAGGAGCCTGAGACTCAGCTTTCCTCCTGTATATTCTTTGATAAATCATCACTTACATGAACCAATTCCCACGTGTAGGTCGGCAGCTGGAGTACTCTGTGTTGCTTGGCTATGCATCTGTAGGAAAAAAAACATTTCAGAGAGAAAAAATATCACTAAGGCCAATTCCAGATGGGCTTGTTTTATTCAGCCACCCTGCTTCTTCCAAACAATTATTTGGAGGGGGAACCAGATGTCCTCTTCTTCCATGTGTAACCCTCCTAATTTCCCCACCATTTTGTCTTTCTTAAAAAGAAAAAATGGAACAATAGTCCAATGTCTTGTGACTAGTAGCAGTTAGAAACCTTTCATCTAGATGTATTTAGGCGAGTTTTAAATATTCAGACAAACCAAAGGCAGAAAGTATGTACAGTCATGTGAAAAAGAAATGTACATATCAGCAACAATTGTAGAGTAGCCATTGTTGCTGCCCATTAATCTAGGAAGGGTTATAAGGCCATTTCCAAACAATATAAAGTCCATAAAACATTCAAGAAACTTGGCAATCTTCTCTGGAGTGGACGTCCAAGCAAATTCACCCCAAGGTCACACTGCAATGCTCAGAGAAATTAGCAAAAGTCCAAGAGTTACATCACTATTCTGCCACTGCCGCGAGCTCCGCGGTGACTTCCTATCTCTCTGTTGCTCACAATAGATTAGCCAGTCCTGGCAGAAGGCGGGATGACGAGCAATGGAGAGATAGAAAGGCACCACGGAGCTCGTGGCAGCGGCAGAATCTTGAATGGTTGAATGGTTGGTCTGGCCCCAGGGGCCCCGACCCTTGTTATCTGCACCTGTGGGGGGAAATTCGTATTCGTATACCCCCATCTCTAGTTGAAATCATCATCATCATCATCACATCATCAGAGCTACAAAAAACGGCAATATTAGGAACAGCATACATACTGCACTGATATTTCACAGATACTTAGGTTTTCGGTTAAAACTTGTATTTGTTATATAATACCAGTCAATGTTTTTATAATTTTGACTGTGCCTGGTGTTTTTTAATAATAATAATAATAGTAGTAGTAGTAGTAGTAGTAGTAGTAGTAGTAGTAGTTGTTGTTGTTGTTGTTATTTATTATTTTCCAGGGTAGGTGGGGCTCGTTAGCCTTGGAAGGCAGCCCATCTAGGAGAAGGAAAACTCCGATTTCAAACCTCCACTGCCTTGTGGCTATATCCATCGATGGAAAAGGCTTCAGAAGTAAACCTCGAGGCAAAATCCGGAGCCGGAGTCCCGGAGGCAGTTCGTGACTGTGTACAGTCATGCTCTGGCAACTCCTGTGACGTCGCTGGAACCAGTTGCATTGGCTCTTGCCTTTCCATTGGACTATTTCAGTGATTTGGAGAGGGGGAATTTGCTGCTTGGGTAACAGCCTATCCTCCATATTATTTTACCCAGACTTCGTGCTCTGGAGAGGACACTCCAGCTTCGCATAAAACGTTGAAATAACATGGGAAGTAGCAGTTACCAGTTATAAGTCTCTGCTTGATTGGCGTAGAGCGTGACGCCAGCGGCTACTTCCGACAGTGGGAGAGGTCATTGCACCTCACTAGGTAGCTACTGCCTGCCTTAAGCTGGGCAGTCCCCAGCCAGTAAGGTGCTGCCTCACCACGGTCTGTTAACCCCATGGGGTGCGTGGGGTTTAGGCTGAAAGCTGACAAGCAGATCAATAACCCTGCACCATGCAACAATCATAAGAAAACTTGTGCCCTAAAGTTGGGCACCTGACCGCTGGCTTTTCTGACGACTTGCAGGAAATAGACGACGTGCGCAAGACAGCTGTCATCAATATGGAACTGAGTAGGCTGCAGATGGACATTGTTGCCCTGCAAGAGATGAGATTGCCAGACTCGGGATCTGTCAAAGAAAAAAAATTCTCATTCTTCTGGCAGGGAAAACCATTGAATGAGACCAGGGAATATGGTGTTGGCTTTGCAGTTAGAAATACTCTGCTGAGATCCATTGTTCCACCTACTGTGAGGAGTGAAAGAATCCTGTCTCTGCAGCTCCACTCATCAGCAGGACCGGTCACCCTCATTAGTGCATATGCACCAACACTGTTGTCTACAACAGAAGTCAAAGACAAATTCTACGACAATCTGGCAGCTACTATCAAAAAAATCCCTGAGAGAGCGCTGCTGTTCATTCTCGGAGACTTTAACGCTAGAGTTGGTGCTGATCACAATTCTTGGCCCACTTGTCTAGGCTGTTTTGGCATTGGAAAGATGAATGAAAATGGCCAACTCTTGCTGGGGTTTTGCTGTTACTATGGTCTTTGTGTCAGCAACACGTTTTTTAATATGAAGCTTCAACACAGAGTTTCCTGGAGACATCCAAAATCGAAGCATTGGCATCAGCTCGATTTGATCCTCACTAGATGCTCAAGCCTTCCTAGTATTACGATCACACACAGTTATCAGGGTGCTGATTGCAATACTGATCACTCCCTGGTGTGTAGTAGAGTAAAACTGCGAACAAAGAGATTGTATCACACGAAAAAGGAAGGAAAACCACGTATTGACATCATCAAGACTCGCGATCAAAGAAAAGTGGAGGAATTTGCCCAAGCGCTTGAGGAAACCCTTCCAGGCCCGGCTGATGCAAATGCACCTGAACGATGGGAACATTTCAAGAACGTTGTTTATAACACCGCCTTGTTCACAGTTGGCAAGAAGACCAAAAAGATGGCAGACTGGTTCGAAGCCCTTTCAGAGGAGCTGATGCCAGCCATCGAGGAAAAGAGGAGAGCTCTAGCAGCATACAAAGCCTGTCCTAGTGAGTACAACTTGCAGGCTCTTCGAGTTGCTCGTAGCAAAGTCCAACAGGCTGCCAGGAGATGTTTCAACGATTATTGGCTTCAGCTCTGCTCTCAGATACAGATAGCAGCGGACACAGGTAACATCAAGGGAATGTATGATGGTATCAAGCAGGCTTTAGGTCCAATACAGAAGAAATCTGCTCCCTTGAAGTCTGCTACAGGCGTGATTGTCCAGGACCGAGCACAGCAGATGGAACGCTGGGTGCAGCACTACTCTGAGCTATATTCCAGAGAGAATGCAGTAACCGAAAAGGCATTAAATAACATCGAGTGCCTGCCTGTCTTGGAAGAGTTGGACAGTGAATCAACTTTAGCAGAAATAAAAGTGGCATGGATTCCCTTGCCTCCGGCAGGGCACCTAGGAAGGATAACATCCCTGCTGAAGTGCTGTAAAGAGACCATTACCACCAAGCTGTATGAAATCTTTTGTCTTTGCTGGAGGGAAGGTGGAGTACCACAGGACATGAAGGATGCAAACATCGTCACATTGTATAAGAACAAAGGAGACAGGGGTGACTGCAATAACTACCGTGGCATCTCTCTTCTCAGCGTTGTAGGGAAGCTGCTTGCCCCTGTTGTGCTGAAGAGACTCCAGGTGCTTGCAGACAGAGTCTATCCAGAATCACAGTGTGGATTTCAAGCTAATAGATCCACCACTGACATGGTATTTTCCCTCAGACAGTTGCAGGAGAAATGTAGGGAACGACGACAGCCACTCTTTGTGGCCTTCATAGATCTTACAAAGGCCTTTGATTGGTTAGCAGGGATGGCCTTTTTAAAATACTTCCCAAGATTGGATGTCCACCTCGACTCCTTAACATCATCAGGTCCTTTCATGAGGAAATGAAGGGCACTGTAGTTTTTGATGACTCAACATCAGATCCCTTTGACATCCGAAGCGGAGTGAAACAGGGCTGTGTCCTCGCGCCGACCCTGTTTGGGATTTTTTTGCTGTCATGCTGAAGCACGCCTTTGGAACTGCAACAGAAGGTGTCTATCTCCAGACTAGATCAGATGGAAAGCTCTTTAATCTCTCTAGATTGAGAGCGAAGACCAAAGTCCAACTGAAATGCATGCAGGACTTATTCTTCGCCGGTGACGCAGCTGTTGTTGCCCATTCTGCTGAAGACCTCCAACAATTTATGAATCGTTTTAGTAAGGCCTGCCAAGACTTTGGATTAACAATCAGCCTGAAGAAAACACAAGTCATGGGCCAGGGCGTGGACTCACCTCCCTCTATTACCATCTCCACACAAGAATTGGAGGTTGTTCATGACTTTGTGTACCTTGGCTCAACAATCTCTGACACTCTCTCCTAGATGTCGAGCTGGATAAACGCATTGGCAAAGCAGCTACCATGTTCTCTAGACTCACAAAGAGAGTATGGCTTAATAAGAAGCTGATGGCATATACCAAGATCCAGGTCTATAGAGCCTGTGTCCTGAGCATACTCCTGTACTGCAGTGAGTTCTGGACCCTTTGTGCGTGGCAGGAGAGGAAGCTGAACACATTCCATATGCGTTGTCTCCGACGCATTTTTGGTATCACCTGGCAGGACAAAGTTCCAAACAGAGTAGTCCTAGAACGAGCTGGAATTTTTAGCATGTATACATTACTGAAACAGCGATGTCTACGTTGGCTTGGGCATGTCGTGAGAATGGCTGACGGTCGGATTCCAAAAGATCTCCTGTATGGAGAATTAGTGCAGGGAAAGCACCCCAGAGGGAGACCACAGCTGCGATACAAGGATATCTGTAAGTGGGATCTGAAGGCCTTAGGAATGGACCTCAACAGATGAGAAACTTTTACATCTGAGTGATCAGCCTGGAGGCAGGCGGTGCAGCATGGCCTCTCCCAATTTGAAGAGACACTTGTCCAGCAGGCCGAGGCAAAGAGGGAGTCCCAGAACCAGCATAATCAGGGAGCTGGACAGGGGACAGATTGTGTTTGTCTTCAGTGTCACTCTCGAATTGACCTCAGCCACACTAGACGTTGTTCAAAGACCTTTATTCAGATAGTATTACCATAGTCTCTCGAGACTGAAGGATGCCTACAATGTTATTATTTAGATAAAATCACATAATATTAGAGACATTGGTCAAGACATGTCACCATCAATGCACCGTCTGGCTCTTTTACAACATTAAAGTGAAAAAGAAGTTCTAAGTTAGCCAACAGCATTGAAGGACAGAAAAGTTTCCAAAACATCACAGCAATCACATGATATAAGATGAAATTAAGAGACACATATAACTGTCAATATGCCACCCCAATTCTCATAGAAAGTAAATTAAACAAGAAATCTCTAAGAAGGGCAGGGGCACTCGAAGACCCAGTGTGGTCAGGAGACTGTGGCAAGCTATTGCGGCAGCGCAGTATTTGGCCACTTTACTAGAAAGAAACCTTATTGGAGAGCAGCAAAAGAATATAAAATTCATTGCATCTCCCCGGAAATTTTTGAAAAATAGGGGAGAGAAGATCCTTGCGGAGATCTCGATACAAATGACAGTAGAAGAGAACATGCCGCACTGTTTCGACTTCACCACCATTGCAAGGACATAAACAATCAGGATAGAGTATGCCCTGAAATCTCCCTTCCAAGAGATTAGAACGAAGGGACACATTAAATCTGGCTAAGGTAAAAGCTCTTCTAGATATAGGTGGTGTTATACTGGTCATATAGGTGTGAAGTATAAAGGTGTTGTTTTTTACAATAGACCTGGAAGATCATGTCTGGACCAGGGTCTTATTTTTCATCATCTAGCTCAAAAATATTCCTCACCCAAAGGTGGCTCCCTGTTTTCAGCTTTCATCGATTTCAAGTCTGCAACCTCATCCTGAGAGACAAGCTCTGGGCCAAATTTCAGGCCACTAACATTGATAGGTGACTCCTTTTGCTAATGCGGCGTTTGTATGAAAATATTCACCTCTGGGTCCTATGCAATCAAGCCAGTGTCCTGTCCAAATTAATTCCATCGTTCAATGGAGTGAAACAGGGCTGCGTTTTAGCTCCTACATTGTTTAATTTTTACATCAATGGTATAGTCAAAAATCTAACAAATCCTGATTTTCACCCTCCTAGATTGTCTACCCACTCTCTTTCAATTCTTTTATATGCTGGCTATGTAGTATTGTTGTCTTTAACTTGTGTTGGCTTAATACAACTTTTAAGGGCTCTCTCTTCTTATTGTAACAAAGAGCAGCTAACTGTTAACTACTCAAAAAGTAAGGTGTTGGTTGTTAGTAGAAGGAGAATCAAGCACAAATGGTCCATCAATGGGAATCCCATAGAACAGGTGTCAAGTTACAAATATTTAGGTACAGTCTTTTATTCCTCTGGATCCTGGCTCTCCCACATAAAGCATGTAGCAATGAATGCACAGAAAAGTGCTACTGCACTAATTATATATTTTTATAATAAAAGAGGGCAAGATGTTCCATCAGTGATCCAAGTGTTTAAGGCTAAAGCAATTTCACAAATGCTCTATTGTTCCCAATTATACTGGCAGTGCCTCCTTGTGTCCCTAACACAGCTCTATATCTAGAGGCAGGTTTAGTCTCCATCAGAGTGTGTGCCAAGGTTTACATGTTCAACCACTGGCTAAAGCTTCCCACAAAGGTTTGGCACCATTGACTCTTTCTGACACCTTCCAATTGGAATGGAAGTGTCACCTGACAAATGAAGCTCTGAAAATTGGTCTTTCCCCAAATACTCTTATAGCGATGGGTTATGCCAATGCCAAATCAGCTGTCAAGCAAAGGATCTGGGACATAGAACTTCAAGAACATTTAGGTTTGCAGGACAAATCCAGTCTTGTAAAAATCAACATCTAAGGTTGTATTTATCTCATTTTCAGACCTGCTAAGGACCAGATGATTTTTATTGTGTCCTGATATGTAAAACCATAGATTTCAAAGAGGATGTGCTTTCTTTTTCACATGACTATATGTAGGTGTACATGTAGATACACCTAAGGTTTTTGTAGCATTTTTATCCCACCTTGTGGCCTGTGAGGTTGCTCACAAGATTAAACAGTAAAATTACAATATCTAACCCAATTCTGGTTCAAATGACAACATTCTTAAAAACATACTGCCATCAAATCAATGGAATGTTTTTTGTTTTGTTTTGTTTTTTTAAAAGCATAGATATCAAACAAGGAGACAGGAGAATTTTTTATGGCCATGGGAGGTACCTTTGGGATGGTAGCATTAAGAACTATAATTTTTAAAAGAAGTGTTTTCAAATTCTGTCCAAAAGTTAACAATGCATGGTTTAGCATCCTACAACAAACTCCTGACTGCTCTAGCAGAACCCCTTTGGGTCAAACATTTTTCTGTTTATGGCCAGGTCAGGAATTGGAAAGAACTGGATTTGATCCTAGATGAGCCAGCTGACCCTGCATGTACAGCTGATATCAGGTAGGGTGAAGAAGGGAATGTCATCTTGCCCATCAGGTTTCTGGGTACAGCAGCAGGCAAGATCTGCTGGGCGGACAAGTGGAATCATAGTGATATAACATTATGCCATTCCTTTGTTGAGACATCATGTCTGGCAGGAGGCAATGGAAGACCTAGACTGTTTTTCTGGGTATAATGACAGGTTGTGGGCAATTTGGATGTGAAAGAACAAACTGAGGCTCATCCCCAACAATGCAGACAGCAATTACAAACTGTTCTTGGTGGGGTGGCAAACCTTCTGAACAGTTAGGTTAGCAACTTGTGGGTGTTTTTGGACCCAGAATTGTTCCTAGAAGACTGCTGGACTGCAGTGGACAGGAAAGCTTTTGCTCAGTTTTGGCTGGTGTGCCAGCTGTGCCATTTCCAAAGCAAATTTGACCACAGTGATCCATATCTTAACTCATTAGATTGTTGTAACAATATAATAATTTCAAGAGTGGCTGTTTTTGGAAGGGACTGTGAGTGCAAAATGCAGCAGAAGATACCTAGTGTGTGCTTTAGAATCTATGCAGCACCACTCTTGATCCAGCTGCTTTGGGTGGCACCTAGTTTCCTTCTGAGTTCATTGTAAGGTGTTGGCTTTGACAAGCAAAGCCTCAATGGCTTGGGGCACACACATCTAAAAGACCACCTCCTCCTGTATGAGCCTGTAAAAAATTTGAAATCTCCTGTAGAGGCCCTGTTGTGTGTTCCATGGCTAGGCTGGTGAGTACATAAGACAGGATTTTTTTTTTCTGTAGCAGCACCTCCTTTGTGTGACCTCCCAAGGTAGGTCAGACCAGTTCATCCTGTTCAGCAGGCTGCCAAAACTATAGTAATTTATATGGTTTTTGGTCTTTAAAAGTAATTTTAAACTGTCTTTGAAAGTTTTTATTTGATTTGATTTTAAAGAACACTGGCTTTTAAAATTAGTTTTTAAACTTTTGTTCTAACCATTAGTTTGAGGTCCTCATGGGCAGAAAAATGATAAATAAATGCTTCTAGGGAATAATTAATGTGTACAAAAATGACAGTGTCTTTATGTCCTACGTAGAAGAGAGTGCAATTGCTTGTTCACTCTAGGAGACCACAGACACTCAATCATCTCAGGGGATGTGTCCCTTTTCAGAGCAGGCAGCTCACATACATCCTAACTGGACACCAAGAAGTCTTACTTTCTCATCTAGTCTTAGTCTCAACCAGAGTAGACCCTTTGAAATTAATGAAACATTCATTTTGAATTACTAACACAAGTCTCATTAACTTCAATGAGTCTAATCTACGTAAGATCAAAACTGGATTTAGCACTTTTGAGTCCAACTAGTGGTGCCTGGACAGTATCCCATCCAGATAACAACAAACTAGTGTTGTAGCACTTGTAAAATATTTACCTGTGATGTGGGAGATCACTTGGAGCATTTATTTTTCCCCCCAACTTAATCTTCCTGATTGCATTATGGTAAGAAGAGAGTGCAGAGGACAGCTAGGTTCACTGCCTTGAGAGCAATGGATAATAGGTGGGTTATAATTGTCAGTAATAAATATCTTGCATATCCTGAAACATGTGATTTCACTGGTGTGGGGCTCCTCCCCTCTTCAATATATATCTCAGCCATTCCACACTGTCATTGCATTCATAACTGCTATGTCCAATTCATCACCTAGTAGTCAACCTTCTGCAGATAAGCATTTCTATTTTTAGTTAGGCTGGTTCTTGGATGACAGACATGCAGACATCCTCCGGGGCCTGCTTGATAGACCTTCCTAAAGCTGTGATAACTTTTGAGACCTTAGAATCATCTCTATACCACAACAAGAAAGCAAAACAGGACTTTGTGGAGAAACAAAAATAATAATAATTCTCCTTCTCTTTCTTCCCCACCACCACCATCAGGACCAATCCTGCTGATGAACTGCTGGATAGCTCAGTGGTTTAGGTATCTGGTTGGATGTTTGATTCCACACTGTGCCCCCCTTGACAGGGCTGATCCATAAGGTTTTAAGATTATCATCACCACCACCATCATCATCTTCAGAGCACTTACTTAATGCAATCTGGTATTTAAGCACTAGCACGGTAGTCACAGGCAAGTAGGACAGGATACAGATGAGTACATGTAATGCCATCATAGGTAGTATTGTGCATACTGGTAAGTACATGAAACAACATGCAACTTTTGGAGCTGAGCATAGAAGCCCCTGACCTTCTTTTTCAAGCCCAGCACAGAAATACAGTCAACAACTATAAACAGTTCATTCCTTCTCTGCCAGCTCTGATTGGGTAATAAATATTTTTGCAGCCTAGTAAACTTCATGGGTTTTTTTTTTACAAGATTGATTA
Source organism: Intellagama lesueurii (assembly GCA_037013535.1). Classification (NCBI taxonomy): domain Eukaryota; kingdom Metazoa; phylum Chordata; class Lepidosauria; order Squamata; family Agamidae; genus Intellagama; species Intellagama lesueurii. The sequence goes on from JBAJHW010000006.1 coordinate 76,342,293, forward strand.
CAAGATTGCACAAATGAGGTCTGCACAGATTTTTAGGAAGCTGCAGATATCACCTTGTTGCCTGCAAAAAAAAAAATTAAGTGTACATACACAACGCTGGACAAACCCAACCTGTTTTAAAACATTCTGCTGACAAAGGATGTTGTTGACAAGGATGGAGCATAAAATACTTGTTATGGAATGATTATTGCCTGTTTTTGTTGATCTGAATTTTTCACAGAAAATAAGTGTTGCAGAAGTTTGAATTTCTGGTACAATTCTCTCTCTCTTGTTAATGCAGTAGAAGAACAGAGATCCACAGAACAGAAGAGCTATAAGTTCCCAGAGTCCACCCCCTTTTCATTAACTGGCACTTAAAGTCTCAATAACTCACTCTGAGACATTTGTATGAGAAAGAATAAACATGTTTCTTTACATAAGTAGTAGGAAACTTACATACAGTTGCTTGAAATTACAGACTTCTATATACTGCTTTCTTTACCATACTCATCTAACAACCAAGCGAACAGAACAACAGCAACAAACAACTGCCACAACCCAGTCAAAGAGGAGGACAGAACACTCAACAGAGAGGCAGGGCTCTCTTTTGAATTCAAAAGCTGGAATGAACAATTGGTTAGTGCTGGTGAGATAGACAATCACCCCAGCCCAGAAAAATCCCTCCCAGCCACTCAAACTACAGATAGCATCTGAGGTTGTAAATAACATTCCAACAATAGGATCAATTTCATAAGAGAAATGGCAGCAACAGGCAGTTTGAAAATAATGACAGTTAAACAGGGAGCCCTTGATAAATGTTAAGAGAGATTTTTGTGTGTGAGTTGTTTGAGCATAATTTCTAAGTATTTTCCAAAATGTAAGTGATGAATCTGGGACAACAATTCGTTTTGTATTCAGAAATGGAATTGGACAGTTAAAGAAATAGGGCAGGTGACACTTTAAAGGCTTCTGTAAATTGAAGCTGGGTTTTTTGGAGTGGGAGAAAGACTATCATGAGACTGGAATCCTACGCATCAGGGACAGGGGTGAAAAACTAGTGCCTTCCAGATTGCTTGACTACAACTTCCATAATCTCTGATGACTGGCCATTCTGGCTGGAAAGTTTCGGAGCTGTAATCCAGAACACAGGGGCAGCAACAGATTGCCTATCCCTTCCATGTACACAGTTGTCTAAGGCTCCAAATATATCCAGTTGGACATAAGGAAGGGGGTTATGGCTGAATAAACATGTATAGGATTGTGGTGTCAGGAACACAGTAAGCTATTTTAAGCCTAATCAGGCCACTTGTTCATCTCTCTCTGAATTATCCAATCTGACTTTCCACAGCTGTCTGCTCCCACCACCTGCTCCTTTTTTTCCCTGGAGATGCCAGGGACTAAATCTTGGCATTGCTGCATCCATGCAACTTTTGTGCTCTATCACTGAACTATGATCACTTGTATACTTTAGAAGAGAGCTTGGAAAAGTTATAGACTTCAGTTGAAATCCAAAAACTTTTCCCAGCTTTTCCTTCCTTCCTTCCTTCCTTCCTTCCTTCCTTCCTTCCTTCCTTCCTTCCTTCCTTCCTTCCTTCCTTCCTTCCTTCCTTCCTTCCTTCCTTCCTTCCTCCCTCCCTCCCTCCCTCTCTCTCTCTCTTTCAACAATCCCCCCAAAATTGCCTCAGCAGCCTGAAGCAATAATTGTCCTGAGTCTATACACAGCAGCTTTGTACTTGTCTCTTGATATTCTAATCTAGCAGTTTGAGACACAATGCCCTGAAACATGGCCATATGTTCATGAGGCTAATGCACAGCTTTTTCTCGACAGTGATTGACACCGGCCCTGTGTAGAAAGACACCAATTTCTGAATGAAAGCCTTTTGGGTATTTCAAGCAGTTTGATATGCAACAATGTTGAGAGTCATAGAGAAATGGACATAGACTGAATGTAAAATAGATGTTCTTGCTTTCCAGTACCGGGCAATTTGACATATGGATATTTCAGGTTACATGTGTTGAACTTTATAGCTTTTCAATCCCGCATGGAAAAACGTATTCAGGCATTCAGCTTGCACACAACAGGAGTAAAAGGCTAGTTCACACAAGCTGCCCTTTCCCAGCATTCACACTTAAGCTGCCTTCTTCCTTGTAAGGCTGGCCTGAGATATTTTACTGTGTGAAACCACAAAGAAAATGTGTTAAATAAAAGATGGTCTTTTACATAGTGTAAGAGGGGGTTCAAAACTTCCTTGAGCTGTCTGAGTGTTGTTCTGTATTCAGCACCCTAACGTTTCCCTCAGGAGCTCCACTTTGATGATATACAGCTCTCACTCAGTATGTTGACACCTCCTTTTTTCCACACTACCTCTGTTTTGACTATATAAATGTCTCAACACAACACTCAAGTTCTCTGTTAGGCTTGCTGCCAGAACTCAAGACGCCGGCTGAAATATGAGAGTACTGCTGGGTCTCTGGGTGGGAGAAGAAAGTTGAATTTAGTATGTGTGTGAAAATGGCTTTAAAACCTGAGTGCCCATCTCCTCTCCACTCCCACTGGCACCAGGGTTCACTGATTCATTGTGAAGTCATATTGTTGCTTGTTCTGAACACCTCTATGTTGTAAACAACATTTCTTTAATCAGTGGTGCAGAAAACCCACTTTGTCACAGCCACACACCATTTTGCAGTGGTCACTGAAAGGCTTGCTTCTCTGGCATCACAGGAGTCTATGTGCAAGAACTCACCCCCTGGTCTGAGATTCTGGCCATGAAATTGAAGGGAATGGGAGGCTGCTGACCTGCCAATCCTCTGCTTAGTATATTCTTATTTAACAGGATCAACAGAAGCCCCTAGTGCAGTGGTTCCCAACCTTGGGACCCCAGATGTTCTGTGACTAAAACTCCCAGAAGCCTTCACCACTTGCTGTGCTCGCCTGGATTTCTGGACATTGTAGTCCAAGAACATCTGGGGACCCAAGGCTGGGAACCACTGTTCTAGAGACTTAAGGTGGCACATAGTTTACGGTACAAAAAAGGAGAGATGGGCTGTGTGGCATAATAGCTAGACTTCTGGGTTGGGACTTGAGACATCTAATTCTAGTCCCCACTGAGCCATGAAGTTCAATGGGCAAACCTGGGCCACTCACTCTTTCTCCCTGGTCTACCTCACAGGATTGCTTTGAGGATAAAGGGAGGGGGGGATATTTGCACACACTGCTTGAGCTCAGTGGAAGAAAAGAGATATAAATGATTATGATGACTCTGGTGACAACAACACCAGTAACAAAATCAATTGTCAAAGCAGTGCATTTGTTAATATCTTGTTGATGTTCACATAACGTTTGTGTAACTTGCAGCTAATTGCAGCTAAGTGACAATGTGCCAGGCTAGTCACACACCAATTGTGCAACTGAGATGGGTCCTAATCAATTAGTCATCAATTAGTCACAATTAGACTCTGGAAGTTACACAGACTTTAAATGAACGCCAATAAAATTCTGGCCAGTGAGTTTATTGTAAGGTAGCCAATACATAGTCATACTTTACAGAGGACAATCCTCTACTTCAAAGACTGTTCAGGTCAACTCTAGGTTACCTCAGAGAGTGAAAAGCAGGCTAAGCAGGTGCACAGATCACCTGATCTGATATACTGTATTTTTACGTAAAAGTCATTATTTCTCAATTCAGAACATGTACTGCAGGTTGCTGAGTAAGAAGCTACTCCTTGCCCTAACCTGCCTCATAGCTGTTTGAGGAGCAATTAGGGTGCACTGCAAGTGGCTAACTTAAAAAAGCAACTACTGTACAACAGCTATTTTCATTATTCTTCAAGTGGCACTGACTCAGCTCCTAGGATAAGGATGAGAGACAGATGGACAATGAATGGTGACATTTCTGTGAAAGCTCCACATTTATTGGCAGCTTCCCTGTAGCAAGCATAATGTGCATTCTGCCACTAATTTATCACATGCTCAGGTGTGGAAGAAGATTTCCTCTGGTTAGATTGCCCTGTGAGCCTTTAATTGGTTCATTTGTTTTGAAGCTTTGTTTCTTGTGTCCTTATTTAAAAAGATACATCTCCTCCCCACCCCCATGCCTATAGTCCATCTAGCTTTATGAAGAATTAGTGTTTGAATTTGCTTGTTTTCCCGTTTCTTCCTCATGCCCTTTCCCTTTTTGTATGAATTATCAATTAGCTTGTAAGTGTGGGGTTGGGGAGACTTCATTTTCTTTAATTTGAAATGTACGGTACTTAACAAACCATAGACACTTTATAAAGAATAATAAGTTTTATTTAGAGAACTGGTCCAAAACGTTATTGCTGCCTATAGTAAAAGACATGATGGTTTCCCCCTTCCATTCCAGATATAGAATTAAACTGGACAGGCAGATGCCTTTAACGCCAATGGTGGTGATGTGACAGTGTCCACCATGCCTGAGAAAAGGAGAAGATTGACCATAAAGCACAGACACCTTTAACCTTCAATGGGGCTTGACCAGGAGCCTCTGGAGGAATTGCCAAAGGCATGTCATGGCTGCTTCCCATCATGTGCCACCCGAGGTGGTTGTCTCACTCTTTCTAACAGTAGGGCTGGCCCTGACAATGCAGTATTATTTACTGTGACTCAAGTCTCAGCCAGGGTCTGAGTCCCAGTCAAGGTCTCCAGAGTCTTGACCAGGGTTTAGCTTCCAACCATGTTATCCAATATCATATTCACTGGAAATACCAGGAATTGAACTTGTGATCTTCAGTTTGGAAATCATGTCCCCTGGCATTAAACTATGGCAATGTCCCAGCTGATCCCTTTCCCTTTTGTTCCCTCCACCACTGAGAACCTGTAAGATAAAGATGGACACGTAGACTGTAGATATAGTCTCTTTGTTCCCCTTTTTCACAGCTTTACAATTCTATGGAAATGCATAACTTAACAATTTTAAAAAGGGTGCCGGGGGGGGGGGGGGAGAAAACTGCCTCAATTCAAATTCTCCATGAGTTCTCCTCATCTGACTAATTTATTATACTCTCTGTCTAATGCTGTCACTGCATCACTCCATGACTTTCAGACCTGTTAGGTCTCATCATCCTAATATGTTAGATCATTTAACCCATTGACACTTTGCCCTTCAGAACCCTCTCTGATTTTCCCTTTAGATGGAAATGAACATATATTTTATGCATTGGGAACATTATGCATAGGTAATGTAAAATGATGTAGTGAAAGATGGTATGGAGCAGCTTTTCTTTTCTTTTTTCAAAATAAAGAACCTGGGGTTATCTGATCAATTGAATGGAAGCTGATTCGGGAGAGGTAAAAGAATGTACATATTTTCACAGCACATAAGTATACTATATTATTCCCTACTGAAAGGAGCAGTGATGCATGCCAGCTTGGCTGGATTTGTGGAGGTAATAAGGCTATCAGTGGCTATGTCATGATGGCTCTACATATTATCATAAGTATCAAAGGCAGTATGTGCTTCAGTACTGCTAGGGTTAGATGAGTGGACACAGATCTAGGACCTACCAGCTTGAAGGGCCCCAAATGGGTAATGGAGGGGAAAACTGCTTTAGTCTAATGTAATAGGGGCTCAGACTAAGACTTTGACTGCAAAGCAGTAGTAGCTATGAAGATGAGATAGAATTTCATCTTAGTTCTTCTTGAGGAGATCTGGAATCTTCTGCTAGTCCCTTGAATCCTGAAGAGGTATCCCTGTCTTCAGAGTGGACTTCAGCCTCCTTACACATTTGAGAAAGATTAGAAGAATCTTAGATTAAGAAAATCCTCACATTGCCAGTCTCCTGAACTCTGAATCAATACTTCTGTCCAAGATCTCGGTCATGCCATATACAAAAGTGTAGAGACCATGCATGCAAAAAACCGAAGTGTGACATAAGTATGCATGCTAGCTCAAGCCATATGAAGGTTCTGATTCAAGCATATCCATATAAATGCTAAGGTATATTTTTGTGCATTATTTTAGATAAACCACACCAGAAAACTCAGGGAATCTAAAAACCATTGGGTAGCTAGGTTTTTGTGTACATATTAGTACAGGAAGACAACATCAATTCATATTGGAATTCATAAATATCAGATTCCTCAGGCATACTTACTTTCCCACCTCAGGCACCAACATGTCTTGACTAGCTCTGACTTAAACACTGTGATCCAGGTCTTGGGACTGCAAAATCGAAGGACGAAAAAGGAAAGAGGTGCCAGAAATATATTTGAAGAGAACAGACTGGCTGCAGGTCCTAGACAGACTTCTTGGAGTACATGAAGCTTCCCTTTCAATATGAAAAATAAAAAGAAGAAGAAGAAAGAAAGAAACAGAAACAGATAAGATAGAAATAGAAAATATAAAAATAAAAATAAAATGCAGTCCAATACTACCTTGGTTGATTCAGAATTATATAATAGAATAGAATTCTATCCTTCCAAAACAATAGAGTATTGTGATAGCTTCAAGTCTAGTACACTTTATTTGTTGTAAGATAATGGCTTAGACTTTAAGGCAGGGGTCTCAAACATGCGGCCCGTGGGCCATTTGCGGCCCGCCGGATGATAGTTTGTGGCCCCCGCCTTGCCTGCCCCCCCGAAGCGCCCACGCGTCCTCTGCTGTCAAGAGTCAAAAAAAGCCTCGCCTCGCTCGCCGGCTCTCTCCCAAGACAGCGCCTCTTGCACCCTCCATCCAGAACTGCAGCCTGCCAGCCAGCCTGCCTGTCTGCCGGCCGGCAGGCTGCAGTTCCAGATGGAGGGTGCAAGAGGCGCTGTCCTGGGGGAGAGCCGGCGAGTGAGGCGCGCCGCCGACCCTTTTCCCCGATCGCCCGAGCCGCCGCCGAGCGATGCCTGAGAGCGGAGCTCGCTCCCGGCCCGTCCTCGAAGAAGAGTGCCTCCAAGCCGCCAACAGCAGCTGCCGCCGCCACTACCACCTCTTCCAGGGAAGCGGCTCTCTGGCTCTCTTTCTCTCTCGGCACCCCCAGCACCAGCCTCAGCGCCCGGCGGTGCTTCCTCCTCCTCCTCTTCATCCTGCTTCAGCTGCCTCGGCTCTGGAGGTTGCCTGGGCTCGCCTCGCAAAGTTTGCTCCTCTGTCGTGGTGGGGGTAGCTGCTGCTGCTGAGTGCGCCTTTTTTTGAGGGGGGCCCTCAGAGGAAGGTTGCCGGACCACTGTGTGTGTGTTTGTGTTTGTGCGCGCGTGCGCGCACCTGTAGGGGGCCCTCCCCGTTCTGTTTAATTTCGCGGGTACTGGTGGGGGCTTTTCTCCTTTGGCAAGGCAAATTCTGTGAGGTTTTTATTTTATTTTATGTCGTGCCCTCCCCCCCCCCCCCCCGGCTAGGCGGTCGCCGGCGCTCCCTCTCTTCTCCGCTTCTTCGTCCTGGTGGTGGTGGTGGTAGTGAAGAAGGAGCCGGAGGGGGTTGTGGCCGGCGACGAGGACTCGCGCGCCCCTCCTCCTCCGAGCCCCAGCCGGGCTAAGGAAACTCCTGGGCGGCTTCCTCGGACTCTTGCTCCACTTGGCGGAAAATCTGATGCAGCCCAGACTCACCCAGACTCTGCCTCCAGCGGCCCCCAGGTAAATTGAGTTTGAGACCCCTGCTTTAAGGTATCACAGTCATTAGGTATTAAGGTACCACAATGCTTTGTGTTGCTTCTGCTGCAACAAAATAATGTGTATAAATTCCCAGTCCTGGATGATGTCCCAACACAAGTAACCAGAGGTAGAAGTCCACAAACTTTTCAGCCCTGTGCACATGCTCCATTCTTGGTGGAGATTCACATGTGTACATATGTACTCATGCATGTGTGCATACATGCAGACGCACAGAATAAGAGGAAGGTGTTGGAAGGATGTTAAAGACATCCATCTTGCCATTAGTAGTTGGGAAATAGCAATTCAGGGTCACTAAGGGTAGAAAAAGGCTGCTAAAAAAGCATGTCTGTCCATTGATAGAAGCTGGTAAGACCAGCAGTTGAATCTTACTTTAGATATGTTGACTGTGACTGAATGTTCCACATTTGAGGGCAGCAAGCTAGCTTTTGGGATGCAGGGCAGCTTACCAGGAGCCGGCAATTCTATACTCCAATAGAAGAGAACAAACAGGCCACTGCTGCTGCTACCACCACACCACCCAGCATTTGCCCTCTGAGGTTACTCTGCTTAACCTGCATAATCTTTTAAAGAAAGGAACGAGGACCCCAATATTTCAATCCAAGAACGATGTTTTCAAACCGCCATTTATAACCTGGCCCAAATAAGCAACCACAGAAAACCTCCTGGCTGTATGCCACATAGACTCGCCATGAACTGAAAGCAAATATTTCTTTAAAAGAAATACGGATGGCATTTACAGGAAGTTTTCACTAAATGATGGATTCTAAATTTTAAAATATATTTTATGTTCTATTAGAATATAAAACAGAAAGCTGAAGCTGTCTCTCTTATATGGTCTGGAGAACATTTTGTAGGAATAATAATGATTTTCCCCCTGATGGTCTTTTGTATTTTTTCCTTCTCTAACAATGCTATATTAACTTCATTCTTTGACTAATCTTTTTTAAAGCAACCAATGCCTGTCTGCCTCTTGAATTTCTGCTCCAGACCGTTTCATTGTACTTTCTTCATCCTTTCTCTCCAAATAGCACACTACAATAATTAGTTTCAATACGTTTTCATATTACCTGGATAAGAATACAGTATCATCATGTAAGGAGGTACAGATGATAGCATAGAAATTTTAATTTCCTGCAACCAGTATTTTTTGATATGCTGCCAGACTTAGCTTTGTTTGATCTGTCTCCAAACTTTTATTAAAGCATGGCAAAAAGAAAGTGAAGATCTGACTTTGCCATTATAGTAAGGTATATATTACTGCATTGACTTTTATAACCTGGGAGGTTCTGCAGTGTTATACAGTTATAAAATATTTAAAATTGAAAGAGAGAGAGAGTATAAGTAAGTAAGTAATATCCCAGTTATGTAGAACAACTTTCCTAAGTGAGAGAAACATTGACTGAGTAGAATATTGTTGCAATTAATGCATGATTATAGTGAATTCAGGTTGCAGAGCTTGACACTCATCTTTCTGGAAAATATTTTAAAGGATCTTTGAACCAAAAAATTGTAATAATGAATTTTTCAGTGTGCTTTGATCACTTTATCTTAGTAGTCCTTCGAACAATCTTTTAAGGTAAAATGATAGAGAGCTGAGGCTGGCGTATATAGTGTGTGTTTCTTATAGCCAGTTAAACTGCAACCCTATATCCACCTACTCAGAATAAAACTCCACTAAGCTCAGTGGAGCTTGTTTCTGAATAAATATGTGTTTTAACCTGAGGCCTCTACTCAAGACCTTGCCAACCTGATTCAAGTATGACAAGGATGAAACCAAGCCAGTGTTATGAAATACGATTTCCATTTATTTAATGATGGATGCAGGGGGGGGGGGGGGGAAGCCTGCCAGAGAATGGAAAGCTCACATACCCCCTCTGTCCCTGGGGTCTTCCAGACTGTGACGGATGTCCTCCAATGAAGAAAAAAGGTCTTCAGGCACCTAGTCCTGAAGCAAAAACAGAGAGAGGAAACATAGCCAGAATGTTATGTGTCTCTTCCTAACACATCCAGAAGTGGTAAGAATAACCTGTCTAGACGTGACCGACAAGGTTAAAAGACTATGCTGTATGGAAGAAATGGTGTGGAAGAAATGGGTAGAGGCCCAACTAGTAGCTGGGGAATGATCTTATTTCTGGCAGGTGATGAATAGGTTGAGAAGTTCAGCATGGCCTAATTATCTCATAATTATAAAATTATAACCCTTTCAGGTGACAGCAGATTGAGACAACTTTTGGCTCACCAGATGTTTTGGATTTCAACTCCTAGAGGCTCCAACCCACATAGTCAATGGCAAGGAATTATGGGAGGTGCATTCCAAAACATTGGAAGGGCAAACAGTTCCCCAATCATGATGCTTAATATTGCACTCTGTTTTTGTGTGAGATTTGATCCCTAACTACACTACTGTGGCTGTGTAATTTAAATGGAAAAAAACAATAAATGTATTTTATTTCACCTGTAATTACATTCATCTGATAAATCACCTCTTATGAGCTTGTCCTTTGTGTTTAAGCAGCTGCAAAACATCACACGTGAGAATGGTTGATATTCAGTTCACTGTCATTTGATAGCTCTGTCTCACTGGAAGCTCTTACAAGGTCTTATTCTCTAGCACAGAGGTCCCCAACCCCTGGTCTGCGGCCCGTGCCGGTCCGTGGCCTGAGCCGGACCGGGCCGCGAAGACAGACCTCCTGCCCCACCCCCTGCAGGCACTCACCCCGCACAGCCTGTTTGCGCCTGCGCGCGCGCTCCTGCATGCCCGTGCGAGAGCTGCACCGCTGTTTGCGCATGCACACGAGCGCTCTCTCGTTTGTGCGAGACAGAGCATGCGCTTGTTTGCGCATGCGCACGAGCACAGGGGGTGCCCCGACTTCCCCAGCCGGTCCGCGGGGTGAAAAAGGTTGGGGAAGACTACCTACCATTCATTGGTGGCTCCATCCCTATAGAGTTCTCATATAATCAGCTAATGTAATTTTTTAAAAAAGGCAAGATACTTCCAGCAAGCCAGAGAATCATCTTCAAATGAAAGAAATCTGTTTCCTACAGTTCACATTTCAAGGGCAGCATAGATCTGCACAAGTGGCATTGCTTCTTCTGCTCATACATCTCTGGACTCAACATAGAATATTTCGACTATTTTTATTTCATAGCTTCTTTCAAAATGTGAAATTTTAATTCTCCCATTGGGACATGTAAGCATAGCATATAAACCTCATGCAACAAATTCCCATAGCCAGGGTCACTTCAGCAGTCTCAAAGGTTATATTGTTACAGGATGGAAAGGATGAGCTGGATGATCTTCTAAAAATCCTTCCACCACCTTGATTCTGTAACTGGTAAAACAATCAAAATATTTGGAGGGGAACAAGCTATCAGGACTAGCTTGTTAGGTCTGTTCTCTTATGGAAGAGAGGTGATGATCCTCAGTAGCTGACTCTGGTAACGTTGAAGGAAATATCTGGAAAGAGTGGTGTCTCCCCTCTTTCCCAGCTAAGGGTGATGCAAGGAATCTGTGTTGGGAATGGGCTGACAGTTTTCTGAGGCAGATGTGTTCAGACACAGCATCTGTCCCTCTAGGTCTTTGAAACACCATGCCATCACTGGACCTTGGGCTCTTCACTTTCCCTCAGCCTGACCTTACAGGATTGTTGTGAGGGTAAAGTAGGGAGCAGGAGAGTCATGTATGGAGCCTTGAGGTCACTGGAGGACAGAAGTATGCTGGAGTTCTGTTTTCAACCTCACATGCTGTCTGTAGTTTGTGTGACTGGGAGGAATTTTTCTGGGCTAAGGTGATTGTATATCTGTCCAGCACTAACCAGTCATTCCTCCTAGCCTTTGAATTAAAAGAGAGCTGTCCTTCTCTGCTGAGTGTTCTTATCCCTCTCTCTCATTGGTTGGAAACATTTGTTTGCTGTTGATCTGTTGTTGCTAAGTATGTGTGCAGTAAAGAAAGCAGTATACAGAAGGTTGTAATTTCAAGCAAGCAACTATAAGATTTATTTTATTTGTTCTCCTAGAAATGTCTCGGAGTGAGTTATTGAGATGTTAAGAGCCAGTTAATTAGAAAAGGGTGGGCTCTGGGGAACTTGTAGCTATTGTCCTCTGTGAATTTCTATACTTTTATTGCATAGCAAAAGGAATTTTACCAGGAATTCAAACTTTGTGACAACTCAGAGGGGAGGGAAGCAAAAGACTTTGGCTGTCTGCTGGGAATACTAAACCCATGTGTTACCTATATATTTATAAAGAAACTAAAATATTACAAAATCTAAACAGGTCTCCACTTTCCCAAGGGGAACAAACCTGGATATGTGATGCACACTTGAAACTTCTCACATCTCAGAGAATTGGGGCACATGAAATAACGTGCTTCCATTGCTACTATTGCACAAGAAGAGTCCCCACTGTAAGAGAGATTTTATTGTGTATTATTCAGTAGTAATTCAAAACTGGGTAACATAGGTTGCACTGCATGAGAGTAAGTCTCCTCCCTGCCCTCCTTCAGCTGAGAAGAGGGAAGAAATTGTAAGATTTACCACATACAGTAATGAGAGACTTCTTCATATATGATAAAATGCCTAGCTTTAATTTTATTTCATTCGAAGAAACTATTTGTGTGTGTCTCTACATTGGCATGTAAAGCACACTCATTATTTAGTAGGTCTGCTTTTAGGAGGTGCAGATTGAGTTATATTCCTGTGTTGAAAAAAAATGAGAGACACATACTGTGTTGTTTTTCCCTTTGGAGTCAATTTAGCTGATGACAATCACAGCCAAATGACTTTAGATTTCCATTGCTTGCAATAGAGATGACTATATTGGAGAATCGTCATAATTACATATGCAATATTGAATTCAGAGAGAATCCAAGCATTTTTCTCAGAAAGGGCGTACTATAGAAATCTTGGTTGTTGTTCTCCCACTTAATTTACTTTGGAAAAAGTAGATAGAAGCAAAGCAAGGCAAAAAACAGGCCACAAATATCTTCTGTTGTATTGGAGGAGAAAAGATACATCTTAATTGTGGGATCCATCTTTGGCAGAGGTGGGAAAGCTCATGGTCCATGGGCTAGTTCCCCCTCAACCCATCATAGGTCACCCCCTCCAATGATAATGGAAGTTACTGGGCTTATGGAGAGAAACCACAGTGGGACAGGGTTGCTGTGATTGTTTTAATGGGAAATTCTGGTAATTTGCCTTTTGTCAAAAAACGTTTGTAGGCACCAAGGTCTGGGCAGGGTTGGAGTAATACAAAATGTTGCCCACCATAATCTCTCTCTCTCTCTGTGGGGATGTATATAACTCCAGGGAACACATTAAAATGATTCAGAATTTCTTCAACACCTTAGAAAGCCTACGAAGGCCTACTATTTTTATTGCTGGCTCAGAGAAGGGGCAATTAATATCTTACAGACAGAGAGACAACAGGAGTGGGGACCAGTATATTAGGCTCTGGCCACACTTTCAACTGTTCAGACCTCATCAACAAGCTTTTCTTTGTCACTTGTTAAGACAGATTGTTATCAGTTAGGACCAGAATTACCATGCTGGTCACAGGCTGACTGGGGGAGTTTATTAATTATACTCCATTTTTCCATGACCTGCTAAAATCATTTGAAGGGGGAAGTATACAGATCTGGTCTCCTTCCAGAGGCTGTTTAATTCAGCAGCACTCCAGTTTGCTCATGGGGAAATTTTTTGTTGACATGTTAAGTTCTCCTGTCAATGTTTTAGTCGATATTTGAAATATTCAACTGGATAGGTCAGATTCAAGGTAATGGTTTTGACTTTTAAAGCTATACGTAGCCTGTGTTCTAATTACCTCAGGCTTTTATCTTCTTGGATGCCTTCATCAATTAAAGTCTACCAATAAAGGTCTGCTATAATTTTTGCCTTATGGGGGAAATCTGTTGGCCTTCACAGCAGCCCAAGTTATCTGAGACAGCAAATTTTATAATTAACGCTATGCCCAAACTTTCTGTTTAATTTTGACTGTCATTACCTCAGCAGAGGATTTCTACAGTGAAGACAAGCCCAACTAACTTGACCCTTAGGGTACCAGGACCCTGAGTCTGTGATAGCAGGGAAGTCTCCTGTTGCATAGATAGTACATGATCTCCTCATGAGTAGGCTCTTCCTTCTAGGGAGACTCAGGGGCTGAGATCTTCCTTTTACCAACAGAACACCTGCAGCTCTTTGTTAGGTGGAGCTGTAACAGCACGGTTTTGAAACCACCAGCAGTTGGAATTACAACCTGCTGTAAGCATCTTATCTGATACCTCTCTGTATGGTGCCAGGATCCCTTGTTCTGGATTCCCAGGACCCTGGTTGACCCTTTTTCTGGCTATGACTTCAAATTGCTCTGTTTGGTTGTTTGCTATGATGAGCTCTGCAGTACCTTCTCGCCTTACTCTTTCCCTGATTTTGGACCTTACTGGCTAGAAGCCACAAGTGCTTTGCCTGGTGGGTTTTTTGTTGTTGTTGTTGTTTGTTTTGTGGAGTAGGGGGAAAGAACTGCATCAAAAAATTATGGGAAGTGAGAATTTTCTGAGGAATTTCTCAGAGTGCACAACCTTAGTTTATGATACTAAGATGGATGAGGTGTGTGTATCTCAGGTGTGCTTTTTATTTTGCATTTCATGTGTCATTCTTCCATGTCTAAACTTCCCTCACTTCTGAAACAAGATGCCTAGAGGAGCAGTACCCAAACTTGGGGCACCAAATATTGTTGGACAACAAGTCCCAGAATTATTGACAATATGGCCATACTGGCTGGGGCATCTTGGGAAACAAAGTCCAGCAAAATCTGGGGACTTCTTATCTTGCATTTAGGGCTTTTCAGTACTGCTGTGCTCACTGAAAGCTGGACAGGACTTGTTCTTTATTCTCTGTTTTTGTAACTCCCCCCCCTTTTTTTTTTTTTAACAGTGACAAATAACCTTGCTCAGTTTCTAGGCATCCCACAGGCCGGAACCACTAGAAAGTCCCAAGAGAGGAAGTCATAATGTCAAGGATTCGGAGGTGTGTGAGGGAGTAATGAGAGCATGAGTAATGAGAGAAGCTTCAAAGCTCAGGGAAATGACAGATACGCTGTAAAATAAAGTACACAAAAACATATATTGGCCACCTTTCCACACTAAGCAAAATACTAGACCCTCCCAGCCCTGTATTACGAGACATTTCTCAGATATTCTTAGTGCCCATGTAGATGGAGATCAAACTAGATGTCAAAGGAAATGAATATTCCCTAGAATTAACCCATTTACCCTCCCACAGTGGGATTTCTTCAGGGAGACGCACCTCAGAAATCAGCCTTGCTAATTAAATCCATGTTTACCTTCAAATGAGCAATCTCAAAACAAAGTGTGATGAATATAAAAAATGTAGGTGAGAAAAATTATGAGCGCAGTCATCTTTCATCACTTGAAGGAGCATCTCTTCTAAAATCTTGTTAAGTATATCACCTAGTTTGAGCCAGTGAGAGAAACATGACAATCTTTTTCATGAGAAGGCAAATTGTTTGTGAAAGAGCCGATGGAGCTTTGGTTCAGCGGCAGTGTAATACAGTTACAGAAAACATAAGGCAAAGGTATAAGTATCGTATCTCTTTGTTCAGCTGGCTGACATCCAAGGTGGTGCTGAAAGGCCAGTAGAAATATTGTCAATCCTGAAAGCCAGTTCAATTTCCCCACCCCTCTGAGTCTTAAAAACTTCAAATAGCCATTTGTGATGTCTCTCATCAGACACCTTCTTTTTACTGTTGTATGTCTGAAGGAGCTCCTCTACACACCCTTTACCTGAAGGTTATGTAGCTTCTTATTTTTTTATAGTTCCACAGGTATCATTTGTTTAAAAGAAGCAAACATATCAAAGGGTGAGCTGAATTCTTTGAAAATAGTGACCATAACTAAAACTCTGTATTCAGAATGTAGATGCTGATGCCCTAAGGCAGGAGTCTCCAAACTATGGCCCGTGGGCCACATCCGGTCGCCCCTGCCATTTTACCTGGCCTGTTCCCTTCAGCCCGTGCGTGGGGAGGATGTGCGCGTGCATGTGGGCAGGCGTCCATGCGGGTGGGGAGGTGGGGGCATTCGGGGGAGTGCGTGTGTGCAGCTGCGAGTACGTTCCTGTTCCTTTGGCCCTCACAAATTATGAAAATATCTGGTGTGGCCCTCACGGTCAAAAGTTTGGAGACCCTTGCCCTAAGGAAAGGCTGATATCACAGAAGCCTAACTGCATCAGCATTACATCTCTCTGTCGGTATTTGACAAACCGTCACACCTTCCCACCGCCCCTTCACTGTCATCCCACCCCTTAAAACAAAAGATTCAAGTCATAACTGAAAATAAAAAATGAACACAAAACCTTAATATAAAATTATTTTAAATTAAAAATAAGCGCAAACAGGAATGTGGTTTTTGGGTCACAAAATCTTAACGAAACTATAATTTGCCTCAAGAAAGTACAGAAACAAAACGTTTCCATCATGGGAACCAATGAAGTGCACTGAACTCATTGACCAAAATTCTGTTAATTATGCTTGCAGATGCAACACAAACAGCATAATTTTGGAAGCAAATTATCTCAAGTTAAAAAAATAAGTATAGCTATTACTTCTTGTATACTGACTTGTGCAATGCAGTGCACAGATAATGTCTATGGTGATTTTTTTAAAATTGAGTGTTGAAGGATCTATCTCTTCTCCCTGCCTCCTCATTTTTCTTTTTCGGGTGGTGCTAATCCCATTGCCTGTTGGCCACTGTGCAACTGTTAGAACAGTACCTTGGTAAGAAGTAAAACCCTCCTGTCTTCAACTTCCCTGAGGTTGATAGTTCTCTGTAGCCCCCTCCCCCCATAAAAGGCATTTGTTTCTCCATTCATAACATTGGACTCCCCCCCCCCCCCCCCGTCCCCATCTCAGAGATCTGGAAATCCACAAATACTATCAGGGACCTAGATATGGGTCAGGTCACCAGAAGGGCCTCCAGTGGGTGAGATATCTATATGTGTACCCTTATTTGGGCGCAGATGGAGTGAAGGTAGGGGTTCTGCACATCACTACATTTTGTTTGGTCCACCCTATAAATCAAAGTAAACCAATTCACACTTCCTGGACTAATATATGGAGCACAGTGCAGTTATTGATAGGATTTTGTCATTCTTTTGTAACTTTGCGTTGCAGCTCTCAAAAATTGGGTGCCCAGATGTTTATATCAAGAAAAGATGCATTAAGAAATGTGTGTATTAGATAAAGTTCAAATACAAATTTAAATGTTGGGAGAAATGCATACAAAAGGCTTATGTCAAGGAAAGTAGCGTATGCTAATTTTTTGTGCCACTGTAAATGTATTTGTTGATGGATCTGGTAAATGTACCAAATACTTTTATGATTGAAAATTTATATAATTAACGTGGCTTGACTCATCCCTCCCTAACCAATCCTCAGTGACAAATTCTGACAGCATGGCCACAAATTTAGTGGAACTTGCTATCTGGTTAGTGTCCTTGTAAGACTTCTTGCCTATGAGCCCATTGCTTAGATTATTATCCAAAAGTATCATGATACAAAGCATAAAAATCTATACTACATAGGAATTTGACTGGCTGGATAGCTCAGTGGTTTAGGTATCTGGCTGTGAAGCCAGAGGTTTGGAGTTCAACTGTGCCTTCTAGGGAAAGAGCCAGCCTGTGTGGCCTTTGGCAAGCTGCACAGTCCCAGGATGCCTCCAGAAGAAGGGAATGGTAAACCACTTCTAAGTACTCTCGAGCTAGAAAACCTTGAAAAGCATTATCATGTCAGAATTGACTTGACAGCACATGATTATTAATAAAGCAGGTTGCTTCTTTTTGCTTTCGATATTCTGAGGGGGTGGGGAGACACCTCTTCAGATTCCTCTATTGGAGTAAACAAAGGCAATTAGTGTGTGTCATCATCACATTCTCCTCCTGGAATACCAAACATGAACTTTCATGGCTTCCTTTCAGTGTTTCCTGCAGTACAAATATTAGCATTTCACCTCCTGTATTCTGTGGAAATCACAAATTAGTTACCAGTTTCACATTTAAAGCTATTCAGATTTCAAATGCTCAAAAGCAAAGATATCTTCTCATTCCCTAGTCTTGAGATCTCAACTGTTCCCTTGGTGGTTCTCAAATACAGTTTACTCAGCAAAAGATCTAGAATTGCTAGATCTTTAGAAAAGAATAGAAAGCAGAAACACTTTTCCATCCACACAAAGATATACATAAAGGTATAATTTACAGAGAGTGGGTGGGAAAGAGGCGGGTGGATGGATGGATTATCCCTCCCCTTGAAGAAGCTGGCCTTTATGCTCTAGGAATGGAATAGCTCAATCTATATTTACAATCTTGTCAGAATGGTTGGAATTCCTATTTGAAAGCTCCGCTTGCAACAGAACCCCCAAGGAATTGCTGATTCTCTGTTGTGTGCTTAGGGCTGCAATCCAGAGCCCACTTACTTGGGAGTAAGCGCCACAGAATCAGGTGGAACTTACCTCAGAGAAGCCATGCAAATAAGGATGGATATGACATCCATGAAAGCTTATCCCAAATAAACATATTAGTATTTAAAGTTACAAAAGACTCTTGTTGTGGGCCTATGGCTAAGCAGGCCTGGTCCCCCACCCCTGACAACAAACACATTGCACACACCAACTGGAAGTAAAAGATCACAACTTTATTAATTGAATTACAGTCGTAGTTCCCCTGGCTAAGCATTTGGGTCAGATCTGGTTCCATTGGGAGGCCCGAGTGCTCCCCCGGCATAGCCATGCACTTCCCACTCTTCTGGGCAATGATCCAGGCTGGCAGGTCCTAGGAGACTACACAGCTGTATGCCACTCTGTGGCGCCCTGCCACCCAAGGAGCAAGGCCAGGGCCCTGCCCCCGACTAGCTGGGGCAGTCCTGGCCCTTGCCACACACCCCCACTTCCGCGATAGTGGCAGGCAGGACCCTCCCCACCCTCTATCATCCCCGAACCCATCTGCAATGCTTCCAGACCGCTGATGAAGCGGAGACATGGATAGAAAATGAAAGTTGTAATATCATATAACCCGTCTTACATAAAACCTTCTACATTTCTTAAAATCTACCAAACACAGGGTGGGTGGGGAGGGTGAATGCTGCCAAGGCCTACTACAGACCCAGCCTGGGAGTGCTCCTTTTATATGTGGGGATCCGGCAGGCCCCGCCCACCAGTCACACCAGCCAATCCCTGGCTGCCAGAGCAATCCCCTGGCTGAGTGTCATGCTCCCAGGCTCCCACCCAGCCTACCATGTGGCTGCTACCATTATAGACCTGCAAGGGAGCAGGGGAGGTTGGGCTGCCACTCTGGCTACAATGCAGGACCCTGGGTAAGTCCAGATCCATATTTTTTGGAATGGAAACAAAATTGATGTTAAGCAGGGTTGCGCACTAGCCCTGATTTAGTATATATCTGAAAAGTGGCACACTGATCAGGACCTGCCCTATCCTCTGTCCTTTTGGCGATACTATGACCCAATCATTTTCTGTGACTTTATTTGATGGCCTACTGCTCTGCTGGCTGGTCCTTAAATAACTGAATTAACTGACACACACAACATAATTGGAGAAAAAGAGGCCACAACTTTACTGATCACAGCAGCAGTCATCCTGGCCAGGCATTGGGTTGGATCCACCTCGTCGGGAGACCCAAATGCTCCCTGATGCCATCCGCTGTTCTCCTTGAGAGACCTTGATACGGAGGATACCGAAAACTATATTTTAACAGGATTATACATTCCCATTAGAAGGCTGTTTTGTGATATGTATCAATATTTATCCATGCATTGCTCTCCTGTATTCACTGAACACTTTATTTTACTGATGTATTTCTCAAATGACTCAGTTTCACCCTTGCCTCAACCCAAGCCCGGGAACAACAAGACCATTCACACCTAGAAAGACAGCAATACCTGATAGTATTTATGGCCCATCCACAGCACATCTAAGAAAACAAAGGGACCCCTCATTTAACCCAAAGTTGCCATTTGCCAGCAAAGGAAAATCCAGATGGCCTGGCATTGGAATGCCGAAGGGCAGGAAGGCCGGAGATAAAGAGTGTAACAAGCACCCGTGAATCACCCTCCTTGAAGGGCACATGAAGAAACATACATAAACATATCAATAAGATAACAAAATTGTTACTCTTGCTCCCAGACTTTTAGGCGCATCCCGGGTACGAGGTCAAGGCACAAAATGTATATTTCCCTTTAGCGAATGGGTCAACTAGATGGACATCCAAGATCCAATCAGGGTCAGTATCTAAAGTTGGGGTACAAATGACCAATAGAAATGTAGTGTTTTATTACTCTTTGTCTGTATCATTATAAAATGTATGTACATTCTTCTCCTCGGAATCTTCTCTGCTTTTAAGGGAAGGCCCGGCTGATTATTTTTCTCTTAATAAAATTGGCTTTCGGATCAGCTGCATGCGTCTTAGCCTGTTGTCCTCGCCGGAAACTTTGGACCCTGAATTGCCAGGTAACAACCTCTGGGTTAGCAGTTCCCTTGGGAGGCCACGTGGACGTAAGCCACTCTGTGTCTCCCTGTTTCCTAGGGCGGGGGCGAATCTCCCCCCCTCCCGAGCTGGGGCAGATCCAGATCCCTCACCCAGGTTCCCACGTGGGGATTCCTCACCCACGCAGACATGCAGGTCCAACAACCGGTTAGATCCTTCCCAATGCCTGAAAATGCCTTCCAAGTTGTGACGATTGAACATATAAAACTAGCAACCCAATGAAGTAATAACCATATCAACCTGTGAGCATAGAAAAGTAATGCAACCAACTAGGGCAGGCGGGCAGGGGGACTTACAACCTGGCGAGCCGAGGCTCCAAGCCTCGGCTTGCCTTTCCTTTTAACTGTGCTGGTGGACCAGACTTCCTCGGGTCCAACGGCAAGCAGCCCCACACCTTTTGCTCTGCGTCGGCCCAATCCCCGTACGAGGTGGTGTTGTCGAGCCAGCGCGGGCCATCCCAGGCTCCTTTGCCGCTCGCCACGTGGCAGCGGCCATCTTTTTTCCCAGCAGTTGCCAGCAGGACCCAGCAGTTGCTCCTGCCTCTACGTGGGACCGGATAAGTTCGTGTCCCGACCTTGTGTGTTACCAAAACTCTAGAAAAAGTCTCATTACCACAAATACAGAAACATGATTGGGGAGGGGGACTGGGATGCACTGCACTGCACCACCTAAATTATTTTTAGCAGAACTATTTGCCTACTTCTGGCCCAGAGGACACACATATGTAAAGAAATAGGAGACAGTTGTTCTGAAACACCACTGCATAAGGAAAAGACAAACTGTGGGAGCGGGGGGGGGGGGGGGGAGAAAGACATGCTAACTCCCTACAGTGGATTTCTGACCTAACCCTTCGAAACCCATACAAAAATAGAGGTATTCATATGCACACTCAGTCCTGGAAGTGGAATAAGTTACAATAACTAAATAAAAAGGGGAAAAAAAGAAAATAACATTAGAGAATACAAAGTCCCAGCTGCATATATGCTATTTTGACACAGATCCTGCACTTCGTATTGCATTTGCTAAGCCAAATAGGGCAGCCCCTGCTGCACTCAGAGACTCTTAGAACTAGGGAGTGGAGACGAGACCTGGGGCTTCACTGGGATGTGAAGCTGTAAGTCTTCTTTTCTATAGGTGCCAGCTCAGTGTCTTCTTTATAGGTAACACCTTTGTTATCTCTTTCCCCACTTTTGTGTTGCAATTAAAATTTTGAACAATGCAAATACTGCCATTCTCATGAAGGATCGAAGGTTGGTGCTCTTCCTCATGAGCACCATGTTGTTGTTGTTTAGTCGTTAAGTCGTGTCCGACTCTTCGTGACCCCATGGACCAGAGCACACCAGGCCCTCCTGTCTTCCACTGCCTCCCGGAGTTTGGTCAAATTCATGTTGGTAGCTTCAATGACACTGTCCAACCATCTCGTCCTCTGTAGTCCCTTTCTCCTCTTGCCTTCACATTTTCCCAACATCAGGGTCTTTTCCAGGGAGTCTTCTCTTCTCATGAGATGGCCAAAGTATTGGAGCCTCAGCTTCAGGATCTGTCCTTCCAGTGAGCACTCAGGGTTGATTTCCTTCAGAATGGATAGGTTTGTTCTTCATGCAGTCCAGGGGACTCTCAAGAGCCTCCTCCAGCACCACAATTCAAAAGCATCAATTCTTAGGCGGTCAGCCTTCTTTATGGTCCAGCTCTCACTTCCATACATCGCTACTGGAAAAACCATAGCTTTGACTATGCAGACCTTTGTCGGCAAGGTGATGTCTCTGCTTTTTAAGATGCTGTCTAGGTTTGTCATAGCTTTCCTCTCAAGAAGCAGGCATCTTTCAATTTCGTGGCTGCTGTCATCATCTGCAGTGATCATGGAGCCCAAGAAAGTAAAATCTGTCACTGCCTCCATATCTTCCCCTTCTATTTGCCAGGAGGTGATGGGACCAGTGGCCATGATCTTAGTTTTTTGGATGCTGAGCTTCAGACCATTTTTTGTGCTCTCCTCTGTTACCCTCATTAAGAGGTTCTTTAATTCCTCCTCACTTTCTGCCATCAGAGTGGTATCATCTGCATATCTGAGGTTGTTGATATTTCTTCCGGCAATCTTAATTCCGGCTTGGGATTCATCCAGTTCAGCCTTTCGCATGATGTATTCTGCATAGAAGTTAAATAAGCAGGGAGACAATATACAGCCTTGTCACACTCCTTTCCCAATTTTGAACCAATCAGTTGTTCCATATCCAGTTCTAACTGTTGCTTTCTGTCCCACATATAGATTTCTCAGGAGATAGATAAGGTGGTCAGGCACTCCCAGTTCTTTAAGAACTTGCCATAGTTTGTTGTGGTCGACACAGTCAAAGGCTTTTGCATAGTCAATGAAGCAGAAGTAGATGTTTTTCTGGAACTCTCTGGCTTTCTCCATAATCCAGCGCATGTTAGCATGAGCACCATGGAAATACGCAAATAGCTGGAAATTGCCATTCAGCCACATACAGTGCATAGCCCTAACTTTAACTTAACATTTTTACAAATTTACCTAGTTCACAATCTCTGCAACTATTTGCTAAGGTATGCAGATAGCTTCCCATTTCCCACTAATGGGAACAAGCCTTATGGAAATTAATGGGATTTTTTCTTTCTTTTCAAATGACATACAAATAAATGCAAACAACACAAAACATGTATCTTGTGGAAAATACATAGAAATATGTTTAAATAGATGGGGAAAATGTGTACATTAAGATATATGCAAAAAAAGTGTATATATTAGGAAAATGCAAGGCAAAACTAACACAAATTTCATGCAGTCTTAGCATGAAATATATAAAGTCATATAAAGTCATATAAAGTCTTAGAACCTGGTACAAAACAACAAGAAGAAGAAAATGCAGGTGGCATTCAAAGAAACATGTGAAACATGATGAAGACATGAGAAAGAGCCATCTCTGTTGCTGCTAATGAGCTATGGAGCTCTCTCCCACGGGAAGCTAGCCTGGCCCCATCTTTGCTGTCATTCTGCCAGCAGGCAAAGACCTTTCTCTTCAGGCAGCCTTTTTCTTAGCATAAATGCTGCTATGGTTTTGCGTTGTTTTTGCTTTTTAAATGTGTTTTTAGAACAGTACTAAACTGTTTATATCCACTAGTTCTTAATTTGATATCTGTAATTTATTGTTTTTTAGCTTTTAATATTGTTTGTTTTAATATTATAAGCTGCCTTGCGTCCTCTTGAGGAGAAAGGCAGAGTATAAATATTTTCAATAGATGAATGAATAATAAATAAAATCAAGACTAAGAAATCTTCCCCTCCTTACATGCAAAGGACTGCGCTGTTGGTCTTAGGTGACCTTATGGTAGAAGAGGCACTAATTCCTTTATGAACATTTTGAATCACAAATATCCATTTTGCAAGAGCTACTGATGATTGCAATAGTATTCTATCATTGTTCTGAAGGGTACCAGGACTATTTCCTGGTTTTTCCTGTCTCTAATGCATTAATCAATCAGCCAGAGACAGAGAGATCCACTAGATATTCGTTTATTTTCAGCTGAAAGCAAGCAAATAGGCGCAAACTTCACACACAGAAAACATGCAGAGAAGAAGCACGCCCCCAATACAAAAAAATATACATTTTTATAAGGCAAAACATGAAAAAGGGGCTAAGGGGGGGGGTTGGGTGGAGGAGGAGAAATGGGAGGGGATTCTATGATTGGTATAAATTCCTGCATGAACTCAGCTTTGGGCAGTAATTCATTTCTCTGTGTCAGACGCCCCACTTCCCAAGGATGGACTTCTAATTTAGAAATACCTTAACTGTAAATTGGAAGAAACTCAGAGGGACACCCCTTCCTCCTTTGTTCATTCTTCCCTGCCTAAGCAAAACCTTAATATATCTGGTTTACACATTTATATAGTGAAGCAAGTTACAGAAAGCAAGATGGCTACGTTTAGGCTAAGATATATTTTATATGTATTAACTGGACCCCTTCAGTTCCTCAACTTTGCACTGTTCAGATTCAGCAAAAAATGCTGTTCAACTTTTCTGTTTTAATGTTCCCAAACGAAAGAAATACATTCTCCTTTTACTGGGTAAGCAAGGACAAAAGGCCTCACGAACTGTTAACACACTGTGATTTTTCTTGGAGGAGGCTGCCAGAGTGATGACAGATTCTGACCCTGCTCCTAGTCATGCACCACCTTCAGTCACAGCTTCTGAGGAGAAAATGTGTGCACTTCCAAGCAACATTACTGTTGTCGCAAAATGACTGAAAAGGCAGCAATCTTGATAGCCTCTCTCTTGTATTCAGAAGTAGGGGCCAGAAATATTTGGCAGGGAGAGGTACTCAGAAATTGTTCTTGCCATGGTGAAGAACATGCAACTGCTATTGTTTCCACACTCTACTGGTGGGTTTTCTGGAAGCCTTGATGGTGATAACAGATAAGCCTTAATTTTCATCTAAGAAGGTAGGGGCTGGGAGCATGACTTTCCGCCATGCATCCCAGGACAGGGGCCAGCCAAGATATCCAGCCAAGATCACTCAGAGTATGTGGAGCTGATGGATTACATGCCCTGCCACCTGTGCAAACTTGGGCAAGCTGAACAGTCCCAGAGTGCCAACCAGAAGGAAGGACTGGTAAACCACCTCTGGGTACTTTATATTAAAAAACAAAACAAAAAACAAAAAACAAACAAACAAAAAAACCTCTGGGACGGTTACCATGTCAGAATGGTTTTGCTGGCAAGTAACTATTGATCAGGGTCCCTTTTATGATATCCAGCAGGGCACATTTTAGGTTTTCTTTTACTTATAAAATGTAGATGAGAAATCTTGAGAATATGGGTCTAATCTGGCCTACAGAGGGGCAGGATTTAGCCCATGGAGGCTCCCTGCACAAATCTGACCCTTGTAGGCTCTTCTGAATAAACCATAGGTTCTAAAAAATTCAGCATCATGCCCCCTCTTTGCTTTTTTAAAAATATCCACTTCTCCTTTGCCATCACAAGCCCACTGTAACAGGGAAATTTCTTTTGCTGTAGAATTAAAGATAAAAATGAAAAAGTAATACACATCGGCCAAAATCTTGTTGGGCAGTTACGCCAAAGGCATGACAAATTGCCGTCAGTCAACAAGTCTCTGTAGACATTACCTGTTGCACACCAAGTTGCATGATTTGGAGTACAACAGATAATGTATATGGAGATTTCTTAACTTGTAGCAATTTATCCCTAAAAACTACATCTTTTGCATAATAGCACAAAAAAGTTGGCCATTGTTTCCCATTTAAAAAAACATTAATCATTTATTTCTTGAGAAATCTAAATTCTAGTAACAATATTTATCACAGAAATTTGTTTCAATTCATGGGAATATTTTTCCTTTATGAAAATTTCACCAGTTCATGTTGATTGTCTTCCTGCCCTCTAGGCTGGTATGCCCTCCAGTGTGGGAACTGTTGCAGAAAGTACAGAGCCCCACAGAGGAGAGTAGCTACAAGTTCCCCACTTAAAATCTCAATAACTCACTCTGTGACATTTATAGAAGAAAAGATAAAAAACAATTTACTTACAATTGCTTTAAATTACTGGCTTGTGTATGCTGCTTTCTTTATTGCACATATACTAAGCAACCAACTGAACTGATCCAAAGCAGACACACAACTGCCTTAACAGACTAAAGAGAGGAGAAAAGAACACTTAGCAGAGAGCATGGCGTTCTCTTTGAATCATGCTGGATATATAGACAAGCACCCCAGCCCAGAAAAGTCCCTCCCAGTCACTCAAACTACAGACAGCACCCGAGGCTGCAAACAAATTTCCAACAGGAACTAATGTCATAAAGACTTTACTTCATAAGTCGCACCCCTCGTGGACTCTGCCAGCAGTCTTGAACTCAGGATTCCTCCAATACATAGAAGTACTGGCAGAGTACATCAGTCCTCTTTGTGCTGCAAACAGGAAGCACAAAACTGCTCCATCCGATACTTTGGCTCGCGCCTTCTTACACTGTCTGACCCCACAAAGGGTTGAATTTTCTCCTCCTCAGTTATGATGTCTCATCTTGACATAAAAAGAAGCACAGGAAACTTGTAGGGATGAGGTCCAGGCTACCTGAAGAACTATATGTTCCTTATATGAACATGCTTGGGTTTTAAGGTATTCCGGGGAAGGCCTTTCTGTCAGTCCCACCACCGTCACAGACCTCCCTTGTGAGGACAGAAAAGAAGGTATTTTTAGGGGCTGCTCCCACGTGGTGGAACACCCTCCTGAAACAGAGCAGGTTGCTTTTCTTCCTATCATCCTTTTTCCAGAAGGCAAAGGCCTTTCTGCTCAGGCAAGCCCTGGACAATCGACTAGCCTCGAAGGAAACAGCTTAACGGGGGATGTTGTGTTTTGTTTTTGCCTTTCAAATTATGCTTCTAAATAATTTTGAACAGATATTTTAAATCTTAATATGTTTAACTGCTTTCAGTTGTGGACTTTCTTTAGCTAGACTCACAACATTTATGCAAGCTGCTTTGCTTTATTGGGAGAAAAGTGTGAAATAAATAAAATGAATGAATGAAGATGGGGACCGTAGCAAACAGCCTGTATTAGTCTTCTGAAATTTGTATGGCTGGGATGCCCCTAAAAAGGTTGTTAAAAGTTCTCGGCCTGTCCCCGCAGTTCACTTACACCCATTAATTTGTTGTGTAGAGTTATGGTTGCTTTCAAAAATAATCATGCCATGCATATTACTCTTAAATAAAGAACGTACATTTCAGCTGGGTAACAGCCTGGGTCAGATCTTGACAGATATTCTGCGCCAATGCCTTGTGTAATTTTTAGCCATTTCCTGGAAGGTTTTAGTTCTCGAAACCATGATATATGTCTGAATATGATTAGCATTCATTTCTATACAAAAGACTGCTTCTGTGGCAGGAATACTTCCATGCCAACAGGCTGAAACACTGCCAAATTAGGTGAGGCTGATTTTTGATCTCTGTTCTTCATTCCCCCACTGAGTAGAATGTTGCAGCTATCCTGTATTTCTACAAGAGCACAAAACAGCAGTGGGGTGCAGAAGAACTAGCTTGGGGGAGGCTCTTACATAGATGTGTGTGTAGTGGGAGTTACCGTGGGAAACGTCTACTTTGAATGTAATATTTTCCCCATTCTTCAATACATTAGGGGAGATTTATTTTTTAAAAATATTTTTATCGTGCCTTTCTCCAAGGCAGCTTACATCATTAAAACACAATATTAAAACTAAAAACAGTGAAGTATTCAAATAGTAAATGAATTAATAACATTATATTAAAAATGTTAGGTAAAGCACTACGAAAACAGACTTAGAAGCCACAAAACTGCAAACCTTCTTCTTTCAAAACCTCTCCTAAACAGAAATAAGGGTTCCTTATGTGACTGCAAGGTTGACGATCTCTCCTCTCCCCATCAGAAATTCAGCCCCCTCCTATCTGACCCATCATATCCCTTGATGATGAAGGAGAGCCCTACAGCAACATCAGAACTTTGGGAGGCAGAGGCTGCTTCAGAATTGAGGACGGACAGGCAGAAGCGCAACAGAGAGTTGACATATATGTTACAAATAGCCAGCTATTTGACACGGAAATCCATTGGTGTTTTAGAGGTGTGATTCAGGAAGAGTTTTGTATCTGATCAAATATACCTCCAAACATAATTGTTTACATTCTAGTGACCAATCACAAAACAAAGCAAACTAATTTGCAATCATGGAAGGCAAGCAGTGACAAGCAGATGTTCTTAGCATGTGAAAAATTATCTTTTTACTATCCTGGATATGTGTACTATACACTTGGGCCAAAATGGCTATCATTTCCTTTTCTGCTGTGGAGTATTTGGACCTGACTCTGATCATGTTGGATGAATGCAAAGCTGGACCTGAAAATGAGGCTCTCTGCCCTCCTCATCTGCCATAAGGACTTCAAAAGTGGCAGGCAAGACCACCTCCATCAAGCCCTCATATTTACATATGGCAGGATAGCTCTCTGGACCCCTAAAAATCTCCTGTTGCTGCACGTGGAGACAGACATCCTGAAGAAAGTCCTGTATCATTACAGGGCAAGCTGCCAAGTTCTGGGTGTTACCATTGAGAACAATGAACACCAACTTGAAGCTGGCCTTCTGTAAGAGTATGACAGACATTTGCAAAGCCATCTGTGAAGCTCAGGATTTGAACTTCCAGCTCGCTTGTTGAAAAGAGCTCCTGGAGACTTTGTTGGGTTTTCTTGAAAAGGAACTATTGGAGTCTCTGGCAACATCCCTTCACTTGACAGCCATCACTGCCTTAGTCTCCCTGAGCCAACTCAAGCCATGCCCGGCCATTGAAGACATCCAGAATCTGCTGGATCAAGTAATCAAGGGTCTGTTCCCCCTCTCTCCCCTGGAGCATCTCAAAGAGAGAGCAAAGAATGAACAGGATGCTTCCAACACAGAGTTCCTGTACATCAGCTCCATGGAGGTCATGGGCAAACTCATCAAGGTCCTTATTAAAGAAGATCCAACCTCAGAGGGGATTGATGGAATGTTCCAGCTGATTGATCTCTGGCTCACAAGAACTGAATTGGGCCGAAAGAAGGCACTACAAGCCAGCTGCCATGTGCTGGCTGCCTTCCAGGCCACTCTTAGCCTTCTAGATGGAGAACATGTCAAAGTGTGTGGTTCCCGGAAGGCATTCCTAGCCCCATATATGTGGGAGAGGTCCATCAAGTGCTGGTGATTGGCAGCCAAGTGCATCAGCTGCTTGATGCACATTCAAGTCCGATCAAGAATCACAGAGGAGGAAGAAAAAGAAATGATGTCTGCCCTCTGTGATTTATAAGCAGAAGCACTGATTTGTTTGGGGTCTCAGCCAGATTGGCTAAGGTGACTGCCTCTATTTGGGGAATATCCATAGAGCTTGGGTAATATCCATGCACCAAATCTGTTCAAGTTCTGTTTTCTCAATGACCAAAGTCAACTGCCAGGCTCATTTGTAGTACAGCCATTTCAGAGATGAGGTGCTTAGGTATGACATTCTTGCTAAGGATGCACACAGGCCCCCTAGATTACCCCATCTGCAAGTAAGAGCACAGAAATTGCCTGACCCATCCCATGTCCTATTGAAGAAAATCCAATCATTCTCCAGGTCCATGCCAATATTTATGCATTTCTAGTTTTCCAGGAAAACCCTGTTGAAGTCAATGGGGAAATGCAAATAGCAAGTCCAGGTCATAGATCGTATGGTGCAGGTAGGTCAAAAGGGTTTCTAGCAAGGCAGCAGGTTAGTGCAGAGCTGAGCTCTCCGTTTTAGTTTTTTATTTTATTTCCCCCTCCTTTTTTTTCCTGATGGCCAAGAGAAAGCCAAGAAAGCCATCATCAGCTTCCTGAGGCAGCCACAGGAAAGAGACGGAAGGAGGGATTTTTAAAGGGAAATGCGGAGAGACTGCACTTTTCTGCACTGGCTGCCCTCCCTTCCCTTCCCTTCCCTGCCCTTCCTCTTCCTTCCATCTGCTGTTGTGGCCAGAATATAGACATTGATTCTTTGATCAGTGATTTCTCAGCAGGAAAGCCCAGGATGGGTTATTTTTCAGTCTAATAGTGAACTCTTTTTCACCATTGCTCACCAATACTGTAGCTTCTTGAGTTTTTCTTTTTCCTTCCCAGTTCTAATTTTGACGTGTGAACACAGATATAATATGAGGGATCAATCCATGGGTGAACCAATGCATCCTGTTAATGTCTCAGGGTTCTTTGCTTGTCTCTTGGTCACCTCGGAAACACACATCTACCTCTGATCTGGTTTGGTCTTACATATTTAAGTTATGATGTTTAGTATATGTCTATCTTTTTTAAAATAGTAATTGTTGTTCATGTTGATATAATTTAATGTTTATTATGTGTGCTGATGTTTGTTTTGTTTTGTTGTAAACCAACCAGAGTATCCTTTGAAGCCAGATGGGCAGTGTATAAATAAAATAAAATAAAGCAGGCATGAACAACTAGAGCTTAAGCTCTATTGCTTAATGGGGATAGAAAACCTAAATCCAGGCCAAAGAATGGTGATGGCATTGGATTATAGTTAGGGGTTGCTTGTGGATTATTTTGGGGCGGGGGGAGATGCCCCCAGACCCAGTTGCTAGCTGCTGTCATTTGCAGGGAAATCTTGTGAACTGCACAGTTGGCAGCAAGCTCAAGGGCTTCATTAGCTGTGAGATATTTTGCAAACCACTCCATTTTCTCTCACTGTTCTTTAACCAAACGGGCACAATATTATTCTCTCTGGTTGCCAAATCAGAACCTGCAGAGATTTAAAACAAAAACAAAAAAATCAGCCTCCTCTGTGTGAACTTGGCATTCAGCTTTGGTGGTGGGAAGTGGGGAAAATGAGGAGAGGTAACACCTACTAGCCAGTGGGGAACCAAAGACAAAAAGCCAAGCCTGCAAAAATGAATGATGAATGCCCCAGTAAATTCTCCTGAGCCTTTTAGAAACAGCCAGTGCTGAAGAAAAAGCTTGTTTCACAATTATACTGCTGAAAACCATTTCAGCACTTTCCCCCCCCTTTCCCCATTTATTGGACAACAGATACTACTTTCCCTCAAGAATTCTACTGCAGAATCCTAGCTTCAGAGATAATTTGTCTTATGTCACTGTTGGTTCCTACAGGACTTACACAAAACTTGGAGCATTACTTTTAAAAAAGTAATTAGTTGTAAAATTGAGTTATATATTTAAATACAATGTAAAATTAGAAGAATCAGTTTTGCATAACATGCCAAGTCCTAGTGCTCTGGATTAGAGATAGGGACGACTCACCATTTTGGCGAGTCATCCCGCTTTGTGAGTCGTCAAAAGTTGACGACTCACGAAGCACAAAGTTGCCCCCATGAAGCGACGAATAACTAATATATTCATCGATTCATGGGGGGTTATTAAACACACACACACACACCCCTGCTGCCACTGCCACACACCCCCCGCTGCCACCGCCCCCCCCCCGCTGCCACGCCACCGCCACCCCCCCCTCCACCCTGGATCACCCTGTCTATTCTGGATCACTAAGAATCACTGTACTCCCATCTCAGAAACCATCTATAATGGAAAACAATGGGTGATTCAGCTCTTGCCAAATGACAAATAGGGTGATTTTCAATTAAGATCCCTTGCTTATGGAACTTCAAATTTTATTCCAGAGGGTTATGGGATCACCTGGAGTAGAAGTTTGAGGCATGGGAGCCTACCAGGGAAAGAGAAGAGACAGTAAGAGAAAATCCTTTCACCTAATCAACTTGCAAAAGGCTGTTTTTCACAGTTACAGTATATTTTAAAATCTATAGAACTGACGTCTGAAGCCAGTAATAGCTGAGGGGTGGCCACTGCACCCTTCGTCACAAGATCTTCTTGAAGAATCTCACACACTATACAAGGTTTCTGCTAATACAGTAATAACTTTCACAATAACTGTAATTCTTTGATGCTAGCAATGGTATTTAAATGCTTGGCATTTGAATTGCTTTAAATTCAGTTGTATGTTATATGGTACACAATGGTGTGTACACAGCAGTTTCATTGCAATGGAATCCACTCAAACAAAATTCCTGAGAACTATTCTTGGACTTCTGAGCTGTGTGCCAAATGTACTTCTACACTTAGAAACAGGTCAAATGTTGATAAGAGTCTCGGGCATGGATTCTTAAGTTAAATTTTTGGTTAAAAATGTTTTTTACTCCTGTGGGGTTGGCTCCCCTAGTTTTAACCAATAGGTTCCAGTCCAGGAGGAAAAGAACATAGGATGAGAAATTATTTAAACTGGGCTTCTCACAAAGTGCTATTTTAGCAATGGGACATTCAAAGGCAAAACAGGAACTGCACCAGCATATTACTGATAATGAGTTGCAACATCAGATAAGTGCAGCTACTGCCTATCCTGAATTTAGAGACAGCGCTCAGGCTTTTTTACCTTCAAGCCATCTGAATATTTTAACCCTTCCAAAATACAGGAAGGATTTACATTTACACTAGCAAAGTTTAATGTACTATCCTCCGTTCTGTTGGAAGGCAGATACAAGAATGTTCCTTATGATGCACACTTATGCCCTTGTGAGGTTGCTGTGGTGGAGACGGTAGGGCATGTTGTATTGTTGCATTGTTTCCTTTACAATGATTCCATCACATTTTTATTCATCCAGTCCTGCAAAGCATCCCTGGAAGAGATGATGAGCACTATATACGCTATCTGCTGGCGGACCAGTGCCTGCTGGTAATGATTAAAGTAGTCAGCTTTTGAGCAGTGGCATTAGCTTGCCGGTGAGAAATGGCACCATATATATATAATAATGAATATCCATATTTTAAAATGAAATTTCTATTTTTAAGAGTTAATCATACACATTGTATATTTAATCTGTATCTAATAATTCCCATTGTTGCATAGTTCTGTTACTGGTTTTTGCCTTATCTGTTGACTGTAATAAAGGAATTTAAATGAATTGAATAGTAGTTTTCATAATTCTTATTTTAGAAGCAGCCAAAAGATAAATATTTATTCTAAATACATTGTTTGCCTTTAAAAAAAAGTTTTCCTTTGTAGCTTTGCAACAATTACAGCAAAAAAATAAAAAAATAAATTTGTGCTAGAAAAGAACAGCAATGAAAATACAAAACAGTAGATGGCAGAGCAACATAACATGCTAAAAAAATTCTCAGTTCAAGTCAGTTCAAATGTCTTCTCTTTATTTTCGCCAAGTGCCAAAATGTCATTACTGGAGGTGCCTAGCAAGCTTTCCAGGGAAGAGTCTTTTACAACAGGTGCCACCATGAAGAAGGACTTTTCAGTAGTTGTCACCCACCACATTGGTGAGGAAGACATTCAAAAATAATTTCAGCCACCAAATACTTTTTTATGGAGATAGGTGATCTCAAAAGTAAAAAAAAAAAAAAATCTTGAGAATTCCTGTGCTGTACATAGCAATGTAGGTTTTATTTTCTACACGTGGCTCCACCACCAATTTAGTTGTCCCTACTAGTGCCAGATGACACCGCACAGTTAGGACTGGCAGTAAAATGTCCCAATTTCTACTGTTCGTTAGTTTTCTCCATCACAGCAGTTCAGGCAATGATTCCATACACATGTTGAAAATTGAGAAGAGGGAGGCCAGATCCATCCCACACCATATCTTCTTGCCTGTAGTTGGAGGGGCCTTTAGGTGATTTTTTTATATACATACATAGAGGCATGCTTGGAGAAGAGGCACTTGGCCCAAATAGGGACATCTTTCTCATTGAGGAGCTCTATGCATCTGCATCTAGATGTAGGTAGAATTCCACACTGTTCAAATCCAGCAATGACAGGAAGTGTGGTTAATACATGCATCATCATCAGAGGGTGGGGCTTGATGCATAGCTCTCAGCCATTAGCTTTCAGTTGTTTGGACCTTAACTTCCAGAGTCCATCACCATTGGCAATGTTGGCTGGGGCTTCTAGGAGTTGAATTCAAAACATCTAGAGGACCAAAAATTAAGATCCTCTGCGACCCTAGAACACACAACCTGAAAACCTCTAATGTGTTCCTTCAGTGTATGTGGGATGACATATGCACACACACCCCTTTACAAGGGTGGTACTGTGGTTGTCATGGACAAATCAAGGTATACACAGGAGGCCGAGAGACAAATGTCCAACACTAAATTTTACCAGCCCCTAACCATGGACCTGGCCACCGAATACCAAAAGGAATTACAGAACCTCATGAAACACCTCCCTGGAAACATGTGTGAACAAATTCTGCTGAAAACATCACAGGAACCTCAACCAACTGCATTCTACCTACTACCGAAAATACACAAACCAGGAAACCCTGGTAGACCCATTGTATCAAGCATCAACACCATCACAGTTGGGGTACCTGGATACTTGGACTCCATCTTCAAACTTTATGCCACCAATGCACCCAGTTACATAAGAGATACCACAGACTTCCTAAGGAAACTTCAGCCCACACACAACCTTCCTGACAACACCATCCTAGCTACAATGGATGTAGAAGCACTCTGTACTAACATCCCACACAAAGACAGACTACAAGCTATCACAAACATCATTCAAAACAAGAAAGAAGCCCACACAATCACCACCCTCTGTGACTTTGTACTCACCACAACCAATTCACCTTTGACAACAAAACCTATGGTACCTCCAGATGAACGGAAGTGCAAGGGGCACTTGTATGGCCCCACAATATGCAAACTTATCCATGACTGACCTGGAACAGTGCTTTCTTAACTGCTGCACCAAGAAATGATTCCTCTATTTGAGGTACATGGATGACATTTTTCTGATCTGGACCCATGGAAAGAAATCCCTAGAAAAAATTCACCAGGGTTGCAATAACTTTCACCCAGACATCAACCTCACCCTGGAACAATCTATGCAACAGGTGAATTCTGGACACCACTGTGAAACTACAAAATGGGCATCTTAGCACCACGCTGTATCAGAAACCCACCAACCGATTTACCTACTTGCACTCTTCCACAACTCTCCCAGGTGTGAACACACAACAAAATCCATTGTGTACAGCCAAGCCCTAAGATACCATCGCATCTGCTCCGACCCACAGGACAGAGACTCCAAACTCAAGGACCTACAAAATGCATTTTTCAGACTACAATACCCATCCCATATGATTAAGGAACAAATCAACAAAGCAAGACATACCCAGAAGTAACTTACTACAGGAGAGACCCAGAGGATAAAATGATAGAACACCGCTAGTTGTCACTTACAGTCCACAACTGAGACCTCTCGCACACATCTTAAGTGATCTCTAGCCCATCTTTGACAAGAACACCTCACTCTCCCATACTTGCCTACAGACAACCTGCCAACCTCAAGCAAACACTAAAACACAATAGACCATAAAGCAGCAACACAGACAGGGGGACTAAACCCTGCCACAGGCCCAGATGCCAACCCCTCCTCCTCTCTCTTCTCTCCCCTCCCCCATCTTTGCCCAGGCCTGGTGTCTGTTTTCTGTCTCCTAAGGAATTTTTACAACAGAGCCCTCAAACAACATAAGCCATAAATTACTACATGTAAATGTTCCATATACCCAAGAGCCAATGAATATTTAGTATGAAACTGATATTTCATTCAGTCTCCATATGTGTGATGAAGTGGATGTGTCCACGAAAACTCACATTAAAATATAATAGTCTTTAAGGAGCCACATGTTTTGTCTTTTTTTCTTTTCTTTTGTTTTGTTTCTTTGGATTTTGCCTGATATGCTTGCACACACTAACACAGCTACTTTTTCTAAAACTACCCTTCTACAGGTGTCAGTTTATATTTTTTAAAAATGAAAGCTTTCACTTAATCATCATCCTCAGCTGCTTTTTAAAGGTTTACATAATAAACCTTTATTCTTTTCAAAGGTTTACATAATAAATCACAATATATCTGTGAAGATTCTCAGTCATCCAGGTGTGGTTATCTGGAAGTTGAGTCATGGCAACTGGACTTCTTTCTTGTTAGGTTGAAACGTTTCACTACTCATCCAAGTAGCGAAACGTTTCAGCCTAACAAGAAAGAAGTCCAGTTGCTATGACTCAACTTCCAAATAAATCACAATCCTACAAACTTGTGGGTTTTTAAAAAAAGGTTTATGTCACAATTTAAGAAAGCTCCTGATATATAATCAGACTCAGTTCTGTGGAAGTTGATGCAGTGCAGACATTTATAGATTGCTCTCTGTATCCAAATATCAGCGGATTATTATGTCTTACAAAACTCCATTATGATAGGACTGTACATTCACATCCCATAAACAATGTTTTGTGGCAACAGTCTGCCTTGAAGAGCTGTGAAGATCAAAGAAACCTTAGATTTCCATTGCAGCAGAAAGGAGATCAAATACTGTAGTCCTGAATATTACCCTATAGAAAACAAAGGCTAAGGAAAACATTTGTAGTCGTCAGAATTTTGGTGCAAAATAAGAGTCAGCCTTGAAAAGATGAGAGGGCAGTTCAAAATGACACAAGAAATGTTGTCATTGTTAATTAGCTTTTCTTGTTTGAAGGCTTTTCATGGCATCCATCCTTCAGAAATTAATTCCATTTCTTGAACATCAGATTGCGACGTTGCAGGACCAGAAATCAACATTCAAGTCAGGCACTGCTCCTGAACTTAAATGTGATGACAGAAGACGGGCTTTCCTTTTCATCTGAATTTCTATTTTTATTTCAGCAGAATCATTGCCATATGGATTTTCACTGGACATCTTCATGCTGTGCAACATTGTAAAAGATAAGCAAACACTTTCCTTGCAGATAACTTTAATCTGGGAGATTCAGTGGGGTTTATTTCTAAATCAACATCCATAAGATAACATCACTATTTAGAAAGAAATCCCACCAAAAGAATGGGATTTACCTCTGAATAAATATGTCCAGGATGAGGTTGCATATTTCCCAAAATTTATAGCAGGTATTCAATTACCTTAATTTTATGTTACATTATTCTATTACCTTGCATAGCAAAACTAAAACTCCAGGGAACTATAATGGTATAAAGTTGAGAAGGCCCCAGT
Source organism: Intellagama lesueurii (assembly GCA_037013535.1). Taxonomy (NCBI): domain Eukaryota; kingdom Metazoa; phylum Chordata; class Lepidosauria; order Squamata; family Agamidae; genus Intellagama; species Intellagama lesueurii. The sequence goes on from JBAJHW010000006.1 coordinate 76,379,011, forward strand.
ACAACAAACAATGAGTTTCAATATTTTAATTAGATGTGTTCTACATAATTTATTTCACCTCCCCTACATACTTTCATGAATAGATTTACATCAGCGCACATTTGCCCATTACCGACCCTTTGAGTGAAGAGCCATGGCCGGATCCAAGAGCTCTTTCAGTCTGCAGGTGCACAGATGGTGCTTTTGACAAATATGAAAGCACTGACTACAGTATCAAACAAATCTGGACATCAGGGCTAGAAATCACTAGGGCAGGAGGTAAGGAATAATCTTTTAATAAATAAATCACTAACCACAATAAATCTCCTTACTTTTTGAGATGGCCCTGTAGCCACAATTTTAGAAGGCTTCAGAGGAACCAAAATTTGACTAAAACTGGGCATGGAAAATTTTAATGGATTTAAGTAAATCAGACCTTTAGGTGTGTGAGGCAAGCTCTGGGGGTCCAGGGGCCATGTGACCACACTGAAGTCAGGATCCTTCAGCCTCTCAGAATGAAATCAGAAGTGATTGGTAGGTCACTTCAGGCATTTAAAAGGGGACACACCTTATTTTCAAAGAGAATTCCATAGACTAGAAGTGAATATTCCCATGGGAGTAATTCCCCTACTATTTGTGTGTAAAAACAAAGGTATCCATATACTCTGGAGGCAATTAAAATGTCATTGAGGGCCACAGTAAAGGGATATGAACGCCTGCAGAAAATACCTTTTTCACACACAGATTCACACACTTTTAACACATTATGCTCCTGATGTTGCCCATAAATATGGAGTTTCTGATGAAGCCTGTTTGAGGAGGAGCTCAATCTATATAAACAAGTGTACATAAAGATTTGATTCAGATCCATATGAGCATATTCTTTTTTCTGTATCAACAAATGTGTCCCTAACAGTGCTCTTGTGTTAGATGATTGTACACCAGATTTGCAGCCATCTTTGATTGCCTCATCATGACCCACATCCAGAAAGAACCTAACCATTAAAGAGAGAGGTATAATACTGGGTTGCAATCTGTCCTGTTGGTTTGATCTGGGAGCAGCAGTGTAGGGTGGCCAGAGGCAAAAGAGAACAGGGCCCGTACATTGGAGAGATCTGTATAGGAATTTCAGCAGATATAAACTTTTTTGACAAGCCTGTTGAAAGTCTCTCTGGTATACTACTGTCAAAGGGGCTCCTCCACAAGCATTTAAGGTGAAGAACCCTTGCTGCCATTTTTTTAAAATTACCTTACATAAGTATGGATGACCTAAGCCACCCCCACCATTTCTTTTTTAGTAAAGAGAACATTTTACTAATATTCAGTCTGGTTTCTCCATGATCATCATGAAGGCTTTAAGGACAGCAGAATGACCTGAAATATTGGAACAAGTTCTGAAGTTTGACAATGCCTTCTGATCATTGCAGAAAAATAAGTGAGGGGGGGGCACCTGGCAGCCCACAAGACATACCTGTTGATCTGTCTTTTGAGTAGTGCTGCGGTGCACCGGATCTGATTTCAAATTGTATGTCACATGCCCTATCTGATCCTTGCTTCTATATCCTTTCATTGGCCCTAGCTTTCTAAACATAACAGTACACTTGCTTTTTTGTGGAGAGACTGCTTGGATGTCAGACTTTCAGAACAGACAATGCTTGAACTTTGTTTAGGTATTTGATTGCAGTTCTGGACCTGCTTTTATGTGGAGAGCTAATTGAGAACTTAATGTATGGTGGTGAACTGCTTTAATTTTGTTGGATTCAACCACCTCAATGAGATTAACTTTTCTGCTCTCATAAGAACCACTGTGAAAATAGGTAATTTTGTCTCAAGAATTTGCACATTTGTGAGGCAAATGGGATTTTAGATTATGGGGGAAATGTGGAAGATAGGGAAAATATGTAAATAAATGTACATAATAGGAAAAAGTGTAAATAAAATGTACACAACTCTTCAGATAATACTCCAAGTCTTACAGTCTAATATATGGTAAGTGGGAGCCTAAGAAGAAATGGAGATGGATTTACCATTGCAGGTGTTAAGGAATTATGAGGTTAGTGAGAGGAGACTATGTTTTGTACCAAGAGTTACTTTTAAATATCGTTATCTATAGCAACTATCTAATGGGAGGTAAATAGAATTATAATGGTAAGTAATCAGTTGCTGTAATGGGAAAGTATGTTTAACTGTGTTTTCATACTCTAATTTACTGTCATTTCATCCATAACCATTTTAAACTTGTATGTAAACTTCCGTGTGTCTCTGTGTTCTACATTGTATCAGGAAGGGGGTGGAATATTAAATCAATCAATCAATCAATCAATCAATCAATCAATCAATCAATCAATCAATCAATCCTTTTAAAAAAGTAACTTTTAAAGCTCTGGTCTAACCTGGGTTTTCCAACTTTGTTCTGCTTAATGGATTCACAATTCACCTATGAAACCTGACTTTAAAAGTTTGAGCATGTTTTTAACTGTAGTGATGGAAAAAAAACAGTGTTCATGTTGTGGCCACTTGGTGTCACTCTGTCAGTAACTTTGTGAACATGGCCAAGGAATACTTTTATTCAATCAGCCCCGTTTAAACTTTCCATTAAGCTTTCAGTTTAACACATTATGTTAAAGAGTTTGTCTGTTTGCTCAGTCTTGAAAGTGCTGGGAAACTGCAGATGGTCAGGATCATGCCCTTACAAGACATGCCATTTGGGCTAAAGGGGTGTGATGTGGTCTCCCATGGTATCCTCTGCTCTGATTAGTTCCATCCTAGAACTGGATAGCTGTCAGTGATTAAGTGATGGACCCCAGATTTGACTGAAATAGACACAAGGTATCTATGCAATCAGAAGTATCATACAAATGAAGGTAGGTAGCATGCCACAAGGCTCTCCACAGAACAATTGGCAGGGGCCTTGAATTTTATCACTTGAGGTAAATGAGTAAGGCAGAAAATGAACGTCCAAGAACCACTAGCGTGTATGGAGAGTGAATTTGGGAGCTCTGCATTATTAACGCTACACTCAAAATCTAGGGATGTCAGAAACAAACTAGACAAAATGCTTAGTTCCTCGTTAGAAGGAATGCTTCCCCAAGTGATGAGCAAAGTCTGTGTCTGGGAACAGATGTTTGTCTTCTCTCTTTCTAGTAATCCTTGGGCCATTAGAAAATGAACACATTCTGAATTCACAAGTCTGTTTGTCCAGGCTCATGTCTCTGAGGAAACTGTGTTATAGGAAGAAAATAGGCTAATGCCGGGGAAGATTCCTTTAACATCTAGTTTGGCCTGCAATGTTGTATTTTCAGGCCCTTTTTGACAGAGTGATAAACATTTGTGAGGCCCTACAGTCATGAATAGAGATGGGCATGAACTGGGAACATGGCGGTTTGTGATGGTTGGTGGTTCATCACTATTCACAAATAGAGATGAGCATGAACTGGAAAACCAGTGGTTTGTGACGGTTTGTGATTCATGGCTAACCACAAACCACCATAAACCCCCAGAAAAATGAACCGGTTTGTGGTTCATTTTTCCAGTTTGTGCCTGGGGGCCCCTACCTTCTCCTGCGCCTCCACCCCTGCTTCCTCTTCTACCATAGGCACATGCCCAGAGACAGCAACCAGCTCCTGGCGTGGAAGCGAGGTGCTGCCTCTGTGCATGTACTCAATTATCAGTTGGGCTGCAAGCATAAAAAGCACTTTCCAGGAGGGAGGGACCTGCTTTAAGGAGTTATAGCTCAGACGTCCCCAATCCAATCTTCTCCAAACATAAAGGGCATGGGGAGTACAGTCATCTGAAGACTCACTGTGAGTTTGGCATCTCTAACTCATGCAGTGTTCTATTGCTCCTGGAAATCCTGAATTACACGAACCACAAAGCATATGAATTGTCGATGCTGATAACAGTTTGGTGTTTTATTTCATGCTGGGCAGGCATATTTCCCTGAAGCACCCTCAAATGAACCAAAAATGGCCCAATTAATGGGGTTTTTTGTTTCATGGTTCGTTTCATGCCCATCTCTAGTTATGATATATCAAGCCTCAAAAAGACTATGGGAGTACTGCAAGAAAGTAGCCAGAAGAACAAAAGAACTTTTATTTGTTCATTTGCATGGGCTAAATACATTTACCAAATTTAGAAAACCAGCACCTGACCTGCCGATGCCACTTAGAGAAACATTTTTTATACTTAATACAGTAAAATCCCAATAAAACCCACCCATCACCTACCACAGAGGTCGTGAACCCCCGGTCCGCGGCCTGATGCCAGTCCGTGGCCTGAGCTGGACCAGGCCGCGGAGACAGACCTCCTGGCCCCCCCACGCACTCCACTCACCACAGCTGCTTTGCGCACACACATGTGTGCCAGCACCGGTGTGAGCACTCCCTTCACGCATGCGCCCGAGCGCCCGCGTGAAGGGGTGGGTGCGTGTGCGCGAGGGCGTGCAGGTGGTCCTGCGCATGCGCGAAGGGGTGGGGGAGTGCTCACGCCGGCGCTGGCATGCACACGCTCCCCCACCACTTCGCGCATGCGCCCAAGAGTGTGAGCGCAGGGGGAGAGTGCCCTGCCTTCCTCAGAGCCTCAGCTGGTCCGCGGTCCCAAAAAGGTTGGGGACCGCTGACCTACCACAATCAACTGCTTACTTTTAGAAGCCTAACCAGTAAATAGCTGAATATGGTCATTTTTCTTTTATATGCTGGGGTTCTCCTTCCTAGAAGAGCCACCACTGCACACACATTATTATTGCTGCTGCACACACATTATTATTTTTTTAAAAATTCATGCCTGATACATCAATACGTTGGTAAAAGTATGTCACGGGGGGGGGGGTCTAACTTTTCTTTCCTGTGAGAAGATACATTGAAATATTGGTGTGCCAATGTCACAGGGGTGGTGATGATCGCCTGTACAGCTGCACGGATATCCCAAGTCTATTGTGTGCAATGCATTTCTGCAGAAGCAGCCAGTGCAACAGAGGGACATTTTCCTAAACATTTCCTAGACATTTTCCTCTTTCTGATCAATGCAGTCACGCACCTTAGGGGGAGACCTGTTTCTGATATATCAATATATCAATAAATATTATTTTAAATATATATATACATAAATCAATAGGCTAAATTGCCCCTTGAAGCAAGAGAAAAAATAAACTGGGACAATGGTGTAGCTGGACATGATGATTCAAATAGGAGGAAATAAATCGGTACAGCTAAATGTTCTTAGGATGTTCATCCTGGGATATAAACCATGTGACCACGATTCAGTACAACAAAGGTATGGAAAGTATCAGAAGAACTAGAAAACATTTCCCTTGTGTGACCAGGGCCTGAGTAAGGAGTTTATCATTCTCTCAAGATATTTCTCCAGAGGGTTGTGTAGCCCAAAAAGCACTTTGTGAAATTTTTCTTTCTTGGTTTGCTAACTTAATATGTCTCCACTTAAGTTTCTCTGTTTTCCACATAGCAGGGGTTGGCTACTTGTCACATTCTAATGTGTGTAAAAAATCCATTTCACAAAAATGTAAAAGCCTTCAACCTTCTTCGAGCAGTGCACTTCCTCCTTATGCAGTCTGTGCTGAACGTTTGTGAGAGTATTCACAGTAGAGATTGGAGATATTCGTATTTGTAAAGAAATATGAATATCCCTGTCTCAGCTGGACCTAATGAGGGTCTGGCTCCCAGGACCAGCCCACCCATTCACAAGTCCCGACAATGCGAAGGTCCTGCTCTTCCCGCCAGTGGCGCCAGGAGCTCTGCTGTTTCCCTGCTCGGCTGGCCCCTCCAGGCAGGGGGAGGGAGGATGAGTCTCCTCGCACGGCTGCTGAGTGGCCAGCCAAGCAGGGAGACAGCGGAGCTCCTGGCACCATTGGCGGGAAGAGCGGGACCTTCACGGCGCCGGGACATGTGAGTGGATGGGCCATTCCTGGGAGCCAGAACCTCATTAGATCCAGGTGGGACTGAGATATTCATATTCGTTTACAAATACAAATATCCCCATCTCTAGTTCACAGTCTTTCACAGCCTTTCAGCTATGGTCAGAAACTAAGTAGTAAGCATTTTCATTTTGAACTGTAAATGTTATGTTTCAATAACCCTTTATTTACCTATAGCAATAAGTTGTAGATAAATAGCCCTTTAAACATACAAAGAATATGTCTGAACTGTGAACAAAGCCTTCTTAGGTATAAGGCCCACAAAATAAAATAAAAATTCCAGGGCATGACTAAACAGGGAAATTTGGTGCAATCTGGGTCATGTTAAAAGGATCTTAACTTCAGTGTGGTCTTTTGCACTTGAGCAATACTTCCATTCACATGGGAGACATTTGTTCTCCCATGAGAAGGATTCAGATCGTTCCACTTTGTTCCCCTTTCAATTATTGATACCTCTGCCCCATTACCTGCCTTTTTTTGTGACTGCCATTCCATGAGCCACAGCAACTTCCCTTTTTTGTTTAATTTAGTAAGTGAAATAATGCTACAAAAATTTGAAAAGGCCTTTATTTGCCCCAATGGGCAAAATCTGTAACTAGAGATGATCTGAGGCTATCCATAGGTACAATTAATTTGAAGATTTATTTAAATCACAGTAGATAAACAGGGAATAAGATCCACAAGATGAAGGCACAATATAAAAGAAATCAAAAGAAAATCAATGAATTTCTAATACAATACAATGCAATGATGAAAAAACAACCTGTATTCAAGTATCAGATGAAATTACAATTATGCAAAATTAGCTACAGTTAGCCCTTTATAAAACACTTTATTTGTCCCTAACCTTCCACCAGCCCTCTAGTTGAAGCTCACTATGTTCCAGCTGTGTGGTCTTTCCTCAATATCATTCCACAGGCAGGCTATTCCACTGATCAGTAATCCAGTCCATGGGACATATATCCGTAGGCCAGTTCAGTCCACATGTCTACAGGCCTTTTGCCTGGTCTATCCTTATACCTAAATGTTGGACCTGATTAACACAACGCATCAACCCAGCGTGGATACTTCTTTATATTGAAATAGTGCTATGTTACCTAGGAGAATATTTTTTAAACAGATAGTGAGAAGAGAAAATTAGAGAAGAGGGTTTCTTCACTGCCCTTCCTACTATCACAACCCACTGCATATGTCACAGAGTTGTCACTAAAGAGAACGCCACCCACAGCTCTATTTGGGAGTGAATTAAGCAACCACACAGACTGCAGAATGGGATCATCAGGAGCCCTCCCAGTCTCACCAAATAAACTGCAGCCCCAGCACTGCCAGAAAGGGGCAGAACAGCTCACAAAAGGGACAGGATGAATAGCTCTTATTTAAAACACATGCGGTCACCGGAAAACAGGGCAAACCAAACCACAGCAAAAGTGATCCAAATAGTGAGCTATTGGCTTATCTGATCACCCCCTCAATTTATCCTAAAGCTTTGTTATCCCACCACTTCAAAATAAATTGATATTAAAGTTGGTGAAATCAGATAAAGGACTCTGTGGATGTCAGACTTGAGATATGATCCTAAGAAGAGAAGAATAATTTAAACAGTAGACATATGGTATGACTTTAAAATGATTGACAGTCCTTTGAGATCAACGTTGAAATGATTGAATCAAATTCTCTCTGCATCATTGGGAAACATTGCCTCATTAAGTTATCAGTTAATTAAAAAGAAATGTAGTGTGGGTTAAATTAGCATACCCACAATTTTGAGGGCCAAAGTCAAGGCTGTATGTTAAGGCTGGTGGCATGAATCAAATACCGTCATTATATCAAAAATTAAAGATGTAAAACCTTACTTGTCTCATGTTCACACATGGAAGGAGAAACAGCAAAGTTATTCTCTTTTCCCCACAGGACAGAACTGAGCAGTTTTCAAAGATGAATTACCTATCAACAGAAAATTATAATGGCAATTAGTAGCCATGTTTGCCTAAACTTCCAACAATTTTTGAAGACTAATCTAGCCCCACTAATTAATTTGAAAAATGAAACGTGACTTTTTAAATTAACAAACTATTGCTGTTTTTTCATTGTGTTGGCATTCAAAACTGGATTCCTTTTGTTTCAGAAAAGTCAGTCTTATCACAGTTTGTTCAGGTGTTCACTACTGATGTATATATTGTGTTGTGTTCTACTGTGCACAGAAGAGCAATTGAGCAAATAGTTTTTGTGGTTTGCTACAACTGTACATTGTACAACTGATTACACAACCTATTGTACAAACAGGACACATCCAGCTGCACCACAGGCAACAGGAAAAGCAGCTAGCATCAGCTTCAGGATTGCACTCCCATGATCACACAACCATAATCCATGATCTTATTTTAAAAACTAATTTTCGTCCAAGTCCCGTAAAGGTTTTCTGATTCTGTTAACTGTGAGTAGTATATTATTTTACCAATTGGGGATGGGTAATATTATCTTCCTGCATTTGCAACAGGAGTACTGCTGTTTTGAATATAGAATGTCAGTTTAGATGTGCAAACCAGTATACAGGTCTCTGCTACCTATTCATTGTTCCCTTAGTTAAATGTTTGTGAACATCCCATGATGTCATTATCAGCTCAACAAACCATTATTATTACCAGAAAGCCTTTCAAGCAAGGCTGAAGATTTATCAGTCCGGAGTACTCTAGATCTGAATTTCCTGCTTTGAGCAGGTAGTAGTTGTAAGTAACTTACAAAGGGCTCCCTCCAACTTCTACAAAATATTTGGGATTGTGTGTGTGCATCCCCTCATCACCCTTTGAGCCATTTTTAATCTAAATATGAAAAGCTACTTCTTGCTTAGTAAGGGCATCCTACAAATAGTTACAACCGTGAAGAGTCAGCATGGGAAAATATTATACACTAAGACAAGTGTTTATTTTAATCCATTTCTAACAATCTCATGAGAAATATTATGAATGCAAGAAGCAGCTTTGGGAAAAATACTCTCAAATTAGTTAACCAGACATTTCTTTTTCCATATTCCTACTGAGAATATATGTAACTGTGAGTGTTCAGTTCATAGACATTATTTGGTGGAGAATAATTTAAAACATTATTTAAAAGATAAAGTGAAAAAGCTTCAGGAGCAAAATATAATTGTAGATTGTGTCCTTTGGAAAAACCACAGGCAACTAACTGATGGAAGCAATTATATTAAAAACTACATACAGGTGAAGTTCTGAACACTATAAAAACAAGGCTTAATTAAAAATAGTGATTCCCTTTTTCTTCCCTCCCAAAAGCTTTCTTTGGTAAAATCCCAATTTGCTTGCAAAATTAAATATGATAAATAGGACCTTGATATGAAAATCTGCCCTGTGTTTTCCCTCCTCCAACTTCTTTGCCATCTGGCAGGAAGAATACATTGTCATGAAACATTCATTATGTTTTTTCCGGCAGCACCTAGAACCCCATTGTGCTAGGCATTGTGCAGGCACAAGAAAAGGTCAAGTCCACATTTGATTCAAATACTGATCAAGTTCAATCTCTGTCTTCTCTTCGTCTTTTTTTCCTCCAGGGGAAAAAAACCACATTTGATTGCCACAGTTTGGATGACTTTGGAGAAATTAAAAGAAATAAATGCCCTGTTATATGCTATCTGAAACCTAGTTTTCCTGACTGAATAATTCCAGATTAACTACTCCCATCCCAAGCCCAGTCAGTTTATGTCAGGGACTCTGCTCTAAACATGATCAAATCTGGATCCTACTATGTCAGGTTTCAGGAGGGGGATGTTACATTATGTATTGATTTTACTTACATTTTACCATTCCTCCACTGAGCATAGGGTAGTATACATGGCTCTCCTTCTGCATGTGTTACCTACAGACAACAACTCTGTTAGGTAGGACAGCCCCAAGGTCTACTGCTGAGTTGAGCCAGAATATCTCAAGTCTGAAACACTATTTAGGCTGCTGGCTTGAAAGCATGTAGGGCGCAAAAGGTGATGAAGGGTTGCAGGTAAGACCCACCACTCACATCCCACCTGACTGGGAGTCCTGCAGTGTGTCCATAGAGGCACTATTAGTATTTCCACGTTGGGCAGCCATGGTAAGGAAGTCTGGCCCATGACAGAAACTCTGTAAGCATCTGCACAAATTGGGAAAATGACACATTGATATTAACATTTGAAACTGAAATAATTTAACCTGTTATCTTGAGTAAATGCTAAGTAAAACTTACATTTTATGTGCTCTCTGCAGAGGGCAAGGTGTCACTTACAGAGCAGAGCTAAATATTAAAATCATAACAACCAATTCCTATTGTACACATATCAGTTCAAGAAGACTGTCCCACATTAAAAAAACAAAACAAAAACCTATTGGCTTGAATCTCTCATTTATATCCGAAAAATGTTAATTGGCACGAAACCAATGCACTAGGAGCCTCTGTGTGAGATGAAGCTGGGATGATTTGCATGGTCCCTGCCCTAAAGATCTCTATTGAATGCAAAAGAAGACCCATTCCACTCCTGAAATTGTGCAGAACTGTTGTTGCACTAGCAAACACAGACAGCTAAGCTGCTACATTTTGAATTCATGTGCAATGATAACAGAAGCAAAACAAAAATAGAAAAAAAAAGTATTGCAGCACCTTAAAGAGGAACAGGTTTATTTCAGTACACACTTTTGTAGAGTACAAACTACTATCTCAAACACATGGAGCATTATAATCAGGCCACAGATTACATACAGATTACATAATGGTGGGATGGGGACCAAGTGAGACAGGAAAAGAGTGTGATAGTTACATTTGTACTGATTTTTTAATGTGACAATGGCGTTATTAATACCTGTAATGAGCATTCAAAGTATTGATTGCATAAATATACTGTTAGTAGGTAGAGTAGTCCGTTTATCAGTTAATACCAATGGTAGGCAGCTGCCTTGAAGTATAAATGGAGATGCTTTCAAGAACCTGTTCTGATAATTAAGATGTCAAGGAAAATAACTTTTTTGCTAGAGCTATACCCAAGATTAGAGATGGTCATGAACCACCAATTTGGTGGTTCATGACTGTTTGTTTATAGGCAGAACAGGCATTCAGCACTTCAAAGCCCTGCCTCCTCTGGCAGGTACCCACTCGAAGGCAGCAGCCTAGCTTCCCTGCCCTGCCTCCTCCAGGTGCTGCCTCTGAGTGGACACCTGCCGGAAGAGGCAGGGCTTGGAAGAGCCAAACACTGTTTGGCTGATAAACAACCTGGCATAAACTGCTGAACTGGTTGGCTGGAGAGCTCAGTGGGTTCGGTATGCGGCTGCAGAGCCAGAGGTTGGGGATTCAGTTCCCTACAGGGCATCTCAGAAGAGTCAGCCTTGGGTAGGCTGCACACTCCCAGAATGTCCCCAGAACAAGGGAATTTTAAACCACTACTGAGTACTTTCTGACTAGAAAACCCTAAGAAATCAGAACTGACTTAATGGCACACAATTAAATCCCCCAAGACTGTAGATAAAACCATTCTTTTAATGTAGGGGGAAAGCTAAGAATCCGGTCTTTATTTAATCTTCTATATGCATACTGGGATTTGTGGATATAGCTTATTCATCTCTCTCTCTGTCAACCATAAATGTCCCTTTGTAATTCATTTGTTCCAGAACAGTTACTCTGAGATCTGTAAAAGAATGTCCTGGGAAACTGAAGTGATCTGAATGGATTTTACTGAAACGTCTTTTGTATTCTGCAATTTCTGATGTCAGATTTGTGTCCATTCATTCTGTTATGTAGAAATTGTCTTATCTGCTCTGTGTAGAATGTGGAGGGATACTGCTAACAAAGAAGGGCACAGTTCATATTAGCAGATGACTAAGTAAGCAAAGCCCAATATTACGAGTCTCATGGTTAGAACCTGTAATGGTGCTGCCAGAGCCCTACCTGGTTTCAGGTTGAATGCCTAAGTAGGGCTTTAGTCAGCACTATAACAACTATATCATCTGGCTGTTGGTATCACTTTGAAATAATTGACATGACAAATGCTGATCCCCAAACCATACCCGAGAGATGGTCTTTTCACGAGCTGGATCCCCCTGAGATTACCATGAAAGGTCCTAGTTGCCAGCCAGCTATGAGAGAAAGGGCTTTTTCAACAGAAGTAGTATCTCAGGTGTGGGTCTCTGTTCCAGATCTTAAGACGGAGTTTCTTTTTACACTGCATTCTGTTTCTGTATCATTCTTTTTATTTTTGTTTTCTGACTTACAGGTTTTTATACCGAAATTCTGGAACTTTCAGATACTTGTAGCACTTTCAATATGTTTGGGGCACATTTGGTGCTTCATAAATATAAGGAAGAGATGGGGGGAGTATGACCTTTCAAATGATGTTAGACTGCAACTCCCATGAATAAATTAAAGATAGCATAGAGGCTGTTTTCTGGATGGGGTGAGTCAAACTGGGATACAGGGCTAGCCCAGGACTGTGGTGAAGGCCAAGATGGACTCCCTTTTCCAGTCCATCAATGGAAGATGACTGAACTTTCAGATGAATCAGATTCTGATATTCACAATAAGGTAGTGTAGCTTACCACACCTCAGACAGTATATATGCTTATGGGGTCCAGGAGAGGTTGTATGCCAACTGAGAGCTCAGTTACACATGAGGGGAAAAAACAGTTTTAGAATCGGGTTTATCACGTTTCAAATAGATTTTAAAAATGCTGACTACACCATGCACAGGGAAGTGGAGATTTATTTTGTTGGGAAACATGTTTTTTGTTGTTGTATATTGAGTTTTTTTAATCAACTGCAGAGGAGTTGTTTATTTTAACTTGCTTATTAAAATGATTTATTTTGAACAGTTCCAGCATATGTGAATGCCTCTGTTGGAGTAAATTGTGTGTGTAGATTTGTCAAGTGTTGGGTGTCAGGGTCATGGCTTTCAGGCTGCAGGGTAGTTGGGGGGTCATAAGTATCTTCAAAATTCTTTTTAAAAAATTAAGTGGCATATCACATAAGCACTTATGCAATGCAGCGGTATATTTTAAATATTTTTTAAAAATACAAGTTTCCCCATTGCCACACCATCCCCAGAGCAGCCACACCACCACATAAGTTTTCAGGCAAGGAGAGAAGGTGGCTATCACTTAAAAAGTTTACTGAAAGAGGAGTGTCTGCTTGACTTCCAAACAAAACAAAACAAAACAACACAACAAAACAAAAGATAACTCTTTTCTTTTCAGATTCTCTCACTTCTTTTCCCCCACCCTGCCTCAACTCAACAGGAATGCCTGTCTTTGGAGGGCTTGCAAGAAATGGGGAGGGGGGGAGAGGGAGAGAGAAATGCTAGAGAAGGAAATCAGAGGCTCCAAAAAGCAAATCAGGAAGCACCCTCCACAGGACTCCAATAGAATTGATCAGTGTGTGATGTTTGGGGCCTCTGTATATGTCTGTTCCATTTTTTTCTATCTGTAATATTGAACTACTGCTATCCCACTTTGAAATAAATTAAAAGAAAAATGGCACCACAGCAGCAGCAGTGAGTGGCTGTGAGAGGCAGCCAGCATGAAGGCAAGATAGAGAGAAACAGGGGATTCCCATGTAGTTCTCTGGATTGATCTTAAAACTTTGCTTAACACCAGATTAAAAGTTGTCCCAACGGGACAAAAACAGCAACACAAAACCCACATGATTACCAGGTGACTTCACACCAGTTTGAAAAACCCCAATCCAGAATCCAATGTATTTCACTAATGTAACCACACCCTGAGTGGAGCAGAGAGTTCCTTAGGAACAGCCAGCAGGCTTCCAGTATTGCCTTCCAAACTCTGCAGCCCATGGAAGATGTCTCACTTTGATTAATGGTTGGGTCAGCCCTGTACAGATGTAAACATCATTATTTACTAACTGTATTACTTTCTGTACTGGTTGCATTAATAAATATCTCTTCTCTTTGAGTTGTTAATAGAACTTGGCATACACAGAAACATCTTGGCTGGTTCATTCTTGTGGCTTCATGACTTCTGCCTCATAAGAAAAAGCAAACAGGACAGCAAAGGAGAGGGTACAGCCAAGCAATTCAATGTTTTCCTATTGTATACCAACAGATTAGTCATTCACAGTAATTAAGTAGATAACTCATTGATACCTGAATTTCCAGCCTGAAATTGCTCCTTACATCACAGAGCAGCTTTACATTGTACCTCACACTACAGATCAGAACTGATTTAAGAGGAAACATAACTCTGCCTGCACAAATCTTAGAAAACTATACTCTGTGATATACAAAATATAAAGAACCAGCTGGCCTAATTTGTAAGTTTTTGTTGCAAAGCATGCTTACTTTGAGAAAAAAATACTTCATACTTTTTTGTTGATTTGCAGTCTCTCAAGTATGTTGAGTGTAAATCCTTGGTGAAACCATAAGCAGACATCTTTGGCCTGTTAATATAAGGCTGAAATAATTCTAATTTTATCTGATGTGGCAAAAGGAGATTGAGCAAGAAGATCCTAATAGTGAAATTTGAGGAAGATGTTCTACCAAGCATGTTGCTTTCCCTAAGCACTTTCACGGTGGTATATTTCTGTTTTGCTTTTGTTTAATTTATCCAGTAGATTTCAATTTTTTATATGGACATTTCTTGCTTAAAGTTGATTCACACAACTGAGCCATGTCCAACATGAGTTGGGTGCAGACTAAACCTGAAGCAGTATCTTGCAGCCAAATCTAGTTGCTAGGTCCAATAAACTCAGAACCATTTTCTCACTGGGGCTTACGTACAACTTTGATTTAACAACTTTCATTAAGTGGCTTCTCTCCAACGATTTGATTTAGCCTGTTATACACACCAGCAGTGGTGACCCCAGACAACTATAGCACATATGCTAGATCTAGACATGTATACAATAAACGTTAAGACCAACGGTGGCTTGTGACCAACACAGGAAGGATGCCTCCCCTCTGAAATTCCCAGTCCATGAACTCTCCCGGTTGAGACATTACTGCTTCTGTAAGGAACACCATGGCAGGGAAGACCTTTTGGGCAATATTCAAAGTGAGGTTGTGGTGTTACTCATTGAAACAGTTGTTAGCTTCTTACTGTGAAATTGGCAGAAGCTACAGCAGCTCGCCTGGGACGTGGTGGCGCTGCGGGTTAAACCACAGAAGCCTCTGTGCTGTAAGGTCTATAGATCTGCAACTGTAAGATCAAATCCACGTGACGGAGTGAGCGCCCGTCGCTTGTCCCAGCTCCCGCCAACCTAGCGGTTCGAAAGCATGTAAATGCGAGTAGATAAATAGGGACCACCTCGGTGGGAAGGTAACAGTGTTCCGTGTCTAAGTCGCACTGGCCATGTGACCACGGAAGATTGTCTTCGGACAAACGCTGGCTCTATGGCTTGGAAACGGGGATGAGCACCGCCCCCTAGAGTCGAACACGATTGGAAAAATTATCAAGGGGAACCTTTACCTTTACAGCAGCTCGCCATGATGCAGACAGATACCAGAGCACCCTCCTGCACCACAAATCCCTGCCAGTGTGCAGGGCAGAACATCCCTTCTGGATGTTAGCCAATTTACTAATTGGCTTGTTTTGTTTTGTTACTGGTCTTTCAAACATAAACACTGACCTCATCTGCAAGTCTGATTTGTCAGACATGAAGGTGTGTTGGAATCACCTCTCTGGAACACTAACATGGTTTCAGCTAGAGTGACATTCTGTCTGTAACATACAGTCTGGCTATTGGTTTCTTGACTTTCTGTGTAACAGAATTTAAGTGGACTGTAGAAACCAAATATGCATGTATGCCAAGAACTAGAAACAGAAGTCTCTTTATCACACTGACACATTTTCACCAAGTCAGAATTAGGTTTTTCTTTCTTTCTTTCTTTCTTTCTTTTATTTTCTTTTTTTGAGTAAATGAAATAAGTCATGCATGGAAATTATACATGGAAACATTCTCACTATGCAAAGCTTTGATCCATGTTGCACCTTACTTCAAATTTATTTATTATCTATTGAAAACATTTGTTATTGCTTTTCTGTCTACCAGCAGGTACAAATGAGAGGAGGTGTATCTGGTAGGCTGCCAGATGATGGCAGGTTTATGTGTTTGAAGCTCTGAACTAGCAGAGTGCAACCAGGAGAGTACTAAGTCATGAGACACTCCTGCTAGCAAAAATCAACTGCATGGGCCACAGCCTACATATAGGGGCTCCATGCTGGTTCATGTCAGCCTTTATCACAAGCAGGCACCACTGCCTAAAATTTATAGTTGCCCCTCTCCCCAAAGCTTATCTTTTTGCCCCAAATGCAAAGTGTCATAAAATTTTAAAAGTGGGTATCTTGATTATTCAATGCAAAGTTCAGTCAAATAATCTAGAATGGTTTGGATGGTCTTCATTAAATGCAGATGAACGGGGTAGAGCAAATGGGGGGAATGAAAGCATGGCACTGTTAGTGGTAAAAAGAATAATAATTTAGTCTGTTAAAATAGTTTTTTTTTCTCTCACACACACACACACACACTCATGACTGAGGGGAGAACTCAACATAATGTCTGCCTCACAAGATGGAGAACAAGCAACAAGAACTACTGAAAAACAAACTGCCTCAGAGTGAAGAAGGTTAAGCACCTAGAGGTGGGAAGAAAAGAGAGCTGTTGATTGGTTGCTGAAGAACAAGTGAACAAACAAGTACGTTTTCCTAGAGAGGTATTTTTCTCTTCTGAAGAGCATAATGTGAGCAACTGTGTTAGTAATTAGACCATGCATAGCATGCTGGATTGCTACATGTTTTAACAGTGACTTTGGAAGGCAGCAGTAGCTCCTACACCATGCCCATTCTAAAACAGTTCTCTTTTTGAAAGATGTTTTTAAACTTAAAAAGCCCCCTCATGCCAAAAATTTATTTTAAATTTAAAAATGTACAATTGGAGGGTAGGGACATGGGTGGTGGGAGCAAAACAAGACAAAAATTCTTCCCACTCCCCTGCAGAGAAGAAGGGAATTATCTGTGCAAAATGTGTTTTTTTTCTCCAAACTGGGTTGAGGGGGCCTCATATCTAGTCTATGGGGACACCTCCAAAATCACATTTTTACTTCTACTTCTAGAATCTGGTTATCATTCATTGTTCTAAACTACTGTTCTTCTTCGTGGCCTCTGTGAATGCACACAATTGGGTTGTTTTGCGCCTGCGCAGGACCTCTTGGACGTTTCTAGAGCTTAAAGACATGTGATTAGTAGGACGTTCCCCCGTGGAGCGCATGCTCTGCCCGCCAGAAGTCCCCTCAGTTCCTTTTAGCCGCTGCTTAGGTTGGACCTATTTCAGAACGCTAGAGCGAGTGCACGATCACTAAGATTACACTATTACTGAGATCATTCATTTATTTTCTCTTACAATCATCTCTTTTGTTGGACGTTTCCCCTGTGAGTTATCCGCTGCCCTTTTGAATTTATTCCCTTCGTTTTTCTTCTTCCCGCGTTTTTTCTCCCTCCCCCCCATGCCACTTCTCCTTCCCCTTTTCCCCAGCCTTTTATGGCCCCTCCAGGGCCCTTCAAGCGGTGCGTGCTCTGCACGAATAAGATCCCGCTTACCGATGGTCACGACCGTTGCCTTTTCTGTCTCGGGGAACAACATCAAACACACTCTTGTCCTGAGTGTAAGAAGCTCACAAAACCCGCTCTGAAATTAAGATTACAAAGACTTTGTTCGTACCTTTGGGAGAAATATCTTAATCCGACCGCTATGGACACGGCGACGTCTCCAACTCCACATCCAGAGCATCGAGAAACTCCTCGCCTGATATCAAGCCCGACGACCCCTTCACCTCGACAAAAAGACCATTCAAAGTCAACTTCGAAACCGAGCTCAACGTCCACGTCGAAGACTCCAAACCGTCCAGATGACTCCTCTAAGAAAAAGAAAGATAAGGCTAAACTTAAGAAGACCAAAAAGCCTACGAAATCAACTCAAATAGATCCACCCCAATCGGTACTTCCATCACCGATCCTTGAAGAGTCATCTAGAGACGCCCAAGGCTCCATCTCAGATAGAGATGATCCAAATTTACCACCGGCTCAGGCTGCAGTTTCTATTGCTAGCCTTTCGATTGGCACTGGCCTATCTCCAGCTGACATTCATTCCAGCCTGGCCTCGGCCCATTCAATCCCTAGATCACCAGGGCGGGCAATACCTACTCAGGTTTCTGGCTCGGAGTTGTCTCATCAGTCTCTCCGAAAACACAGGGAGAAGAGACGACACCTTTCTCCGGTCCACTATGACCCTCCACACAGGGAGTTATATTATTATCCTGAACAGTCTCGATACCCGGCCAGAGATGAACATGGGGATCAGTACCATCACTACGACCCCTACTATCCCAAAGACCTGACCGAACATGTCTATTATGATGAACCGAAGAGAGTAAGATATGCCTATCCACCTCGATATTCGCCTTCTGTGTTGCCTTCACCACCATGGCATCGACACAGTTCGTCTACAATATATCATACATCGACTCACCATTCATCGATCCCCACGAAGTCAGCTCTTAAGCACACTTTTCCTCCACTAGATACTCACTCTCAATCTAAACGAACCAAGCACTCTTCCAGACAATCTCGACACCATACGTCTCTCCATGTCACCACCTCTTATACAGGACCTCCTCCCCCTCCTCCTGACATCGACCAACATCCTGTACCGAACATACCTCCGATACAGCAACTGCCTACATCTTCGTTAACTTTGACATCGGCAACCAAACCACCACACCGATCACCATCTTCTGAATCCTCTCTTTCTATCCAAGATTCAACCTCCGGTATCTCTCAAGAATCACCCTCTAATTTGCCTACCCCCTCTTCTGATGTGGGTGAGAACCATCCTCCCTCCCCTTCAGAAGATTTCACACCTTATTCTCAACTAGTAATGCGAATGACAAAATCTCTTCAACTCAATATCGAAGAACCACCACCTCAGAAAAAGGACTTAGTCTTCGACGATCTCAATCAGGACAAAACACTGCCTCTTAGCTTAACTTTTATTCCTGCCATGCTCAATTTAGTGAAGGAATCATGGGACAAATCCCCTTCATCACTGCAAATTTCGAGGCGCGTAGAGAATCATTATAAAACGCATGGTCCGGACACAGCCTTTCTTTCTAAACATCCCACACCGAACTCGATCATAGTGGAGTCTAATCAATCAAGAGCACGTAATAAATCATCTGTAGCCCCTACTAACCGGGAAGGGAGGAAACTTGACATGCTAAAACGGATGAAGTAATGGATAATCTTCATAAAATCCGTAAGACAGCACACTCATATTCCACGCAACAACCTTACCGGTATCAGCGCCCTCAGTTTCGCAGACAGCCTTTCTTCCAGCAACATTTTCAGCCATACCAACAATCATACCGAGCATACAAACCACAAATATCTGACAGATCTTACTCTGGCCCATCGACATCTACAACACCTGCTTTTCGACTTCAACAACAACAGCCACGTCGACAGCCCTTTCGACGCCCACAAAAGAAGGGTAAGCAATATCCATAGACCCCTTATATCGGCATTCCAAACCAGACTGCACCCTTTTCTTAGATCATGGCGTCAAATCACTAATGACCAATGGGTTCTCTCTATTGTCCAAAACGGTTACTTTATTGAATTTAAACATATCCCACATTCTGGCACCATTAAGACTACTCCATACTCATCGGTCCTCCGAGAAGAAGTCTCCCTTCTTCTCCAAAAGCAAGCCATACTCATAGTCCCTTCCTCTGCCCTTCATGATGGGTTTTATTCGAGATACTTTATGGTACCGAAAAAGGATGGAGGACTCCGTCCAATTCTTGATCTTAGACACCTCAATAAATTCATTCGACCTAGATGCTTCAGAATGCTAACACTCGACATTATCATCCCTCTCCTTTTACAGGGAGACTGGTTTGTCGTCATCGACCTCCAGGATGCATATTTTCACATCTCCATCCACCCGCATCACCACAAATTTCTTCGATTCCGATTCGACAACATCTCATACCAATTTTGCTCTCTCCCATTCGGACTTTCCACGGCACCGAGGACTTTTACCAAGTTCATGGCACCAGTGGCTGCCTACCTCCGTCTTCAAAGTGTCATCATATTCCCGTACATAGACGACTGGTTGATAGTTGCTACTTCCTATCACGATGCCGTCAGAGCTACCCAATTTACTCTCGATACTCTTCAAGACCTCAGACTCAAGGTAAACCCTACCAAATCCCATCTTGAGCCCTCGCAGACCGCCACCTATATCGGAGCATACTTCGACTCTCTTCGAGCCAGAGCCTTTCTCCCTCACGAGAGAATCATCAAACTGAAACGGGCGATCAAACCATTTCGACCTCTGGCCTCCGTATCGGCACATCAAGCACAGCACCTCCTCGGGCTTATGGCTTCCACAACCGCTGTTATTCAGCATGCGAGGCTCAAAATGAGGTCCCTTCAATCATGGTACCTCTCACTATTCGATCCCTCGACAGACCATTTGTCCAAACGTCTCATAGGAAGACCCGAGCTCACCTGTCAACTCACTTGGTGGATGTTTCTTCCTCATTTGCTCGTCGGCAGACCCTTCCTGCCTCTACAACTCACTATACAGGTCACTACCGACGCCAGCCCGTCGGGATGGGGAGCGCACTGTTGACATCACAGGACCCATGGCCTATGGACAAAACAAGAGCGATTATTACACATCAACCACCTCGAACTTTTAGCGATCATTAGGGCTTTTCACGCCTTCTTGCCACTCATTGCAGGACGAGCCGTACAGCAGGCTACAGACAATACGACAGCTCTTTACTATATAAACAAACAGGGAGGCACGCATTCCCTCTCATTGCTGTACCTGGCTGTCGAGCTCTGGGAATGGACTGTCCACGTCGCCACAGATGACAACCTTCTCGCAGACCAGCTCAGCCGCCTTACCACGAGGACACACGAGTGGTCACTAGACGGCAGAGTCTTCGATCTTCTTTGTCACCGGTGGGGTGTTCCATCCATCAATGTCTTTGCTTCCGAGACCAACACCAAATGTCAACAGTATTGCTCTCGGACTGGTACCGACAGGAACTCACTCGGAGATGCCTTTATGATAAACTGGACCGGAGACCTACTCTACCTATTCCCTCCGATACTGCTCATACAACGAACCATCATTCGACTTCGACAGTTAAAGTCAAATGCCATCCTCCTCGCTCCATGGTGGCCGTGACAACCGTGGTTCACACACCTGCAGTCGATGTCAACAGACGTGTTCCATCTCCCGTCGATCCCGAACCTTCTCACTCAGGACAACGGGATGATTTACCACGTGGACGTAGACTCTCTGAAGCTGACCGTGTGGAGGATACTCCCGCCATAAGAGACATACTTGATCGAGCTCAAAAACCCTCAACCCAACAGTTATACCAAAATAAATGGAAGGCATTCCTCTCCTTTGCTAATTCTCAGAACTTACCTGCAACACCAGTGTCTCTGAAGACCTTACTTACCTTTATCCTTCATCTATTTCATCTCGGACTGTCTCATTCTACCTTGAAGGTTTATATTTCAGCTGTTGTAGCTCACCAACCTTCTCATTCTGATTCGGCTAGACTTTTTTCCCACCCAACTTTGAAAAAATTCCTCAAGGGACTCCAAAATATTCGCCCCCATGTCAACATCCTCTTCCTCAGTGGTCTTTACAACTTGGCCTCAACGTACTCACTCGACCACCCTTCGAACCAATGGCTACTTCCAATCTCAAATTACTTTCTCTAAAAACATCCTTCCTTGTAGCAATAACATCTGCTAAGTGTGCTAGCGAACTTGCAGCCCTCACATCAGATCCACCCTTTCTTCAATTCCATCTGGATAAGGTCACCCTTTATTTTGATGTATTATTTTTACCTAAAATTATCTCTGAATTCCACCTTAATCAACCGTTAATTCTACCTACTTTGTTTCCGTCTCCTTCTACACTTCTCGAGCGCATGCTCCACATGCTTGATGTAAGACGATCCTTGGTCTTCTACATTGATAGAACTAAATCATTCAGAAAATCACCAAGACTTTTTCTATGTTTTCATGGCCCCCATAAGGGTGCTCCAGCTTCGCCTCAAACTATCTCTCGCTGGATTGTTCAAACCATTTCATTGGCCTACGAACTAACAGGCAAAACACTGCCTGAACGCTTTAAAGCTCATTTTACCAGAGCGCTGTCAACTTCTACTGCCTTCCAGTGTGGAATAGAACTTCCTCACATCTGCCATGCAGCTACATGGTCTACTCCGTCGACCTTTGTGAGACATTACCGTCTTGATGTCCGGGCAAAAAATGATGCTGCTTTTGGCAGAGCTGTTTTGACCTCTGTTCTACTGTGACATCCCACCATCCGATAAGTGAGCTCGTCAGTCACGCAATTGTGTGTATTCACAGAGGCCATGAAGAAGAAAGAGAGGTTACCTACCTGTAACCATCATTCTTCTAGTGGTCCTCTGTGAATCCACACATCCCGCCCATCCTCCCCTCTGTCCGTCACATTGTCTTTTTTAATATAGTTCTTTGACAGCGGCGGACTCTTACAGGAACTGAGGGGAATTCTGGCGGGCGGAGCATGCGCTCCACGGGGAAATATCCTACTAATCACATGTCTTTAAGCTCTAGAAACTTCCGAGAGGTCCTGCGCAGGTGCAGAACAACCCAATTGTGTGGATTCACAGAGGACCACTAGAAGAGCCATGGTTACAGGCAGGTAACCTCTCTTTTTTCTTCATAAGCCACTTTTGGGATAAACAATGGGTCATAATTGCTTTAAATAAATAAATATTTTCCCCTCCTTGAAATTATTATAAAGGAGGAACTGCTTTTATTTTTTCCTTTTGGGTGCAATCCTTGTTTTAAATGCATAAACTGAACATGTGAAGTCACTGGGAAGCTGTAATTTTAGGAGAATCAGACAAGATCTCCTCCCCAGTGAGAACACTGGATATTTGTTCCAGATTCTATCAGATATTTGGCACAACTCCACTTAAGTTAATAGAAGCAGGGAGATTTATGCCAGCAAACCAGTGGCCCACAGGTGTCTGAGCTATTATTATTAGTAATAAAAGGTCATTGCCTTTGGGAAATGTCAAAGCATCACCCTTTTGCTTTTTCCCTTTAATCAGGTTAGAATCTTAGGCTTGGCGCACAGAAAGTGGAGTGGGTGCAATTATGTTGGAGGATTTGGATTATCCCTTTACCTCTACAAATGCAGGTTGGCAGAGGGAGACTGCGACATGAATCAAAAACTTGTGGAGAAGGTAAGAGACCCAAGCAAGGTTCTAACAAAAGGGTTAGCTGTGTTGCTCAAACCTGTGAGATTGGAGCGTTCTTTAAAACCCAGAAAGTGTCAGGAGCATATTATATCTACTCCTTTCTGGTTAAAAGCTTGTTTGGGTGATAAATCATTTGGCTCAGGTAAGCCAGGGCCTGGGGGAGGAGGGGACTATGGAACAGAGTACTACAGGTCCCTAAGAAGGGGTATGCTACTCCCTCCCGAATCCCTCCCTCTCCCCTTCCTCCTTAAGGCTGCGGGATGGAGTGATCATTCTCTACCCTTCTGAACCCACACAAAAGAACTCCCTTTCCTGTTCTGTGTTAGTGAAAGCCTAACTTTCTGTAGGACTGAGCATGAGGCATGGCCTAGGAGAGGGTTAAAACCCTCTAAAGAAACTAGTGGGTCAAGTGGAAAAACTCTGAACCATGTCATGCTCACGTCCCCTAAAGGATCAGTGGGCAAGTCGGTCAGAGAGTCTCCAGGCCTTTACCTACTACCTTCTTGCTGGGCCGAGTCCTTAGACCGTCAGCGGTGCGTAGCATAAACCCCTTTGAACAAGTCTGACCTAAAAAGAACACTTTGCACTTACTTAGCACCTTAGCAAGTACAGACACCTGGGCTTTGTGATTCCTTAGAACTCACAACAGCTCAGTGAGGTAGGACTCTGAATAGTAGCAAACTTGTGGCCCTTCCACTTACTGGATTTAGTTAGACCTTTGCTCTTCAAGAGACCAGTCCTCAACAAGGTTTTTAAGATTAAATTTTTATTAGAAAAATAAAGTTTCATAGGAAAATCAGTTTGTATTGCATAAGCATAGCATTCAAGAACATATTCAAAGATTATTGCAGTTAAATAAAATAACTATTTCCCAGCTAAAATAATAAACATCTAAAAGCTATCTTTAGGGTAGGCTATAGAGGGTAAGCCCCCCTCTTTCTTTCTACTGCAAGCTACATGCTCACCAACATCAGTCAAAGTCCATCATCAGTCTTAATCCATCATCAGAAAAAGAATAATGGTAAAAAAGACTTATTTCACATAACACATTTTCCATTTTCTACTTTCCCAAATCTCCTCCCTTCTTCTCCATCCCTCTAGCTATTAACCAATTAGATTTTAGGGGTTGTTCTTCTTTTCTCCACCCCGCTGTCCCATGAGAGTTGCAGGTGTTGTTTGTCTTCCCCAATTATCCTGGAATATTGAGTCTTCTTCGTTATCTCGTTCCTCTCTGTAACTGTCTGCAAGAAAACACTCTCACGGCATTTCAGAAAAACACATTCCAAAGTCCTTCAAATCATCCTTACAAAGAACCATTCTGACTCCATGTTACATTTCTCTTGACTACATATCCCATTCTCATTACATGCTTTAAACCACATATCTCATGATCATGACAGGCCAGATGTGGTCTGCAGGTTCAGTGCTGCATTAAGCAATCAGTTGATTCATGATTCAGCTATATTTATTTGAATTTATTTATTTAAAATATTTTTATCCCGCCTTTCTCCTTAAAATGTTTAGCCAACTGAGGAGCCATAAAAGTGAGCAGACCCCTTCTTCACTAATAGAACGCCAGATAAGCCCACTGTTAGAATTAATCCGACCTTACATGCTGCCTTTAGTAGGTTTGGCTGGGAGGGACCTTTCTGGACTGAATTGACAGTATATCTATCAAGCACTAACCAACTGTTCCTTCTCTGTCTCTGAATTCAAAAAGAACCCTGCCTCTCTGCTCAGCATCTTTTCCCCTCTCTTTAGTCCGTTGAAAGTCACAGTCTGTTGAAGTCAGTTGTTGAACGCAGTCATGTTTGTCAGTTTGCTGTTTTATCTTGTAAATTGTAAGTAATGTAACCTTTTATTCTTTCTCCTACTAATGTATCAGAGAGAGTTGAGAAGATAAGTGCCAGTTAATGAGATTATAAGTGCCAGTTAATGAAAAAAGCAGTGGTCTACTCTACAGAACTTGAAGCCATTTTACTCTATAAATCCCTGCACTTCTGCTATGCAGCTAGAGGAATTTAACCGAAAATTCAAAACTCTGCAACACCCACTATGGCAACCCTGATGGAAATCTTGAGAAACAAGAGAAAGGATAACACTGGAAATATACTAGATTAATGGCTAATACAAGAAAGAATTATGAGCACAGCAACGTTGGCCCAGGAGAGGAACACTATTATGACTAGGGATGTGCATTGGTCCCAGTCCATGCCCGGAAAAGGGCAAACAGATTGGTGCCTAACCTTACCTGTGTGCTTTTGGAGACACACCAACTTGAACCTTTCCAGTGTCATTGACAATATATATATTTTTCTGGTTCTCTATGGGGTGAAAAAGCTTCAGATGGGAAAACACAGACAACAAAGCCAGGCCATAGCTTGTTTGTTGCACCTAGAACAGAAGGACGTCTGGACAGAGCAGTGGCAGTTGCAGAACTAGCCATTCTGTTGCATTTTTATTTTCCCCCTTCTTTTTCTAGTTGCCAGGAAAAAGCCCGAGCGGCCTTCCTAAGGCAGCCACAGGGAGAGAAACAAAGAAGGGACTTTAAGAAGGGCAGTGAGTAAGCTCCTCTCTGATTTCTTATTAAAAGGGCAATAGAGGAAGCTTGCCATTTTCTATACTTTCTGTTCTTTCCCTTCCCTTTGCCCTTACTCTTTGTTGCATCTGAAATTGGTGCTGCCAAAGCCACAATATAGACGCTACTGATTTAAGCAATGACTTTGCAATAAGAAAGATAAGGAAGGTTTATTTCTAAGGTAAACAGCATACTTTCCTTCTCCATTGCTGTCAACTGAACATCATCCTTTGTTTTTCCTTCTCTTTATTCACTTCTAATCACAACACATAGATGCCAAATTTAACACAAGGTATCTATGGACGTGCCACTCCACTCTGTTGATGCCTCTGGATTGCTCTGCCTTGTGTTCACCTGTATTCAACAGACACATGTCCCCGTTTCAGTTTATATTTATACACTTGACTGACACTGTGCATCCTTAGTTACACTGTATGGTATACTTTTCCAGATTATTACCATATATACTTAGGGCCAGCAGCACAACTTTATACCAGCCTTTGCCCTTCCCCAGGAGTTTAAGGTGAGGGTAAGAAATAGCCATTCCTCCGGTAACATTAGATACCCAGTATGATGGACGTGGTGGCGCTGCGGGTTAAACCGCAGAAGCCTCTGTGCTGCAAGGTCAGAAGACCTGCAGTCATAAGATCGAATCCATGCGACGGAGTGAGCTCCCGTCGCTTATCCCAGCTCCTGCCAACCTAGCAGTTCGAAAGCATGCAAATGCAAGTAGATAAATAGGTACCACCTCGGTGGGAAGGTAACGGCGTTCCGTGTCTAGTCGCGCTGGCCACGTGACCACGGAAACTGTCTTCGGACAAACGCTGGCTCTATGGCTTGGAAACGGGGATGAGCACCGCACCCTAGAGTCGGACACGACTGGACTAAATGTCAAGGGAAACCTTTACCTTTTTATGATGGACTAGGATTCTGGAGACCAGGATTTGAATCCCCACTTGGCCATGGAAACTCACTGGGGGAGTGGAACTGGTAAAATGACTCCTTAAATATCTCATGTACCTTGAAGCCCTCTTAGGGTCACTATAAGTTGGTTCTGACACGATGGCACATAATGAACTATGACAACATAGCCACAACAGATGGTAGGATATATTGTACTTCATGACCCAAGCACAGCACACTGTGTATGTAACCCTTGAGAAGATGATTATATCTCAGTTGATAGGGCGTGTATTAGAGGAGTATAGCTTTCTGGCCCCACATTACATAGATTTTAGGCTTACAAGGGAAATTATCATCGTCTCCCATGTCTTTCCCCACCCTGCTTTTTGTACAATGTGTGGATATCACATCCTATCCGAACTGTATTGCTGTAACACTTTTTTCCTTCATTAGCAAGGACCAGTGTTTCCCATGCCTGAAAAGTAGCACTTCCTCCAACATGTGTCTACATGCCCACACCCACCAGCAACCTGCCTGTTGGCAAAGACTAAGCACCCCATTCCAACTATAGGCATTTCTGACCAAACACTTATATTATATGCATTTTGGCTTTGCAGGATCATATCTTGAATATATGCAGCTTTCTTGCATCTGCAGAGCTTTGTTGCAGCCTCTCAGGAGGAAGGGGTGAGAATGAGAGGTGTGAAAGACAGAGGAGGAAAAAGGACGGATGTAAATGTAGCGTCTGCCAATGTTCAGGAAGCGTGTTTTCAGACTTTCTGGTATGGGACTGAACATTCTATTTCTCATTCAGTCTAATTTTGATTTTTACATGCTTCAGTTCTTTCTAATTGGGCTGTATTTTTGTTCCCTTTTGTCCACTAGAAACAGGTTAAGAACAGAGGTTTTTGTTTGTCATCTGACTATGAATATCTCCTTCCTGCATCAATGCACTAATTTCTTGTGACGAGCTTCAGAGAGGTCAGATTTTAATTTTGATTCTAATTTTGATCTCCTTACTTTGCACAGATGGTGGATGTCAGAGTTTAGCAAAATTACTGTTTTGGACTAAAACTCCAAGAATCCCCCAATGAGCAGATGCAGTTGCTGTGGCTGTAACACTTTTTAAGTTTTATGGAACTATTTGCTTACTGTTAACGAATCTTCCAAACCCAATTTTACAAAATGAATCTCTTCTTATTTGCATTTATATAACAGATAACATGAGCAATTATAACAACAACAAAATGTGACAATTTGGGCACTCAAGTCCTTGGCAACAGCTCCAATACAGGAGTTGTTTGTAGAATTTATAAAGTTCAAATGTCCCTCGATTTCAAAGTCAGACAAAGTTTCAGGATATTTTCCTCAACTGAGTTGGGTATCCATAACACAGGATAATTTTCAAAACTCAAAAATAAAACATCAAAACAATTGTTTGCAATTCATGAACTCACTATGTGGAATCATAGAATAGTGAAGTTGGAAGGGGCCTATGAGGCCATCAAGTCCAACCCCCTGCTCAATGCAGGAATACAAATCAAAAGTTGTCTAAGTTTCTCTTGAATGCCTCTAGTGTTGGAGCATTCACCACCTCTTGAGGTAATTGGTTCCACTGTCTTACAGCTCTACCATGTAGATTCACCCCTCCAACACAAACATATAGGAATTATACCTAAACCAAGTTGGCAAAGGCCTTCAATAGTTCAAGAAGAAGAAGCATCTCTGGCCTCTTCAGTTCTCCCGCAATTTTCTGCTTCAAAAATCTTTTACTCACATCCCTGATCTTTCTTAATCCTGCATCTTTAGGCTGAACCAATATATCACAGGGGTTACATGATGACTGGTTGATTCTGAAGGTTATAGTCCGAGAAGTAATTTTGGCAATTTCTAGCTGACTTGTGAATTAGCATAACTCCCCTTGTCATTTAGGTAGTCATCAAATTATTAAGTCTAGGGTTTGTCTGTGGAGGAAGGTCTTGTGACCATCTGACAAGTATAGAAAAACAGTGCATTAAGAGAAATGGTAAATGGGGATGGGACTTACATGAAAGAAAAAACATACAAAAGGGACTCTTTTTTCATGTTTGTTTTCTTCCGTTCATTTCCAAAAGACCCACTAAAATATAAATGGTTTGTATTAATGAAAGAGTAGCACACAAAAGTGTCATGCTTAACCTTTCATCCTTTGTATGTCAAACGGCCTGATGAATCTTTCATCCAATAGTGTTGTGAGGGCTGTTGCAAAGATGTGGGTGTGTGACCAGCAAGGGCTGTCCACAACCAATCAGAATGTCCAGGACAGGAGAACAGGAATTTTGAATACATAAAATGTCTTGGATTGGTTGGAATCAAGAATGGAATTTTCTGGAGGCAGGGTTTCATCACGGTGAGAACCAGTTGTGTTTCAGGCAAGCTCCTGAAACTGACTGGGACTCCCCGGTTCTGCCCCCCCAAACCGGGGGGAAGGACGGTCCGCTAGGAGAAGCGGCGTCTGAAGCAGCAGAGATTACAAAAGGGGGGAAATGGAATCGGTGTAGGCTGGTTCCCCCTCCGAAGTCGCAACACCCCAAGCAGAGAGTGAGAGTGTGCAAAAGGATGTAGGAAATATCTCAACCAGAGACTCTGAGTAAGTTATAATATTTGTTCATGTAAGGAAAATCTTCATGGACCCAAATAACTACACAGAAAAGAGATAGATATAAAGAGTCAGCAAAATGGACTTGACCTTTTAAAAAACCTTATGGTAGAAGTGAGCCTCCCCCACCCCAGCTTGGATCAGGAGAACAAGAGAGAAGAGAGAAAGGGAGAAGGGGTTTAAATTTACCTAGCCACAAAAGTAGAGCAATTTAAGATAAAAGCCTTGCTCCCGTGTCTATCTGAAATATTGATATTAAATCCTACTTACTTCAAAGCACTGCGGATCCTTTAAAATTTTATTGTTGTGATTTGATGACTGAGAACTTTCCACCAGAGGGAAGCTCCACCGCCCTCTTAGATCAGACATGTTAATAAGACTGAGAAATGAAAGTGAGGTTACAGTGACATCTGCTGATAGAAGACTTAAACAGCACTTGAAAGCAGTTGCTGACAGAAGATTTAAACAGCATCCCTTAGTTACTTCACTTAAGAAGAAGGGGGGGAAATCAATATGGTGACAAAAGGTGGAAAAAAGAGAACTCGAGGAGGGTCACCGGCACAGGAACAGAATCTCAGTGGGATATTGGGGCAAGAGTCATTTAAGGACTGGCAACAGAGTATTCAAGAGATGTTATCAACATGGCTACAGCAAATACAAGGAGGGATGGCTCAGCTATGTGTTCAAATGAAAGATTTAGGGATGCAAATGACTGATATTAAAAATAAAATTACAGAAAATAAAAAACAAATAGCCAGAATAGATGGGACATCAAAAAGAACACAAGAAAGACTGGAGACCTTGAATACAGAGATGGAAGAACTGAAATGGGAAAGCAAGCAAGATGAAATTACTCTGTTAAATCTGCAAATGGAAAGAGCCAATGCCATACTTAGATTCCAGAATGTACCAGAACAAAAAGGAGAAGATACAGTGCAAGTGATTGCTACCTATTTAGCATCGCTCATGGAGATGCGAAGATGTTCAACAGAATATAGACACAGCACATAGAATTAATACAGCATACACCAGGAATAAAAATCTCCCCAGAGAAATTCATGTTAAATTTAAGAGAAAGATATTTTGAGATAAATTTCTAAGAAATATACAACGCAAGGAACTTAATAGAAAATATACAGAAATTAAGACCTTGAAACATATTCCGTGGCAGATAGGACAGAAAAGGAGACAATATGTGGAGCTGACATCCCTCCTGAGATCAAACTCAATTATGTATAAGTGGTTGGTGCCTGAAGGTGTCCTCTTTGAATTCTAGGATCAGAGTTATTATATTAACTCAAAAATGAAGGCAGAAGTTTTATGAAAACAAAGGAAAAGTGGCTGGGCAGAAAAAAGGAGAAAAAAGCAGATGAGAAACGAGAAGAGGAGAAATCAAGTGGATCATCAAGATCAGAGGCTGAAAGAAGCTCGACTAGAGCAGAAGAGCAAGCGAGAAGCTCTAAAGGAAAGTGCACTATAGAAGCAAGAGGATCCAGGAGGAGGAGAGAAAACCTGAACAACAAAAAAGGGGCAAAAGAATAAAATGGTTAAAGACTGTAGGCTATAATGGGTATAAAATGGTAGAAGAATATTAATGATAAAAAATCAGTAACTATTAAAGAAAATGCAGATAAGATGTTTTATAAATGATATATGATTTACTGATGGTACACAATGCCAACAAAGCTTTAAAAAAAGATACAGAAATGTTTTTAAATAGTGTGGGAAATGTAAAACACAGGAGGAGACTTTTATTATGTTGGGTGGATATATAGGGAAGAATTTCATAATTAAACTCGAAAGATAGCCTGGAAAGCATAGACTAAAGAAGAATGTGAAGGTCCAACTAGGGAAAAGATAAATTAGTAAATATAGTAATACTGGAAAATTTGCTGCTTTTCTTTTTATCTCTCTTTCTAGTATAATTGTATAAATTGATGTAAATGTACTATCTCTCTCTGGAATTTTACCCTTTCCCTATCCCTACCTACACCCCCAACCCTAAATTTCCTTCCCCATAATCCTATCCCCATTGAATAGAATAAAAATTAGATGGGGAAAAAAAGGAATGGGATTTTCTAATTTCTTGGTTTACAAATCCCACGAGTCTCCTTTCTGGGAGTTCTACCTAACAGACACATACAGATACCTAAAATAGGGCTCATGTGGGAGAAGGGCCTCAACTGGAAGGCTTTGAAGCTTAGCCGGGCCTAGCTCTGCTTAACTTCTTGTTCAGAAAGTCAGCTCCAACCTAGCACAGGGGCAGCAACAGGCCTACTCTAGTTATGATTTACTACTGGATTTAAACCACTGTGTATTTATTTTGTTAAAGATGTCTTACTTAATGGGAGGGGGGCTGGGGATTGCTTCTGTTGGGGGTGGGAGGGAAGCGGATGTAGACTTAGTGACTGTTCCAGGGCATCACTGTCTGTTTGAATGTGATATAATATAAACTAGAACCTGCATAGTTCTGATGTTTATTTTTCTTTCTCATGTACTATTACCTGCTTTTGGAGTAGACTGATTCTCTGTTGCCTTGTCTCTTTTGGAATACAGTAGTTTAAAAAAGTTCTATAGAGCTTAATTTGGTTTAGTGCCAGGCAACACAAAGAGGAAAAGCTAAAGTGGAATGACCTTAAAGATGCTTTCCCTTTCACATTAAATGAAAGGACCAGCAGGCTAAAAACACAAAATGAAAGAGGCGCCTGTGGAAAATCTGAACCAAAAGAAATATATTTTTCACTATGCACGTCCCAAATAGTAAACTAAAAAAAAAGTGTCAGGGATACAGGTGGCTTATGTGTTGCCCATCTGTGGTGTACAGATCCTAAGTATTTGTCACTGACTGATTTGCCCAGCTCTGCATTTGGCCAGCCTGTTTAGCAACTCACTCATGTTCCCATATTCAGTGCAGTTCTGGTGTTGAATTGCCTCATATTTTCTACAGCTGCCAAAACTGTGTGGGCAACCTTGCATTAATTCCTATGAAGTTACGTTCACAGACAATGTGTTGGAATGTTTTTGTGATCTGGAGGAGCGTGGAGGCTTTAGCTCTTTTTTCCTTCCTCAAGTACGTTGGGTATATCTTGGGAAAAAACATTTGCACCGATGTGCACTATACAACACTGACACAAACCTGCTCTTAATAAATATATTTTCTCCTTTCGGTTGTGCTGTGATTCGTCAGGTCAATCACAACACTGCTCTACTTGTATTATACTTTTATTCTATGCTTTTCCAGTCAGTTCATTAAAATGGATTCACAAATTGTACACTTTCCATGGCATTTTGCCAGGACAATATTGTAGAAACAATTTATTGCTCCTTTCTTTCCAGTCTTATAACAGCACAAACCCCAATGCCAGTTCTGTGTCAGTCATATTGAAAATTAGAAATTTGTCCCTGATTCTTCATTTACCCAAAGCAAGTCTGAACGTATTGGTAATTTTGTTTATTTGTTTCCTTACCTCCTTGTTAAAAACAAAAATACTATTCAATATTAGGTTGTAAGGTTGTGCACCCTTCCACAACTGCTTATGTGCTAATGCATCATAATTCATAACATTGTGGAGGTGGGAAACCACATCAGGATAACCATAAAATCACTTCTGTGTCTCACAGGTTGAAAATATTATGCTGTCTGCATTGCAGGATGGCCTTAAAAGAAAGGAAATCTGTAGGAACAAAACTGGATTGTATTAAATTAAATAATATTTTTGTTTGCTGCTTCTCACAAGTAAGGAGGCTTAAACACAACATCCAGCACTGCTCTCCAAAGAACCAGCCAGGCCTGAATCTGATCAGAAAGATGCATTAGAGATAGCCCATGAGTGGCAGAGAGAAATTCTTGACTAAAGAAAGCATATGAGTGTGACAGCCCAAGTTTCTCTCTCCTCCAGGATTATGCAGATTAGCCTGTCTTGCTTGGTGATTGGGTTTAAACACAAGATTCCTTTGAAGTCTTGTAATGATTTTACAGACATGGAAAGACTGCCTCAATAAACTCTGTAACATTAACTTGCTCTCAGCCCTAATTACAGGTTATCTATAATGCAGTGGTCCCCAACCTTTTTGACACCACAGACCAGTTGGGGGGGACGGGGTCCGTGCGCAGGGGGGCAGGGCACTCGTGCACATGCGCGAAGGGGCTGGGGGCGCTTGCGCGGCACGCGCACACTTGCGCACATGCGTGAAGGGGCGGGGCGTGAGCGTGCACGCAAAGGGGCGGGGGTGCTCACGGGGCATGCGCACACACTCGCTCGCATGTGCGATGGTGCTGTGCGGGGGGGGAGTGCGTTCGGGGGGGCAGAAACTCTGTCTCCGCGGCCCGGTCCGGCCAAGGCCACGGACCGGCACCAGGCCGTGGACCAGGGGTTGGGGACTCCTGCTCTAATGTCTTTCTGACCTCAGAGGGGGCTTTCCTCAGAATCCAGGGTTGCCACATCTCTAGGGTTGTCTTATTCACTTCACTAAATCCAGACCCTACTCTGCACAGCATGCAAGTTATTATATTTTATTTACATAATATGCAGATAAACAGTTTAGCATATTTTAAATCCATTTTTAAAAAGACGACCGCACAACACACATAGAAGCATGGATATTTTCGCCCAGGAATCATGTTTTTTTAAATTGGAAGTGAGGTATTTTACGGGGCCATAGACTACAGCATACTTTTATTGCCTATACAGAGGCTGCAATAGTGGAGCGTTACTGTAAAGTAATTTCATAGAGTAAATGACATACCTCCAATAAATGGATCAAATTACAGTAACAAAGATCCACCCAATACCTGTTTACTATTTTTTAAAATTGTATTTTCACTGCCAGAGAGGGGGAGAGGTGCTTGTGGGATCTTCCAGTTCATGTCTCAAAATAAGATAGCTTTATATGAGGGGGAGGGACACCATTTGCTGTTCTGCTTCAGGGAGCTTATTGTCTTGGGCTGCTCTAGACGTTTTAACAATGCAGATATTTGGGTATGTTTTGCGGGATTATCAGTTCCGCTACATGCTTGCCTGCGTACAACCCAAGGGTATAGAAAGTCCTTGCTTTTTTTTTCCTTTTAGGACTGTCACACCAAGCAGTCCTTTAATATTTGCAAAGCTCATTGAAGAGGTAGAAAGCTTTCCTAATAATGCTGCTGTCAGTAGCTTCCTTGGCTAAAGAACTCCTGCTGCTACCCAGAGCAGATATAATATGATGAGGAATTGTCATCGTGTCATGATGGTACAGCAGGAGTTACGCATGCTTTGTGGACTGAATTTTCCACTTTGGGCTGTCACACTTGACATGGGATGGATTTTTCAAAAAGTGTAATACTTTAATAAAGTAGTGAAAAAGACAGATACCTTTGGTGGTGTGCTTTAATTGGGGAGTATTTTTTTAAAAAACAGACATTAGGAGTCATGTTGCCCATGCCAACATGGGAGTTATACTCCAAAAAAGGCCATGATGTCCAGATGTGCTTTACAGTTATGTCAAAGAAATGCAAATAACTTTGGGAAGCGAATAGCAGAAGCTGTTCCAACCCTGTCTTTTGTCACTGGCTCCCCAAGGGAGCCTTGAGGCCCAGCTCCATGCATTGCAATGATATTAGGGTGATGCTACTACTTAAACTACCCTTCCCCAACTTGGCTCTAGCCAGCCTGGCCAGTGGCTAAAGATAATGGGAATTGTCATCAGAAATTGGGAAAGGCGGGTTTAAGCAACATTCATGCAAGTCACTGCACCAGAATCTGGAAGTGCTTCTTTGGTCCTTAGAATTCCCAACCCAGCATGGCCAGTGTAGCCAAATATATCTGCAAGCAATAGTCCCCAAAAATAACATTTTCAAGCTCTGCATTGCACTGCATTGCCCCCGACTCACCAAGGGGCTATATCTAAAGTCCAGGTGGGGGCTGCGGGCGAGGACAGTGTGGCAGCTGCCATTTTGGAGGCTGTTTGTCTTCTTTCCAGGAGGCAGCGTTGTGACATGGAGGATCACGAGGTGGCAGCTCTTGGCCAGCCATGTTGGCCAGGGGTAGCATCTCCTCCCACAGATGGTCTGGATGGGAGGATCCATGTCCAGACCACCTCTGAGGTTTTAAAAGAAAATGAGAGCCTGGAGACGCCATTTATTTCTGAATCTTCTCCATTAACCCTCCCTTTTTGTTCATTGGGTGTTTTGATTAGCAAGTAAAAATGGTTGTGTGTTCTGTCACAGCTTTGTTGGAGGCATTTGGTATGGATGTGGGTAGGATGAGGGTCGGGTCGAGCAGGTGCTTGAACTTGCCTAGTGGATTCCCTTTAAGGGGGTGGGGTGGAGAGATATTACAGGGCTCAGCTCAGGAGACTGTGAACTCTCCACTCTAGGGTTGCTGGAAGGGGCCAAACAGAGGCGAACACACACCTTGTTTTCCAGTTACCTTGCTTATGACATTGGTCAACAGACAGGTTGGATGATGTTTATCCATCCTCCTTGCTAGTACGAATACTAGTGGCAGCTGTTGCCAATAAAGTTGTGGGTTATTTTACTTCCAATGCTTGTATGTTTGTGTGATTATTTCATACCCACTTGAGATTTCCACCTTGCTGGCTTGGATGACAACAGCCTGGGCCATCTCCTGATGCTATCCCAACACTGTACATTTGTGCAGTGCACATTTGTGCAACACAGCACATATATTGGCATACGGTTGCAGCATAATTCCTGTTTCCCAGTACCACCACTCACAACCTGCTAGGGTATATTTTCCATATCTTCTTCAATAAATTAAAGATTTATTTCTTTAATATTGTGGTAAGTTTAGTGCTGACTGTTACTCTCAAGCACTCCTTTGCAAATACCCAGTTGCATGCCAGCCTTCTAGGAAAAGCTGTGTAAAGCAATTTGTGTGGGAATTGCTGATTGCAGTGTAAATGGATCTGGAGAAAGACTCTCTCTTGAGAAAATAATGTTTGGCACAGAAGATTTACTTGAAACCCTTCCTACATTTGTTTGTGTGTATAGTATATTTAATTTTTTGTGAAAACCTTTCTCTGAGGAATTCTTGCCTGCTGGATTTAAAGCAACCAGCTTAAGAGGTACAATAGCAGAAATTTAACAGCAAAGTTGTATACGTGATGAGAAGTAATGACACACTTTGGAACAGCTCTACAGCTTCTTCCTGTGGAGAGTGGCTGAACATTGGCTTTGCAGGCATGCAGGTCACTTAGTGACTCTCTTCCCATAGTAGGCGGCCAGCCTGGTGCCATTCATCAGCATGACTAAATCTAGATCCAGTTCAAACTGTTGATATATGCATTACTTATCCTTCTGTGAAAAAAATGGGATCAGGTCTAACCCTGAGAACACAAGAACCTACTGGATTGGATCAAAGGGCTTTCTAGTCCAAAGCCCTGGCCAGAATCTTACTGCTTAGGCCTACCAGTGTAAATCCATCAACAGAAATTTCAGCAGTGAATTGGTGCACATTAAGAAGTCAGCATAGGGATTTGTTTTCTCACAACAGTCACATGAGTTGGCTCATGGCAGTAAATGCTTATGTTGACTTCCTGTAGCACCCACTTAGTAAGATGTACTGTAATTCTGTTTGAATTGTTAAAAAATACGGGTAGGTGGGGCTCGTCAGCCTGGGAAGACAGCCCATCTAGGAGAAGGAAAACTCCAATTTTAAACCTCCACTGCCTGTTGGCTATATCAACTGATGGAAAAGGCTTCAGGAGTTAACCTTGTGGCAAAATCCAGAGCCGGAGTCCCGGAGGCCGTTCATGCCATTCTGGCAACTCCTGCAACGTTGCTGGAACCAGTTGTATTGGCTCTTGCCTTTCCATTGGACTATTTCAGTGACATGGAGAGGGGGGATTTGCTGCTTGGGTAACAGCCTATCCTCCATATTATTTTACCCAGGCTTCGTGCTCTGGAGAGGACACTCCAGCTTCACATGCAGCGTCAAAATAACACGGGAAGTAGCAGTTACTGGTTATAAGTCTTTGCTCGATTGGCGTAGAGTATGATGCCAGGGGCTACTTCTGACGGTGGGAGAGGGCATTGCACCTCACTAGGTAGCTACCGCCCGCCTTAAGCTGGGCAGCCCCCAGCCAGTAAGGTGCTGCCTCGCCACGGTCTGTTAACCCCATGGGGTGTGTGGGGTTTAGAGTGAAAGCCGACAAGCAGATCGATAACCCTGTACCATGCAACAATCGTAAGAAAACTTCTGCCCTAAAGCTGGGCACCTGGAATGTACGGACAATGACCCCTGGCTTTTCTGACCACGGCTTTTCTGACGACCTGCAGGAAATAGACGATGTGCGCAAGACAGCTGTCATCGACATGGAACTGAGTAGACTGCAGATGGACATTGTTGCCCTGCAAGAGACGAGATTGCCAGACTCGGGATCTGTCAAAGAAAAAAACTTCTCATTCTTCTGGCAGGGAAAACCATTGAATAAGACCAGGGAATATGGTGTTGGCTTTGCAGTCAGAAATACTCTTCTGAGATCCATTGTTCCACCTACTGTGAGGAGTGAAAGAATCCTGTCTCTGCAGCTCCACTCATCAGCGGGACCGGTCACCCTCATTAGTGCATATGCACCAACACTGTCATCCACTACAGAAGTGAAAGACAAATTCTACGACGATCTGGCAGCTACTATCAAAAAAATCCCAGAGAGAGAGAGGCTGTTCATTCTTGGAGACTTTAACACTAGAGTTGGTGCTGATCACAATTCTTGGCCCACTTGTCTAGGCTGTTTTGGCATTGGGAAGATTAAAGAAAATGGCCAACGCTTGCTGGGGTTTTGCTGTTACTATGGTCTTTTTGTCAGCAACATGTTCTTTAATACGAAGCTTCAACACAGAGTTTCCTGGAGACATCCAAGATCGAAGCATTGGCATCAGCTCGATTTGATCCTCACTAGATGCTCAAGCCTTCCTAGTATTACGATCACATGCAGTTATCAGGGTGCTGATTGCAATACTGATCACTCCCTGGTGTGTAGTAGAGGAAAACTGCGAACAAAGAGATTGTATCACATGAAAAAGGAAGGAAGACCACGTATTGACATCAGCAAGACTCGCAATCAAAGAAAAGTGGAGGAATTTGCCCAAGCGCTTGAGGAAACCCTTCCAGGCCCAGATGATGCAAATGCACCTGAATGATGGGAACATTTCAAGAACGCTGTTTATAACACCACCTTGTCCACATTTGGCAAGAAGACCAAAAAGACGGCAGATTGGTTCGAAGCCCATTCGGAGGAGTTGATGCCAACCATCAAGGAAAAGAGGAGAGCTCTAGCAGCATACAAAGCCTGTCCTAGTGAGTACAACTTGCAGATTATTCGAGTTGCTCGTAGCAAAGTCCAACAGGCTGCCAGTAGATGTTCTAACGATTATTGGCCTCAGTTCTGCTCTCAGATACAGATAGCAGCGGACACAGGTAACATCAAGGGAATGTATGACGGTATCAAGCAGGCTTTAGGTCCAATACAGAAGAAATCTGCTCCTTTGAAGTCTGCTACAGGTGTGGTCATCCAGGACTGTGCACAGCAGATGGAACGCTGGGTGCAGCACTACTCTGAGCTATATTCTAGAGGGAACGTAGTAACCAAAGAGGCATTAAATAACATCAAGTGCCTGCCTATCTTGGAAGAGTTGGACAGCGAACCAACTTTAGCAGAAATAAAAGTGGCCTTGGATTCCCTCACCTCCGCCAAGGCACCTTGGAAGGATAACATCCCTGCTGAAGTGCTGTAAAGAGACCATCACCACCGAGCTGTATAAAATATTTTGTCTTCGCTGGAGGGAAGGTGGAGTACCACAGGACATGAAGGATGCAAACGTCGTCACATTGTATAAGAACAAAGGAGACAGAGGCGACTGCAATAACTACCGTGGCATCTCTCTTCTCAGCGTTGTACGGAAGCTGCTTGCCCGTGTTGTGCTGAAGAGACTCCAGGTGCTTGCAGACAGAGTCTATCCAGAATCACAGTGTGGATTTCGAGCTAATAGATCCACCACTGACATGGCATTTTCCCTCAGACAGTTGCAGGAGAAATGTAGGGAACGACGACAGCCACTCTTTGTGGCCTTCATAGATCTTACAAAGGCCTTTGATTTGGTTAGCAGGGGCGGCCTTTTAAAAATACTTCCCAAGATTGGATGTCCACCTCAACTCCTTAACATCATCAGGACCTTTCATGATGACATTTTTGATGGCTCAACATCAGATCTCTTTGACATCCGAAGCGGAGTGA
This sequence comes from Intellagama lesueurii, assembly GCA_037013535.1. Lineage (NCBI taxonomy): Eukaryota > Metazoa > Chordata > Lepidosauria > Squamata > Agamidae > Intellagama > Intellagama lesueurii. The sequence continues at coordinate 76,418,597 of JBAJHW010000006.1, forward strand.
AACAGGGCTGTGTCCTTGCGCCGACCCTGTTTGGGATCTTTTTTGCTGTCATGCTGAAGCATGCCTTTGGAACTGCAACAGAAGGTGTCTATCTCCGGACTAGATCAGATGGAAAGCTCTTTAATCTCTCTAGATTGAGAGTGAAGACCAAAGTCCAGCTGAAATGCATGCGGGACTTCCTCTTCGCCGATGATGCAGCTGTTGCTGCCCATTCTGCTGAAGACCTCCAACAACTCATGAATCGTTTTAGCAAGGCCTGCCAAGATTTTGGGCTAACAATCAGCCTGAAGAAAACACAAGTCATGGGCCAGGATGTGGACTCACCTCCCTCTATTACCATCTCCACACAAGAATTGGAGGTTGTTCATGACTTTGTGTACCTTGGCTCAATCTCTGACACTCTCTCCCTAGATGTCAAGCTGAATAAATGCATTGGCAAAGCAGCTACCATGTTCTCTAGACTCACAAAGAGAGTATGGCTTAATAAGAAGCTGACGGCATATACCAAGATCCAGGTCTATAGAGCCTGTGTCCTGAGCACACTCCTGTACTGCAGTGAGTCCTGGACCCTTTGTGTCCTTTGTGCACGGCAGGAGAGGAAGCTGAACACGTTCCATATGCGTTGTCTCTGATGTATTTTTGGTATCACCTGGCAGGACAAAGTTCCAAATAGAGTAGTCCTAGAACGAGCTGGAATTTTTAGCATGTATACAAACAGCGACGTCTACGTTGGCTCGGGCATGTCGTGAGAATGGCTGACAGTCGGATTCCAAAAGATCTCCTTTATGGAGAATTAGTGCAGGGAAAGTGCCCCAGAGGGAGACATCTGGTGCGTCATGGCCTCTCCCATTTTGAAGAGACACTTGTCCAGCAGGCCGAGGCAAAGAGGCAGTCCCGAAACCAGCAAAATCAGGGAACTGGACAGGGGACAGATTTTATTTGTCTTCAATGTGGAAGGGATTGTCACTCTCGAATTGGCCTTCTCAGCCACACTAGACGCTGTTCCAAGTCCTCTATTCAGAGCACGTTACCATAGTCTCTCAAGACTGAAGGATGCCTAATCTAATCTGTTAAAAAATATTTCACATTTTGCTAGTATAGGTAAATTAGAATGTGCCACGTTATACAGATCAGTATCCTCCTCCATCTTCTTTTCTGTGGTAATATTTAAGGATGTGTAAGTGACCACACTAAAGATTAACTCTCAGCCCACAGAACTAACAGAGCTCATAGATGTTCTCCATCCAGCTTGAGGAGGTTTGTAGGCCATCACTGTGCAAGCCACTCCTCCCCCAGACTTAGAATATGGAAAACAAAATATGGCCCACAGACTGGAAACATTTAACATAGTAAAAACCCCGTATCCACTGGATCAATATCCACTGGTTCGCTTATCCACGATCTGAAAATACTAAAAGTACTATTAAATAAAAATGCCTATAAATATGGATTTTCAAGATGTAATTATCAGAATGGCCACTAGAGGGAACCAAACACTATCTTATATAAGTAAGCCATCACCATTTCGCCTGGTCTCCCAGCAGCTTGAGGCAGCCTCGCTCCAGAGCAGCATTGTTGTTGCACGACTCAGAGCTGGATTGGCCGGCGAGCCAGGAGGTGAGTGCTGACCTAAGCCAAACTGTCTCCTGAGAGAGGTTTCCCACCCTTCCAGCCTTCTTGCTAGCCCTTTCCTCAACAGTCCCGGGCAAACAAGGAACTGGAGAGACAGACCGTTGTCTTCAGTCTTCAGCACAGGAATGAGAGAAGATTTCAACTCAACTCTCACTCATAAAGGCCCCATTGATATAAAATTACATATATAGGGGAGTCCTGGGACAATAACCTGTGCTAGCTATAATCTGAGCTTTTCACTATCCACAGGGGAGCTTGGAACTGATCCCCCACGCATACGGGGGGTCCTACTGAAAGAAATGGGTGTGCTTTAGCATTTGATTCTCCTGATGTATTCTCTTGATTATTCCAATACCCAAAAAAGAAGATGCCAAGCAGTAACTATAGGGCCATTGCTCTAATTTCCCATGCAAACAAAGTGATGCTCAAGGTGTTGCAACAGAGTCTTTCACCTTACATGGAGCGATAAATGCCTGATATTCAAGTTGGATTCCGAAAAGGAAGAGGCACTCGAGATCATATTGCAAATATTCACTGGCTACTGGAGCACATCAAAGAGTTTCAGAGGAAGATTAGTCTATGATTTATAGCCTACAGCAAAGACTTTGACTTTATGGATCATGAACAGTTATGGATATATTTGAAAGAAATGGGTGTGTTTCAGCATTTGATTCTCCTGATGTATTCTCTTGATTATCCTGTATTGTGGCTAAGAAGCTACTGTAAGGACCGAATATGAAGAGACAGAATGGTTTCCTATAGGCAAAATTGTCAGACAAGGAAGCATTTTATCTCATCTTTTCAATCTGTATACAGAACATACCATATGGAAAGCTAGACTAGATGCAGATGAAGGAGAAATGAAAACAGGAGGAAGAATCATCAATAATTTAAGATATGTGGATAACACCATCTTACTGGTAAAAAGCAGCAATGACTTGAAACAACTTTTACTGAAAGTGAAAGAAGAAAGTGCCAAAGCAGGACTGCAGTTGAACATTAAGAAGAAAAAAATCATGACTGCAGAAGAACTGCACAATTTTAATGTTGACAATGAAGAAATTGAAATAGTTACCGATTTTGTATACTTTTGTTCAATCATTCATCCAAATGGAGACAGCAGCCAAGAGATAAGAAACAGACTGTGAACAACAGTAAGTAATTAGAAAAAAGTATCTAGTGTAAGGATATGTCACTGAAGACTAAGATCAATATCATCAACACTCTTGTATTCCCTATCATTATGTTTGGGTGTGAAAACTGGGCAGTGAAGAAAGCTGATAGGAAGAAAATGGATTCATCTAAAATATGGTGCTGGAGGACTGCTTGCAGATACCCTGGACTGCCAGAAAGACAAACAAGTGGATCCTAGAGCAAATCAAGCCTGGATTATCTCTGGAGGCAAAAATGGCAAAACTAAGGCTGACATACTCTGGAGACCTCATGAGAAGGCAAGATTCTCTGGGAAAGGCAGTAATGTTAGGAAAAGGTTTTTTTTCTTTTCAAAATTTCATTTAAAATATTTTTTATACCACCTTTCTCCTAAAACAGGACCCAAGGTGGTTTACATTATTAAAAACACAATATTAAAAGCTAAAAACAGTAAATTATTCAAATATTTAAAAAGAATTAATAACATTATATTTAGAATATCAAGTAAAAGCATGACTAAAAACAGATTTTGAAGCAATAAAGTACAAACCATCCCATTTTAAAACCTCTCCTAGACACTAAGGAAAAGCCTGCCTGAAGAGAAAGGTCTTCGCCTGCTTGTGAAAGGACAGCAAAGATGAGGCCAGGCTGGCCTCCTGTGGGAGGGAGTTCCAGAGTCTGAGAGCTGTGACAGAGAAGGCCCTCTCCTGTGTCCCCACCAAGTGCGCCTGTGAGGGTGGTGAGACCAAGAGAAAGTCCTCCCCTGATGATCTTAACACCCGGGCGAGCTCATAAAGGGAGATACTGTTTTTGAGATAGTTTGGATCCAAGCTGTTTAGGGCTTTTAAGGTTAAAACCAGCACTTTGAATTGTGTCTGGAAATGGATTGGCAGCCAGTGGATCTGCTATAAGAGGGGGGTTATGTGATTGCTGTAACCAGACCCAGTTAAAAGTTGAAGGCAGCAGGAAAAGAGGATGACTAAATATGAGATGGATTGATTCCATAAAGGAAGCCACTGGCTTGAGTTTGCAAAGAGCAGAGCTTTTAAGGAGAGGACATTTTGGAGATTACGCATTCATAGGGTTGCCATAAATCAGAGCTGACTTGATGGCACATGACACCAAACTAGATTCTAGGTCGACTTGCTACTGGTGCAAATAAGGCATAGTTTAAAAGGAGAGTCAGCTGGGACCTTAATAGAAAGTGGTTGGGAAAGGGGGGGGGACACACAATCAAGTTAGTGAGGGGGGGAAGAGCATAACAAGAAAGAAGATGTTGGAGAGAAAGAAGGGTGGTGAAGCCAGAGGGTTAGGAGGCCTGCAGTGAACACAAAAGATCAACAGTACATTGAACCAACTCTGATGTATTTTAAAGGAGGATTTCTGTGCCAGGCAGTACATCTTCTCTTTTGAAAGACTACAAGGAGACTTCTCAGTCTTTCATGCAGAGGAATGAGTAAATGGAGTTTACCTTCTGGAGGTTAGTATTTTGAAGAGTGTTTTCAGGCAAATGATAAAATGCTTTTAATGCACATTATCGGTCTTTTATGGAGAATTGGAAACAGCCCACAGCAACTCTTGCTTAACGTTGCAAAGTTTAAAAGGGCAAGCTGAGTGACACTCCTTTAGGAATTTTGCTGGAGAAAAAAAAAAGAAACACTGCAATACCCTTGAAGCCTTTTGTTACATGCCAGGACTGACAGAAGAATGTCAGCTCAAGTAGCACAGCCTCAGCAGAGATGACTAGGCAGACGTAAGAGAAAGGATTTCCAGAATAAGGTTCAAGGGAACTTTCTTCTTTATGACATAAAATATCTGAGAAATGGATTCTGTTTCTGGAAGGATGGCTCTTGTCATGTGGATGTCAAATCATCTGCACCAGGGTGACAAAAATGTTATCTTTTGTGCGCTTGTGGAGTTCAATTTCTCTACCATGATTAGTGGCTAAAGCGTTGGACAGGGAGATCCAGGATCAACTCTCCAGCAAGCCATTAAAATCACTGGTTGGGTAGCCTCAGCCTGGTCTACCACACAGTGTTGGTATTAGGATATAGCAACAAAGATGCAGCCCTGTATGCAACTTTGAGCTCAGTGGAGGAAAGACAGGCTACAAATGACACGACAATCAAATGAATAGACATGAACACATACATAAATGATTACACTGTTGTTGTTATTAAGTACAGGGTAGAATGAGACCAAACGCTAGAGCAGGGACATGGAGCCAGGTCAGATGTTCTGATGGGCAGGAGGTAACCCACGGCTCAGACTACGGTCCTCCTGTTCACAACAGCCCAGTTCTTTGGGATTCTCATACCCTCTTGCCTATCGCCCCAGACTTACGGCCTTTCCCAAGCAGTGGATAATCCATTCAGTGTGAATCAGTTGGAGTCTGCAAAAGGTAACCAACTGCATATGTTCTAAAAAGGGGGAATGTATCACCAAAAAGGAAGCTGAAAGTGGATTCTGGGTTCCACAGAATTTGCACATGGTAATTTGTATGTGGATACACACTTTTAGAAACAATTGCTATACATTAAATAACTCCAGAGGGGTATCTGTGCTAATCTGTAGCCTGATGGCCCAAGACAAATTATGATGGTCCATTTTGTTGCTTTTGATGCAAGATGCTTTAAATAGAAATACAAGATACTTCACAACACTGGGGAAAACTGGACCAGATGAGCATTGTGCCAGTTAATGGTGGACATTCAACACTTCTAATCTCCCTTCTTAAAGTTCTTTCTACTTAAACAGGCTGGGTCCTATGTAAGGTAGGGCAAATCGCCACAGACCTGCACACATCCATTCCTATTTACAGTGGGGTTGTGGTAAATTTGAGGGTGCAGGTGCTTATCATCACAATAGTCCCCATAACCACACATTTTCCATAAACATCGTCCAAAAATACAGGCAGCCCTATCAGTCCATATTAACAGGTCTCTTTTGTACAGTTCACAGCTTTACATAGCTTACTCTAAAAAAAGAAGAAAGAAACTGTCCTCAAGTAGTTTGCATTAAAAAGGGGATAGGTAAAGGTAAAGTTTCCCCTTGACAAATTGTCCAGTCATGTCCGACTCTAGGGGGCGGTGCTCATCCCCGTTTCCAAGCCGTAGAGCCAGCGTTTGTCCCTAGACAGTTTCCGTGGTCACGTGGCCAGCGCGACTAGACATGGAACGACGTTACCTTCCCGCCATGGTGGTACCTATTTATCTACTCACATTTTTACATGCTTTCGAACTGCTAGGTTGGCAGGAGCTGGGACAAGCTTGCAACAATATACTAAGACCAAACTATACATTATGGATAACCCACTTTGACCACAAGAAATGACAAGAGCTGAAAATGTCTGATCGTCACAGCAGAAACCTTTCATGCCTTCTGTAGCTTGTACATTAACTTGCTTTGTTTTGTGACTCGTCTGTGTAAGGGTGTTAGTTTGTTTAAATATAATCGATCTGTTACAAAGGTCTGCTAGAACCATATCTCAGCATGTCAAGAATTAACAATATGTTCCAACAACCTTTAGAACAGAATGCAGTTCTAGATCATACCCACTAGTCCAATGTAAAACTGAGCAGCTTGAATATAAAGAATTAGGCAGCTCCTGAGGCTGGGTCAGGCAATTTGTTTTTACAGTTTACAGAACAAAATTTAGTACTACCTAATATCTAATGGTTCAAATATCCCATCGCTTGGCTATAAAGTCTATAGAACATGGGCAAGTTCAGGACTCACGCCTGGTAACTTGCTCAACCTGCAGACGTCAGGCCTGTGTAGCTTGCTGAAGCCAATGAGCAAATCTGAAGCCTCTTGAAGAAGTTCAGCGCTGGCTTGGAGTCCAGCCTTCTTTCTAAACCATCTAGGCTGCTACTACACTCCTTTTCGTACCATCGAGCCAAGCAGCAATAAGTACTCATTTGATGGTGGCTCTTCAAATCTCTTTACTGGCATAATTAGAAGCATCATGATGACCTCCCAAGCTTCTTCCCTCAAGTATTTCCCCTCCTAAGAAGTAAACAGGGGAGGATGTTCTTCCCTTATGGAGAAATTCAAAACAAACCCCTATGAGGTAGCAGGCTTCTCAGCTATTTGATTTTAATACAACTCCCTGCAAAAGTTAGTGAGCAGAAGGGACTTGGGGGAGCTCTGCCATTTGTACCTATGCATGTAGTCATCCTTACACAAAATCAAAGTCTACAGCACCTCAATGGTGAGGCACACTTGAAACGTCTGTGTGGCATTGACTCATCCACATTAAATACAACATTCACATTTTAAAAGCAGAATGATCAATTCTTACTACCGAGAAGAGGAAATCCCCACAGGATCATTTCTACCTATAGGATTATTACTTTGATTTTCATCTGAAAACACACACAGTTGTCAATAATAGGTTCTGCACTACTGTTCGAAAGAGTGAAGCGATTTAATGGGGTATCATGAAAAGACAGTGAATTGTTAGCCATTTAATTTATTATTGCATTTTCTTTGTGTGCCAGGGGATGGGAGAGAGGCTTACTGGATAATCTGACTCATGTTCTAAAACAACTTGTCTGGCTTACAGCAGAGCCCACAAAGTTTTTTTAAGAAAAATAATTAGTTACTGATCTAGTCCCAGTATTCCCCAAGTAGTTAGCATTATAGTTATACTTTACTCTCCCATTTCAAAAATCATTGCAGCTGCAATGATTACTTATGAATTACTTTGAAAAAACTTGAAAGCTGCAAGCTGGTGGCCTGCAGTACAAAATACGCTATTCTCATGCCCACCTTTTTGCTGCCTGAGCACCCACGACAACCCTTGCAATCCAACCAGTTCGATCACATTGATGGACTGAGGTGCAACACAATTTGAAATCCCCCAGGTGTGTCTCCTATAGGAATTGGATACATGACATGAGTTCATCTGATTCCCACCCCCAGAACAAAATGGTTCACAGTGGAGCAAAATGGTCCACAGTGATGTACCTTAGAATGTTAGTAGATGTGCTTCACCTTCACATGATGCAAAGTAACCTGTTTTTGTTTTATGATTGGTCACTGGGAGGCAAACATGGCTTCATTTTCAAGTCTGATAGCACAGGCATGGAGCTTTAAGGGAGTGATGTAGCTGAAAGGAACACATTCTAATAATAGGAAATACTTATTTTCCTGAAGATGTGACTTGATATTTGATTAAATGCACCTCTAATTTTAGATTCAGCTTATGCTTCACTCAGCTGGATGTCATACAATGATGATTGTGTTGAGCTTGAAATTGAGAGAACTAGGTTCAAATTCATATTCAGTGGAAGTATTTTTTTTTTTACATAGTCTTGAGCAAGTCTGAGCCTCTTGGTCTAATCTAGTCTTTTGAGTCACTGTGAACAAGCACAGGAACACGCTGCCCAGAACAATTTGGATGAACATTCTGAGGGCCCAAGAGGTTCTTGGACTTCACCTCTGAGAAGCCCCAAGCAGTATGGTGCAACATCGTTTGGGAACTCAAGATCATGAATCATTTTTAGCTCATCTCTGAAGCCATTACACTGCATTAATCGTTCACATAGGTAGATATTTCTGAATATTGTTTTTCCAGTTGAAAATTCCCCTGGCATGCTTCAGGGCTTTGACTGTTTGCCCCAAATCTTCATGCTTTTTTTAAAAAATGGAGTCTATGGGTTTTTAAATATAGACATAGAACCTGAGACACCTTTCTCCTAATAGTTGCCCTAAATCACTCTTCTTCTGGTTCTATCCCACTGCTTAGGACCCTACCCTCTGTAGATCAAATGAGGACCATTGTCTCACTCCTAGTAAATGGGCTTCTGTTGGCAGAAGCACCCTGTGTCTTTACTGCAGGGACTGGATGCCTTGAAACAGGGTGTCTGAACTCCTAAATTACAGAAATCTGGACGTGTCCTTGGCATTTTGGATAAGGTTAACATAATGAGGGTTTCTCTGTTATCTGGGAGATTTTGATCTTGGTAGGCTTTTTCAAGATGAGGAGCAAGGCCTGTGGAGCAAGGCCTTTGGTTGGCTGGCACACAGAAATATTCCCTGTTGTGCACAAAAACTTTAGCCGAACAGGCCAGAGCATTTAAAAGCAAGCCATTGTTCTTAATAAAATTTGCCGTTTCCTCCTTCTATTTCTTCAGCTCAGCCAGTTTTGAAGGGCAAAGGCTATAGACCACCTCTGTTGAATAAGGTTAACAGAATCCCTCCTGATATAATTATATGAGATTTGACAAATACAATAGCAAGGTGTGAATGAGGAAGAATCTATAAGTAGCAGACTCGTGGAGAACTTAAGAGTAAATACAAGTGATGTGGAGACTGAATAACATGCTGTGCACTGCAGATTACTTACAGTCTAACAGTACGAAGGGCACGGGATCATGCTAAAGCATAAGCATCCATCTTAGCTATGAGTAAAGCCTTCATAACTCAAAAATGCACTGACTACAAATGTGTTACGCTTGCAGCCTCCTGCTCTGGCAGAGAAACCAAGAGAAGAACTCCTCCTTTCTCCTCACAGAGACATTTCTCTGTGCGAGATTCACCCCACCCCAAGAACTTTCATGGGAAATCTTGTGAAATTTCTTGGAATTGTTATGGTTATTTTTCCTACAAGAAATGTCCAGCTGCAAAGGATTATTACAATTCTTGCACAGAATGGTATCTTTTCTATATAGGATATATCTTAAACAGGCAGGGGAAAAAGTCAAGCGGCTCAAGATTGTCAACCATTCTGTAATTCTGTACATTCTGTACAGAATGCCATCTTTCCTGGCCAGGATTCATTGGAAAAGGCATTAAGCTGCAGGAAATCAGCAGCTTCCTGTACAGAACACAGGTTTTAAAACAAAAGAAAATTGAAAGCAGTGTCTCATATTCACGGAAAACTATAAAATGTTGCTGGTGCTGGAAGACACCTTATTGGGGAGTCTTGGCATGGTGGGACCTGGTGAACTGCTGGTGAATTCCTGCATAGGATTCACCAGGAACGGCTTTGAACTGCATAGAAATCAGTAGCATCTTGCACAGAACAGGTTTGTTTTTGAAGTCAATAGGGACACTGAGACTCATGTTCACAGACAGCCAGGAAATCTTGCTGTTACAGTGGGACATCTGAGACCTGGAAAACTGTCAACAAGAAGGAACTTTGTGAGTATTTCTCACATTCGTAACACCGGCTGAAGGAGTTTAGGATTAGGGCCAAGGCTGTCCTGCCAGCAGAAATGCCTGTTTGCTGACCTTCGAAATCTGCCAACAGAATAACTTCCTTCTCTGCTGGCTAAAATTTGCTGGCAAAAGAGCCATGAAGAGAGTCACAGAAGATGTGAGACAAAGGAGGAGTCAGTTATCCCAGAGAGGGTGTGTGATCTTAGAGGTCACCAAGTGCACTAGCCTAAGAAAGAGCCCAAGCTGAGCTGAAGGGGTGCCATGCTGAACTCAGTGGCAGTGCATTCGGAATATACTGCCTGGGGTGAGGTACTAAAATACAGCAACTGTCCCAAGATAGCAGTATTAAAACTAAAATGTTTTAGTTTTAATACTAAATGCCTCCATTAGGCATTGCCATTGCTCAGAATGTGGCTTCTTGAGCTTTGGCTTGTGCACATTGCAGTACAGTGGCTGGGAAATCAGTTTTAAACAATATCATCCTTGATGGATACTCATTTTTTGAAAGCCACCACCACCACATGATGGAGCATTGGGATCCTAGAACAGGAAGAGGACTGTACTGAGGGCAGAGGAGCAAATAAGAGATAAGTCACTTTGGGGAAAAATCAGGGGGGGGGGGCTGCCTAGTGTGGGTAGGTGTGTGGTGGGGGATTACTGAGGCAATTTGCCCCAGCTCACTGGAAAACAAATCACTCCCTGCGTCAGATCCTTTCCGTGTCATTGGCCCTGGCCCTGGCCCTGCCACATTGCTCACTAGAACATTTCCTGTTTTGTTTAAGTGCTTTCATTTTTTTAAAAAGGAAATATCATGTTAGAGCACAAGATGACACAGTGTCTCAGCATGCAATTTTAAGGAGGCCTCTCCTCAGCCATGAGAAGTAAATATTTTACACCGTTATATCTGTGTCAAGAAGACCCTTCACTTTAGAAAATTGCCAAAAGGCATGCAGGTATGAAATACCAGGAAGACAATTTATTATGCCAGCAGGGAAATCAGTACATCCTCACCCAAGGACATCAGTGGAGAATTCTGAATTTCCAAGATGCCTAGGATGGCTTTCATAGAAAGTTATACAAATCATCATAAACAAGCAAAAAACAAAAACAAACCCCTACTTACTTTCAAGAAGGCTTTTAAAAATATTTTTACAGGATGTACCCAAGCTGAAACATTCCATCTGGCACCTGGCTTGTCTGCCCCACTATGACAGTTTATCTGGTACTCTCTCAGGCAGGAGCATCTTTGGCCTGGTTTTGCAAAGTATAGTATGTCTGCGTTAACTGTTTCATAGGGTCTTGTTTACAACAAAGTAGATGCAGAAATGCCTATGTGTCTCTACACCCAACAGAGAATGGCTGTTACTTGTAATACATGGGGTTTAGCTATACAGTGGTGCCTCGACTTACGAACTTAATTGGTTCCTGAACTCCGGTCGTAACTTGAAATGGTCGTAAGTCGAAGCACCATTTCCCATAGGAATGCATTGAAATGCAATTAATCCATTCCGGCCGAAGAAAAAAAATCACCAAAAAAAAATATAAAATACTGCAAGACCCATTGGAAACGTGATTAATCCGTTCCGGCCGAAGGAATTAAAAAAAGAAAGAAAAGCAAACAAACTGTGCAAGACCCTTCGGAAATGCAAAAAAAGCAAAGCAAAAAGCAAACAGACACTGCAAGACCCTTCGGAAATGCAAAAAAAGCAAAGCAAAAAAGCAAACAAACCCTGCAAGACCCATCGGAAATGGGGAGAAAACCCCCAAAAAGCAAACAAACCCTGCAAGACCCATCGGAAATGGGGGAAAAAACCCCGAAAAGCAAACAAATCCTGCAAAACCCATCGGAAACTCGAAACCCCCCCAGAAAAAACAAAGACTGCAAGACCCATCACAGCACAGAAACATAACCCCCCCCAGCCCAAAACCACACTGCAAAACCCACCCAGAACAGTTTTTAAAAAGCAGAAAGCAGCACCTTACCTTACCAGGCAGTCCGAAGCCTCCTCCGATCGCACACTCTCTAACTGCTGGGGCGAAAGAGCTACAAAGAAGCAGCCTCTTCGCCACCAACGGTTAGCAATTTGAATTCCCTGCCTTTTTTCCCTGCCTTTTTTTGATTGTAACTTGAAGCTCCCCGTCGCAAGTCGAAGCAAAATTTTGCAGCTGGAGCTGGTCGTAACCCGAAATGGTTGTATGTCGGGACGTTCGTAAGTCGAGGCACCACTGTACTACAAGGTATAGGGAAATCACATTGGCTATATTTAATACATTAAGACATTTGCTAAAATCTAATACATGTGATTATACATTATGAGTTACACTTCCTTTATTCATATCAGAGAGTTGCACAAATCAAAATTATGGACACACATGAAAAATGAAAGAATGTTGTTACTTATTATCCAGTTGTTTCTTATTGTACACCCAAGGAAATAACATTAAGATTGCTTATTGAGAATCAGCCATTCATTACATATGCTGTAGCACTATTTGTGTTGGCAACCAAGAAGCTGAGGTCTGGTTTTCTCAAGGACCATAATGCCATCTAATTTAATGCCCCGTAGTTTAGTTGGAGCTAATCAAAGAAAGGCACATTTTAAAACATCTAGTTCTAAAATATATGTTTTTAAAACCTGGATTTTCTTTCTATATTATACATTACATATTGTAAAGGCCGATAGCCATAAACAATAAAGTTTTGACTGTTTGACTGACTGATTGACTGACACACATGAAATATAGGCAAAATCAAAAATCAATTAAAATGTCAAGACAGACTATTTTTGACCAGAGGTATTCAAGGTTGAAATGCGTGCAGAAAGTTATCCTCGACTTCAGCCATCATCTAGGGGGCCAACATCCATGAAGTGGGGGGGGGGGGATTTTCAGTGCTGTTCCAGTGCAATACTTCTGGAAGCAAAGGATTTGGCAGCTGCTTGCCATTGCCCAGGGGACATCCAAATGTATCATCCAAATGTCCTCACAATGCTTTTCTACTCTTTGGGGAGACTCCTTAGTTAGACTAAGAAGGAATCTCCTTATATGAAACATAATAAATTCCAAATTGAAGTTTATCGAACGTTTAAAGCAATGGCGTGTCTTTCATTCTGGTAAAGAACAAGTTAAATGAATCATTTTTGTTCTTTTGGTCAAAAGTAAGCTGACTGTAAATGCATTCTTGAAAAACTAGAAGAGAGGGGAAAGCCCACTTATTAACAAGTTCAGCAGCCCTACTGTAAGGGAGTCTAATGCCATCGAGATCAACAAAAATTGTTCTTTATGTCCGTTCAGCAATAAAGAAAAGACTGGTGAGGCAGGCAAAGGATTTGCTCAGACCAAGTTGCCATTGTTATAGAGTTTGTTGTAAAGGGAGAAAGATAGTTTCTCTTTTGGATATTTCAGTGGTTTAGGTATCTGACGGTGGAGCCAGAGGTTGGGAGTTCAATCTGGACTCAATGATCCATCGGGCCCCTTCCAACTCTGCAGTTCAAAGGTAAAGCAAAGTGTGCTGCTAATACACTGCCCCATAGTGCTTAAAGTACTCTGTGGGCATTTTATAATGTAATTATGCAGGCTACACAAGGAACAGGGAAAGCAGCAAGGAGGAATTCTGTGAGAGAACAAGCGGCCCATTCTTGACACAGAAAAAACTTCAGCAGCACTGGGGAAATTGTTCAAGCAGTGAATCAATGCCGCCTGAGCTTTCCAGGCAAAATGCTACTGGGAAGTGGTTTTCTGTGGCAGTTAGCACAGGGAAAGGCATAAGAGAGATATGAGGCCTCAAGAAATGAGTTCTCAAATGACAGGACAGTTTTAAACAATTTTTTTTAAAAAATGGGGCTTTCTAAAAGTGTGATAACCAATAGGTTAATCACATGCCTACTATCCTTGGGACAATCTTACTTCCTTTGTACAGCAATAATAAAAAGAGAAGAAAGATTGTGTGAATTTACCCTTAATGTCCCGGGTAGGTGGGGCTCGTTAGCCTTGGAACGCAGCCCATCTAGGAGAAGAAAAACTCCAATTTCAGACCTCCACTGCCTTCCATCCACTGATTGAAAAGGCTTCAGGAGTTAACCTCGAGGCAAAATCCGGAGCCATAGCCCCGGAGGCAGTTCGTGACTGTGTACAATCACGCTCTGGCAACTCCTGTGACGTTGCTGGAACCAGTTGTATGGGCTCTTGCCTTTCCATTGGACTACTTCAGTGACGTGGAGAGGGGGGATTTGCTGCTTGGGTAACAGTCTATCCTCCATATTATTTTACCCAGGCTTCGTGCTCTGGAGAGGACACTCCAGCTTCGCGTACAGCGTCGAAACAACACGGGAAGTAGCAGTTACCGGTTATAAGTCTCTGCTCGATTGGCGTAGAGCGTGACGCCAGTGGCTACTTCCGACCGTGGGAGAGGTCATTGCACCTCACTAGGTAGCTACCGCCCACTTTAAGCTGGGCAGCCCCCAGCCAGTAAGGTGCTGCCTCGCCACGGTCTGTTAACCTCACGTGGTGCGTGGGGTTTAGGATGAAAGCCGACAAGCAGATCAATAACCCTGCACCATGCAACAATCATAAGAAAAATCTCCTGTGCAGGGAGAATTAGTGCAGGGAAAGCGCCCCAGAGGGAGACCACAGCTGCGATACAAGGATATCTGCAAGCGGGATCTGAAGGCCTTAGGAATGGACCTCAACAGATGGGAAACCTTGACATCTGAGCGTTCAGCCTGGAGGCAGGCGGTGCAGCATGGCCTCTCCCAATTTGAAGAGGCATTTGTTCAGCAGGCCGAGGCAAAGAGGCAGTCCCGAAACCAGCAAAATCAGGGAGCTGGACAGGGGACATATTGTATTTGTCTTCAGTGTGGAAGGGATTGTCACTCTCGAATTGGCTTTCTCAGCCACACTAGACGCTGTTCCAAGACCTCTATTCAGAGCACGTTACCATAGTCTCTCGAGACTGAAGGATGCCTACACACCCTTAATGTAACTGGGAAGGAGGGTTTCTTATCAATGAGAGATTTATTAATTCTCATTAGAAATAAACAGTTTCTGAATAGTTTTTATCCCAGAGCTATAATTGCACTTAATAATGAACTTAAAGACCACCAGTAGTGAACAGTTGGACAGTGTTACTTAGCCTGCGGTGTAGATGTCTGTATTTTTAGTGTGGGATTTTTAGTGGGGGGGGGGGAGTGTTTGGGGATTTTTATTATTATTATTAGAGTGGTGCCTCGCAAGACGAAAGTAATTCGTTCCGCGAGTACCGCCGTCTTGCGAAATTTTCATCTTGCAAAAAGCGGTTTCCCATAGGAATGCATTGAAATTTAATTAATGTGTTCCTATGGGGGGAAAAAGTCAGAAACCAAAAAAAGTCAGAAAAAAGTCACTTACCAGGTACAGTAGACCGAGCCCGGCTCCTCACAGTGCCTTGGTAGCCCCGGAACAGCCGGACTCTGTGTGAGCAGAGCGCCAAACAGCTGAGAGTCGGCAACCAGCAGAGAGGCGGCAGCCATTTTGGAAAGGCAGCAGCCATTTTGAGAGGCAGCAGCCATGTGGTCGCAACACAAATTCACAGCATCATAGAATCACAGAGTTGGAAGAGACCACAGGGGCCATCGAGTCCAACCCCCTGCCATGCAGGAACTCCATCAAAGCACTCCCGACAGATAGCCATCCAGCCTCTGCTTAAAAACCTCCAAAGAAGGAGACTCCACCACACTCCAAGGCAGCATATTCCACTGCCGACCAGCTCTGACTGTCAGGAAGTTCTTCCTGAGATTCAGGTGGAATCTCTTTTCCTGTAGTTTGTCCTAGTGTCTGGAGCCGTGGAAAACAAACCTGTCCCTTCCTCGACATGACATCCCTTCAAATATTTAAACATGGCTATCATGTCCCCTCTTAACCTTCTTTTTGTAAGGCTAAACATTCCCAGCTCCCTAAGCCGCTCCTCGTACGACATGGCTTCCAGACCTTTGACCATTTTGGTCGCCCTTCTCTGGACACGTTCCAGGTTGTCAACATCCTTCTTGAATTGAGGTGCCCAGAACTGGACACAATACTCCAGGTGAGGTCTGACCAAAGCAGAATAGAGTGGTACTATCACTTCCCTTGATCTAGACACTATACTCCTATTGATGCAACCAAGAATTGCGTTGGCTTTCTTGGCAGCCGCATCACACTGCTGACTCATGTTCAGCTTGTGGTCTACCAAAACTCCTAGATCCCTCTCACAGGTACTGTTGTCTAGCCAGGTGTCTTCCATCCTATATCTGTGCAGTTCATTTTTTCTGCCTAGGTGTAGGACCTTACCTTTCTCCCTGCTGAAATTCATTTTGTTAGTTTTGGCCCAGGACTCTAATCTGTCAAGGTCATTTTGAATTTTAATCCTGTCCTCTGGGGAATTAGCAACCCCTCCCAATTTGGTATCATCTGCAAATTTAATCAGCATACTCTCTATTCCTTCATCCAAGTCATTGATAAAGATGTTGAATAGCACAGGACCCAGAACAGAACCCTGAGGCACCCCACTAGTTACCTCTCTCCAGGATGAAGAGAAGCCGTTGGTGAGTACCCTTTGGGTTCGGTCAGTCAACCAATTACAAATCCACCGAACAGTAGCACTGTCTAGCCCACATTTTACTAGCTTCCTTGCAAGAATATCATGGGGAACTTTGTCAAAGGCCTTACTGAAATCAAGATATGCTACATTCTTACCCAGATGCTCTCAACCTGGCTTCCTGGATTTAAGTCCTGGATCTCTTCACAAGTATAAACATCCTTGACATATAAAGCTACTCCTCCTCCTTTCTTTCTTGGTCTATCTCTCCGAAATAGTTTATACCCCCCAATAACTACATTCCAGTCATGAGTTTCATCCCACCAGGTTTCAGTGATACCTATTATATCATATTTATTTTGCTGTATTAAGAGTTCCAGTTCATCTTGTTTATTTCCCATGCTCTGTGCATTAGTGTAGAGACATTTAGGACCATGTGTGTTTTTCTTCACCTTGTTGTTCTCTAGTACTATTTGCCCTGCTGGGCTTTTCTCGCCAGCACTTGCTGAATTTCTGCCCTGAAAACTATTGTTTCCTTCCCCCCCCCCCGAACTCAGTTTAAAACTCTCCTGATCAGATTTGTGAGACTCTTAGCAAAAACATTACTGCCAACAGGTGTAAGGTGCACCCCATCCCCTGCCAAAAAGACGATCTTTGTGAAATAGCAGACCGTAGTCCAAGAAGCCAAATCTTTCTTGGCGGCATCATCTGTGGAGCCAGTTGTTCACCTCCATTATTCTTCTCTCCCTTCATGGGTCATGTCCTTCAACAGGGAGGAGAGATGAGATTACAACCTGCGCACCCAGGTCCTTCAGCTTCCTACCCATATCCTCAATTATCCCCCTGTCAATTCTGTAACAAATTAGGTGCCAGTATACAGTCCATAAAATGAGGATAGCATTGATACTGCCTCATAAGGTCGTTCTGAGAAGGATTATGGGTAAGGATGATAAAATAAGCTGTAGGGAAATAATACCACCATTAGCCTTTTCCTCTACACTTGCTTTTCTGCGTTGCACGTGAGCTCTCTCCACTTGTAGCTCATTCTTTTCTGGATTGTGTAGACTGATCGTAGGTGAGTTAATTCATGAGGGCACCGAGGTTTTTGTGGTGTTTTTTTTTTTGGAGATGATCAAATTAGATGGTTTTTAGAATTCTTTTCAACTTGTTTAATAAAAAAGCAGGTTTTTTTTAATTAACAGACTTATATCAGTCTGAGCTGTTGCAGATGAATCCACAAAAGATCAGAATGAAATAAACCCATTACTCCTTAAGGTGGTACAACACATTTGTTCTTACTTTTATTTTGCTCTTCTTATACATGCTGAAACAGACAAACCCAATGACTTCTCAGAATGACTTCTCCCAATGACTTCTCACCTGTTTCAACTTGGTGATTCTTTGGGCAATGACAAGATCTCAGCCTAATGATCTTTTGCCGTGTCAATAGGATTTTCTGGTTTTGCCTGTTGTTTCTGATTAACTTGATTTTTTCCTCCAAATACGTGTAAGAGAAAATAGTTGCATCCTCAAATATCAGGCAGCAGCTGAATACCAGGCATCTAATTCAAGTATGGGGATCAGGTGAAGTCATAAACCATTAGCGCAACTTAGAAATGATCTGTCAAGTCCCTCTGACTTTGATATGCAGTCATAGCCCCATACTTCCAATATTTCCTGCTCCTGATTGTTTTCTGTCATTCAAACCATGGCTTCAAGGCCCAAACAAAAAAAAGGTTGCACTGGCAGCACAGCTCTGGGGAGCTGTTTGTTCAGCTGTTATTGCCAAATGGATAGGAGGATTGGGAGGCTTCCCTGCCCGGGATACCATTCAGCATCTCTTTCTGCACTGAAGCTGTTTCTTCTTTATACCTTGTGAGCCAGTTAGATGATATACACAAAATTAAGATAATTTTTATGGGGAGAGGGGAAGTGCAAATTTCTCCTCCCCAGTCTTGGGACAATGTAATCATGATCCCTAGGTTCATATCAGGAAATTAAACAATTTGCCAGCTGGAAAAAATAGACCATTGTGTCCTATGATACAGGTGGTTTTGTTTTAATCAACTGGAAGGAATGGGAAATTAGCAGTGCTATATCAATCTAGATTGGGTTTATAAACACAGAGTCATGTGCATGGGTTCCATATTATGCAAACATCCCATAATCTACCAACCTACTCACTCCCTCAGATTCTGTGTGGAAAAAAAACCCTAAGTTCCAATAGCCTATGATTTTAGATACACACATTTTGAGATAAAACTAATAAAACTAAGTGGCCTAATGTATACATCACAAGGATGGTGTTGAGCTTCCCCTGTAATCAAGTACCTTGTAGCCTTGGAAACCTCATGGGAGTCCTGATCACATGACCCTTGGTTGTGTTGTTTCTTCCTCTGCCAGGATGAGGTGGAACAAAGGGATTGGGACGACCCTGCAGGCAAGAATGGTAACACTTCCTATTTTACAGAGCACAGTCCTCTATTTGAGGGCCCTCTCTGTTAGAAGGTGCGACCAGTCTGGTGTAAAGAACCCTAACAAGGGGACACAGGAGGCTTGAAGTTGTCCATCTTTGATTACAAGATGGGGCAGGTATCTGGGTCTGTCTTCAACTGGTGTTGGTCACTACAGCAAGATGTACAGTACGACTGCAGTATCCGCACGGGATCTGTTCCAAGCACCCCTGTGGATGCTGAAAAATGCGGAAGTAGCAAACACTATTCATTGGATAGTCTCTGGCTCCCTCCAGTGGCCAGTTCTGGCAAATATACCCTGGAAAAACATATACTGTACAGTGGTGCCTCGACTTACGAACGTCCCAACTTACGACCAATTCGAGTTACGACCAGCCCCGGCCGCAAAATTTTGCTTTGACTTGCGACCGGCGCTTCGAGTTATGAATGGAGGGGGGGAAAAAGGCAGGAAAGGCGGGGAATTTGAACTGCTTTCAGTTAACCGTTGGTCAGCGAAGAGGCTGCTTCTCTGTAGCTCTTTCGCCCCAGCGGTTAGAGAGTGTGGGTTCAGAGAGAGACTTCGGACTGCCTGGTACTGCCTGGTACTGTACTGTACTGTACTGTTTTGTTTTGTTTTTTTTTGTTTTGTTTTTTTTTTATTTTTGCTTTTTGGATTTTTGCTTTTTGACTTTCTTTTTTAAAACAGAGAGGCTACCTGTTCTGGGTGAGTACTGTATGTACAAGGTTTTTGCAGCGTGGGTTTGGGCTTGGGGGGGGGGGTTATGTTTCTGTGCTCTGATGGGTCTTGCAGTGTGTAGTTGTAGCATTTTTAGTCCCTGCTAGAATGTGTTTTGTTTTTTTAATTCTGTGGCTCCTAGGGTTTGTGTACTGTGACCTCTCTTTTGTTTTAAAAGGTGTTTGGTTTAAAAGGTGTTGGTTTAAAATGTGTGGGTTTAAAATGTGTTGGTTTAAAAGGTGTTGGTTTAACATGTGTTGGTTTAAAATGTGTGGGTTTAACATGTGTAGGTTTAAAATGTGTTTTAGACTCCAATGTCTCTCCCCCCCCCCCATTGTCTTCTCTCTCTCTCTCCTCTCTCTTTTTGTGCTTAAAAGCACAAACCTTTGTCTGAGGGGTCTGTGTGCCCCAGTGATGACCTTCTTTCTTTCCTCTTTTCCCCATTGTTCCCTCCCTCCTTTCCTGCCCTTTTTTTAACTGAAGTCATCTTAGGTTAAAAAAAGAAGTCTCCCCCTAGTGGTAGTGGACGGATTAACCGCTTTTCCATTAGTTCCTATGGGAACGAATGCTTCGACTTGCGACCGGCGCCTTGAGATACGACCAAAAAACGGCTGGAATGGATTAATTGCGTTTCAATGCATTCCTATGGGAAATGGTGCTTCGACTTACAACCATTTCGAGTTACAACCATCTTCTGGAATGGATTAAGTTCGTAAATCGAGGCACCACGTAATTAGGTATTCCTGGGGGTTTTTATTTAGTATTTTCAGCCAGCGGGTAAGTAAATCAGCAGATACTCATCCCATGGATAGTGGGGTCCTATTGTATTCTATTTCTATTGAAAACACAGTCTGAGCTCTAAAAGTTCACCCAAGCATATGCACATTGTATGCAATTCTCTCCCTTATCTTGCCATCTTTGTAATGGTGGTGGGATTGAAAATGCATTTCCTCCTTTTTGTAAATACTTCTCCTAACCCCAGGATTAGAGATTGTGTACATGGAGAAAGCAAGGCAAGAGCCAGCCAAGGGAGGGACTAAGAACCCTGATTTAGGACCCCAGTCACACCATGGGATGGGACTTCTAACTTTAGCTTTCAAGGTAACAGAACTGTGTTGGGCGCCACAAGTTGATGTTTTCCCATTTTCTCAGGTTCAGAAACAGCTAGTGATGCTTCACTGGTAAACTGGTATTTCTGAAATTAAAAATTCCTTGGGCTGATCTGCATACACAACTGTTCCAAGCAGTTTAGACAAGGGCCTGAAACCATTTCCCTCAGGGAATGGGCACTGCATCCACCTCATCCCGCCCCCCCTCTACGGTGGTTCCAGTCACTTCTCTGCTTTAAAAAGGAGATATAAATCTGCAGTATTGTGCATCCTCAGGGGTTGTATGGTGCAGGCTTGGTGCTGCATAGCGTAAGCTGAAAGATTGTTGCAATGCTGGCAGTGTTGTGGCAACACTTAGTTAAAACAACTGCATGAATTTAAATTGCTAATTTTAAAAAAATCATTTAAAAATATTGGCAAAAATAGAAACTTTCTTCTCCCAACCCCCTTCCTCTCTCTCTCTCTCTCTCTCTCTTTGTGTGTGTGTAATGTCACTTTCTGTCTTTTGGTTTGGAACAACCTTTATACACCAGAGATATTTTGATGCCACCCACAGGAAGAAGGTGGTATTTTTGGTTCATCTGCCATTCCCCCTCATCCCTTTTGAAGACTTTCATATCCTACTGAGGAGAAGAAAAAAACCTGATCTTTCGAGCAACACTAGATGGAGACTTAGCAAACTGCCGAAATGGTGAGATGCGCATCACAGAGATATAAAAATAACCACAGGGTGATATTCAAGGCTGCTGCTTCTATACACGATAACGTTCATGCTCAGTAGCTCAACTGCTCTTCCTGCCCCGCACCTCTAGGAGACTGGTATATAAAACAAGAAAATTCAGGAAGCAAATTTTGATAGATTGTTTTTCCAACAGTAAAATAAAGAACCAGTACTGAAGATTAAGCACTATTCTTCATTCTATGATCTCTCTCTTATTTTTTCTGGAATACAGATGGACCAGCCAGATTGCTTCCTATAGGGACACGGTAATGGACTGGTGGTCAAGCAATGTATCTGAAAGAAAAGGATACAGGAGCACAAGGGGGCAAAAGGATATACATATAGGGTGGAAAGAGGAAGGGGGAAAGAATATCTGAAACCAATTCGTTGTATAAAGAGCTTTGCCACAGAATCAATTTAATTTGTCAATCTTTTCAACTTGATATTGACCCTTATGAGATTCTGTAGTACAGCAGGACTGCCATATCCACCAGGAATCAGTTCCAAGCCCCTCCTCGCAGATGCTGGAAAGTGCACACATATGAACCATATATGTATAGCATGATTCCCAGTATGGTGTAGTGGACAGAGTGACAGACTAGGACTCAGAAGAACAGGCTTCAAATCCCCACACAGCCACGGAAATTCACTGGGGGAATGGAACTGGTAAAGCCACTCCCTATATATCTCACCTTGAAAGCCCTATTAGTGTCTTTGCAAGTCAGTTCCGACTTGATGACACAGAACACGCATAGTCTCTAGTTCCCTCTAATGGCTAGTTTGAGTAATACAACTTGGAAACCATATTTCTGGGTTTTTTTATTTAACGTTTTCATGCAGTGGATAAGTGAAACCACGGGCACCGATCCCGCAGATACAGCAGTCCTACTGTATTTCCAAATTCTTTGTTGAGGAACAGCATAGTAGAAGTAGGAGAAATCTGAAAAGGTAAGAAGACAGAAGACTAGAGGAATGAGAACCAAGGAACTTGCCAAGTTCATTGATCCCTGTATCCAGGAAAGGATAGTGGCAGTTATGCTGCTTGACTGGGACTTGGAAGAGCCATGTTTGAGCCCATGAAACTCAATGGGGAATCTTGGGTTGGTTAGCATCTCTGCTTGACCAAACCCATTGTACTGTTTGGACCAAAATGGGCAAAAGGAAAGCCAATGTAAGCTGCCTCCAGCTCTTTGGAGGACATGTGGGATATAGTAAATAACGTGTCAGAGAAGTAAGTGTTCTTCAGAGCCATGGGTGCATGTCTTTCTCTGTCTTGCTACCTGATAGATCCCATTTTAAAAGCAATTCCAAGAAAATGAGCACAGGATTGAACAAGCATGTGCCCCCCAAACGGACCTGAGCTGAAAGCCACAGAAAAGGCCATTGTGGTACATAGAAGACTGCAAAAAAAATAATAATGAGAAGTAGAGTCTTTTTTTTCTCTAATGAAAGAAGGAATGATCACAATACATTACACAACAAGTCGATCAGCCCATGAGTTTTCTATTTACATAGCTAGCATGAGCAAATGCAACATATGATGTGGTCACCCATTTGTTGCTGGGTCATGGAACTTGCTTCTGACCAGTAACCCACAGTCACTGACTAAGGATCAAATGAAATGGTATACTTATGTTTCTTGCAGAGGTGGTGAAACTCAAGTAGTAAAAGATGTCACTTTTTTTCACAGCAGATGCTTTTCCTCAGCTGTGTATTTCGTACTTAGTGTGCTTTGCTTTCTGATTGATCATTTGGAAGGTAAATTATTAATCTGCAACTTCTGAGGTATCTCTGCTGAAATTCCACTGAAATGAATATGTTGTTCCTCAGCTGTATATATATCTGCCTTAGTTTTGATATAGCTTGATCCTACATATGCTCACTGCTGTGAAGTTTGGGTCTCCTTGTATAGTGGAGAAATATATCCTTCAAATTATTGCTGAGAGTTTTAAATCTAAATCCTGTGCTCCAGATCACACTTGTATTTCTGGAAAACGGAGAGTCCAGATTTATGCAGACAGGTCAGAGAGTTGGCAGAATCAATTTTGCATTTTGCTTAAGAAAATTTAAATTTCTTTCTATCCCATGCCATGGTTGCCTAAAGTCTGATGTGACTAGCCTAGGACAACAGAATAGTGCTCACTGTCCCTTATGCTATTAACCTAGAGACCCCTATGTTTGTGTATGTGTAAGAAAGCCAAGATACGAATTTTATCTCTGCTGTGTAACCAGGAATAGTTAAATATATCTGCTGTTTTGCTGAAGATATTCTAAATAAAGAACCAGGGAGATGAGGATGCCTTTATATTGACAGCAGTGGGCTTAGAAAACAGGAAAGTGGAAAGTACACAGGCAATTGATGGTTGTGAGGACATATTATAAGTACATGTTAATTTTCACACTCATATCTATAGTACATAATATGCTTAGTGTTGTTGTTATTGTAATTATTATTATTAAGCTTCAACAAGCTCACTGAATCTTCTTATATAAGGGTGCAAGCGAACCAGAGGATCACGCTCAGGTAAAGTGTACATTAATATGCACTGCCTGTCTGCACTAGAAAAATCAAGGCCTTGGATTCTTAATGCATTTCTAGAATATATTAATTAAAGCCTGGCAGTGTTAATATCTCCTAATTAGACAGCAAATGCCTGTTGGCAAAGGATGTCAGCTCCCCATTACAAGTTGTTGCTGCTGGAAGGTTTCCCTTTTCTGTTTTAAACGTGGAAGGCATTTGATACTTTGGCAACTGCAAGTTTTGGCAACTAAATATTGTTTTTTGCTCTTTGTGAATAACACCCGACATGCCCACTGCCAAAGTTGTAAAGATTTGCTAATGCAAAGATTTACTAATGCTCCCACCATCAAGGTGCCCGAGGGACAAATATGATACATCATTAGCATCCTTTGGCCATGAAGAATGTTTCCAAAGAGATTTGACATGCCCACGTGTGTGCGCTTGCACGCACACACGGACACAGACACAGACACAGACACACAGACACTCTAATGCTGACTCAACCTTTACTAAAGATCTAGGAAAAACAAGGTCGTCCCTGGCTGATTTCTGTGCCATTGCTAGGCCTTCATTGAGGAAACTGCCTTTGATGATGGGTTCTGTGAGTATTATTGTACTGATCTTCATTTATCACATTTATTTTCCATCTTTCAGGTGTCCTGAAATTCAAGGTGGCACAGAGGGCACTCCCAAGCGGTCTCCCATTCTGGCATTGCTCAGACGCAGAGCTACTGTATGTAGCTTTGTCCCAGCGGCAGCCTTGTATGTCCTCCGATTTTGCCTACAGACGTCATAACATGCTGTTGTGTTCTTAGCACAGGGTCAAAATTAAAGCACCAGCTAAGTAAACAACAGTTTAGGGACTCGGATTATGAGAGGTCTCAAATATAAAATATCTCCTACATTTAAAGCCTTACATAATTGCAAATATGCTACACATTTTTGAGGATACTGCTATGAAACCTTTTGCATTTTTAAAATCTGGCCCTGTCATAACAGGAGTTTAGCATATTCTAAGAAGATCCCGCCAGGATTGTTGACATCATGGAACAGACTATTTTTGCTAGGCCCCTGTCCAAATTTAAAAATTCATCTTCAGGAACCCGTACATCAGGGCATTTTGGCTCATGATTCCTAGCACTGAGAGGCTTAGCACAGCACAACAGTGACAGTCCAGGGGCAAACCTTTGAGTCCACTGAGCACCGGCTAACCTCTGCATTAGAAAATTTTTCCTTATAATATAAAAACAACCAGCTGAAACCAAACCATTTAAAAACGCAGGGCAGTGCTTTCTACTTAAAGCACAGAGAAGAAGCTCCAAGTTAGATGGGAAGGCAAAATTCTGGAACACTGCCCTACCCCAAAGTATTTGGGTATCACTCTGGATCAAATTCTGACCTACAAAAACATTGTCTAAATACCAAGCAGAAAGTTGCCACCAGAAATAACATACTTACGAAACTGTTTGGATCAGACTGGAGTGCACACCCACAAACAAAAAGAACAGCAGTTTTGTCCCTGTGCAACTCCACAGCAGAATCTGCTAGTGCTATATGGCATAAATCAGCACATGCCAAACAAATGGTGGGTAGTTTTAATGAATCATGCAGGTTTATTACTGGCTGCTGAAACTGAAAAAGTCTATTGGCTGGCATTGTCCCTTCAGAAGTACATTGAAAGGTGCTAGCAAATAGTGAATGAAATACAGTAGGACCCTCTCATCCACAAGATCAGTATCTGCTGATTCACTTATCCATGGTCTGAAAATTTTGAAAATATTAAAAGAAAAATCCTAGAAATATATATTTCTAAAGATGAAGTTACCAGAACTGGCCACTAGAGGGTTCCGGAGACCATCCCACAAACATGGCGGGGGGGGGGGGTGTTTTGGAACCAATCCCCGCAGATATGGGATACTACTGTAAGGTAATACAGCACCAAACCAATCCACTTCATGGATACGAACCACATAGACAATGGCTAACATTGAGGAAGAGTTTTCTGCACACATAGATGAGGCTAGGCTAAACCTATGGAGAGCAAAAACAATACACCTTGCCAAATGGATGAATGCCAAAGACTGTCTCTCATCGAGACAAGATTCTGGCTGGACCATCTGGAAGTCACTTAATACACTTTGAAGGAAAATAGGAGGATCTAAGAATAATCAAGTAAAATGGGGCTACTTGGTTACAGGACAGATTTTCTGTGATTGTGGCAAAATTCAATCAATGCAACATTTATGTGCATGCAATTTATGCCCCACCACAGGTACTTAAGAAAATCTAGTAAATGGCAAAGATAACACTATTGACATAGCCTACTTCTGGTCAAAAACAGTCTAACTCCATAATTTTAAATTGTGCCACAGTCTGATACAAATAAAGAAAAGAAGAAAGCGTATCATTCATGCAGAAGACCTCAGATTCAACCCACAGCTTCTTCTGGCAAGGATTAGAAACACCTAAACTGGAAACTCTGGAGATGCCCTGCCAGACAGAGGTGCACAAGGGTCACTTCAAGACATTTTGCTGCCTGAGGCAAAGGACATCGGCCTCTCTCTTATACCATATAAAAAGCCGACTGAATCTTCACCTCTGGTGATGGTATGGTCTATACCAGTGGTTCTCAAACTTGGGTCCCCAGATGTTCCTGGACTCCCAGAAATCCTGGCCAGTACAGCAAGTGGTGAAGACTTCTGGGAATTGCAGTCCAAGAACACCCGGACACCCCAGTTTGAGAAGCATGGTGGTCTATACCACCACATCTGAAGTCAGTAGGCTACCTTGGGGGGGGGGGGGGTGGTCAGGGCAAGCCGTGTGGCACATAACTCTCTCTCTCTCTTCCAGCTCTCACACCCCCGCATCTCCTGCCAGAATTGATGGCCTCATTCTATCTAAAGATGAGGTGATTGTTTGCCTCCCTGTGCCTCACTAAACTAGATGGAACAATGAACTGACTCATAAAAAGGCAGTTGAACTTTCTATGTGCCTATGACTATATACTTCAGAGTTCTCATTGTGTTCTCCCCCTTAAAATTCCAAAATCCAACATATAAGGGACATCGTGCCTGAAATCCAGTAGTAAGTCGCAACTACATGAATCAGTGGGGATCTGGTGAATCAACTCCTCTTTCTGGTCTATTTATTCAATGGCCTGACTTAATGGATTTCAACCATTGCTGTTGAATAATACCCTTCAGCTGTGCTGAGATGGTACAGCCCAATGAGGTCTGTACCTTTACTCCTTCCTGAACATTTGAGGGGGGAAGTTACCTATTACATGCAAATAATATGTAACAGAGTCAATGCGGTGCAGTGGTGAGAGTGCTGGATTGGGATTTGGGGAGATCCAAGTTCTAGTCCCCATGGAGCCCCCTGGGTTCGATCATTACCTCTCAGCCCAGCACATTTCACAGGGTTGTTGTGAAGATTTTAAAAAAGAGAAGAGCAGAAGAGTCATGTATGCTATCATGTTTTCATTGAAGAAGTGAGATATGAGCATATTTTGTTGTTTAGTCGTTAAGTCGTGTCCGACTCTTAGTGACCCCATGGACCAGAGCATGCCAGGCCCTCCTGTCTTCCACTGCCTCCCGGAGTTGGGTCAAATTCATGTTGGTAGCTTCGGTGACACTGTCCAACCATCTCGTCCTCTGTCGTCCCCTTCTCCTCTTGCCTTCACATTTTCCCAACATCAGGGTCTTTTCCAGGGAGTCTTCTCTTCTCATGAGATGGCCAAAGTATTGGAGCCTCAGCTTCAGGATCTGTCCTTCCAGTGAGCACTCTGGGTTGATTTCCTTCAAAATGGATAGGTTTGTTTATTTATTATTTATTTATTTATTTCTTACATTTTTATCCCGCCCATCTAGTCGTTTTGACTACTCTGGGCGGCGTACATCAGTGTACTGATAAACAATTAAAAAATATCAGCAATAATATGTTCTCCTTGCACTCCAGGGGACTCTCAAGAGTCTCCTCCAGCACCACAATTCAAAAGCATCCATTCTTCGGCGGACAGCCTTCTTTATGGTCCAGCTCTCACTTCCATACATCGCTACTGGAAAAACCATAGCTTTGACTATGCGGACCTTTGTCGGCAAGGTGATGTCTCTGCTTTTTAAGATGCTGTCTAGGTTTGTCATCGCTTTCCTCCCAAGAAGCAGGCGTCTTTTAATTTCGTGGGTGCTGTCACCATCTGCAGTGATCATGGAGCCCAAGAAAGTAAAATCTGTCACTGCCTCCAGATCTTCCCCTTCTATTTGCCAGGAGGTGATAGGACCAGTGGCCATGATCTTAGTTTTTTGGATGTTGAGCTTCAGACCATTTTTGGCGCTCTCCTCTTTCACCCTCATTAAGAGGTTCTTTAATTCCTCCTCACTTTCTGCTGTCAGAGTGGTATCATCTGCATATCTGAGGTTGTTGATATTTCTTCCGGCAATCTTAATTCCGGTTTGGGATTCCTCCAGTCCACCCTTTCGCATGATGTATTCTGCATATAAGTTAAATAAGCAGGGAGACAATATACAGCCTTGTTGTACTCCTTTCCCAATTTTGAACCAATCAGTTGTTCCATATCCAGTTCTAACTGTTGCTTCCTGTCCCACATATAGATTTCTCAGGAGATAGATAAGGTGGTCAGGCACTCCCACTTCTTTAAGGACTTGCCATAGTTTGCTGTGGTCCACACAGTCAAAGGCTTTTGCGTAGTCAATGAAGCAGAAGTAGATGTTTTTCTGGAACTCTCTGGCTTTCTCCATAATCCGGCGCATGATATGAACATAACCAATAAATGAACGCATGTGACAAAATCCAATCACTGCTCTCACCCACTAAAGATGCTTAAATGGTTATTCAATAACTATTTATTATACTGAATATATCAATATAAGTATCATACTGAGATATCAATATAATGTAAGAAGACACACACTCATAAACTGAGACAATTACTATTTTTAAGAAGGGGAAAACAGCTTTATATCTTATTGCTTATAGTACGCTTGGTCCAAAAGAGTTCTTTTCAAACAACAGGTCTGTATTTAACTTGTCATTAAAATCAATTAAAACTCGCCATCACCAATTTACAAGTGGCTTTTGCGGATTAATCAACCAAGCTTTAGTTGGGTAATACATTAAACAGACCTTGCAAGTCTGATAAAATCCCACTTCATTCTTTCCTCTCCTTCTAAATACGACGTCGGTTGGTTTTTAACTCCACAACTGGGACGTGGGCTTTTCCTTACAAGCCGCTCTCAAACCGTTACTACCTGAAACACTCAAGGAAATATAAATAAATTCGCCAACAGGGCAGGCTGTAGCCTGCTCAGTCTAACTTCCGAAACGGACAAAAGTGCCACGTTTTGGATTTCGTTGCTTTTTAAAGAGCCAAGCGCAAGTCCTGGTTGCAGTTCAAACCTTAATCCGTAAAATTTGGACAAGACGGTATCATTTTTTCTCCCCAACTCTTTTCCTCCACTTGAACTCTGCAAGGCGGCGTGTTTTAGCGACTGGCACGCTGGACTGTACTTGAACACAGCAAACGCCTCTTCTTGGCTCAAATGTGTCCCGGGAGGAAAGTCTTCCTCTTCCCCTCCACCCCCCCCCCAGCGCCCCCAATTCCTTCTGTGATTTTCAGTTCGCGGGCTCCCCCTGAAACCCCGAGCGTGTAGTAACACAAGCGCAGGCCGGGGACGGGGAGGAGGAGGAGGAGCGCGGCGCTATATTAACCGGTCACCTCCAGGGGGCGTGCGAGGGAACGAGGTTGCTCCGTCTCCCTCCTGAGCCAAAGCGCCCCGGCGAGCGGGCGGGCAGACTCTTCAGAAGGTGGGCATCTCTCGCCCGGCGCGAAGCTCCGCTCGCCGCTCGCCCGCCTTGTCTCCGCATCCCGAAGCGAGCGCCCAGGCGAGGAGGATGGCGCTGGGCTTTGTGGAGGGATGACGCTCCTCTCCTGACCCCCCCCCCCCCGATCGCGAGCGGCGCCGCCGGCACCATCCCCTTCCCCGCCGTTCCCGCAGCAGCAGCGGCGGCGGCGGCGGGAAGGGCGGCTTGGAGAAGAGAGCCCGGGAGGTCCCTCTCGCCCGCTGTCCGGAGCGAGCCAGCCGTGCCTGCGCGCCCAGCCCTTCTTTCCTTCCCGATCGGTTGCTCAGGTAAAGCGGGTCGGGTCCTCGGGCGAACTTTTCCTCTCGAGCCAGGTTCGCCGTGTGTGTATGTTTATGGGGGAGGGGAGGGGGGTAGGATCCACTCCCTCTTTTCATCCTTACATCCCTTTCAGGATCTCGATCTAG
Source organism: Intellagama lesueurii (assembly GCA_037013535.1). NCBI lineage: Eukaryota > Metazoa > Chordata > Lepidosauria > Squamata > Agamidae > Intellagama > Intellagama lesueurii. The sequence goes on from JBAJHW010000006.1 coordinate 76,448,922, forward strand.
TCTCTCTCTCTCTCTCTCACGCACGCACGCACTTCGCCTTTCGCGCAGGTGAAAGGCGATCGCAGCCCGATCTCACGTGGGGAAGTTTGCAAAAAGCTTGGAGAGACCCACCCGAGACTCCTGTGTAAAGCTTTGATTTTTCAGATTGGAGCGAGGGTCACTGATCCCCCGAGAGAGAGAGAGAGAGGAGAGAGAGAGAGAGAGAGAGAGAGAGAGAGAGAGATGGGTATGAATACATGCGTGTATCAGATATCAATATATTGAATCCCTGGAGGGCACTTGATCAACCAAACCCCCTTTTCTGTTTGAGCGGACGGATGCTGCTCGTGTGAACATGCATGAGTTTTCCGACGGACTATAAAAGTAATCTTCTCTCAGCATGGGATTCCGCCCACTTCGCCCCCTCCCCGCCTTTCCCCAATAATGTTACCTAGGATCTAGGTAAAAGGTGTGCACCAGGCATAGCCAGAGCAGAAATAAGAAGCAAGAAAACATTCTTATATCTGGAGCACAGGTTTCCACTTTTCTATAGGGGCGGGGAAGGTTTTTAAAGTAATAATAATTGGATTCATACACATAAGTTATACCTGGACCTATCTGTGTTTCATTGTGTATATATAGAAAGATCCGCCTACATCGGCTTCAGTGTGCGTCTCTGTTGCATGTTTGTTTATGCCTTAACAATATTTCTGTGTTTCCCTTGTACAAACCCCGAAGTCGGTTCGGGCAACCCAGAAAAGAACAAAATAAGCCAAATGGAAAGTTAGATTCTAAATGCTCAGCCAGTGTTTGTTTTGACACCTCAGAGAGTCTCCTGTTCTGGTTTTCTGTTTCAGCATCCACTGGATTGGTTCCTTTGGTGTCTGAGACCAGTCTACAAAACAATTTCTTTTTGCTTAAAAAAAAAAAAGGATGGTGGGCTGACTTTGCGTAAAAGGCACTGTCTTTAGTTTCCAAACTACTGCCTTGAACTGGCATGGCTTGTGCTCTGTGTGCTCATTCACAGGTAGTGCTGCTCATATTGCCGGCTCGGCTCTGCCTGCAAGCCTGGGCAGGTTTACCAGGGAGTAAGTGCCACACTGAGCTCAGCAGGTCTTACTTCCAGATAAGCGTGCTCTATACTCCCTCGTGATCCCTCGGGATCGACTAGAGAATCCCAGTAGACTCTTCAGAGAAGCGAGGCAGGGGGAGGTATATTCATTTTTCCCTGACCTCAATATAATCCTTTTTGGGGATCAGTTGAGTTGACTGTGGTTTTTTTTAGACGGGGAGGGACATCTTTGAGAGAGGGTGTTGGGTGGCCACACAGGAGAAGAACCTAGGGCTCCTGTACCTTTAATGCTTGTATAGGAGAGTGAATTCCAGCTGCTGTGGCTCCATCTGTTGAAATAGCCTTTTTGACACCATTATTTAAAGTACAGGAGCTCTGTTTTTTTCCATGTTTCTACCCTAGCAGGCTGATTCATAGGATTGAGAATAGACATTTATGTGAGAATTGTTTGGATTTATCATATTGTTGCACAAGAGCAAGGTAACTTGCTTTGTCCTGGCCTTAATCCTCCACCTCTAAACTAGAAACAGTAGTAGGAAGGCTGATAGTTTCAATGTTGTTGATTGACTTCAGCTTTACAGATACAGTGGGCTGCAAAAGTATGGAAATAATAAGTCCCTCTTTCTTCTACTACTGCTTTTGATGCTTGCCCTATGCCAGTATATTCCCAAAGCTTGGGTCCCCCAGCTGCTGGACTCTCCCACATCTGGCTAGCTTGGCTGTATGTGAGGAAAGGTAGAGTGATATCCCAATATGGAGAATCCCTGGCTTGGGACCAACTGCAAGCAGCAGGAAGGAGGTTTTGAGCACAAGTGGGAGGGATTGCATCTTTGATCCAAAGTTGATGCATTTACTGCAAAGATCTGCACAGTCCCCACTTAGCTTAAATCTGACCGTCTTCTGTAAAATAAAACATTCAGATACCATTGGAGTGAGTGTGTATGTGCAGCGGTTCATAGAGAAGTAACCGACTGCCTAAAGTACTTCCTGTGTTTGCACAATAGCAACAGAAGACCACAGAAGCAGCAAAGACAGTACACAAGAATAATCATAATGTGCTGTCAAGTCAATTCTTATGGCAGCTTTTCTCAGAGTTTTCTAGGTGGAGAATACAGTAGTTTACCATTCCCATCTTCTGGGGGCAACCGGGGACTGTACAGCTTGCCCAAGGCCACACAGGCTGGCACAGTGGGAAATATAACTCCCAACCTCTGGCTTTGCAGACAGAAACCTAAACCACTGAGTTAACCAGCCACCAGTACACAAGAGATCACTGAAGAATGTGTGATAGGGAGACATTTCATTGGAAAACATAAGGAAGGGGTATTTGTTGCATATTCTATTAGAATCAATGTATTTAATATGCAACAATATTGGTATGGAAGATATAAAATAGTTGCTGCTTTTTTTAAAAAAAGGGTAAGTCACAATTGCTGAAATTTCTAGTCTCAAGGCCAATTTTTTAATCTGACAAAATTGGTCATGAAATGCAGGCTTGGCTTGAGTAATAGCATTTGTTTAAAAAGTGTGACTGACATTTTTCTTAAAAACCTTCTGATGCAAAAACCTTGATAGGCTAGGATGTACGTTGGATTTTTCTTCCTATTTCTCTCCTACACGAATGCAGTGGAACATGGTTTGAGAACTATATGAGAGGTTTCTGTGTTATTTGAGAAGGACTTGAGCAAAAGTATTTTTAGTGAGCAGTAGGTCCGATTGAAATCAGTGGGGCTTTGTCTGAGGTCAAGATGTAAGTTGGGATTGCCACTTTGGAGAAAAAAATCCCCAAACATTGTGTGCGGTCTACTTGCTGTAGGAGGTAAAAGAGATCCAAGGTTGCGTATCCTCTGTCTCCAGCTCATAGTCCAGTTCTGTGGAGAGACAAGTACTTTGGCTTCAAGTTTGCTTCCAGAGAAAGGGCTGGGTAGCAGCTTATCGGCATTTTTTCTGCCCTAGAGCTGATTCCAGGTCTGAGAAGAGGAAGTCCGCCTGTAATGAAGGTGTGTGTGTGGAGGGGCAGAACTTTTTACCTGAGTTCAGGTTGGGATGTGGGTTGTCCCTTCTATTCAGTGGTGACATTATTTTCCCTTATTTTTGGCACTGGTAATTAGAAATCGTGGATTAGAGAAAAAGTGCACTTTTTTAAAAAGTGTAATGTTTACGTCAGATAAACACAAGTCTGTTTCTTTTCATGCATGTTCAGAACGGCAGAAAGAAAGAATAGATCTGGGTAACAGACATTTTGCTTGAAGTTTCAGAGCGCTAGACCTACAGGTCATCCTGAATGCAAAAAGACTTATTTGGAGGCAAGTTTTGTAGCATGCAGTGATTTCTGGAGAACTCCACAACTCAGGAAAGTAACTTTCTCAACTACAATTTCCAGAATCCCCCCCCCCCCCCCCGCTAGCATTACCATCTTACCAGGGGATGATGTGGGAACTGTTAAGAGTGGGAATGGGTTCAGAAACAGGTAAGAAGCCTGACCCTAAGCATGTTTACTTGGGAGTAAGACTTCATTTAAAGGTGAAGGTGGCTGTGTGAGGGGGGGAAAGGGAATCTGAACATCTCATGCAGAGTCTATGGTTAGAATGGCAATGTGTTACCTGGGAGTAACTCCTGTGAAATTCACTGGGAATACATCGGAGTGCACTGTGACTATGCTTGCTGCACTTAAGCATTCAAGAGCAGTGGGTATCCTATGGGCATGTGAACATTGATTGTATACTGGCAGAAGAGGCCCTGGCTGAAAAATGGGATTGCCAACTGCAGTGAATGTTGTTTGGGCGAAGCTGGGTTTCTCTCTCTCTCTCTCTCTCTCTCTCTCTGTGTGTGTGTGTGTGTAAGAGAGAGTTTTTTACATTTAAACTGGATCTAACTCCTAATGAGTTCAATGGGCTTTAGTATCAGATTGCAGCATAGAAATATACCTATGGAACAACCGGCCCGTCTTGCTTTCACTGAGATCCCAGTCCTAGAAAACCCCCAAAAAACCATTTATTTGCCAATATGCATCACTCATTTTCCCAGACCATGCAGAAGACTAAGAACTGCAGCCCAAAGTTTTCTGGCCATATTTCTTAGTAAGTGTAAATCATCCATGCTTTTAGAATCATAGTCAAAAGATTTGTGAGCGCACTTCATGGTTGTAAGCCAACATTGAACGTGGTGTAATTTATTTCCTTGTTCAGATTGTACACACACACTCTCTCTCTCTCTGGGGAAGGTAGATTTCACCAAGATCTGTGGTGAAGTCGCTCTGGCACAGTCTTCTTGTTCATGAAGGTATCAATGACGCGGAACCTTGATGATATCCCCAGGTTGGACCCTGTGCTTGCCTATGATGCCCTGCAGCAGTGGTTCTCAAGCTTGAGTCCTCAGATGTTTCTGGGTCCCAATGCCTGGAAATCCCTTATGATCAGGACCATGTTGACAGGGACATCTGGGGCCCCAAGCTCAGGTACTGTTGCTTGACACATCAAGGATGGGCAACTTTGGTGGGTCCTGGGCAATGTTTTGCCCCTGGGACTCTTTAGAGTCTGTAGTTCTCTAGAGTTCCGGGCATCATTTTCTATTACTTCTTTTCTGATCCCTTTTTACTGGCGATGCTAGGAATAGCACCTGGGATGATTTGCAGGCAAAGCTGCTGAATTTGTCATGCAACAAGGCGCAGGGTGGAAAAGTTCCTTCTGTAAACTACAGCCCCAGAATGTCATTGGGTCGTTTTAAGGAGAAAGGCAGGGTAAAAATATTTTGAATCAATCAATCAATCTGGGTGTCATTCTGTGGGTTGAAATAAAAGGGAGCTGTGTGGTCATTACAAAATACAAATGCAACAGTAGGCAATACCTTTATAGACCAGTAAAAAAATCACCCTACAATCTGCAAACTCTTGTGGATCACAACCATCCACTTCGTCAGGCGTGTACCAGTGTGAAGAACTTAAAAAATCCAAATGGCAAGATGGATTTTTGCCAGGAAAGTTACTCTTAGATGTAAAACCTAAAAGTTCTTGTCAAGATGGATTTCTCCAGGCACGTCTTTCTTAGACGTGAAAGATCAGCCACCCTAGTCAGAAAATATGCAGACTACATTACAGCTGCTGTTTTAAAGGTACAGCTGAGGCAGCTGCGGATTGGATATCATACCCCAGTTCTATAATAGTCAGTGGTCTGTATCACCTACTCTTGCGTTCGTATTCTTGGGTTGCGCTCCAAAAACAACTTTTCTGAGCTCTGTGCTGGGCCTTATAGTGCTGGTACGATGGATGAAATGTGTTAATCAGCCCAGGAGGTGCAAATAAGACAAGCGTACGCTGCAATCCAAAGCTATGGTTGCAATCCTGACTTTGGAAATAAGTGCTAGTGGAATGTAGCTAATGACTGATCTCTGAGTAAAAAGCATATTGTTTCAGAGTTCTAGAAGAGTTACTTGCACACTTTGCATGTACATCCCTTGATCTTGTACCCCAAAATGATGACTACTGACACTGTAAGCTGTCTTAATTGAAAAGCATTGGTTTTGCTCTAGGCTCAGTCATACTTTGAGCAGTCCCATTAGGTCTACTTTAAATGTTTCTGTACGAAGTCTTCTGGCTCCAACCCGATGACCAGAATCCTGTTGGCAATTTACACTAGCCTAAGAAAAGTCATGTAAGTCACAGCAGGAAATTGCCACTCACTGAGGTGCTGCTTGTGTTCTTGTGTGTGTGCCTAGGAACCCAACCAGTACCTTGTTAATGACTGGCAATCTGTAGCCGCAACTTATGTGCTTTCCCTTATGCGAGTTTAAGTCACCAGTAGGATTCTGGCCATTGTGGTTAACCTTTTCTCTGGGCTGGCCTATTGATATGTGAGCATCTTCAGTAGATGATGCAGCCTTTGAAAGATGCCTGTAGGGTGGCCACAGGAAGAGCAGGATGGGGTTCCTGTTGCTTTAATACTTCTGTGAAAGAGAGCATTTCAGCTTGCCTAGAAAGTTGTGTAGCCACACTGCATATGTATGCGAACCAACTCTATGCCTGGCTTGCTTCCAAATAAACTTCATTCTGATTGTTTGCCAGTTGGGGGTAATACATTAATCTTTCAGGAGTAACATAAAAACAGATGCTTTGAGGTTTGTAAGTAATGGCTAAATCTAATTATTAGCCCCAACTAAAAAAGCCCCATCGAATCCATGGTACTTACATAAGTATTGACTTCAGTTCATTAAATGAGTATAGGCTAGTTAAGAGTAACAGTTGGATGTAGCTCAGGGTGGATAAAAATCAGTGATTTTGTTAAAAAATAAAATTGATTTAAATATGTAAAAAAACTATTTTAAAAATTTCAGTTTTCAAACATTTTGATTTTTTAATTTAAATTGTGAGTTAAATCATGATCCACCTGGAGCTCTACATTTTTAATGTTAGCTTAAACTCTTCTTCAGATATCTCACTGGAATCTACTGAACTGACTTATTTTAGTCTTCTCTCATGTTCTGTATGCGCCACTCACATTTCTTTATACATCCAGCTTTTCCTACATCCATGAATTTTCTCTGTTGGTTTCTCCTCCATTTATTTTGTATAAAATATGATACCAATAGTGCTGCATTTCCACAATTTTTTTCTGGGGAAAAAAAGTTGAATGTCTCCCTAAAAGTAACAGAAAAACAAATTATGCAATTTAATTTTAGGCACGATAAAGAGGTAAACAACCACTCCACCTTTCAACAGTTCATAAAGTATATTTTGTGGGTTTGTACACATGTGACACTATGGCTCAAACTGAAGCATATCCATTATTTTTCCTCTAAGGAACTTGGAATAGGCTGGGCACATTATTACTCTTTGTAAGATAGCCTGTAACATTAAAGTCAGGGGGAAGTGCATCCTGTTTAAGGATCCCAACGTTAGCAATTGAGGTGTATTATATAGCTGGCTCTAAGCCTGCAATATAAACTTGATCAAATAACTTTGCTCCAGATAGGTTTCTTTGGGACACGCTGCTGAGCTGTTTTAGAAAATTCATTTTAGAGTCTCCCACTTTGAAAGAGTTGAACCTACCAACTGAGGTATCCATGTGGAGCAAGTATTGCCATCTCATAATACACCAGCTTGCCAATTAACAACCAATACCTACAACGGTTTGATCTTATGTGAAGTTAAAGTAGCAATGCTGACAAATGTATGATTGCATAAGCTTTCATGTCTCCTGCTGTGCCCCATGCCACCCCCCTCTCCATTATTCATGGAGGCTTGTGGCTGTTGAGCAAGAGAGATTTCAAGGCATTTAGGTGGATGCAAGGATGAGGAAGGGAAGAAAATTTTTTCTTCCTTGACTAGCCAAAAGCTAACTTCACCTAGGTGATCAAAGAACAATCAAGTAAAATGCGGCTACTTGGATACAGGACAATTTTTTTTGCAACTGTGGAGAAATTCAACAAGTGCATGCAATTTATGCCCCACCATGTAAGATCATGCAAGTGGCCAAGATAATGCTATCGAAGTTGCTTGCTTCTGGTCAAAAATAATCTATCTTAACATTTTCATTTGTTTTTAATTTTACATATATTTCATATTCATCCATAATTTAAAATTGTGCAATGCTCTGCTATGAATAAATAAGTAAAGAACCTAGGTGCCAAGGCATTGATCCTGACTCTGAATGTGTAACATGAAACACAACATTGCAGTGGAACCTTTAAGAGCACCAGAATTATTTTTGCACACAATAGTTAATAACACTGGGTTTTTGCTTGTGTCTCTTGATTTTGATGGGTAAAAGCATTCTTAATGTGATGTTGGCCAAAATCCAACGGAATATTTATCCCAGCTCTAACTTCAGCGGCATAAATGCCAGGAGTGAATTGCTGCTAGTCAAGCACTTGTGCTTCTCATCATGCAACTGGTGTGCATCAAGAAATACAAGCAATGCTATCTGAACCAGCAGCAATTCACTGCTGATATTTACTCCCTTGAACTTAATGCCAGCAGAGATGACTAATAGAATTCTGGCCATTGGGTTCTGGCCAGCTTCTTTAGAACTGGAGTTTGATACGCGACTGTGGTTTTTTTTAAAAATATAAATACTGTACTCTCATTTAAAATGATAAATTGGATTACAATCTTTCTGTGCTTGCAGTAGACCCATTGAAATCAAAGACATGTAAATTAATCATGACCGATTTAAATTCTATTGATTTCAGTAGGTTTACTCTTCAACTTGGCAAAACCTGGATCCAACCCAGTATGTGTTTTTGTTGTTGTGTCACCATCACTTTCTGTGTTGATCATTTGAATCTTCTTTTACTCTCCCCACTTTGTTAGCTCCTCCTGTTCAGCTTTAAATTGGAAAATGAAGAGCTATAGGATTTTAATGGAGTAAATGTAATGTACATATGACAAATTAGCATTTAACTCTGGGGTCTCATGGAGAAAAGTAATATCAAAATCCTTTGGGGATTTGCCATAGAGTTTTAAAGTCATTCTTATCAGCACTGGTACGTATTATGCAAAAGATTGATTTGGCTGTGATCTTCCTAAGGCTGCAATCCTAAACATGACTTGAAAGTTTTTCTTGATTAAGAGTGAAATCTTGTGTGTCTCTACTCAGAAGTAAGCCTCTTTGAATTCAGTGGCTTGTACTCTGAGATTAGGAGATATAGAACTACAGTCAAAATACTGCACATGTTTTGGAGCATCATGTGTCTCTCTTGAAATGGAGACATAGACTCCGAATGTTTGTCTGTTTGTTTTGAATATACCACACAACTTATTGTCAAGCATTACCCTGAGCAGTTAACAGTAAAAAGGAAAATTAACCCATCAAACCCCGAACCACAAAATCAACATCCATTGACAGCACAAATAAAAATTAAAACCGGAAGCAAAACCTAACTAAAAGCTAAATAATGGCAGGACCAGGTGGCATATACATACATAGCTAACCCAGTGGGAGGATGTCTTTAAAAGATTATTTTAAAATACAGTCTTTAACATTCCCTTGAAAACTGGGAGGGAGGGGGCCTGGCAAATCTCTAACAGAAGCCCATTCCACAATGATGGGACCACGCTTGAGAAGGACTGATTGCTCGTTGAGGTCTTCTTTGCCTCTCTTGGCATGGCAACCCATAAGAGCCAGGCCTGCGAAGATCGGGTGGCACAGACTGACGTTTTGTTGCTGGACACAAGCTGTGATCATCCCTAGCAGCATAGTGAATGGCTGAGAATAATGGGAGTTGTAGTCCAGCAGCAACTGGAGGGCCACCTGTTCCGCAGCTTTGTTTTAAAAGACTGTGCTTCTTATTTTGCTCTGCAAAGTATATTGCTTATGAACAGTGCTTGCAAAAGGATTGTAATTTGTCATTTTGCATTTCCACTCCTCATTTCCATCTGTCGCTGTACATTTCCATTGTGTTGTACACGGCCGTTTGAAAATACACAACGGAGAAGTTATCCTCTGGATGTGTAAGTAGAAGGAAATCCCACCAAGTCCAGCGGGAATTACTCCCTGGGAAGCATGCACAAATTGCATTTGTATGCAGCCTGCTCCGTTGATTGTCAAGGTTTCCGCTACATATTAGCGAAACTGAACTGAAAAAAATAAATACTGTATATGAAGGGTTAGGGCTTCATTTATTAAGAAATAGGGATTCTGTGTTAGAAATAAATGTTGTGGTGCTTTGGACTAGGAATGTAGAGCTGGTTCATCTACTAATAGATCTCTAAATAAATTGCAATAGATTAATTTAAAACTATGTAGGTGAGGACAATCCCAGGCAATGAATAAAAAAATACATCTTTCACCACTTAAGTGCTAAGTGTATCATCTTTACTTAAGTATATGTTTTTTTGCAGCACAGTTTAAGAGTTAGTATATATCTCAGCATTCTGATGAAGAGCAAATAGATCTGAACGTGTAAAATCTGCTTAGCTCTGTGCTTGCCTGTGGTGCATGTGCAATAAATATATGGATTTTTCCAGACAACTGCCCCCACCCCCCATTGTTACACCACAGGAAAATAACATTCTGATTAGAACTGGCTGAGGGCAAATTACATATATAAAGTATGATAAATATTGCGTGTTTAAAAAGGGATGTTTCAGCCTGAAACCAGTGTGGCTGACATTTATAGGGAGGACCATTTTGCTCATCCTGGCCTTACCAGGACATGGGTCTCCTGCTCTTGCCACACCACTGAATTTTTGTGACAAAGGGAAAATTTACAGTTTATTAAATAGCAAATTGCACAGCTGATGTTTGGTTTGCTCTTGTTAGCATGACCAGAAACCTCCTGGGTAGACCTGTGATCTTGAAAATAAGGCACACCATCTTGAAAACAAGATAAAGCGGAGCCTTCCAGAGGTTGGTGAACTACAATTCCCATCAGCCCTAGCCAGCATCACAACTGGCAGCAGATGCTGGGAAGTGTAGTCCAACTTCTGGAGGCCGCTTCGTAGTTCCCTGTCATATAAAGTCTATACAAGATATAAAGGGAGCATATACTTTGCTTTGAAGGTGTTTAGCACTTACAGGGGCTTCTGGAATCTTAATCGCCTGGAAAATAAGGTGCATAGTCCTCATGAACCTTGCTTTAAAGCAGTGGTTCCCAACTTTGGGTCCCCAGATGGGCTAGAGCTCCCAAAAACCACAACTAGTGGTGAAGGCTTATGGGAGTTTTAGTCCGATAACTCTTGGGGGCCCAAGTTTGAGAACCACTGCTTTAAAGGAAAATATCTATTATCTAAGCTATACAGTTGAAGTCTTACATGTGAAGTAATTTGTATCTCCTCCATGCCACCCAACTAAGGCAGAGCTGGCGGAAGGCATTTTCCTGCCTAAGGCAAAGCTGCCAGGCACATTATATCCAAGGTCACCCATATTGTCTGTGCACAACATCTCTCAAGAATCTTTCTCCCTCCCAGACAGTAATAATAGTTAACAATTGGTTGCCTTTTATTACATCCAGAACCTGCTGCCTCAGGTGCTTGTTTCACTTTTCCTTATGCCAGGGCCAGCCTGGTGGGGTGTGATATCAAATGAGCAGCAACATGGGTGAACCGGGTTCTCCTGCACACAGTCTACAGCGTCAATGAAAAGCCATTTCTGTGATCATACTAGCCCCTCCTTTTTTTTCTGCCAGAGGAAAGTGGTAGCTGAGCTCTTTTAGAAGCAATTTCTAACTTCCGTTGCGTGGGGAGTGGAACAGATTATATACCTGATTCGAGGATTGGATTATTAATCATTAACATACATTAATGTTGTGGCCATTATGGTTACAGTTTGGGATGTGATTAATCAGAGATCCTGTCACCAGCAGTACTAAATGTGATCTAGCAATTCCTTGGCCTTCCTTCAAAAGAGCAGCGAGACTCATATTTACGTAGTATACTTTTAAGGGCATGGCAGTTCGTAGCAGAGATGTTATATGTGCATTGTGGTTGGCCTGAACATATTGCTGCCCAAGGCAGGGCAACAAACAAGTGTCTCCACCCCAGTTGAGGTGGTTGATGCATAAAATGTTATTCTAGGAATGTGTGCAGACAGGACACAAAAGCTCATCCTATAGTAAATTTAACAATCTTTAAGGTGTCACAGGACTCATCTGGAAAGCCTACCAGCTCAATGGTGCATGATACTATAAGAAACAGCAAAGTCCAATGAGAACACATTAAATGACTAGGAATTTACTGTATTTCTTAACACTGCAAACCTCTTGCCTAAGACAGTTTCTTCTCTGTTTTGAGGCCCAGCTGCCTGCTTTGTCTTCAAGGAATGAATTATAACAGCCAATATCTTCTGGTGAATCACCTCACCAAAATTCCAGAGTAGAACTGGAACAAAACAAAATAGTGCCCTTATTTACATAACATGAAAGAAACTATTTGGAACTAATTCCTTTTTCTAAAAATGGAGGTATACCTGCATTGCATCAGAAAAAGGGATAATTTGACTCTCTTTTTTGGTTGTATAATGGTCGTTTTTCAGCTGGTTATATAGTTAAAAGGAGGGTGGCCTTACTGGATGGTGGGAGAGGAGAAACATGGGGTTCAAGCGTGACCTTGCGCAGTGTCAGAGTTGCTGCTTAGTGCTCTGCTTTGATGTGAGAAACCTATACTGGGACTGGGGGAGAGTACGTTCTGTATAAGAGACAAGCAGCTTGTACCATTCAGGTGTTGTTTTTAAGTAAGCCATTTTTCCTCCTTACACAAGTTTTGCCATTATTTGTAAGAAATGCAGAAAGTTAAAAGTGACATAAAAAAACCCACCAACCCTCTGTGCCATAGAAATGCCTTTCTGGATGCGAATTTCTAGAATTCCCCAGCTGGCATGTTCACAGAAAGTAACTGTTCCCAATTATGGCGAGGATTGTACTGTACCATTATGCTCATATAGCTCCCACCGGGCAAGTAATTGCACTTTCTTGGCCACTGTGGAAGGAGGGTGAACTACATATACTTGTGCCATTGTTTCTTCTGTTTGTGGAAGGGTGGGCAAGTTTCCAAGCACTTTCTGGGTGTGTGTGTATGCACTGTCCCTAATGGATCCCTAAACAGTTGTCCAAGGTGGACAAGCAAGCTTGAAATTCCCATTGTGTGATCTCCACTACCACAGTGTGATTCAGTACATTCATGGATATTTAGACCACACAAACACAGAATAGGATTTTGGCTATCAGCAATAACTGCTTTTCAATGGTATCGGAACTGTAACTGTGATGAATTACTTCTCACAGTAATTCTCCAAACTGATTCTTTATTGCCTTTGACAGAAACTCTGTGCCTATAAACCCTATAAAGCTTGGTACCCAAGTATCTGAAGATTAACTTGTTGTGACAGGAATGTTTCCAAATGAGATGGTTTCTCTGGGTGCCCCTGCTTCCAGAAGTTAGGCAAATGATGCCCTCACTGTAAAAACCTTCACAATTGTGGTGTCCTGTTCTTAGTACACACACCCAAATGGCCCTATCATTGGGCAGAGACAGGCAGCTCACTAAAGCAGCTGATTTCAAGTGTAATGAACATGCAGTTTATTGTAAGTTAATTTACTTTGACTGTAATCCTGTTGCGTTTTACTGCACAGGGAAGGACAGTCATGCTGTCCACTATGTAACACAATGATGTAGCACAACAGGATTCTGACCTTCATTATTTCATATTTACAGCTGTGGAAGAGGAAAGGGGTATGGTGGGTTTTGCTGTGTCAGGTGCCAAAATGACTTGCCTGGCCTTGGGTAATGTGGATCTTCATTTTGGGTTGGTGTGGCATTTCGTGCTCTACTTCAGACTGCAAAATATCAAGGGCAACCTTGCTGTAGATGAAAACCTGGCATCAAGTTTTATGTTTCCTAGGGCCAGATGAATACCTTCTTAAAAAACTGAATAATTGAATTGCATTGTTGGTTTGGTGTTATTTTTCTGCTTGTGGTTTTAAAGGTGTCTTAATTATTCTTGCCTCCTCACGGATATTTGTGTGGAAGTGTATGTTTACAGTATTGGTGGTAAGAGGCAACAAATGCCAGCGGGAAGGATGAGAACCTACTATTTTGAGTAAAATTTTACAGGTGAAGTTTCATCAGGCATACAGACATGGTTAGTACCTTCAACCTGTTGAATTGTTGTCTATTGTATTTGAAAACAAAGCAGCCCTACCAGGAGAGGCAAAAAGTAGTAACTGTAATTGTGTTCAGTGTACAGTGGTGCCTCGACTTACGACCATAATCCGTTCCAGAAGATGGACGTAACTCGAAATGGTCATAAGTTGAAGCACCATTTCCCATAGGAATGCATTGAAATGCAATTAATCCGTTCCGGCCGAAGAAAAAAATCACACACAAAAAAATCACTGCAAGACTCATTGGAAACGCGATTAACCCCTTCCGGCCGAAGGGGGGGGGAAGAAAAGCAATCAAGCGTGCAAGACCCTTTGGAAATGCACAGAAAACAAATGGAGCAGATCGGAAATGCACAGAGAACAAAGGGGGCAGATCAGAAATGCAAAGAAAATAAAGGAAAAAGCAAGGGAAGCATGCAGGACCCATCGGAAATGGGGAACCCCCCCAAAAGCAACCAAACCCCCCAAGACCCATCGCAAATGGGGGGGAAAAGCCAAAAAACAAACAAACCCCCAAGACCCATCGGAAATGGGAAAAAATACTCCAAAAAGCAACAAAAACCCCCAAGACCCATCGGAAATGGGGGGGAACCAACCAACAAACAAACCCCCCAAGACCCATCACAGCACAGAAACATAACCCCCCCCCCCAGCTCAAAACCACGCTGCAAAAACACCCAGAACAGTTTTTAAAAGCAGAAAACAGCACCTTACCTTACCAGGCAGCCTGAAGCCTCCCTGCAAACACACACACACACACGCTCACTCAGAAGCAGAAGCGAGGCAGTCCCAAGCCTCCTCCGATCGCACACTCTCTAACTGCTGGGGCGAAAGAGCTACAAAGAAGCAGCCTCGTCGCCACCTACAGTTAGCAATTTGAATTTCCTGCCTTTTCCCCCTGCCTTTTTCTGTTCGTAAGTGGAAGCTCCGGTCGCAAGTAGAAGCAAAATTTTGCGGCCGGAGCTAGTCATAACTCGAAATGGTCGTAAGTAGGGACGTTCGTAAGTCGAGGCACCACTGTAATTGAAGAGGAGAAATATTTAAATTTCCATCTAAGCTAAACAAGAAAATGTGTGTTGTATATGTGTTTCTACTCTGTTCTCTTTCACCTTTTCATAGCTCTGGAAAAAACAACAGCCCTTGCTCCCTCCATCAGTGTTTTAATGGCAGGAAAAGCTGTTCTGTGGTAAAGGTGGAAAGAATTATAATAACTTCAAAGCAGGAAGGGAAACTATGGATCATCGAGTCCAGCCCCTGTTAAGGCAGCACAGTGGGGAATCAAACTCCCAACCTCTGGCTCTGCAGCCAGAGACCTAAACCACTACCCACAAAATTCCTAAACCAGCCTTGTTGATTTAGGCTATCTCAGCCTGATGAGAAACCTCGACAAAGAATCTTAAAACCCTGGAAAACTCTCAGCCAGGAGCAAGATAAAGAGCTCTTTTCTCCATCAAGGTCTCTGTAATTTGTGTAAAAAGTCTTTAATGCTCTTTCTCATTGAGAGGTGAAGTGTGCGTGCATGCATGCACGGGCACTTAGATGCACACATGAGGCAAGCACAGAACGGCCTGACTGATTGTTAAGAGAGATGTGAACAACCCATCTTGAGCTTCAGATTTTTAAATAAAACAGCAGCCACCTGGTTTGGACAATTAGTGTAATTCTGCAAGTGCAGCAACTGTGCACCAAGCAATAATATTGCACGAAAACTGGCAAAAAGCTTTTTGCTCAAGTCAAAATCCAGGATCTTTATTGAAATGTCAGGACACCTCCTTGCCTATGAGGAGAAGCATGTTGCAATCACTCTCCCGTGTGTGAGGGTGACGCAAGGGAGAATTTTCACCACATTCTGTGGTATTTAATGTGAGGCCTGTTCTGCCTCATACAAAAAATAGTGAACTATCTTTTACAGGAATGTACTGTCAAAATAATCTGTCCCGGCTCCACCCTGCCTGGGGAATAGTCTCTTTTTAAAATGTGGCATTTTGGATGGCACAAAGTAAAACAAAATGCAGCTTTTTTCCTTCAGAAGAGCACCACAGGCTGATGTTCACTCACAATAAAGGAGGGGAGGGAGAGGATACAGAGCAAAGCCCGCTCGTTGAGAGTGGTTAGCCTGTGTAGATAAAAATAGGCTGGCTGCTGTTTGAATGGCAAAACACTAGGGGGCACTAGAGTACTGGCAGAAACTTGGCAAGTAGGAAATGCAGAGGGAATCCCCCTCCCCCTCGAGTGATCTCTGCTCCAGATCTGTGCTTCAGTATGTGAGTTGTATGTACACGTTTGGGTGTGCTCGAGCACGTGTGTTTGGTGTAATAGTGGTGCAACCTGTAAAAGCTGGGCGTTTTTGTCTTCCCTGTTCTCTTGGCGCCTTTTCACTGTCTTCTGATGTGTCCGTAAACTGCATCCCGTGTGGCCTCATGTTAGAGAGATGGGAGAATCTCAACAGAACTGAGCTTTAGCATAGGTTTTAAAAAAGGCAACTTCAGAGTTTCCTGGCTGGAAAACAGGTTGTAGCTGAGAAGCGAGATGAGTCTGTCTGGGAAATGTTTGTCAATGAACTTTATATTTCAGTAACAAATTGCATGTAAAGAAGTTAGTTTGCTAGTGATCAGTGGCCAGGCCAGTGTGCTCTAATATTATAGTGTTGTGTGTGATAAGTTCATATAAATGTGGCCAAGAACGCATGAATTGTTTACCCTGATAAGAGCTTTCTTTGTGATCCTTTCAGTTATAAATCAGGGAGAAGGCTGATCAGTTTTGATCAAACTTACGCAGAATTAGTTAGTAGTTACGTTTGCTAATTACTTGTGTATCCTCTCTTTCCTTCAAGGGGGTCAAGGCAGGGTACATGGCTATTCTGCCTACATTATCTTCACAATTGTCTTCTGAGGTAGGCTAGATGGAAAGTGACTTCCTTGGAGTCATATGTAAGAAATTTTGCCAGTGAGTTAGATTGTTGCCAGATTTCTCAGCTTAGCTCTAGTCTGAGGGAATGACTTTGCTTTCTTGGATCCCTCAGTGGGGAGATAGAAATTTGGGCGGGGGGGGGGGGGAGAGCAGTGCTAGAGAATGAGTCACTTTGATTTTGCTATGTGTGGTGGTTTTAATGCCTGAATCCCCCCCCCCCCCCAATTTCCAGCTGGTGTCAGGGCTTGGTGCAAAGGGCCCAACTCCTGTGAGATCCCAAGAGCTTATCCCCTGAGACATTGCAGAAGTCTACCCTCCGGTCTCAGGTTTCAGCCCTGGAATCTCATGGCAATGGGCAGCTACCAGCCTGACAACCTACTGGGCAAGGATTCAAACCTGGAATCTGTGTCAAACACAGTCTGTGTCAAACATTCTGTTCGCTGTACTCCATTAGCGCTTCAAGTAACTGAGCTAGTCAGTTGGAGATGAGACCTAGAACGGGTTGTTTTTCTTGCAAGAGGTCCTGGGATTTTTAGTCCCAGCCTTAAAACCTCATGGTAGGAAGATGCTCCATACATCTCTAGCCGTGGTGGGCGGAAGGTAAGCTGAAACCGATTTAGACTTTGGGAAAGTTCCTTTTGGAGACTGCAGCTCGTAAAATCTTCTAAAAAGTGAGTTTTCCAAGTTGCTGCAATCCTCTGCACATTTACCTAAGAATTATTTGAAAACAGTGGTGTGGATTTGCAAGAAAGCATAAATAGGATTGCACTCCTAGTGTCCCAATTTCTTTTTTAAGAAATTCTACAAGAGGCAGCAAAAATTTGAGGCTTGATTGATCTTAACCTGGAACCACAGTCAAGTGTTGCTGAAATAAGCTCTCCCTCCCCCAAAAGTTCTGTTCTGATTTAAATTACTTTCACATCTCAAGCTAGCAACATGTGTAATCAAGCCAGACAGCTGTGCCTTGTTGAGTCTGCTGTTAATTACATTCCTGAATTGCTTTTTATCATGGGTGGGTGTGGAAGAGGGAGAAGGACTGTGGATTGATGCCCAGACGACATGTACATACATACATACAGTCTATATGCTGACTTTTGATATGGATTTGACCTTCTTACATTGTGTTCCAGGAAGTATGCAGCACAACAAGGACAACACATAACCCCACAGCACCCAAATATAGATCTTTTGAATTATTTAAGATAAACGGAATATTGTAGGTCGATAGTGGCTAGAATCCTGTCATTTATTTGTGTGTGCATGTTAGATTGTGTAAATTGCCTCTGGAGCACATGTCTGTGGAGCCAGAGTTTGTGAGTTTGATTCCCACTGTGCCTCTTGGGAGAAGAACAAGCCTGTGTAACCTTGGACAAGCTGCACAATTGCAAAGTGCCAGCAGAAGAAAGGAATGGTAAACCATTTCTGAGTATCTTATATTCAGAAAACCCTGGAAAGGGTCATCATAAGTTGGAATCGACTTCAGGGCATGTAATTAAGTTAAATTGCGTAACCCACTGCAGCAAATTGCCACCAACAAACAGGGTGTCAGATAGGCATGCACCTGTTGTACAATCAGGTATACGTCTCATAATGCGACTGGTACCTCGTTAATTAGTGGCAAGTTGCCGTGGCAAGTTTTACAAGTTAATCGTTGTACATGTAAATCAACAAGATGCTAGCCGACGTGAATGAATTCATCTATAGGGAAAAAATTGTCAAATTTTGTCAAATTTTGGCGAGTTTCATGATGGGAATGACCAGGACCATACCCATTCTCACTGACAGATTGGAAGGAGATATTTTTGGAATGCAGTGCCAGAAATCCCCAAGATATCATGGCTGCCTCCCAGGCTGGTTGGAGGATACTTAGAGCTGTGACCACAATTAGTAACTTTTCTCAGCTGTATTGTCACTCATTAAGGGTGGTTTGCTTTTAATGAACATACTATCTGTACAAATCCGGATCACCTTGCATCTCAATTTCAGGGGAGGTTTCTTAGAGAAATTGTTGTTGTTTAGTCGTTAAGTTGTGTCCGACTCTTCGTGACCCCATGGACCAGAGCACACCAGGCCCTCCTGTCTTCCACTGCCTCCCGGAGTTTGGTCAAATTCATGTTGGTAGCTTCGATGACACTGTCCATTCATCTCGTCCTCTGTCATCCCCTTCTATCTGTTGTTTCCTAATTTAATGTGCATTGGACAAAACCACAGCAGACAATCTAGCTACCCTGCCTTTCTAGGAGATGAACGGTTGGCTGAATCCATTTGACAAAGTTAGAGAGTTTTGCTGGGGCAGTGGAACATGCTACCAAGAGTGCTCAGATGGGACAGTTTCAATGAGGAAGAAGTTCTATTTCTGATAAAGCACCAACATGGAGGAGAGATTGTAGCTGCTATTGGCTTTTCCTTCTCTGCAAAGAAAAAATTACTACATATCCTATCAAAGTTAACTAGGTTTTGATGCTTTTGTTGTTGTTTAGTCATTAAGTCGTGTCCGACTCTTCGTGACCCCATGGACCAGAGCACGCCAGGCCCTCCTGTCTTCCACTGCCTCCTGGAGTTTGGTCAAATTCATCTTGGTAGCTTCGATGACACTGTCCAACCATCTCATTCT
This sequence comes from Intellagama lesueurii, assembly GCA_037013535.1. NCBI lineage: Eukaryota > Metazoa > Chordata > Lepidosauria > Squamata > Agamidae > Intellagama > Intellagama lesueurii. Next base: position 76,468,091 of record JBAJHW010000006.1, read on the forward strand.
CTGTCGTCCCCTTCTCCTCTTGCCCTCACACTTTCCCAACATCAGGGTCTTTTCCAGGGAGTCTTCTCTTCTCATGAGGTGGCCAAAATATTGGAGCCTCAGCTTCAGGATCTGTCCTTCCAGTGAGCACTCAGGGTTGATTTCCTTCAAAATGGATAGGTTTGTTCTCTTTGCAGTCCAGGGGACTCTCAAGAGTCTCCTCCAGCACCACAATTCAAAAGCATCAATTCTTCGGCGGTCAGCCTTCTTTATGGTCCAGCTCTCACTTCCATACATTGCTACTGGAAAAACCATAGCTTTGACTATGCGGACCTTTGTCAGCATGGTGATGTCTCTGCTTTTTAAGATGCTGTCTATGTTTGTCATCGCTTTCCTCCCAAGAAGCAGACGTCTTTTAATTTCGTGGCTGCTGTCACCTTCTGCAGTGATCATGGAGCCTTAGAGAAATAGACTTGTTCTAAAACAGGATTTATTAAAGGCCTTGTTGCAAACCCATTGTTATGTTTATATTGTTCTGTTGACGATGCCGCGGATAAAAATAAATAAATAAGCCCAGTTTCAGTGATGCAAGGTTGTACCGTGTTCTGTCCCAAACTTCCAATGCATTCGTTCCCTGATAATTCTGAAAAGAGAATATATGGGAAAATGGGTGGCTATGCTTGAAAGAAGGAACTAATGAAATTATCATTAATGTATTGCTCATTTTTTAAATTGAAAAAATCTTCAAATAAAGTAATTTAAGCAAAACAGCAATATCTGCTGGTTGGGGAATTGTGGGTTTCGTTTTGCCCCTAATTAATTAGAAGCTTTTCTCCAAGGAATCTGAGAGAGACATACACAAGTTAGTGATTCAAGACATGTGTGCCTAGAGGGAAGATGTCACATATTTACCAAGAATTTCAAGACTTTAAAAGCCCCTTGCATTGTACATTTCCAGCTCAGAATTTTGCAGCCTACATTTGAGATGCAATGTTCTTAAGTGCTGAATTGGACTTTGAGGTGTTAGTATAGGTTGACTCTTGGATAGTAGGCATTCAGTTCTGTGTTTTTTTCATGAACTAATGAAATTCTTGTAATGAAGACGTGGGATTGAAGAAACAATGGCATTTTCTCTAAATCAGGAGCCCTCTAGATCATTGGTTCCCAACCTGGGTCCCCAGATATTCTTGGACTACAACTCCCAGAAACCTTGGCCAGCACAGCTAGAGGTGAAGGTTTCTGGGAGTTTTAGTCCAAGACGTCCTGGTGATTCAATGTTGGGAAGCACTGATCTAGATGGTGGTATTCTACAATACCCATCATCCCTGACAATTGGTGGCTGGGGCTAGTGGGATTGGGAGTCCTGCAACTTCTAGAGGGCTATGTGTTCCCACTCTTGTTCTGGACTATTTTGTAATAAACACCAGCCATGATTCAATTTCCTGCATGCCTTTTGCCATGGGATATTCCTGCTTCTGGAGACAAGGAATATTGGAGGCTCTTTAGCAGTTCCTCTTGCATCAACATGTGTTTGGCTGGCTCCAACTGGAACGGCATATTCACCAAATCTCTTTCTAAAAATACCAGTATGGTTTTGTTGTTGTTGTTGGCTGGTGTTGATGCCATATGCTCACACTGATGTACGTGTGACCACTAAGAAAGCAGCCTTGAAAAGGATATTTAAATGACTGAGCAGAAGCTCAAAACCAGTCCTAACAAAACCTCAGAGCTCCCCACCAAGGTTAAAATTTATTTAAAATATTTTTATCCCACCTTTCTCCTCATAGAGGATCCAAGGTGGCTTACATCATTGAAAGACAAGATTTAAAGCTGAAAACAATGACTATACAATGGTGGTTTACATCATTAAAAGACAGTATTTAAAGCTTAGAACAGTATAAAGAGTATAAAGAGGCAGCTTACATAATTAAAAGACAATATTAAAGTTTGCATAAAAGAAGTATGCAAACTCAGGTATGGTAAACACAAGTAGTACTAAAGACCGGTCAGAGCAGTGATCTATAACATCTAACATCCATCTAAAAGTCACTCATGCAACCAGCCATGTAGCCAGTCACTCATGTAGTCAGTCACTGAAAGCTTGCCTGAAAATCTCTCCCAGAGGTTTCATGTAGTGGTAAAGGCTTCTGGGAGTTTTAATCCAGGAACATTTGGCAACCCAAGGTTGGGAACCAGTGATGTAGAAGATGAGAAATAAATACTTGAAATGTATAGTCTAACAATGCAAGGAGACCTAACTGATGAACTGCAGTGTGTGGGATCCTCCCTTCATCCTTACTTACGTGGTGAGTTACGACTTCTTTCCAAGCTTTGTTCCTATAAATCTGTCTCTAGGGCCATGTTGTTCAAAGGAGGCAACTGGTTTTTATCTTTATTTGCGCAGGGAGGTGCCTGTCATGTTTGTCTGGTTGGGGAAGCATTTATTAATGTAATTTAATTTATTTTAAAAAATTTACCCTGCATTTCTCCTTAAAAAGGACTCAAGGTGGCTTACATAATTGAAAGACAATATTTAAAGCTAAAAACAGTAAGTGTACAAATACTAAAAAGGATCAAGCAAACACCATATTAAAAGACGGTGAACAAAAGCAACACCAAAAACACATTCAAAGCAGTAAGGCACAACAATCCATTAAAAACACTCAAGCAGCCAGTTAAGAGAAAAGCTTGCCTGAAGAGAAAGATCTTTGCCTGCTTGTGGAGGAACAGCGAAGAGGACAGCCTGGCTTCCTGTGGGAGGGAGTTCCAAAGTCTTGGAGTGGCAACAGAGAAGGCCCTCTCCCATGTCCCAACTGAAAGCACTTGCGAAGATGGTGGGATTGAGAGAAAGGCCTAACCTGATTATCTTGACACCCAGGCAGGCTCATAAAGGAACGCATGGTCCTTGAGATAGCTTGGACCTAAGCTGTTTAGGGCTTTATAGATTAGAACCAACACCTTGAAATCAGCGCGCAACTGGATTGGCAGCCAGTGGAGCTACTGTAATGGGGGTTATGTGATCCCTGTAACCAGCCCCAATCAGCAATCTGGCTGCTGCATTTTGGACCTGCTGAAGTTTCCAGACACTTTCCATCAGCAGCCCCACCTAGAGCAACTTACAGTATTCCAGCCAGGATGTAACCAAGGCATGTGCCACCGTGGCCAGATCAGTCCTCTCCAGGAATGGGCGCAGCTGGCGCACTAGTTTTAATTGTGCAAAGGCACTTCTGGCCACTGCCGAAACCTGGACATCCAAGCTCAGAGATGAATCCAGGAGCACCCTCAGGCTGTGCAGCTGCATTTTCAGAAGGAATGCGGCCTCATCCAGCACAGGCTGCATGCCTATTCCTTGATTTGCCTTTTGATTGACCAGGAGCACCTCTGTCTTGTCTGGATTAAGTTTCAGTTTATTTACCCTTGTCCAGTTCCTTACTGACACCAGACATTGATCTAGAGCTAAAACGGCTTCCTTGGAGTATTTGATGCCTGTTTTTAAAAAAGCCTCTTCCAACTTGTGCGAATTTGACCAGGCTGACCATGTTATTCTGTTGCAGCAAAAACAAGGGAGCAGGGTTCCCTGCATCCCATATAGGCAGGCCAGACAAGATTCCTTTGAACAGAATAACTCCCTCTGCTCTGTGAAGTTATTATGAGGGCTATAATATCTGTCCTTAATCTTCTTAGAATTCCTAACAGGTCAAGATATTCATTTTTGCTCATGAATGTTCATTTTTTGTTAAAAAAAAAGAAAGAAAGAAAGAGAGAGAGAATGGGAAAGGTTTTTTTTGGTCATTTTCAGGTTCTTGTCAAAATTATGTATTTCACACCCCTTAAGACTCAGTGTGCGACAAAACACACCTTGCATCTTCCTTGCATTTGCAAGGCATAAGGTATGTTTCAGAGGATAGAACAATCAAGTGTCTGTTTTGACAGTGTGAACAGCTCAAAGGCATGTCATTTAAAAATGTGCACAAACAGACTTAGTCAAGGGGAAGAGGGTTTACAAAAATGCATATGTTTGGGAAAGTATGTAAATAAATGCATCTATTGTAGAAAAGGGATATGGAAAACATGTATGAATTTTCAAACAAGCGCTCACAATCTGGTGTGAACAAAGGAGGGCCAGAAGGCAGAAAGTATTCAGAGAAATGCAGCAAAATCAGGAATGGGGAGGGGGGCATTTTACAGCCTCACTTATAATTGTCCTGTATTGTATTCTTTTGAATCTGTTCAAATGGTTTAAATTGATTCTACATGGCTTTAAACTTCATTAATCATTTTTTTGTTTTAGTCTGATAATTTATTTAATACTGTTCTAATATTATAATTTATGATGTGTTTTTAATGCTATTTTTAAAAAAACATAAATTGGAAGCTGCTTTGAGTCCTGAGGGAGAAAGGTAGGATGCAAATAAATAAACAAATTATAATTATCTTTGTATTGTGGCTTTATCAGTGCCTTGGCAGAAGGTAGATATAACAATAAATAGAAGTTTTCCTCTTTTTACAGCTTTTGTACAGCTAAAATGATTTTACTTCACCAGCATTTTATGTGTATACATTCACATAAGCTAATAGCGAATTGATCCTTTGATTGCCAGACCCAAATTTGGGCAGAGTGTGGTCCACTGGCCACATCTGCCTATTCTAAACCTCTTACGAACACCCAACGTTGTCGCCAACTGTATGGCCCCAAAATACAAATTGTGTCCTTCAGAGACCTGTGTGAGGTGCCATTTGGCACATAAACTGAATTTCACCCTATCAGGGCCTTGTTTTATTCCTTAAAAGGTCTTTTTAGATATGGGAAGGGGCCATCCAGAGTGAGGAATCAGAAGAGTGTGCACAACACTTCCTTGTGTGAGGAAGGCAAAAATAATTACTGATCTCTTGGAGTTTTCTCAGCCCAAGTGTAAGCACATTTGAGTGAATCTTTAGATCTGCAGACGTGTATATGAAATGAATGTGTGTGTGTATGTGTCTACATAGATATATATGAAGAAGCATGAAGGAGAGCCATCGAACCTGCCAAAGGAGAACTGAACATGCTCAGTGCACATAGCTTTGCTGATTGAACGTTGGTGCAGGATGGAAAACATCGGATGTTAGGGGAAGGGAATAGAGTGTATTGAAAGACAGTACGACTGGCTGACTAGAACACTGAAGAGAAGCATAGCACATGGCAACATTTTGTTGCAGATCCAACAAACATTATTCTCAGTTTGACTCTCATCTTATTTTGGTTATCGTGTTTTGTTGTTATTATTGGTTTGTGTATGTAGTATATTGTTGTTTGAAAAACACGTGTCTTAAACCCGAAAGAATGGCCTGATAGAAATTTGGCCTATGTATAGATTGTCATTCTCACAAGGGCTTTTAAACTCATTATTTGAGATTCTTAGAAGGATGCAATCTATCGTGTATTCCATCCCACACAATGATGCAGAAACCTGGAATTCACATTGCTTCAAGAAGAAGATTGGATATTCTAACCTCAAAATAGAGTCTCCTAAAGACTGGCTGTGAGTAAAATGACAAGTTGCATCCCAGCAAGACCACTTGTGACTTCATTCTGCAAGAGTATTTAAAGATCGCTTTACCACTTTTTGTGCTTTTGAGATGGTCTAGCCCTTATATGCATTGATGGACTGTGGAGAAATGCAAATCATACAGAGAAGGCAATTAAAGCCGGCTCTGAATTTCCAAGGATACAGACCTTAAATCCTCTTGCCAGGTCCTCATAATGAAGACTAGTAGGCACATATTGATACATTACAGTGATGCCTACCTTGCTTCCACTAAATGATATGCCCCAACGCCCAAGTTAGAAAGAGTACTTCTGTGACAAAGTCCTGTTTATACCTGCTTCAGCACAGATTGGGGATTACTTCGGGCACTTGATTCATATAACTTTAAGCTCTTTATGCTGTAAATACTAGTGCAGTATCAGTCCTATCATAATGAGTAATACACCAAAATCTTCCTTTTAAAAAGAAGTTAACAAACCACACCACTTGTGGTTTCAAGTCCTTATAATGTTTCCTTTAATTTTTTATTTATTGAAGAATATGTTTTGGCTGCTTTCCGTTTAAAGAGCCACAACAAATTAGGTTACAGTAGAAAATGCCCAAATAATAATAATAAAAATAAAACAAATAACAATATGATAAAATTTATTATTAAAATCAACAGGATTAACTGAGGACTCTGGCTGGTCTCGTGCAAGATCATGCCGCATAAAAGGTACTGAAACAGAGAGTGCTCTTTTCTTATCCTCACCCTAGAGGAAAAGTACCCCAAATTTAGAAAAGCTAGTTCTGGATGGCAGTTCCCAGGTTTTTACATGGAACATGGCCATTGACCATGCTGGTTTGTGGATTCTTGGAATTGCAGTCCAAAATGTTTTTTGAAGCTCTGAATGAATCTCACTAGCCTGTACTACTGTTGTTGTTGTTTTGATTTGTATATTGCTCCATTGTTTCAAAGCACTCTCTGGGCAGTTTACAACATAATTATGAAAACAACTACTTGTCCCCCAGTGAGCTGGTTACTCATTTTACCGACCTTGGAAGGACAGAAGGCTGAGCCAACCTTGAGCTGGCTACCTTGAATCCGTTGGGATTGAACTCAGGTCATGAGCAGAGGCTTGACTGCAGGTTACTGCAGGTTAACCACTGTATAACTGGGCTCTGGTTGCTGGCCCTTTCCCTCAGAGCACAAGAGCCAGGGTGGTTTGTGGAAAATAAGTAGCTCTTCTGCCAGATAATAGCTCAGCAACATAAAATGGAGGATTAAAGATTTATTGTGAGATGCCAAAGGGATTAGTGTAGCATACAGCCATGTAAAAATCTTGTCACAACTTTTGGCGTGGGGGAAGTTATAATCCAGCACATCGAAGGGCATCAGGTTAGAGAATGACATGATTCAGAAAATCTTTACTGAGCGGAGATTTATTAGCCTGAATGGCAAGCTGGGAGAAAAGAAAATATGAAGTTTTCTGCCACTAGATAGATGACTGAGAAGGAAGAGGGGTGTGGAAGTGAATTCACATCTGAGAGTATTAATCTATAGGTGAGGAGGTAATGCTGCAGACAAGGTAAGAGAGGACACCCCAGAGAAACCTAACTGCCTGTCTTTACTTCTGTTACCCCCTAGTGGTGCATAGCCATGTTACAAGTGGGATTATACAGTTCCTCATTTGCAACATCCCTGTTTTTTCAGATCTATTTCAAAAGTTACAGTTTGATAGAGAGGCTTTCTGGCATCTGTTTCCCAGCCAATTTTTCTTGTTTTTAGCTTGGATTTCCTCCTGATTTTTTGTTCACACAACTCCAAAATTAACTACTCTGATCAGTAAAGCACAGTATGCCTAAAGATATTTTGGGAGATGAAACATCTCAATATAGTCAAATAAATTTGACAAATCTTAATAAGACTTTTCTCACTTCCTTTTGAGTTTTGAAATGTTACTTGATTATTCCCTCACTACCAAAAGGATGTTACTAATTGCAGATAGCTAAGTTACTTGTAGCTTATTGCTGCCAAACTCTGAAAACTACGTACCTACAGCACATTGTATTAGGGAGAGTTGTTTACAACAATATACACAGTAACAGTAACTAGAAAATGTTGAGATTTGGAGAAATTCGTTGAAAAAGAGTTTTTAAAAGTTCCATATTTTCTGCAGACTTTAGAGAAAGAATTATTCTGACTGTGCAATGCGACAACCCAGACAGAAGACTGGGATGGGGGAAGGAAACTTTATAAAACTGAAATGAACAGATCCACCTGTCACTAAGGATTAAGAGACAAAGATTCAGTGCAGCTGCAGGAAAAATGCATCCCTGTTTACAGAGAAGGGGGAAATTATCAGAACTGGGGTATGCTATGCTATTGAATGTTCTGGTGTGCAACCTGTGCATAGGCTTAAAATAATGCTTCTATATAGGTAACTAAGAATCAGTGCCACCTGACTGTGTTTACATCATGGAAAGCCTTAGGTGACAATGGAAATTCTATATCTTTTGGACTGTAGTTTTCAGACTCCTTTGGCCACCATGACCATTTTCACGATTGTGGGAACAGTTGTCCTAAAAAGGATCTTTTCCAAGCTGTGAGCGTATGTCTGCAAACTGCTAGTGCTAGTTAAGGTTCTACTTTGAGCTTTGTAGCTAATACTCATGAACAAGGTGTAATGCTGCTAATATAATAATAATTACATGCTGTCTAGTGACTTTTGGTTTATGGTATCTCCAGGGTTTTCTAGGTAGAGAATACTCAGAAGTGGCTTACTAGTCTCTTCTTCTGGGCACACCTTGCGACTGTGCAGTTTGCCCAAGGCTATATAAGTTGTGGCTGCACAGTCAGATACCTAATTCACTGAGCTATTCAGCTAGCTCGTGATTGTGTAAATAATATTTTCCTAAATCTCTGAATTTGAAAAATGTGAATATTTTTGGAGCAAGCTGTCCTGTCATGAACATGTATTGATTTATGGTATCTACATAAACTCATGTGGTTTGGCATACAGGGAAATATGTATTTTCAAAGTAAAATTTCAAAACATCCTTTGACGATGTATGCCACCAAAATGCATAAAATGCCCTTCTTATTTATCATAACAATCCCAACATAAAACAGCCAATTACAGGATGGCACCTGCATTTCTCTCTCTGTGTTAGAAGTTATGTTAATAGGGTGCTAAAATAATACCTAAATAGTGTGGTGTCCCATTTTCACTTCATGTTTACGATACGAATGTGACAAATAAAAATAAAGAGGGAAGGGACCCAGCGGGAGTGTTCGACACAGTCAGGAATAAGGCACCCGGGGAATATCATTTATGGATGAAAGCATGTTTAGGATACAAAAGTACCAGCTCACTGCACATCCCTCAGTAGATGAATCATGTAGGTAAACCCCCTGATACTTAATTGCTTGCTATATGATGAGCTGCCACTTGCTGTGTTGCTAATTAAAACTCCTTGTGAAGGCAAGCCTGAGCAGAGCCACAGAGATGCCCCTTTTGCATAGATCATTGCCCAAAGACACATTTCTCTGTTGCTGCAATTTGTACTCATATAATAACAACTGTCGATTACAGGATGGCCTTTGCCATCTTTCCATATTGTAAAAATGAGAGCTAGGGAAAGTTGTTGGGGTTTTTTAACCAAAATTCCCAGACTACCCAATTCTAGAAACTGAAGTCTGAAACACATCTTTTCCAAACTCTGGTGAGCCTTCAGTGAGCTAAATTCAATTACTAGTCCCAAGGTAGAGTAAACTCACTGAATCAATCAGACTTATATCAGTGTCCACTTAACTGAAGCTCCATTGGTTGAATGAGTCTACTCTAACTGGCATTAGTTGGATTTGCCTTTGTTTGTGAATATATCAAGCAGGAAGTCCAAGTGCTTTCTGAATATTTCTGAGGTCCTGCTTGGAAACTCTGACATGATGTTACATTTCTTCCTGAACTGGCCCTCATTTTTCTCTGTTGTGGGAAAGAGGAAGAGGATTATGGTGAGGTGATGGCCTGGTATGAAGTTAATTTGCTTTCCTACATTGCCACATGTGGTACAGTTTGGCTCTCACCTGAATGATCTCAAGGCTTCACTGTGGATAAGTGTGTGGGCAAAATTGAAAGCTGTTGATTGAGCTGTCAGGTTGCATTAGGAAAAGGTGACAATTGTGACATAAAGATCATCCATCTGCTCTTTTCCATTGCACAACCTATTACTCATGTTATATCTTTTGCAAGTTATCAGAAACAATATTGTGTTTGCTTTAGTTGCTTCCAAAATGATTTTTGTCCCACAAACAAGCTAGGTTCTTTGGCTGAGCTCTGAAAATGTGGATGAAGGTACAGATTGGCAATGTGGGGCCTGCACCTGGCCAACTAAGAACTTTCCATGGTTCAAGCATTTCCATAGTGTTGTCGCTCACTATTTTGCATTGTGTGTGTGTGTGTGTGCACGCGTGTGCATGTTTATCCATATCCCACACTTCATCCAAAGAGCTAAAGGTGTACAGAAAGGGCAGTGATGGCTAGTGGATCTAACTTTGTGGAGCAGAGAATATATCTTAGGTATTAGCCTGACCTTTATAGGAGCTATCCAAGGCCCTAAAACCTATCCTCAAAATAGTTTCAGCACCTTGGATAGCTTCTGTAAAGGGGATTCAGGGCCCAGTGAAATCTGGCTCACCAGCATTCTTCATGAAACAGTGATCTCCTAACTTCTGTAACCAGCTCTGGTAGCAGATTTTGGGTATTGTGAACATTGTTACCTATTTAACTTATTATCGTATATTTACTGCTAGGAATTGGGAGAAGTGCTTGTCGGATTTTCTGTTTTTGGAACCAAAATAACTTGTCTGGTTTGAGTATTATGGTCTGAATCCAGGTAGTAGTTCCTAGTAGAGTAGACCCCTTGAATCATTTGTTGAATGTGGAGTCAACATATAAATCCCATTGAATGGGTCATTCAATGGGTCTACCTTAATTGGGACTACCAGTTGGAGTCAGGCCAGTGTACCATGACATGGTGAGGGAGCACCATATGCTGTTCTGCCTCAGACAGCAAGACATCTTAGGCAGGCCCATGCATGTCTGTGGGCTGGGGAAGCCCAAGGAAGGAAGCTTTTCTCAAGAATCCTACATTTATTCTTTTGATGTGCACACATATAAGAAGTGTGTTGCAGTGGTGCACACCATGCAGGTGAATAATGCTAACAAACCAATCTGTAGCCTCTCCCCCCCAAAGCTTGCCCAATTGAGACTAAATTGCTATTGTCTCCATTGGGCAAGCTTTGCCTTCCCCATTTTTAGTTTTAGAATACCCCTACGTTGTAGGCTAGGCTTAGAGAAAGTCACTGGCCCCAGGTCATCCAGTGAACTTTGTGAATATCTGAGGATCTGCACCAGGCCTTCCCAATGTTAATCTGATATTCTGACTTAATCACCACACTTTGAAAAGACAGTAGAACGGAAGGTGAGAAGGAGAATTTATAGTCAACATGTCAGTGCATGTATGGGAAGAGTTCTGACCAAGGTTCTTTGTGAGATCCCTGAATATCTCCTTATTCATCTACCTCTGTCCACCAACATGCAGGTGAATCTTGTTGAACTAAGGAGATTTATTGTGAGTACTAGGTTACCCAGTGGTTTAGGTATCTGGCTGCGGAAGTAGAGGTTGGGAGTTCAGTTCCCCACTGTGCCTCCTGGAAGAAGATCCAGCCTGCAGCCTTGGGCAAGCTGGGTGCCCACAGAAGAAGGGAATGGTAAACCACTACTGTATATTCTCTACCTTGAAAATCCTGAAAAGGGTCATTGTAAGTTGGGGGAATCAACTTGATGGCTTGCGGGCTTATGCATGCACACACAGTTGCCAACACTAGAAGTAATGTGTTCCTGGCACAGCTTAGAAATTTTCTTTCTTGGACTAAAACTCAGAGAATCTCTCAGCTAGTGTGACCTCTACAGTGTTTTACCTTTCTTTCTAAGTGCCTTGAAAGTGGTGCTTGTGAATGCTTCATACATCAGACAACCTGATCCTGAGTGAAGGATGTGAAAAACATTTTCCTGTTGAACTTTACTTGGGTGCTACAGTTTGTCTTTGTCAGATGACAAGATGCAAAGATAGACAGGGTTTCTGTACCTGTAATAGGAACTTCTGAGAGGCCATGTGATGTGGTGGACAGAGTGCTGGACTAGGGTTCAAACCTCAGCTCAGCTATGGAAGTACACTGGCGAGTAGTAATGGTTACCCACTCCATTAATGTCTCACATACCTTGAAAAGCTCTTAGGGTCTTCATAAGTTGGAAATGACTTGATGGCACATAGCCACATCTGAATAGGACTTCAGAAGGTGCATCTTTTTCTTCACTTACTGCAGAACAAGGCTCACCTGCCAATATTTCAGCTGAAACTGAGAACATGTGATAAGGTATTGCCGCTAGAAGATTGAGAAGGAAAGTAGTAACCTTGAGCATACAAGATTACAGTAGCAGCTCTATATTGATTTGGTTGTAGTTAGAGATGGGCACAAAATGAACCATGAAGAGAAAAAAAAAGATCACAAATTGGGCCGTTTCGTGGTTTGCTTAGGGGTGCTTCCGGGGAATGCACCTGCACAGAATGGAGTGAAACACCAATCTATTATCGGCGTTGGTGATTTGTATGCTTTATTTTGGGATGCATCACCCCTGACCAGACAGCCTGGCACCACTCAATCAATCCCCTAGGCAATGCTGGGATTGACCTAAAGAAAACTTAGTGTAGGATTTATTGTCAGGTCAGGCAGCCAACCCCAGAACTCCCAAGTCCACTCTCTGGGAGTAGCTGCCTATAGGAGCCACGCCCTTAGTAGCTCAGCTGGTGGTTTCACTTTTGCAGCAGCTGGTGTGAGGACACTTACTGTAGCTAGCTTAGCTATTCCATTCATCCTGCCTCCTTTCTGTTCCCTCCCCAGTCCACCTCATGATGAGCAACACCCTGTCTCAAGTTCCCTCACATGAACCACTCATTTAATTTCCCCCAACCCAGATTCTAAAGAACACTTTCCTGGAGGGATCCATTTTGGGAGGCTACAATGTTGGTGTCCCAAATTGAATATTTGCCAAACATGGAGAGGGTAGGGAGGAGAAGCAACTGAAGACTCACTGCAAGTTTGGCATCTCTGACTCATGTGGGGGCCATTCTACTACTCCCAGAGTTCCCAAATTGTATACATCACAAAACAGTTCATTTGGTTGGAAAGTTCATAAAAGCTCATGGTTCATGAATAGTGACAGACTGCAAACCACCATGAACCACCATTTTCCCAGTTCATGCCCATCTCTAGTTGTATGACAAACAAAGCTTAATATTGATAACAAAGCAGTGTGAGTACTGTGGAGGCTGATGGTCAAGCAAAATGTTTACAGAGTATATTTCCTTTAATTTATATTCAACAATTATTTCACTTTTGGCAACCTTAAGAATAATATTGGTTATCAATGGTGTTAAAGTGGATAAACTAAATCCAGTGCAAGGTAAAATGCAGTCCAGCCTGTGAAGGACCCTCTTCTCAGTGTTTCTGAATCATGATGTTTGCTGTGTCCTTCTGCTTCTTGAGTTCCCTCCCTCCAGTGGCTGTTGTGTTGTCATAGTGACAATACCTGCCTTGGAAAAAAATGTTTGGGGGATGTGGTCTGATGGGCATATGCTGCCTATCTGTTGTTTCCTAATTTAATGTGCATTGGACAAAACCACAGCAGACAATCTAGCTACCCTGCCTTTCTAGGAGATGAACGGTTGGCTGAATCCATTTGACAAAGTTAGAGAGTTTTGTTGGGGCAGTGGAACATGCTACCAAGAGTGCTCAGATGGGACAGTTTCAATGAGGAAGAAGTTCTATTTCTGATAAAGCACCAACATGGAGGAGAGATTGTAGCTGCTGTTGGCTTTTCCTTCTCTGCAAAGAAAAAATTACTACATATCCTATCAAAGTTAACTAGGTTTGATGCTAGTCAAGTGTATATCTCTCTGTTATTGGCTGGCCAAGTCCACAGTTTTCTGTTCCAAGACCAGGGATGGCCCTATGATGACGGAGAGTGAGGCTAACACCTTAGTCAGCAAGTGCTGGGCAGGGGGTAGGGAGAAACAGTGTGGTACTACACAGTATAGCTGTGTCTGACATGCCACCAATCCTGCACCTTAATCAAACTCATGTCTTGATGTGGTCCCATCAGCACTGCAGAACAAAAATGCAACAGCCAATCTGATTGCCTTCTGTATATGGAAGGAGATAGATTAGACTATTGTAATGCGCTCTACGTGGGGCTGCCTTTGAGACTGACGCGGAAACTTCAGATGGTACAGAATGTGGTGGCCAGACTTCTTACAGGGGTGAAAAGGTACCAACATATTTCCCCCACGCTGGCCGCCTTGCATTGGCTGCCCATTTGTTCCCGCGTTGATTTCAAAGTTCTTATGATTACATATAAAGCCCTAAACGGTTTAGGACCTTGATATCTGGCAGAGCGCCTTCTCCCACCCAGTTCTGCCAGAGTCACTCATTCCAGCCAGGCCGGGCGGCTGAGGGGCCTAACGCCGAGGGAGGTCCCGAAGGAAAGGACGAGGAACAGGGCCTTCTTGGCAGTGGCCCCTCGCCTTTGGAACAACTTGCCAGTGGAGATCCTCCTGGCTCCCTCTCTGGGTGTTTTCAGGAATAAACTTAAAACCTGGCTATTTGGGCAGGCTTTCCCTCCTGCCGTATCTTAATTTCTTATACTTTCGCCACCTTGGATCTATAATATATGTTTTTTGGTTTTATTGTTTTTAAATTTGTAAACCGCCCAGAGTAGACCTTTGGTCTAGATGGGCGGGATATAAATCCAATAAATAAATAAATAAAATAAATAAAGGAGGGAGCGGAATACCCTCTTCTTACCTACCTGAAAGCAGCAAAGTGATATGGGATAGGAAGTTCAAGGCCTCCACCAGTTGGAGTGGCAGCATTGTTGTCTTTATGTTTCAATAGGAGGGATCAAGACAAATGTTGCCAATGGTGCCTGTGTCAGCATCAGGAGCAAACTGAGCAAATTCAAGACCTCTGCAAATTGAGGAATTTCATGTAAGGTGAAGTGAAAAGGGGGAAAGTTTGGAACCCTTAATGTTAAATTCCCATTGCCTTGTATGTTTGCAAGTTGTGACCCTCTGGGGGTGCTTTTCATAGGAAGATACACAGATTACTGTTCAACAACACATGCCTTTGATTTGTGTTGGAGTTGGTATGGCTAAATTCAGTTCCCTCTTCCCCTCCAACTCCACGATGTAAAGCTAACCACAAGTATTTCTAGTCCTTTTTCATGGTCGTTCATTGTATTTTGCTCAGCCAGCAGGGGTTCTACTTTTTTGTTATGATTCCTCCCTAATTTTTGGCATGTGTGACTGTCTGTATTAGTCTAAAGAAAAAGTTTCCTAGAGTGATAAAAAAAGTGGTATGGGGTGTGGCAGGTAAGCTGGTACATCTCCCTCCTGCAGCAATCTTCTTTCCATGGAATGATTTTAAAAAACTTTTGTTGTGCTGTCAAATCTAGTGCTGACTCAGTTCACCACTGTATTGCCTGTCAAAAGAAATAGGGAACTGCAAAGAAAAGGGGGTGGTGGATAAAGAGACCTTGTGATAACGTGTGCCTGGATAAGGAAGGGGTTTCTTGGGGTGTTTGGCATGAGATTTGCTTTCCCACAGGTAAGGAAAGGAATGGGAAATAACTATCCATGTCTGCTAGATTATGGCCTTAAACTTTGTCCCTTATTGTGCGAGCAGTCAGGTTCCTTCAAATCATGAGGATGATAAAGTAGAAAGATCCATCATGAGGTTCCTGTTGGGATTAGTGGAATGGGCAAGGCAGTCCTGGTCTGCAGGCTAGGAGAAAACCAGCTGATCTGATCAGAGAAAAGATGTGGCCTTTCTGACAGCTTTGTTCTCACTTCAACAACATATTGAAATTTGGGCTGGTGGAGGAGAAGGAGGAAGGGAAGAGGAAGCTAAGTGGGGATTCACATTTTCTTCCTTTGCTGACAGATTGCTGACTGGCTTGCAGTTCATTTATTTAAAATATTTACATGCCAACTTTTCTCCAAGAGGATCCAAGGTGGCTTACAGTATTAAAAGAAACAAAATTAAAAGATAAAAGATAAATTGTTACAACATTAAAAAAGCATTAAATGGATATATTAAAACTCATAATAAAAGCAATATTAAAAACACAATAAAACATAGAATAAAATGTTTAATAAATTTAAAAGTGGTGTCTATGTATTGGTATAGAAAACAGCCTTTTTTAATGAACAAAAGCCCAGTGATGATGAAGAATGCTGTGATCAATAAAGCAGGAATCTTAAAAACTGTGAAAGGGCAAAAAAGGGAGAACATGGATTTAGCAGTGTATTATCTGTCAGAAGATTTTTTTTTTAAAAGGCAAGAGAGGGCAAATGAAGGGGAGATGAAATAAACGGGTAGGGAAGCAGGCATGGGAGAAGATAGATCCAGGTGAAAAATGTGCTGATTGGAAGGTGCTGTTTAAACTGTTGCAATGGGGATAATTAATCATTTTCGTGTGAATGATCACAGCTATTTCAGGATCAGAAACTAGTATTAAAAAACCCAAATAAATGTGAGGTGATCATTTTGTTTAGCTGTATCTTACGTTTGCCACAGCATTTTCTGAATTATGAAAAAAAATGAATTTTTCAAAATAATAACACCATGTTCAGGCTGATCATCAAAGCAATATAACTGAGAAATTGGATCTGATAGAAGCATAATTTTTGGTAGCTATTGAGATCTGCTCTTGGCAGCTTTACTGCCACCCATTCCACAGGTTCAAAGATAATTTTCTTCAATTATTTTCTTACTTAGTAATATTTATAGAATCTCTTCAAAGACCCAGATGCTTTACACAAAGTAACAATACAACTCACACTGTATCTTCAGGCTAATAAGACGAGATAAAGGGGAAGAGAAAGGTAAAACTAGCATTTCCAGGTTTGAATACCATGATGTTGTTGGGCATCAACTCCCAGAAGTCCCAGAAAGCGTGGCCAATGATCAGAGATTCTGGGAGTTTGAGTCAAACAACTTCCAGAGAACTGAGATTGCCACACACCAAATAAAAAGTTACTAGACTGAAGAAGTGACATATTTAAGGAGCCAAAATAAATGACAGGAATTAATAGGTTCTAAAGTATAGAAGGCAACCAAAGTGGAAGGTGTATTCTTGAGTTTGCAGAAGGTCAAATACTATTGGTGTAAGCTAGCATGGCTGGAGAGAAGATCGGATACATGGTGGCAAAAGAATGAAGACATCAGACTGAAGGGTCTAGGATTCAGGCCACTTGGGTTCAAATCACTGCCCAACCATGTAAACATTCTAGGGAATTGAACTAGTAAAACCACTCCTTAGGTATCTCACTTATCTTGAAGGCTCTATTAGAGTTGCTGTCAGTTAATTCAGACTTGATAGCACATAACAAAACAAGAGGTGTGATAGAAAGACCAGTAAAGGAACACTGAAGTAATGAATGTAAGAGATAATGGAAGCATGACCAAGTGTTTTAGTGACATCTAAAGAGAGAAAAGGTCAAATGTTGTCAACATTCTACAGATAAAAGTGAGAAGATTTATACCAAGACTAGGTGACTTCAGTGGGCACGAGGGCCATTTTTCTGTCCCTCCAGGAGCCACACTAACTGATGAGATCCCAAACAAAGACCAAAAGATTGGGAGAGAGGAGCTAAGAGCTGGAAGTTCACTCTTGGTTTTGAAAAACTGATGTCTTGGGGATGTTGGGCAGAGCAGGGCAGAGTGGGGGAGAGCTGTGACCAATTTAAAAGATAAATCATAACTTCTTTAGGGCTTCCAGGAGTTGCAGTTCACCATTTTATGGTAGAAAAAGGAGGAGCTGGGAAAAGACTCCACTGGGAGGTCACATTTGCACAATCATATGAAGGCAAAAAGAAACAGAATAAGGATAGATTAGCCTGGGGTGAATAGTGTAAGGGTGGAGAAACAAGTAGAATTATGCAGTAGACTATGAGAGTGATAATTTACAGAAGTGATTTTTCCAAGCTCTGCTTTGTAAGCCTAATCCAGAAAACCATATTACATGCACTCTGTAGGACATTTAAGTACTTTCTGTATGAATGGCACCCTTTACACTGCCCAGCAAAAGGAAGAGAATTTTTAAAATTAAATTTCTGACATCAGTTCTCTTGTAGCTGCTTTAATAGATAATTTACAGAAGATAACTTATTTGCCTGATGAAGTCTCTGACCGAGAAATTGGTGGTTGTGCTGGAATCAATCATGCTCTAGTGGAGCCCACTGATGAGTCTCTCCCTAAAGAGTAACCATTATGGATCTCTCTCATATCTACATTTTCATCCTTCAGTGCTTTTGTATAAAATCACCTCTTTCCTCACAATGCTTAGAACAATTTGCCCCAAACTGTCATCACTCCTTTAGCTGAACTGCACATGCACAAAAAACAAAAACAAGCAAAACAAAACCATCTGGGACCTTTAATTAACACAGAACTGACAAAATGGAAGAAATTGTGATAATAAATAGAAACAGCTGCAATTGAGACTGATTTTCTATAGAATCTTCTGCCGAGGATTTTTTAAACAATGGAATTTCAATTGGAATTTCATGTATGAATTTGAAACATGCCTTGCTATTCCTGCCAACTGCCCTATAATATATGTTTGGACTGAGTCCCATCCTACACTTATAGCTTGTCTCATTCATTTTGGGGGGATGCTTTTTCTTATTGAATAAGAGACCAGGCATAAATATGACTTGATACAGCAATAGGCAACATATGTGAATCCCTACAATTTTCTTGCTGGTGATAGAAGATACTTTTCTTGCAATGTAATGTTGAATCAGTGTCTTTCTGTTGTGCTATGTTATGCTATTTTGTGCCACTATATAATTAACATTTCAGCTGGTCTCCTTGTTTGAGATACCCAGAAAAAGGGTGAGGGGAAATGTCCAGGTTTTCGTCTTGGAACACTCTAAAATGAATAGAAGTGTGCATCAATAATGGGAAGTGACCAAAAAAAGTGTAATTTCTATTCTAGCCATTGGAAATAAGGACACCTTGTGGTTACGACTGTATCCCTTCAAATGTTGTCTGTAACTGACAGACAAAAATGTATGGCTAACAATAGAATTGGGCAGCATATAAAGGGCGGATAATTTGAATTGGCTTTGAAGTTAGGTTTTTTTCCCCTTTGAGAGTAGGGTTGTGTTTGATGGCATGTAATGTGTCTGCTGAAATGAGAGAAAAATGATTGACAGGTTTTAGGCTCTTCAATTACTTTGAGCTTCAGCGACTGATAGCATACCTCAAAGGAATGGTAAGATTTGCTTTTCTCATAATCCTGTTCCTGCTGCTATTGTTGAGCTTTTGTATATAAATTTGACCGGGATTAGCCAGAAGCTGCCTCTGTATGGACAGAATCAAATAAAACATAGACTATTCCTGAGATAATAATAAGAGTGAGATTATGGAGAGCTGTCAAGCACCTTTCCTTCTGGGTTTTCTGTAGGAAAGTGCCCACCTCAAAAGTTTAAATTGCCAGTCATATGGGTTACTGTGGAGTTTATAAATAATATACTGCAAATATAATTATTAATATGAATGATTAATATAATATTAAATTATAGCTATTAAATATCATCTAATGATATTTATTTGGATAGTGTAGATTAAGGCTGTGTGTTGAATTTGGCCAAAGAACAAACCACTAATTTAATCGGGGTTATTTACCGTATTTTTCCGTGTATAAAACAACACTTTTTCCTAAAATCATTAGAGGAAAAATTGAGGGTCGTTTTCTACACGGAAGGAGGCGGAGGCAAAGCAGTAGCCGCACTCGGCCACTCTTGCAGCTGCCCATTGACTGCTGCCGCCGCCGTCCAATTGCCTCCTCCAGTGCGACTGCCAGGGCTCACCTCCAGCTCACGTCGCCGCCTTGTCCCCTGTCCGAAGGGAGCCCGCGAGTGGCACTGGAGGAGGCGATCCGGCGGCGGAGGCAGCAGCAGGAGGCGGAGATGGAGGCAAAGGAGCAGCTGCGCTCAGCCACCTCTCGCTGCTGCCCATTGACTGCTGCCATCGCCGCCGGATCACCTCCTCCAGCGCCACTCGTGGGCTCCCTTCGGGCAGGGGACAAGGTGACGATGTGAGCTGGAGTTGAGCCCCGGCAGTCGCACTGGAGGAGGCGATCGGGCGGCGGAGGCAGCAACAGCAGGAGACGGAGGTATAGGAGCAGCCGTGCTGGGCCGCCCCTCGCGGCTGCCCATTGACTGCTCCTCTGCCTCCAGCAAGGGACAAAATTAGGGGGTCATCTTATACATTGAGGGGTCGTATACATGGAAAAATATGGTATGCATTCCCATAGCAATCACAGGGCACAACAGAGAGCCCAGATGGACACATGGGGCAGATCTCCCCAATAGATCCCTTGTGTTATATCTGACATTCATGTAGTTAAAAATGTTGAAATAAAAAAGGCATGAGATGAGTTAAAGTGAGAAAGGGAAAGAGAAACTGTAAATACCTTTGTAAGGATTATGTTGAACTGACTCCAAAGGAGGAAACTGAAAAATGACTACTTAACTGCCCAATGAAGCCTGAGACCTCTCCTGTACATGCCAACTGCTAGTGAGGGTCTCTGACTGAGATCACCCAGCTGTATACATTTCCAAAGTATTATAGGCACTTTGTTAACTGTAGTGCAAACTGAGGGTCTTGCATCATAGTAATGTTTAGGCTTCGCATTCTCAAATCTGTTCCCCCACTTTTCTTCTAGATGTTATTACTTAAACTGCTAGGACTGATTGTCTGTGTATGTGCAGATGAATGTCTGCATTCTTGTATGGGTTTGAGTAACTAAGTCAGGGGATATTACAGTCTGTCACACACCACCTTTGATTTTTTTTAAAAAACCTTATTGGTGTGATGGTGTCATTGCCAAAGTTCATAATAGCTCTCTTGTGGTGCAGTGGTTAAGCTGCAGTCTCGAAAACTCTGCTCATGACCCAGGTTCAATCTCAGGTAGCCAGCTCGAGATTCATTCAGTCTTCCATCCTTCCAAGGTCAGTAAATTGAGTACTCAGCTTGCTGGTGGGGGCAAGGCAATGTATAGTTTGTGTAATTAAATTGTAAATCCACCCAGAAAGTGCTTAAGTGCTGTCTGCATATAAGCAGCACATTTTGCTTTGCTTTTTTCCTTCTCTTCTGCCTCTAATGTTCTTGTATTGTTTGGCTTGAGACTGGCAAATAATTCTGCGAGAAATAATTATGTTACATTGTTTAACACCTAACACCCAGTTATACCCATTTTACAGGTTTTGGGAATGCTTCCCCCCCCCCCCAAAGATCCGCTAATGCACAAATGCCAGTAGGGACACTTATTGATTAAGAGTGCCCTGAAAAGGGCACAGGTGAACTGGTTACCAGTCTGTGTGCCCTTATTTGTGTGCACAGCCCTTAATATAAGTCCATAGATGTTAATTATAGATTATGTAGACAGTCTTCTTCCTTCCTTCCTTCCTTCCTTCCTTCCCTTCCTTCCTTCCTTCCTTCCTTCAGAGTATTGCACAATTTAAAATTATCAATGTATATGAAATATAGCTAAAATTAAAAATGAATTGAAGTGTTAAAATAATTAGATTATTTTTGATGAGAAACAGATTACCCCAATAGCATTATCTTGGCCATTTGCGATGTAGACAGTATAGATATTTCAGTAATCTAGCTCAGTGGTTTAGGTATATAGATTAATGGTTTAGATATCTAGTTGCAGAGCCAGAGGTTGGGAGTTCGATTCTCTACTATGACTGGGAGAAACCTGTGTGTCCGTGGGCAAGCTGCACAGTCCAAGGATGCAACCAGTAAAAGCTAATGGTAAACAGCTTCTGCTTATTGTTTACCTAGAGAACCCTGAAAGCAGTTATCATAAATCAGAATTGACTTGAAGGCCGATGATAATGATGATGGTAACAGATGTTTTACTGCGGAGTACTATATTGATCAGGAGTGAGCAAAGTGCAGCCTTGGAGCTACATGGCCTCTCATTTTTTAACTTTTACTTTTACTTTTTATTTATTTGTTTTGCAATCCTTTCCCAACCTAGACTCTCTCAGCCCCCCCCCCCCGCCCAATTTATCTCTGCAAAAAACTGAGCATTGCTCCTCTGGAAATCCTCCAGGATTTGTCATCCTCCTTTTAAACATATTGCACCCCAAGTTTTTTGTTTTGTTTTGTTTTTGGTTTTTAGTGTGCAGTTGCATATGAAATGTGGATTTCAGAAAGAAATCTGTAGCTGGAAATGACAGATAAATCCTGGTGCCCCACTGTTAGAGCCATCTCATTCCTCCATTAATTTCCAACTGTACATTTCCACCCCCAGCTGTACATATAGTGTCTACTTGCGTACTTTAAAAACTCTATGCCTCTCCCCTCCCTGCACCATTGAACACCACAAAACAGCCACTCTTCAAAACTGGAAGTGCACTTCAAGCCACTTCAAGTTTCATTACTTGCTTTCTGCTGGTATATTCAGCTGCAGAAGATTCTGAGAGAGAAAAAATTATCCCCCAGAAATGTCCTGCTATAGATAACGAGTTGAATTCAAAATATGCCTTTTCAAACAGGGGTGAACTTTATGGAGGGTTTCGGGATCTTGTTAAATGAATTGAGCAGTGGTGTGAGGAAGAAGGAAAGGTCCCCTGCCCCATCAGGCAGAAAAATATTTTGTGAATGGAACTGTCCCCTTGTGTAGATTTGGGGCCGAAACTCCTGTTAGTCCTAGCGAGCATAGCTAATGATGGGGGAGGAGTACACTAATATGTTACACATCTTTTGTAGGCCTAATTAGAAGCCCCATTGTGTCCAATGGAGCACCGGCTTTATTGTGATCTGCAATGAAGTGGTTGCCTCAGGTTTGTACCTCTGGAGAGCTTTCTTTCTTTATTCATATCAGAGTGTTGCGCAATTGAAAATTATGGACACATATGAAATATAGGTAACATTAAGAAAAATTTAAACATTAAGATAATCAGGCTATTTTTGTCCAGAAGCAGACTACTTCAATAATGTTATCTCAACCATTTGCTAGATCTTCTTTTGTATACATGGTGTGGGATAAATTGCATGGACGTAAGTATGGGCAGTTTTCCAGAGATAACAGCAGCTTCTTCTTCTCCTTCTTTGCTGTTCTTCTTCCTCCTTTTCCTCCTCCTCTTCCTTCTTCTTCACTTCCCCAGGCTGACACAGCAGAAGAAAGCAGGGCTGATCCTCTGTCTCATTCGTCTCAGAGTGACTAGAGTCCATGGACCTCCCAAAGTCAGGCATACACAAAAAGGATCTGGTTCTATGTAAAACCAGCCTTTGCATACATTACCAACACCATTATTACACTCAGTCCTCATTTGGCTGGAATACCTGGAATTCCCCCAATGAGGTTCCCTGTTTTTAAATAATAGAATAATTGAGTTGGAAGGGGCCTGTAAGGCCATCCAGTCCAACCCCCTGCTCAATGCAGGAATCCAGATTAAAGCAGATCTGACAGATGGTTGAACTCCTCCAGTGTTTCATATTTTTGTGAAACTGCTGTTAGCTCCTCTCAGTCTTCGGTCAGCTTTATAAGAACTGGAAGTTGCTTTTGAACATCAAAGATAAGAGAGAATATTTAGGTACTTTTATTTATTTAATATACCGTATTTTTCCGTGTATAAAATGATACTTTTGTCTAAAATATTTAGATTAAAAATTTAGGGTTGTCTTATACATGGAGGTAAGGAGGGGGGAGGGATCAAAGTGCTTTGATTCCTGCTTTCCCCCTCCACTTTCTTGCGAAGAAAGTGGAGGGGGAAAGCACTTTCTTCCTAAGAAAGTGGAGGGGGAAAGCAGGAAACAAAGCGCTTTGATCCCTGCCTTCCCCCTCCACTTTCTTGCGAAGAAAGAAATTTTGGGTTAGAAAAGGGAGCATCTTATACACGGAAACATATGGTAACTTATATTTTACATTTCCAACTTTTAAAAAACCACCCCAATCCAATGAGTCCCACAGGTTGGAATGTTCAGTGTTTTCATGCCGTATATGTTCAATAACAATAGTATAACCATATAGTGATAATTATATTAATATAATAATTATATTAATTATAATTATATTAGTATAATTATTATAATAACAGTATAGTCCATGAGTAGCTCACTACTTTTCTCAAAGCTTGTGAAATTACTTTGAAGTCATAACAAAACGACAATTGCCAGCTCGCCCAGTTCTAGACAGGGATCCATTCCATTAATGATCATTCATTGTATTAGACACACTTATATCCCACTTTTCAGATTAAGTGACCAGGCCAAGATCACCCAGATGGACTAGACCAAGATCCCTCCTTCTTCCAGACTGGCACTCTAAACCCCACTACATTATGTATCAGCTTAGTTAAGTAAAAGGCAGTTCATGAGGACAAGTCACCCCTTTCTGAACTGGGCAGTGAAAAAGACATATAAACTCACATGGATTGGAGATTTTTTAAAAATGGGTCATCTAAAATCCAAAACAATGTGGGTCTCTAATTAATCATTTCACCTCTAAAAAGTCAGTATGTGTGTGTTTCAAAATGTTAATTGGCTTTTTTCCAAAGACTTAAAAGGTTTGTGGCAAGCAGTGGTAAAGGTCCTGCCCTTTGTCCGATGAGTGTGCTGCTGTCAATTTCAGCAGTTTGCTAAGCCATGTTTGACTAATTATTTGTGCAGCTATCGGAGGAAAGGCTTCTGCCAGTAACATGCCATAGTTTATGGATGGGCGGGCTGTATTATAGCGTATGTAAAAATATTTAGCAATACTTTGGCTGAAATGCAAAACAATAGGCTCTAGTGTTTTAAGTTCTTGTGGCAGCTGTATTGCCAGAACAGCTGGACAACAGCTGTGCTAGTGTAATTGTTTAGTTCATCATATATATGAATAAAAAAGTTATTATGTTAGCAATTAGGGTGACTCTACAGATTTTTTTTTAACTTTGGTACTATAAGAGTGAGTATGAGAAAAAGAAAATATGAAGGCACTTAATTCAGTAAATATGTATGCCATATTTTATTTAATAGTGAATAACTAACTGATTAAATATGTTCAAATTTAGTTAAGAAGGAACCTGGGGGGAAACTATATCTTTTTTGGGATGTGAATCCAGACACAGTACAGTCTCTCCCCTGATGCTCCTGCAGGAAGGATAGTGGAATCTCCTGCAGTACTTTTCAGTGAGTCTTCTCCATACTTGGTCTGTAGTTTTTGCGCACCCATTTCATTTATGCATAGGCTTCTTGTAAGGAATGATGAGTTAACAAATTAATTCCCTAGTAAAAGCTTCCAGTTCTGAGAAGAAATTAAGATATTACAGGTCGTTCCATTTAAAAAACTTAATATTGAAGGAGCAGAGCACAAGTGTCCTGCACCAACTTTTCTGAAATTTGGCAGACAGGAGTCCTTTTTTGGTCACCTCAGCCTATTAACTTTAATTATGACAAAGAGGAGGAAACTGACAGCCGTTGTTAGATTTTCTATGATAGTGGATTTTGGATTTTTCCTGTTACAGCTTTGGTTGGGATCCATGCTAAAACTGAATGGTTTCAGATCAGTCTGAAAAGAACCAGGCTGTTTGCCAAAGCAGGATCCAAATGGAGGAGCCTCTTCACATCCCTGCTCTATAGCCATCATTGACCAGTAGCTATGATATAATGAGCATTCGTTGTGTGTAGGCAGCCAATCATTGCTTCTTCTGACCTGAGTCTAGCTGAATGAATATAACTTGCTCTGCTGGACATCAGATGTCTTTATCTCCTTCCAGTGTGGCTCCCCCTTCTAACATCATACTCTAAGCAGCTGGTAATGCATTAATCGGCTTTTTAGAATGGTTAGAGCTGGGTATATTTCCATTTACACAGTTTACACTTTGTTCTAAGGCCTTTTACCCTGCTGTCCAACTGAATTAACCGCAGTAAGTGCTCTTCCGAGCATTCACAGTTACACAGTCGGTACTTCCTCTCATCTTGTCATCTTGCTGAATTTATTGATGCTGCTCATTTTGTGAAGAGCTTCCCCTCCCCCCCGCTCCACAGATGTCATTTTCAATGATCATCCCTGATTGTTGCTGGAGTTGCACAGATATCAGCAGTGAAGCAGGAGAAATTAATTTTTCATGGCTTTGGTCTTTTATTTGGATGCTGCTCACCTCTTGCCTTCCTCTTAATGATAATATATATTCCATTTAGTGCTGGCAGTTTACAGTTTGTCCTCATTAATAGAGATAATTTTAATAAGACTGTGGCATTATCACCACAGAGATTGATCAGAGCTGGTTTATAAAAAATACATGTTCAGCTCTCCTTACTCAGTTACGTATGTGAAATAGTGGATGACAGAAGACCCTTAAATGGGGGTGTCAGCTGATAGTTGTAATGTTAAATGATTATAAAATCCTGTGTGTGACAAAGAAGGGAAAGTTTTATATGTCATATTGCAAAGTATTTTGAAGTGCGTTAATAGAAACCAGATCAATAATAAAATGCCATTTCCATGGGAATGCAGCTGTCTAAAGCAAATCCCCGTTGAAAACATTGGGACTTACTTTTGGGTCTCAACAGACAGAAATGGACTATAAACCCAAAGAGGGCAGAACTTTCTTTACATTGTATCAAGAAACACAGGTAAACTTCAACTGCAGGTTTAAACAGTGATAGGAAGGGAGGGGTGAGAGTAGAACAGAGAGGTGGAAAAGCTAATGTAATGCGGTTAAGTTTGGGGCAATTTAAAATAAAATAAACCCCCAGCTGCACATGGATGCTATTGAAATCTAAGCTGGCAGAGACTGGCCAAGAAAGTGTTACTGGGGATGTAAGGGTTTAACAGTGAAAAACTTAACCTGATGTGTGGCTGCTGTGGGAGGTAGAGGCAAAGGAAGACAGTTTCCATGATGAGGATATTTAGATGATAAGCTCAGCATAAAACTATCAGTACTGTACGGCTCTTATACAAATTTATATTGTGACCACATTATAATAATAGAACTACAGAGGTGGAAGGGACGTTGTGGATCATAAAGTCCAGTACCTTTCAAGGAGGCACAGTGGGGAATCGAACTTCCATCCACTTAGTGCATGGTGTGGTAAAAGTAAAGAGGTGGAAGGTGGCCTCTTCTCATAATCGTAGAATTGGTGTTGTCTAGTGTTGGTGAATGGCAGAAGACTCAGAGCAGAGCAACAGGAAACACCTCTTTACATACTGCATAATTACTATGAGATTTGCTGGTACAAGCAACAGTGATGGCTGCCAACGTGGGCAACTTAAGAAGGAGACTGGGTAAATTCATGAAGAATAAGTTTGTCAGTGGCTACTAGTCCTGATCCATGATCACTGCAGATGGTGACAGCAGCCACGAAATTAAAAGACGCCTGCTTCTTGGGAGGAAAGCGATGACAAACCTAGACAGCATCTTAAAAAGCAGAGACATCACCGTGCCGACAAAGGTCCGCATAGTCAAAGCTATGGTTTTTCCAGTAGCGATGTATGGAAGTGAGAGCTGGACCATAAAGAAGGTTGACCGCCGAAGGATTGATGCTTTTGAATTGTGGTGCTGGAGGAGACTCTTGAGAGTCCTCTGGACTGCAAGGAAATCAAACCTATCCATTCTGAAGGAAATTAACCCTGAGTGTTCACTGGAAGGACAGATCCTGAAGCTGA
The DNA here is from genome assembly GCA_037013535.1 of Intellagama lesueurii. Classification (NCBI taxonomy): domain Eukaryota; kingdom Metazoa; phylum Chordata; class Lepidosauria; order Squamata; family Agamidae; genus Intellagama; species Intellagama lesueurii. The sequence goes on from JBAJHW010000006.1 coordinate 76,495,377, forward strand.
GGCTCCAATACTTTGGCCATCTCATGAGAAGAGAAGACTCCCTGGAAAAGACCCTGATGTTGGGAAAGTGTGAAGGCAAGAGGAGAAGGGGACGACAGAGGACGAGATGGTTGGACAGTGTCATCGAAGCTACCAACATGAATTTGACCAAACTCTGGGAGGCAGTGGAAGACAGGAGGGCCTGGCGTGCTCTGGTCCATGGGGTCACGAAGAGTCGGACATGACTTAATGACTAAACAACAACAAGAACTAGACCTGATGACTATTTGTTACCTCCAGTAGGAAAGGCAGTATGCATCTGTATAATGGAGACATTAGTGGAAGGGTGCTTTTGCCCTGGTGTTCTGCTTGAGAGTTTCCTATCAGCATCAGGTTAGTATGTGTGAGCAGGATGCTGGGCTACATAGGCCTTTAGTCCGATCCAGCATGGGTAGTAGGCATGCTTCAGCCTCAAGAGACTATGGTAACGTGCTCTGAATAGAGGTCTTGGAAAAGCGTCTAGTGTGGCTGAGAAGGCCAATTCTAGAGAGACAATCCCTTCCACACTGAAGACAAACACAGTGGTGCCTCAACTTACAAACGTCCCTTCTTACGACCATTTCGGGTTATAACCAGCTCCGGCCGCAAAATTTTGCTTCTACTTGCGACCGGAGCTTCCACTTACGAACAGAAAAAGGCAGGGGGAAAAGGCGGGAAATTCAAATTTCTAACTGTAGGTGGCGACGAGGCTGCTTCTTTGTAGCTCTTTCGCCCCAGCAGTTAGAGAGTGTGCGTCGGAGGAGGCTTCGGACTGCCTCCTTCTGCTTCTGAGAGTGTGTGTGTGTTTTTGCAGCGTGGTTTTGAGCTGGGGGGGGTTATGTTTCTGTGCTGTGATGGGTCTTGCGGGGTTTGCTTGTTTTTTGGGGTTTCCCCCCCCCATTTCCAATGGGTCTTGGGGTTTTTTGTTGCTTTTTGGAGTGTTTTTCCCCATTTCCGATGGGTCTTGGGGGGGTTGTTTGTTTTTTTGGGTTTCCCCCCCCCATTTCTGATGGGTCTTGGGGGGTGTAGCGTTCTCCTTTAAATGTGGTCATGGCTCAGGTTTAGTTAGAGTGAGTCATGCATATTTATGTTGCTGAGAGGCGGAGCCAAGAGGCAGAGTATAAGAGGCAGAGCCTGAGGGGGAGAAGAGGAGATCAGAGTTTTGGAAGGAGTTTGATTAGAGAGTACAGAGATTTATGTGATTGTGATTAGACTGATGAAAATATAGTAGGAGATCTGAGAAGTGATTGACCAGTGACTGGAAGGGAGAAGGAATAGAACTGAATGTTGAAGTGCTGAAACAAATAAGCAAATAAACTAAAGATCTTTCTATTTCATTAAAGAGTGGACCTGATTCTTTCTAAAGGAGTTATGGGGATCTAGGGATCTCCTGGTGGCAGCAGTGGAAGAAAGGAAAGAGTTCAGTTTTGCCCTGGTGTGCTCTGAGGTCTGAGTCTAGGTGGACAGACCAAGGCACGAGTGGGTCCAACGCCACATAGGTTCCAGAGGTGTGGGATCCAAAAAGGGTCAAATCGCGACATTTGGTGTCCAGCGGCGGGAAACGAAGTAATCCAGTGAAGCCTATTGAAATAATCCAGTGAAGCCTATTGAAGTAATCCAGTGAAGCCTTTATAAAAGAGTTTATTGAGTCAAGGGTACCTTTTAGACAGGATCTGTGGCAATGAGGTTTGGTTCCTGCTAGAGCTTTTGGGAAAAGCTTAGTAGCGGGGCCTCAGAACCCAGATCAGGGGGGTCTAAGATAGGGAACGACTCTGTGAGGAAATTTCTGAGTTTTACCTCAGGATCTGAGGATCACAGGGCTTGCTGTGAAATCCCAGGCTCTGAGATAGGAGAGCGCTGTGGATAAGGCAGAAGCCAGGTCATAGCAGATCTGAGGGAGAGAACCTAAGGAAAAGGCTTGGATTCTCTGAGAGGGAATTTCTGAGTTTACCTCAGGATCTGAGGATCAGAGGGCTTACTGTAAAATCCCAGGCTCTGAGATAGGAGAGCGCTGTGGATAAGGCAGAAGCCAGGTCATAGCAGATCTGAGGGAAAGTACTAAAAGAAAAGGCTTGAAAAATTTATATCAGTAACTGGAAGTAAAATAAGAAAAACAGGTCCTTTTAAAAAGAAAATTTGTGAACGCTGCTCTAATCACCTCAGAGAAAGATAAACAAAAAGGAAAAGATGCCTCCCAAACGCGCCACAAGGGGGAGTCCTGAGTCTGAAGGGTTGCCTCAGGAATTGGAGGGAGACCAAAAGGAAATAGGCGTTGAGGTTACCTCAGAGGGACATAAGGAATTAAGCCCTCAAGAATTTGAGAGATGGAAACTGGAAAGGGAATTTAAATTTAAGGAACTACAGCTCAGAGCTGAGCAGGAGGCCAGACAATTTGAGCAGGAGGAGAGAAGGAGGGAACAGGAAAGCAAAGAAAGAGTTGAGCAGGAGGCCAGACAATTTGAGTAGGAGGAGAGAAGGAGGGAACAGGAAAGCAAAGAAAGAGCTGAGCAGGAGGCCAGACAATTTGAGCAGGAGGCCAGACAATTTGAGCAGGAAGAGAGAAGAAGGGACCTGGAAATCAAGGCTGAGTCAGAAGCTAAACAACTAGAATTAAGAGAAAAGGAAATGAATTTTCAACTACAGATGAGACAATTAGAGATTTCTGCTCTAAATAATAACCTTAATAATAACAACAGTGGGGGAGGTGGAATCCTGTCAAAGATAGATTTGAAGAAGTTTCCCCAGTACAAAAGAGGGGACTGTCCTGAATCCTTCCTCATTGCTTTTGAACGCACCTGCAATGACTTTGAAATCAGAAATGAAGATAGAATGATGGTTTTAAGAGCGCAGGTTAGCGGAGATCTGGCAGAAATATATGCCCAGATGAATCCCGAGAAGGCAAGAGATTTTGAGGCATATAAAAAGATGGTTTATTCAAGATTTTGTCTGAACTCTGAACACCTGAGGCGGAAATTTCGCTCTCTCTCTAAAAAGCAGGATGAATCGTACTCTCAGTTGGGAGCTAGATTGGCGCTGACTCTGGATAAGTGGATTGAAAGAGAGGAGATCACTTCTTTAGAACAGTTGAAGGATTTAATTGGGCTAGAACAGTTTTACTCCCTATTACCTGGAGAACTACGGTATTTAGTAAGGGACAAGAATCCTAAAAATTTATGGGAAGCGGGAGAACAAACTGATTTGATTAATGCTTACAGGAACCCTAGATTTTCAGAGCTGAGAGTAAATAAACCAAACTGGGACAATAACTATAAAAAGCCTTTTAATAAAAATTACCTCAGCAGGAATCCTGAGAGAGAAGGTCAGGGCGGGACTTCCCCAAAGTTGCCAAGGGCTAGCCCGCCAAAAACATCAAACCCTGAGGCACGGTTTGCCAAAGTACCTCAGAATGACAAAAGGAATTTTAAATGTTTTAACTGTGGGCAACCAGGCCACTTACAATTCCAGTGTAGGCAACCATACCCCAACTTGGAGAGAAATGATTCTCTAACCAAAAAGGTGTATTGTGTCAAGCAAGTGGAATCAGGGGAGGAAAATAGTAGACAGAGACCTGATCCCATAACCACCACCACTTCTACTGACCATGAGGAGGAAGATATTCCTATAGCCCAAGTAGTCCATTGTTTCTATATCAGCAATGACCAGACCCTTCTCAGAAACGCAGATGAAGAGATAGTTGTGAAAGGAAAGAAGTACATTGCAATAAGAGATACAGGATCTCAAATCTCCATTGTCCATTCCGATCTAGTAGCCCAGGAGGACATTATTCCTGGCAAAGAAATGTCTTTAAAGGGAATTGGGAAGGAAACCGTGGTTTTAAAAGTGGCTGAGATACCAGTAGAATACCAGAATTGGTCTGGAAAGTGGCAAGTAGCTGTGTCAGATGAAATACCAGCAGCTTTTCTCCTTGGTTGGGATTTAATAGAGCATGTCAAGAGTGCGTTAGTGCTTACCCGCTCAAAGGGGGGTCAAAACTCACCCTCTGCAGCTCAAACCGATACTGTAGCAGAGAAAGGCCTAGGTGGAGCGGTTACCGTGGCAACCCAGCTTGATAGGGCTGAGGCAGAACTCATGCTACTACAGAATCCCAAAACAAATAACAATTTTGCCCAGGAGCAGAAGGAGGACATTAGCTTGGGAGTTTGCTTTGAAACTGCCAGGACTCCCACTGTACTGTCTCCTGAGTGCCCTGAGAGCTTTAGCTTAACCAAAGACCTTCTGTACAGGGAAACGTTAGCTACTCCATACCGAGGAAAAGGGGAACCCCGAAAGCAATTAGTGGTCCCTAGTAAATACAGGGAGAAAATCATTAATCAAGCTCACAGCAGTTTATTTGGAGCTCACATGGGGATCACCAGAACTAAAAGACGGGTTGGCCAGAACTTCTTTTGGCCAGGTATGGGCAAACAGATTACTTGTTTCTGTAAAACGTGTGATGTCTGTCAGAGACGAGGGACTGGGCAGGACAGGACCAAAGCCAGCAAGAACTTAAGGGCTGCCCAGACCAAGCAGAAGGCCTGGTACGATAAGAAAGCCCGTGAAAGAACTTTTGGGCCTGAGGATGAAGTTCTTTTGCTTAGGCCAGTCAAAAGTCACAAGCTACAATTAGCTTGGGAGGATCCCTATAAAGTAGTGACAAAGTTGAACAATGTCAATTATGTGATACAGAAGGAGGAAGGCCCTGAGGCCTTAAAGAGCGATGCATCTAAAGATGTTCGGGAGGAGAAGAGGGAACTGCCTACCCTTTCCCTAGCTGAGCAAGTGAAGCCCCGAGCCAGACTTAAAGATGACGTCACTATAAAACGATCAGCAGATGACATCCTGTGGACAACCGAGTGGCCGATGACCGCCAGTCGACGGAAAAGGGTGCGGAGAAAGGAGCCAGTGGTCAACAGAGGGACTCCTGAGTACCAGCAGAGGTGTGTCCAGCTGAAGGAGATGACCACAACCGGACCAGTCCATGGTGCGCCAGACTACGACGGGAAAGTGAGAGACTTGGACTTTGCAAATTTTGCCTTTGCAACAGAGACTCAGTTCTTGCCTCGAAAGCCCCAACGTTGTCGCAGATGTGCTTTCCAGGAGGCTAGATGAATGATACCAGGACTTTTATTATAAACTGAAATGGACTATAATTCACAGTTAATTATTTATGTAAAAGTTCATGATCGTGATTTCTGTATGGTTGTAAATTCTGTAAAATGATAAGGTAAGGTATATTATTGATTAGTAGATGAGAAGGTAAAGTATTGTATTGATTATTAAATGATAAGGTAATGTATATTATTGATTAGTAGATGAAAAGGTAAAGTATGGTATTGATTATTAAATGATAAGGTAAGGTATTTGGTTGATATTTAGTAAAAATGTGAAAGTTAAAATGTTATGAGAAAAAAAGTTTGAGCTATTGCAGCTGTTTGTTCAGGAGGAAAAATGTGTTTCCCCTCCCAAACAAACCTAAGTAAGGGGGGAGGTCTGTAGCGTTCTCCTTTAAATGTGGTCATGGCTCAGGTTTAGTTAGAGTGAGTCATGCATATTTATGTTGCTGAGAGGCGGAGCCAAGAGGCAGAGTATAAGAGGCAGAGCCTGAGGGGGAGAAGAGGAGATCAGAGTTTTGGAAGGAGTTTGATTAGAGAGTACAGAGATTTATGTGATTGTGATTAGACTGATGAAAATATAGTAGGAGATCTGAGAAGTGATTGACCAGTGACTGGAAGGGAGAAGGAATAGAACTGAATGTTGAAGTGCTGAAACAAATAAGCAAATAAACTAAAGATCTTTCTATTTCATTAAAGAGTGGACCTGATTCTTTCTAAAGGAGTTATGGGGATCTAGGGATCTCCTGGTGGCAGCAGTGGAAGAAAGGAAAGAGTTCAGTTTTGCCCTGGTGTGCTCTGAGGTCTGAGTCTAGGTGGACAGACCAAGGCACGAGTGGGTCCAACGCCACATAGGTTCCAGAGGTGTGGGATCCAAAAAGGGTCAAATCGCGACAGGGGGTTTGGTTGCTTTTTTAGGTTTCCCCCCCCCCATTTCCGATGGGTCTTGGGGGGCTTGTTTGTTGGCTTCCCCCCATTTCTGATGGGTCTTGGGGGGTTTGGTTGCTTTTTGGGGGGGTTTCCCCATTTCCGATGGGTCTTGCATGCTTCCCTTGCTTTTTCCTTTGTTTTCTTTGCATTTCCGACCTCCCTTTGTTCTCTGTGCATTTCTGATCTGCTCCATTTGTTTTCTGTGCATTTCCAATGGGTCTTGCACGCTTGATTGCTTTTCTCCCCCCCCCCCCTTCGGCCGGAAGGGATTAATTGCATTTCAATGCATTCCTATGGGAAATGGTGCTTCGACTTATGACCATTTTGAGTTACGTCCATCTTCTGGAACGGATTATGGTCGTAAGTCGAGGCACTGTACAATCTGTCCCCTGTCCAGCTCCCTGATTTTACTGGTTTTGGGACTGCCTCTTTGCCTCGGCATGCTGAACAAGTGTCTCTTCAAATTGGGAGAGGCCATGCTGCACCGTCTGCCTCCAGGCTGAATGCTCAGATGTCAAAGTTTTCCATCTGTTGAGGTCCATTCCTAAGGCCTTCAAATCCCACTTGCAGATACCCTTGTATCGCAGCTGTGGTCTCCCTCTGGGGCACTTTCCCTGCACTAATTCTCCATACAGGAGATCTTTTGGAATCCGACCGTCAGCCATTCTCACGACATGCCCAAGCCAACATATATGTCGCTGTTTCAGTAATGTATACATGCTAAAAATTCCAGCTCGTTCCAGGACTACACTATTTGGAACTTTGTCCTGCCAGGTGATGCCAAAAATGCGTTAGAGACAATGCATATGGAACGTGTTCAACTTCCTCTCCTGCTGCGCACAAAGGGTCCAGGACTCACTGCAGTACAGGAGTGTACTCAGGACACAGGCTCTATAGACTTGGATCTTGGTATATGCCATCAGCTTTTTGTTAAGCCATACTCTCTTTGTGAGTCTAGAGAACATGGTAGCTGCTTTACCAATGCGTTTATCTAGCTCGACATCTAGAGAGAGAGTGTCAGAGATCATTGAGCCAAAGTCCACGAAATCATGAACAACCTCCAATTCTTGTATAGAGATGGTAATAGAGGGAGGTGAGTCCATGCCCTGGCCCATGACTTGTGTTTTCTTCAGGCTGATTGTTAATCCAAAATCTTGGCAGGCCTTGCTAAAACGATTCATAAGTTGTTGGAGGTCTTCAGCAGAATGGGTAACAACAGCTGCATCATCGGCGAAGAGGAAGTCCTGCATGCATTTCAGATGGACTTTGGTCTTCGCTCTTAATCTAGAGAGATTAAAGAGCTTTCCATCTGATCTAGTCTGGAGATAGATGCCTTCTGTTGCGGTTCCAAAAGCGTGCTTCAGCATGACAGCAAAAAAGATCCCAAACAGAGTTGGAGCGAGGACACAGCCCTGTTTCACTCCACTTCAGATGTCAAAGGGATCTGATGTTGAGCCATCAAAATCTACAGTGCCCTTCATTTCCTCATGAAAGGACCTGATGATGTTAAGGAGCTGATGTGGACATCCAGTCTTGGGAAGTATTTTAAAAATGCCGTCCCTGCTAACCAATCAAAGGCCTTTGTAAGATCTATGAAGGCCACAAAGAGTGGCTGTCGTTGTTCCCTACATTTCTCCTGCAACTGTCTGAGGGAAAATACCATGTCGATGTTGGATCTATTAACTCGAAATCCACACTGTGATTCTGGATTAACACTGTTTGCCAGCACCTGGAGCCTCTTCAGCACGACACGGGCAAGCAGCTTCCCTACAACGCTGAGAAGAGAGATGCCATGGTAGTTATTGCGGTCGCCCCTGTTGCCTTTGTTCTTGTACAATGTGACAATGTTTGCATCCTTCATGTCCTGTGGTACTCCACCTTCCCTCCAGCAAAAACAGAAGATTTCATACAGTTCAGTGGTGATAATCTCTTTACAGCACTTCAGCACTTCAACAGGGATGTTATCCTTCCCACGTGCCTTGGTGGAGGCAAGGGAATCCAAGGCCGCTTTTATTTCTGCTAAAGTTGGTTCGCTGTCCAACTCTTCCATGACAGGCAGGCACTTGATGTTATTTAATGCCTCTTCGGTTACTACGTTCCCTCTAGAATATAGCTCGGAGTAGTGCTGCACGCAGCGTTCCATCTGCTGTGCTCGGTCCTGGATTATCACGCCTGTAGCAGTCTTCAAAGGAGCAGATTTCTTCTGTATTGGACCTAAACCCTGCTTGATACCGTCATACATTCCCTTGATGTTACCTGTGTCCGCTGCTGTCTGTATCTGAGAGCAGAGCATAGGCCTTTAGTCCGATCCAGCATGGGTCTGGTCTTATATAGAAGATACTTGACTAAGGATGTAAATCCTTGCTTGTTGATGAGGAACCTTGAAATTATTCTCAGTCTTGAGAGGATGAGGTGTTCTGAAGCATTCTTAACAAATTTATAAGAGAAAGATTATCTCAGTGTAAACTAAGCAAAATTATACTCTAATAATCTTGGAAATAATGCAATAATGCCAAAAAAAAAAAAAAATCCAAATTGCACAAAACAAAAGGTTGCTACTTCATTTAATGGACTTTTCAAGAGGAGAAGCATTAAAGTTGCATTTTTAAATATGATCAGATATTTGTTTCATGTTTCATGTTTGTATGCTTTGCTTCTCAAAGGGAAAGGATGGTTGTTTTGCATAGATATCATTTACAAAAATTATGGAGACAATAAGTAGGAAAAAATTATTTGTTTTGCTCTCACTTGCTTCAAGGAGCCTCATAGAGCTTGAATATTCCTCACTGTGGTGTCTCATTGGAATGGCCTAAACAGACAAGACTGAGGAATTTCATGAATATTCTTTATAACCCTCGGCTTGCCCACTTCCTTGCCTGCCATTTCCCTCCTTTAGTCCCAGCTAGGTTTCCTTTCTTAGATCCCAACTGTGGAATTGATGGGGAGGGTAGCTGGAGGGATTACCCATGGGGAGAATGGGTAAATTAGTCCATCCCCTCTTTGCCGTATGAAATTTCTATCACTCTCCCCCTCATCCTGGATCAGAGAAGGGACTAGAGAAGGGCACTTCATAGGAAGCTGTCACCACGGCATGACAGTCTGGTGATGTACCAATCTGGTCAGGAGGATGGGCTGCCCATCCTCGCTACCTCAGGCAGCCAACTACTCATCCAATGCACAGGGAGAATCCCTGTCCCACTTCATCGATGGAGTAGTCAGCTGCCTGAGGAGGCAGGGACGGGCAGCTCAAGCTCCTGCCTGGATTAGTGTGCCATTGGAGCAGATGGATCTTGGTGACATGTCAAGAACAGTGAGTGGCCCAGCCAGCCCAGTGGATGGGGAGAAGGTCCACACAGCAGATGTGGTGCTGTGCTGACAGCTTCATACAAAGCTGTCAGGTGCATGAAGCACCCTTCTTTAGAAGGCACTCATTGGAGCTGGCCATGGTGCTGAATCCATAGCCTGATTGTTTCATATTTTAAAAAAGCCCAACTTACTTTTACATACCACTGTATACGTTCCCACAATGATTGCCTTTGGACAAGCTGCCCAAAATGTCTGCTGTGTGTTCCTCAAAAATAAAGAGAATTTGCATATAAAATAAAAACAAAAGAAGCTGAAGCCATCATAAAAACCACTTCAGCCAGCCAGCCAACATCAGTGCTATCCAGCTCAGGCTGTGCACCAACATGTCAGTTTGGTTGAGCGAGCCAAATCATATGTGGTTTTGCAGCCAAGTTAAGCAATTGCTGCGTTATATTGTTTTGTTGAGCTGGTATCAACCAATGCGCAGGTGATGGAGGGAAGAAGCTGCTGGCTGAGGATTTTCTCTCAGGTTGGAGTCTCTTATAAAAATCTGAATGGCTAAGCAGACAGCACATTTGTGTTGAAGTCCTGTGAGCCCTTGGTTCAAGCTTCACTTCATTACTGTACTATCTCTGTAGAAAATAAGTATGTTTTAAAATCCTCAGAGCTGGAAGCTGGCATGCCCGAAGTGATCTATAAATATACTGTGAAGTGTGAATTTAGGAACCTATGCTGTGGTCTTTGAATAAATTACTTAACCTCTGTGATTTGCCATCTGCAAAATGAGTTGATAGGAAAGTCATAGAACTTCACATTGAAAAACTATTTGGGGAAAAAAGTTGCTTGCAAACCATTGTTATGTGATAATTACATTGAGAAGGAACACTGAAATGAAAATCTGCTCCAGTGAGTTTGCTATTAGTATGCAATGCATGAAAATCTAGTGGCCTTTCCTTCTGACTTATAATCTGAAGTCATTGCTGAATATGTTTATCCAAAATTCAGTATAGCACTGGAGCATCAAATCTCAAACATCACAAAGAATGACTGTGTAGCATAGTTAGAGTTAGGGCAGCCTTCATATCAAGTTCAAAAAGTAGTTTCTCTTCATCAGAAATAGCTTTTGTTTATCTTACTTGAGATCCAGAAGATGCTGTACACTTTGGGTCTTAAGGTAAAAATGAATTAGGGATGATAATGATGCTCAGAACTAGAGCATTCACCATTTGTAGGGACCAAGCCAATTGATGCTCATCTGGAAGGACCTGTCAAGTAAAATGGACAACACAGGCCAAGGTATTTAGATGGTCAGAATAGTGGTGATGCCTTAATCATCCCGTATTTATGTTATTGTAATGCACTCTGTATTGGCTTACCCTTGGAATTTTCAACTATTGCAAAATGTGATAAGCAGGTGGTTATACACATACAGCCTAGGTCTTGAAACAACCTGGCTTCCAGGTTGTGTACTCCATTCAAGTGCTGGTTCTTATCTGTAAAGCCTTTGGGAATTATTTTTCCTTTCATAGGAGCCTGGCTGACATTTGGGACCCTATAACCTGTCAGTTTCCTTCAGGATCCATCCTAAAAGCACTGTAATTAAAAGTATCAGTGAGGGTCCAGGGAAAGTTATTTCCCAGTTGAAAACTACTTCTGTCATTCACAAGAAATGTACACATTCACATATACGCCCTACTGCTACACTCACTCACTCACTCTCTCTCTCTCTCTCTCTCTCTCTCTCTCTCTCTCTCTCTCTCTCACTCACTCTCTCTCTCTCTCACACACACACAAACGCCTTTTTCTTCTCCTTGAAGATTTTGGAGATGCTGATGGGAGATTGAGAAGAGATACTAGATCAGGCAGAAATAAGTGAAAACAAAGAAACAGCCCTCCAGATCTCAGAGGGAGCTCTGATGTCTTGGAAACAGCCTCTTTCACCTCAGATTGCTTGGTCCTGAGTCATCTCATATATGAAAGTGATCATAATACCTCTGAAGTAGGAATGTTTGCCTCATATCTCTGCCTCATATGTGACTTCTGACAGATACACAGGCAAGCACACACAAATTTTACAATCTTAAATATTTACGTATCTATCTATCCATGTATATGTTCATTTAATATATTGCTTTTCTCCCAATGGAGGCCCAATGTGGCTTACAACATTATTGGAGATACAACTAAAGTCACAATCGTTTGCAGTATTAGAACACAGTTAAGCATGTTATGGCATTAAAACAATGAACTATTGAACTATTTAAAAAGATTAAAGTACATCAGGAAACAATGTAAGTAAATAAGTACAGCATACATCTGTTGCCAGTCAGTTGCCAAAAGTCTGGCTGAATATAAAAGGTGTAAGTACACTCAGTCATTTTCCCTTCCCGATACAATATTAGTCAAGGATAAGGTAAAATTTGTGTTTTAACACTGAAAAAGTGAGAATTAGCCCAGACTATATAGATCTGAATGTTTCTTTCACAGAAAAGTCTTTTAAAAATTCTATGAATTTATATCGGCATAATCCATTTGAGGCTATCCTGAAGTGGTAGATTACAGATTCCATTATTTCCCATGATAGTGGCAACCCATGTTAGCTTGAGGGTGGGTGTTTTAGTCTAACATATCTTGAGTATGTGACATTGGGGAAAGTCTACTTTTGATTGTTGATACTTCCCTTCTATGATTTTGTATCTCTCTTTTGAGGATATATCTCCTGCCATTGGGGTGCATCACCAGTTAAAGAAAAATGCCTCTGTTAGGCAGCCCCTCAGAAGCATGATGTACATATTCTTTGCTCAAAGAAAGAGAAATGGAGCCAGTGTGATGGTTGACAAAAAATGCATTATAGTATGACCTAGTGAAAATCTTTATCCAATGAAAGTCATCAGCTTTCTGCACTATCTTCCTCTCAGGAATTCTAGCTTGCCATCAGTGAAGAAATGAATCAGGGACTACTCGTATTTCTAATGAAAGACCAAGTCAGGGAGAGAAAAGCAAAATAAGGGATAATGACAAATACTCAAACATAATTGTAAATTTAAGATGTACTAGAATATTTGACTATAAGTCTGTAAGTGTTGTAACCCACCCAGAGTTGTGCTGTGATACTAATGGGAGTGGGATACAAATTGAATGAATGAATGAATGAACGAACAAATGAATGAACAAATGAATGAATGAATGAATAGGATGCCAGCTGGCTTGGGTATAAGTTTTGTTTTAGTCAAATATAATGGGGTCTCAGAAAATATTTATTATCTTCTTGTTTCTGGATATCTCCAAATTAGTGACTATTACATTACAGGTCAGTTCTTCTATTACTGGCACATGGACATGGCTCAAGATATTTTGTTGCCCAAACCTGAGAAATTGTATGGGTGCATGAGCCAGAAAATTTCCCCGTTTTTGGTGAGGGGAGGAGACACAGTAATAAGGAGCCTGGTGGTGCAGTGGTTAAACTGCTGCAGTCAAGACTCTGCTCATGACCTGAGTTTTATCCCAATGGGCTCAAGGTTGACTCAGGATGTAGAAAATAGAATCAAGCTGTTTATTCTGTATTTCTTTAAATGAGTTGTTAAAAAGCTCTGTCCAAGTGGATAAACTGTGGATCTATACTGATGAGAAAATAATTTAAAAAATGTATATATACCTATTGGAATATGAGATGGAGGATGAGAGGGTAAAGGAGACGATGATAAAATGGGCAAGCAATTTTGGTTACAATATTGATATTGATGATTGGACATTGATGTGGAAAGAATCCCATAAAATGATTAAGCCGGTAAATTTAAGAGAAAATATCCTCAAAATGTTCTATAGATGGCACTATACCCCTGTAAGGTTGGCAAAAATGTCAGAGGGTAATAGCAATGTTTGTTGGAAGTGTAAAAAAAAAGCAGGAACCTATTATCATATGTGGTGGACATGTGAAAAAGTCAAGAGATATTGGATGCAGGTGTGGGAAATAATAAAAGAAATCATTCAACAGAAATTAAATTTTAAGCCTGAAATAGCACTGTTAAATATTGTGTCAGAAATCACTGATAAGAAAATCAAATATTGTGTAATGTATATACTCGTAGCTGCTAGGTTACTCTGGGCCCAAAAATGGAAAAGTGAAGAAACACCCACGATGGAGGAGCTCCTAAAGAAACTGTTGGATATCGCAGAATTAGATGCACTTTCAGAAGCACTACGTGAACAACCAAGAGACTATGTGAAACAAAGTTGGAATTTAATTTATGTTTGGGCTCAGGAAAAGACAAAAATTTAGGGGAAAATGTTTTATGTTCATTATCTTTTTCAAGGCTCACTGGAAACCTGGGGAATCTGGGATTCAAAGGAGATTGGAATTTCTTGTCCTCTGAAGGGGGGAGGGGAGGGCTTATTTTGGGCTATTTTTTATTTCTTTTCATTTTTTGGTATTTTATATTTTGTATTCTGTAGTTCTGTTTAATAAAATAAATATCTATTTAAAAAAAAAAAGCTCTGGCTCAACGCGTTTCGGCGAAGCCTTCTTCAGGAGCGAGCTTCTTTATACTCTCTGCACCTTTCTTTGGTCTATATCAGCTCCAAAACTAATTGAAAGTGTTTGAAAGTGCAGCACTCAGTTTTGGAGCTGATATAGACCAAAGAAAGGTGCAGAGAGTATAAAGAAGCTCGCTCCTGAAGAAGGCTTCCCCCAAACGCGTTGAGCCAGAGCTTTTTAACGACTCATTTAAAGAAATACAGAATAAACAGCTTGATTCTATTTTCTACATCCTGGGACTTCGTCTCTCATTTATAATCTGGACTTCCGTCGATATACCTTTTGTTCCTTTTGTTTTGTCAAGGTTGATTCAGCCTTCCATCCTCCCAAATTCAGTAAATTGAGTTCTCAGCTCTCTGGGAGGGCAATGTGTAGCCTGCATAAGTAAACTGTAAACTGCCAAGAGATTGCTTTAAAGGCTGTGGAGTGGTATATAAGCAGCACACTTTGCTTTTCACAACAAAGAAAATAACTAACTGTTGCTGCTCCTTCATGATACCCAGCATCATGTTACCCAAAAGTGCCCATTGATTTCAATAGGAGATATCTAAGCATTAGCAAATTGCATTACGAATTATGCAAAACTAACATTTTACTCATTTTGTCTGTTGTGTATTGAGTGTGCAAAAATCAAAATCTTGTTTTGAAAGTGTGGAGTTTTGAAGATGTCTTGATGTTTCATTTGCAAACTTGAATAGCAATAATTAAGGGTCTCAGGAATGTTATATTTATTAAATTTAGAGATTTTAAAATGTTTTAAAATCATTTTTAATTTTGATATTGATCCATGTTTAATTGTTTTTAATATAGTTTCTGTAGTTTTTTTTAATTGTTCATTATTGTATAGCTTTAATTGTCGTGAGAAAGGAGGTATATAAATAATATAAATAAATCTGCTGCTCACGGAAGCTGCCTTACTCTGCCAGGTGGTAGGGCTGGCCTTGCTGCATGAAAGGATAGTGGGCCAATTTCTTCTGCTTCCTACACCACTCCAGTAATTTAGAAATTGAGTAGCTCTCTTTGAGGGGGCAGATGGAAGAAGCAAATCACCAGCCTGTCCTGCTTCAGTAGTTCTCTCCATGTGATGGTACTGCAAGGATATTACTTTCATAATACAAGAACTGGCCCCAAGAGTGTGAAGCAAGACTGAGGATGAAGGTGGGCGATAGGTGGATGGAGTGATGCATACCTCACTTTCCCCCAAAGAAAGGCACTTGGCAAAACCAAATAAAACAAATATAATTAATGGGTTAAAAGCACAATTAAAAATGTTTTGGTAAAAGAAACAGCAGCATTTTTATGACTAGAACCCCTTTCCAGAGCACCTAGTTAAGTTGCCAAAATCTAGCCTGAATAAAAAGGTCACTGCTTCATGCCAAAAGACAATCGTGAGGGCAGCCAACTGCGCCTTGTTGGGGGATCCACAGTTTAGTTAAGGAGCAGCCATGGAGAAAGCTTCTTCTCTTGAGTCTCCACCTAATGTGACTCCAAAGGGCTGCAGGATCATGACAAGGGCTTTCCCCCCCAGATCTCAAAACATGGGCCAGCTCAGATGTCATTTGAATGACTGAGAAGGAATAGGTCAACCATCAAATCATATTAGTCAGGAAAAAAGAAAAAGTGATTGGATCACAGCTGAAAAATAACAATTAAAAAGTTTTCTCCTTTAGGAAATTCCCCCACTTCTGCTATCTAGTTTTTTTAACATTTAATCAGCACTAGCTCTATTATTGTACATTTTGAGTCATAGGACATTGGGATGTTAACAATGCTAGATTTTAAATTTAAACATAAGCAGATGGGGCTATAACATTCATCCACCCAATACTTAATTTAATTTGGATTAAGAGGGCACAACCTCTGCTGATAATTATGTTCCAATAAAACTGTAATTGAACATGTCCTAGCATGTTCCAAGAGCTCTTTCCTCTACTTCCTGGTGCCATTAGGTGTCTTGGGAATTTTATACCAGGTAGGCAAATATGTTATCCTGAGGTTTTGCCAATAATTTTTATTTATGATCTAATAACCATTGTAATCTGTGAATATGCAGTGCATAGATCCTTCTGAGAGATTGCAAAAGGTGAAGACACCCCCTGCCTAAAGAAAAGCTAGAACAACGATAGCAGCAGCAGTAGCAACAGCAAGCCAACAGTCCTTGAGAACATGCCCAGCACGCATAATGTCCCACATCTGTCTGGGAATGTGACCAAATTTGGCTGGAAAGCAAGTTTTGTTTAGTTTGCTTTCACAGACATGATATCAGGAACTCTTGCAACATCCATGTGCACTTTGAAGGATAAGGCTATTGACATCCACTCGTCATGTACCTTCCAAGCTGAAGGACAGGAGGCCACTGAATACCAAAAACAAAAGACAGCTGTTGCCTATCCAGACCTGTTTGTGCGCTCTACATAGACATCCAGTGAGCTGCAGTGAAGGCTTGTCCATTAGGGCAAATGAGGTGGTGGCTCACCCCGGGCTACTCTTCTTTCTGGCTGCTCCTGCCTGCTTCTGTACCAGAACTGTGTGGTGCTTTCTGCTAACCAAAATGGCACCAGCCACCACTGTTTGATCATTATGGGATATAACATTTAAGCAAAGGGAGCGAGCCCAAGACACTTTGGTTCCTGACTAAATGCTTGCTCCCCGTTCAAGTGCATAGTGCCCAAAGTCAGCCAGGTTTTTTCAGCGTGGGAGGCTGAAAGTCCCACCAGCAGTTCTCCTCATTCCTGACTATAAAAATATAATTCAATAACCATGTGCTGCCCCTTTTGATAACTCCCACAATCTGCTGCCCAAGGCAGCCATTTCAGTCTGCCTAATGGTAGGACCACCTCTGGTGGGGCTGGGGATCAAGCAAAGCATCTTGCATGCAGCAGAGAAAATAAGGAGCTGAAGAGGCATGAATAGATTTGCGGAGGTGGAATGGGGTGGGAAGACTGGAAAGAGAAGAGACAGAAACAGCTGCCTTAGAGGTGTGAAGAGAGTTGGTTTACTGCCAAGGGAAGACTGCTGAAGAAGTATGATCAGTGTGGAGAGAGGAGAAGAAGCTTAATTGAAAGGCAACAAATACATTTCCAAGATTCTGAGAAAAGAGAAAAGGCCACCAGGCCTGGAAAAGGGCCAGGTTATAGGTTCTCGTCCCTTTGTCCCTACCTCCCATACGCTGCAAATTTTCCCTAGTGGGGGGAGGGGGGAAATTGTTGGCCCCTTCCGAGGGAAAGTGCTTCTGGCAGTAAAGCCTTGGTGCATTGAAAAACATATCCGAGGAGGTATGTTTAGGAATGCCCATTTCTGTGGGACATGTGATGGAGATGGTTGCTTCATTCCTGTCCTGCTGGTTGGCATTCTGGGAGCAGAATACTAGGCTAGGTTCTGGACTGATCCAGCATGACTCTTCTTAAATTCTCAGGCCTTGGATTTGTACGGGCAATAAATGAGACATCTCATTACCATGCAGTGTGCCATTTCTAACTGAATACTGCAACTTGCTATGGCATTTAATCCCATATCTGTTTCCATCTTCCATGAACAATGGAATGCCATCCATTTTTTTAAGTTGCAAGAAATGTACTATCTTTTTTTACTACAAGTGATACTCTTTATTTTACATGTGATCGATATGATTGAAAGCTATTCACAGTGTAGTTATTGATAAATCGATATGCTGGCAAAGCAGTATGCCTGTCTCTAAACAGCAGAGTCATAGCTAACAAGTGTGCAGCAGCAACAACAACAAAAAAGTAATATAAAACAGATCCCCAATGTGAAATGCTCCAGTATAAATCTTCAGTTTCAGTTATATTGATGGGATGAGTCACAGGGTTAACAGGAAAGATGAAGCATTAAATTTAATCTGGAGCACCTGCCATTTTAGATTCCATGTCCAAGTTTTACACAGAAACATTTCACATTTGGAATGTTTTATCTTGTCTTACTAAATATTTACGTGGTGGCGCTGCAGGTTAAACCGCAGAAACCTCTGTGCTGCAAGGTCAGAAGACCAGCAGTCGTAAGATCGAATCCACGCGATGGAGTGAGCTCCTGTCGCTTGTCCCGGCTCCTGCCAACCTAGCAGTTCGAAAGTATGCAAATACAAGTAGATAAATAGGTACCACCATGGTGGGAAGGTAACGGCGTTCTGTGTCTAGTCGCGCTAGCCACGTGACCACGGAAACTGTCTACGGACAAACACTGGCTCTACGGCTTGGAAACGGGGATGAGCACCGCGCCCTAGAGTTGGACACGACTGGACTAAATGTCAAGGGGAACCTTTACCTTTACTAAATATTTGTTGTGTATTTTCTGGTTGTGGCTTTGTTCTTATCCAGGCAACTGTTGATATACGTACTGCTTTAGAATAGTTCCTATTTCATGTTATATCCCTGACTTCTCTTACCTGATTCTTTCTTAGTTAAGAATGGCCAGCCTAAGGAAATTGATTTGTTTGCCATGAAGTGTCCCTGCTTACTTACTTACTTACTTACTTACTTACTTACTTACTTACTTACTTACTTACTTACTTACTTGTTTGCTTGCTTAAAATATTTTTACTCCACCTCTCTCCTTAAAAAGTACCCAAGGCAGCTTACATAATTAAAAGACAAATTTTAAAAGTTAAAAATAGTAAGTATACAAATATTGAAAAAGAATCAAACAAATACCACAATCTAGAGCTCTGATTGTGGAAACACCTTGTGTGTGTGTGTGTGTGTGTGTGTGTGTGTGTGTGTGAATAATTAAAAAGTGGTGGTCCTGATTTCACTCTTTAATTTTTCCTTACCACAGATTATGAAGAAAATGAGCAACATTTATGAATCAGCAGCCAATACCCTGGGAATCTTTAGCAGCCCATGCTTGACCAAGGTGGAACTGAGAGTTGCATGCAAAGGCATCTCAGACAGAGATGCCCTCTCCAAGCCTGATCCCTGTGTCATCCTGAAAATGCAGTCTCATGGGCAGTGGTTTGAGGTAAGTGCTCAGTTTTGCATATATAGAAAGGTCCCACCCCACCCAACCCCCTAGTGATTTGATGCCATGTTGCAGTAGAGCACCAGAGCTTGAAAACATGATTTTGGGAGATTGTAAATTCCAGAATCCCCTCATTAGCCATGCTGGCTATGAGAGTCTGGGAGTTCACAAAAAATTCCCAAAGCTCTGACTGGTCCTTACTGATCTTGGAGGTATAAAAATATCTGCCTGAGTAGACATGAAGATATGAGCTCTAGTTATGGAAATATCAGGAAATCTTCAGCAAGGTGGGAGGAGGAGACAATGTGGACAATTTGGTCAGTTGAGATGCAAAGTGTATCTATTGCACTGCAGATGGAAAAGAGAAATTATTCAGTCTATAGATGTATGTGAGATGTGTTCCTAATATCCATATCTGGTACAGTGGTGCCTCGACTTACGAACGTCCCAACATACGACCATTTCGAGTTACAACCAGCTCCGGCCGCAAAATTTTGCTTCTACTTGCAACCGGAGCTTCGGGTTACAACCAGAAAAAGGCAGGGAAAAAAGGCGGGGAATTCAAATTGCTAACCGTTGGTGGCGAAGAGGCTGCTTCTTTGTAGCTCTTTTGCCCCAGCGGTTAGAGAGTGTGCGTTTGGAGGAGGCTTCGGACTGCCTGGTAAGGTAAGGTGCTGCTTTCTACTTTTTAAAAACTGTTCTTGGTGGGTTTTGCAGTGTGGTTTTGGGCTGGGTAGTGGGATTATGTTTCTATGCTGTGATGGGTCTTGCAGGGTTTGTTTGTTTTTTTTGGGTTTTTTCCCATTTCCGATGGGTCTTGCAGGGTTTGTTTGCTTTTTGGGTTCCCCCCCCCCCATTTCCGATGGGTATTGCAGGGTCTGTTTGCTTTTGGGGGGTTTCCCCCCATTTCCGATGGGTCTTGCAGGGTCTGTTTGCTTTTGGGGGGTTCCCCCCCCATTTCCGATGGATCTTGCAGGGTTAGTTTGTTTTTTGGTGGTTTTTCCCCCATTTCCGATAGGTCTTGCAGGGTTTGTTTGCTTTTTCCTTTGCTTTTTTTGCATTTCCAAAGGGTCTTGCACGGTTTGTTTGCTTTCTGCTTTGCTTTTTTTGCATTTCCGAAGGGTCTTGCACGGTTTGTTTGCTTTCCCCCCCCCCCCCCCCCAAGCCGGAACGGATTAATCGCGTTTCCGATGGGTCTTGCAGTGTTGTTTTTAGGGGTTTTTTGTGATTTTTTTCTTCCGCCGGAACGGATTAATTGCATTTCAATGCATTCCTATGAGAAATGGTGCTTCGACTTATGACCATTTCGAGTTATAACCGGAGTTCCGGAACCAATTAAGTTTGTAAGTCGAGGCACCACTGTACTTTAGAATAGTTTGACTGAGATAGACTGATGTCTTGTCAGCCTCAATGCCTACCCTGTTCTTTTGCTCAAAAAATGAAGGATCTTAACAATGCTTGGATTAGAGATGGATGCTTCTTCTCGCTGGATGTCCTCAGCCTGTTGTGCGCCCTGTGCCATTTGGCAGGTGTGGTGGTGGAGGAGTTGGCATTTGGTTTCTCAGCTTCAGGGGAAAGTGCTTGTGGGAGTCCAGGTTTTGGCTTGACTTTAGGAATGTAGTTCGGCTCTTCAGCCAGTACCTTGGCTCACCTCATTTTCAGACTCAATTTTGGGGCTTGGGACAGTGCAACAACAAGAACTGCCTAAGAATCCCCTGATGCTGGATTTGAAGATGGAGCTGTGGGAGGTGAACTCGGTTGGTGTGCATTACTCCCTTTTAGTAAGGAGGTCTACAATTGGAAGGCTGCCTTCCTCCTTCCTTGGGAATGAGTTTTATCTGGGGTACGCATTTAACTCCTTTAAAATATAGCACAGTTCTCTTCAGATGGGGGGAATTTTGGCAGGTCCAAGGGTCAACATTATGAGCTCCTCCTATATCTTATTCTTAAAAAAAAAAATCTAAACTGACTAGGAGTTTGCTTTTCTTCTTTTAAAAAAATAAACAAACCCCTACTTGGTTCCGAAGAGAATTGCTGCTCCTGGAAGCTTCCGGGGAGTGGTGGTTCTCTTTCTTTGTGCAGTCCAAGACAATTTGGAGGCCACAAAAATAGGTAGGACCCTCATGCAACCCATCAGCCACATGTCACCAACACTTTTCTTTAGATTGTGCCAGCTCCTTTGAAGGCAGTGTGATTTCATTTAACTCTGAATCCTCTGAAATATTGACTCAAGTGATTTTAACGATCAGTATCTCTTAGAATTAACTACATTCTGTGTGAAGATTTTTTTTAATTATCTAGAGATCTGTTTCCATTTGTCCCTAAACATCTGTATTTTTTTCCAGTTTCCACAGATTATGTGGGTGGGAGGATGAAAATGGAGGGAATTGTCACATCTATTCTAATATGTGGTGAATTCTCACTATGTGTATCTTATATGCAGATTATTATTTTTTTCTCACATGAAAGAAAGGCTCAGTGTAACTGTCTGTGAAAGCACAGAAGTGCAAAATGGCCTTTAACCTGGAAATAATTTTAGGATAACATGATTAAAAATAAGACAATGAAAACTGATTAATCACCAGTAATAATTAAAGCTTTTTTTACTGTTACAAAAGGTCACTCACTTCAAAACACATTAATTATAGAAACATGTTTTAAAGTTAAAAAAAGTGTTTTACCAGTAGAAAGTCATTCTGGCGTCAACAATGGGTCTTATAAACATTTATCAATGCCCATTATAAACAGTGATATATTCAAAACCAGATGCTTCACTAGACGTGTGGGTGTCATTTCAGCTTCCCTTTAAACAATATAAAATAAAGTGGTACGTGTTAGACCCCAAGTGGAGCAACAGAGCAATCCTCAATATGTGGGATGGGGGGCATTAGGGAAGGTCTCTAGAAAAGTAGCTTTTTTGTTATATCCCACAACTGAACTTCATTTTCGTGATTCCTCAGTGGGAGGGATGATTCTTTTGCCAGTTGGACTGAGGCTAATTGTTGTATATGCATATTCTGTGACTGTGCTTCCCTCTGAATAGAAAGCAAAGGACCTCAGCAGATGGTTTTGCCATCTTTGTTCATGTTAGTCAAACTGGCTTGCAAAATGTACCGAACCCTGGCATGTCTGCTTGATGTTCCGTGCTCATGGTTTGGAGGTGAAGCTGTCAAAACACATGGCAGCTTTGGCAACAGGAGAGTGAGGGAAGAAAAGATGCTTATCTATCCCTGCTGTGATTCCCTGCCGGAGAGCAGGCAATGCAGGCTAGCTTGTTACCTCAGGAAGCTGTTCTGGCTCCTGTCTTTATTTTTCAAATATAACACAGGATTTTATTGTACTGCTGTCAGGGAATAAAGTGCACAGTTGCAAAACCAAGAAGTTGGGCTGCTTCCAGATGAGACTTTAAGTGTGCAAAAGGCCCCGTCTCTTGCACAAACTTCTATGGGGGATCAAGATATTGCTGTCATCCACCAGCCTTCCAGAGTTTTCCCTTCTTTTTTTTTCTTAACAGAAAAACTTGTTAAAGATGGGGAAGCTGTGACTGGCCCCAGCTCTCCCCAATATGGTACAATGTATTGTCTTATTTCTAAATTATAGTAATAATCTATAAATCTGCATGTATGTAATTTATGTAATTATAAATTACATAAATTGTGTGTATATAAATATTAATATTTTTATTATTTTAAAAACTTTATAAGCAACCCTGGCCTCTATCTATTAGTCAAAATAAATAACATATAAATAAATACATACATATATAAACAGGCTTTTTAAAAACTTTTTGTTTTTGCAGATTTAGCATAAAGAACAAAACTGAATTGAACTAACAAAGAAAGAAAAAAGACAGAACAAAATAAGAATAGCAAATATAATGTTAGTACTCATTATAAACCACCATTATAAATTTGAATACAGTTGAAACCATCAATACATACATTTCAATTTATGCATATAAATCAGTATAGGCCTTCCAGATGTCTGAATAAATGCCCTCACGAAATTTACATCTATGTGATACATATTGTAGCTAGTACTAACAGATTCTTTGTGTAGCGGGTAGTGGATGTATAGCAGGACCCCCTTATCTGTGGGATCAGTATTCACTGATTCACTTATCCACAGTCTGTAAATATTATATTAAATATTTAAAGTATTAAAAGAAAAAAGGCAGAAAAATTCACATTTTACCACAACCAGCCACTAGAGGGAGCCAGAGAGACCATGCTATGACAAATATATACGTATAAGAAAGCTGCTTGCAAGCTTTCTGCTTGGAGGCGGCAAAGAGGACTCCTTTTGCTTGCTGGTTTACCTGGAGGTAAAAAAAAAAAAGTGTCAGTGCTGGGCGATCTAGGCACGAAGCGGGACAGGGGAGTCTCCAGCCAGCTTGCTTTGCACTGAAGCCCGAGAGCATGCCGGCAAACAGCTCAGCATGCTCATGAGTGGCCCTCCCAAGGTGGTGGCGGTGGTAGCCTCCTCACTCCCTTCAGATAACCTTTGGGTTTCGTGCATTCGAAGGAGGGCTGTGGGGGGGAGGATTTGTCCCTATACCTTCCAGATAGTTGACAAGGGCAGGGAGGGCGTCTGGTTTGAGGGGGGAGGTGTTTGCTACAATCCATGTTTTTCAGGGGCTTGGAACCAATTCCCCCACAGATACATGAGTCCTACTGTGGATCTTTCCAAGCTCAGAGTAAAAGTCCCTTAGTTGCCGTAATAGCTTGTAAAGTTCTGTTTCATTGTCCACTTGTTAGACTCCATAGGGCAGAGATATAATATATGTAAATATCCAAGGTTTCCCCAATACTTTTTAAATACAAGTACAGTGGACCCTCGACATACGGAATTAATCCGTATTGGAACAGTGGCTGCAGGTCGAAAAGTCTGTAGGTCGAGTCTCCATTGACCTACAATGCATTGAAAACCGATTAATCCGTAACCGGCCGTTTTTGGTCCATTTTGTTTGATTTTCCGGTCTGTAGGTCGATTCTCTGGCCGCAAGTCGAACCTAAATTTTGCGGCCAGAGAAGTCTGTAACTCGAAAAGTCTGCAGGTCGAGCCGTCTGTAAGTCGAGAGTCCACTGTAACGACTTCAACTCCGGGAGGCAGTGGAAGACAGGAGGGCCTGGCGTGCTCTGGTCCATGGGGTCACAAAGAGTCGGACACGACTTAACAACTAAACAACAACAACAACAAAAACGACTTCAAACCAAAATAAATGAATTGCTGGACAAGCCCTGATCATATATGTCAAGGATGCACTTCCAATATTACAGTTTCAACATCTTTCACAGTTTTAAAAATACTTACTAAACAACCATTGTGGAGTCCCAGTATGTTTTACATACTACTTTTTGTTGGTTCAGTCTTGGTGTCAGGTCTAAAGAAAGAGCCCATATAGATTCTAATACATTTTCCGTTGTTTGGATTGTATGTTACCTTCTAATTCTCCATTCCATAACTCTCTAAGCTCTGGAATGTCTACCATATAAAGACCCATTAAACATTTATAAACCACAGTTGTGGACTTATATTTCTGAGCAGATTCAATAATTCCCTCCAACAGCTTAGGAGATTCTGAAGCACTTGGTGCAGATGGACCAGATAGACGCTAGCAAATGCTGAAGCTGGAGATATTGTCATTTTGCTCTTGCAAGTAGATATTTTTTAGCCCGTAAAGTAGAGAACGTTAGAAATTCATTGTCCAAACCTATCCACCGGTCTAAAGTATATATACCACATTTCACCTGCTTCTTCCACAAAAAAGGCTTCCTCTCTGTCTTCAGATCTGGATTCCCTTATAAGTTTTTTTTAGCATGGGCATATGGATCAAATTGTAGCTAATGAGCCAATACACACCCTGTTTCTCTAATTGCTGAAATTTAAGGCAGTATAACTCCTTTCTTCTTGCTGTATTTTGAACCCAAAACAAACCATCCATAAAGGGGTGCTAGACAGGCTGTCTCTAAAATCACTCAAGCTGGGATATTCACAGAAATAGAGACTCTCCAACCATTTACAAGTGGTAAAACATACTCTTTGTGGTACAAATATCTGGGAAATTAAAACCACCTTCTCATATTGGCAGCTGCATTTTCTTAAGTGAGAAATGAGGTGGAGAGTTGTTTCAAATAAACTTGTGAAGTATTACACTGTTCTTTTTAAAATATACTTGGGGAATATACAGTGAAACACCACAAAGCACATATATCATTCATGGCAATCTATTCATCTTAAGTGTATTAATCTTATCCCAAATACTAAGCTTAAGAGATGCCTGTCTTTATAAATCATTAGAAATCTCTCTAGTCACCTTATTTAAATTACGTTTAATCATTTGAGATATATCTTTTGGGATCAAAATACCTAAGTATGTGAATTCATCTGACACCAACAAAATCACTGTTTACTATATAATGTAAGCATTTTATAGTTGTTCACAGAATTTGACCAATTAATTGTGTAAACTTAGATTCTACCAAAAGTATCAATTATTTTAATTCTAGTATAGATGTTTCTGGTCTACTAATAAATAGTAATAAATCATCTGCATATAAAGCTAATTTAAATTCTACTTCTTCAGGAACAAAGCCATAAATTATTCTGTTCTGTCTAATAGTACGCCTCAGTGGTTCCCAACATAAATCCAAGAATGGAGACAAGAGACCACCCTCTCTTGTACCCTCTCCAAACAAAAGGGATCAGAATTAACTATTACTTGTGATTTAGTACAGAGGAATAAATCTTTAATCCATTTTATGTATTCTTGCAGAAATCCATATGTTTATAAAGTCAACACACATAAATTGCCAATATATTTTCTGAAACATTTTTTGAGCATCCAATGAAATAAATGCAGTTGAATCCAATCTATTATTATTTTATAATGATAATTGTGTGCCGTCAAGTTAATTCTGACTTTTGGCAACCATTTTCAGGGTTTTCTAGTAGAGTGTAAGTTACTCAATTCATATGTTGTTCATATATTTAGTTAGTTAGTTAAAATATTTTTATCCTGTTTTTATCCTTAAAAAGGATCTAGGCAGTTTATATCAGTAAGATAATATTTAAAAGCAAAAACAAGAGTATAAAAATATTTTAAAAGGAAGCAAATGCCATGCAAAAACAGTAAACAAAATCAAGACCGTTTATCTTCGTCATTGTAAACCTTTATAAAGATCTGGAGAATGTGATATTACAAATTGACTTAGAAGAGACCTCACTGTTTTTTTCAATTTTTGCTCCTGCTGAATTCTACTTTGCTTCTTATATGAAGCATATGCTATAATCCTACCTTGAATACACTATATGCCTCCCATTCAATAAGGTATGAAAAAGCTCTTCCTTTGTTTTGCTCAAAATATTCTTGAAGTTCTGCTCCCATCTGTCTGTTAAAATTCTCATAATTCAAAATCCCAAACATGTAGATACCATGATGTCTTTGTCCACATCGGTCAGCTGTAGACGTAAGGATGAATAAAAAAATGAATCACGATATTCGTCAGAAATTGCTGATTCATGTAATATTTATCACTTCGTATTCATCAGTTCCAGAGGCCCTAATGAATACAAAGTGACAAATATTTACCCTTTTTATTTGTCCCTTTGTTGGGCCCATAGAGCAAGCTAGGCTGCCGGAATGGCTGTTTCAGCAGCCTAGTTTGCTCTCTCTGCTATGGGCCCAGCTATTTTGGCGGGCCCACTCTTTCTGCCCCCACAGTCTGCCCCTGCCTCCTTCCCTAGCCCCGTCACCTCCCTACCTTTTCCTGCCACCACTGGCACCGAAGCTAGGTTGCCAGAACAGAAGCTGTCATTCTGGTTGACTAGCCTGCTCTCTCTGACTCTGCGTGCACCAATCAGCTGTTTGGCATGAACAGGGTCAGAGAGAGTAGGCTAGCCGTTGGAACGGCGGTTTCCGTTCCAGCAGTGGTGGCAGGACAAGGTAGGGAGGTGAAGGGGGGCAGTGGGAAGGGGGTGAGGGGGCAGGCAGGCAGGTGGAGCTTTTTTTTTTAAAGACAGCCACAGGTTTTCTAAAAAAAAACAAACCACACACACACAAACCGATTCATGGTTTGTCGGAAAACCCAGGGGGAATTTGTGGTTCATGGTTCATCACGTTTGACAAACTACAAACCACAATGAACCACTATTTTGGCAGTGCATCCCCATCTCTAGTGAGCTGCATGGCGAGTGATACAGGAATATGTTCTGAAATTTCAGTCACATGTACCTGGCATGTTATTACATATTGGAGCAAAGGAGACAATATCAGAAAATAATCTGATAAAACAATTTTGATCCATCAATGAGAGAAACATATAAGCTCGTTCTGTAGGATGTAGTACATGTCAAACACCAGTCAAGCCCAGCATAAATAGACAGATGTGATGCATATTTTGTTCTCATGTTGTCCTCACTATTTCTTTGGTGATATGTAAGTAGTCACCATAACCCTTACCTGGAAGTAAGTACCACAGGACTCAAATAAGATTCAGTTCTGATTAGACGGCATATGGTTGCATCGTTGATATAATCCACTACCACCTTGTTCTGACTATTCTTATCAGAGAGAAGACCTTGTAGAAGAAGGTTAACAGCTTGTTAACTGTTAGCTCTCATTGAGGCAGATATTGAGATGACTAAATTTAAATTGTTAATTCTTTTCTACTAACTTTCTTATCTCTTCTTTGGATTCTTTGTTTCTTCCTTCTGTTGGAGAGAGAGCTGGTTGAATATTAACAACAGTCAATATTCAAACCTTTTAAAGTGGGGAGCAGGTGTAAAATGTAGCCTGTGTGTTTCTTCATCCCCTTATCCAACAAACCCCTGCCCTGAACTCCAAAGAATTCTTTACCTCTTGATCAAAGCATTTTTGGTAGAAGTGAAGTGAGATCAATTTGGACAGAGATCCTGTTAGTCTGCAGCTCCCACCATGTTGCCAGTGGTAAGGAACATAAAGAGCTGGAGTCCAACAATATCTGCAGTTCGCCCATCCCAATTTTATGTACACATCTAGTTCCATACTGTGTCCTGCTCTACTGTTGTCAGTATCTGACTAGCCAGGAAGCACACCAAGCATAGGTGCAGTCTCTTAGAAAGTGCTGAAAAGAAAGAGCACAAAGCCATGCTAGGTCAGTGGACAAAGGAAACAGGAGGAGGCAGTTCAAAGAACCAAGCCCAAGAGTAGCGAGGATACAAACCAAGGTCAAAGTCCTACAGAGTAAGGAATAAAATGCAGTGAAGCCAGTGGACTGTCAGGGCAGGTAACAACATCAATCAGTGGTGAATTTCAGGAATGCTGAAAACAGGGAACAAGGCAGGCAAAGTAGGAGTTGTTTCCAGCATCTGGGCTTTGGGTAGGTAGCATTCTTACAGACTTGCAGCTGGGCAGCTTCCTGCCATCTTGGTTGGCCAATGGCTGCCTTGAAACTCCTCTCCCTGGGGCTTGGACATCAATCTTCTTTGGAAACTGCCTCTGAACTGCCCCCCCCCTCTCCTGTAGTGGCTGGGTCCTCTCTGGAGGGTCCAAACTCTGCTTCTAGAGAGAGGCCCCCAGGGGCTCAAGTTCTTCCTATAACACAGAGACAGTTCTTTGCACGTCATCCTGGCTCTCATCCTCAGAGGAAGACTTGCAGGACGTACATGACGTATTTCAGCATGTATGAACAGTTACCGTGTTGAAACTAATTTCTGCTCTGTTCTTCATCACTGCTGATTTGAATTCAAAGTACTGTCAAACAAAAGTACTTTGCGTTGTTGCTTTCCACAGATGCTGCCCTCCTTGACACTTCAGCTATTTTATGCGCATTGGCTCACCAAACAAATCAGCCTCCACAATGATGATATGTCTCTACTCTGCTGCCAAATATTTCTGCTCCTGTTATACCAGGCCTACGCAATTTGAGATCTCCCAAGCTGTCCCCAAGCAACCTCTCATGGCCTACCAGATGGTTGATAGAAAGTTGTGTAGGCCTATTGCATTTTAGTTGTCACCTCAGCCTGGAAAGGGAAGGGGAGAGGATTGAGCTGTGAATGTCAGGCCCCTAGGAATGGCTTATAGGTCAAGTTCAGCCAGGTGGGTCATGGGCCACAAATTGGCCAGGTAGTCTGGACTCAGCACGAGCTAAAGTCATAGGGAATGTTCTGCTTCAGCTCTTCAGGTAGGGAGACAAATCTCAAGGTGACTGGTGTTGGAAGAGAATGAGAACATTTGATGTTATTGTGGCTGTAAGATCTGGGTGAAAACCTCTCTCCTTCCTACTGACTCCAGGGCCCACTGGCGGAAAAAGGTGTTTGTACAGGTGTTGAACACAATGTTTGTTTAGGGAATAGTAGAGGAGATCTACATTGTCTGTTTATCTCATGCATTGATGTTGTGAAGAACATGTTTTTGAGCATATGCTTATTATGTAAATTTAAATTCAGATTGCCCTTCTGGACAGACCAGGAAAAAAATCAGTTTTTTTCCTTAAAAAGAAAGTGCCAGTAATTACTACTTTAAAAGTTTGGGCTTCCCTCCATTTAAAAATGTTACTTGTCTGGAAAATAGGTTTTCTGTCCATTAGCTCACAGCTTGCAAATCCTGCCACATTAAATCAAATGTCATCTCAAAATAGGCCTTTTAATGCAACCTCACCACAGGAAACGTTCTGTAGGTTGTCTGATTGAAATGACGAATTTTAAAAATATCACAGGTGGGATTGTAAGTTCTGCTCTCTGCTCCTGTATTCTATAAAGTTGTACCTCATGTCAGGACACAATGGATTTACTGCATATATATTTTTCTTCATATCTCACAGTTGTTCCATGGAACTAAGAGCAAGATAAGGATCCCAGACAGTCTCACATCTAAGCACCAACCAGACATACAGTGGTACCTCGACTTACGAACATCTCCACTTGCGAACTTTTCGAATTACGAACGGCTCCGTTCGCAAAATGTTGCTTCGACTTGCGAACGGAGCCTCGCCTTACGAACGAAAAAAAACCCGAAAAAAACCCTTTCCTGCCCTTTTTTTGACCTAAGTTCATCTTAGGTCAAAAGAAGAAAAAATTTAAAAAATTCTCCCCCTAGTGGTAGAGTACGGATTAACCAGCTTTGCATTAGTTCCTATGGGAACTAATGCCTCTACCTACGAACAGCGCCTCGACATACGAACGAAAAACAGCAGGTACGGATTAAATGGTTTTCAATGCATTCCTATGGAAAAGTTTGCCTCGATTTACGAACTTTTCGACGTACGAACGCCGTTCCAATACGGATTAAGTTCGTAAGTCGAGGTACCACTGTACTTGGAAGTGGCTCATTGCAGTTAACAGTCATTATTCATAGCAAGTAATTTTTAGGCACCAATATTTTTTTAAAAAATGTTACCTGGGATACGGGTTGTAGCAAGTCATGATTTATGAACATTATTCTGTCTGTGAAGCAGTTTTAGGTCTCAGTATAGCAGATTTTGGCAGTGTTTGAGAGGATTTTTAAAAATGTGCTTTAATTTAAGAAGTCTAGAAGCCTAACATCTTTTGAAACAGGCTCAGTTCATTTCCAGAGCCTAGTAAAATTATGTTTCTGTGAATAAACCTCCAGTTGGCAAGACCGCTGAATTCTGGGAACATTAATTCAAATAAGCATTTCCCCCCAGTCTCTCGTGAAAGGATGCTTCCAGCAAGATAGCTCCTAGCTAGGGATGAGTGAGAATTTTGCTTCAAACTGTATTGATAGGAATTTACCAGTTGCCAATATCCTTATTTGGGAAGATGAGAAGACACTGAATCTTTTTTTAAAAATTAAGTGTATAAGAAAGTGAAACTGACAGGTTCTTCCATCTAGATTCAGGCCTTTGAATGCTTAACTCTTAAATGCATGGGGTTAAATCCCTCTGTTGAACCTTGTTACTACTGAATAGGTTTGCTGATTATTTTTCATCATAAAATGCTCCTCATCTTTAATCTGTATGGCAGATAGGCACAACACAATCATTTTCATACTGGAGATAGTAAGATTTTTTTTAAAAATTGAATTTAGTTGATGCAGATGAGGGAGAATTTTGTTTCAGTTTCTTTTTGAAAAATTTACCAAACTGTGCAAATTGCCTCACATTCAGGAAATCAGTTACTAAAGAACCCAACAAGGGTCAAATGAGATGATGAACCTAGTGTGAGATTAGAAGCAGTGCTCCCACAAGTGGTAAAAAACGTGTTTGTCATGGCACATGCTTTCTTTACTCTTGTATCTTGCATTTTGACATACTTTATTTTATGTTTGTTGGAAGATAAACATGAGCTTACTTTGTGAGTCTTATTTGCTAAAACATGAATCTTTATTTTTGGGAACCAGCAGTTTGGTATCAGTTTTTGAGGTAATGTTAAGAGTAGTTGCCTTTCCTGTAAATTATTTTTCCAGCCACAGCCATGCTCCCAAGAGTGGAATTGTTCAAAATGTGCTTTTGCCAACCAATATTTAGATGGCAGCTCTGAGCTGGTGGTATTATCTATCATTTCTTAAAGCTGTTACAGCGAGTTTCCGCTTTATTATCCTGTGCTTTTGGATACAGACAGGGAGAATTTGGACTGGTTCTGATTTTTTTAAAAAAATAAACTTATCAGATTCATACTTCCGGACTCAATATGTGAACCAGAAGTCAATCATCTTTCATTATTTTCACTTCTAAGTTTTTTTCAATGCAATTTCTGGAGAAAAAAATGAATAGCTGTCCAAAAACCTGCACAAAAGAACATTATATTAAGGAAAAGCAATTTTTTAAAAAAGGCAGACTAGGCAAAATGGTGGAGAGAAATGTGTATGGTAAGAGAATCGAGTGCTGGTTGGAGAGCTCAGTATTCTGGAACACAGAGCCAGTGTTCGGGAGCTTGACTTCTCAATGTGCCTTGTAGGAGAAAAGCAAGCCTGTGTGGCCTTGAGCAAGCTGTACAGTCCCCAGGGTGCCACCAGAATGGTTGACCACTTTTGAGGACTGTATACCTAGGAGACCCTGAAAAGAGTTGCTGCCAGTCAGAATTGACTCGACAGCATGTTGTTGTTGTTGTTGTTGTTGTTGTTGTTGTTGTTGTTGTTGTTGTTGTTGTTGTTGTTGTTTAACAGAGTTGTGCATGAAAATACATTTTTTATGCAGACAGTTTTTTAAAGCCACAAACCGATAGAGAAGCAGAATACAACAGATTACGACTGGTAAATATGAAAAACAAAGAGAGATTAAAACTGACACACTCATCCACTGCCTCTCCTGTGTTTGCGTTTACAATGGCAACTTGATGTTCCAAAAACAAGAAGTGAAGTATTCTCCTAGCGCAAAATAACGAACAACCCTCCTGCTGACTTTGTTCATATCACCTGCTCTTGAAAATATGGAAGTACAGCTAGTAAAACTTAGTGGCAACCAACCTCAGTGTGGAAGCCAGCTGGAGTTCAGATCAGACTAATGTGCATTTCCTCCTCTTACAACATTTTCCCCCCTTTTGGACATCCAGATCTCTGCTACATGCCTGACACGTGCAAACCAAGGCATGCTACTTCCAACTGACCAGCTCTAAAACAAAAAACAAGCTCATTTGCTGAATGCAAATTGAGCTTGTGTTTGAATAAACGGTCTTTTCCTCTTAACTGATTCTAGAGGCAAAATTAATGCCCTGTCCAGTCAAGCGCTTAGAAACCTAAAATCAAATAATGGGTTTTATTAACAAAGACCGCTTAGGCAGAGTTATATTTTCCCCTGACTCGTAGAACAGGCCTTCATGCAATGAGTTGTTACATGTCTCTAAAGAATTTCCACCTAGTCTTTGTCTGAAACTGTGAATATTTATTGGACTATTATCTTTTTTAAAAATGAGGAATTAGTCTAGTTAGTTTTTAATGAAAGTAATTGTCTCTTTATCATTTTTCAGATTTTTCCTTGTTTCCTCATGTAATGCGTTGTGTTTCTCAAGTGGCCTAATCAACCACTTGAGTAGATAGAAATGAATTTTGCCGAGATACAGAAATATTAGCTTCTTCTAGGCCAGAGTCCCCTGACTCTGTTCTTTCAAAACATTGTGCTGCTTTTCTCGGTTTCTTATGAATACAGAAGGCATAGGGCAAGATTGTTTTGGGATTGCTGTGTTGACATGCTTTTTCTGTACAATTACTTTTGACCTCACCTAGGATTTTGCTTTACCTAATCCTTTACATTTTCCTCAGCAATGAATTTTTTGCCCGTCTGGCTCTTCTGAGACAGTTTTCAAAGCAGCATTTTAAGGGTGGATTCTCAATGATAGTTGTTCCGGTATCTTTGCTGGTGGATGGCCAGGGCTGATATCTCTCTAGACACTGGGTGAAGTCACAGGGAGTTACGATGATTCTGTGGCTCTCCAAGCATGGAGACTAATATTACGTGAGTTGTGCAGGAAGGTGGGAAGTGGGCGGGTTGTGTGGGTTGTGTGTGCGAGCGAGATGGGTTTAAAGCCTGGGCACCCACTTTCATATGTTCTCAGCGGCTCAGCACAACTGTGTTTGTGTGTTGTGTATAAAATATTTATTTAGGAAGGAGCCCAGGAAATCTACATTGTTTATTATACACACACAAAGTAACTATTTTAGTGACTTTTAGAACTGGGAAATAACTGATGTACTCATATTGTACTTTGGGGCGTTGGACCTATAATAGTAATAAACTACTTTTATCCTGCCTCAAACTAGTTTCTGTGGCTGATTGGTTCTCACTAGCTGGTATTAAGGTTAACCACAAATCAGCACAGCAAATGTGAAATGGAAGCTCCCAGGCTTTCTTTCATGGCAGAGTCAGAGGACAATAAGAGATTTAGACTCATTCTCATATTGGCAGACCTTGGCATATGTTATGTCCAAATGCAGTCAGTGATGGCGCTTTAACATGGAGATGGACAGATCATAGATTTAGATATTTTGGCACAGTTTGGAAGCAATGCATTATAGCTCAATGGTTTAGGCATCTGGCTACAGATGTTGGGAATTCGATTCCCAATGCACCTCCTTGACAGTAGCTGGAGGTGATCCATAGGGTCCCTTCCAGCTCTTTAGTTGTTGTTGTTGTTGTTGTTGTTGTTGTTAAATAATACCTTTATCATTACATTTTCATGCAACAAGGATCAACTGTGTTTGGCCAGATGTGCAATATGTATGTACAGTATATCACAGAAGTGAGTACACCCCCTCACATTTCATAAATATTTTTGTATATCTTTCCATGTGACAACACTGAAGAAATGACACTTGGCTACAATGTAAAGCAGTGAGTATACAGCTTGTATAACAGTGTAAATATGCTGTCCCCTCAAAATAACGCAACACACAGCCATTAATGTCTAAAGCGCTGGCAACAAAAGTGAGTACACCCCTAAGTGACAATGTCCAAATTGGGCACAAAGTGTCAATATTTTGTGTGGCCACCATTATTTTCCAGCACTGCCTTAACCCTCTTGGGCATAGAGTTCACCAGAGCTTCACAGGTTGCCACTGGAACCTCCACTCCTCCATGACGACATCACAGAGCTGGTGGATGTTAGAGACCTTGCGCACCTCCACCTTCCGTTTCAGGATACCCCACAGATGCTCAATAGGGTTTAGGTCTGGAGACCTGCTTGGCCAGTCCATCACCTTTACCCTCAGCTTCTATAGCAAGGCAGTAGTCGTTTTGGAGGCGTGTTTGGGGTCGTTATCATGTTGGAATACTGCCCTGCGGCCCAGTCTCCGAAGGGAGGGGATCATGCTCTGCTTCAGTATGTCACAGTACATGTTGGCATTCATGGTTCCCTCAATGAACTGTAGCTCCCCAGTGCCGGCAGCACTCACGCAGCCCCAGACCATGACACTCCCACCACCATGCTTGACTGTAGGCATGACACACTTGTCTTTGTACTCCTCACCTGGTTGCTACCACACACACTTGACACCATCTGAACCAAATAAGTTTATCTTGGTCTCATCAGACCACAGGACATAGTTCCAGAAATCCATGTCCTTAGTCTGCTTGTCTGCAGCAAACCGTATGTGGGCTTTCGTGTGCATCATCTTTAGAAGAGGCTTTCTTCTGGGACGACAGCCCTGGAGACCAATTTGATGCAGTGTGTGGCGTATGGTCTGAGCGCTGACAGGCTGACCCCCCACCCCCACCCCTTCAACCTCTGCAGCAATGCTGGCAGCACTCATACGTCTATTTCCCAAAGCCAACTTCTGGATATGACACTGAGCACGGGCACTCAACTTCTTTGGTCGACCATGGCGAGGCCTGTTCTGAGTGGAACCTGTCCTGTTAAATCGCTGTATGGTCTTGGCCACCGTGCTGCAGCTCAGTTTCAGGGTTTTGGCAATCTTCTTATAGCCTAGGCCATCTTTATGTAGAGCAACAATTCGTTTTTTCAGATCCTCAGATAGTTCATTACCATGAGGTGCCATGTGGAACTTCCAGTGACCAGTCTGAGAGAGTGAGAGCGATAACACCTGCTCCCCATTCACACCTGAGACTTGTGACACTAATAGGTCTCATGACACCCGGGAGGGAAAACGGCTACTTGGGCCCAATTTGGACATTGTCAGTTAGGAGTGTACTTATTGTTGTTGCCAGTGGTTTAGACATTAATGGCTGTGTGCTGCGTTATTTTGAGGGGACAGCACATTTACACTGTTATACAAGCTGTATACTCACTGCTTTACATTGTAGCCAAGTGTCATTTCTTCAGTGTTGTCACATGAAAAGATATACTAAAATATTTATGAAATGTGAGGGGGTGTACTTACTTCTGTGATATGTATGTATGTATGTATGTATGTATGTATGTATGTATGTATGTATGTATGTATGTATGTATGTATGTATGTATGTATAAACAAACAAACAAATCAAGCAAGCAAGCAATATGTACTTTTTCTTTACCTTCAATATATGAGGTGGCAGGAAGATTCTGTAGATGTTCTATTTTTAACTGGAAAATAAGACCCTGTCTGTTGCTCCAGAGACAACTTCCTTAAGGACCGAAAGTGTGGGGTGCAGTCTAGAGCATCTTACTGCTAGCATAGTGGGATGTTCTGGGCACTACAGAAAGTCTGGGCAACTGTCTCACACACTTTCTGGAGCATGGTAAAGAATGGCTGCGTTGGAGCTGCAAAGAACGGCACCCATTGCTCATTATTTTATTAGTAGTATCACCATTTTATCAATCAGTCAACCCCCTTTTGAGATTTGTCATATACCTGCCCTTCTTTGAAAGAAAGTTAGATTTGTATGCACCTTCCTTCTATGCCTCACTGCACGTCTGTTCTTTCACCTCCCTTCCACCTCAAAGCTCGTTTGAATTAAAACAGTTATTTGGAATATGTGTCAGTATAAGTGAAAGCACACTCCAAGTCCTGTGGCCATCACATGGTGTTTGAATTGCAGTTTGCATTCCCTTGGAACAAGCATTTCAACTGGTGTTTCTGAAGGGACCCCTTTGCCAGATGGGTGCTCTCTCTCTCTCTCTCTCTCTCTCTCTTACCCAAGAGAAGCAAATGGGCAGGCACGTAAGTGTGCATACTCTGGGTGTGCGCACCCAGAGGAGGAAAGTGCAATAGAAAACAGCCAAGCAAACCAGTGCTAGAAAAGTCTTCACATGCACAGGGTTGCCTTGTGAGTGGTGACACGCACAGGAGAGCCTGGCAGTGATGTGCAGTTGACACATGCTGCAAACACACAAGCAATACGCATGCACACACAGCCTGAGTGAAGGAGGAGACATGGGCTGAAACTGGCTAGCTAGAGGGCCATTTTGCCTGCCTGCCTGCCTTTCAGCCACTGGTTCTGGGTTATGGGGTTTGTGGGCTGGCTTGGTGAAGGGATGCCTCCTTGGTTGATCTTGCCCTATCGGGCCCCCCACCCCTACCCCTCAGCCTGAGACTGGAAGACGAATTGGGTGGGCGAGCGAGCGAGCGACAGGGGGCTCCTGCGGGCTGCTTGGCAGCTGGGCTTCTCCCCCACCCACCTCCCGCTTTCAACACAACAAGAGCAGGGGCAAGTGGCTGTGAGAGTCAGCCAGCGGGAGAGCTCCTTAAAAATTAACACAGACATAGGCAGAATCACTTTAAATGAATCCATTCCACATCCACATTAAAATAAACAGACCTCTGGTGGAGTAGTAAAATAACTCACTGCCATTCAAACCCCCCCCCCCACAATTCCTCATCAAATTAATCCGCCATCACACATATGTCATGTATTCACCCATTTTTATAGCAATTCAAAACAAACTAAACACAATTTAAATAGTTGTGTTTTTTTTAAGCAACGTAACCACCTTCTGACTGAGATGAACTGTTCCAGCACTGCTATTAGCTATTGCAGAACCACCGTTTTTTCTCTGCCATCTAGCTGCTGGGCTGTGGCGAGAAAGGGTGAGTGCCGCGTGTGCTCCAGAAGCCAGGGGTTGTGCATTCCTGGCACAATCAACCATCTGAAATTTTTGTTTGCTTAAATCATTTGTTACTTTCTTGTTAATTTGTTACTCTTGTCTCCTGTCTTTCCTCTAGCGAACTCAGGACAGTGTTGATGAGTCTCTTCCTTCCCACTCTGTCCTGATAGCAACCCTGTGAGGTAGATGAAACTGGGAGAGAGAGACTTTTCCTAAGTTACCCATTGCCTGCGTGAGGATTTGAAGTGCAGTCTCTCACATACCAGTCCCTCACTCTTAGCTGCTACACCACATTGGTTCATAAAAAGATGGGCATCAGTATGTTTTGTGCATTCCTTTTGAAATATGCAGAGTAATCGGTCATTTGATTGTGGGTTTTTGTTTTAACATTCGCAGTATCTCAGGAGTCACCATGCCATTTGATCTTCCTGCAGGAAACTGTTGTTGCTTCACTGGGTTTTGTGTCTTAACATTCCAGTGACTTTAACGTCTGTTGTCTTTATTTAAAAATAATTCTAGCCTGCTTGGAAATTTTGGGGAAATGTGCAAATGTAATAATTTAAAAATAGGCTTTAAAATTTCATTTTCTCTTTTGGCAATGCTAGTTGCTATGGTGTTCAAGCAATAGGTTGTGATTTTTAACACTGAATTAATTACTACTTCTCAGTCACAGAGAACATCTAATTATACATATTCATGAAAAAGAGTGTTTGGTATACCAGTGGGAGAAAAAAATGCTTTTTTTTTTCTTTTTTTTTTGGTACTGTGGGTTTGGTTTCGTGAATGCATCTTCTTTTAGATTTTAAACTGTCCAGCACTTTGGAAACTTTGTAAATGTAACCTAATTGTATACATCGGTGATTCCCAATCTTGGGTCTCCAGATATTTCTGAACCGAAACTCCCAGAAGCCTTCACCACTAGCTGTGCTGGCCAGGATTTCTGGGAGTTGTACTCCACGGACATTTGTAAATGTAAATTTGTAAATGTAAGATTTCCTTTACTTATCTGCTATGACTGAACATAGCATAAGAAGCAAAGAATAAATCCCAAAGGACCTTCTGCTTAAAGGGCTAAAGTAGGCAAGACATCATTCACATGATCAGTAGCAAATAACGGGTGCAGACACATAGCCCCACCCCCATCTAGTGCATGGGGGCAGAGTTGTAACAGCTGCTTTTTGTCTACTACAAGTCTCTGACTCTCCTGGCTACCATGGCTTCTGACCATGTCAGCTGCAGAATTCTGGGACTTGTACTGGTGGTGATCAAATGTAACCCAATGGCTGAAATCCTGTTGCTCAGCTGTGCAGACACAATGGGGATGATATAATCAGTAACCAATCTCTGCTGATTAAAGTCAATTTTGAGATACAGGCAATGCATATACAATGCAATAAAGTAATGTGCACCCTGAAATTGCCCAAGGAAGCCTTTAATCAGCAGTGGTTTGCTGCTGCTGCTGCTGACATCATCACCATTGCACACATGGAATTGTGCAATGGGATTTCAGCCAATATGTTTTGGAACTGGGCCTAACTACATTTTATAGTTAGGTGTGTGTGAATGAGCCCTCCTCAGACAAACCCTTTACACATCTATTCAGTTCACAGTGGGAAAGTGAGACTCCATCAGGTAGCTATGCACTCGGACTTACTATGTTCCTCTAATTAAGTCTATAATGCTAGTGCATTCAGCTTAACATGTGAAAGGACCAAGCTTGCCCATGCAAGTGAGAACAACTCTGTGCAACCAGCTGAGCATGTGAATTTCAGGTGGGATGTAAGCCTTAGCAGGAATGGCAGCAGCAACTTCAGCTTCTGGATGCTTTTTGGCACCTGTTTGGTCACTAAAGTATGGTGTCATCTTCTGAGCTCTGGGCTACCATATTAATCAGCTAGTCTATAATAATGGGCCTAGTTTCCGCAGGTAATTGGCCTAAACTCTTTCCCAGTGAGCTACATGGTGGAGTAAGAATTTGAACTTCAGCCTCATGAGTATTGTGACCATGATACCACATTGCTTGTCAGATTAAAAAATGCAACCAGTGTTGGGATATGGCAAGATCTACATTCCAGTCATTATGGGGTTAATGTGTTTGTCTTAACTGAAGTGGACTTCACCTTCAATGAGTTCTGTCTCTCTTCCCGGTAAGGCTCTACAAAAGAGGTTAATTTGCTTTTGCCTGACATAGAGATTCACACACTGATGCAGACCAACAGACAGAGAGAGGCAGAGACTAGAGATGGGGATATTAATATTTGTAAATGAATATGAATGTCCCCGTCCCAGCTGGGCCTCATGAGAGTCCGACCCCTGGAACCAGCCCATCCACTCATGCGTCCCGGTGCTACAAAGGTCCCACTCTTCCCACCAATTGCATCAGGAGCTCTGCTGTCTCCCTGCTCGTCTGGCCACTCCAGGCAGGGGGACGAGTCTCCCCACATGGCTGCTGAGTGGCCAGCCGATCTGGGAGACAGTGGAGCTCCTGGAGCAATTTGCAGTGCCAGGATGCATGAGTGGACGGGCTGGTCCAGGGGCTGGACCCTCATTAGGTTCAGCTGGGATGGGGATATTCATATTTGTTTATGAATTCAAATATCCCCATCTCTAGCAGAGACTGTGGGTGTTGCCTGAGCTGCTGTCGCACTACTTGCTTTTACTATTTTGGTATGTTTTGTTATGTAGTTTTAGTAGTTTGTTGTTTTATTAGGAGTGTCCTGTTTACCTTTTCTTACGAGTCTTAGATAAAGTGTATTACCTTATTACTTCATTTTCATCTCTGTGCCTTCAATTTATCCCACAACCAGGACAGTAAAAGGAGAGACCAGACTCCATGAAAGCCACCAAATTATTTGAGAGAACTCAGGTCTGTGGACAGATCAGAGACTGGTGAGCTGCAGTCTTAGGCATCATCTCTGAATGAATATGGACTCTGGCCAGGGACCAGATTTTTTTATATTATTCCAAGTCTCAGCACTGCTTATCTTTGATCCTGCTGTAATGCCTGGTTTCAGAATTTATGAATTTTGGGCAATAGCATTAAACCTCACCATGTCTATCTTGCTGTTAGGAATGAGTTACCTTTTGAGACATCACGGTCTTTGCAGCAGAGGGCCATAGCTATGGAAGAAGGAAACATGCACTCGGTTTGCATTTAACGTGAGTCTACTTAATTGACCAATATAAGAATCAATCCCAATGTGCAAACCAAAACACTTATCTTTCTCTGATTTGCACTTCTCCAGATTGGAATTATCAAATTTTAAAAAGCATACGAGGGTGCATATATTAAAGGAGAGTATGCATAAAAATGCATATAACATGTTAATGAAAATAGCATGCAAAAGTGCATAGCTTACATATTGGGCAAAACATGTAGGAAAATGCTTAGGGTTTTTTTTAATCAAGAGGGTGGAAATGTATAGAAAATATTCATGCAAACTTGGAAAACAAGTACACAAACTAATGCAGAAGCAGGACGGAGCAAACTTCAACTGAGAGCAATCAGAACTGACAAGTTTACTCCATCCACAATGAGACAGCCCTTGCATGAGCCCATGTATGGGATATTTGATCATGCTAGGACCTCAAGTTGTTCATGTTACCCTGTTTCCCTGAAAATAAAACAGGGTCTTATATTAATTTTTGCTCCAAAAAATCCATTAGGGCTTATTTTCAGGGGATGTTTTATTTTTTTCATGTACAACAATCTACATTTATTCAAATACAGTCACATCATCTTCTGGTTGCTGCACAATGGTGGAGGGCAGGGTTTCACTTAACTAGGGCTTATTTTGGGGGTAGGGCTTATATTATGAGCATCCTGAAAAATCCTACTAGGACTTATTTTCAGGTTAGGTCTTATTTTCGGGGAAACAGGGTAGTAGTCCACAGTAAGCTTAAACTTCTGCAGAGCCTGGAAAAGATATTTTTGTAGGGCAGCTGCCATGCTGCCTAGAGGACTCCAGAGTAGCCGTCCAAAATTAACTTTTCTAGGGTTTTTTCTTTAGGAAGTGGTTCAAATGGGCAAAAAACCTGAGCTGTGGCCGAACAAATGCAAATCACCTTAAATCCGAATGGATCCTCAT
Source organism: Intellagama lesueurii (assembly GCA_037013535.1). Taxonomy (NCBI): domain Eukaryota; kingdom Metazoa; phylum Chordata; class Lepidosauria; order Squamata; family Agamidae; genus Intellagama; species Intellagama lesueurii. The sequence goes on from JBAJHW010000006.1 coordinate 76,536,755, forward strand.
AACTGGTACACAGTTCAATCTGCCTTCAATTCAAGAAATATTTCTCCATAATTCCAGCACTCAGAGCAAGGTGTGACTATGAAGATGAAGGGAGATGAACTCTCTCTATACCCAAAGATATACACTAGTCGGGGGGGGGGGGGGGACTTGCCTTCACTTCAGGTTTGTTATAACATGAGGTTTGTGAAGTTCCATCTTGTCTAGTCTCTGTACTGAGGCTTTGAACAAAATAGAAAGCTCTCAGATTTTTTGACCCAGGATGTAACAACAGCTAGACACAACTCTCAGATGTAATGGACATGCCTCTGCAGATTTCACTCTCTTACACAAAACAAGACATGTAACAAACATTTTTGTCAAACTAGCAAATTTCCTTTGGTGTGAAACATGGTGATAACTAGTTTTGCTCTGTCTGATTTAACTCTTATAGTGCTATTGTGTTGTTCAGAACCCCTTTCTTAATGGACTCTTGAAATTTACAAGATTCTATGAACTATGGACTCTTGAATTTACAAGACTCTGAATTGCACAAATTGAGGCTCATTCCATCATCGTAAGTTACAGCAAAAACAAAAAAAGAAAGCAGAAGTGACTTTAGATAATCCATGAATTTGACCAAACTCCGGGAGGCAGTGGAAGACAGGAGGGCCTGGCGTGCTCTGGTCCATGGGGTCATGAAGAGTCGGACACAACTTAACGACTAAACAACAACAAAGAGACACTATGTCAATTACAAGTTGCTACTAAGCCTGTGCTATTTTGCAGTAAGTAGCTAAGATTTGAAAAACAAACAAACATAACCTGTAAATGGTTAACCAAGTGGTATTGCTGTGGGTGATCACGAAACAGAGGAAGGCTAATTGCCTTAGAGAAAGAACAAAGGAGTCGACAACGGATGTCCGAGCCAGCGGAGCCTACAGGCAACGCCCTGAGAGCTCTTTTATTTACTTAGCATGATTAGAATGTTGTTAGAATTCAGATAGGATACTAGTTACCTAATCGCAACTAGGATTGGCTAAAATAACCCTTTGATCTTATGCTGTACCTCTAAGCGAAAGGGCAGAAAAAGGGGTTACCCCGCCTGCTGGCAGCTGCCGCTTCCTGCCAGGAGTGTATGCACGTCACTGGAACAGAATGCAGCTACAACCTTTAAGCAGAAGTTTCCCACATTTCCCCTTTTTCTTGTTTGTTAAGCAAAGGCACATATTCTTTCATATATTTGCGAACTACATTTAAATCTTTTTGGCGAAGGCCTGAGGGTGAAGCTTTGAGACAGGTAGTTATTATGGAAAAGAAGGTTGGTATACATTGAATAAAACAACAGCAACTTATAAGGAGTATGAGGAGCATAATTCCATACATTAACACAGTGCGAAGCCATCCAAAGTGGGGCAGCCATGACCACAAACTGTCCCACCAGGAAGGAAGTATGTCCTGTCTTATGTTATTGGCAAGCTGTCTAAGCTAAGGAAGCTAATTATTTACTGCATGACTATTATCAGATAAGTTAGAGCAACAGAGATTGGCAAAAGACTCACAACCGATGTGATTACGCAACATGAGATAATCCAATGCTGCTCGGTTGTCTAAAATAGTGTCATGTAGTTGTCGTTGTTCCTGATTCAGCAGGGCAATAGCAGTGGAAGTGTAGTTAATGGTTCTAGCTAAGGAGCACGCAATGTTGGCAAGAGTGCGAGAGTTACGAACAGCAAGGCTAGGAACGCCAACAAGCGACACAGCCAGCGAAACATATTCTGCTTTGGATAACAAAGTAACATTACCATCACAAGTACTATCAAGAGACAAGCTTTCTCGTCTCAGCTGAGTCGAGGAGTTCTGCAAGGCAAAAGGTTGCATTAAGTTGATTACTAATCTACTAAAACAGCATTGTGTTTCTGACAGATTGACTGGAATGTAGCTAAAAGTACATCCACCCTGTAGGTAGGATGATATGTGCGAAATTATAAGAAATGTTGACAGCATGCGTACAATTCCATGTGGCTTTGGTTGTAGAAATGCACGTGTCAGAGGAACAGTTGACTACTCTGGCACATGAAGTGTTTTCATTAGATGCTACAAAAGGGGTGTAGAGGGAAAAGGCATCAATGGGTAGCATTTTTGTTGTTCGCCCCTAGTCAGGAGAATTAGTGTACTTAATGACAGTGGCATTGAACCATTGTCCTAACCAAGTGTCATTAGTAATGTCGCAAGGTTCTTTACAGACAGGAATTAAGCAAGTTCCTAGTAATCCATGCATAGCATATGTCTCCTGCAGACAGAAGTGAGAGACGTTCACAATTTCCGCCAACCTTTCCCATAAGTTAAATTGCATACGGGCATGCAAATCCTCTCGAGCCTCTGCAACACCTATTGGAACAGCTCCAAGAATGAGAACACAACACAACAGCATCACAGAGTTGGCATTCAGCTGCGAGATAATGACTGCTAGAAAAGTTTCAGGAGTTTTTGGGATCTGCTGCTGGTTTAGAGTTCTTTTTGCATCAGCACTCAGCGTCTTTATCATCCCCCAAGTAACTTTGGGCTGAGTGCCTTCAGGCCGGGCCGGGCGCTTCTGGCAACGCGCAGTCATCTGGTCCTGCTCCAGAGCCATTGCTGGGTTGAATTCCGGAATCGGGTTCTGCAGGTTGCGATGCCAACTGATTCTTCCCACGATATGGCTTCACACACCGAGCCGGGATCCACAAAGGACCTGTGGGAGTAAGCACAGCAGCATAGCCGCGACCCCATGTTAGCAAAGGGGCTGGACCCTCCCACTGAGGGTCAGGAGGTTGCTTATAAGTCACCAGCAGCCGTTCCATGGGGATTTCTTTACGAAAGTGTTTCTCTACTGGCGACAACTTATGCTGACCTGCAGATACAGTTAAATGATTTAATGTGAATAATGCTATTGATACTACATCTGGAACATCTGGGGGCTTAATCCCTCTGGTTTTTTTTGGTTTTGAAAGGAGAAATTTAAAAGAGCGGTGTGCTCATTCTACAATAGCCTGTCCTGTGCAGTTATAAGGAATATCATGGGAAAGTCGAACATCCCATTCATTGCAGAAAGTGGTAAAGGCATGAGAGGTATAGGCAGGGCCATTGTCTGTTTTTAAGGCTTGAGGCCGGCCCATAATTGCAAACGTACATAAACAATGTTGTATGACATGGCGAGAGGTCTCGCCACAAAGAGGGGTAGCCCAGATGTATCCTGAATAAGTATCAATAGTTAGATGAACATAAGAAAGAGGAACAAGGGTAGGAACATGAGTGACATCCATTTGCCAAAGCTGATTGGCATCCGTTCCTCGTGGGTTAACAGCATCAAAAGGAAAGGAAATGAGAGACATGGAACAGGAAGAGCAGGAGGAGATGATGTCTTGAGCTTGAGAAAGCGGAATAGAAAATTGCTTATGAAGTTGTTTAGCACTCTGATGAAAAAAGGAATGACTGTCAATAGGATTGGAAAAGAGGGGACACAAGGAACGAACAGCAGAGTCTGCACGATGATTTCCCTCCGAGATAGCATCTTGAAATCCAGTATGAGATCAGATGTGAGCTGCAAAAGAAGGTTGTGATCTGGCAGCAAGGAGGTTTTTTAAAGTCAAAAACAGGGAAAGTAAGGAAAAGTCAAGAGCAGGAGAGAGATAGGCATGTGACAGATGAGCGAGAAGGTTAAATACATATTGAGTGTCTACAATGAGATTTAAAGGTTGATCTTGAAACATTTGAAAGGCAAGGATGACAGCAGCCAGTTCTGAACGCTGAGCAGAGCTCTGAATAGAAGTAAAACAGGTTTTCCAGGTTCCGGGAGGTTGCTGAAAGGTAATCATGCCTCTGGTAGGCGCACCATCAGTAAAAACAGTTAGTGCATCAGGGAGAGGAGTAGCAGAGAAAGGAGAGGAAAAGCGAAGGGGTACTTGATGAATGAATGTTAAGCGAGGGTCTTTAGGTGGATTAAAACGTATATCACCAATATAGTCTGCAAAAGCAATTTGACAAGTCAGTGATGTAGACATTAAATGATCATGGTCAGCCTTGGAAATAGGTAAGTAACAACACAGAAGATCCCAACCTGTGAGTTGTTTGGCACGATGGTGTACTTTGATTACAAGGTCTGTAATCGCATTTAGAGTGGAGTAAACATTTCGGGGAGGAGTGTTAGATAAATAAAGCCATTCTGCTACAGAAATGGCCTTGTCAGACTTCGGGCTACACAACAACCCAGTAGGCAGTTGGGGAGTGTTCAAGATAACCAGCTGCAAGGGACCAAAAGAAGGAATGCGGTCGACCATGGTATGTCGCAAGGCTGTATTAATTTGATGTATGGCATGTTTCATAGCCTTGGTGATGGGTATGGAGTCAGCAGGAGACTGATGTCCCCGGAGTGCATTAAACAAAGGTTGCAATTCATGAGTAGGAAGGCACAAAAATGGACGAGCCCAATTTAAGTGCCCGAGGAACTGTTGCAACTGCACTAATGTAAATTGAGATGGAGTTTTTAGTTCTGGTAAGAACGGAGAAGATGTAGTTTACAACAGTTTGTGTCCTAGATAAAGAAACGGAGGTGTGGTTTGTATCTTTTCTGGAGCTATGTGAAGGCCTTTTTTCTCTAAGCAGTTAGCTAGAGAATCATAGACAGTAGTGGGGAGGGATTGCCCCGCCACCAAAATGTCGTCCATGTAATGATATACAAGCAATTCAGGATGCTCCAAGCGAAATTGCTGTGGGGCTAGATCCACAAAATGTTGACATAAAGTCGGGGAATTCAACATTCCCTGAGGCAAGGTTTTCCACTGATATCTTTGAGTAGGTTGGGAATTGTTGTATACAGGGACTGTAAAGGCAAATTTCCCCTGTCTTGCGGTGCTAAAGGAATAGTGAAGAAACAGTCCTTGAGATCTACTATCATTAACTCATAGTGTTGGGGTATCAAATTTGGATTAGGTAAGCCGCATTGTAAAGGGCCCATAGGTTGAATGCGCTTGTTAACTTCCCAAAGGTCATGTAGCAAACGCCACTTCCCAGATTTCTTTTTGATGGTGAAAATGGGGGTATTCCACGGACTGGTGGAATACTCTATATGTCCTTGATCTAATTGCTCCTTAACTAAGGCCTCCACTGCGTGGAGCTTTTCTTTAGACAATGACCATTGATCAACCCAGACAGGTGGTCCAGGGAGCCACATTAATGGCAAGGCTGTGTCAGATTGCGTAGAGGCCTGTATTATAAATTTGTCTGCAATTTTGCATTGACCTTTTTCAACAGATCCCGACCCCAGATGGAAAAGGGAATAGGCAGAATGTAAGGAATGATTGTGATTTGTCTAGGAGAGTCACCTAGACTTTCCAGAACAATGGGCTGAAGGCTTTTCTAGACTTGCTCATAGCCTCCAACTCCCCAAATGTCGTGCACTGGCTGGGTGGGATAGCTTTCTGGCCAGTCTTTCTTTGCAATAATGGTAACGTCAGCTCCCATATCAATCAGGCCATTAAGGACAAGCGATCCCATTTTAAGAGGGAGTTGGGGCTGCGAGTGCTCGATGGTAGTTAAGGCAGCAACTCAAGTAGAACCAAAAACCCCACTATGAGGGTTGGTAGAAGGACCCATCTGTGTTAATGGAAACAACAACAATTGAGCGATAGATTCACCCGCAGGAAGGACTTGCAGTATATTAGACCAGGTTTGAATAATTAGAGGTCCTTCATAATCCCCATCAATGATGCCTGGTACAATACCATCATACCTCCCAGATTAATAGCCAAACTTAAAGATCTAGACTTTCCAGATTCTATCTGTCTGTGGATTTTGGACTTTCTAACAAACCGTCCACAAAGGGTTAAACTGAATGACTACATCTCTACTGACAAGATACTCAGCACTGGCACTCCACAAGGCTGTGTCCTTAGTCCACTACTGTTCTCTATTTATTCATCGGATTGCACCAATAACCATCCCAGTAATAGGATTATCAAATTTGCAGACGATACAACACTAGTAGGACTTATTTCCGGGGAGGATGAGTCTGCGTATCGGGATGAGGTATTACAACTATCCTGTTGGTGTAAAAAAAACAATCTTCTATTTAACATCCAAAAAACCAAGGAAATTATAGTGGACTATAGGAAAAAAAGGGCAGACATTCGGCCACTGTATATAGATGGAGTCCGTGTGGAACAGGTGGTTGAATGTAAGTTTCTTGGGACCATCTTAACAAATGACCTGACTTGGAGTGCAAATACTGCTGCGTTAATCAAGAAGGCGCAACAACGGTTGTATTTTCTAAGGACTCTTAGAAAACAACAATTGACTGAGAGTTTGTTAACCACCTTCTATCAGAGTTCGATTGAGAGCATATTATCCTACTGTCTCTGTGTATGGTTCGCGAGCTGCACAGTGGCAGAAAAAAAGGCAATTCAGAGGGTGATTAAGACGGCCCAGAACATCATTGGCTGTTCACTCCCCTCTTTGGAAGAATTGTATAAGAACAGATGTAAGAGGAAGATATCTAACATACTGAGTGACTCCTCTCATCCGGGATATCAACTCTTTAAACTATTACCATCGAGAAGGAGATTCAGGGTATTGAAAGCAAGGACAAGCAGATTCAAGAACAGCTTTTACCCAAGTGCAGTACTGAGTTTAAATGCAGGGTCATAAGTGTCTGGTGGAAATTTAAATTGCGGAGAGTAACGGGGTATTTATATCTGTATGGAGAGTGTGGTGTATATTTTAATTTTTTTTTTTGTAGTGGTGTTGTCCAGTTTTTACCTTGGGAAGAGCACCTCATTTCGTTGCACCCACTTGTGAGTGTAATGACAAATAAATTTCTTATGTCTTATGTCTTACAACAAATAAACCCCGTGCAGAGATGCTAGAGTGGGGGAGAATGAGACCCACAGTGTCTTTGGGTATTGTTCCATGATGTGCTGTTTTGACTTTGTAGACAGCTAGAGGGAATTGATAGTTGATCCCTTCGGCTGTGATCAAATCATGACTGGCACTTTTAACAGTAGCAGGTCAGATTTCTTGAACTCGGGTAGTATTCACTGAGTTCCCCCCATTTCACCCGGGGCTGGAGGTCCACCCGACTTGGAGTTTCCCGGTGTTGGAACAGACCGGCATTGATTGGCCCAGTGATAACCTTTCTGACACTGGGGACATTTTTTAGAAGGGTGTTTATTATTTTGGGGGGTTGATCTACATTCCCATCTGAAGTGCCCTTCCTTGCCACAGGAAAAACATTTACGATCTTGGGCAGGGTTCAGGGAGGTAGCCATGGCTGTGGCCAAAAGCTGTGTCTTGTGAGTTTCTGTCCCAATATTCTGACATAATTTTAGCATGGTAGCAATGTCAGTCTCTGGTTTATTGTAAATAGCCTGAAGGGCCATTTTACAATCCGTGTTAGCATTTTCAAACGCCAGCTGTTTCATCAAAATATCAGCAGCCTCAGTATTCTCCACCTGCCATTCAATCGCTCTTTGCAATTTGTTAATGAAAGACATATAGTCCTCTGTAGGACTCTGACGCAAATTGGCAAAAGACCCTAAAGGGGTACCTTTGTCTGGGATTTTTAACCAGGCTGCTCTAACAATGTCACCCACTTGTGCCAATCCCTTGTTAGGGATGGTAATCTGCTGTGCCATGGTGATGAAGAGTCCATCTCCATTTAGCATATCTGCAGACACAGCAATATTGTTTTGTAAATTATCCATGGCCAGAATGGCAGCGGCGTCTCTCCATTCCTACATAAATAGTACATATTGCGCAGGAGTGAGCATTGCTTTAACCAAGACTTTCCAGTCAGCTGGAATAAGATTTCCATTTCCTCGTAAGCCATCAACCAACCCAAGAGTAAAACTGCTATGGAGACCGTTTTCAACTACACTTTTTTCCAACTCTTTTAAACATGGCAAGGGGGGAAGACTTTCATGAACACGGTGCCCCTGATTGTTATGAACCACAGGACAAACAGACATAAGGGGGAGGGTGGCAGCAACATCCTCCGGGCTTCCTTGGGCCATAACATCAGATAACATCTGCTGCATTGCTGAACGAGGAGGGGGAGGAGGGGGAGAGGAGAAAGGGGAGAAGGGGCCATTGGAAGAGCGGCAGGAGCTGTGTAGGAAGGAGGATTGTTTCTATTTTCATGGAGATCTGGTGGCTTAGAGGGTGGCAAAATCTGAGGGGCTGTTGGAAGGTTAGCTAAAGACTGGGCTAACAAAGGGTTCACGATCTTTGAAATCGCATCCCAGCAAAGATGCCATGTATGGAGGACTTTAACTGGAGCAACAGGGTCTTTGTGAAGTTTATTCCCAATTTTATCCCAATCTGAAAGCTTAAAGCTGCCTCCTTCCAGATACCAGGGACAATAAGTACCTATTTCTTTCATTAAATCCTCTACTGAAGCAGATACATCACGGTTATGGAGCAAATAAATCAGGTCCTTTTTATGTTGAATTTGAAGCGCTGTAAGAGTGTTTCCCATTTTTAACTAAATACTCACCGGGATCCAAAGAGGATGCGAGGACGCATCTGGAACCCTTGCCGGGCGAGGTGAGCTGCTTTGATTGCCTCAGGCGATGTCCCTGTTCGGGCGCCAAATGTGGGTGATCACGGAACAAAGGAAGGCTAATTGCCTTAGAGAAAGAACAAAGGAGTCGACAACGGATGTCCGAGCGAGCGGAGCCTACAGGCAACGCCCTGAGAGCTCTTTTATTTACTTAGCATGATTACATAGTATGTTGTTAGAATTCAGATAGGATACTAGTTACCTAATCGCAACTAGGATTGGCTAAAATAACCCTTTGATCTTATGCTGTACCTCTGAGCGAAAGGGCAGAATAAGGGGTTACTCCGCCTGCTGGCAGCTGCTGCTTCCTGCCAGGAGTGTATGCACATCACTGGAACAGAATGCAGCTACAACCTTTAAGCAGGTTTCCCACATATTGCCATTCAACTCAAGACACACAGGTGTATTTTTCACTTTTCAAAATTTTGTCTGATGTTCCTCTGGTGAGTCATTACTTTAGCAGGGTCTCCCTCAGTGCTTAATTCCCTTCCACACAGTTCTGAAGGTCCTTAGTTCCATATTCAGGTATTCTCCAGCCATCAAAGCAGATTCAGTTGACCAAATCAGCTTATTCAGGAATACTAGGAATAAAGATATTTTGGTCATCATGAATATTATTACTCAAATTCTGTCTGCCTCAGCAGAACCTAGAATATTTTCATCCAGTTGTTTGATAATGTAGATCACAGATGTATCTGTTTTGATCCTCAGGAATAGTGATTCCTGTATAATGGCAGTTTATTGTTTTTTTTAAAGTAACTGATTCAGCCTCTGCTATTTATCTGGCCTATTGTCTCTTCTCCTGTTACAGAACTGCTGGTTTAAGATTATGGTGTATAAAATATGCTGCACAGCATTCTTGTCTGGTAATGTTATCCCCACCTTTTGCACCACTTCCTTCAGCCCCCCCAATGCATTTAAATAGTAAAAGTGTTGTATCTGATAAATATTTCAAAGCATTGCCAGACATTACATTTAATCTCACTTGAATGTACTCAACAGTGAGGAAACCAGCTGCAAATGAAGCTAGTCATTAGTTTTCAAAACGCTTTCAGGAGGAAAAAGCATTTAATTATATGTGAACAGCCTACGTTGTATTTAATATTTAAACCAGTAGGTGATTATGTTGTTCAGGCTGTTAAGAACATGATTTTATTGCATATTAATGCAATTAAAATTGCATAAGATTTTGCCATATTATTCTCCTATTTGCTTAAATGGAAGTGTAGTTTTTGAATTATTCTATTGTCCATACAAGGATTGAAAGTGCTTGGGAAAGAGTGGTGCTTTTTTCTTAAGTATATAATTTATATTTTAGTTTCAAAGCTTTTGCAAAAGGACAAGACTGAAAAATCCCCATACGCGTGGAAACTTTGTAAATGCATGACAATGTAAAATGATTAAAACCTGGACAATTAAAAATGAAATCAAAATATTTCAGCTGAAATAATTCACTGCAACTTACTCTCCCACCTGTTAACCAGTTCTGTTGCTTGCTCTTTGTTAGCTTATCACACTTCTGAGTGATGATTGGAACATAAGGCAAGCCATGCTGTATGAGACAAAATTCACATCTAGTCTAATACAGTGGTGCCTCGCTAGACGATGTTAATCCGTTCCACGAGGATCGCTGTCTAGCGAAAACATCGTCTAGCGAAGCACGTTTTCCCATTGGAATGCATTGAAATCGCTTCAATGCGTTCCAAGGGAAAACACAGTCGTCTTGCGAAATTTCCCATAGGGAAACATCGTCTAGCGAGTGAGGGTCCCCATAGGAATGCACTGACAGCTGCACTGACAGCTTTTGACCACTAGTCGGCGCACTCCTATGGGGAAACCTCATCGTCTAGCGAAATTCCCCATAGGGAAACATCGTTTTGCGAAGCGCAGTAGCGCTCGCAAAAAGGCATCGTCTAGCGATTTCCTCGTCCTGCGAGGCAATCGTCTAGCGAGGCACCACTGTATTCTGTTTCCACAGTGGCCAATCAGTTGCTGGTGGGAAATTGACAAGCAGGACATGAGTGCAGAAACCCCCCCCCCCCCCACTAAAGTTGCCCAGTAACTGTACTGCACATGTATCACCTGGTAGCGTACAGCTGTCATTAGGCCCTTGAGCCACCATAGTCATTTTTATGATCCCCTTCTATCTATTGATGCTTTGCAAGTCAATGTCATCGGTGGAATTAACCCAAAGCCTGCAACATCTCCAGCATTTACCTGACTTGTGATCAGAACAAGGGGGAACCAGCCCTTCTGTTCAGTGCTCAAGACACCTCTTGTCTCTCCTAATAATTTGTACTGGTAATCTGTTATACTTTGCTGGGGACAACGTCAGCAGCTGCTTTGCTTGGGTAGCTTCCAGAGCCTAATTACTTAGGCAGGGTCTACTGCTGGTATTTGGCCAGCATTGCCTTAATTGATCTTTAATTTTTGTCCCAGTATTCCAACAAATGCAGCAGATTTGCAGGTGGGCGAGTCATGAATCATGACAAGAGCAGTAAATTGTGGTTTCTTTAATTCACCCTTGTTGTATTTTACAAGTGGGAAAAGGTCCTTGTAAGAATTCTGTTTGTTTTTGTTTGTTTGGTGAGTTAGTTGCAACCAAAATAGACCCACTGAATCCTCAAGACTTGTGTAACTGCTGACTTAACACATCCCATTAATTCAACAGGACTATTCTAACTTTTATGTCGGGGAGTTGCTGGATCTACTTCATATAGTAAAAGTCTGTATCTAGTGCAGGGGTCAGGGAACTTTTTTACCTTTTACCCCCCCTCAAAAATTTATATACGCCGACATTACCCCCTTGATTTGAAAGGAAGGAAATCATACATTATTTGAATTCAAAATATTATTGAATCTACACAGGCTGTGTACCGAACTAGCAGGATATATCATCAGTATCAATGGCTGCCAGGCTATGTACCGAACTAGCAGGATACACCAAATTTAATAAAGATGTGCACTATTTTTGCTGGAACACATTGCACTCCAGCCATGGGATGGTATAGGGAGTAGTAAGGTGTCCAACGTGCCTAGCAAGTTGCATTAAGTTTTTGCTAGCTCGCAGAGGATTTAATCATCATTAATGGCTGCCAGAGTGGTGCTAGCAATGACATGCTTGCTAGAGACAGCCAACGCAGAGTTGGGGGGGGGGGCTTTTCCTACCACTTTAATCATTATGTGTGTGGTGTGCAAAAAAGAACAAACCAGGCTAAAGGTCATGTCACCCACCCTGGTACCACAGCCCAATATCAAAGGACAAGTGCACTATTTTTTTTTATCATCATCAATGGAAAACTCAGCAGTGGCCAGAGGATTGGAAAAGATCAGTCTACATCCCAATCCCAAAGAAGGGAAGTGCCAAAGAATGCTCCAACTACTGTACAATTGCACTCATTTCACACGCTAGCAAGGTTATGCTCAAAATCCTACAAAGTAGGCTTCAGCAGTATGTGGACCGAGAACTCCCAGAAGTACAAGCTGGATTTCGAAGGGGCAGAGGAACTAAAGACCAAATTGCTAACATGCGCTGGATTATGGAGAAAGCCAGAGAGTTCCAGAAAAACATCTACTTCTGCTTCATTGACTACGCAAAAGCCTTTGACTGTGTGGACCACGCCAGGGCTCTTGAAGTCAAAGTACTGGAACTTTCTGATTAGTTGAAACTATGACATCATCTGCTACCCCCCTCAGGTTCCCTTGTTCCCTCTGAGCTTGGCTGCAGTTTTCATAGTAGCTTGGAGATAAATGGGCTTTTCAGGGAACAGTCTATTTTTTTTCAAGCTATCCTCGTTGTAATGTGTCATAGTTGAGGGCAGTTTCATCGTGAATTAGCAATTTAAAGACATTGTCTTTAGAAAACTCCTGCTCTTCATTCATTCATACGAACAGATTTAGCTGCCTGCATTTTTAGACTTTCTTATGGACATGCTGTAGGCACTGTCATGATGAGCACCTGTATTTCCAGATTTATCACTATACCACTGTGTAGTCCATTGTCATCATTTTCCTGTTCTTAACATCCTAACATTGTTTGTGGGTTTTCTTTTCTTTTGTAGATCCTCCCACTTCTTTTTGCCTAAGAAAGACAGCAAATCTTTCTGAACTATGTTATTGATTTTTAAGGCCATGTGGTTGGTAGCATGCTCAACCAAAAAATAGAATGAATATTTAATCTCTTGTTCATAAAAAAGTAATGCAGTCTGCTGCAGTGTTCTTAGAAATGTTCAGCTGTGCTTGTAAAAAGGTTTACATGTGGCTGTGTGCTCAAAGAAATGCAGCACTGTGCTAAGGAAATGAAAAATAAAAATCTGAGTAAGCCTTATCCCAATTCCAACCTCAAAAGTCTAGAAAGGCTGATTTCTTTTGCTGCTTCTGAAATTTTGTTTCTTATGTTTTCCCAGCAGACTCTTGTTGTCAGTGCATTAATCTGCGTATTCTTGTTAAGGTGGCTCTCCATGGGGAGCCATGCAGTGTGAGAAAGCAGTAGCTCAGGTGCCAGGCTGCAGGCTCTTGTTATCATAGGTGCATTACTCCAACACCCAGTGTTGCTTTATAGTTCTCATATTTTTCCCTAGACAGAGAACATGTACACAGTAGTCGCTTGATCCATGTGCATTGCAGTGGAAGAGATTCCCCCCCCCCCCCCCACTTTCCTTCATACAGAAATACATCCACTCTCCCATATGGAAATTATTATGGTACCACCTTATCTCAAGACCTGTTGGCTTACAGTGGCCAAGACAAAAGGTGGAGTGGGTAGAATTTGTTTTCCCAGGGCTGTAACTGGAGCAGGACATAAACATTTAGAGAGTAATGATAATCTTGAAGTGAATGTATTAGTGAGTGTTCTGGAAATGAATGGTAACACCTCCCAGTAAGTGTGTGAGCAGGTGGCTGATAGCCTGGATCAAAGGGCAACCTCGGCACCTTCAACAACCCCTCAGGGCAACTGTCAGGGAAAGGGCGTTTGTCAGCAGGGCTTTGCCTGTGGAGGACCGAGCCCTCACTAGCAAGCATTTCAGTGGCTGCATGAGAACTGAAGGGCACCCAAAGGCGAGAAAGATAAGGAACATTTGGGAAGGAAAGTGGGGGGTGGGGGAGAGCTGCAAAAGGAAAGAAACCTGAGATCGTGGAAGAGAACCTAGTGAAGAGAAGGAAGAGGATGTATGGAATGATGCTCCAGAGTTCCAGGTGAGCCTGTGGTGTAACTGGACATCACAACCCTCTCCTGCTATGGCTAAAGCAGCCCCATTGTGGAATCCCTTGCTCAGGGGTCTAGTGCCTAAAGAGTCTGAAGTGGCTGGGCAAGGGGACTCTTAGGCTTGCCAGAGACTGAAGCTGTGATGCTGTGGCCTGGGCTTGCCCCAGTGAAGCCTAGCTCAACCCCACCTGTGTCAACTCCAGCTGTGTCACTGGTAGTGAGAAAGACAATCTAAGAGACTGCTCCTATGCAGCAAAGAAGAGTAGGAGAAGGGACTCAGACATTGAGAGACGGGGTGTGCTGGCAATCACTGAGTAGACGTTGGACTCTACTCTCGGGGTGAAGGTGATTTGCCCTGCGGTGTAGGAAAGAACAGTGGGAGATGGTAGAAAAGTCCCTGCAAACGCCACAGGGTTCGTCTGAACTGGAACACCTTTCCCTAAGAACATTAGCCGGTGCCACCCAATCCATACAGCCTGTGCTCTTACCAGTTGCCACTCTGAGAGAGGCCAGAAAGACATCCACAAGAAACCCGTGCCTTCTCAGGTGTGGCACTATCCCTGCCGAATCGGCTCCTGGTGGAGTTGCACCTGGCCCCCCGTCCCTTCCTGCCTTTAGGAAGATGCTAAAAACTAGGCTGCTTGAAGAAGGCTTCAGGGGCATCTTCTGTTAAATGTTTTTTCTAGATTTTGCCACCGTCCTGCTTACTGTTTAGGTGTACTTAGTCTTATGCGCTGTTGTATAGTTTTTCCTTGTTATTTTTTTTTTAGTTTTGTTTTTAATTAGTTGGTGTCTTTTGTTCATTGTATTGTATTTTATTGATTGTCTCCTTTGATGCACCCAGAGTAGTGTCCAGCACTCATTGGGCGGTAGAGATGTCTAGAAAGAAAGTTAGTTCTGAAATAAAGTTCCTGTTGAGTACACTGGTTGCTTTCCTTTCTCAAGGTGACAAAGGAAAGACTTTTCAGACCTCTTTGACATTCCCTTTCCTGTGGAGGATTTTGGGACCCAGAGTGACATCACACTCTTCTTTTCCTTGGGGAGGTTCGTGCCCATACTTCAGGGTGAAGCGGGGTAGGAGACAAGGCTGTTATCCTGGGTGCCGAAGTTGCTAGTTTTGGCTCTGATTTTTCCTTTGGCTGTGGGAATGTTGTTTTGGGAAGGTGGTGTGTGAGGCACAAGGGATCAGCATGTGGTTGCTGAGGAATAAAAGTGCAAAAGGAATAGCCTTTCTCCCACTCCTGGGTTAGAAGACAGAACTGATATTGCTGCTCAAGCTTCAAAGTGTGTGTGTAGTTCACAGTTTCTGATACTCTGATTTTAAAAGGTCCACTCCCCCCACTGAGCTTGGAAATGTTCCTTTGTGGTCAGAGGTTTTAGAAACTCTAGTTTTAAAATGGCCACTTTCCCTCGGTCATAAACTAACTTCTTTGGAAAATGGCTATGCTGCCTGTGGATTCTCCAAATTATACTCCAGGAAAATAATTTATCCAATCTTTGCTCCCATGTAGAGATGATTAGAGACCCTTAGGTGCTTGCTTCAATCTGATGCGTTGGAGATGTGTTGGGTCACAACTCCTATTGCCAGCCAAGGCATGACGGGGCTTGTAATTCAACATATCTCTGGAGCACGAGGTTGGGAAAATTTGATCTAAAATTATTCTGATGTATCTAATGTTTCTTTAACAAGCATATTCGTCAGGCTAAAAGAACACCACCCAAAGCCTTTAAAAGCCCACACAACCAAACCTGAATTCTGAATACATAAGTATATTTTAGGCACTCATCTTTTGACTTGTCAGCTGGAAGAAATATTTTGCTGTGCTCAAAATGTACACAGAATTATTGGGCTGATTTAAAATTCATGAAATAAGCAATTCAACAGTAGGCTGTTGTGACTTCTTGACTTGGAAATGCAAAAAGATTTTTTTACCATGTCTGCTCCGGTTACTGACAGCATCATCAGTTTGGGCAACACAACCTTTTAAGCTTTCTTCCTCCTGGGGATATTTTCCCAAAGTGCCTTGACTGTTGCAGAAGCCCTGGACCCAGCAAATGATTTTGGAGGCATGGTCGGGCATACACTTAGCTCCAGTAGAAAATTGTTTGAGCCCACCGAGCACAGCACTTTGGCTCCCCCATTGTAGCAAATCAAAAGCAGCAGCCAAGCCATCGTTCAGGGGCAGTTATCTGCCATTATTGATCTTCCCACTCAGAAACACTGCTGACATTTTGTAGAAACTCGGGGACTTCCAAGGGAATTCTGTGACTGAAGCACACTGTGTTAATAAAGCTGTAGCAAAATATTGTACTCTCTGTGTTTGAGGAAATGGATTATAATTAGAGATGGGGACGAATATAAAAACGGATCAGTTTTTCTGACGAATATAGCCGATTCGTCATATATTCGTCGATCCATATTTGTAAAATTTCAAATCAGGATGAATATGGCTTGATGAATATTTCCTCGGTTTTATTCGTTGATCCGTTCATATTCGTCTATATTCGTTACCCCTTGGGGGGGGCTCTCTGAGCTTGCTGGCGCCAATTCGAAGCTCTGGCAAATCAGGACAGAGAGCCTGGATTGGCATGTCCGGCAGCCAATAGCACTGCCGAAAGGTGCCGAGAGGCTGTATATAAGCTTTTCCCCTCCAGGCATTGTGCACTTCTGTTCATGCTCTCCGGAGTGAGAACAGTTGCTGCTTGCTGGCTTGCTGGTGCTCTTGCGGTTTCGCTTTTGTGATAGCAAAGCAAAGACTTATATTTTTCTTTTTCATCATCATCATCATTCATCAATCATCATCAACTTTACTGGGAATTTGGGAAGGGATTTCAGGTAGCTTAGGCTACTTCTTCGGAAGGGCTTGATTTTATTTCAAAATCAAATCAATCAAACCTTTTTCCCCCCTGGAGGCTTGTGTGTGTGTGTATCGTCCGGTGGGTGGGTGGGGAACTGTCGTCGTCTGACTGTGGAATCTCTTTTCCTTTATATTCATTTTTCAAAAGTTCATTTTAGAGAGGCTTGTGTCTCTCAGGGAATTTGGTGGGTGGCTGGATCCATCATTCCTTTTCCTTCCAAAAGTACTTATTTGGGGGGGGGGGGTGTCTAGGTGGGAGGATTATTCAGTTTTCCAAAGTTCATTTTAGAGAGGCTTCTGTCTCTCAGGGTATTTGGTGGGTGGCTGGATCCATCATTCCTTTTCCTTCCAAAAGTACTTATTTGGGGGGGGGGGGTGCGTGTGTGTCTCTGACTGAGACTTAGCTGGCAGGGCTTTTCTTTTTGGACTTTTTTGGCTTCTCTGCCACAGTGGGTCAGGGGGGAAATTTTCCTAAATACATTATACTGAGGGAGGGGGCTTTATTTTAGGCAGGCAGGTCACATTTTAGTAAAAGAATTACACCACCATCATTCTAAAAATAAAATTTATACACACTCTCTATTAGTTTCCTTCCTCAATCTCCATTGCTTTATTTGTTTAGTTGGTTTTGTTAGGCAGGCAGTAGAAAATGAAGGGCTTTCTTCAGGGGCAATCGAAGAGGAAGAAGGCTGTGAAGCTACACAGGCTAGGTAGCAGCACCGTCATCACAACCACCACGTGCACAACCACATCTACGATAGCCACCAGTGCTGCCACTGTTCCTCCTCCGGTGGCCTTGCAGGCAGGCAGGGAAGCAAAGCTTCCAGAGGTGCCAAAAGAACTGCCGCTCCTCTTCCTAGAGGAATCTGAGGAGTTACTGGTTTCCGAAGATCCCCCGTCCGATTTGGAACCAGTAATGGCAGGGCAGGATTCACAGCCCCCCCCCCCCTGTCCCCAGAGTCATCCGTTCCCTCCTCCCAGACCAGCAGCACCCCTGGGACACAGAGGTCTTCCCAGGCCAGCAGTCAGGGGCAGGCAGTGGGTCCTCGTTTGGGCAAACATGGCAGAGGGGCCATGTGGGATCATTTCACGGCGCTCAGCGATGACTCACGGCTGGCATGCTGCAATACCTGCCTTGGGGTGGTCCGGAGGGTGTCAGATCCCAGACATCTGTCCTCCACCGCCCTCTGCCAACATCTGGAGAGGCACCACCCAGGGCTCCTGTCCAGGGAAGGTACTTCATCCGCGCCGTCTGGGAGAGGGAAAAGAACAGCTCCAGGGGAGGCAGAAGGGAGGCAGGAGGAGGCACCTCCTTTCAAAAGGGCAGCCACCGGGGTTTCTGGGGCCGGGAGCATGAGGCAGGCCATGCTTCATGAAGTGGCACCCGTTGGGTCCGCCATGACCCTCAGCCGGTGGTCGAAGGGCAAGGCCCAGCAGGCGTCCACTCATCTCGTCACCGAGACAATTGCCCTGCTCGGACTTCCACTGTCCATCGTGGAATCCCAAGCCTTCTGCCGGTTGCTGCATTTTTTTGCCCCCTGATATGACCTCCCCTCACGGAGAACTCTCAGTTCTAGAGTGCTGCCCTCGCTCGATGACTCTGTGAGGGAGGTGGTCCGTGACCATTTTTCACGGCTACAGGGGCGCAAGGTGCACTTCACAGCGGACCTGTGGAGCGGAGGTCAGCACGGCTACCTCTCGCTCACAGCCCACTGGTGGCAGCCAGAGGAGTAGTGGCAGGGCATCGGTGACAGGGCCGCAGGGGGAGGCCCTTGCCCTGCCCCCAGGCTATAGGTCCGTTCTGCTGCACGCGCAGCACATTGCTCAGGCAATGGGGAGGTGTGGGGGTGCCATTCCCAAGGTTGCTAAACTGTTGGCTTAATCTACAGTAGAGGGCAAACCCTCCTGGATGATGTCACAGCTGCTTCTGAGGGGCATGACTGCCCACCATTCTTCTTCTTTCTCATAGGTGCTAGAGAGCTTGCATAGAGCCTTTCCTTAGGCCAATTATAATGGCATGATGTAACCATTGTCCTATCTGAACTCTGTAAACTATCTGTATACTGTCAACTATCTGTGAGCTTGTAAGGTTAATAAAAGCACAGTCCTCCTGGGGGCAGGGCAGAATTCATTGGGAACCCATTCCGTGTTATTCTGCCTCTTCTACTAGCCGCCCACCAGGAGCACTGCTGGCAGACATCCCTGTGTGTGTGGCTTACTTCTTTAACGCCTATCTCTAAGAGACTTTTTGCTATCCTAATTATCTGGTGATCACCACAAAGCCCATCAGCCTGCTAAGTACGTGACTCCAACAGGAAGGAACATCACCGATGAGTTCCTGTCTGCGCTGCAGGAGTGGGCACCAGAGGGGGAGGTGACCCGTGGCCACATGGTCACAGATGCTGGGCGGAACTTGTTGGCGGCATTGAACGTGGCGGGCTTTGAGGGCATCATATGCATGGAGCACAAATTACACCTTGTGGTGCGCGATGCCCTCGGCCTGGGCAGCCACGTCAATCCCGAGTGGGACGCAGGCACCCGGGAGACACGGGCACTCCTGGATCAATGCCGCCAACTGGTGGGCCACTTCTCCCACAGCCTGAAAGCCGCCCGCCGGCTGCATGAGAGGCAGGAGGAGTTGGGTCAAGAGACCCACGTTCTCCTGACAGACCTGCCCACCAGGTGGAACTCCACCTACACCATGGTGTCCTGCCTGGTGGAGCAGAAGGCCATTTTGGAGGACATCGTGTCCTCCACGCCCATTCTGCCCGGGGGGAGAGAGGTGTGCATCAGTGCCACGGATTGGCTGGCCCTCTCCCAGATGGTGGAGGTGCTCAAGCCCTTCCTGGAAACCATGGACATCTTGTGTGGTTATACGGCAAGCCTGGGGCAGGTTATCCCCCTGATTCATGCCCTCGATCGGTCCCTGGAGACTGCTGTGGCACCAGGATCCTCCCTCCTTCCACGGACCAGGGCTTTGGTGAAGAAGTTGCAGGCAGGCGTGCAGAAGTGACTCCATCCTGTCTACAGAGACAGAGCTTACCGCATGGCCTGCCTGTGCGATCCTCAAATCAAGGGGGGCTTGGCAGCACGCACCTCAGACCTCGAGGAGTGGAGAACGGAGCTCTCCACTGAGGTCCGCAGGGCGTTGGGGGCACAACGCTTGCGTGGGGGGCCAGGAACATCAGGCCACGAGGGGCAGGGTGGTTTGCCCGAACCACAGGGAAGGACTTCACCTGGTGAAGGCTCCATTCACCACCACCATTACTGGAGCTCTGTGGTGACCTTGGCACTTGCCTCAGAGGAAAGACAGCCGGCTGAGGAGGATTCGGCAGAGATAATGGTGCGGGAATATCTGTCTGAGCCCACTCAGCCCCACCAGTCCGATCCCCTCCATTACTGGGCTAGGAAACTAGTCATATGGCCGGAGTTGTCCAATGTGGCCATGGACCTCCTTTCCATCCCCCCCACCAGTGTCCAGAGCGAGCACGTGTTTTCCCATCTCGGAGACATACTCCGACCACGCCGCTCGCGTTTGGATCCCGTTACTGTGGCGAGACTGTCGTTCATCAAGGTGAACCTTCCCTTGTTGGGCTTCCCCTCACTGAACCCAAAGAGGTAGGGTTCCAATGACAGTCTCTCCCTTAACACACCGCCTGCCTGCCTGCCTGCCTGTGCCTGCCTGCCTGCCCACCTGCCCACCCTCCAGTTCCCTGAAAAAAAAAAAGACCTGCCTCCTTGCCTCCCAGCCTGTAAACCTGCCCCAACTCCAGCTGCCGATTCAAGTCGCCTCCTTGGGCCAAGTTCCAGCCAAGTCGTGCCTGCCTGCCTGCCTGCCTGCCTGCTGGGTTACATAGTCCCAGCGGGCTGTTTGTTCCACCTCCTGCCTCCCTGCCTGCCTGCTGGGTCACGTAGTCCTGGCGGGCTAAGTTTGTTCCACCTCCTGCCTCCCTGCCTGCCTGCTGAGTCACGTAGTCCTGGCGGGCTAAGTTTGTTCCACCTTCTGCCTCCCTGCCTGCCTGCTGGGTTTCATAGTCCTGGCGGGCTAAGTTTGTTCCACCTCCTGCCTCCCTGACTGCCTGCTGGGTCACGTAGTCCCGGCGGGCTAAGTTTGTTCCACCTCCTGCCTGCCTGCCTGGGAGGAGAGAACTCCTGCCTGGCACGGGTGAAACGAACCACATCAGCTCTGCAATCTGAAGCCAGGCAATATGGTGGTGATGGGGTGACGTGCAAACAGCCTTTGCTTGGGGCAGACCCAGGCTGGCCCTCTTGGCATCCCTAAACTTGGCACACCCAGAGCCTGTCCTGGCAGCCCGAAACGTGCCAAGAGGGCCAGACAACCCTCTTGGCACACCCAGAGCCTGTCCCGGCACCCCCGAACATGCCAAGAGGGCCAACCAACCCTCTCTTGGCACACCAAGAGCCTGTCCCAGCACCCCTGAATGTGACAAGAGGGCCTGCTGGGTTACGTAGTCCCGGCGGGCTGTTTGTTCACCTTCTGCCTCCCTGACTGGGAGGAGAGAACTCCTGCCTGGCACGGGTTAAACGAACCACATCAGCTCTGCAATCTGAAGCCAGGCGATATGGTGATGATGGGGTGACGCGCAGACAGCCTTTGGTTGGGGCAGACCCAAAGCCTGTCCCGGCACCCCCCGAACGTGACAAGAGGGCCAGCCAACCCTCTTGGCTCACCAAGAGCCTGTCCCGGCACCCCCGAACGTGCCAAGAGGGCCAGCCAACCCTCTTGGCTCACCAAGAGCCTGTCTCGGCACCCCCGGACGTGACAAGAGGGCCAGCCTGTCTCAGCCCCCCCCCCCCCAAAAAAAAACCTCCGAGGGCTATCTTTATCATATCCGGGCAGTCTCAGCAGCCACGTTGCAAGCAATCCCCAGCTTTCTAGTTCTTCTAAACGAGCATCTTTGTTTGTTTGAAGGTTGTCAGCAAGTCTGGTTAGACGTTGGTGACTGTGACAGGTGAGTTTCCTTCCTAGGCCTGTCTCAGACCCACCCAAAGCCTGTCCGGGTGTCGGCCCATCACCCCATTGCACAGCTTCAGATTGCAGAGCTGAGCTGATCTGTTTCCGATAGCCCCGCGGACCCGCGGATTGACCGCTGTTAGTAGCACCGACCCTGTTCATGTGATGGTGCTGCTGGTGGTGTTGGAAGTTGCAAGCAACCTCAGTTACCTCCTGGGGGCAAAAACCTTTTCTTTGCAGGCAAATCTGATGTTGCTGAAGAAGACCAGAGTCTCCTGCGGCTGCCTTTTGCCTCAGTGCCCCGATGGGGCCCAAAAGCCTGCTTTCTGGCTGCCAACTTACCTCAGTGCCCCGATGGGGCCCAAAAGCCTGCTTTCCAGCTGCCAACTACCTCAGTGCCCTGATGGGGCCAAAAGAACCTGCTTTCCTGCTGCCATGTGCCTGAGTGCCCAATGGGGCACCACACTACTTTACTGCTGCCAACTTACCTCAGTTTAGCTATTTAAAGCGCAGATGAATCGATGAATTGATTCGTTGATTCGTCAAAGAATATTCGTATTCATTGATTCGTTAATCTTGACAAATAACGGATCATGTAGTGGTCACGAAATGAGAAGGCTGATAGTTTAGGTGATCACCCAATACAGAAAGCAGTTAGTTTTAGAGAGAGAGCAAAGAAGTCAGTCACACACAGAGATGTCTGCCAGCAGAGTCCTCCACACACACCCACTCTAGGGCAACACCCCCAGGAGGACTCCCTTTTATTAAGCTTACAGATAGTTGACAGTATACTGATAGGGCACGGTTACATAATGCCAATTAGGATTGGCCAAAGTAAGGCTTTGAAGTTAGCTCTCTATCTCTATGAGAAAGAGGAAGAATGGGTAGCCACTCCTCCCCTCAGAAGCAGCTGCCTCCTGCTAGGAGAGTGTTCTCGTCACTACAACAGGAATGCAGCTTAGCAACCTTGGGGAGGGCCCCCCCCACATTATCAAAATGAATCACCATTTTTTTTATTCGTCCCCATCTCTAATTATAATGCACAAAAGCTGACACTGAAGTGAATCTGTTAGTCTTAAAATATATGTGTCTTTGTTTCATGCTGAAACAGACTACCACAGCTCTCTCTTTGAAATCTGGAGTTTCCTAGGGCCGAAGTTGAAAAACGGAGCTTAAACATTTCAGGCTAGAAAAGCCAGGAGGAGAGGGACACGAAGGATCCTAGAATGATGTGTGGTTTTACTGAGAAGAGCTGAAATGGATTTGCTGGAGGATATTCTCCAAATTTAAAACGTAAAAAAGGGTTCTAGCAAAAAAGCAACAAAACCTCCCCACCCCACACACAGAGACTAACCCAGAAACCACGTGTCAGTGTAGTTGATTAAAGACTACTACCTTCCCAATTATGAATGGGTTAGCTGATGAGGAAAACACAACTGACATCTGGGATGTTAAGAAGCAAAAATTCCATCATGAATAGATTGGAATTAAGCAATCATGGGGTCACGAAGAGTCGGACACGACTTAACGACTAAACAATAATAACAACAGTGCTGAACATTGCAAACACCCTGGAGGGGTGGGGGATATGGCTTCTTAAGGAATTGATTGGTTAATTATTGATAATGCCGGGTAGGTGGGGCTCGTCAGCCTTGGAAGGCAGCCCATCTAGGAGAAGGAAAACTCCGATTTCAAACCTCCACTGCCTTGTGGCTATATCCACTGATGGAAAAGGCTTCAGGAGTTAACCTCGAGGCAAAATCCGGAGCCGGAGTCCCGGAGGCAGTTCGTGTCGTTCTGTCAACTCCTGCGACGTCGCTGGAACCAGTTGTATTGGCTCTTGCCTTTCCATTGGACTACCTCAGTGATGTGGAGAGGGGGGATTTGCTGCTTGGGTAACAGCCTATCCTCCATATTATTTTACCCAGGCTTCGTGCTCTGGAGAGGACACTCCAGCTCCTCCATACAGAGCATGTTACCATAGTCTCTCGAGACTGAAGGATGCCTAATCATAAGCAATCCTAGGAGACCTCGATATCTAACTAGAGTCCTCTTAATATTTGGAACGGTCAAAGCAGGCAGCTGCTTTCTGCAAAATGCCCTAGTGTGCATGGCCCTCCTTGTCATAAATCTGAGAGCAGAGTTTCAGCCCCATAGGCAGCACATTTGGTAGCACTGCAACACTAGGTCTTTCAGTTGACACTTTGCATGCAGGAGGTCTAAGGGTTGCCAGATCTCAAGGTGCAAGGTGAAGTCTCAGGCAATTGCTAGGCTTCTCCGAGTCTCTAAGCAGGGAAACAAACCTCACAATTAGCAGCGCTGGAAGAGGAAGAAATATGTTTGCATGCATGTAAGAAAGAGAATGAGAGGCAGGAAAGGGTTTTGAAACCTGGGTAGCCATCCCTGCCCATTCTCACCTGATGCCAGAGCTTGCTGGCTCAACACAATGTGGTGTGTGTGTGTGCTTCCCTCCCTCCCTCAGGACAAAGGTTTCTCTGTGTGTGTTGCTCCTGCCCTCCCGCTGTGACATCACGAGGACCAACCCCTGTGACACTTACAAAGATTTCCCCCCTGTTTTCAGGTGTTGCTGATAAAATTGCAAGGAACTGGATGCTACTGACCTGTCAGCCCTAAGAAGGTTTCAGGGTTAATGTGACCAGTTGTACTCGCAGCTGCTCTAGATGGGGCTCAGAGGAATCCCTTTGTGAAACCCTGGATAGCACCTGCGAATTACAGTGGTGCCTTGACTTACGAACTTAATCCGTCCCAGAAGATGTTCGTTATTCAAAACGTTCGTAAGTCAAATCAGCATTTCCCATAGGAATGCATTGAAAACTGAGTAATCCGTTCCGGCTGTTTTTTGTTCTTATGTCGAGGCGCCGTTTGTAAGTCAAAGCATTAGTTCCCATAGGAACTAATGCAAAACAGGTTAATCCATCCTCTACCACTAGGGGGAGAATTTTTTTTTTTAACCTAAGATGACTTAGGTTAAAAAAAAGGGCAGGAAAGGAGGGAGGGAGGGAACGAACACCTTTTAAACAGAACACCTTTAAAACCAAGCAGCTTTAAACCAAACCAAGTACCTTTTAAACCAATTTTTACATTTAAAAAGTACAGTACCAGGCAGTACCAGGCAGTCCAAAGTCCATTTCCCGCTTCCCCCATGGGTTTTTTTGTTCGTAAGTCAAAGCTCCGTTCGCAAGTCAAAGCAAAATTTTGCAAATGGAGCTGTTCGTAAGTCAAAATGTTCGTACGTCGGGGCATTCGTAAGTCAAGGCACCACTGTACTGGACTGAGCTGGAGGGACCCATAGCCTTGGTATAAAGGCAGCTTTTTGTGTGCCCATTGAATATCTTTTGTTTATAATCATCATGTCTGATTCTCAGACCCAAGCCTTACTCCACCCACCTGAATTTACAAGACTTCACTTTCTTTTTTATTAGAAAATTCTAAATCTCACAACAATGCAAATTATGAAATCTATGCAAATTTTTCAAAATGATCTATATAAAATGAAAGAAATTGATGTGAGCATTGATGGTTCTCTGTGTGCCTTGAGTGCTTTATATATGTGCAGAATATCCTTTACTAGGGATAGACATCTTTGGTTATTTCCTTCTTGTTGGTGAAAATTTCAAGTTTTTGGCTACTGAGTAAGATTATGAGAGCTCTTTTGTATGAAAAATGTGTGTGGAGGGGGACAAGAGTGGAAAAGTGGCCACATGTTTCTTCTTTCTCTTAAAATAGCAGTTATGTAGCTTACAGTTTTTGTTGTGCTTATACTGTTTGCTAACATCAGCTCAAAGTGCTGCCCTATTCTGTTGGTTTAAGCACATGGGTCTGGAAACTGGAAAAGTGAAAAATGAAATCTTGAAAAAGAAACATATTTTATGGCCAACTGGTGGAAGTTCATTTTTCAGTTAGCGCCCAAAACCTGTACAATGTTGTTGCTGGGGAGGTGAAAAACACCAGTTTAGTTGATGTGAACAGTTTGTGCAATAGCCAAGCCACTATGTTCAGCTCTTTACTCCCTTAAACTCAGCACCTGGGGTGACTTCCCACTTCCAAGGCCAACAGGACGTGATTAAAGCATCCACAATGTATCAAGCAGAGCTTGGGAATGTTACAGTTTGAGACTACCATGTGCAGAATCCAAGCATCTGAGGAATTCTGGGAGTTGAAGTCCCAAAAAGTAATTTTTCTAAGATCTAGTATAGGGCAGGAGATGCCTCTGAGCATCGCACCGGACCACAACAATGTCATGAAGAAGAGGAATGAAAATGAGGAGAAACGGAAAACTCAATGAAAAGGCAGGCATTGCTTTGTCGTGCTAAATGGGCCAGCACATTTTGATTCTGCAGTTCTCCCTTCAAGGCCACATCTCTCCATGTCATTTGAGAGCTTTGCCTCTTTTCTTACTTCCATGAAAACACTATCATCTCAGAGCCTCAGCAAGAGAGGTTTCCATCTTTCCATCTGTCTGTAATCTCTGAATGCAGAACCATGGTTTCTGTTGCGTGTTTAGTTTTATTTTTGCACACTGTTTTGTACAATGTTGATTTTGCCGTTACACATCCATTGATCGGGGCCAGTGTTATTAAGATACTTCTTCTCCTCCTCCGAACAATCAGACATCATCCTGAAGAGGAAGTAGCCTGAGGCTCACCGTTGTTTCTGATGACTGCCTTTCTGTTCATTTGTAAATGTGGTGACATTTTGAGCTTTTTGTGTAGTAAGCGGAAGCACCCCAGGAAGCTCATGGCAGAATGATTTCTTCCTAGAGAGCATTAAATGAGGCTAAATCAATTTTGTCCTGTACAGGGAAAGATTATCGTTCCAGATGGATCCCAGTGAGGTGGCGGGGGGGGGGGGGAGTCCATACTCTTCCCACAATGTCTTTCTTCTTCTGACAGTGATTCACAGAAAATCATTATGACTGGAAATCGCGCATTTATAGAATTTTACACATTCTATGGACGGTCATATTTTAAAAATGAAAAATGACATGCAGAGCAATCCAGTGGTGTTCCTAATGGGTCTGGTTCCAAGACAGCTTACGGTAAAGTTTATGATTTCTAAAGGCCAGATACAAAAGAGGAAAGGACTCCTGTACTTTTAATAGCACATGTATCATCTGCTGAAATTCTCATCTCTGCAGCTGTTAAAAACACAGGAGCCCTGTTCTTATTCACATTTGGTTACCTGACCTGGACAGGCCCCATCCACTCAACAGAATGTGCTGGAGGGTTCCCCATTGCAGCAGGGCTAGCTTGAAGGATGTAACTATCCATGGAATGGGGCAGAGGGCATAAGACATGCATTCAAGAGTCTAAGGGATTACTTCCCTGTGTCACTGAGACCAGGTCTGATGACAGAAGTGAAGCAAACTTTAAAATATTTAGCCTGATAGTTAAGGCAATAAAATGGAGAAGGGAGATGTTATCCATGCAAATGCATTAGGCAGACTGGAAAGAAAATGACTCATTTGACTGATTCAAAATGATCACACGATAGCAAACACACTGTCTGATCTCTGGCATCTAAAATGCTATGCAAATGGTCTGATTTTTTTGCCTTAAGACTGATCCTTCCCAGGGCTATCTTGATAACTCATACCTGAATATCTTCTTTATTCATATATGATATATTATAGCCTGGTGGTTTAGGTCTCTGACTGCAAAGCCACAGGTTGCGAGTTCAGTTCCCCACTGTGCCTCCTTGACAGGGGCTGGACTTGATGATCCATAGAGTCCCTTCCAGCACTGCAGTTCTAAGATGATGATGATCTGCAAAGTACCAAAATATCTTTGGTGAGTCTGAGGGAGAAAAGGACTGAATGTACCACATATCTGACTCTATTAAGGCATACTGAGAAAATAAGAACAATAATTTACAACCAGATTAACAGGAAGTGTGAAGTACAGGTAATGTGCTTTAGCAAAGATTTTTGTCACCATGTCTAGTTTTGTCACAGTCAAGTGATACCTAAGTAATAGAGATTTTAAAAGGAAGAAAATCCAGCAAAGACAGTCAGCCGCAGGGCTAGCCCCAAAAGAATTTCCTTAAGGCAGATGAGCAAATAATTCTTCCCACTCACTCCTACACTCCCAGTCAAAGGGCACAATACCCAGTCAGCCAAGTTCCTTTAGCACGTGAGGCAAAAGAAAGAAAGAAATCCCAGAAGTGGCTGTCTCCATCTGTGGCACTGAAAATTTAATACTAATGAATTAAATTAGTTTTTTTTAAAAATGTTGCCTGCTCATTGGCTACCTCACCACATGGAAAAGCTAACCTAACCAGGCATATACACATCTCAGGAGTCCAGAGCAAGGCACAAAAGTAACAGCTGGAATTCAGAAGGAGTAATATGCAATAATAACTCTGTCCTCCACAAATATATGTGATCCCCTTGTCAAGCCTTCTGAGACTATGTCTGTTTCCCCCTTCATGATCTATTAGGGTTCTAGGGTAGGGCAAACTTTTGGTCATCGCTAGAAAAGAAGAGAAATGTGATTGTTGTACTAACTGATATGCATCATTGTAAATTTAAAAATAATCTCTATAGATTGTAATGGAATACAGTATATCTCACTATAGGTGGAAGACTGTCTCCACTCAACCTGTGCACCTAGTTGGTCTGCTGTTCAAGTACTAACTCCTCAGTGCAAGGTCCATTGGATTCCTTCTCATGGTTCAATATTGAACTGAACTTGGATTATACAGCCCTTCAAATATTGGGCTGTCCTATGTGAATTCTACCATACAATAAAGGTTCTACCCAATTTAAAATTAAATTAATACTACATTGGACATATCCATATAGTGAAAAGGTCATGTGGATGTTTCTCAACTTGGTAAAATTAAGCAGTACACTTAAAATTAAGAATTACCATGTCCTGAAAAGCATCCATGTTTGTTTTGGCATTTTTCAGAATATGGTGGCTTTGAAGTTTATTATAGGCAGGCCCATTCACCTGGCATTTTCAGCACATGCTGAATAAATAATAGGTCCACCAGGAAAACTACTGTAAGAATCACACAAACAAAAAAATAGGCAAGGGTTGTTTTTCTTGTCCTGTTCCGGGACAGCCACTTTTTGTTGTTCTGATTTAAAAATGTCAAAATTTTTATCTATGGTGCTCATATTTAGAAAGGTTGCTATCTGAATTCCTTTGAAAGCTCTGCCAACCAGGGGTGACGGACAGGTGCAACGATTCAAAGCAGCCGGACCTTCTTCCCTGTGTTATGATGAGGGATCAACCACATTGGCACTGATTTTGGCTGAGGAACCTCTTCACCATCTGCTACCCCAAAGGAAAAAAATCATGAGTACAATTGGTAATAGGTAATATAAGCCATCTGGCTGTGGACCCAGAGATTGGGAATTTGATTCCCCACTGTGCATCTTAGAAGAGCCAGCCTGTGTGGCCTTGGGCAAGCTGCACAGTCCCAGGATACCCACAGAAGAAAGGAATGGTAAACCACTTCTGAGTACTCTCGAGCTAGAAAACCCTGAAAAGGGTCTCTATAAGTCAGAACTGACTTGGCGGCACATAATTATTATTTAATATAAGAATTACACACAACAAGTATTTGTAGCACTAGAAGGTTCAAAATGAATCATGAGATTGTGGACATTTTCATTCTCAAATTGTCTGCATCTTAGGGCAGTCTTTTTCTGGTGTATCTAGATATAGAGTGTTCAGAAGTAGTTTACCATTCCCTTCTGAGGAGGGCACTCTGGGACTGCGCAGTTTGCCCAAAGCTACACAGACTTGCTGGGTGGCACACTCAGGGAATCAAATTCACTGAGCTATGCAGCTAGTCAGGGTCAAAGTATATGATATATTAGTCATATCTTGTTTTTTTCTTTTCTTTTCTTTCTTGTGTAAGTACTTCTCCAAGTGGTAAAAGATGTCTATTATAGCCTGTAGCTGTCTTCACCCACATATCTTACAGTTATGAGCTTTTGTTTTGTGGTTGGTCACTGGAAAGTATTCATGGACTTAATTTGCTGTTGAGACACAGCATCTGTACGGAAATTCCTTGTGAGAGGGAAATTAAGTTAAATTATGTTAAATTAAGTTAACATGCGAACATGCAGTAGGTTAATCCCTCATTAATGGGATTGTATGTTATGGAGAACGGAGACATGGAATGGAGAATAGGACAGAACATTTGAAGGGTTGTACAATCCAAGTTCAGTTTGAAGTTGAAGAACAGAATGGAGGTGATTGCCTGATGCAAAAGGGGAAAGGAAAGGTTTTGAAATAGAAGCACATAAAATGGAGAAATGCTTATGGTTCAGAAACTTCTTATGGTTCAGAAGCTGTTCTAAGCTGTAGGGATTTTTCAGATTGCTCAGCAATGCAAGGCACGTGGTGAGTGTTGCTCCACCACACCAGAAGGTCTGGTAAAGCTGGGTTTATGCTCTGTTGATTTCTTAGCATTCTAATTTATCCAGCACCAGCAGTGTGCTTTAGATTAATATCTGTTGCCTTATCTGATCCATGGGCTGTTTCTTCCAGATTGTTGTCTCTGAACTTACACGTGCTCATAACTCAGGAAATTTTACACATATCTTTTGTGACTCTGCTTCACACACATTGTCTCTGCCTGTTATACCTGCAAATGGCTGCCTAACCAAGAGTCAGGTGGTTGTTAATGTGAAGTGCCCTTTAATCTCTCTTGTTTCTTTCTACATAAAATAGGGATCCATTTGAGAAAAGGAATGACTAATATAGTATTTCATGGTGTGAAGAATGTGGTGTGATTTTTTTTTGAAGTGCGAAGTTGTAAATAGAGGTGCCAAAGTAAAGGCTATCAATGACAGATGCACAACAGAAGGTGTAACTGTTATGAGGAGACTTTCAAACTATTTAAGAGTTCCAGGGACTGGGAGAAATGCTCTGATCCTCAGTGCAAGTGCCAAATGGCCTGTTTCCTTGAGCTTCTAAGGTCTTACCATCTTCAGAAGGAGTGTGAGACACTGTGCTCGGTGTGAATAATTTTTGTTTTTTCAAATACGAAAAACACACAAGAGTGTATCAGATCAAAGTTTCAAAAGAGAGAGAGAGAGAGAGAAGCGAATGTTTACTTTGTATTCTTGTATTTCAGTCTAGAGAGTGGTGCAGGTTTTACTCTTTAGGAAATGTCCCAAAACATTACACTTTGTGGCCATTCTGGCTGATGGATTCTAGGAGGTGTAGTCCTAAAAAGTAACATTCCTAATCTCTGAAAAGAGAATTTCATTTATTATCTAGATCCATTTCAGTCTGGTTTCAGGCCTGTTTATGGGACAGAGATTGCTTTGGTTGCCATGGTGGATGACCTTTGCAGGGAACTGGACAGGGAAAGTGTATCCCTGTAGGTTCTCCTGGACCTCTCATTGGTTTTTGATACCATTGACCATGGTATTCTTCTGGTCTGTCTCTCTGGGATGGGACTTGGAGGCCCTGTTCTATAGTAGCTCCAGTCCTTCCTGGAGGAGAGAACTTAGAAAATGGTGCTGCTGGCCTGCAGAGGTCTGTTTTGTCTCCTGTGTTATTTAACATCTACAGGAAACCTCTGGAAGAGATTATCTAGAGTTTTGTGGTTTGGTGTCACCTGTATGCGGATGACACCCAACTCTGCCTCTCCTTGCCATCTAAATCTGAGGAGGCTGTTTTAGCTTTAGATCAGTGTCTGAGAGGGGTTTTTTAACTGATTGTGGTACCTTATTGCTTTGAATGTGTTTTGGGCATTGCTTTTGATATTTGTTTGATCCTTTTTAGTATTTGTACACTCACTGTTCACTTTCATGTTGTCTTTCAATGTTGTAAGCCACCTTGACTCCTTTTAAGGAGAAAGACAGAGTAAAAATATTTTAAATAAATAAATAATGTTCCCTGGACATAAAAGGCTACAGGGGCAGCATGTTAAATAGAGAGAACTGTTTAATAAAGGATAATACAGTTGACCACATTTTTAGCAGAAGTGAGTGAATGGCACAGAATTACTAAAGGCAGTAAGAAGAATGACAGCAGTCAGTGTGGTTAGGGTGTTGGACTAGGACCAAAGCAACTGGGTTCAAATCCCCTCTCAGCCATGAAGTTCACTGGATTACCTTGGTTGATCCACCTCTCTCAGCATGGTCTATCTCACTAAGTTGTTGTGTGGATAAAGTGAGTGCTTGTGGTGAGAACAGCCATGTTTACCACCCTGAGTTAATTGGAAGAAAGGTATGATAGAAATGTAATGAAGAAGAATGAAAAAGAAAGCTGAGAGCTGTATCCCTTAGCTTGGGCTAAGTGTGTGCCAACACCCCCACATTCTGATGGCTACTTTTCTTCAAAATACTCAAGAGGGATCTGTAGGAACCAATAGACAGTCTCTTAGTGTTTCGTTTCTGTTGCCAAGACACCAGCTGACAATGCTGAGATGTTAGCCTGCAATGTACATAACAAAATCAGATGCTTATAACACTTCAGCATTCCCAATGTGTGAAAGCACTGTCATTTCCAGCCAGGGGTCTCTGTGGAGATGGGCATTGAAACATCTACATGGGTGGAGCCTTCTAAGTTCCATGAGAATAGCAAAGCATGATGAGATGGTAGTCTCTGTGTTCATAAGAGGTACCCTGTAGAGGGTGCCTCTCAAAAAACTATCACTCTCCTAATGCTTTGCTGTTCCCATGGAACTTAGAAAATTTGAACCATGTCCATGCTTTAATGGCTGTTTCCAGAGAAAGTTCAAAATATGTCCATGGTTTAATGGCCATCTCCAGAGAGAGCCTTGGCAAAGAACAGGTGAGAAACTCCTCTGAGAACTTACTAAAACTATCAGAATTCTAGCTAGAGGAATTCTTGCTGAATTCTGATAGTTGTACTGACAAAAATCCAAAAATCCTATGCCTGTTAGTGATATCCACTTGCACTTTAGCTGCTTAGCTGATTGAATGTAAGGTAAAGGTAAAGGTTCCCCTTGACATTTAGCCCAGTCGTGTCCGACTCTAGGGCGCAGTGCTCATCCCCGTTTCCAAGCCGTAGAGCCAGCGTTTGTCCAAAGACAGTTTACGTGGTCACGTGGCCAGCGCGACTAGACACGGAACGCTGTTACCTTCCCACCGAGGTGGTACCTATTTATCTACTCGCATTTTTACATGCTTTTGAACTGCTAGGTTGGCAGGAGCTGGGACAAGCGACGGGAGCTCACTCCGTCGCGTGGATTCGATCTTACGACTGCTGGTCTTCTGACCCTGCAGCACAGAGGCTTCTGCGGTTTAACCCGCAGTGCCACCACATCCCACGATTGAATGTAGTACATCCTCAAATCTTATCCTGGAGACCCTTGCATGGGACTAAATCTTTACAAAGAAAAAGGTTCCCTTTGCTGGTACATTTCTATTTGAAAATTGCATAAGCTGATTAACATGGTGGTAATCTGTTTAGAATGTCTTTCAGCGGAAAGAGCTTTTATCTTAGTACCAAACTGGATCAGCAGAAGGCTTTTTGCCTTCTCTAAATTGATTTTGAAATTTAAATAAAGCAACGCACATGCCAAAAGATACATTACTCTTCAACCTGCTATGAATTACATGGCTAAAGGCATCCAGCTGATTGTACATTGTTCTCAACATTATGGCTATTAGTGAGCATTTAAAATCCATTTGAATAGCAACGGAAAGACATGGAGAATATAATAGACTTTAACAGTGGATACTGGATGGTGTGATAAATTACAACTTTTTTTTGTTCTGTTTTTCTCTGTCACTTTGGGTGGTGTCATTCACACAGTCCCATTTAATGGACTTAATTAGAATAGCTGTTCACACAACTATATCCATTAGAAGACATTATGGAAGGAAAAGTAAAAAGAAAGACAACTGTGTGAAAGACTGGATGATATTATGACAGGTTTTGTACATTTTTCACATTTGGGCACTTTTTGCAGAAATATTCACTGAGGTGTTATTTGTGCAAACATGTTGCAGTCTTTCTTTTATTTTCACAAAATGCATATATTTTGCAAAATGCACTTTTAAAATGAAAAATACAAGTTTTTTTTTTAAAAAATGGTACTGTGGTTGAAAACATTGAGGTTTTTGGCTCTTGTGCAGGAATAAAAAAATGTTGAAGCAGTTACCTCACTTTTTCAGTAGGGTGTCGCAGTATGCCAGGACTGAGAAATATGGTTTTAGTTACATCATTACTAAGATATATTAGTCTCATTACACTTAATAGGTTTCAGGGTAACATACTACATATATATATATATATATATATATATAAGTAAATCCCAAATCCATATAAATGAAAAAGTTAAAACCATCAGTTAAAAGCAGCAAATAAAAGAGGAGTGCAAAAAGATACCAGAAAAATACAACTGCTTAGAAACACAACATAGCAACACACACACACACACATATGATGGTCTAAAGGGGGTGGGGGAGGCTCTTCTCTGATGCCAAAAAGATGGCAAAGGGCAAAGGTGCCAAATGACCCTCTCTGGGGATGGTAGTCTATAATTTAGGGCTAGTTTTAAAAAGGCTTACTCCCAAGTAGCCATCTACCGTATTTATTATCACTTCATTTACTGCTTATATTTATATATCACAGTTCCTTCTAATTATGGCAGTGTACATGGTTGTCCTACACACTGTTTCTTCACAACAAACTTTCGAGGCTAGGCAGAGAAAGAACGGCTGGAAATGAGCAGGGCTATGTCAGTACCTGGCAACGTTGAGAAGCTGTGGAGGCCCCTGCAATCCAACAGGGGCCACCTATACTGCTACTTACTCTGTGCCAGCAGTTGACCAGTGAACTGCCAATTAAAACTTACAATGGTCTCCTGAAATGATGCTATGTCAATGGTGTTGCAACTGGCGGAATTCTGTCTTGGATATTCTGAGAGTTATAGCCCAAGTTTCCCACAATGCCCCTGACAGCATTGCTTCAGTGCCAGAAATAAGCACTAATGTATTACAGTCAATTAAATTATTGGTTAAATTGGACAATTACTAATAGTATTGCGCAGTTGTCAAAGCAAACACTCATGTCTGTAGAATTAAAAAAACTATTTCTGGCCCCATGCCAGCAGTGGTACCCTGGGATTTGAAGTCCAGAAAAGTAACTTTTCCCATCCTTACTATGTTTGGTAGCCAACCAATGTAAAATGGGGCTCATCAGAGATAACTTATTTATTTAATTCATTTAAAATATTTTTACCGAGCCTTTCTCCTCAAAAAGGACCCAAGACAGCTTACATCATTGAAAGACAAGGGCCTCCTCAGATTTGAGGCATAAGTTACAATGTTTGTATATGTTTTTAAACATGCAAGTCGTTGGGTAAAAAACAAAAACAAAGAAAAATTGAAGCCGTGTTCTGCTTGAAATACAGAAGGCAAAGTAACATTTTAATTAAAAACAAACAAGGCATTAAGAACAGCAGGTCAGCTTTCACTGAAAAATGATCTGCCTACAGAATGAGAGTAATGAGATCCTTTTTTTAAAAAAAATCAAGCATGTAATTTCTTCATCAATTATCTGCATTTGAGGTAAACATTTGGTGAAATCTAGAAGACACAATTAAAGAATTTATTTGCAGCAGTAACTCATAAGAGGATGCAAAAGTCCAAACCAACAAGGCAAGGAGGATTCTGGAGTTGAACTTCCTGGCTGGGTTTCTGGGCTGTGGAGAACTAAAGCAAATCTGGCCAGCATAGTCTTCAAAAACGGAAGTGAATCCTGGAACCAAGACAGGTGCTAATATTTTAACACATCTATAACTGTTACAGAGAGTTCTTTAAGCTGTATGGAACAGATAAATGAAAGGAAAGCTTTCCATTCTTCCTGCCTGGATGTGATCCAGCAAATGTCCAGTTAGGATCTCAGGAAGACTAAATGCACTGATGGGTTTGCCCTAGTCCTTGTCTGTTCATTTGACAACTGTGTCAGCTTATCCCAAAATCCTAGCGTATCTCAGAATTTAATTGTGTTTCAGTGTCTCCTGACAATTGCTCTGAGTTTATTCACCTGTTTGGTTCTGCGTCAGTCTTAACAGAGACTCATTTCAAGCCTGGCCTCCTCCTTCCATTTTATCACCTGAAACACATGAGAAAACATCTTTTTTGATACCTATTTCTGAAAGTGTTCTCTGACAAAAAAAAGTAACAAAGGATTAATAGTTGAATTACTTTCACTTTTGTTCATCTTAGTTTTTTCACCTTTGTGTGAAGAAGTACATTTTTACCTAATCCGCTCAGCTGCCTTATCTGATTTCTACTGATGAGGGAAGAAGACTATCCAATGAAGAAATAATAGAAAGAAGCTATTAGAAGCAAACCCTCTGTTATTAATAACAAGTGTAAGAAGATTGGATTTGGAGTGGATGAAAAGATCGTTTGAAGTCCAATATATTTTGGGGAGTATTGTGTTTTTTCCCCATGCTTGCATTAGCAATGTGATATCTCTGATGGGATCTCCTGCATTAGGCTTCTCTCTATTTGAAACCGGATAGCACAATTTTGTCTGCGTTAATTATTCTGTCATTCCCCAGGGTTGCATTCAGAATGGCTGGCAATAGGATACTGAAATGAACAATGTGCTATTCAGATCTTATCTGAGAAGGAGGTACCCACTTTTGTCAGATATCTGCAGCCTTTGTTATTTTCTTGTCAGACCAACACAGTCACCTGTTCCCCTTATTTCACATAGTCATGCTGTGAGAACAAAGACAAGTTGTTGCCTGAAGCAAAAGTGTAAATGTTCCTTTCTTCTATCCACTGCACATGTGCATGCATGCACACGTGTGTGCAAGGTACAGGTCACAGAACCTAAAGCCAGTCAAATTATTTTGTTATCTGAAGCAGAAAATCCAATAGGTGTTTTTCCTAATCTTTTTTTATATTATTATTATTTTTATTTATTGCATTTATATCCCGCCCATCTAGTCAACTGACCACTCTGGGCGGCTTCCAACACAAATAATAACAATATAAAATATAAACAACATTTAAACATCAGTAATAGAGTTATTCTTTGATAGTAACAATACAACAGCAGAGTAAATAGCTCAGAATGTGCTCTTATGACACCCAAAACGTATTGCCTGAAGTGGCTTCTTCACTTTGCTGAATGGTACAGCCAGCCCTGAAACGAGAGTGCATGAAATGATATTAGCCCTATTTGGGCATTCGCCGGAATATATGAAAAGGGCTCTAACCTTAGTGAGGATGTGGGATATATGTAAGCCCATCCCATATTGCCCAGCACCTAGAAAATGCATTGAACTGACTTCTGAGATGTGGGGTGGTGGGAGCATACGTGTGTCCCCATATCTTCATCATGCTTAGGACCTTATTCACATATTCAGGCATGCACGGAACTCTAATTTCTAGTTTCAGTGGCTGGTTTTAAAGTCCTGTCTGCAAATAATAATATTGGACTCATTAGAATAAATAAAAACAGTAACGGACGAAAAGGAAGTTGGGATAGAAATCATGGAAGGGGTTGAGTGAATGCCAATAGATTTAGAGAGAGGGCATACAGACATGTTATGAAATCAGTGCTACAAGTTGACACTAAGAGTATGTTAACTCATTGTGGCGTTTACCCCGTGGCCCCTGCTTGTTTTACCAAACAAAGAGCTCACCCGAGTATCCCAACACACCCTTTAACACGCTGCCACCAGTTGATCTCTTTATCAACCTATATTTCCTATGAAAGACTGAGGTCCATTCAGTACTGAACTTTTAAACAGAAACAGGTTTATTGATTACAAGTTGTCTTAGGACTAATTCTTAAGCACGTTCTTAAAGTTACACAAAGCTTCAGTATTTTACTTTAACCTCTTCTATCTTAATTAATACAGGTCACACTCTGACTAATCACTCCTTAAACACTCTCTCTGCCTCAAACCCCAAACTCTTTTTTCTCAACTCTGTCTCTCACTGAACTAACTAGACTCTGACTCACCCCTCCCTTCTAGTTGCTCTGGCTCCGCCTCCCAACAGCTCTCATTGGTACATGCCAATAATCTTCTACCTGAGCCAAAGCAGGGTGATCGCTACATACCTCCCCCCTTAATAAGTTTGTTTTATGAGGGGAAACCCAGCAGTTTGCCCTCATAAACAAACAGCTAAGTACATGCAAATATAACAATAACTTACCAATATTTATACATACCTTATAATACAGTTTTCTATCCATTACTAGGTTTACTAGATCAAACCTACCACTTTATAAACATTTAAGACAATCAATATAATTATAAACATTTGCATTTAACATTAATACCAATTACATTGCATCACCTTTGCATTAATAAAGACATACCAACCTCTTGCATTACTTACATCAATACAAATTACATTACATTACCTCCACATCAATAAGGCTACTCACCATTATTTTTACCATCATTCTACACCTCTCAGTTCATCAACATCAAAACAAACTTTGTACTTTAATCATATTTCATAACTCTTATATTAACAGAACATTTAATACAATATTACCAACTTTTTATCCAACCATTAGTCGTTTGGCCTTTGAGACAAGGCGTCAGCATCCACACTCTGAGTTCCTTTTATGCTGCGAATCACAAAGTCAAAGTCTTGCAGGTTCAGCATCCATCTTGCAAGCTTACTGTTAGTGGATTTCATAGTTTGTAGCCACACCAGAGGGAAAGGGTCAGTGCAAAGGACGAATTTCCTTCCCCAAACATAGGGCTTCAGTCTTTGCAGCATCCAAACAATTGATAGGCACGCCCTCTCGATGGCAGACCAATGCCTCTCACCAGGTTGGAATTTCCTGCTGATCAAAGTCACTGGGTACAGATTCTCGCTGTCATCTGCTTGGCACAGCACGGCTTCCAGACCCACACTCGACACATCGGTGTACATGATGAACTCCCGGTTGAAGTCCGGCGCAACAAGGACAGGTCCCGAAGTCCTCTCTTCTGACGATCGAAAGCCACCTGACACTCTGACATCCACTGGATGTCCCCGGCTCGCCTCTTCCGGGTTAAGCCTGTTCTTTTTCTGAATAGTGGCTTAGTTTTCTCAGCTGGGAAAAGGGTAGGCAGTTTCTTCCATTCCTCCAGCACAGGTGTGATTGCGTTCTTCCTAGAAATGTTATTGTTTTTGCCTTCACCCTCACCAGTAAACTCGCCCACAGGTACTTTTGTTGCAAAGCTCTCCATATGTGGGGGACCACTATCACAGGTCAGTTCAAGATTCTCAGGCAAGTTTCTTTTAGGTGCCATCTCAAACACTTGGCTTATGTCAGATGTATTGAGATTTTCAACATCTGGTTCTATTCCTTTAATCTCTGGTTTCTCAGGTAGGGTTTTGTTCTGCAAGATTCTCAGGACTTTTGCAGCTGCATGGGGAGCCTTCTTAATACTAGTCCCTTCAACTTTCCAGTGCTGCTGCAACAAATCCACAGGTCCTGACCATGCCAACAGCAAT
This sequence comes from Intellagama lesueurii, assembly GCA_037013535.1. Taxonomy (NCBI): domain Eukaryota; kingdom Metazoa; phylum Chordata; class Lepidosauria; order Squamata; family Agamidae; genus Intellagama; species Intellagama lesueurii. Next base: position 76,575,815 of record JBAJHW010000006.1, read on the forward strand.
TCACTCCCCTCTATGGGTCTCAGCCTCACTACTTTGTCCTCAGGACAGAATGCTCTTTCCTGGGCCTTTTCATCACACAAGCCTTTCTCCTTTCCATGAGTACCCCCCCCCCCCCAAGCTTGGCTCTGCTACATCTATGGACTTCTCCCTATATTTTACAGGGACAATTAATTGTTTGAGATGTCCATCTTCACTTCTATGAGGTGTTAATAAAACTTCTCTCTATATCAGGTTTCTATCAGCTATAAACCTCTCTGGGTGTTCAGGAATCAGTGGAATAGGATTCTCATTAGCTTTTCTAAAACAGTCATTTAAAGTAATATCTTCCTTCTGCTCATTAATAAAGGAGGAACTATTAGGATTCTTTATTATGACCACTTCAGCCATTTCTGCTACCTCCGGGTTTTCCTCTAGACTGGGACATCCCAGGTTTGATTCAGAGGTTAGGGCTCCCAATCTTTCCTCAGGGACTGTAATTTGCATGCCCTGGGAGTGGGTTACCACTAAAATACTCTGCACATGCTTGGATAGATCTAACCCAATTAAACAAGGAGCAGGGATTTGGTCTGATACTGCTACCTTCCATATACCAGACCAACCCTGGTATCTCACTGCTACTTTGGCCATGGGTAAGACCACAACCTCAGCCCCAATTCCCTTAACAGAAATCTTTTCATGGTCTATTATATTTTCCTTCGGGACTATATCAGGGTGACATATTGTGACTTGAGAACATGTATCTTTTAGACCCAGATACTTTACGTTGTTAATGAAAATAGGCTCTGCAGAGTTATTCAATAAATCCTGATTGCAATTTATTATGAAACACTGTATCACCCTAGCTTCTGGAATGTCTGGGCTCTCTGCCAAATCCGTTTCCTTAGCAACCGTGTTGTGGCGGGAAGAAGCCTCAGCTTCAACTGCCGATTGCTGGGCCTTATGCTGCACACAAAACACCTTCTTAGGCTGACTGGAATTTGCACCTTTATGCGGATTAAAATCCCTAGTCTTTTGAGTCTCACACTGAGCCAAAAAAATGACCTTTCTCCCCACACGCATAACATCGTTTACTCACCTTGGGTTCAAAACAAAGGGCCTTATTAACTTTTCCCTCAGGACTATTAGGTTTCAGATGACAGTGCTCTGGAGATGAGGGTCTGTCTCTAAAATGGCTTCCAGTAGCTTGGGTACTTCTGAGGTAATCTCTACTGGATGGGGGTCCTCTCCTCCTGTCGTCCCACACTTTTCTACCAATTTTTACCTCAGAAAATCGAGGATCTCTAATCTCACTAAAGGAATCAGCAAATTCAGATGCCTGTAATACATTTTTAGGATTTTTGTCCTTGACCAAATAACACAATTCCCCTGGCAACACTGAATAAAATTGTTCTAAACCAACTACATTTTTCATTTGGTCTAGAGAAGTGACATTTTCACATTCCATCCATTTGTCCAAACATTGACTCAGTTTAGCCCCCAATTGAGCATAAGATTCTTCAGGCTTTTTGGTAAGGAAATGAAATTTTCTTCTAAGGTGTTCTGCATTTCTGCCAAATCTAGAATATACCATCTTTCTATATGCCTCAAAATCTCTAGCTTGCTCCAGAGGCATCTGAGAATAAAGCTCAGCTAAATCTCCACTTATTTGTGATCTCAAAACTATCATCCTTTCATCATCCTTAATCTCAAAGTCCCAGCATGCTCTCTCAAATGAAATCAGGAAAGATTCAGGGCAATCTCCTTTCCTATATTGGGGAAATTTCTTTAGATCTATTTTTGAGAGATTTCCCTCACTAGAGTTTATTTATTTATTTATTACATTTATACCCCACCCATCTAGTCAATCAACTACTCTGGGCGGCTTCCAACATATATCAAAACAATTTAAAATATAACAAGATTTTAAACATCAATAAACAAGTTATTCAAGATGGAAAAATAAGGAAAAAAGAGGAAGAAAAGAGTTGTTATTATTATTATTATTCTGCGCAGCTAATTCCAATTGTTTCATCTGTATTTGAAATTCCATTTCTCTTTGTCTTAATTCCATTTGTTTGGCCTCAGCCCTCCCCTTTTCTCTGGCCCTTTCTCCATTTCCCGTTCCTTTGCTCTTTCTTTAATTTCTAGTTCCCTGAGTTTGTATTCCTGTTCCAACTTCCATTTTTCAAAATCTTGGGAGCTTAGAACACCTTGTTTTTCTGAGGCACCGTCATCAGTCTCCTCCTGTTCCACTGGAGCTAGAGGGTCTCCATTTCCCTCCACTTCCTGAGGTAAACTTTCTGCCTCCTGACTCCCTTTTTGGCTACATTTGGGTGGCATGTTTAAGTCTGAGTGAATTAGTCTTTAATGTCTGTACTGCTTTTAAAAAGGACCTGTCTTTCTGCTGTTTATTCCGGTAACTACGTTGGTCTTGCTTCACTCAGCAGCTGTCTAGCTCACAACCTTTTAGTTACTGTGTATGTCTGAGCTATTCTTCCTCTCAGACACCAAAATAATTTTATTTTCAAGCCTCTGCTTTTATTTTCCTATCACATCAGATCTGCTCTGACTCTGGCTTCCGCTCTTATCCAACACTGCTCCCTTATCTCTCAGAGCCTTGGATTTCAAGCTAGCCCACTGGGTCTCTCAAATCCTGAGGTAAACAAAAAATAATTTTTCCTTTAGAATCAGTTCCCTATCTTTAGTTTCCCAGACAGATTTTTAAAAAAAAACCCAGGAAAAATCACTCTTTTAAGGGGTATAGCCATATTTAAAACACAGGGGATGTTATTTTGCCTACCAATTTTGAGAACTTGCTGGGAACAAAATGGACTGCAGTTAGGTTAGGTAATTAGATAGTCTTAGTTTCTCATTATATTTCAAAAAGAATAAAACAAACTCCTGACAGATCTGGAAGTTAAACATGTTGTAAATGAAACTGGAAAATGGGAGATAAAGTTACCAGGTCAGGATCATCTTATTCTCTGAGATGTGAGGGCCAAAATCGGCAACCAGGGCAGGCCCTTGTGAAGGCACAGAGGTGGGGCAGACGAACTGTGGGAGGGAACAGTACTGCATCCGGGCCAGACCACTGTGGAAATGAGTGTGTGAGAGGAATCTGGATAAGCGGGAAACAAATACGATATGTGTGTGTGTGTGTGTGTGTGTGTGTGTGTGTGTGAGAGAGAGAGAGAAGTGGTCTCTGAAAGTGGTCAGTGTGTCTATGCATAGCCAGAAGAGCAGCAGACCATGTCTTTTTTAAAGAGCAGGAAGTTTACCTGAGCCCTATTGAGAAGAGGAAGGAGGGCTGCACAGACATAATCAAGTGTACAGTAGGAGTGGTATGTGAGAGGGAGGGTCTCCTGAGTCCTAGTCCATCACTCTATCAACTACACCACACTGGGTACTGTGATAAGGGTTAACCGCCAACAACCTGCAATACTCCCATTCCTAGGTGTTCTCATGCCCCCCCCCCCATCTTTGGTTCATATTGCCTGATAGTCTTCTGAGCATTGCTTTCATATACTGATTATTTCCACATCTTTTGTGCAGGATTGAAGGAAAAGAAAACCATTCAAATAGACAGAACTCATGAGAATTCTAGTAGCTTACTATTTTGAGATGAAGTCCTTTGCATTGTCCTCTTCTCTTCATGGGTCCTCCTCAAAAAGAAAGATCAAGGACATTGTACTGCATTGCATGTCCTTTCATATGTCTTTATTATATCCCCCCCATGTGTATGGTTGGAGAAAGGGAGTGAAAAATCAACCAGCTGAGTCTTACCGATTTTTTTTTAATGAAAAAGATGTTCTGTTCACCTTTCTGAGCAGTATATCTAATTTGGGATTGTATTGTAAATCTTGACCTGAAAGCTGGATGGAATACTTTCCTCTCTCTCTCTCTCTCACTCTCTCTCTCACTCTCACTCTCTCTCTCTGTGTGTGTGTGTGTGTGTGTGTTTTACCACTCACAAATGCAGGACTGTTTCAGGGATACCCTGTCTGTATACAGACACAATGTTCTAACTTAAAAATTGTTTGATGCATCTCTGGCTCAATACTGAAATATAGCTTGATTTTAAAAAGAGTTTTAGGATCTTGCTTTTGCGTATGTGTTTTTTTCTTTATTCCCCCCCCCCCCTTTTTCCAAATGTGCATCTGTAACAATTGAATATAAGCCAACGTATGGGATAATTCATCTATTGTTACTAGATTGCCAGTTCTCAGGATGTGGGTTGACGTCTCCAGGAACTGCTGTGCTTCTCCTGGTCCCCAGGTGGGGAGACAGATCTCAGGATGGAAGTTTGGGCACCTGTTTCCATCCATTCTCAGCTAGCACCAAGGTTCACTGGCTCATCCTGAAGGTTTTTGTATGTACGTTGAGCCAAAAAACCAGGAGTGAGTGGACAGAACTTGGAAGTGTGAAGTTGAGCCCATTATGAAAGTTGCAACAAGAAAGGGAGTGGAGGGATAGCATTGAGACTTCTTGTTCCATGAGCACTGGCAGTGAGAATGCATGGCCAGGAAGAATCTCCCCATGGGCAAATGCTGAGTCTTCCACAAACCACAACAGCTATGTAGGATCGGGGGGGGGGGGATCCTACATGTTATATGTGTTGTTGGTGAGACAGTACAGGAGACAAGTTGGTCACAAAAATCATGTGGCATATGTCCCGAAGGTGCTGTCCTGCTGCCATCTTGGGAAAAATAGCCCTCTTTTTATTGACCTTTCATGGATACTTAATGGAAGACACAATGTACTTTTCACCATACTTTAGGAAGAAAATGCTGATTTTTTGGATATTCGCCCTGTAGTAATTGATGATAAGTTGAAGTTGTCCTAGTCAAGAAACAGCTGGTCTTTTGGGTTTCTTTTTTCTTCTAATTTTTCAGCTTAAGAAATTACATGTAGTTGTGTTAGCTAATTAATTGCTCATATCTTCAAACTAATTTATAAATTCAGGTGCACCTGTATCTAAACTCATATTCCCACCACCCCCAATATCTTTGCATTATGAGTGCCAGTGTGGGTGGACTGGAAGAATCAGACATGACAGCTCTTTAACACACATTTAATCGGGATTTTTTTTCTTTTTTGCTGCAGTGCTTTCTATCATCATAACCATGTGATAGAACAAGGACTTTGCAATGAACTTCTCTTGGCCTTTAACCAAAACACCTGCTTGGTCGAAAGCTAGTAAATGACATATATCTAACCGAGTCCAAAGCAAGGCATCACTTCAGGGCAAAGGAGAAGGAAATATACGAGAAAATCTCTGTTTCACTTCTGCTCTCAAATTTTTGAGGCTCAGATTCTTTTGATTATGAATATGAAAATATTTATGAATTTTGGTAAGCCCTTCAAAAATAATCTGAAATGAAATTCCTCACAGTGCGCACTGGCCCAGCTTGAAGACAATGATGTACTTGCCTGCCAAATAAGGTGTTAAAAACAAGATATAGGAAGAAATAGGTGGTTATTCTAATTCAGCAAAAATGTGGTTGAACAAACTGGCTTTCAAAACCCCAGGATTTTAAGTATTAAACATTCAAGGCCCTGTACCAAATCTATCAGTTTCGAATTCTCCTAGATTTAGTTATTTTTTTAAAAAAAAATCATCTCTGAGAATGTGTATTAGTAATGCTTTGGTTACCTAAATGTGTATGCTTGGAGATCTTCAGCAGCATTCAGTGCCTTACCACATTCCCACCCCAAATATGTAGTGTGTGAATGTTTGCAAATTCTCATGTATCTCTAGAACAAGGAGAAGTGGAAAGAATGGCAGCAGTGTAGTAGGTAATAAAAGTGTCACCTTAGAGGTATAACAAAATGTTGAACTGGAAGTTGGATGTCATTTCAGAATCATTTTGCATCTTTTCACACTTAATCACAGGCTTTACACCATGCTGAGGACTGTGTCTCAGTGCTTTAACTCAGCCATTAGCCCTGACCCATTTGAAGGGGGTCACAGACTGGAAACAATTCTTCACACACCACCTAGTAAGGTTCGTTGTGCGACTTATACAATCCTGATTTGGCCCAAATTTCTTTCATATTGTGTTAATGGCCATGGCCAAAAAAAGGTTGAGAATGGCAGCTTTAACTCACCATGGAGAAAGGGAGTTATGGTTCGTTTCATTGCATGTTACATAACAATGCACTCTAAAGTTCTCTTATCATTTTGAATGCTTCAGTGACATAATTGATTTGCCACTTGAATTATACCGTTGAAAGTAAATTAATAAATCCTTCATTAAGAGCATGTCATTAGCCAATAGATTTCTGAAACTGACAGCTGCACTAGATCTGTATCAGTTGATGCAGTTCAGAAACCCATCACAGAGAATGAGTATTAGTAATGCTTTGGTTACCTAAGTGTGTGTGTTTGGAGATCTTTAGCAGCATTCGGTGCTGTACCACATGGCTATTTATAGACTATTCATTAAACTGCAAATTACATCAACAATATAATGAGGCTTCCTAGCTTTTAATACACTGATGTCTAAAGATCAGATAAATATCTTCATAATGATAGTGTCACTATAATCAATATAAATTAAAGTGCTGTCTTTGTGGCCATCCATTCTGGAGCAGGTTTTTTTAAAAAAAAGTATAGACAGAGCTTCAAAGGTTAATTTAAACATTAATTTAATACCGCCCAAGGGTCTCCACACACACACTTAGTTACTTCTATGGGTGCCAGTGAAAACAACAACTCTTCACTGAGCAAAAGCAACTCTTTATATCAGTGGTCCCCAACCTTGGGCCTCCAGATGTTCTTAGACTACAACTCCCAGAAGCCTTCACCACCACCTCTGCTGGCCAGGATTTCTGGGAGTTGAAGTCCAAGAACATCTGGAGGCCCAAGGTTGGGGACCACTGCTTTATATAACTCAATAGTGGCCAATCCTGATATTGCACCTTGCAACATTTCTCAATAAGCAAAGACAAAATCAAAGAATACTTCCTTTGCCACTTAACATTGATAGGAAAATGACGTAAACCTGAAAAATACCTATCAGAATGTCTTAAAATTATCTCTGAAAGTACAGTTTGAAAATAACTAGAAAATATTAGTAGTTTCCCTAAAAGAATAGGTGTATTTGTTAAATTATTTTTACTGTAAGTAAATTTGTAACATTATCTTACCACTTCAGAGCCCCCAAAATCACCTAGTTACGCATAAGTACATTAGTGGTAAGTAGTTACTTGTGAGCTCTGGTTTTGGCTCATAGAAGTTGTTGCTCTGTAACCACCATGCATTACATTTCTAAGGATGTGAATCCAGAAACAGATCTTAGAGACAGCCCATGACGTGAGCTGAAAGCACATTACTGTTAGAGAGCTGGGACTAAAGCAGTCTATTCAGATTTGTGAAATCAAACTTTAAAGGAATCCATGCTTAAGTCCTGAAGACCAGTCACCTAATAAAAGGAGCTAATTTGTGTACTCCTGTAAGTAGAAGTACCTGCTGTGATACTTAGACCCTTCCATTAGTTAAGGATCTGTTTAGGCAAGGATAAGTGAGATAGCTCTCATTATTTTCCTCAAACATGTCTAAGCCTAGTAGCTTTTCACAGACCAGTTGTGATAATTTCAGGCTGTGCACAAACATTGTTTGAGTATGAAGCTAATCATATTTATTCTTAAGGTTCTTAAGGTTTAAAGCACTGTCTACTCCACAATAAACCTACCCAATAATTATGCTCATTCTTGAGGTACTTCTTTCTACGCTGTAGCTTCCCAAGCTGAAACCAGTGGTTGCCAAGAAAAACAATATTTTTAATAATGGCACCGACTGGAGTGGGGGGCAGGACAGGACAATGAACCACCATAGACTCTCTCTCTCTCTCTCTCTCTTTCTCCAGAAAAAGGAATGATGACATCATTTAAAAAGCATTTGCACTTGAAAATATGGATGCAGGAAGAGTGTACCTTGTTTTAAAACATACTTTTGCTTCCAGAAGAGTCCAAGAATACTTCAGAGTAAAGTGTGTTCACTTCATGGATCTTCTTTTAAAGTAGAAACACTTGCTTTTAAGAATATTTTGTTTCTACACTACCATATTTTAGTATAACAGGAGTATTTTTTTAGAACTTGCACACAAGTGGCGGTATCTTTTAAAAACAAAAGTAATTGACATAAGTTTGGCTATTGCCATGTAAATATCTTCAACAATATGTTCAACTAGCATTAGCCAAAGTAGAGAGGGGGCAGGAAAGATAGCCTGTTTTCAGGGCAATGAGAATGACGGCACTGTAACTGAACCAGTGACAAAAAAGCAGCTAACTGTATGAGTAAAGAAACATCCTCCTGTTGCTCTGAGGAAGTCCTGCATAAAAAAAGAAAGTTGTCAAGGGTCAAGATGGCTTACACAGTTTTTGGAAGAGTGTGCATGCAATTGGAGGAAAAGAGAGGATTCTGATTGTCTCTGAGATGATCAGAAAGGCAATCTGTCTCTGCTGGAGAAACTGCAAGTGCCGTGTGCCTGTTTGAAAAAGAGAGAAACAAACACAGGCTTGAGGGAAGAGTAATATAAAAAGATTGAAAGACAACAAGATGAAAAATAAGAAAACAGCAGAAGGTGAAAAAAAGATTAAAAAGTGGTGAATTTAGGAAGTGAAGTCCATGGACTTCCCTCCATTGGAAAACTACTACTTGATTTTATTTATTTATTTATTTATTTATTTAGGGGTAGACTTTTAGGACTGGGGAGTTATGAGATTTAGGTCGCAAGAGATTCAACCCAATTACCCAGAAGTATTTCTAGTGGAATAAATCAGATTGTTAAGGGGCATATGAGGATAGCAGTCTCTCACTACCTGATCCTCTCTCTTTGCCATCCCACTTCTAAAACAAAATCAAAGATCTGCATTTCTTTATAAAATCTGGATTACTTTCAAAAATTTTAAGGACTCCCATGAATCCACAGAAAGTAAAGCCAAAAAAGAGAAGGAGAAGAAAAGAAAAGAAAGAAAAGAAACAGCTTAAAACCATAATATCAGGGAACTTGCTTTCCTACTTTGCAATACACTTTTTGTCTCAAATGTACATTGACGCCCTGAGTCACTAAAATCCAATTCTCAGCATACAGGAATGTTGCATACTTTACCAAAATTGAGTTAAATATACACTGAAATGTATTTCGTATAAACATACTAAAGTCCATTTTATTTTATTCTATTTTATTTATATCACCCTCTCTCACAAATGACTCTTATTCTGTCCTTTTTATCCTTATAACAACTCTGTGATTTAGGTCACAGAGGCTGTGAAGAAGCCTTGTGGCACAGTGGTTAAACTGTAGTACTGAAGTCAAGACTACTCACAACCTGAGTTTGATCGCACCAGGCTCAGGTAGTAGGCTCAAGGTTGACTCATCCTTCTGAATTTGGTAAAATGAATATCTAGCTTGCGAGGGGGGTGGCAATCTGTATAATTAAATTGTAATCCACCCAGAGAGGGCTTTGACTGCTATGGGGTGGTGTATAAGCAACACACTTTGCTTTGTTTTAGGTCAGCCTGAGAAGCTGTGACTGGTCCAAGAAAGAGAAAGATTTTTCTAGAGTAGATGTGAATGGAGTTTTCAAAAATTCATACAGCTGTTCCCTTCTCTCCAAAACTTAAAAGGGGGCAAGCTGGAAAGGGGGAATAAAATCACAGATGAGATTTTTTTTCACTTTTTTTCTGGACTGGTAAGGTTTTTAGTTGTAGTGACATATGTTTAAACAACAGCTAAAAATTAAAGTAAGGGTTAAAACCTCCCACCTCCAAAGAAAATGTAATTTAATCAGATTTTAAAGATTATTAATGATTGTGACGGACAGCTCTCAGAACACTCCTGTCAGTCAGGTCAGAGCTCTGGTGTGTGAGCCTATGACATGACAGGAGGGGCGGAACCAAGGATATAGGAGGGGAAAGAAAGACAGTTATAATCAGTTAGAACTAGGGAATTGACAGTTTTAGGCAGTTAGGGAAGAGAGTTGGAGAAAAGTGGTTGTGGAGATAGGGAATTGAAGCGAGAGAGACAGAGAGAAGAAGGAGTGAGGTTGCTGAGAGAAATAGATAGATAGTCAGAGATAGATAGAGAATTATTACAAATAAATATACACTGGTTGAATGGATAATAAGTAAACAAGAAGTGATCTAATGTGGAACTTAAAATATGATATTTCAGTGATTGTGATTTAATGAAAAATTCTAAACATCTGTGATTTCTTCTGTGATTAACATAACATCTATATTATCAATAAATCTGTTGTTTTGGCAGCACGTGTCTATGATCTATTTGGTATTAAGGGAAAATACCTGGTGGCAGCGTGAAGTGAGGACAAGCATCCAGAGGGTGGACTTGTGTTTAAGGGAAAATAAACAAAGGACACAGGGTGTACGTCACAATGATTAACTTAACGTTTAGCCATTTTTCACTCACTTGCCTTTTTCCTTTTCGATACTAAGCAGTGAGCCCGATCATTTGAATTCTAGTATGCTTCACTTAGTAATTTCTGCTCATCCCTCTGTCTTTTTCCACTGTTGCTGTGGGTTTATGGTGTGTTATATTGTAATCTTTTCTTATTATTATTATACTATGCTATATCTATAAGTCTATAATTATACTAATGTTATGCTTCTAAGTTGTCCTGAGAGTTCTTTTGGGCGAGATATCAAATTTTTATGCATAACCCAGTTTTAAACTCTTGTGTGCTGGAAAGAGAACTATGCATACTCTCTGTCCCTTGTGTAATACACATCCACAGTTCCAGATTTGCTAATGATTTTTTTTTTTTTGCTTTGTGCATAGTAATTCTTGAAAATAAAGGAAAATATGAAACAGTCACATATTGCGGTTTATATATTTTAAAGAACATGACATGAATTAATTGACTTTGCATGTGTTCCCAGTTCCTTCAAGATAGTCTACAAAGGGGGTCATGTTCAAGGACAGTAGACAATTCCTGGGCGTGAAGAGGGCTTGTCAAGCAGCCGTGCTTCTTTGACATTTGAGTCTGGGCTGTTAGTGAAAAAATAAACTGATTTTGAGGATGGGTCATCTGATTTTTAAAGTTTTTGTAAAATATTTATTTATTTTCTGCTCCTCCTTTCTTCTTAAAAAGGATGCAAAGTGGTTTACATCATTAAAGGCAACATTTAGAGGTAAAAAAAGTAAGTATTCAATTACTTAAAAGGATCAAACAAGTACCACACTAAAAAACAGTAAATAAAAACAACACCAAAGCACATTCAAATCAGTAAGGAACAACCATTCATCTAAAAACCCCACTCAGGCAGCCAGTCCCTGAGGGAAAGTTCACCTGAAAATAAAAACCTTCACCTGCTTGTGGATGGGGCCAGCCTGGCCTGATTTTCAAATGTTGAAGCTAGATAGTGAAGGCCATGTCTGACAGAGTGGCAATGATAATTCCACCCATTGTGATTATAGTAGGACCCCCATGTCAGCGGAATTGGTATCCAAGGTTTCACTTATCCGCATTCTGAAAATATTAAAAATATTACAAGAAAAAAACAACACAGAAGTAGGTATTTCCACAATGTACATACCAGAACTGGCCACTAGATGGAGCCAGAGACCATGCTATGTATAGGGTTTGCTATTATTGGCTTCGGGGGGGGGGGGCTTGGAACTGATCACCCATGGATAAAGAGGTGTGGTAGAACCACCGCCGTTCTGGCCAGGTGGGAAGGACCAAAACTACCCCACTCAACCACATTACTCTTGCCCCTGGGTGGGTGAAATCCCTGGGGGAAAACATGTTGATGCTAAGGGAAATCTTCCCACCTGGTTACTTTCCCCCCCCCCCCCTCCAGCTCTCTTAAGAGGGTCAGGAAAAACTTTCCTGGTTACATCTTCCTAAATCTCACACCAACCAGACAAGGTAGATTCCAAAACACCCAAGAAAGAAAGGTTGTGCAGCTCTAGCCAAAGCACCTATTTCAGCACACCAACCCGCTCACTTCCAGGTACCACACTTGGATAAATTACAAAAGGAAAGTTCATTTCAAGAATGCATTAAAACTCAAAAGCATTCTCGTAAACAGAAATTCAGGGACATGTTAAAGATGGCAAAAAAACAAACAAACAAGCAAACAAAAAACCCTGAAAAGCCACAACAGCATGTTCTTTAGGCAAAACATCAAGGCATTCAATGGACAGACATTTAAGGGCTTATACAGAATAAAATTCCCCAACAATATAAAAATTACTTACTGCACTCCATTTAATACTCACAAACATAACTCCCAGTTTTAAGTTACTTAGATGCTAGAGTCAGGCATCAGCAAACCCATATATGTGTGTGTCAGAATGAATTTGGGAATTTCCCTTCCTCACCCCTTAATGTCCTTATATCACATCCTCCCCAATTAACAACTACCAACCACAAGGTTACAAACTTAGACTATTCTAGTTGGTACTTTTCCTCTTACGTCCCCCCCCAACTCCTCAGATGGTTTCAGTTCATCGATTGACCAATGGGGGCCTCGGTTTGTATCCTTGAACGCTGCCTGCCTCCCTTCTGTCTTCCAGATATCTTACTTGTGTTGATGTTAGTTTGGTCAGGTGTTCTCCCTGCTAAAACCAGACTTATTTACCTTTTACTGGCATGTCCACTACCCTCCAAATTCTCATATCATGACAAGGGGTCCTACTGTACATCATAATGAGGGATAACCGTTTTATAATGTAAATGTATTTTATGACTTTTTTTACTCAGAGGATGTTGATGACGAAACTACTTAAATGGGTTTGATACCACAAGCTAGAGTCTTGTGGAATTCTGATGTTCTGGGGACAAAGATCATTAAAAGAAAAAACAACAGTGTGGAAGATAAGGCTAGAAGCATTTTCTCTCACCCCAATTTACCCCCCCCCCCCGAGATTCCTTTTAGAGAAGCAAAATGAAAGCAAAAACAATAGCCATCCTGTTGATTCCCGCCCCAGAGCTGGTATAATCTTCTACTCCCATTCCCAAGGGGAATTGAAGAAATGACAAAGGAATACCCAGGGCAATCTGAGGGGAATGGAAGGGCTTTAGATCCTGCATAGGCACAGCTTCTCCTGCTGTTTCTCCAGAATACCGCCCTTTCCCCATGGTAAAACAGTAGTTGTGGACCTTTTCAGAGCCTCAGAGATGTTCAAGAGATCAGATCTCTCTGTCCAAGAGTGAAAATTTTTACTTTCATAGAGGGAAATTAAAAAAAACACCTGATATTCCAGAGATTTTAGAGTGTATGTGGGTGTAAATAAGTGACATTTGGGGGTCAGCAAAAGCAGTACCCTGGTTTGTGAGTTCCTTTGTGCTTCCTGGTTGACAAACACACCTGCAAGGTGCTGTTTGGATATCTTAAATTGCCTCTTTCCTTCAACTTGATTGTAAGTGCTATAATCTACAAATGAAGAAAGCTGAAATAATTCATCAAAATATGCCCCCTTAGAGTGTAGTCATCTTGATTGTCAGGATAAAATCCAGTTTAAATAACAGAACAGTCTTACTTCATTATGCCTGCTTTGTCTGTCTTTAAACCATTCCAACGCAACTAAAAAGAAACTCCGTACAATCAGTAATACAACCTATAGTAACATATATATGTCAAACTCTAATGAAAAGTGAAAAAGGTAACAAAGCTATATATTCTTAACTCTCAATATGCAATGTACATAAACCATATATATGTGCACTATACAATGTCAATCAATATCACCAGTCTGCTATATATGTGTGTGTGACACAGTGACATATCAATATAACAATATCACAGTTCATTGTCATTTTGTCATTGAAGAGGTCCAGGTGAAAAACTCCATAATATTTAAGTAATGTCCATGAGTAAGTCCTGACAGGATAAGGACTCAACAAGCTCTGAGCATATAATCCAATCCAATTTGCTCATTTTGTGGTTTGTCACTTTTTCGAGAGTCTAACCTTCTAGTGTTTTGGTCTCAAGGACTAAAAATACAGCAAAAATTACAGCAAAACCTTATTTATATGCATAAATACATAACCCCAGCACCCAATCGTTGAATAATTCTACAAACCATCCCAAGGAAATGGAGTACTGTCGTTCTCCTGTTATTCCTGGTTCACTGCTCAAGAGCACTCCCTAGAGATAAATTTATATATCCTCCCTCATAGAATTACTGGAATGAGTTCTTAAAGAAATCTCTCCTGTCTAGTCTCAAGACTACTTCCATGGACAGAAAGCCTGGATGTATGGTGAGAGATCCCAGTCAGTATTTAGCCCTGTTGGGGTACGTGAGTGTTATCTGAAAATCCAAAAGAACTCTTTTTGTTTCAGGGCTCAATATATCTGGCACAATAAAACTAATTTGCAGTGTGTTTGTATATTACAGAAAACCTGAAGTCATATGGGATGTAATTTTTAGAGAGAAAATGTTTAACTAGCGGAGCCTCTTTCACTCTGTTCTCAATGCAAGAGTGATGTTCCAGAAGTCTTACTTTAATGGGCCTGAGACTCTTGCCCACATGCACTTTGGGACAGGGGCATGTAATCATATATACTATGTTACATGGATTGCACATGCTGAAATGATTAAGTTTGATGGTATATATACACCCTTTGGATAGATAAATTTCTTTGGTGTTCAAGGACAGGGCACAAGCCCAGCAGTGACCACATTTAAAGTGACCGCTCAAGGTTGGTGCTAAAGGTTTCTCTATAATGAAATCTGAGTGTATAAGAAAATCTTTGATATTTTTAGTTCTAGTGTAACCAGTCGTTGGGCATGATTGGCAACCTGGCAAGTCCTCTATAACAGTCCAATGTGTGTGTGTGTGTGTGTGTGTGTAATAAGACAGTGGAGAGTACTGAAAAGATCAATGGGCGGTCTCTTTGTTGTTACAAATAACTGATTGTGAGCCAGACTATTAGCCTTATGTTTAGCTGAACTTATAACTTTTTCAGAGTAGACATGGTCCAGAAATTGTGAACACAATACATTGTTCTCCACTTGCTAGTCCAATAAGGTGGTGGAATTAATTCTCAACATTTGACTCAATGGGAGATTGTTGAGTAGGGTGAAAAGACTGGGAATGTAAAAATGAGTTATGGTCCGTTGATTTCCTATATAAACATACTGCCAGACTATTAGTGGATGTTCTATATACTATGGTGTCCAAAAAAGGAATACTCTGCAAATCATGTTGACTGGAGAATTTAATAGTGTCATGTCAAGTATTCATCCACCGGCAGTACTGTTTGACTGTAAGACCGTCAGAATATGCCATTAAAATATAATCAATGTACCGATAATACAATAAAATATTACGCAGGTACGGATTGTCTACAGCCTCCAATATGTATTCCTTTCCCACTGATCCATAAACAGGTTAGCTACCAATGGTGCAAATGTACTGCCCATGGCTACCCCACAGACCTGTAGATAAAAGGTCTTCCCAAATCTGAAACAATTATTTTCCTTGATTATATCAATTACATCCAAGAGAAAATGGGTCAGGGGCTCCTTTTTCAGTCATGAATATAAAGTGTTTCAAAGTGTTAAACGGGCATGAGGAATATTGGTGCGTAAAGCCGATACATCCATGGTCAATAATACTGCCTGTTGTGGAATACTCCAACCTTCAATTTTCTGAATAAAATCCTTAGTGTCCTTGATATACAATGGAATCAAAGGGACAAAGGGTTGTAAAAAACTATCTATATATTGTGAAAGGGGTTCTAAAACAGAGGACGAGGAGGACACTGTAGGACGGCCAGGAGGTGGGAACCCTGGTTTCTGAATCTTTGGTAACACATAGAAAACAGGGATCCATAGATGTGTATTAACCAAAAATTTACCCGTAGGTTCTGGGATAATTCCCTCCAACACTGTTTTGTCAACTGGCACTTTAATGAGCCTCATGATATGCTCCGTAGGTTCTTTGTCCAGTTGTTTGTAATGAGCCACTACATTCAATAAGTTCTGGGTAACCTGTAAATAATCTGCTGTATTCAAGATCACTGTAGCTCCCTCTTTGTTTGCTGGTTTAATAACTATAGATTTGTCATGGCTTACGTTATTGAGGGCCATCCTCTCTTCCTTATTTAGGTTAAAGCAGAAGACCTTGTGCGTTTTTTCCAAATTTTCTAGATCTCTCAAGATCAATTTCTCAAATATAGTCACTGCTGAATTAGACACTGGTGGCACAAATGTAGACTTGGGTTGAAATTTATTGATATGGTCCTGGGTGCTCTTGTCATAGAAAAGGTGTAATTTCAATTGTCTGATCAACTTAAACAAATCAGCTCTGGTACGAAATGGATCATAACCAGGGGCTGGAACAAAATTCAACCCTTTATTCAATAGTTGTATCTTCAAATCCATAAGAGCCTTACTGGATAAATTCACTACTAGGTCCTTCTTTTCCTTCCCCTGCATGGTTGAAAATCCTGATTATTGTTCCTTTGTTGCATAGCTTGTCTGAATCTAGATACTTTGCTTGCACCCAGCACTGTTGAATGGGTATCCGAACCTGATGATTCTAAGTCTGATTGTGACAGGGTTAAATCAGCCAAGGAAGCCTGCCTCTTAGGGTTACAAGACATGTGCGTCCATTTGTACACATTGTTGGTGAAATTATTTTTAGTGTACCTCTTGCACGTCTTGATCTTGAGTTTCCTAAGACTGATTTCAGCATTCTTGACTTCCTGTTCTATTTCCAACAGGACTTCAGCTGATTACCTGCTTTATTCAGCATTGTCATTCATCAGTGTATTAATTGCTAACAGTGTTAATGTCTTGTTGATCAATGGGTTTCTCCATCTCTTGTGTTCAGATGTGAATGGCATTGTTTATTTAGCCAAAATGCTAACACCCAAACATAAGGGGGAAGTATTAGCTAACCTGGGGAAACCTCAAAGTTTACAGTAGTATAACAAAAAAAAAAACAATAATAATAAAAAACAACAACAATAAATTATTACAATATTTTAAAAAAATTAAAATAAATATATTAAAACCAGTAGACAAAAACAGTATTAAACATATAAAAGCAGCAAAAGCCTCTTAGACAAACAGTCACTAAGAGAAAGACTCCTGATGAAAAAGGTCTTCACCTGCGTGTGGATGGACAGCAAAGATGAGGCCAGCATGGCCTTCCATGGGCGGGAGCTCCAGAGTCTGGGAGCAGCAACAGAGAAGACCCTCTCCCTTGTCTCCACTAAAAACACCTGTGAAGGTGGTGAGACCGAGAGAAAGGCCTATCCTGATGATCTTAATATCTGGACAGGCTTATAAAAGGAGATGTGGTTCTTGAGATAGCTTGGACCAAAGCCGTTTAGGCTTTTATAGGTTAAAACCAGCACTTTGAATGCTGCCGGGAAATGGACCAGCAGCCGGCGGAGCTGCTTACATGAGGATTATGTGACACCCATAACTAGAGATCATTTGGGATACTTTTTTCTGCACCCCACAGTCTCGTTCACTTGAGGCAAATGCCTCACTTGTCTCCCCCTGGTTACAGCTCTCTCTGTGTGAGAAAGAAAATGGGGAATTCCAAGTGGTAGCCCCTACTTTTTGGAGCGGCTTTCCTTTGAAAGTGTACTTAAACCCAAACCTTGATAAAGGTGAAATCCATCTGTTGGGACTTGGCTCTGGTGGCTTATGATGCAACAGAATGTAGTAAATTGTTTTACCCTTCTATCTTTTATTAAGTGGGCATTGGCTTTATTGAGAGTGGCTGCTATATTCTTACATGTCTTCTTGTTCACCACCTTGAACCATTGGCTAGATAGTCGAAAGTCCTGTAAACAAACAGGCCGTGATGGTGGTCAAATTGAGCACTGAACACAATTGTCTTGCTAAGTCAGTGCCAACACCAGTGCCTTGAGAAGTACTTGGCTTTATGTGTGTTGCGGCCATAGTTGTATAAGCATCCCTCCTGAGGCTGTTTTTATGGGCCTCATATGTACAGTTCATCACCAGTATTGCAAAAAACACTACTGCCAAACAATGCCGCATTGATAACACTGATACACTCACACTGCCAAAAACTGGCCAAGCAAAGAAAAGGGCCTTTGGGACCTCCCCTTGCCAGAGCTACAGCTCCTCCATCTATGAAATATATGTAAAGGAGAGGAGAAGCTCTGCCCTGCAGGCCAGCAGGGCTTCATGATGCAGGGAAGGCATTCTGGCACCTTCCTGTACCACAGAGAGCAGGAAGAACCTTAATGGCAGGGGCTGAATTTTGATGGCAAATCTGAAGACTACAATGGGTGGATATTGGGGCGGGAAGGTTTTAAGTGATAAGTGGCCAGTTCCTGACAGGCACAATGTGGAAAAATGTGCTGTGGACAGAGAGGAGATGTAAATATTAGTTGCCCCTCACAGAACTGCATGCCATTTTGCATACCTTGGTATCTTGTCACTTGCTGACTAACCAGGCAACTCTTAGATGAGCTTGTGAACTGTTTTCAGTGTGAAGGATTTGGTGACTGTGTCCAATGATGTGAGAGTGGACCCCTGCTCATTCAGCGGAAGGTCCTGTCTCTCTCTTCCTCCTTGCACATACCCTTGGACCCCACAGATGCACTTTGTTGATCCCAGATGTACTTGAGGCTGCTGCCAGGTGTGGGAGAATTCATTCTGTCAACATTGCCCATTCTTTTGGTAGAAGGATAGCACTAGATTTCACCTCATTGCCTTTGGAGTGACACAAAGTGATGTAATAGCTATCAGCTCTCTCTTTGGGAGTTCTGTCTGGGATGGCTGTTTCACACAGTCTTTGTTTTGAGTATTATCAGATAAATGTCTGTGGAGTCAACTGTAACTTTTAATTTCCTGAATAACTCATCCTTAGGACAAGATAGGGCAAGATGGAATAATTGGGGTAGTTGCTTTCTTGTGATTTTCCAGGACTTTACTAAGAAAGGGTTAAATCCACATTAGCTGTTTTCAAACATCAGTTAATAGGAAAGCAATGACTTACAATGCATAGCATCCTTTTTTTGATGGCTTTTTATTTGTAGTGCAGAGATGAAATGGTGTGAAAGCATAGTTAATAAAAGCTTACTCATAAGCTACCAAGTGAAGTGTAAATTGCTTTGTGCTTGTATTGGAATCTCATATACCTTATTGCAGCCTGGAAGGTTTCCTGTTGTTAATTTCCATTTGTTCTAAAAATAACATCACTCCCCCTGTCACATATAAGGTGTTGTTTCTTAGGCTTCCTGGGTTTAATCAGTATTTAGGCGCTGGCTTGAAATGGTTTTATACTCACAGAGTTAGAAGTGATTTATATATGGGACAGGTTCAGGCTGCAATCATAGTTGAATACAGTGGGACTTCAATGTAAACTTCCATAGGAATGCACCTTACCCAGTGCTAGAGATGGTTAATAGCATTCAGCTAAAATCCAAAGTTTTCATGAAGCTTTTGTATTTGACTTGATGTTTAAGGGGTGCTTTGTATGAGACTGCAGGCTATGGAGGGTTGTTTTTATTTGATATCATCACCTCTGTAGCCTGGGCAGATTTGAATCACAGAATGAGAGCCACAGTGTTCTATTTCACTCTCTGATCTTCTTTTCTCAGTGGGCACAAGCTAGCAAGAGTTAGTCACAATGAAGGACGATGCTTAGACATTGATTAATTAAGGACCTGGGGCTGAAAACAGCTCTGTGTTGGATTCCTTCTTGTCTCTCCTGTTATGTGCTGGAAACAGCTATAGATAAAAGTTCACATTGAGCAGTGTACCTCTTGTGACACTGTCATGCAGCCTCTTCCCAGTTATTATAAGTTACAGAAAAGAGACCTAAAAATGAGGAAACCATTTTGTGTAGCAGCCCCGTCTCCTTGATTGCTTCCAGTGTGGTCATAGAGCCTGGGCTTTCAGAAGTTCTGTTTAGCTTGGATGATGAGATCAGCTGCTCCCTTCTCAGGCTTCCCCATTCCCTCTGAGCTTAGCTACAGCTTTCATAGCAGGTAGAGGAAGAAAATGGATTTTTTTCCCCAGCAATAATACGCTAAGAGTAAGCTATCACTGTTCTAATGCCAAGTATTTTCAGTTGGCAGTAGGCTTGGTCTTGAGTGGACAGTTGGGACACATGAGCTGTGTAAAGAGCTGATCCTTATGAAAATGTAAGCAGCCAAAATTAGTTTGCTGATAAGGATCAATAGAGCACGTTGTGTTTTTGGACTCTTTTGGGGAGCATGGTTATGTGGATTGCTATGATGAGCACCTGTACTTCAAGATGGACTACTACACTGCTTATTCAACTAGTTGTGCCTTATACTGGGTCCTTTTTGAGGTTAGTGGATCATAATTTGCCTGCAAATGAACCCCCCGACATTGTTTTTATGGGTGTTAGGTTGGACTGACTTTTGCTGTTTTTATAGTTTCTTGGAGGAAATTCACATGTCCTTCTGAAAGTTGACAAGCAGTGCTATATCATACTATGCATATACTGTATGTGTGTGAATCAGTGTTTGCAGGGCATGTATAACTCTCCTGTTATAACACTGCCAGTCCAATTCAAAGAGCTATACAGCTTGGATTCAGGCTATCTGAAAGACTATATCACCTCTAGAGAGGGGCACAAACTGCCAGTTTGGTGTTTGTGCTGATTCGGGGGTTTTTTTGCCAAACAGGTGTTTGGCGCTTCCCAGCCTTGCCGCCCCCCACGGACACCCACTTAGAGGCAGCACCCAGAGGAAGCAAGGTAGGGAAGCCAGGGCTCTGCCTCTGTGTGGGCGCCTTTCAGCCGAAGAAAAAACTGGCATGAACAGCAGAACCAGCAGTTTGTGCCAATCTCTAAACCTCATATGAGCCTCCTCAGCTTTTAGGAGTTTCTGGGGAGGCCTTTCTATAAATCCCACCACCCTCCCAAGCTTGTTTGATGAGGATGTGAGAGAGAGCCTTCTCAGTGGCTGCTTCCGGATTGTGGAATCCACTCTCCCAAGAAGGCAGTTTGGCCCTTCCCTTTTGTCCTTCCGCCAGCAGGCCAAGACCTCCCCTTTCTGGCAGGTGTTTAAGTGATTTGGATGAATGAAGGTGTTAGGAATGCCACATGTATTGAATTCAGGAACTTTTAAAAAGAGTTTTTAATGGTGGTTTTAATATTATTATGTGCTTTGTCTTTCCCTGTTCTTTAATATTATATCTTATGATCTTTTAAATTGTTTAGGTTTTTTTTAACTTCCAGCATCACAAAAATAGAGATAACAGCTTTTTATGTACTTACCTAATTTATACTGTGATGGAAAGAATTCTGTTAATAATGCAGGCTGTGTTTCATTATTTACATTAAGACCTTTGCCTGGTCCCTTTGAATCATTCCATCCCTCTGAATGTTTACCTCTACAAATTAATTTATTCTGGTACTATGTTCCTTTTTTTAATTTTTTAAAAATGTTTTTACATTTTAAACTATTAGATGTGGTAAATACCCTTATTCCACTTTGGGCAAGCCATTTTAAGTGTCATTTTTCTCTTGGTAAAAATAAAATGGTGATCTTAATTTTCTCTTGATTGACAGGTTGACAGGACAGAAGTGGTTCGAACCTGCATAAATCCCATCTTCTCAAAGCTTTTCACAGTGGACTTTTATTTTGAAGAGGTTCAACGGCTACGATTTGAAGTCCACGACATCAGCAGCAATCATAATGGGCTGAAAGATGCAGACTTCCTGGGTGGCATGGAGTGTACTCTTGGGCAGGTAGGAATCTTGGCTTTCTTTGGTTGTGTTTGGCTCTGCATTTGTCTCCTTGGGTAAACCAATAACTACTAGGAGAAACTATAGTTAGCAATGCTCCCTGTGAATTCTGCAAGAGCTGAGAAACGTAGGTTTGAATATGATGGATTATTCATGTATTTTTGGAGTGACCTATTTACAATGAAAAAAAATAGCTCACTCAGTAATGAGAAAGAAATACAAATTTGATCCTCAGCTTCAAAGTATTACCTTTTTTTTTTACTGCATATCTCAGAATCTCCCAACCACAATTTTCCTTGGCTGTACTGGCTGGGGGATCTGGAAGTCTATAGTTGAGAGAAGTGACTTTCCCAAACTCTGACCAAATGTGACTTGGGCACATGGTACTTGGGGTCCAAAGTCACTATATTCATTATCTGAATCTTGGTTGGCTGGGATCACATTATTAGAAATGTGTGTAATACATATATCTGGAGTAGAGAGGAAGGAAGGAAGAACACATAACTACAAATAGCCACAACAAAATGCAGGGGGGAGGGATGCTTTCAAGAGACATTGCCCACCGTAGGTCCTCTCCTCTCCATTTTTCAACAAACACAAATTTAATGCAGTAATACTTAGAGGTTGTATATGAAGAAAATAGAAGGAAAGTCACCGAAAATATTATCCAGCCTAGCAACAGTAGAGATGTAAAATTTCTATTTTTTTCTTGGGGAAAAAACATGCTTAGAAGTGTTTTCATTTTATATTTTCTTAAAATTTCCAAAAATTGCTATTTTTTCCAGGAAAAAAAATCAGAAATTTTACATCTCTAAGCAGCAGTTCAGCAGTTCAGAAATCAAAACCTGAAAACAATTTTGTGCATTGGTTCCCAAATGGGGTTGCCTCCTCAGTGTGTGCGTTTGAAATTTTTTTTCCAAGGGGTGTGTGTGTGAAACTATAGTTTTCATCCTCTTTCACATTCAATATGTTTTGTTTTTGTTATTTTTAATGGTAAAGTACATTACTTGGAATCCTGTTCATTTGATTCATGCATGCAACAGTCTGTTGTGTGAGTGGATCAGTATTTTCCAGGCTTAAGCAAGGCCTTGCCCCAATACCTTTTTGCACAAGTATGAGTGCCTTTCTTTGGATTCAGTGATCTCCACATGTGCAACAGCAAGCCAGAGATGACAGGCAAACATAATGCTGGATCCATGGAGCAACAAGATTCTGGGCGTTTTGTTACCTTTCTGTGATAACAGAAACTATTTTTGCTTCTTTTTCATTTAAAATCTTTGTGATTATTTTTAATTTTAAATGACAAAGAGGATTGGATGTTAAAAGGGGATTAAGTGATGACAGAGAAGGAGGAAGGCCTGATGGTTTCTCAAAAATCGAAAAGGATGTGTGATGTTGAAACATTTGAGGACCACCACTTCAGTGGCATGGGGCTTGAATTGTCAGGTATGGTATGTGGGGCATCTTGTAGCAGTCAGATCTGACTGTTGGAAGTGAGCAGGGAGTGGAGGTATGGACAAGGTCTTAGTGAGGAGGTACCACTCCCCAAAATTTCGGGGTGACATACCTTCCTCTTCTCAGACCACAGGCCACCCCTGTGTTGGAAGTCAGTCAGGGGAGACACAGAAACCCACCTGAATTAAGAAGAATATTGCTGCTTGTAATGCTTCCTGTCCTGGAGAGTCCAGTGTATAGCATGGGAAGATGAGGCCAATCCAGAACCTGAGAACCCATTAGCCTGAAGAAGATGCTCCAGTTTCAAGTTCTGACAACTCACTAGACAGAACCTAACAACTCCTGAGAACTTGAGAGGTTGCAGAATCTCATCTGCCTAATTAGATCTGTGTTTGTTAAAGCTGAAAAACCCAAGCAGATTCTCCTCATTTTAGCAAAGATCACTAGAGCAAAGTTTAAGCATTGTCTTTTAATCAAATAGTGAGATGCAATTTGAGCCACTGAAAACCAGTTTTCTTCTGCAGGTAACTTTGGGGATTCAGCCCATATCAGTGTTCTACTGCAGTACTTGATCCATGAATTGGTCATATTTGATGATTTGCTGTGTATTTGATGCGTCTAATATCAGTCATTTCTAATATCTGTGTGTTCTACTTGGTTGCAATTGGCATGCCCGGAAGCCAATGCTGTTTATGATCCTCTTGCTAGGGTATTTTTATATCCATAAATAAGCAATAAACATGATCTATAATTGATGACAGTTTCCAAAAGGTGACTAGTTGAGAGGCACATCTTAGCATGCATATTCAAAGAGCAGTTTAATGCCAGTAAAAATTGATTTCCTCTCAATTGCATGAATGATGCCCTGTATTCTCTAATTATTAATTGCCCTTGAAGGTACTTTTTTAGGTACAAGTCATACAGTTTCTGTAAGATACACTGATTGGATTGGATTAAATCAAGTCCCATTGAATTAAATAGGTCTGCTCTGTTGTTGTTATGTGCTGACAAGTCACCTCTGGCATATAGTAACCCTATGAATGAGCAATCTCCAAAATGTCCTGTCCCCAACTGCCCTGCTCAGCTCTTGTAAACTCAAAGCTGTGGCTTCCTTAAGGGAGTCAGTCTGCCTTATATGTGCTCTTTTCCTGCTGCTTTCCACCTGCTCTAGTTGGGGTTGATACTGGTTTTAGCCCCAACAGTGGAAATGAATGAGTTCTCAAAGTGTTTGATTTTGACTAAAACACACTCTTTACCCTTTAAAGTTCATTTTGCTGAAGCAGATTCACACATGGACTCCTCTTGTGGAAATCGAGTTATAACTTGTAAGAACTGCCCAGAGTGGGCTAGATGGGCAGTATATCAATCAAAAATCAAATCAATCAATCAATCAATCAATCAAAGCTCAGTTTTGTTGTTTTCTGTATTCCATAATGAGGGGAAAGTATTACCCTCAACCTGACACAGCTTCATGAAGATGCCATATGATAAATATGACAAGAAGGATTTCCTTCTCCTCACTTTGTGAAAAAGGAAAAATGGCAAACCTCCCGCTCTCACAACCAAGTGGATGATCATTACTAAATCCCAGATTGTGAAACAAGTGCAGAGGGTGGATGAAAAAAGTTCTTAGGAAGCAGACTCATGAAATGATTTGCACCTTCACCAGAAACTGCTGATTTCAAACAAAGCTGTCCTGACAAGAATGTTCTGCTCTAAATAAGTGATTGTATACTTTAGATAAACGGTGTGATTTCTAGAAAGTAATTATATTTTTTTCAGCTAAGAACTGGCATGTATTCTTCCAGGAATGTCTAGGAATCCAGAGGTGGAGATGCTACTAATGGTAGCATCTATTATCATCATCATCATCTAAGAAGAAGAAGAAGAAAAGAAGAAGATCCAAGGAATTAGTGCTAACAGCAAATGTCGACTCTGTAGAGAAAAACATGAAACTGTGTCACACCTCATCTGCGAATGTCCAAAGACTGCACAAACAAATTACAAAATTAGACATCATAGAGTGGCAAAATTAGTGCACTGGTCATTATGCAAAAAATATAACTTGCCAACCTCCAAAAACCAAAGAGGTGTCAGAAAATGAGGAAGTCAAAATCTTGTGGGATTTCCGGTTCCAAACCGATAGACACCTTGAACATAACACACCAGACATAGTAGTAATAGAATGAAGAAATGTCTGGATCATTGACACTGCAATTCCATAGGGATGCCAGAGCTGAAAATAAAAAAATGGAAAAATTAACGAAGTACAGAGACATGGCAATCAAAACATTTCGCTTGTGGGTGAAACACACTTCAGTGGTCCCCATAGTCATTGGGGCTTTGGGAACAATATCAAGAAATTTCACACAGTACTATAAGCAGTTGCAGATCTCAGAAATCACACCATCAGAGCTACAAAAAATGGCACTATTAAGAACACCATTATTGGCATACTGTGCTGATATTTAACAGATACTTAGGTTTTGGGTTAAAATTTGTATGTTATATAATACCAGTCAATGTTTTTATAATTTTGATTGACTGTTCCTGGTGTTTTATAACAACAACAACAACAACAACAACAACAATTTTTACCCCGCTTTTCTCCTTAAAAAGGACCCAAGGCAGCTTACATTGAAAGACAATATTTAAATATGAAACAATGAGTATACAATGGTGGCTTACATCATTAAAACACAATATTTAAAGCTAAAAATCAGTTAGTATAAAGAGGCAGCTTACATCATTAAAATATAATAATAAAGCTAAAAACAATAAGTATACAAGTATTAAAAAGGAACAAATGCCACTTTGAGAAATAGTAAACAGAAGCAGTACTAAGAAGACAATCAAAGCAGTAATGCATAACAATCCATCTAAAAATCAAATGCAGGTAGCCAGTCACTGAGGGAAATCTTGCTGGAATTACTACTGCACAATATTGTGCCCACGTTACCAGAAGGAAAAAGAATGCTAAGCTTTACATGTTGGCAACACCAATGGCAGGATACCCTCTGCTACTCACTACCATTCACAAAGTAACACCATACAGGGGAAAATTCCAGAAGCTGACTCATTTTTTACATCAGTTAACCACTTATCACCCAAACACAAAGTAATTGTCAGGGCTGTTCTTCAACAAGTGTGAATGGTATTGAATGGCTACATGTGTGCGAAATTTGATGCTGATCCAAGGTTCAGTTTCATAGTTATATTTTTGTTTGTTTGTTTGTTTGGGGCACCTGTATTTTTTGAGTTGGTTTACGGAATGCTGAATGCTGCTGCTGCATAATATCTATACAATCCCATATGCATTTGTGTATTTTCAAAAGGGCTTAATTCTTAATAAGTATATCTAAAATTGTTTCTGTACACTCTTCTACATTGCACTGGGTTATCTGTTTTGAGATTACTCATTAAACGCTTCATTGTTAAAACAGTGCAGTATTACGTAGCATGGAATTATATCTCTTTTTAAAGATAATTCTGTGTTAAATCACATGTGTATATCTTTCTGATGGAAATCACATCTCATGTCTCAAAGTGACATTGTTTTCTAACATTCCTTCTTGTCATTTTATATAGATTGTTTCACAAAGAAAACTATCTAAATCTTTATTGAAACATGGCAACACAGCAGGGAAGTCTTCCATAACGGTAGGACCCTCTGATATATTACTGCTTTTCTTTTGTCTCAGGAGAAAACAAATACTTAATTCTCAAGCAATGTCTGCTTTGCCCAGCTCTATCTAGCTATGCCTAATAAAAAATGTCAATTGGAATTTGGCAATTATTTTGTAAAAATTGACAGTGCCAATATGTGATAGAAAAGCATTCCATGTAAAGAAAGTATTTTTCATAATATGGATATTGAGCACTAACATGAACATTTTGTTCTTGTTACCTCTGTAATTTTCATGCAACTAAGTCTTGTATGCTTGTCTAATGTTCTTGAAATATTTCACCATATGGGGAAATGCTACAAAATCTAACTATACCGCTGCAGAAGTTAGAACCTGCTTTAACCTCAGTGGGATCATCCTATGGAATCTTGGGATTTGTCATGTGGTGAGGTACATTGAATGCTCTGCTGTAATTCAGACGAATGCCCAAAAGCATTCTAAGTTCCTGGCTAAACAACAAACCCCAGGATTCCATAGGATAGAGCCATGGAAGCTAGAGTCATATCAAACTACTAGAACTGTGTACTTCCGAACTGTAGATACAACCAAAATGTGACTAAGATTCATTTCTTGATATCTAATGGAGCAATCTGATATCAGTTAACCCCTTAAAGTTAGTTTAGGTTTTACTTCTCCTGTCCTGACTCCTAGCTAACTATTCCATAAAGTAGATTCCATAAAGTGAGCTCTGTGGCATGGTGGTTAAACTGCAGAACCTCTTCTCACAACCTGAGTTCAAGTAGCTGGCTCGGGGTTGACTCAGCCTTGCATCCTTCTGAGGTTGGTAAAATTAATACCCAGGTTGCTGGCGGGAGGGCCCAAAGTGCTCTAGCACTATGAGGTGGTATGTAAGTCACAGCAACAACAACAGTAATATATGTCTTTTGCTTTAAGATGGTGCCATTAATTCATTTCAATGTAATTTATTTAAATTTTTGCTGTACATTTTTTAAAGGAAAAAATCACCATTTTGGTTCAGAACTCTTTAGTTACTTGTATTAATTTCACAGTTTTTGAAATCTGTAAACCACAATGGAATAATTGGATGAGATTACTGATAAGTTTTTTTACCCAAGAAAACGATGTCATTTTCTTTAGTTTCGCATTACTTGAGGTACTAGCTGATCAATATTGTAATAGAATAATGTGGCCATAAAATGTAGCATATTAAAACTCAAAGAAATTGTAATGGGATTTAAAATGGATATGTAACCTCATTAAATGGACCCCATTGACCTGAAACTCATCATGTAAATGGGATTAACATGTACCATCTGGCCAGTGAGCCTAAAATAGTAGTTTTGACTAGACCAGGAGAAGCAAGCAAATGGTCAGAAACGTTTGTCTAAAATGTATGAACAGAAATATGTGACACTGCTGGCTTTTAGAAAAAGGGCAGAACTTGGAATATTTGTACAAAAAAGTTGAACTGAAGTTGTGGATAAATGTTAAGCAGACCAGGAGCTAATTCAGTTGTTGCTATGCTTAATGATGTTTGATTTTTCATGGTTAAAAGTTATTGGATTCGCTTATTTAATGGGGCGGGGGAATAGTTCATTCCAAACTCTGAAACTGGGAGTTCACACAAAAGTACAGAACAACATAAGCACACTCTTACAGAGAATGTTTTGTTTCAACACATACTGCAAGTCTGCGCTGCATTTTCATATTTCATGGTGAGTTGAGGCTTCTTGATCCAGACAGTGAAAAACAAAGGCAAGGAGATCCTGTGAATTCAGGACTGTATGCACCTGTAACTGATCCATTGATGCATACGGATGATCAGTTTGAAGATACCGGTGGGCATTTTGTCAGTTTTTCTGGCCTTGGGCTTTTGTTTTTATTTTAAAAAAGTTTTTATGGTGGTGTGACTGGGCAGAGGGCTAGCCAGAGTGGTAGCACTGTAAATCTTGTGTATAAACATTCAAGCGATGAGAAATTACATTAAAATGTAATATGAAACCTTTATTCTTTGTGGGTCTAATCGTCTTTAAATGGATGCTGGGGAAACAGGATGCACTTCCTGGCTACCCACCCAAGTGATGTGCATTTAGTAGAATGTGTGACATGGCCCCATGTTGTGAGCATGTAAAAGGCTTTTCCAGACATTCAGCAAAATATGGCAACATTACATTATGGCGGTGACCTGCAGGAGTGGTTTTGTTTGAATCATACGGTTGCAGCTCTCTCTGTCTTGCCCTCCAGGCATTTGATATTGGGGACCAGCAGAATCCCAGCAGTATCCTATCTTGAGTAAGAATGCCTGAAAAAGCTTGCCGTTGGTGAGAGTTTGGACAAGAGCAATTCTCTCAGTGCAGTGAGACAGCTTGTGTCAAGTATTCTTCAAGCCCTGTGAGAGATTTCACCTCCAGTGCAAAACACTGAGCACTTTTGGTGTGGTTGTTTTTCCACAGAAGGTCCGCAGAATTAATATTATTTCCTTTTGTACTGCTAAACATGCACACACACAGCAGGCACAAGAGGATGGGCAATTGATCAAAAAGCCCACCAGTAATTCATACAACATTATTGTTGTTTAGTAGTCCATGCAGCAGGGCAACAATTGTCATAGATTTACAGTTTGCATGTTTAAGGAAATGTACAAAAAAATCTCAAAAATGTGCAAAATGTATCTGAGACTGACCCCCAAACCCCTCAGTGAGGAGAGAAATTCTCATGTTGCCTTAATTTCTGCACAAGGGTGAAGCAGGGGAGGACTTGCACCTCTACTCTTGGACAATAATTGGCCAACAGGCAATTAGTGGGCATTTGTCACTCCCATCAGCATCTAGCCTGGTTCTTAGTGAACCTTCCAAATTTTAATTAAGTTGGGGGCTTTAAAATATAGTTTCATTTCCACTGATATTGAAATAGTCAAGGAGAGTTTTATATTGTGTATGCAAGTCTCTTTTGTTGGATATCATGTGTGTGTCAAGGCTACCCAATTTGTGCTCCTCCAGATGTTATATCGTAATGCCCATCGTCCCTAACCAGCATACCCATAGTAAGGAATGATGGGAGTTGTAATCCAGCCATTCTCCATTCCTGCTGAAGCTGGCATAATCATTATGCAGAGTGAAACAACTGCCTCAGGTAGAAAATGAAAAAGGGGCAGATGTGGCTGGCTCTCAGGTCATTCCCCCAAGTTCCCCACTTATTCCCTATTAGGCAGTAAAATCTCCGGGGCCCAACCTGAGCCATCTGCATTGTATGTGATGCCTCTGCTACATCTAAACATGAATTTTCCACAAGTGTGTCCCTGGAGACCCACCTGGGTTTTAAAAAAAACTTTGAAAAAGTTACTTTTTTGGACCACAGTTCCTAGAATCTTGCAGCCATTTTGGCTGTGCCGAGTGGGCATTCTGAGTGTTGTAGTCTAACTAACTTTTCCAGATTTCTTGCACATTTATTCCAGAGCCTGAATCAGCTAAGAGGTCAGTTGCTGTCAAAATAAACTTCTTCCCTTAACAGACCATTGTCTGGAGAATAATGGCAGCTAAGAATGCAGATATCAAGTGTTATTCCTGCTTTAAATTGTATTGGTGTTTGTTGATGTTGTTTCCCTGGCAATGGACCTGTCGCATTCATGAAACCTGACAAGAATTTCTATTCTGGCATCTCTGTGGCAAACATTAGTAAGTGGCACTGTGCCAGATTTCATCCCCCACCCCTTTCTTTTGAAACATAACCAGGATTTTTTTTTTCCACTCAGGTGATTGCTGAAGAATTATCAGGCAATGATGACTACGTTGAGCTGTCCTTCAGTGCACGAAAATTAGATGACAAGGTAAGCAAGCAGCTTGACACTAACTTTACTGCAAAACATAAGAAGGAAGACATGTGATTTAATGAAACACCACCCTCCAGCCACTATTTTTGGAATTGTGGTGTTATTAAATATAACGGAAATCTCAGATCAGTGCTGATAATGAGGTTTTCCTCAAGTTGCACAATAATTAGGAAGAAAAATCCCATAGGAATGTAATTAAGACCAAGACAATTTAATTATGCTGAGACCTCATGTATTTAAAATACCCCCAGTCATATCCGCTGCCTTTTTACAAGCCCTCAAAGACATAACATTGAAGATTGCTGTGTTAAAATATAAACCTAATTATCTCTTGGGAAATAATGTTATATGTGGGTGGCTGATGTTCTGGAAGGTTTTACTGCTTCCATGCATGAAGCAGGTGGGAATGCGATGCTCTTTGTGCATGTTTGGGTACCAATTCAGCCCAAGCTTGCATTAAGAAAAAGTTTGTCATGGTACGGACATGTGGATTTAGAAAACTGCAAGATTATTTGACAACTGCACAGCACTAGCAAAACATGGGACTTCTGGGGGTTGCCTGGTTGTGCTGCCTGGGGAATGCTGGGAATTGCAACCCAGAAGAGTAATGGTCCCAACTCTGATCTCTGCTGGTTTGAGGAGCAGATATAAGTAAGGGCTTAAGCAGGATATACCTGGCAGCCAATTGTGCCGGTGGAACTACTGGAGAAAGAGTTCTACTCACTTGGGAGGAATTATGAAAAACTACAGCACTTGCCAACGTTGGTTGTATGTGATTAGGAATAGCAAATCCAATTAAAACTGCCGGAAATATTTAGCTAGGCAGAGCGTAATGAATTTGTAATTTGACTAAGGTGCAAAGGTTAATAACATCCCTAAGTTGAGGATCTTCAGTCAATCCAAGCATCTAGGATCCTTCTTTTGTTTCTTATCTGAAAGGTGAATCAGGGAGAGAACTGCAGGTTCTTTACCTCTTTTGAAAACCTGACATTATATTTAACTGCTTGGAGGTGAGTTTTAGAGTCTAAATTTAGGCACTTAAAAAAAAAAAGACCATGGTATGAAATTATAACAGACTTCTTAGTTAGAACTTACGGTCCTCTGGTCATGCCAAAAGGAGAAAAAAAAAGAAAGAAAACCATCTCCAAATACAAAAGAACAGGTGCTCCTATAATGGATGTTCCTTTGTTTCCGCAATTGTACTCTGTAATCTGGGGGGAAACGATGCCCTGAAAGGAAGGAAGGCAGTAATCATTATAGCTTTTAAGTTTGTCAAAAGACTTTTTCCCCCCCTTCCCCAAGTTTATTTTGGAAGCCAAGGGAAAAGTGTGCTGCACAAGCAACATTGAAATAGGAAATCAGGTGCACCGGCAATGCCTTGAGAGGCTGTACTGGCCTGTTCCATGTCAAAGCTCTTTTCAAGTAAAAGCTGATCTAACCATTCAGAACAGTGTGTGGTGCCGCCCTCTTGAGCCTGTATTGCTAGACACTGCTTATGTGTGAACAAAGCTTGGAAAAGTTACTTTGTTAGACTTAAAGTTGCAGAATCCTCCAGGCATCATATTCAAATACCTGACGGAAAGTATCTCATGTGAAAAAAAATCTTTGCTGTGCTTAGGAAGATGGAGAGGCTAAAATAGGCTACCTCAATCAGATGCCTTCCAGGTCTGTTTTGTCTGCAGCTCCTACCACTCCTGCTAGCATGCTGGTTATGGACAATGAGGATTGTAATCCCAGTATGGATTCCATATCGGAGGAGAGTGCTTTACTTGATATTTTGCGTCCTCTAGTCTTCTTTCTTAAGCTATTGTGCTCTGATCTCATTGTAGACCAGGCTGCATTTCCTTGTGTGTTTTACAATCATCCTTGCTTGTGCAAATGAGGTGGTCCAGTTGTAGTGGAAGCATCCGCTATTACTAGCACATGTCTTAGCCTCACTAGTGTCGATGCCCACTGTGGCCCATCTACTGACAAAGGATCTTAATTGTCCATTGAGCCACTGGTGCTGCTGCTCTAGAAAGCCATTTGTAAGTTGTAGTTACTTTGTACCTAATAATAAATCCTGTACTTGTGGTGAATTGCATAATTTCCCCTAAATTTACCTGAAATAGATACACTGAAAAAAAATGAACAAAAACAAATGCTAATACGAAAATGAAATCTTTGATCCTTTCCAACACTTTTATTTCTTAATTTTGACTTTCAGATTATGAAAAGTATTTCCATGTTTTTACTGCAAAAATCAAGTACATACGATGTACACCAAGTGCCTAGGCACCTATTTTATTGTTGGCATTAAGTTATGGTGTTTAACACTGTTAAATCTTTTGGCCAAAAACCATTTGAGAAAAACTATACATGTAAGGGCGAGCAGGCTATCCTTTGCATGATTGTTTGTGTGACTGGTCATGTGCCTGATTTTGCAACCAGTAAATGACCAGTTACCCGAGGAGGGTCCTGCCGAATGAAAGGGGCAGGGGGAACGGTGGCATGATTGCCTTTCAGCTCTCAGGCAGTTGAACAGGATTCTGGCCTTTGTTTTTTGTAGAGAGTCTTTTTCTGTGGTACTATTGAACATGGTAGGAGGCCAGGTTTTATTTTGAAAAGATAATAAGTTGTGAACTGCCACCTGCTTCTGAATCAGAGTAAGCAGAAAAATATTTCCAAAAGCAAGAATTATTCTGGATTGTTGCTGGCAACAATAGCGTCAGCAGCTATGTTTATAAGATTTCTTCAGAAATACTCAGTATCCACACTACACATTTTTAAAGAATATTATAAAACTGCATTTCCTAGCTACCACCTCTCTCCCATACCAAAGTCTAAATATTACATTTGAACACCAAACTGAGGCCTCCCATATGCTGTTTTTGTAATTGTGATCCAATGTAATGTCATGTTTCCCTATTTCTCAACAGGCCCAACATATTTAATTCTTCTTTTACATTGGGTGGGGATGTTGTATGAAGAAGGAACTTCAATTTTGCTGGGAGAGAGTTCATGAATATATTTTCAGTCAGGTGTTATCTCCCAAATAACATGCAATTTTACTCTGGCGTAATGCAAACAGTGTAACTTCTTGTGGTAAATTGCTTCAAGTTACAAAGTCATTGTTCATTGTGCAGAAAGTCCTAAAATTTTATTTGTTACTTTCTTAAAATATTTTCACCCCACCTTTCTCCTTAAAAGGGTCCAAAAGATAATGTTTGCACTTACTTCTTAAGTTGTAGCAGTTCATCTCCAAAAGTTATATCATGTGCATTACATTCGCAGGTACAACTAGTCGATTTTTTTCAGTGACTTTATCGTTCAGCTCCATTGTTGCTGTGGTGGAAGCATATAATATATGCCGAAATGATAATGTTCATTTGTGTGACGCAACCTCCTTCAAACCTTACAATGCTAGGGACCAATATTAAAGAGAACTGTTTATTGGAAGAGAGGCCAGTTCTGAAATGAGGGAAGACAACATATGATGAAGCTATAATTTATAGTTAAGAGAAACCATGAAACCAGGGATATAGTCATATACTTATGGAACCAATAAGACCCTTCTCATAGTTGGAGGGGTGGACATTTAAAGAACACCACACGGCCACACAGAGATGACCTGTATGGAATGGGATGAAGTATTTACTGAGGTATAAAAGCAAAATGGATTTTATTTCCATTTAGCAGAAGGGTACAAAGATTATGTGGATCAAGAGGGCTAAGAGGGCTCAAGAACAAATATTTGTTACGTTTTGATTTCTGGAATAAAAATTTGTTATGTTTTGATTTCAGGATTTCTTCAGCAAATCTGATCCATTTCTGGAAATATTCCGGATAAATGATGATGCCACCCAGCAGCTTGTTCACAGGACTGAGGTAAGAATCATTTCTTACTATTACTATTATTATCACCACAGCCATTATTCACATTATTCAACTTCATATTTTGGCCTTTATGCAGGAAGTTCAGGATCTTCTGAAAATAATAAAAAGCGATATGTTCTAATGACAGCACGGATCGAGCAACAAGACTATTATTTCCTGCCCCCATGTAGCAGAAGAGGGATAGCCTTGCTGGACATAAAACATTTGGGAGTGGTGACATAGCAGTGACTCTGTTGCAACTGCTCTGAACAGCTGAAGGCTGTATTTCAGTGTTCCTGTTCCAAGGGCTAAAAAGAGTGCATAACCTTCACAGAACTAAGAGAACAATGGCATGGAGTTATTAATGTAGTTTGCCTGGCAGTGTGAAGTATTTTCTCCACAAATAGCTTCTTGGGGGTGGAGATGTAGGTGAGTACTGTGACTTAGGGAAAAGGCTTTAGCACCTTGTATTTCTGCCATGGTCTTCTTGTTTGCTTAGGGAGAGATTTCCGTTCTCTTCAGTGCACCATGATTTATCAGAAGGGTTCTTTGACCTTTTGCCCCCATTATGTTCCTGATCTGGACTAGGACCTTTGCCACTGCTGCTATTAGCAGGATAGGAAATTTATTTTGTTTTCTTTTTTAAAAAAATTATTATATTTATCTTCTGATTTTCCTCCTGTGAGCTCAAGGTGACTTCCTTGTGAAGAAGGTCAGGCTGAGAGAGAACGACTGGCCCAAGGCCAGTCAACAAGTTTCTTGGTTCAGTGGGGTCTCTAGAAATGGGATCTCCCATGCCCCAGTCTAGTACTCTAATTACTGTTAGTTGGGAGAGATTGTCCGGAGTTTTGAGGTTCGGTGTCACCAGTATGCTGATTACCCAGCTCTGTTTCTCTTTTTCATCCAATTAGAGATCAGTAATGGGCTGGATGAGGGCAAACAACTGAAACTTAACCCAAGCAAGACAGAGGTGCTCCCGGTCAATTGGAAGGCAGATGAGGGAATAGGAATACATCCTGTACTGGATGGATCTAAAAACTCAGATTTGCAGCTTGGTTGTTCTCCTAGATTCCTCCCTGAGCTTGGATGCCCAGGTGGCCATGAGTGGTTTTGCACAGTTAAAACTGGTGCACCAGCTGCACCTGTTCCTTGAAATGTCTGATTTGGCTACAGTGACATATGCCTTAGTTACAACCCGCTTGGATTACTGTAACATGCTCTATGTGGGGCTGCCTTTGAAGACAATTCAGAAACTTCAGCTGGTTCAAAATACAGCATCCAGACTACTGACTGGCACTGGTTATAGGGAGAATATAATGCGCTTGTTACAACAACTTCATTGGCTACTAGTCTGTTTCTGGGCCCAATTCAAAGTGCTGGTCATTACCTATAAGGCCCTATGCAGCTTGAGTCCAGGCTACCTGAAGGACCGTATCTCCCCATATGAGCCTTCTTGGCACTTAAGATCAGCAGAAGAGGTCCTCCTCTCTGTTCTATTGCTAGCGCAGGAACAGTTGATGGGGACACGAGAAAGCACCTTATCTGTGGCTGCGCCCAGGTTATGGAATGCTGTCGTACGGGAGGTCAGGATGGCCCCCTCCCTTTTATCCTTCCATCAACAGCTGAAGACCCAGCTTTTCAGGCTTTTAATAATCATGATGGAATCCCTGAATTCCATATAAAATTAAGATTTTAATGTTTACTTGTTTTTAATTCTTACATTGTAATTTAATCAGTTTTATAGTTTAATTGTTTTTTATGTATTTTAATTCTATTCTTTTTAATACTGTGAGTTGCCTTGGATCCCCTTATCGGGAGAAAGGTGGCCTGCAAATAAAACAAATATATGTATATAGTGTGAATCTGTGTGACCAGGACAGTGAATGCAGTGTGAGTAAAAGTATCCTTCTGCCATGAGACAATCCCAACCCATCATTCCCAAGTGCTGCACATGCTATTTATGAAGGGAAAAAATACATTCAGGACTCAGCACAAACTGTGAATATGTATTAAGACATTTGATTCATTCAGCTGTGTGGATAAGTATAAGACATACAGTTTGGACCCAATTTATTTAAAAAGAAGGTAGGAAAAAATTAAAAGTGCATCAACTTGCAAAGCATTGCTCTGGGAAGGGGTAGATAACTTCCCTCTTGAGCTGTGCCATCTAAGCAATCCTATGATTGAATAATGTAGAAAGCAAGTGCCTCACCTCAGAGGTAGTAATAAAAGAAAACAAATGCAGTATGACTTTGAAAAGCACACCGTGGCTGAAATCCTGTTGCTTCTTTTTACACATGTGGATGGTGAATGGCTAAACATTCAGTTGCTTCTAGCTGGCAATTAACAAGTCACACTGTCTTGGTATGTGCTCAGGAATTCCAGTGGTGACTCATACACTGCCAGCTAGAAGGCTCTCAAAGAAGTTACATCAGTATGATGCAAGTAGTATGGGGAGTGCAGTTATGTTTGAAAGGCTGGCACATTTTGGATGTTACTAACCAGAGCTCATCATGCTGGGTAGGGGGTTCTGAGAGATGTAGTCCAAAAATGTCACTTTCCAGTTGTGCATGCAAGTGAGATCACAACTGATAAAATGGTCCTTCTCTGTCTGTTTCCTCAACACTCTTAGCCATTAAAGGAAAATTATTCTAGCATTATAATATAATATAATTCAAGGTGTTTAAAAAGATTAGAGTCCCCTCCTCACTTCATTTCTATTTCACCTTCTTCTGCCTGTCAGTTGACAAGGTCACATTACAACATTTTGTGATGGTGTTGCTCTCTGTGCAGCAAGATTGGGTGCTGTGAACAGTGCTCTGAGATCATTATTTTCAGTATGTGATTAAGGGTGTACCTAACAGCCAGAATGCTCCCTCCTCAACTGATTCACCAGTGAAGATGAAGGGTGGCTCCTTAGGTCAAAAGAAGCAGAGCAATTGTCTTCAGCCTTCTTCAGATTCCCATAAGCAGAAATGCCCACTTGAGGGATATAAGTTACAAGTGGGACCTGCAAACAAAAATATTTCAGTGTAGAGAGCTTATGTTCAGGATAAGGCTGTCCTCTACCGTTGGGCAGAGTGAGCAACTGCTCCAGGTGCAGGGGCCAAGGGGGGTGTGGAATTAATAGTTTTATGTGCCAAAGGGTCTGCCCTGTTCCCCCAAGTTAGACCACTGCTCCCAGATCCTAAGGCTGGTATGGAAATAACATTCAGCTACCAGCCCAGTTGGCTTTTATAGGTAGAATCAGGGAATGGGATGAGAAAGGGGAGAGAGGCTCTCTTGACTGATGAAAACCATTATCATTATTATTATACAAACTAGTATCATGGGGAGAAAGCAGTTGACTTGAAACAAAATGAAAAACATTTTTCTGTTATTTAGCATATTTGTGTATTTATAGCTTCTTTTCTTTTCTTTCCTAGGTGGTGATGAATAACTTAAACCCTACCTGGAAATCATTTAAGGTCTCTGTAAATTCACTCTGCAGTGGAGACTCAGGATCGCAGGCTAAAGGTTAGTGATGTGTATGAACTGTGGACGAAGAAGTTTTGCATTTAAAAAATGATATTTAAATTAGAACCTGGCTAATATTATTTTACACCATTTCTTTTGATGTGAAGGCACCCAGTTTGTGTAAATTTATTTATGTTTAGATCGCTTGAATTAAACCTCACACAACAATGTGTTCTCTTAATGATTCTGGATAATGGTGTAATGGCCTCTCAATGTAAAATCAACAGCAATTGTGTTGGATCAAGTACAGTTTCTGAAATATTTCAGAAACTGAAAATAAAATGTCTAAAAATATCAATTAGATTTGCAAATAGGCTGCTCAAAACCTGATTTATCTAAAACGAGGGAGTTGTTAGGGGTAACCTTTCAGCCAGTTGGTTGCTTCATTTGTACCATCCTTTAACACAAGAGGATGATCTTGAGTAGAGATGGGGGTATTCGTATACAAATACAAATAACCCTCCACAGGTGCAGATAACGAGGGTCCAGCCCCCTGGGGCCAGACCGACCACTCACCTGTCCGCTGCTGCCACGGGCTCCGCAATCCCTTCCTATCTCTCCGGAGCTCGCAATGGATTAGCCACTCCTGGCAGAAAGGGCGGGGGTGACGAGCCTCTCTGCCAGGTCGAAGAGTGGCTAACCCATTGTGAGCTCCAGAGTGATAGGAAGGGATTGCGGAGCCCACAGCAGCGGCGGACAGGTGAGTCGTCGCTCTGGCCCCAGGGGGCTGGACCCTCGTTATCTGCACCTGTGGGGGAATATTTGTATATGAATATGAATACCCCCATCTCTAATCTTGAGCCAAGTGAATTAAAATATACATAACATGGTCTGGTCTAAAAAAAGCCTGAGAGCTTAGTATGAGATAGGATTCAACTCAACTCTCTTATTCCAGTGCTGTGACTACAGTCTTGCCCTTGAACTGGTAAACTTAGAAGTTTGCCAGACCTTTGGGTCCATTTCAATTGTTCGTCTTTGTTCTCCTTTACTCTTCCTTAGCCTTACTTACCCTGCAGATGTGTTAAGATTACAACTCCCATCGAATGGTCACTATGCAGGTGAGAGGTGTGATAGAAGTTTTGGCCCAACTAATATAGAAGCCGAAAGTTTATCTTCTGTTATTAGAATGCGATTATTAGCATTCATATTAACGAAACCCAAAGTTGGGTAATACCCTTATTTGGTTACAAAGAGTTATAAATTAGATAGCATTAACACTGATTTTCAAATAGTAGGCAAACAAATGTAAATGCTGTTTTATTTGTAACATTTAGTGATCCAAAAAGAGATTGCTTAGTCTCAGGTTAAAAAATGAAGACAGCCATGAAACTTAGTTTACCCATCCATGGTATAAATTTACAAAGTTGCCTATCTGTATTCAAGCATTAGGTGGAGGAGATGCTAAATCCACACTTTGCTTGCCATGCACTCTTACCCTTCTGTGGGCCAGATGATGCCACTGTAAGGAAAAGGCCCTGTTTTGTGTCCACACATTAGCCCTCAGATGATGACATTGGCCTTCATACCCAGTGTATGGGTATTTTTGCATGATAATTCTGTTTACTTTCATCCTTTTTTGCTCTAACTATGGTGACCATCAGTGCCTAAAGAAGAGACAACAGTCACAGGTTTAGGTAACATTTGTATATTTTTATGTACGTATATGAATGGGGCAAATTTTGAGATAATGTACTAGAACTGAAGTAGAAATGGAATGCATCATAGCACAATGAGGAGGATTGGGACTAAGGGACCTGTGTATACCTCCTGCCCAGTCTGCTGTCTGACTTTAAGTCCTCATGACTCCTATTCTATAGTAGTTATTTAGCTTTAAACGAGACTTAAACTGGACAGTCATTCCAACAGACATTTCTTTCAAATGGAGGACTGTCCTCTGTAAAACAGGATATATGGCCTCTGACTAAGGGTGTAAAACCTTGGTTGTCTTGTTCTTGCATGCGAGGATTAGAGGTATGAGGTATAGGCAGAGGTTTGTGCCTTTTCAAATAATTAGCCAGGCCTTCTATGCTTGCTCTGAGTTTGTCTGTGTTTGTCCAGCTTCTCATAGTGAAAAGACATTTTGTTTTGTGCAGAAAAGGTTTGAACATTGTGTTGATTTCGATTGTAAGATCCCTTTCACGACAGAACTGCTATTACTTATGATTACTTTCAGGCAACACTCCAAGGAAACAAGCTTAGATTACTTTAGTTCTAGATGTAAACTCCTCTTGTGCATATAGTGCATTCTCAAGGACCACCAAGACCCTTAACGTCATATGAAGAAGTTGGTGTTTAACTTATAGATGGAACCTGCATGGGATAGAAATCAACAATCTATCAAGGGCTAAGAGAACACAGATACTGAAAGGCTAAGAGATTAAAAATGGTATGGGAAACAGATCTTAATTTATCTATACAGTAATATTCCATCTTGTACTCAGAATATGTTTCTAGAATGTGGAGTACTAGCTAAAACAGTGGCAAACAGGATCATTATAACATTATGCTTCATTGGATAGACGAAAATACAAATGAAAGTCTGAGTTGGTTCCATGTTTGTGGCACTAGTGGCGGCGGAGGAGGGAGGAAACAGCAGAAGGATAAATGCAAAGAAGGGAGTATGTGATGGGGAGGAGGGGAACAGTGAGGAAAAAAATGGAAATGAGAGAGAGAGAGAAAAGGAGCCACCCCAGCCACATACCCCATGCACTCGGTGCCTTTGCCGCCTTAGCCACATGGGAAGGATCCCATGAGTGAGGAGGCACTCTAGGAAGACTCCCTACTGACCACTTGCCTGCCTGCCTGCCTGCTTGTACGTATATATTTCTTTCAGGGAGAACATGTGTGAAAGGGAGCTGAGGGAGAGGGGAGAAGCAGAGAGAGAGAAAGAGAAATAATAGAATGGAAAGGGGGAGAGGGGCAGTATCCACCAACCAAATAATTATTGACAGACTCTTGAGAAGGAGGTGAAAACGTGTTGTAATGAAACAGTGCTAAATGAAACAGCTTTAAGTAGGCTGTTACTGTATTGGATTCTAAATGAGCAAAAATCTGATTGGTTTTCCTTTTAGAGATGGGCATCTACTCTCATAGTGATTCATTCTCAGAATGATTCACAGAAAGAAGGTCGGAGGTCAAAGCTGATCATAGAGTAGCCACAGGTGTTGTGCGGGTGCCCCCGATTCCATTCTCTACCTCCTCCCATGGGTGCCCCGTCAGAAGTAGTGCCGCAGTCTTCCCTGCCCCACCTCCTCCTCTGAGTGGGCACCCGCGGGAGGAGGTGGATAATGGAATCCTGATCCTCTGAACCATGCCGAACCGTGGTAATGGCCCATCTCTAGTTCCTTTTAAATCAGTTTCTGGTCATTTTCATAAAAATATCTCAAAGCTAATGCACTGATGGCCTTGAGGTCCTGCCAGGTTTTCTGTATGGCTCACTCATTAACCTATGTTTGGAATGTCCTCATGTCGTATACTTCTGGAAAACTGTTGTTCCAACTGTTAACGAGATAGCTTGCCAGGAAGTGGGCTTTTCTATTAATTTTTTGCTCACCAAAATAGTTCCTTCTTACACAAAGGTCTGATTATAATATTACTAGCAGCTGCTAGGATGGAAATTTCCAGAAAGTGGGAGGATTTGGATGGTTTGTCAGTGACTATATGAATGGGTGAAATCTGGTCAGCTGTACTCAGTGAAAAAGTGAGATGCAAAAATGGAAAAAAGGACGAAAAAATATATAGACTTTTATGGGAAAGGGATCTGTTTTCTTAATAATTCTGTCACTACCCAATGACTACTCTATGATCAGTTTTGACCTATGACCTTCTTTCTGTGAATCATTCTGAGAATGAATCACTATGAGAGTGGGGTTTTGTCCATTCTTTTCAGGAGAACGGTGAGATATAAATATTTTAAGTCAATAAATCTTAGTAATAGACGTCAAACTGGTAATGTTTTGTTGTCTTCTTTGCTTTCATTTAATTCCACAGGTGGTCAGTAAGGATTTATTGTGGTGGTGGTTGAGTTTTTCATCTCTCTCTCTCTCTCTCTCTCTCCCTCTCTCCCTCTCTCTCTCTCCTCTCTCTCTCTCCCTCTCTCTCTCTCTCTCTCTCTCTCCTCCTCCTCTCTCCTCTCCTCCTCTCCCTCCTCTCTCTCTCTCTCTCTCTCTGTGTGTGTGTGTGTCTGTACACTGCAACTTAATGAACTATTTTATATACTATTTTTTTTTAAAAAAAGAGAGAGACAGACTAAATTGAC
This sequence comes from Intellagama lesueurii, assembly GCA_037013535.1. NCBI lineage: Eukaryota > Metazoa > Chordata > Lepidosauria > Squamata > Agamidae > Intellagama > Intellagama lesueurii. Next base: position 76,618,041 of record JBAJHW010000006.1, read on the forward strand.
AATAGTGAATATTGTTTACATCTCTAAACGTCCACAAAAGGAAACATTTCCCACACTTGATATGAGAGGAGGTGCTGGGCTTTGGAGCTGGCAAAGGGACTGGTGCTGCTTTTACTAGCTTGGAAGTGCAGCACATTGTGAGAGATCCTCTCAAGTATTCTTAGAGAACAACTTGTAGGGAAGTTAAGAGCTTTTGGAAACTAGTCCATGAGTTTTTACAAAAAATGTTATCCTCTATAATTCCATATGAACCTGAACTGTTTTTGTTGAATATAATACCAGATTTGATAGAAAAAGAAAAAAGATATTTGATCATACATGTAACTACAGCAGCAATAATTTTATATGCCAAATACTGGGGAAAAAGAGGAGACTCCAACAGTCCAGGAGTTAATAGAATTTTTTTTCAAAGCAGCAGAGATGGATATATTAAAAGACAAAGAAATTGTTGAGGCTAGAAAAAAGTGGGAACCTTTGTATAATTGGATGAGAGATGAGAACATGAATGGGTTAAAATTATAAGAAAGAAGATATAAGATATAATTGTAGAGTTTAAAGGCTTAGGAAAAAAATGGCAAGATAAGTGTGAAGTAAGCTTAGTAAGAAAACATATCGGCAAAAGTAATAATGATATATATTGTTCTCTATCACATTCTGTATTTTTATATTTACCCCAGTACCCTGTTCTAAATCCCCTTCCCTATGATCTTTCCTTACCCAATCAAAAATGAATATAGTATTCTTAGAGAACTTATGAATAAGAGGCAGGAGTCCATGGTGACCTCTGATTATGGCCAGACAGTAAGCCCAGCCAAAATATGTAGACTAATGTCATTCTTTCCTATGTTCAAATCAGTTGTTGGTTAATGAGAAATTCATAAATCATCTTAGAATTAAACACTTTTGTACCTTTTACATAGCACCGCCCCCATTGTTCCCTCTTATATTTATCGGGGGAGGGAGAGAGAAAAGGCTACAGAGGCGGACAAAAGTCTACATTATGAAAGGTCACGGTGCAGATTTCCCTTTGGTTATAGTTATTATCCCAATTTCTACCAGACAGAATATATCCTTTTCCCTTGTTTCTTGAAAATTGTTATTATAACTTGCATATATGCTGCAAATGCCATGTCATATTAATTACTATTATAGATTTGGGTCAATTAATATGCATCAAAACACTTTGAAGATGAAAGGAGTGGGTAAGTGGTGTCTATTAACGGTTTCTAATGGCTTGGATTCCTCTTGAGAGGTGCTGTCAGAGAGATAAAATTGCAAAGCAACTCACTACTCTTTGGGTCTCCAGGGACTCTTCTGTTTTCAAGAGACAGCAGTTTGAAGTCGAAGGGTGGCAATGAATAGCTACTATGCCTGGGAAGATGAGGACATACTGAGACAGCATCTTTACTCTCTGTCTCGCTGTGCTTGGATGGCTTTTGCAGGCTAACATGTGCTTCCAGCCTGACAGGATCTTTTTCTTCACTTCACTGCCACAGGCCCACTGTGCTTCAGAAACATAGCAACAACAGCCCTCTGACACCTGGTGAAACTGCAGAACATGGGCTGAAGCCACGGGGAGTAAACAAAATGATTGACGTTGGATGTCTGATTCCTCTGAGTGTGGGATCTTTAAAAGACAGTGGGGTTCCAAATGTAGTTTCTGGACCTTTTATTCTTTGGACAGAGGATTTTGGTTTTTTTTTTAAGGTAAACACAGCGAGATAAAAATCAGGATGCCTCTTCTGCAGGTTTCTTCTTGGCTCGGGGAGTATTTTAGAGCAACCTACGTCATTGTAAATATCTTCGTAACTGGTTTTTAAAACTGTAGATGTTATGGAACACGGTGGTTAGAGCCCTTGGGAAAAAATGATCTGTGTCCCGATCAAGTTTACAGTGGCTTTACTTCCCTGCCCCAGTGCTACCCAGAGTAGGGGTGGGCAACAGTTTGGGGGCAGGGTGATACTTTTATTCAAACCAAGGAAAATTGCACCAAAGTGTGCTGGCTTTCAGGTGTTCTAGAATTCTGAATTAGACAAGGAATCAGGAATTACAGGGTGAAAGGAGGAGGGAAGTCCAAAAATATGGCCAGGTGTTGTTCTGGCAATAAGGTCTGTGGATCAGAGGAGCCCCCTAGAATTCTCCATCTGGATTCCAAGCCCTTTGCCAAACTACAAATCCCAAGATTCCAAAGGAGAGTGTCATGGCAATTCAAATGGTATGACGTTGTTTCAACCAACTTTGAACCACAGAGCCCTAGAAAAGGAAATAGCAGAGCACCTGGTCTCTTAGTGCCCATAGGGAAAAGGAGCCGAAGTAAACACAGGGTAAAGAAGGAAAGAACTAGAGAAGCCACAGTAAAAGGGATAGAAGGAGACAAAGGGAAGTGGGGCGACAGGAATGGTGGCAGCAGGCATATGATTCTTGCATTTTCTTAAGAAGCCAAGGTGGGCCCAAAGACACATTTTGAGTTGGGTGGAAGAACACCAGTGATGGCCATCACTTTAGCAGTGGCGTAGTGCTGTAGATTAAGAGAGCTGGATGCATGTGTTTTTCTGAAATTAATGGAATCGATAGGAAATGCTTGATATGAGGTTATGCTCACTCCCTCAGTTTGATTTCTTAGAAGCCAAAGAGGATGTCTATTAAAATATCCCCCCTTTTTCCAAGCAGGGCTGGCACCTGCAGTGTCTGTGCTCATTGCTGTTTTCTGTTTGCTATTTCTCAGATATTATCTCTAACCAGAAATGACAAAATGAGTTTCTGGTTTTTAAAAAATGGCCATCAGACTGAATGCCTCCTCCACTTCCATTAGGCAAGAGAAGGGTGTGTGTGTGCAAAAGTAGTGGTTGCTTCAATAGCAGCAGCATTTGCATTTCTGAGTGCATGGGACAGATGCCATACCTCAGCTACGTGCAGGGAGAAGAGCAGGAGGGAAGGATGACAGAGATTTAAAAAAGATTTAGGGTGACAGAGAAGGGAAGTAACAGAGTGGCAGTATAGGTCACAGAACTACAGGCCCGTCAGAGCCTCTGCTAAGGTTAGATAGCAGAGATGGGATGGGTCATGCTGGCTGGGATTCTGGCAATCCCAAAGAAGTAACTTTTCCCATCTGTTTTTATGAGGCAGGAGTGGTACTGAGCAAAGCAATTAGTATGCTGTGCTTGGTAACCATTTTCCAAATAATGTCACTATTGTAAACTTGGAGAAAAGGCCACAATTTTCAGACATAGAAAAGGTATCTTTGGGAGGTATGCAGGTGTGTGTGATTCTTAATTGTAAATAGAAAGATGTATGTATTTATGGCAAGGTATCTTCCAAGAACAATCAATTTGCAGGGTACAGTATTCCTATTTTTTCATTAATTTTGTTAGTGGAAAAGAATGTCCACCAATGAATTGATGTGTTTGTTCCTTGAAAATTAATGAAGCTTTGAATCAGAGACAGGTGCTTGATATGAGATTATTCTAATTTCCTCCTTTTGATTTTTTTAAAAAGCCAAATAACATCTCCTTGTTCATGCAGGGCTGGCTCTTAAGATGTCTGTGCTCATTGCTTTTTCATGCTTGGAACAAATCACTGATATTATCTTTAAACATATACAATGAAATGAGTTTCTGGTGTGGGCGTGTTTTTTTTTTAAGGTATCTTTTTAAGTCTACAAGTATCTGTTGTGCCTCTCACTTGTCTCTCACTTGTAAAACAAAATTGAAAAGCCTTTATTCAAGTTTTTCTTTCCATTTGCTTTATGACAGTCTTGCAAAGGGCATTCCCATTTGTGACTGAATAGTATCTCTTGAGCCTCCTGGTGAAGAGGCATTGGCAATGACAGATGGCATACCATATTGTTCTTGTACACATTGGAACTTTGGTTGTGAATAGACAGGGATAGCTCAGAGGCTAGTGAGATTTATCGGTGGCATGTTTATTTGTGAATATGTTCAAGAAGTCTATCCTTTCCCCCTTTGAAACAATACTTGGACACTCCACTGAAGACAAACTACACAAAACACAATTTCCTTGTCTTTCCTAAGAACACAGAAAATATTATAGGAAATGTCACTATATCAGAACAGCATACTTGAATTATAACAAAAATTAAAAAATGGTATATAAGACATTTGTTTCAGCATAAGCTTTTATAGATTTACAATCCACTTTTCAGACTCACTCTTCTTCACTAAGACTTGGAAAGTTACTTGTAAAAAGTAATGTTAGATGATAAATTTCAGGCCCCTCCAATACTAATTACCTTTAATATGACAAAATACTTTTGTCATTCTTTATGGGACACACATTGTTTCTTGGGGAAGGAGACTTAAAGAAGGAACAAAAAAATGGCCAAACTTTAAAAAGAACCTTCTCAAAATGCCCCCAAAAGGCATCTTGGGCCCTCAAAAATAACAAGAAATATGAAGCAAGGGCTGAAATCCTGTTGGCCCAACTACGTCTGTGGAAGGCCGATGACATCACCACCAGGGATGATTTTCAGAATTAAACACTCCCTACTTCTGTACCACAGTTCTCATGGCTCCTATGTAATCCCTTACATCAAGTTCTTGCCTCTCTGCTGATGGACATAATCATCCTTCCACAGACATACTTGGGCCAACTGGATTCCAGCCAATAATTTGTATTTGTAACACATCCAAACCAGCAATATTACTTGGTGTTACCATGTTTTACAAAAGGAATGTTATTTTCTCAGTACAATACAAAGTATCAGGTTACTAGGTAATGTTGTTCATTATAACATGTTACAGTATCTCCAAACCTCTGTTTTTACCTCTTTCAGTGGCACAATGTAGGTAAAATCTGGGAGTTTTACCCAGTTGACTATTTGAAAAAAAGGGGGGAGTTAAGGGTTGCACTGGCAGGAAGTACAGGACTGTGAGAAACTCTAAGAGCACAAGAATGAGCAAAGCAGAGAGAGTGGAAGAAGGAGAGGTGTACAGGAATTGACATATCTGCAAGAAAAAGTAGAATAAGAATATGAAAGACACCCCTCCTCCAGCAAATTTCCAACTGCATCTTCTACTGGCAGCTTGAATTGATGCCTTATGTTGTTTAGAGACATTTCAACAGAATTGGATTTAGCCTTCTGGTTTGTTAAAACTGGCACTGCAAGTTTATATATCTGTCAAGATATATTTGCCACATGTATTATGTTAGTGTGTGTTACTGTTATTGTTGTAGTCTTCAGGAAGCTGCACATTAAGTAGCAAAATGTTGGCATCAGAAGCCAGGTTTAACCAAACCATTTGTTTCACACCTGCAATTACTATGAGCATAATTAGTCCTATTTAGACAAGTGAGGTACCTGTTAAGATATTCAAGAGTAGCAGTTAAGCATCTAAATAGGTTGACCTACTTCCTCCAAGTCTAATTAAGGGGTACAATTTAGAGACTGATGATTGAAAATGCTTGCCCTCTATTTGTTCTCTTGAAATAAATTCTTTTCTTTCCCTTACAAAGATATTGTAAAATGATTAAAGCTTAGAAGGTAATTCGGAAAATGCAGGTGTAATTTTGTGCTTTTTCCTCTAAAATCCAGTGCTTTGCCTATTGCAGCATATCATAAAAAGTGAATGTGTAATATTTTGTCCCATTCTATAGATTGCAGTCAGTCACATTATCAGTAGCAGAACAGCATTACTCTGATAAGCAATCATGTTGATGGTTTCAGCATATATTTATAGAGGTCTCAAAGGGTACAAAATCTATTACGTCAAATCCCAGTAGGTCTTAATATTTGGTGCAAAAGGGAATTACCTCAAGGGCAGTGAAGGGCCATGAAGACACACACAATATGTCAATTTCAACATTACTTTCAATAAGCATCTTCCATTTGCCATTTAGTATGTGTGTTTTTAAAATGCCTTTCATTCTCGTGAACAGCCAGGTCTGACAGAAAAAAGAAGAGAGAGTGAGTGAAAACTCATGATAAGATAATAAACAGGAAATTTTTCAATTTACATTATGCTATGTTGTGCTGAATTTTTTGTAAAGGCAGTCTCAGCAACTTTTCCATAATTGATGCTTTTCCTTGAAACTGGTGCCCTTCCCATGACAAGCAGGAAGCATCTGTATAAAGGGCTCCTAATTGTTTCCTGTTGTTATCAAACTGTTGATAATACAATTGTACAAAACTTGTTCCAATTTGCTCCCAAATAGATCTTTCTGCCATTTTACACACCCGCCCCGCTCCTTGTTGGCTTGCACATTGTGATTTCCTGCGCAAATCTCTCCTCACATTATGGCCTTCTACCATATCGAAAGATCTGCAGTAGGCATGCTCCTGGATATTGGTGTATTTCAGGACTGTAGAAACTTTGAGCCTCAGATGTTTCCGCCCACATCCTCACAGTCTTCGATAGTTGGCTATACAGCGTACCTCAGCTGTGAGTTATAGGCTGAACCATCTGGGTGTTCAAAAGTTCCTCACTACCCCCCCTGCCCCGCTCCATCCCAGTGAATTGTTCTGTGGTTCCTTTAGGAAACTGTGGTGTGAAAAAGTAACTTTTCCAAGCTCCGTATAGACCAGTTTGTGTTCAAGGATGTTTTAACAACGTTCTAGACGTAATGGTCAAGGATTCATTTCTGGACTCATGCCTTCTTTGGAGAGCCACTCATTCATGTCATTACTCTCCGTTTCCTGCTTTCACACTTTTGCTCATCCTGGTCAGCTTGGGGACATGATCCCAGGTACTTGGACAACTCTCTTAGCTTCCCTGTGGGGTTCTCATGACACCTTGGTCAAGAAAAAGAACATGGACATGGCCAGATCAATTACAGTAACAGAGATTAAACTATACAGAGGTGCACATTTGATCACACCACAAAGGATCCCTTTATAAAGCAAAGCAAAGCATGCTGCTTATATACCGCCCCATAGCACTTCAAGCACTCTCTGGGCGGTTTACAAGTTAATTATGCAGGCTACACATTCCCCCCCCCCCCCCCAGCGAGCTGGGTACTCATTTTACCGACCTCGGAAGGATAGAAGGCTGAGTCAACCTTGAGCCGGCTACCTGGGATTGAACCCTGGGTCATGAGCACAGTTTTAGCTGCAGTACAGCAGTTTAACCACTGCGCCACGAGGCTCTATAAGAAGTGATCTTCCTTAAAGCAACCCTTCTATGTGCCAGGGAATCTCTCCAGCCCCGCCCTCAAAAGTAAAAACCCCACAGCTGCACCAAAAAGATCCAGCTTGGGCATGGGTTTGAGTCGGGCTAGAGTACATTTCCTTGTTTGTTGTGTGATTGCCAGGAAATAGATTACACCAGGCCATTCCACAAGCAGTCCAAAATGTGCTTTATGTCCCTGTGTGATCACACCCAAAGAGAGAGAGAGAGAGAGAAAGAAAGAAAGAAAGAAAGAAAGAAACAAAAAGAAAACTGGAACAGAGGTCTAATGGTGCAGTGCTGGGGAATGATTGGTTTGCCAGACAACATTGATGAACCACAAGTTCCATCATATTCTCCATTGACTGGGGCTGATGAGCACTGAAGTCTAATAAGTGGACGTATGCAAGCTCCCCAGTGGTATAACAGCCATTTACGCACACACTTCTGTAGAATATACTACTGGTGTCCAGCTACGCAGATTACTAATAGTATGCCTGGTGGGAAATTTGATTAATACCAGTGATATATTTTTACCCAAACTCTGGGCACAACCAGACAGGGGAAGTTGGAGTGATCTGGTCCATGCTGAAAATGTTCTTTTCTTTGGAGCAATTTGTTTCATCTTCCACTTGAGTGATCCTTCCATTCACATGGGAGATGTTTCTTCTCCTGTGAGCATGATCCAGACAGCTCTTTGGATCACTGTAATTTGCTGTTTCAATTACTAACAACCCCTCTCCTCACCTCTCCCCTGCCTTTTTTTGTGGCTATCATTCCATAGGCTGCAGTGACTTCCTCCCCCTTTCTGTTAAATAAAGTAAATGACACTACAGCAATGTATCAACCTAGCATGATATACATATTGTACTGAAAGACACCTTCAGTGCATTAGAATTGTGCTGTGTCGGTTAGAGAAATACTTTTTAAAAGATTAAAATAGAGGAGGGCTTTTCTCCATCCTCCCTTTTAATGTCACAACCCACTGAATATGTTACAGGGTTGTCACCTCAGAAAACACTGCCCACAGTTCCATTTGGGTGTGAAATAACCAGCTGCACAGACTAGAGAACAGGACGATCAGGATAGCTCCCAATTACACCAAGTAAACTGCAGCTCTAGTACTGTGCCAGGAAGGATCAGGACAACTTGTAAAACAGGCAGGATGGATCACTCTTATTGAAAACATATGTTGTCACTGGGAAATAGGGCAAACGAAGCCACATCAGAAGGGAACAAACTGGTGAACTATATGTCCATTTGATTGCCCTCTTTGCTACTTCACAATAGACACAGAAGTCTGCCTGACAAAGAAATAACACAAAACAATACTTTTTTTGTGGCCATACCCTTCCCACTTGGGCAGGTTGATAACCTTGGGCAGGTTGATAAATCAATCTATTTTCAGCTGGATATAAAACAATTTCTGTTTATGATCCTTTCGTAGCCCAGGCTTGCTTCTCTCCTGGCATCTATTAACCTCCCCATCCCTTGGTTTTATTAACTACTACCATTTATCTTCCATGAGTCTCTTATCAATGGCTTTGTCAAAATCACACTGCACCAAATTTCTCTTATCTGCTTTAACAGTTAATATTTGGGAAAAGTTCCTAGGAAGAGTTAAATTAAAATCTCTGGCTGTTCAGACCTTTTAGGACAGATTGCATACCAATTAAATGATAGTGACAGTTCTGCTTCTTGGAAGACTTAGGAACCCATATTGCTCAGGGAAAAATTGGGAGCTGGTGTGGTACTTCAAGTAACATATTGGTTTTGGATTTTGGAGGCTCCTCATTCAGACCTGTACTGGGATCCTTGCTCTCTCCTCTTGTATTTTGCATTGTACTGTTTCCATGTGTTAGCTTCCCCTTTGTGAACTACCACAACCATGGGAGAATAAAAAGGAAAACAATTTCAAATGAGTACAGGGAGCTCAATCTACCAAGTACTTCAAATCTGCAATCTTCAGCCCTCTCTAATGGGAAGACTGAATGTTGGGATAGAGGAGATGAACAACTCTTGGCCTTCACACCTTCTGCAACCCCTTTACAAGTAGTTCAGACCTCTGAGAAGAATGATCTGACCTTCCCTGAGAGCCTATTGACTGAGGAGTAAGAGGGAAGTAAGCAGAAATGATGTGTCAGAGAATGAAAGAGAGAAGACTCTTTCATCAGCACTTGATTGTAACTCATTACAAATAACTAGTTACTTATAACTAATTCCATTTTTCAATAATGAAGGTAGAATTACATTACATTATGATTGTTTCACATCACAAGTGGGTTGTTTCAACACTTTAATGCCTGATTACTGTCTTCCCTACTTGATTTTGATGCATTCTAATTCTGTTTAAGCTCTGAAAAATAATTTCTAATTTTGCAAATATAAATGTGCAGGAACAGTTGTATGCAAAATAGTGTCCTCTCTTTTTTTGATGATGAATGTTTTCTTTCTAAGTGTGTCTAGTTGTCCATCCTATGTTGAGGTCACTAACTTGAACCAAGGGAGTATTGACTCAGTGCAGAGTCACCAAATAGCTAGTTGATGAGAAGGGATGATAGGAGATATTTAAAAGTGATTCACTATCACAGTTGTCAGAGATGAACCATAAGTTGTCTTTGCAGAAGAAATAGGAATGAAAGGAGGGATAAAAAAAGGAATAATTATTTTTAAAAATTGGCAAGATAGTTTGGCAGCCTTAGCAGTTGAGCAAGAGAATCTCAGAGCAGTTTTTGCAAAAGTATCAATCATACATATGTTGCATTTGTTATGTTGTAAAAACAGTGGCATATTTTGCAGAAAGTTGTACAGCAAATCATTGATTCACAGGGCTAGATTCTCATTCATTGTAATTAGAACTGTGTTTTATCTGGTACTCATAGGCCACTGGGAGTGACACCTTGATGGTGCTTCTCTGTTCCTTAAAAGGTCCTAGTTTCCATCAATTGAGATATCATTCAGTCAATTTGTGCAAATGAGAAGCAGTACAGAAATATTTCAGATGGATGGATGGATGGATGGATGGATGGATGGATGGATGGATGGATGGATGGATGGATGGATGGATGGATGGATGGATGGATGGATGGATGGATGGATGGAAATTCTACATAGGCTTCCTTGAGTTAGTGATGGAAATAAAATGAAAGAAAGATATAAAGAACTAAATAAACATTAAATGTGGGAATGAAACAGACATGTGTCTTCCTGTTTAAAGGAAACTATAATAAAGCTCATTCTTAAGAAGATTAATTTGGCAATGGATGATTTGAACAATTACACACTCATCTCAAAACTCTCATTTTTGGGCAAATTAATCAAGAGGGCTGTGGCTGATCAGTTGCAGGCATTCTTGGAAGAAACTGATAGTCTGGATCCAGTTCGGGGTGTACTCACTTTTGTTGCCAGCACTTTAGACATGAATGGCTGTGTGTTGCGTTATTTTGAGGGGACAGCACATTTACACTGTTATACAAGCTGTATACTCAGTGCTTTACATTGTAGCCAAGTGTCATTTCTTCAGTGTTGTCACATGAAAAGATATACTAAAATATTTATGAAATGTGAGGGGGTGTCCTCACTTCTGTGATATACTGTACATACATACATACATACATACATACATACATACATACATACATACATACATACATACATACAGCTTTAAACTAATGCACAAAATTCACAGAGGCTTATGCTTAGATCTCCCCAAGTCTCCTGTTTTTATTGCTTTGTCTTTAGCATTGTACTACAGTTTGGGATTATTTCTAATAAAAAGCAGGTAATGAGTTTTGGAAAGAACATTATTTAACAATTGGAATTTGTTTTAGTTGTAGATGCAGTTCCTTAGAAGTGAATTGTATATGTCATGCTGATTTGGGATAGCCAGATGTCAACACTCTTGCATAATAGGATTATTATAATAGGCCATGTTACAAGCACCCTTACCCTCACCCTAATGATAGTTGTACAAACAACATTGAGATAATAATGATTTCTTTTGTCTATTAACTCAGTAGTACTACTTGCTTTCCCTAGGGCTAAAGTTAGAAGTCCTCAGAAACGAAATAAACAAACCAGTTTTATCTGTGCTAACCTCGACCTTGTTAAATATAATTTGACTTCTAATGATCTCCAATTAAAATTCAAACCTCAAATAATCCAAAACAGGCCTTTCTTCTTCTGAACAAAGTTCTGACATTATAATGAACTACAGATAATGAATGGATCATTACTGCAATCATGATGCTTTGTTCTTTTTCTTTAATAAGCAACCCAGCAATTGTGCATGTTTGTTTTTTAAGTGGAAGCAGGGAGAGACAGGAGAGAGTTTATACTGCAAATGATAACTTTTCTGGGTACAGAGTTTGTGAAGGAACAAGAGATATGTGGATAAAGGCTTTGAGTTTTGATCTTTCTAATTCTGTGTAGAGAAGAAGGTGTAGAAGACAGATGATATGCAGAAGATAATACCAAAGTAGTCCCTGTAGAGTACAGAGGATGATCCCAAAGTGGACTCTGACTATGTAGTAGAGACTCGGCTTTCAGTTTTCCAAGAGAACACCTCACAACACTGAACTACTTGATTTATGGTGTGTGTGCGAGGGGGGAGAGAGAGAGAAGACTTCGGGAACAGGATGGAAAGTGTCTCATTCAGCATTTCAGCAGGTGCCCCCTTCCTCAGTCACAAGCTATGGCTGACTGGCTAGCTGGATAAATGGATGGACAGATGCATATGCTACATAGATGTAGTGCAGAAAAGCTGTAAGTCAATGGGACAGCAAATAGTTGCATGTATAGCATTCCAAAATCAATTCCTGGAATCTTCAGATAGAGTGAAAGACTGGAAAAGACCACTGCCTTAATGTCTGGAAAGTTGCTTCTAGTCAATGCAGATCAGACAACTGTAAGCCTTCCAAATGTTCTTCGTAGCGGCCTCTGTGAATGCACACAAATGGGGTTTTATTCTGCGCCTGCGCAGGACGTTCTGAAGATTCTAGAGCTTAGAAAAAGGAAACAATTTAGTTCCCCCCCAGGGCGCGAGCTCCATCTCCTCAACCTTCCTTTCAGTTCCTTTTTTTCCACCGTTGGGTTAGGACGTGAGGAACAGTAGAGCGTTAAGGAAAGTAAATTCTAGCTTCTGTAGAGATTTCTACCTTGTTTTATTTTCTAAACGTTTATTTTATTGCTTTATCTTCATAGCGATAAGCTCTCTGCTCCGTTTTTGCCGCTACTTTCCCGCCTTTTCCCCCCTCCCCCTGGATTCCCGCTCCTTTTATTTTATTTTTTCTGCTTCCCCTCGTTTTATGGCCCCTCGGGGCTTTAAGAAGTGTTCCGTTTGTCTCCAAAAAATCCCATTGACGGACGGACACGATCAATGCTTATTTTGCCTGGGGGAATTCCATCAGACCCAGGCGTGTGCCGCGTGCAGAAGCTTCTCTAAACAAGCTATTAAACTGAGGCTTCAGCGCTTAAGGTCTTTTCTCTACGAAAAGACTCTGAATCCTGCCATGGAGGTGCAAACTCTTCCCTCCCCTAACTCTCCACGACCGGAGGTTACTAAATCTGTCTCCAGTCCAGCTGCACAATCTTTATCCAGCACGGCTTCGATACTTACCAAATCCAAGGACTCTCTGAAACCGGCCAAATTAGCCTCCACTAAGGCTCCACCACGGCCAGTTGAGCCTGCAAAAAAGAGGAAAGATAAGGAAAAAATTAAGAATCAAAAGAAAATTGCCAAACCGGCTATCGCATCCCTTCCTCCGGCTTCATTGCCCTTGGAGGAATCCTCGAGAGAAGATCTTCGGCTCTCAGATAGAGAGGAACGCGCCATTCCTCCAGCCCAAACACCTCATGTTATACCCAGCTTCTCTCCAAGTTCAGGCCATTGTGAGGCTGACGCACCTTCCAGCCCGGCCCTGGCCCATTCTAGCCCTCGATTCTCAGGGCGGGCAGATATTGATGTCGAATCTGAACAGGAGTCCGCTATATGCACTCCAAAAAAGAGAACCAAGAAGCGCAAACACACCTCTCCATACCAACCTTACAGCCATGAGGAGCAATACTACCATCCCGAGGGTCCGCCGTAGTACGGCTATCCTTACTTCGACCGATACCACCCATACCCGTACCATGGCTATGGCTATCAAGATGAATATAGGGGTCTCAATCACCCACCACCACCTTGGTACCCTTCTGCAGCACCTCCGCCGGTAGCTCCTTCTCAACGCCAAGGGGATGCTTCTGCTCCCCAAGTCGAACCACCTCGGAAAAGGAAGATGGTACCAGAGGTCTCCATACCGACTAAACGACCTAAACACCACAGAAGCCGTCCTTCAGTAGACGCAACCACACTTTATTCCGGCCCTGATACCGAGCCTTTCTCAGCATCTACACAGTCGGATGCTGACCCCCCCCCTCCGAGGATTCATCCAAGGAGCTTCCATCGCTCACCCTCGAGGGCTTCTATCTCTTCTGATAAGGATGACTCATCGTCGTCGGGTGTATCCGAAGCTCAACACCCCTCCGCTGATACCACAGACAGTCATCCTCTGTCAACTTCTGACGACTACACGTCTTACGCCCAACTCATACTGCACATGGCAAAGACCCTGCAACTTGATGCTCAAATATCGTCGCAGCAGGAGAAAGACTTAGTATTCCATGATATGGACCAGGACAAGACGCTTCCACCTAGCCTGAGCCTTATCCCAGCACTTCTTAAGCTTGTTAAAGACTCGTGGGATAAGCCACCCTCGACTCTTCAAATTCCACGAAGAGTAGAGCACCATTATAAGACACATGGATCAGAATCAGACTTCTTAGCCAAACATCCAACTCCTAATTCAATAGTGGTCAAAGCCACACAATACAAGTCCTGTACCAGGTCTTTTACAACACCTATGAATAGAGAGGGATGAAAAATTGACTCCTTGGGGAGAAGGCTTTACTCGCTAGCGGCATTGATGATCAGGATCTCCAATTACCAGGCGGCAATGGGCACCTATCAGAGACATTTATGGGACAAAATACTCCCCACTCTGCAAGCAGCACCGGAGCCATCAAAAATGGAAATTCTGAATGTATATACAGAGGCTACCACCCTCGCAAAACAGCAAAGGGTTGCAGCGAAACACACCGCTGACACCGCATCAAAGACCATGTTAACTTCTATAGCAGTCAGAAGGCACGCTTGGCTCAGGGCGGCTAACATCGTCAATGATACCAAGACTAAGATTGAGGACCTCCCCTTCGACGCCGTGGGGTTGTTTAATGCAAAAACTGATGACATAATGGAAAACATCCATAAAATGAGGAAAACGGCCAAATCATATGTACCGTACCAACCATATAAATACCAGAGATCTTCTTACAAAAAGCCTTTCTACCACCAGCAATATCAATATCAGCCTTTTCGTTACAATAAGCAACAACCGCGGGAGAGGGTTTACCACCCACCACAGACCAACCCCCTGCAATTGAAACAGCAACAATACCAAGGCACCAGACAGTCTTTTCGTAAGACACAGCGAAGGGGTAAGCAATATGCCTAATCACTCCCATAGCCCCACGAGACTCTCCCCATTCCTCCCAGAATGGCGGAGAATTACAACTGATAAGTGGGTTCTAGCCATCATCGGAAAGGGCTAACTTATAGAATTTTCTGAAATCCCTCCACCAAATTTCATTAAGAGCACCTCCTTCTCAGTACTCTTACGAGCGGAAATGTCATCACTCCTCAGAAAGGGTGCTATAGTCAGAGTTCCATCTTCTGACTCTAACAATGGGTTCTTCTCTCAATACTTTGCAGTCCCTAAAAAGGATGGAGGTATTCGGCCAATCATGGACCTTAGAGACCTTAACAAATTCATACTGTATAGAAAATTCCGTATGCTAACCCTTGACTCCGTTATCCCTCTTTTATCTCAGGGAAACTGGTTTGTAACCATCGACCTCAAGGACGCCTATTTCCATATATCAATACATCCTACTCACCAAAAATTCCTCAGATTCCGGTTCGAAAATACAACGTACCAATTCTCTGCTTTCCCCTTTGGGCTCTCAACAGCCCCCAGAACATTTACCAAATGTATGGCTCCCGTGGTAGCGTATCTCCGTATCAGGGGAGTAGCGGTCTTCCCCTATATCGACGACTGGCTCCTGGTTGCCCAATCCTACCACGACGCCATCAGAGCCATGAAAATCACACTGGACACTTTAGACAAACTAGGCTTGAAGATAAACCGCGAAAAGTCTCACCTAGAACCATCCCAACTCGTCAATTACATCGGGGCCGAGCTCAATGCCATAGAGGCAAAGGCGTTCCTACCACTTCAAAGAATCATGAAAATTCAAAAGGCAGTGCACCGGTTCCGGCCTTACAAAACTGTAACGGCCCACGACATACAACACCTACTCGGCCTCATGGCATCCACAACATCAGTTGTCCTCCATGCCAGGCTGAAGTTGAGGACACTCCAATCCTGGTTTCTCCCTCAATTCAACCCCATAATGGACAGCCCACTAAAGAAATTACTTATACCACCAGATATGGCAGACCAACTTGCCTGGTGGACATCCATCCACAACCTATCATTGGGCAGGTCCTTCGAACCACCTCACCTGTCAATACAGGTAACCACGGACGCGAGCCCCTCGGAATGGGGAGCACATTGCCAAGAACTCCAGATCCACGGCTTGTGGACAAAAAGAGAAAAAACACTTCACATAAATCAATTGGAAATGTTGGCTATCATGAAAGCGTTTCAAGCATTCCTACCGCGCATCGAGGGAAAAGCCGTTCAACTCGTAACAGACAACACTACGGCCATGCATTACATAAACAGACAGGGAGGAACACACTCTCTACCTCTCCTTCATAAAATTTTGGGAATGGTGCCGCACCCACCATATTTTCCCTCAAGCCATCCACATCTCATCAGAAGACAACTACCTTGCAGACCGCCTCAGCAGGCTTCCCACCCACATGCACGAGTGGTCTCTGAACGAAACAGTCTTCCAAGACATCTGTCTCAGATGGGGCCAACCAACGATAGACCTCTTTGCATCTCGACGCAATGCCAAGAGCCCCAGATACTGTTCGAGGGCAGGCTTAGACACCGAGTCGCTCGGAGACGCATTCATGACAAATTGGTCAGGAGAACTCACCTACATTTTCCCTCCG
This sequence comes from Intellagama lesueurii, assembly GCA_037013535.1. Lineage (NCBI taxonomy): Eukaryota > Metazoa > Chordata > Lepidosauria > Squamata > Agamidae > Intellagama > Intellagama lesueurii. The sequence goes on from JBAJHW010000006.1 coordinate 76,634,346, forward strand.
ATACCCATATTACTCAAGACAGTCATCAGAATCATCCATGCGCGTGAGCGCGGGGGGTGCCCCGCCTTCCCCAGTCGGTCCGCGGACCGGAAAAGCTTGGGGAATACTGCACTAGAAGAACCATGGTTACAGGTAGGTAACCTAACTTTTCTGACTACAGTTTGCACAGTTCCTTACCACAGGGTATATTTGGTACAGCTGATGGGAGTTGTGGGAGCAAGCATCTGGAGGACGAAAAGTTCCCCAGGGCTGTGGCAGGTGATACTATGCTGGAGAGATTAGTGGTGTAACTTCATATAAGGAGATTCCTACATTCCTACTGATGTATATTATGAGAATAAGCAGACAAGAGGTGAGAATGTTTTGATTTGCTGATTGCTCTGTTGGGAAAAGAGGTTTATTCAGAAGTAGCTTTTCTTAACTTACCATTAAACTAACTCCCATGTAACAGGTTCTCCTTACATTGCTCTACTGGTGTGGGAGCTTCTGAAGTCCTCATCTATCCCATGTCAGGCCTATCTCACTTTCTGGGGGGCTGATGTTACTATGGCAATGATGAGACTATGCATGAGGGCCTTCCCTTTTGGGCTCCTCGCCTTGTTCTGGTGACACAAAACTGAGAAGTAGAAATGCTAACAGTTCTGGATGTATGCGCAAGCTATGCAAGGGGATCCTTAACACAAAGAAATACTAAATTTCAAGATTTGTATATATATTAGAATAATAAATTCTTTTGGAAAGGAGTAATGTTACGTGGCCTCTTAAAACTGGCATAGGTCTCATCCATCCAAATTCTTCCCTGAGTGCCAGTAGAGAGTGCTTCTCATACTATCCAGTCTTGATTGCAAATAATTTAAAAATATGGCCATAAATAACCTGTTTAAATGTTTTTAAGTATACATCCTTCTCAGTTCAACTTCCCTTTACTCCTTCTGCCAAAAGGGGAGACTTTCATTCTACAACAGTTTTAAATAAAAGACTATGCTAAGATCTGAGAGTAGGATATAAAATCTTTTTGCCAAAGGAAACGTAGAAGATATTTAAGACATGCTATTGCGTACATTATGACATATGGCATTGGCTCCTAAACTGGGATCACGCTCGGTACATATCAAGTGGAGACATGAGACTGAATTTTTAAAATTGAAAATACATATATTATGATCAGTTTTAGAAGGTTTGTTTATTTTCAAATTTTATACAACCAGGTTAATTTAAAATATATTTACAGGGTTTTACATTTAATTTTAAAGTAATAAACCGGTTGTTGTTCTTGTTGCTGTTGTTGTTAAAAAGGGGTTGAATGATGGCAAAGGGCGGGTTGAAGGAGTGACCGTTTCTCAAAAATTGAAGAAGAGATATGGTGCTGTAAAGTTTGAACCCAGTGACTATGAGATCATCTCTATACAAGCTGATTGGAGAGATCTTTGAAAATACCAGTTCAGATCAGGGGCTGGAGAGATATTTACTAGAGATCAAACATGGTGTTTAGTGTTGCCTAATTTTCCCTGACATGTTGGGTTGTACCCAAATGCTGCCATTAACTTCACCATTACCACCCACTTGGTGGAAGGATCAGCAGGCAAAAAGAGGGGAGATTGTCAGGAAACAGTCATAGAGGAAGGACATTTTAAAATCCCTCAAAATTTTTGTATGTCCGTGACTGAATTTTCCATTTAAGATCTAATGAATGGAAAATGTATATTGCTTTTGAAAACTATGTATTGGAAATGATTACTGTAATTGATTTGACACTGTGGAAAGTCGTCCTCATTATAACTTTGCAACTCTCCTGAATGATTTCTTGTAGTACTGCAATAGATTACATGAGGTAGTCTGTTGCTCAGCCTTTTTCTCCTTTCTTCAATGTTGCTCCTTAGTGTTTCTTTTGACATAGCTTATGTTCGAAATGGAGGGCAGGGTCCTTACCCAGACAGAGCCTTTGTTTGATGAGTTGTACCTGGTTGGATGCTGATGTTACCATTTTTCTTCCCTCCATTCATATTTCACCAGCTCTTGGTTCAATCAAAAAAAAATTCATTCCTGAGTTAGTTTACTTTGGTTTGGTTTGTTACTGGGGAGAGAGTTCAGCATTTCCTAGTCACTTCCTCAGGTTGGAAGGTATCTATTGATGTCTACTACACCCACCCACCCCAAATGAACTCTGGAAAACATGCTGCATCAAGAAAGTTGGATTTCTTTCATATTTTTAAAAGAATTCTGCACTACTCTTCCTGCCTTTAAAGGAGGAGGAGTGCTCTATTAGTTCCTTGTGAATGAAGATATGAGGGAGATTACAGGAAGCAGTGCAACCCCCACCCCCATTTTCTTCCTGCATTTGTCCCAGTAACATTTTTCTCCACTTTGCTGCAATAAGAACAGCCTGGAGATGCCTTTTTTTTTTCCTGAGGGGAAGCAGTGGCTTTTTGCAGTACAGTCTGGACACAAACACAAACAAGCCTCAGTTTCCTTGTAATGAACTACAATCAACAGTGACTGATTGGGGAGGAACCTTTGCACCTCCTGGAAGATCCCTGTTTCCCCTCTTCCCTTTCCCCTCTGCTCTTTCATTTCAAAAATCTGCTCCTCCAAGCTGCTTTTTCAACCATGAGGTGATGTGGAAGGGAGTAGGTATAGTGATAATTTTTGTATTCACACCTTTTTTTTAAAAAGCAGCTATTTTGAGTTTTAAAATGACCCAGAGAACTAAGCGGCCTCTCCCAGTCCGTCTTCTGTCTTTTCCTGTTCCAATTTTCTGTTCAACTTTAAACTCTCAACATCAAGAAACACTCTTGATATCAATTTGTGAGAATATTACAGCAGGCCCCCTTTTTTTTTAACTCAGCACCTCTAAACATAAAAATGTGGACATGGAGGAAAACATCTCTCCAATTTCTGTTGATCTTGTCACCAAACAACTGCATTTTATAAAGAGAAATGCACTTCATGTGCTTGATTCAATCATTTTTCATCCCTTTGAGATATAAAGGTCAACACCGTAGACTTCTGTGGTAAAAAATGACAGAGCTCTCCAGAGGCATGTTTTTTCTCTCTCTTTTTCCCCTTCACTGTCTTTTTGTGCCTGAAAAAACACAAGAATATTCTCTGCAGAAGTGTTCTCCCCACCCCCTAAAAATAGTGCTTATTAATAGAGACAGGCACATACATTTCTCACCACACATAGAAAGAAAATGTGAGGGGTCCACAGTGTGCTACCTTTTTCCCCACCATGACCATGTGCCAGCTGCCATTCGCCACAGGAGAAAGTCTTCAGCTATAGATGATGTGAGAAAGGCCAGTCAGCATACTAAGGAATACAGATAAAGCTCTAGAGCAGTGGTTCCCAACCTTGGGCAACCCAGGTGTTCTTGGCCTGCAACTCCCAGAAACCCCAGGCAGAACAGATAGTGATGAAGGCTTCTGGGAGTTGCAGTCCAAGAACACCTGGGTTACCCAAGTTTCTGGGAGTTGTACTCCAAGGACATATGGAGACCCAAGGTTGGGAACCACTGCTCTAGCTTCAGTGTAGATACAAATGCTTCTGTACCTTTATTGTACTTTGAATTGTCGAGTGGTAGCTATTGTGGAGACTGCAGCAGAGGAAGTATTAACTGGATCTGTTCCTTGTCTCAGCTGTAAGAGATGTTCAGCTGCAAGAGCACAGTTTTTCAAGTGATAGTGAATAGAAGGTGTGTATTGCTTTTGACACCTAAATATTGGACAATTCCTCTGTGCTGCAAGAAGACTCTTGCTTACACTTATTATGCACCATTAGATCATGTTTACCAGTTTTGAAGTATTATTGTGACATTGTTGTTTATGGAATGGAACTTGACAATGTGTTTTACTCAGTTTTCCTGAAAGCTGCTGCTCACAATCTTTTCAGCACTTTCACATAGATTAAATTTATCTCATGTCCCTAATCAGAGGCAATCCATAGATTTTTTTAAAAGTTACAATCTTTGATGTGAACAACAGAGATAGGTACATTAAGTTTTTTCCATTTTTCAACAGTGATAGCATTTATATCTTATGGGGAAATTATATTTTCTGCATTTGCTATGAGTGGTGAACAGTGGAGACACCTAATTTACTTATTTCTCTAGTCCATGCCCACGATCGTCATTTTCTCCATTTCATATAAGTGTTGTAAGCAATCAACACGGAGAAAGCCTACTCAATCAATTTATGTTGCCCACACCCTGGAGCACAACTTAAAATAATCTTGAACTTAAGATAATCAGAATGTGAAATGAACTCGATTTTTCATCACTTCCATTTCTCTGCTTGTTTGTCACTTACTGACTAAGCAGGTCAAGGACAGCCCTCCTTTTTCTGTTGTTGTTGTCCCTGAAACTCCTAACCTCCTGCTTCGTACACATGTATTAGGTGGGCTGGGGATTTGCGAGCCTTTTCCAAAGCCCTTGGCCACAGTCTGGATGGATGGAGAAAGCATCCCTCTTTTGTTAGAGTTAGTGTGGTTGGTCCTTGAGGCCGGAGTTCAAGTTCAGATCATTTCTTATTTGTGACGTCTCAATCTAACGTTCCTCCCTGACCGTGGCAGGGAAATAAAATTAGCCTTTGAAAGTTCTCTGTGTTGCTTGATGCTGTGGATGGTTTTGTTTTTAAATGACATTAGCTTAGATGACTTTTTCAAAAGACCCAACTTTTCTCTCTCTTTTTTGTCTTTCAGTGCATAGTGTGGGACTGGGATTCCAATGGCAAGCACGACTTCATCGGAGAGTTTAGTTCAACGTTCAAGGAAATGCTAGGTGCGATGGAAGGAAGACAGGTAGGTGCCGTGAGTGTGTGCCAGCCCAAAGCAACAGAAGAGTTAAAATATCAATTCATTCTACCAGTGGTCAGCAAAGTTTGCTGCCTAGACAGTTGGTTTGCCAGCTCAGCAGTGCCCTATCTCCATGAGATTTCAAGGTTAAAACCTGAGATCTCAGGGCAGACTCCCATGATGAGGGACCGGTGAGGGTTGGGAAGGGGTAGAACAGCCCCTGGGCCGGCTGATTGTGAAAATGGGCAGGGGGGGGGGGGAAATCCAGATACTTGGATCCAGAATGCTCCTTGAAGCAGCTAAGCAAGTGATACAGCAACCCATAGGCGAGGTGTGTGTGCATATTTTGGCAGGTGGGCAGACAGCATACTGTACCCGACAGCTGCAGTGGTTGCTGCCATTCCTACTAGCACTCTTATCCTCTCAGCCTTACCTACAGTGCACATGAGGCGTGGAGTTTTTCAGAGGCCTACACTGTTGCTACAATTTGTGGGAGCCAGGGCTTCTCTTATGAAGAGCACTGTGGTGCAGTAGTTAAACTGCAGCACTGCAGTCAGGCCTGTGTTCATGACCTGAGTTCAGTCCCAACACATTCAGGTAGTCGGCTCAAGGTTGACTTAGCCTTCCATCCTTCCAAAGTCAGTAAACTATGTACCCAGCTCACTGGGGAGCAACGTGTTGTTTGCATAATTACAATGTAAACCACAGAAAGAGTGCTTTAGCACTACAGGGTGGTACATAAATCAAAACAACAACAATAGCAACAAAGAGTTGCTCCAGGTGGCGTAATGGAAACAAGTCGTTGCTCCCACTGGTTCTCCCTTGAGTGCCTTCCCATCACTGAAGGTTTTCTGGTGCAAATACATTGTACATATAATGTTACACTGAACCAATGAGTCCTGTTGCCAGCTAAGAATGGGTAGTAGAGACATATGCCACTCACATACACAAATAAAACTCTCCTTCAGTGCTGGTCACCTGAAATTTTTCTCCAAACTTGTAGAGACCGCTATGCATCCTCTGAGCCCTCAGCTGGTGTCCTGGAACCTAATAGCAACCCTACTTGCTAATGTTTTCCCTTTTATTGAAGTGGCGCAAACCACTCTAACCAACTTATAATTTCTGAACCATTCAGGGTTTACCTGGGTTGAAAGTGACTGTAAAGCAGCCACACACTGCTGGACTTAGGTAGCTGAGAACATCTGTAGGATGTAGAGCAAATATATTCATTAGTTCCACTGGGGATGTGTAAGTTCTGACTTGACAGCACATAACAAATCTAATAATGAAGCACACGATCAAGCCACAAGTGTATCTACTACAACCAATGATGGCTTCATCAGCACTAGTAGGTTCTTTCTACAGGTTTTGACAAAACATGGCACATTTCTATGTGTACATGTTATTCACATTTTGATATGACGTTTGATAAAGCCAGTGAAGACTGCCAAGGAAACTCCTCTGCTCAGCTGCACAGAACAAGAGAGATTTTAAAATAGCCTTAAAATGAAAACGCACCTGGGCAAATAGCAATGGGAATATTATATAACTGAAAAATCTGTTTCTGTAATTTAAAAAAGCAGTTTATTGAATGATTCAAACCCCTTTTTTATTTGCAGTATCCATGGAGATTTCTATGGGGTGATGTTATGTAACTTAGCTTGTTTGTAATTTGTGTGTTATAGTGTAACAATGTTACACCATCGTCATATGAACCCTTTCTGATATCTGGCAATTCATACATAAGGGGTTGGACCCAGCCTAAGTGAATCAAAGTTTAGTCCCCTGGAAATCAGTGGAGGTCATATTAGACTCATGACTGACTTAGGTCCCATTGATTTCAGGAGAACTAAAGATAATAAACTTAGAGCTCATGTGGCTGGAGCATTTGCTGTCCATACTATATCTGATTGATCACTTATGATACTGGATTTTTTTTGGTCCCATCTTGGAGGCATGGTTTAATTGTGATTTGGTTTTTTATGAGGGACAGAGTTTAGGGTTACAGCCGGGTATTGCCTTTTTAACTTCTTTGGCAGAACAGAAATACCCAATGCCAACAGTTGCAGTGTTGAATCACAGTATTGAAGCCAGGTGTCTTGGGAAAAGGGACAGCTTGCATTGTGTCCTACATATGGTCTGATATGAGTTACGTGACTAATACATCTTTTTCAGTTCTTCCCCACTCAGCTACATTGTGGGAAGCCTTCATTTCAATGTGAGAATGTTTGGGTGTGTGGAGGTTGAGCACTCGAGAGAGCAAGAAAGAAGGAATCGCTGGGCAAATTCCCAGGCACATGTGATGCCATGTCTGCTTGTTCCTTCAGCTGGAAAAAATATATAATTTCACAAGATGAATAATTGAGCTCTGGAGCAGAGTGTTCAGCTGTCTGTGCTGCACACGACTCAAAAGTATCTCTCTTGTTAAATTTGTCTGGTTATCAGTTCCCATTGCTAGATTCCAAGATGACAGGGTTGAAACTTCTGCTTGGAGAGCACATTTTCACCTTTGGGTGGGTACTAGGCACTCAGACAATAGCAAATTGAACTTACAGCTGAGTTACTGGGAAGGCAGAATCTCCTAGTAAGTTACAGAGAGTGTTCAAAGATTATGAATATGCCTTTATCTTACGTCCTTGTTCTCATAAACATCAAAAGGGATGCTTAACATTGTGACGGTCTGCCAGAAAAATAACTGCATTTCCACTGGGGGAATTGGCACCCAGCAACACTGCAGTTATTTTTCTTGTGTTAGCAGTAAAATTGTATGGTAATCACCATGGGGAAAAGCCAGTGCAAAGCTTAGATAATAATTTCCAAAATGTTAGCATGGGTTCTCTGTCTTTCATTTAACAAACACGAAAAGGCACTTGAATATACCTGTCTACTTCAGACAAATTTCATTCCTTAAATGAGAGTAAAACTAATTAACAGTATAATTCATGTCTACTGAATTGATTTACTGGATTTAGTGGGCTTAAACCTTAATAAATGGGTATAAGTCTATCCACTTACCTGGAATGAGCCCCACTGAACTTAATAAAATGGAGCTGACTTACATGTTATATTATAAATATGAATCACGATCTTAAACAATTTGTGACTATACTTGAGCCATTATGACACTTACGGTTTGCCGAAGTGTAAGAAATTAATAGTAATCCTCCAATGAATATTTTTTAAACCTACTGAAAACTATAACACTGATGAATAACTTCCAGAAGCAGTTGAATTACTGATGGAATATAAGCACCAAAGTGTTACAATATCACTGAAATATACATTTTGTGCTGACTGGATAGCTCAGTGGTTTAGGTATCTGGCTGCAAAGCCCAAGGTTGGAAGTTTGATCTCCCACAGTGCCTCTTGCAAGTGGAGCAAGCCTGTGTGGCCTTCGGCAAGCTGCACAGCCCCAGAATGCCCCCAGAAAAAGGGAATGGTAAACCACATCTGAGTATTCTCTACCTAGATAACCTTGAAAAGCATCACTGTAAGTCAGAATTAACTTGACAACCCATTATTATCATTATACATTATTTACATGTAGATAATTGACTGAGAAGTATATTTATGCTGAATTCAATGTAGCAGCTGTGATACAACAAACATTATGGCTTGAATCAGCTAAGGAGTGAATCCTAAAGCATCACTCCCAGTGGGCAGAAACTTAAATGGCTATTATGTATGTATTTATGTCCTTGGAAAAGTATCCAAACCTAGTTGAATTTCCATGTTGAAATGTTTTTCTGAAACATTAGCCTGCATGAACAAAAATTGAAATGGACACATACAAAGGTTTTAACCAATGGGTTCAGCCTTGTGATTATGCTGAGTTAAGGGTGCTGAGGTAGCTTGGTCAATGAAGCTAAAAAGGAAAGGGTCTTGAACCCAAGACCTCAGTTTACTGCTAGTTCTGTGCCACTATATAAGAGTATTTCAGATGAGGAAGCTATTAGGCTACTATCCATTACACTTGAGGGCCACCAATACAGAAAGTCACATGGAGATACTGCAGCATTGTGGTGCATTGTGGTGGTGGGTGGGGACAAAACTGCCAATATATTTTAGTTTAAAGTTCTTATAGCCAGTGATTAAACCTTAACTGAGAGTAGGAATGTTTATCTTCATTTATTTCATTATTTCAGGCAGGAATGAAAAATTCTGAGAGTTTTCTCCCTACAGGGCAAAGTTATCAAGAGTTTTTATGCATTTTTCACCATTCAGGATTTTTAAAAAGAAATCATAAAAGTGATTTGGGGGGGGCAAAATACTGGATTTTACGTAAAACCATTGTATTTGTTATATATACAATATATATATAAGTTGCAGGTTTTTGCATAACCTATGGGGGCCGCTAGGGGACATATCAAGCCGATTCTGATTAAATTACATTGGTTACCAGTTGCTGCCCGGGCCCAATTCAAAGTGCTTGTTTTGACATATAAAGCCCTAAACGGCTTGGGCCCTGGATACCTGAAGGACCGCCTCCTTCCATATGAGCCTACCCAGCAGTTAAGATCTAGCCAGGGGGCCCTTTTGAAAGAGCCGTCCCTCAAGGAGGTAAGAGGGAGGATGGCTTGTAGACAAAGGGCCTTCTTGGCCCCAGACTATGGAATGCCCTCCCGACTGAGATTTGTCTGGCGCCGACGCTGATGACATTTCGGCACCAGGTCAAAAACTTCCTGTTCCAGAAGGCTTTCAATTAAAATAATATCAACTGTGGGTCCTGATGGCAATTTTTAGAGTATCTATTTTAATTGTATTTTAATTGTTTCATCTTTTTATTGTATTTTTATTGTATTTTAATTGTTGGGTAGAGTGGGCGGCATATAAGTTAAATAAATAAATAAACACATAAAATAAATACTGTTTCACAACATCTTAACTTTTTTGCTAAAAATGCTGGTCCTTTTGCTTACTGCAAGAGAGGAAAATCTCACAGAGGCTCACATTTTTTTTACAGTGGGGTGTCTCAATGTGTTGGAACAGTCTTTTAGTCAAGGATGAGAAAAACTGCAAGTATTTGCTCCATACTAACTTAGAAGAGGCATTTCAGCCTTTTAGGATGGGGGAAAGCCACTACCAGATGATGGTGTAATGGAGAAGGGACCGTAGTCATCTGTTGAAACCCAACAGGATTGGGTCTCTTAAGAGGACTAGATTCAGCTTCAAGACATGAGCCCCCAACCCAGCTATAAAGCATCAACCTACAGCCAGCTTCACATCTAAGTAACTTCAGAACAAATTTCTTTTTCACAACAGATGTATTGCCAGAAAGATTTGTTGTCTGCTGACTGGGGTGATTTCAAAAGGCAATTAGGGTTGACAGATTCAGAGAGAACAGGCCAGTTAACTATTATCCATAATGGCTAAATAGAACTTCCATCTCCAGAAGCAGTGAACACAAAATGTTCTCAGAGACACAGTGGAAGATGACTTGTAGGTTTCATGCCCTACTTTCAGGTGTCCTGGAGACATCTGTAAGATTATTATTGTTAACAGGAGGCTGAACTAATTTGACCTGTGGTCTAATCATGGGAATATGGATATTGATTCGTTGTGCAAAAATCTGTTAGTATCGCTTTCTCGGACATTCCAATGTTTAACTTCTGAGTTCATTCCATCCTGAATAAATTCGTAAATTTTGGTGAACTCTTCAAAAAACCAACAAAGACTAAATTCTCACCTTATTCCCACAATTTAAAGAATGACATTTACCTACCCATAATTTAGGGGCTTCTCAAAAGTAGAAAGAGTTGGCAACTGGAAAAGTGGAGCACTCAGATTGGGCCAGTTCAGATCAATTTCTCAGTTTGTTTTCTTCCACATTCAAATGTTTTATTTTTGAACATTGATAAATTCTGACCCACCCACCCCAAAAATCAAATTCTTATCCATCCCTAATATTGACTTTGTCAGACTATTTTCCATGGAACTGTGTTTGACATTAAGTAACAGATGTTTCTCTGAATCCATGGAAGTTAAATTCTGATTACCTTGATACTAAAAAGAAAGAGTGGGATGGTTTATTGGGGGGCCCCTAGCACCTTGGCTTTATCTGTCCAGCCATATCTAGTTCATGGAGAACATACACCTCCACACAAAGTTACTCTTCCTCCTCACTATTGAGGGGAAAAAGTCCCCACTAGTTCATAACTGATATAGCAGAGATTTCCTTTTCTGCTTCAGACAATACTTTTCAGGAGTCAGGTAAATCGTAGTCTAGATGACATCAGAATCAGGGCCATACCCACTGGCATCATTCAGCCTAATGAAAGCTGTAAGAGGCATCTACTCACTTCCCACTTTGTTTCCCCACCTTGGCCATCTTCACTGTCCCATTTATGAGGCTTCCGGAAGTTGGTTGCCATTGGAGACATAATGGCACAGTAGATGAACCTTTCCTGTGCTCCAGTGAGGCTTCCAGCTGTCTTCACATCTTTGCAAAAGTGCATATGGAACCAATGTCCTCATATATATTTGTCAAGTTGGAGAGCTACATTTTGCATCTTTGAACAGAGAAGACTGGCTGTTTGAACAAGGGCTTGGATTAGAGGCAGTTCCCTTCTGATCATTTGCTGCTTAGACATCCTTCACTTTGGAGCATTTTGCGTGGTTTTTGTTTTCATCTGCAGAGCGCACATTATGCAACCCAAATAAATTATTCACTTTCTTACATGAAATGGCTTTCATGCTCTGACTTGTGTTTTCACAGGTACAGTGGGAGTGCATAAACCCCAAGTACAAAGTAAAGAAGAAGAATTACAAGAATTCTGGCATCGTCATTCTTAATCTGTGCAAGGTACTGTCACTTAAATAGTCTAATAATTAAAATTGGAAGTACTTTTTTGTAAAAATCCTGTTAAAATTCAAATTGAGGAATAGGAATTGGACTCATTTTTGCTAAGTTAAAAAAAGACAGACACATGCATAGAAAACCCCCCACATCCATTTAAACATGTCAGAGAAATTAACTGCAGTGATGAACTCCCCAAAGTAGTAGAACGCGTGTTGCTACGTCAAGGTGGATCAGTGTTTCACAATGCTGTCCTAAAATGTGGTTATTGACCCTTCTAGGTCTACTTACTCTGTTTCCGGGATGCTTTCAAACATAAATCTTTGCTTGCATATTTACTGGCTTTCATCCTCCCTACGGACCCAGAGCAAGCTGCTACCCCAAAATAACATTTGACATTTTCCTAGGCAAAATCATGGGAACCGTCTGTCCTGAAGGTAGTGTGAAAGTGACTACTGAAAGTCCAAATGGGGGGATGAGCGTGTCCTAGTGCACTAGGGCTTATATTATAGCAGTGTCTGAGCTTGAGATGCCCTGGATTTAGGGTCATCCCAAGATATCTTACTGCTTGAGGCAGAGCAGAGGAAATTTCCCTATCGGACCTACTTAACTCATAGGCATAGTACCTGAAGCCAGTCAAGTTGTTTTGGCACATGAGACAGAAAATCCCACTTCTCCCTATCCCTGGCAGTAAAAACACAAAAATAACAAACCCAGTGACTAACCATTTGCTTCCCTTCCGTAACACCCAAGATCTGCTGCTTGAGGCAACTGCCTGACAGTAAGGCCAACCCTGGCTGTATTGTCACAAAGGAACATGGTTTCCTCACATGCCATCTTTGGGACCCCCTAATCTCTTCCTCCTATAACGCATTCTTCACACAAACCAGCTCTTATGACTGCATTAGTCTTCAACTCACTTCAAAATAAGGTCCATTCTTCTCAGTGACGACACGGAGAAGAATGCTATTCTCCTCTCCTTACACCTTTCCTCTTTTCATCTTTTCCCAAGTGTGGGGCTGGATGGGATGGAGCAACCTTTCTTTATTTCTTCCGAGTCTTGCTCTCTGTGGTTTCTAAGGAAAAGTGTTCTTCCCGGGAGGGGGTTGGATACCCTTCCTATTGTACTATATTAAGTAGTATTTAAGACATTGCAATTTTGATCGGAATATCTGGCTTCCTTCCTTCCAGATTCACAAGATGCACTCATTTTTGGACTATATCATGGGTGGCTGCCAAATACAGTTCACAGTAAGCAGTTTTTAAATGATCTTTCAGTGGATAGAAGATGGAACTGTTTTGCAAAGTTAAATATTTAGTATTTCACATATGTGCTAAATTAGGCACAAAATACCATTCCCCTCACCCATACACCATATGGGGGAGGTCAATTGTACTTTGTGCCTAATTTACTACAGGTTTGCTGCATTCGAAAGAGAAAGTGAATGTATAAAATGCAGCATATTCTCTCATACATAGGGCATATTTCACACATTAGAACTTCTTTGGAGTCATGCTTTTGTGCAGCTAAAACTTGATAGTATTCCAAAATTGGTTTTGTCTGTAAACAACCAACATTGACAGCAAGCAAGTCGTATATTCAGTGAAGGCATTTAACAGAACAAACTCTTGTGCAAGGGAATCAGTCTTTGTTGGTTTATTATTTTTCATTGTAACGATATACACCATAAGTATGCATTTAGACATACCTTTGCTTTACTAGTCTAATTTTGCTGAAACATAGGATGCTTGAGAATTTGATTCATTGTACATTTTGTTGCAACTGCTATTATTTTTCAAAAGGATTATTGAAAAATGGTGGCAACACACACAGAGGACCATAACTTGGAGAGATCTATACATTTGATTTAGGACCAGCTTTTGTCCTGACAGCACTTCTACAAAAACAGGTGCAGAGTTCTGAAGATGCCTTTAAGTCAGCCCACTCTCTTTTTGTTTTCAAATTAATTATGTTCCCATTGAGTTCAAGCAGGGTGCAGACAATGCGATGCAGCTGTGATCTGAAAGGCCAGTTGATAGGGGAGGGAGCTAAGATGCTAAGCATGGGTTTGTGAACAAAAAGCTATGGTATGATGTACCTGCTAATTTGAAGAGCTAATGAGAGGCTTTGTAGCATCATGCTGTGCATTCTAAACATCTTTGGAAGCATTTTTTTGCCTAGAAAGAACGTATCTTGATAAATAAAAACAAACATTTGGTCTTTTCAGACCCATTCTTGTGGAACCCATGGTGCCTTTGAGGGCAAAATACTATGAAACAAAAGTCAAATGTGGGTTCTTCTAAACAGATTTTAGATGGACTGAAGCCCTTGTATGACACCACCTTGGTATGAGCATGAGACTAAACAATCTCTTAATTCAAACTGCTATCCGTGGTAGAGAATTTGGGTGACATGTCTTTATATCGCTGTCATGAATGTAATGGAAATAAATAGGAGGGAAGTGGAAGCTGTTCAAGGGAATTCTGTTCAAGGGAAAAATAGATCACTTCTGAGCAGAGTTTGGTAAAATTACTTTTTTGGGCTATAGCTCATAGATGTTGATGCTATTTGGGGGATTCTGGGAATTGTAGTCCCAACAAATGCCCTTTCCAACCTTTGGCATAAATGTAATGTGAGCATGGCTGAGGATTAAAAAATACCTCATAGATCTGAAATCACCATTATTTGGTTTTATTAGATGAAGAAAATTTGAATTGCTGCTGCTTTTATCCATTCTAGTTACTGGAAAAGCAACCTGCACCTCATACCTAACAGATAAATGAGGCTGTTTTAAAACACAAAAATATCTTGGAAATGCAGTGCTAATGGTGGTTGCTTTAGCCATTTCCTTCAGCATGGGGTGAAAAAATCAGTTTGTACTGACAAAAGAGTGGGTCCTTGAGGTGGAGAAGAAAGAAATGAACTTTGTCATATCATTCTCAAAGACATTCTACATTCTTTTTTAAACCCTCACAAAGCATATACCTACATTTGTTCTATCTGTAGTCTTATTTCCTGCTCACCAAGGCCTTCAAAGCAGCTTAGAATATGAAACTAGAGATGGGCACGAATCGAAAAAACAATGAATTGGACTGGTTTGTGGTTTGTGGCTATCTATGAACCCCCCGTGAACTGCCAGAAAAATGAACCAGTTTGAGGTTTGTTTTTCCAGTTCCTGCCTGGGGGGGACCTACCTGCTCCTGCCCTCTGCCACCTGTCCACTCCCATTGCTCCCATCGCCTCCCTATCTGCTGCCGCATCCTCCACCACCACCACCATCCTCAGCGGGCCCAGCCTCTCTTCCAATAGCGAGGCCTGTTGCTTCTGCACAGCCGCCCACTGCCCAGATGTTGTAGGCTGGTGCATACACAGAGGTAGCAGGCCAGCTCCGCAAGACCAGGCCCAACACCTCTGCACATTTGCCAGCCTATCAACTGGGCGGCAGGCTCATGTGCACAAGTCAGGCCTGGCTCCCTGGGAGAGGGAAAAGGGGACCCTGTGTTGGGTGGAAAACCTCAGGAAGTAATTTCAAATGTGTGTAGACAAGCAGTGCTGGGACAATCCAGTGTATCCCAGTATATCTGGCAACAAATAGTGTCCCCATGTCTGGATTGCTGGTCTTGGGATGAGCTAGTCAAATCTGCGATTTAAAAAAAAATACCAGAGCAATCCTTCTGTGATTAAAAATAACCAGAGCAGCCCCAGAACGACTGGGGACTGGAATTGGGGATATTCATATTTGTAAATATGGATACCACCAGTGGTACCAGACCACAAAATTCTGGACAGCCTCTTTCAGGTTTTTCATGTATATATGTGAAATAGTATGGAGAACCATGGAACCCTGAGACACTCCACAGGGTAATGGTCAAGGTGTGGAACAGGAGTCCTCCAGCACCACTACCATTCACAAAGTGACACCACCCAAGGGAAAATCCCAGAAGCTGACTCCTTTTTTCATCAGTTCATCACTTCTTACCCAAACACATAGCAATTGTCACGACTGTTTTTCAACAAGTATGAATGATAGTGAGCAGAAGAGGGTATCCTGTAGACCATCTTGACTGGTGTCTTTGGTGTTATCAACATTCAGACTGCCCTTTGCTATGTAAAGCTTGACATCCTTTTTCCTGCTGGCAGTGCAGGCACAATATTTTGCAGCAGTACTGGGCCATTTCCTGGCCTTTTGAATCGTGGTTATAGGAGCACAATATCCCACATTCTTAATCCAGAGATTTTTTTTTAAATAATTGAATTATTTCAATTCGTGCAGTCATTTAGTTTGTCCTGTATTTTTGTCGTCACTCATCAAGGAGACTATAGGATGACACAGTATTCAGTGATCTAGAAAATAGAAGTTTCAGAAAAAAGAAAATACAAATTCTAAAAGGTTACCAAAAACTTTTCTTTTTGTTGCCAGATGTTTTTCAAGGTGTGCAGTGTCAAAACCTGTTCAAAGCTCAAATGTGAGTTTTGCTTCTTGGCACACCTTTGAGCTATCTTCCATCTGCAAAAAGAAGTGAAGAGCAGTTAATTAGCTTCTAAAATTACTTGGGTATGGAAACTGCACTACCAATTATTAGTGTTGCAGTAATCATAATGAAGTTTAAACAGTGAGAATGAAATTAACATAGGCATCTGACATTGCCCAGAGTTTAAATTTATATATATATGGTGTAGAACATTCTAATTTTGCAGTGATTTTACACTAGACAGATGTGTGAACCTGAAAGCACCTGAGTGTGGGGGATTAAATTAAACTCTGGATGCTTAGAGCATATAATTAGGCAAACGAACATTGTAATATAACTGGAAGAGATGTTGTGTTTCATTGGTTTTACTGCAGTAGGCTTTTTGGAAACAAAACAGAAAAATCAAATTTTATTCATGTGTAATGAGATTAGGGGGGCGTTTGTTCTTTACTTTGAAAATTACCTGAATTATCAAGTAATGTTTAAGCCAGAGTATGATTTTTTTGGTGGGGTGCCCCTATGACCTTTTGTGATGGCCCTGTTTAGTGATTGCTTTAATAAGGTGCTGTGTCAGGTATGATATTAATTAATCCCTCCCCAATCTTTCCACCATCTAGCCCAGTGATGGCGAACCTTTTTGAGCCGGAGTGCCCAAACGGCAACACAAAACCAAATTATTTATTTCGAAGTGCCAACACTGCAATTAAACCTGAATACTGAGGTTTTAGTTTAGAAAAAACAACTCATGTCATTTACACATTTTGTCTGTCTGGTTCTTTATTGATTCCTCCAACTGACAGCTCTTTTAACAAAAAAGTCAAGTGCAAAATGCTACACTGAATTAAATGCACCCTATTTATAAAGCTTATTAAGTACACTGAAATCCTGAACTTGTTTCCTCCAAAGTAAGCTACCCTCAGAAAAGCAGCTATATATAGGAGTGCAAATTTTTAAAGTGTATACCTACATTTTATACACTACATAAAGTGTATAGACACATTTCACTTATTTGAAATGTAATGTTGCAAAAGAGATTTACAGATATCATGACTCAGAAAGATAAGTAAAGCAAATTAAGTGTGGACTCTCACTAGAAGCTAAAATAACCAAGCAAAGGGTATTGTACTACAGTGGCGTCATGAGAAGACAAGCTCACTGGAAAAGGCAGCAATGCAGGAAAAAGTGAAATGCAGTAGGAAAAGAGGAAGACTGCACATGCGATGGATTGACTCAATAAAGAAAGCCACAGTCTTTTGTTTGTAAGACCTTTTGTTTGGTGTTGCAGTCAAAGCAGGACCAGGAGCAGAGAGACTGGGATTCAGATTAGGGGAATAAACTATGATACTTTTGCCTGCTTTGGGGATGAGAAACAGAGAAACGTGATTGCTACACACTTCAGAAATCTAGTCCCAGGTGTGTTGGTTGCCTTTTACTAGGTGTTTGCTGTTAGTGAGACTCTGCTAAATATTCAAGTTCTGCCCAGTTCAATTTAGAGTCTAAACAGAATCTTGAAATACTGTACTTGCTGTTCTCAGCAGAAATTGCAGAGCTAAATGCAGTGGAGATGAACTTTGGAAGGTTCCTTTTTTCATGGTTTTATTTATATTTATTTATATTTAATTTATATACCACCCCATTAGTCCCAAGGCACTATTCTGGGCGGCCTACAGACAATTACAAACCAGAACAAAAAACTATGGACACTAAAAGGTAACAGAAACAGCAATGACAAATCAAAACCATAAAAGCCAATGGCACCAACAAATTTTCACAATAAAGAGGACCAGATGGGAGGCGCTCAGACAGGGTTGGATTGAAAAGCCTCCCTGAAGAGTAGTGTTTTTTAAAGCTCAACCCCCATCTCTGTTGTATGCTTTTCTTAGAAAAGCTACTTTTGTTTTCACTTCACCAGTTTGTTTTGCAGAGTATCCCGTGACTGGTCACATCTATCATGGCAGCGTTTCTCAATGTTCCCAGTTTGGGGACCCTGGGAATCAAAAACAGAGTCTGGGGACTTTGCTGAAGCCTCAGATGATCGGGATCTAACCAGTACAGTGGTGACTCGACTTATGACCATAATCCGTTCCAGAAGATGGACGTAAGTCAAAATGGTCGTAAGTCGAAGCACCATTTCCCATAGGAATGCATTGAAACCCCATTAATCCGTTCCGGCCAAAGAAAAAAATCACACACAAAAAAATCACTGCAAGACTAATTGGAAACGCGATTAATCCCTTCCGGCCGAAGGGGGGGGGAGAGAGAAAAGCAATCAAGCGTGCAAGACCCATTGCAAATGCACAGAAAACAAATGGAGCAGATTGGAAATGCACAGAGAACAGAGGGACAAGGTCGGAAATGCAAAGAAAACAAAGGAAAAAGCAAGGGAAACATGCAGGACCCATCAGAAATGGGGGGAAACCCCCAAAAAGCAACCAAACCCCCAAGACCCATCGGAAATGGGGGGAAAAACCCAAAAAACAAACAAACCCCACAAGACCCATCACAGCACAGAAACATAACCCCCCCAGCCTAAAACCACGCTGCAAAAACACCCAGAACAGTTTTTTAAAAGCAGAAAACAGCACCTTACCTTACCTAACAGGCAGTCCCAAGCCTCCCTGCAAACACACACATCTCACTGAGAAGTAGAAGCCAGGCAGTCCCTCCTCGATCGCACTCACTCTAACCGTCAGGGCGAAAGAGCTACAAAGAAGCAGCTTCTTTCGCCACCTACAGTTAGCAATTTGAATTTCCCGCCTTTTTTCCCTGCCTTTTTCTGTTTGCAAGTGGAAGCTCCGGTCGCAAGTAGAAGCAAAATTTTGCGACCGGAGCTGTTCGTAAGTCGAATTGGTCGTAAGTAGGGACGGTCGTAAGTCGAGGCACCACTGTATCTTAACGAAGATCACCTAAGGAACCTGATAAATGGCATAACTGAATTCAATTAAAGACAGGTGGAGGCATTCTGAATGTTATACTTAACCAATGAATGGATTAAGTACTCATACTGCTACTTCGTCCTTTAAAAATCCAGAAAGATTAATGAATAATCATTTATCAAGCATGTCTTCCTATAAACACCCTGGGAATAAGGACCATTGACTACAAGGGACTTACGCTTGTATAAACATGGATAGCATTGCATTTTAGAAGTGTTACATCACAGGATTGCAGAGCTCCATCCCATAACATATGGTGAAGCTCTAATGATATATTTCTGATATATTTCTATAGTACTATAATTTTTCAAACCTTGACCTATTGCTGCCAAGTTAAAAGTTTCTTTCTTTCTTTCTTTCTTTCTTTCTTTCTTTCTTTCTTTCTTTCTTTCTTTCTTTCTTTCTTTCTTTCTTTCTTTCTTTCTTTCTTTCTTTCTTTCTTGCTTATGCTACCCATCTAGCCAGGCTATTTTGGGTGGTTCACAACACAATCAAACAAAAAACATAATTACAAGTATAAAATAAATTCAACATATAAAACATCATAAAATATAACGACAATTAAATAATCACATAATAAAATATTAGATATTTAAATATTTCAAATGGTGCAGAGGGCAGAAAAATATTTTCATCAAAGGCTGTTTTAAGACAAACATGTTTAGGCTTCTTTTGTTAATTTCCCTACTTACCAGAAAAAGACATTGCAGGGCCATATTTTGGATTAAAAATAGAACTATGTGGAAAACGCCTTAAAATTACTTCCACCTCCCACTCTGTCAAACAGAAAGCAATTTGTAAGGCTGGCCAGAAAAAAATCAAATGTATACCATAATACAATCTTACCGAAATCCTTTACTGGATACTTTTGAATGCAGTGCAATCCACCAATTGTGATTAGCTTTTGATGCCTTTTTAATTCTGGTTTTATGAGTCAAGTTTCTCTGTGTCTCTCTTTCTTTCTCTCTCTCTCTCTCTCTCTCACACACACACACGCACAAACACTTTCGAAGGTTCCTTTTTTCATGGTTTTACAAAAGAGTCAGTTTCTCACACACACAACCTCCCTCCCTAAATTTTCTACAATCTTACATTTAAACAAGCTTGATGAATCCACCCGTCCCTCTCTCACACCTTCTTTCCCGCCTTAATTGGAGCTTTCCCTCCTGCTTGCAGTCACCTCCAGCGGAAGTAGTAATTCACAAGCCGGATTGACTGCCCCGGGCTGTTCTACAGCAGTAAACAATAAAGCAGCCTTATCGCCGATCTCTAAAAGAACTGATTTACAAGTGCTGCAACCAAGGAAGGTAGCAGGGATAGGTGGCTTACAATAGTGCAGTTTGAGGTTCGGCTGCGGTGTGTGTGTGTGTGGGGGGGGGGTAGCGCTCTGCTCGCGTGCCCAGGGAGAGGTCTCCGCGTGCCAGCTGTGGCACGCGTGCCATAGGTTCGCCATCACTGATCTAGCCTCTCTAATCTCAGCAGTTATACACTCATCTAAGGAGGCAGTCTGATCTCTGTCTCTGCATCGCTTTTTAAAATCAACCTTCATATCCAGCTCCACCCATGTCCAGTGTTTGGCCCCCTTACCTTTCAGTGGCCCACAAAAGGAGTGTGTAACACTGGGAAGAGCTTGTGGAATTTTTTTAAAGCAATAATTTCCCCCATAATTCAAGTACCAGATTTAGAAACATATGAATAAATCCAGTATAAGGACTTGTGTGACAATCAAAGATATGATAAGTCTGCTACAGGGACTTTTCAGCTCATCACCCCTAAACAGGGATGTGACCAGAGGGAAGAGAGTGGGCAACCTAGAAGGCTGTGGAATG
The DNA here is from genome assembly GCA_037013535.1 of Intellagama lesueurii. NCBI lineage: Eukaryota > Metazoa > Chordata > Lepidosauria > Squamata > Agamidae > Intellagama > Intellagama lesueurii. The sequence continues at coordinate 76,655,166 of JBAJHW010000006.1, forward strand.
ACAGTTAAATTGCCAGATAGAGCTCTGTTGTAAAAGGAAATAGATGGGATTAGGCAGGTAGGCCTGATCTTGCCATTCCTCACAGCGAGGAAAGAACTAGTAAGACGTTCTGAGATGTTTGTGTTGTGAATTCAAAAGCTATTTGCCCACTCTAGGAAAGACCAAGCTTTAGCATGTAGATACATACATCAGTAGAAGGTCTTGGGTTGTTGACAGTTAATCCTGAAACCCTTGAAAGTTGTTTCTTTGAATTCTCACAACTTCTGTGCTTAAAGTTCTGTGCCCTCAAATGGTCAAACAGCCAAGCCTTTAACCCTCTCTGAATGAATTTAAATAAAACAAGCCTCAGCATGTTTCACCAAGCAATTTGGGACATACACTATTCAGAGAATTGTAAGCTGTAAATGCTGCTTGAAGACAGTATCATCAGTATGAACAACCTAATATATCCCTGATCTTGGTCTTATTGCCATACTCACAGTCCTCTCATTATATCATCTCATTTTTGTAGTGTACTAAAAGCAGGGACATATTGTCACTCTTAAAATCTGAGTATTCGGTGCAGCTGCACTGTCCTGAGATAGGGCTCGAGACACTGAGTGGAAACAGAGAAGACATTTTGCTGCTTGCAAAGGAGGCAAAATGGCACCCTATTCATTCCATATATACAAATTGGATGGATTGAAACACAGGAGGCTTAGCTCCGATTTACTCCAGTGTGTGATTTGGGAGCAGAAGGGTACTCCCAAAATATTGGGAGGCCCCCATTTGGTCCATGAGCAATCTCTAAATTGGCAGTTGGCTCTTACTTGAACATCAACAACGAAGCAGTTACCTCTGCTATCACTGTGTGAGGGATAGCTTGGGATGATGTACAGCAAGGACTGTTCTGTCTCCTCTAACATCTTGCCACTGCCCCTCAGTGTCTGTTGTCTGAAGCAGCTGCCTCCTTTTGTCTCATGCAGTGGTTCGCAACCTGGGCTCCCCAGATGTCCTTGGACTACATCTCTGAGAAATCCTGGCCTGTGCAGCTAGTGGTGAAGGCTTTTGGGACTTTTAGTCCAAGAACATCTGGGGATCTGGTCTAGTGGCACATTTTGCCAGTTACCACACTGTCAGCTTGTCCATGATGGTCTGCGATGAATGTTAGAAGAGGGGGGAAAGGGTCTTCTATCTAGTCATGCCTTATTCGTCCTTCTTTTTTCCTTGATTAGAGGGAATCCAGTGTATAACATTCAGAGAATCCAGACTAACATTCAGGCAGATGAGTCAAGCCATACACTTAATAACAAATGGAAATTGCTACCTTCCATTCCTGGTATATTCAGATGAAATAATTCCACACCTCAGAAAACTGCAGTGAGGATGAATGGAATTGAATGGATACAGCATGATTCTTAAGTTCCTACTCTTTCAATAGTCCTTTGACTTTAGGCCACTTGAGGATCTAAGTTATATTCAAAATACTGTGTATTTTGCTGTCACTGCTTTTCTTTTTCTTATTCTTTTATTGCTATTTTGCTGTTCTATGTGGTTTTATATTGAATTGTATTATTTCTCACCAGAATTACCTGACCTAGGCTGTTCTAGTGGAAAGGGAAGGTGTATCAGTATTTATTGTATAAATGGTTAAAATGTCATTTTAAAATGTTACTATTTTTACACCATTTTAATTTGATTTTGTAGCTAAATTCAGTTTTACTTTTTTTAAAAATTATTTCATGAAGGCTGAAAGCTGCATTGAACATGGCTTTCTAATAAAGGCAGAGTTTAAATGTAATATGAATGAATGAATGAGGTGAGCGAGTGAATGAGTGAATGAATGAATGAATGATTTCTAACCTTTTCTGTATCAATAGTTTATATAAGCAGATAGGATGTATAGTAAGTATTAAAACGTGAACTGTAGTGGATTTTGCCCAGGTGGACTGATATGTAAGAACAGATACCAACTTTGTGTGTATAACGCGTATTATGCAACCAATTACTTTGGTTCACATTCCCAATTTCTAAGGGAATTGTCAACATTCATGTGAAGAAAGAAAATGGAAGCATATAGCAGAGAACCTAACTGTTCTTCTCCCCCCCTCCAGGTAGCTATAGATTTTACAGCTTCAAATGGTGACCCCAGGAACAGCTGTTCACTCCACTACATCCATCCTTATCAGCCAAATGAATACCTAAAGGCATTGGTCGCTGTTGGGGAGATCTGTCAAGACTATGACAGGTAAAACATGACTGTATTTTATTTCAGAATAATTTGTTGATGATACTGAAGTAGTATGATAGGGGGCTAGATACTGATATCTATGGAACAGTAAGTACTGTGTCTGATATGCTCTTGTTAAGAGAGGGAGTGGTCCCTGCCCCGTTAAAGGAGGCAGTGATTCTCCCACTCCTAAAAAAGCCTAATCTGGACCCAGGTCTAGTGATCAGCTATTGACCAGTGATGAACCTCCCTTTTCTGGGCAAGGTGTTGGAACGTGTGGTGGCTGAGCAGCTCCAGGCTTTCCTGGATGAAACGGATTATCTAGATCCATTTCAATTGGGTTTCAGCCGGGGTTATGGGACGGAGACTGCCTTGATCGCCCTGTTTGATGACCTTTGCCGGGAGAAAGACAGGGGGAATGCATCCCTGTTGATTCTCCTGGACCTCTCAGCGGTTTTCAACACCATCGACCATGGTGTCCTTCTGGACAGATTGGCTGGGATGGGAATGGGAGGCACCATTTTACGATGGTTCCGCTCCTACCTGGCTGATCGAGTCCAGAAAGTGGTGCTGGGGGGACAGTAGCTCTGATCCATGGCGGTTGCGTCATGGGGTTCCTCAGGGCTCTATACTGTCCCCCATGCTATTCAATATCTACATGAAACCGCTGGGGGAGGTCGTTAGGAGGTTTGGGCTGAGGAGTCAGCAATACGCTGATGACACCCAGCTCTACCTCTCATTCTCTACTAATCCAGGTGTGACAGTCGCCATTCTGAACTCATGCCTGGACTCGATAATGGACTGGATGAGGGTCAATAAACTGAGGCTCAATCCAGACAAGTCGGAAGTGCTGCTGGTAGGTGCTCTGCCAGATAGGTTAAAGGGCCATTTCCTTGCCTTAGACGGGGTTACACTCCCCCTAAAGGACAGGGTCCACAGCTAGGGGGTGCTCCTTGACCCGGGTCTGACCTTGGAAGCCCAGGTGGACTCGGTGTCCAGGGGTGCCTTCTTACAGCTGCGGAGAATATATCAACTTCACCCTTACCTTGATGAGCGGAGCCTGGCAACAGTCACACATGCACTGGTAACAACCAGACTGGACTACTGCAATGTGCTATACGTGGGGCAGCCTTTGAAGATGGTCTGGCGACTGCAACTGGCACAGAACCGGACTGCGTGGCTGGTAAGTGGTGCCGCCACACGGACTCATATCACGCTGGTTCTGAAAAATTTACACTGGCTGCCGGTTGCTGCTCGGGCCCATTTCAAAGTGCTTACTTTGACATATAAAGCCCTAAACGGCTTAGGACCTGGTTACCTAAAGCAGAGGTCCCCAACCCCCCGGTCCGCGGCCCCGTGCCGGTCCATGGCCTGAGCCGGACCGGGCCGCCGAGACAGACCTCCCGCCCCGCACCCCCGCACAGCTGCGCGCGAGCTCCAGCACGCCCTGCGAGCGCCGCGCCGCCGTTTGCGCGTGCGCATGGCATGCGCTCGTGCGAGAGAGTGTGTGTGCTTGTTCGCGCATATGCGCGAGCGTGGGGGGTGCCCTGCCTTCCCCAGCCGGTCCGCGGACCGAAAAAGGTTGGGGATCGCTGACCTAAAGGACCGTCTTCTTCCATACGACCCTGCCCGTCCTCTAAGATCAGGCCAGGAGGCCCTTCTGAAGGTGCCATCCCTGAAAGAGGTGAGGGGGATGGCATGCCGAAATAGGGCCTTCTCGGCTGTTGCCCCCCCAACTTTGGAACGCCCTCCCTATAGAGATCCGCCTGGCTCCAACACTTTTGGCTTTTCCGCGCCAGGCGAAGACCTTTATGTTTAGCCAGCATTTTAATTAAATAGTATTCTTTAGCTGGCCATATGAGCAGCAGGATTTATTAATATTAATGTTTTAAATGACTGTTTTTAATATTGGGTATTATTATAATATTGTCTATCTTTAATGGTTTTAATGTTTTTAAAGTTTTAATATTGTTGTATGCCGCTCAGAGACCATTGGTAATGGCACGGCTAAAAAATCTTGTAAATAAATAAATAAATAAAAGCTCCATGAATTCTAACATAAACAGGTTCTATACAGAACTTACAATAACATTCAGATAAGACAGTACAGGGGCTCTTGAGACTTTAGTTGCAAATTTCCAGATTTGCTCAACAGAGTTCAGAAATTCAGATTTGAATCCACTCAACTATTTACCATTTCCTTGAAATCTCTGGTCCTTTCACACCTCTAACCAGCCGCTCTTCCTTTCCTTGACACATAAATCTTTTAAACATAAAGTATACGAATATCTCTCTCTCTGGCTGTCATAAATAGTAGGTGCATGTACACATTATTCAGGATTTCTGGGCGAAAACTAGGAATAAATGAAACAGTGTGTGTCCAGAGTTGTTCACTCAGCCCTGACCCAAATCCTCTTTGCTGGAATTCAAATCTCATTCACATGATATAGACAATTTTTGACATATGGGTGGGGGGGACTATTTAACAAAGCTCCAAGTAACCTGTTTTGGCTGTAGTAATCATTTCCCTCAATGCACTTCTCTCCCTTCAAAATTGCTGGGGTGGGAGGTGCTGTACCCCCGTGTAGTTCAAAATCCATGTACAACTCTTGAGCCTCCAAAAACATAACTACAAATCATCTCTTTCTCTCTCTCTCTCTCTCTCACACACACACACACGCAGAGAGAGAGAGAGAACAGTTCTGTCTATCAGAGTTCTCTTCCATAGCACTGACAGTCATAGCACTGACAGTCCTTTCTATACAGTACTGTGTGATGAGCCTTAAAGATCCTTATGACCCCCTGATTTAGAAGCTGAATTAGAGAGGTTGTGTTTGGGAGCTAGTAGACAAATGCAAGTAGATAAATAGGAACCACCTCGGTGGGAAGGTAACGGCGTTCCGTGTCTAGTCACGCTAGCCACGTGACCACGGAAACTGTCTCAGGAAAAATGCTGGGCTCTATGGCTTGGAGACGGGGATGAGCACCGCGCTCTAGAGTCGGACACGACTGGACTAAATGTCAAGGGGAACCTTTACCTTTACCTAGACCACTTTGATGCCTTCAGTGTTGAATGCATGGGGTTCTGTGCCATGGACACAGTATTTATTTATTTATTTATTTTAAAAGAAATCCATGTATAACCAAAACCATGCTGTTTAGACCTGTGCAATTCAGGAGATAAGTGTATATTATTTATGCACACTGACTTGATACGACGAAAGTAAACCTAATTCCTTTGACCTCCTATCAGCTGGGTCTTTTGAAATTCAAGTATCACAGCCTGTATTTGGGTACCTCTTGATTGTGGTGATTTCCCACGTGCTGCTGGAACATGTGGTAGGTTCCATCATATGGGGTGCCATGAGCATACTTAACAGAGACAAGTATCTTTATCGAATTGAAGTCACTGCCTTGTCAACCTCGTGCTGATTATGCTCCTGGATCATTTCTGAGGAGTCTACTGTTGTCTTCGATGTATTACACTATGGGGTGCAGTAATTAGCTTGCTTCAAAGGATTGCTATTTGCATAGCAATGGAACCTGCTTTGAAAGGCAAGTGAAGGAGTTGAGTGGAACACTGCTAGCATGGCATAAATGGAACTTCAGCAAATTGGAATGAAATCCCCAAGAAACGGTAGTAATGTGTGGGCCAGCAAAGGGCCTGGATAAGAACTGATTGCTGTTGAGTACTTTCGTTCATCCTTTGTCCACAAAATCACATGGCACTATTTCTCATTATAGCTGTAGGAATTACATTTTCAGTCAATAGGATACTTTGCCAGTTCAGTGCTCAAGAAACAAAGCAAAGCAACAAAAATATGCCTTCCAAGCAGAGAAAGAGCACAGTGTATCCCAGATCCCTCCATAATAATGAAGTTTCTTGTACTCTCATGACTGCATTTTCTAAAGAACCACTCCTCTTTCTTTGCAACTTTCTCATATAGTCTTATATTTTGAGTTGCTTCCAGGCCCCCCACCCTATCTACCCCTTTTTCCAAATGATGCAAGTATTTCTAAATAGGGAAAATAACAGTCACTGCCACTGTTGTTAATAGTGTTCGCAGTAACATCAGTTGGTTGGGAATATCTATAAAACGGCCAATTTAAAAGAATTGCTGAGTGGTACTATGAAAGAAATAAGTTTTCCTACTGAGTTCAGTGGGACTTATGCCCAAATATAGGTGCTTAGGTTTACAGCCTTAATCAGTCTTTGTGGTTTTTCTACATGAATACCCTGTTTCCCCTAAAATAAGACCTAACCTGAAAATAAACCCTAGTATGATTTTTCAGGATGCTCGTAATATAAGCCCTTCCCCAAAAATAAGCCCCAGTTAAGTGAAACCCTGCCCTCCACCATTGTGCAGCAATCAGAAGATGACATGACTATATTTGAATAAATGTAGATTGTTGTACATGAAAAAATAAAACATCCCCTGAAAATAAGCCCTAATGCGTTTTTTGGAGCAAAAATTAATATAAGACCCTGTCTTATTTTCGGGGAAACACGGTATGTACACTAAAAGAAAATATCAGTAAAAATTGTATGTTAACATGTGACCCTAAATATAATAATTTACCAATTTATAATTTGCTAATGCTATCATTTGGTATGTTCTCCCCAATCTCATGTTGCATCCTATACGGTTACATGTGTTTTTAACTTGTTTCAGAAAGTGGTTGGTTTGCTTGCTTGCTTGCTTGCCTGCTTATTTATTTATTTGTTTAGTTAGTTAGTTAGATAGATAGATAGATAGTTAGTTAGTTAGTTAGCTTGCTTGCTTGGTCACTTCTTTCCTTAGAACCATGCTAAATATGTAAAAATCGAAGGCTGTAATGCTGCACATATCTACTTGGGAATAAATCACTTTTGAAATCAATGGGTGTCCTTTGAATAGACACACACATAGGATTTACACTGCATATTATAAGGGAGACAAGATTCTGTTCTAATTCAAGACTCCTGTATTTCCAGCATTTGCACACAGTTTTTCAGGGCTAACAGTCCCAAGGTAGCTTGCAAAATATTGAAGAAAAAAAGCAAAACAAAAATTATTACATGCTTGCAAAACCACAATCTGAAACAGTGGTTGTGAACCTGTGGCCCTCCACATGAGACTGATCTACAATGTCTATCAACCCTAATATTTAACCATGTTAGCTCAGTCTGATAGAAGCATTATGCCAGGAGCAATCCATCATCTTTAAACAGTATATACACAAAAGCAATAGTAAGAAGAATAGTAGTTGTGGCAAAGTTGTTGGCAGTGGTGGTGGTGATTAAATCCAGTTTTAATCCCAACGAGAGTATTTCCACTGAAGTGACTAAGACTAATGTAAGACTTCTGGGACAAAATCCTATTGCACAGTTAAACAATCAGGGAGCTGGACAGGGGACAGATTGTATTTGTCTTCAGTGTGGAAGGGATTGTCACTCTCGAATTGGCCTTCTCAGCCACACTAGACGCTGTTCCAAGTCCTCCATACAGAGCACATTACCATAGTCTCTCGAGACTGAAGGATGCCTAACTAAACTGTTTAGGGCCTTATAGGTTAACACCATCACCTTGAAGCTGGGCACAGACGCAAACAGGTAACCAGTGCAGAGCAGCCAAGGTGGGGGAAATACGTTGGTGTCTCTTTACCCCACTCAACAATCTGGCCACCGAGATCTGGACCCGTTGGAGTCTCCGTAACAGCCCCAAGGGCAGCCCCACGTAGAGAGCATTGCAATAGTCTAATCTTGAGACTACCAGTGCATGAACCAGCATGGTAAGGGACCCGGTGTCAAGGTAGGGACGTAACTGGGCAATCTGCCTTAGATGGAAGTAGGCGGAACAGACCACAGACCCTGTCTGGGATTCCATTGACAGCGCCGGGTCTAGGAGTATGCCCAAGCTGTGCACTTCATCCTTTGGGGAAAGAGTAGCACTCCTAAAGGAGAGGGAAGCACCCAGACTGCAAATACTAGGGGCATCTACCCGCAGGGTTTCCGTCTTGCCCAGGTTTAGCCTCAGTCTATTATCCCTCATCCACCCCAGCACAGTGTCCAGGCAGAACTCAAGGATGGGACAGCATCTTCTGCAGACGGGTGGAAGGAGAGATAGAGCTGGTTGTCATCTGCATATTTGTGACACAAAGCTCCAAAACTCCTGATGACCTCCCCCAGCGGCCTCATATAGATATTAAATAGCATTGGGGAGATGATTGACCCCCTGCGGGACACCACAGTTGAGAGTCCATGGAGCGGACAGCATCTCCCCAAGCTGTACTCTCTGAGGACAGTCCTCCCAGGAAGGACCAGAGCCAGGCCAAGGCCTGACCTCTGATCTCCAACCCAGAGAACCTCCCCAGGAGGATAAAGTGGTCAACAGTATCAAAGGCTGCTGACAGGTAAAGGAGGACCAACAAGGATGTTTCACCCTTATCGGCCTCCCTCAGAAGGTCATCTTGCAGGGCAACCAATGCTGACTGTGCTATGACGTGGCCTGAACCCGGACTGGAATGGATCAAGGGAATTGGTTTCCTCCAGAAATGCCTGAAGTTGGTTGGCCACCACTCTCTCCACTAACTTGCTAATAAAAGGGACATTGGCGATGGGTCGATAGTTGTTAATATCATCCGCTGCCAAATTGGGCTTTTTACAGATGGGTTTAATGAGAGTATCCTTGAGGGGAAGGGGGATATGGCAGTGGTTCCCAAACTTTTTTGACTTGTGGCTCCCTTTACTTACTGGCCACTGGCCACAGCTCCCCATTACAGTAGGACTGCCATATCCACAGGATCAGTACCTGTGGTTTCACTTATCCACTGCCTGGAAAAAAATTTTTTTTAAAAAAATAAACCACATGAGTAAACCTTCCCAAGGTGTATTACCAGGACTGGCCATTGTTGTTGTTGTTTAGTCGTTAAGGTCGTGTCCGACTCTTCGTGACCCCATGGACCAGAGCACCGCCGGGCCCTCCTGTCTTCCACTGCCTCCCGGAGTTGGGTCAAATTCATGTTGGTAGCTTCGATGACACTGTCCATCCATCTCATCCTCTGTCGTCCCCTTTTCCTCTTGCCTTCACACTTTCCCAACATCAGGGTCTTTTCCAGGGAGATTTCTCATGAGATGGCCAAAGTATTGAAGCCTCAGCTTCAGGATCTGTCCTTCCAGTGAGCACTCAGGGTTGATTTCCTTCAAAATGGGTACGTTTGATCTCCTTGCAGTCCAGGGGACTCTCAAGAGTCTCCTCCAGCACCACAATTCAAAAGCATCAATTCTTCGGCAGTCAGCCTTCTTTATGGTCCAGCTCTCACTTCCATACATCACTAGGACTGGCCATTAGATGGAACCAAAGACTATGCTATATACAGGTGGCTTAATGGAAACTCACTTGTGGCCTGATTTCTCTGAGGGAAGCAGCTTCTGGGTAAAATGAAGACAACCGCAGTTTTGTGAAGGGGCCAGGGAAGGCTGTCTTGTGAAAATGAGGGCAGGAAACCCAGTCCTTTGGCAAAACTGGGCCAGGGTTCCCTCTCTCCCACTATGCAGGGACACCAGACAAACTGCAAGTAAGTGCTGTAGGATACTTTGGGGTGGGGGGGGGAAGGGAGGGAGAAGGATGAGAAGACTCCATGGTGGAATTTACTGGGTGGGTTTACTGGACAACCTGGAGCCCAATTTGGGAAACACTGGTCAATGGGAATTGGTTTCAGTAAGGCATTATTCAGACTGCTTTTTATTTCCATGTGTTATTATAACAAAATGACTAGGTCAATCATGTTGTCTAAACTGAGGCTTCTGACTTAAGTCTCTTACATAAGCCAGGGATCATAAAGTAAGAGGAAACCCTAGTTTGCAATTTTGGCTTTTAAGAGCCATGACAAACCCAGGGGTGGTGATTTAGAAACATGCTACGCTTCCAGTTCTTGGCTTGCTCTCATTCCTTCTGCTTACAGCATCTTTTTGAGCATCCTACAGAGTTGAGAATTCATGTAATGAAATTGGGCAGGGAGGTTGGTTTCTTTGAGTGTAAGGTTTGTTGTTGTTTTTGCCAGAGCAGCCTATTTTAATGCTCCTCAGTGAAATTCATGGGAATCATATTTAGCTCGAGCTTTGTTAGTCAATTCATTAGTGGACGCCTTTCAGAAGTTAGCTTCAGGTATGTGTATTCCCCATGTTCATTAATTATTCTTCTTGTAGGTAGCAGACTTGCACTTTCCATCTCTATGCACTTAAAACTTAATTATAGGCACACGTTTCTTCATAGTCAGCAGACAGCACTTCCCCAAGGCACTTCAGGAGCAATTTGTTTAAAAAAATGTAAAATTGACAGAGTGGTAATTAGAGTGGGTGCATATTTTTTAATCTTTGTTTTTAAACATTTATCTTATGATCTTGTAATAGTATCATCACTATACAGCTCCCACTGCACTGCTGTTTTTCTAGGCTCACAGAGGTACTTTATATATGTAATTGGTTGTGCATGATGAGGGCAGTTCCTTGAGATGTTCTGTGATATCTGTGAGAATTTGCTATATTTTTGACCTCCCAGTGCAGTAGGATGTACCTCATGGTCCACATGTGACCATTGGTCATTCCCAGTGTAGCTCACAATGCTGGAGAGCCTTTGCTACTCCCTTCTCCAAGCCAGTTGGACCACCAGCTACAGTATGACATAGTGGCAGGCGGACAGGACTCCGAAGAACTGAAGGTAAATCATGGTGGGGGTAAGGAATATGTTGCAGACTTTGAGAGATCAGGTTGCCTCACCTCACTTTCCAGTTATACAACTCTGCTCTCTGCTGCCTGAAGAGCACCTGACACAACAAGCTAAATGCAGCCCAGCTGAATCAGGGCTTAAATCAACTTTTCCTATTGCCTGTTTGCAGGGGCAAAAATAGGTGGGAGGTTGCTGAGTATTTGATAGCTGAGTTCGGTTTGATGCTTTGACTTGGTGGTTGTGAGTTGTGTACCTGATGTGGATAGACCTGATGGGGAGCAGGCAATAATGTTATCTGTGTGAACCAGGCACCAGTGTTGGCTTCATATGTCAAGCCAATTCTGACACTTACCTTGACTTCGCACATTCACCATGTTATGACAATGTAACATTTCCATCTGGAGTCTTTTATTGTGTGAGAACAAGTCAAAGGTGGAGAAAGTTCCCCATGAGACAGAACCATCAGTCTTCCAAAGAACAGTGACTCAGGAGATCATTGAGGCAGTATTGGGGAACCACAGGTATAGGACCCCATTTGACCAGGAACCTGCCTCATAGGTTTGTGATAAGGTTGAAGTGGGGAAGAGGAAAGCCACATATGTCACTCATAGTGCTGTACTGGCCAGCAACTGAAAAACTTGTTAGTATACAATATGTTCATAATGGCTTCCATGTAAAAACCCCACTCAGGCAGCCGGTCACTCAGGGAAAGCTTGTCTGAAGAGACAAGATAGGCTTCACCTAGAAACTTTTATCCCCAGCTATTTATTATTTAGCCCTGTTGAGGCCTTATGCCATGGAGAGGACTAAATCCACCCAGGATTTTGCTAAGACATACAATCTGAATAAGACAAGCACAAGAGCTCAGTAAGCACAGTCTGTGTGATTTCCAAATGAGGAAACAGAAGGGCAGGGCTCACATGCCTGCCCTCATCCTCATCAACCATTGAACCATCTCCTCAGTTTCAGGCATAATCCCTGAATAGAGATTTTGTTTCATACATAGTATTAGTGCAAAGTGAAATGCTACTGCTTGCCTCTTTTAGTATCCAAGGCTACAGCAACTCATACACAGTGCAGCACATAGAGCTGCCTGTGGAACATGGACACATGACTATATCCTGAGCTATGCTGGTTCCTCAGGCATTTAAAAGGAGGTATGTGGGGAGGGATGTAAATCTACTTCCATGGTAGAACAGAGTTTTCAGCTGTTTTGATCCTTCTTTTGTTCTGAGTTCCTGCAGTCTCTTGAACTTTTTTTTTGTATCCCAATTTCTGATGATTAAACAGGGTTTCCCTGCTTCTGTCAGCATTTATTCTAAGAGAAGGCAATCAGTAGGCAATTAGCATAAAATTACAATTACACCACCATCCTTGTTGTTAACACTTCTTTTTAGAAGCCTTTTTACAATGTAAAAGAGGTTAGTCTTTAATTCTGAGATAGATCATCCACACACTTTAGCCTAACAGGATAATGTGATCCATTTGTCATGAGTGCTGCATTTGTCATAGTTTGTGTAGAAAATTCATTGCATAGCAATCAGTGCATTCTTTTTAGTGTGTAACTTTAATATTAACATGCGAAAGGAACACATAACCTTCTGCTTACGGTCTGAAATTAAAATATATTAATGTTCTTACACCACCATGTCACCATCCTTTGCCATCTAAAATTGATCTTGCTGAGAACACTACAGCTGCAATTCAGTGCATGTTATACAGTGATTTAGTGGTGAATTTCCTGAGAGCCTATATAGCCACTTCATCAAATAGAGTAAAAAATACAGAGGCGAATGTGCCAAATTGCACTAGACTAAGTTACTTTCCTTTAAAACAATGGCGGCTCACAATGCTATAGTGTTGTTAGAAAAATCTAATCCACCACTACATACTGTGAGGATTGGGGTAGGGGTTTTTATAATGATACCTGCTACTTAAAAAGTCTCTGTGCACTCTGTCTATACCACAATACTATTAAATTAACCCTAAACTTAATGGAGTAGGACTGACTTCCCAGTAAACATGCTTACAATCAGCCTATCCATCACTCAGTCCCTAACATAATCATGGAATTGAAAGAAATCTAACAGGTCAGCTGGTTTTGTCCTGAAACACACTGGATGGTTTACTGCATTATTCAATTGCCTGCCATGGTAATAATAGCCATTCCATTTTGTTGGTCAATAATATTACCACAGTGCTAATAAGAATACATTAGAGGTGGGGCTTAACTGGCAGTTATGTCCCACGTCTATCATAATGACCCAATGTGGTACAGTGGATCACGTGGTTGGCTTGTAAGAGCTCCAGATTCATGTTCCCACTGAACCATGTCACGAACAGTAATCATGATAGTCTGTTGTAGGGAAAATAATGAAGAGGCCTGTAGCACTTTAAAGATTAAGTTTTATTGGAATAAGCTTTCAAAAACATATATTCTATAAAACTTTTTGGGTGTTAAGGTGCCAGAAGATTCTTCATTATTTTGGAACGATAAAAGCCTCACTGGGAAGCATTCATACACTTGAGTACAACCAGTAAAGTCAAGGCACTGGTAGATTTAAGCATTACAAACAGATTGTACTGAAACTGAGGTTAGGCATCTTGCCTGCTGTTTTACACTTGATCTTTTGTCTGTCTGTCTGTCTGTCTGTCTATCTGTCTGATTTATGTACTGCCATATTAGTGCAAGCACTATACAAGATTAAAACTTACAATTCCCCACAATTACAAAAAATATATTCAAGAACAATACAGCAATACAACAGACAATAATTATAACCATAAAAATGAATAACCATTTAATAATCTAGAATTAATAAACAAAAATTAGTCTTCTTGTCCTTATTATGACCCTATACATCATACGTGAGAAATATCCAGATCATGAACACATTACTTGGATGTAACAGGACTATTTATTACAAGAAAACCTGCCTCCGTTGTTGAGATTTGATGTAAACACTTCACAACATAAGAAAATGGGTATGATAAGCAGTACATTACAAAAAACTGTAAAAACATCAGGAACTCTGCAAAAAGAAGTGGTAATCTAATGATATTTGTGTTTCCAGATCTTCTGTAAACAGGCAGAAAAGAATGAAAAGGCTAGAAAGAAATAAGTCTCTTAGAATACTTAAATCAGTGGTTTAGGCACCGTGTTTTCCCGAAAATAAGATAGGGTCTTATATTAATTTTTGCTCCAAAAAAGCATTAGGGCTTATTTTCAGGGGATGTTTTATTTTTTTCATGTACATCTACATTTATTCAAATACAGTCATGTCATCTTCTTCTGATTGCTGCACAATGGTGGAGGGCAGGGTTCCACTTAACTGGGGCTTATTTTTGGGGTAGGGCTTATATTACGAGCATCCTAAAAAATCATACTAGGGCTTATTTTCAGGTTAGGTCTTATTTTCGGGGAAACAGGGTATCTGGCTGTATACCCAGAGGTTGGCAATTCGATTCCCCACTGTGCCTCCTTGACAGGGGCTGGACCTCTTCCAGCTGTACAGTTCTAAGATATTGTTTGAAGAGCAATGAGCAGATGACATTTTTGGTCTTACAAACTGTCTTTTGCTCTGTGATGTTTTTCTAAAAAATGAATTAACTTGGAGCAGAACACCATTGTGGACCAGGCCAAAAAGAAGAAGAAAAGCAAACCCTGTTTTTTGTTTCAATTGCAGTGATAAAATGTTTCCAGTCTACGGTTTTGGAGCCAGGATACCCCCGGACTATAAAGTAGGTGTACAGGTGAATCTTCCTCATTCTCTTGGTGCACAGATCACAATAGGGTGTTGGAGAGAGAATGTATGAATAGACAGAACATGGAAAGCTTAGAGGCAGCTGGTGATAAAGGAGAAGGACTCAGCAAGAGAGAGGGATGAGTGAGTGGCAGAATCAATTTTGGGGCCACTTGAGAGTTTTGCAGCTCTTTGACTTCTCTGCTGAAGCAACATCAATGTTTTGCCAATGAAGATAAGAGAAGGCTTTTGGCTGTTCACATAAAATTACCATATTACAGAGTTCCTATGTCATTCAATTTTCCCCCATTATTGTGGGGGGGATACTTTTCAAAAACAGCACTTTTGAAGCATAGGCATCGAGCCTAAATATGAAAAGGATGACATTTATATAATTGATAAGAGGAATCACTTTGGGAGTTATGTTTAAACTAAGACAACTCTGTTCTGTGGCTCAGGAACAAGGTACAAGGACTGGCCAGAGTTTGACTAAGGTGGTGGGGTATATAAAGTGGGAAGGAAGGTAGAAAGGAAACATACATTTTGATGCATTGACTGGACAGTTTAGTTAATTAGAGCCAACCTAGACTATATGTTTAGTCCATATTTAGAAATAGTACTCCCAGAAGTTTTGAATGATATCTTTTCTTGTTCTAGCCCAGGCATTTCTCACTTCTATAGCTTACATGTTTTGCTTTATGATTGGTCACTGGGTGGTATGCATGAGCTTAACGCAGAAGTCTGATTGCCCAATATTTCCTTATATCTGCAGAAATTATGTGGGGAGGGGGAGGAGAGAGCAGGCTAACCACAGGGAATATGCATTTCTCTTAACACTTGATGGTTATGTGAATATAGACTTCAAAATAAAGCCCTTATTAAGGGTTGGCTTGGCAGGATAGCATCTTTGGGGCCTCACCAGTGTACCTCATGGACCTGCCCTACCTCTTCACCATTGCTGGATGCTTGATCATCCACCTCTTGTTCTGGTCCAAAGAATGGCAATAGTGAGGAGGAGGAGCAGCTAGCATTACTAATTTGCTGCTTCTCTTTCTCTGCCAGGCAAACAGGCAGGTGATAACAATGAAGGAGATGCTGGGAGGGAAGCAAGGAACAATGGCAGTCACCAAGGGAAGGTGCCCGTTAGGGATGTGTCCAAAAAAACCTGGAGCTGGCACTAGTAGAAAAGCTCCAGATTGATAGCTGAACTCTGCCATTATTGAGTGCACACATTAATTACTGGATTGGTGACGGAGACCAGATTCTAGATTGTAATACTGACTAGAATGGGCCCATTGAATCAGTGTGATTTCCCTAAATGCTGACTCATCATTCAGTAATTATTGAAGTAGTCTACTCTAACTGGGACTACCAACTGGATTTAGATCTGGCATTTCAATAAGTGGTTGGCAGAGGCTGAAATCCTGTTGCTTAGCATAGTAAGTTGTAACTAGAGTAGGCTCATCGAATCAGTGAGGATTTGCTGAATTGGCTCCCCCATACATAGAGTTGATTCACTAGGCCTACTCTAATTGTGACTAAGTACAGTAACAGGATTTCAGTCATTAAGATCGTTTTGACTAGAAATGTACAGTTATAATGGAAAAATACAGCAATGCTGTTTTCAGCAATGTCTCTAAACACAAAAAAATCACACCCAACAAAGAATTGCCTACTGAAATATTCTTGTTTCCAATTACAGAGGAAATGTTGTGTTTTTTCTATCATGATTTAAAATAAATGAAGAAAAACAGGTCACCAGACATAGTTCTTTTTAAAAACCTGACAAAGTCACTTGAACAATAAATGTGGTTCATATTTCTGATCATAAGACACTCATATGGAAAGATATATGCTAGCCTAATAACACTGAGTATTTAATTATAAGGCTGAAGTCATTGTCAAAAAGCACTCATAGAAGACGTAAGCCTGGCCGCATACAATTTAAGTCAAGGTTATGTATACACTGGATAAGCTTGCCTCAAAATGGGAAGGTAGAGAACAGCAATTATGATGCAAGATATTAATTTTTGCAATCTCCTATCAGTAAAAGATAAACAACAGCAACTAAACACAGGGCAGACACTCAGTGCTTGATACTCAATACAATTTCCACAAGGGAAAATGAATAAATAAATGCATGCTTTGAAACTGTTTTTCAGGTGAATGTCTGGACAGCGATATCCTATTTGAACTATTTGTTTGCATCTGGGGAGAAACTGAATCACTTTTCTGAACTAAAATTGTGTCTGATCTTTTTTGGGGGGTGACCCACAGGTCTCTCATGATTTTGCAATCAACTTTAATGAAGACAACCCAGAATGTGCAGGTAAGAGTATTGTTGTGGCAAACAAGCTGACTCTGAAGGCTTGCTTTTTTCTTTCTTTTCTTTTTCTTTTTCAGTTTTAGAAGATATAGCCATGTTGGTCTGTACAGGCATATCAGGCAAAATCCAAAGGAAAAAAGAACAACAGCAACAAAAGACAAAAAATATGTGGCACCTTAAAGACTATTATATTTTAATGTGAGCTTTCGTGGATCAAGGGTACTTCTTCAGATATGCGGAATAAAATGAAATACAGAATGAAATAGAGAATTCACAAGTATAACAGCTTTTTTTGTTTCAGTCATTCATTCATCAATCTAAGATAACTTATGACTAAACCTCAGGTAACAGGTGAACAGATAACTATTATATAGAGAAAAATCTATGCAGAATGTAAGGTTCAGTGCTTGACATCTCCAGGTAGGGTTGGACAAAACTCTTGCATCAAACCTTGGAAATGGAAACCTTTGAACTTCCAGAAGTTTTGGACTTTGCCAAAGGCAAAGCATTAGAAGTTATTATCCAAAACATCTGGAGAGTCACAGATCCTGCACAATATAGACAATACCAACATCAACAACATTGAGCTAGATTGTATGATTTGGTGTAATGGCAGCTTCCTATGTATTATTTTAATTGTTTTGAACATGAGCTCCATTGAGCTCTCTGGGAAACAGTTGGACATATTAAATGAGATGTGAAATCCCATAATCTTGGGAGAAATTATTCCATGAGATCCAAGGTTTTTTATTTTTCAGATATGCCCAGATAGCTTGATATGTATTCTTGCTTGGAATAGACTGTTTTAACGCCATTCTGGCTAACGGCTTTGCTTCGCTATAAGCAATTACTTGACTAAGAGCAGCAAGAGGGAAAGAAATACTGTTGAGTTATTACAACCTAATAATTAAAATCTATAGGGCTGACATTGTGAGCATTTTCTGGTGACCAAATGATTTCATAAAGCCTCTGATTGCATTTCCAAAGTGTGTTAAAGTCCTACAGGGTGGATAATATCTGCAAAATGCACAGTTCAATGTTGCTAGCAAGGGGGAAAGCTGGGCTCATGAATTATATATTGCATAACATCTAAAAGAGGTCAGGTCAGCAGGGGAGAGCAGCTTTGAACAAATCCTTCAGAGCCACAGCTGTGCAGAATAAATTGGCAGGATAGTAGCTCACTTGTGTGACTTAAATTGCAGGAATCACTTTTTAAAAAAAGTGTTGGGGAGGGAGCAGTGCTCTCTATAGGGCTGGCCATAACCTTAGCTAAGAGGAAGGCAGCTGTCTCAGGCAGCAAACCGGGGGGGGGGGGGGGGGAAACAGGCAGGAAGCCACAGTGAGGTTCCGGAAGACTGAATTAATCCAAAGGCCTCTCCTGCACCTCCAAAGCTAGCCTGCAGCTTTCAAGTGTAGCAGAGGATACTATTCCACCACCAATGGTCAAGTGAGATTCAATGGACAGTCTATAGGTGGAACAGGCAGACCTCTGTCCTTCATCTCAGGCAGCAACATGCCTCAGACCAGACTAGATCTCTTCCATTGAATCGCCTCCTTCACTTATCTGGAAGCTGAGTCATGGCAACTGGACTTCTTTCTTATTAGGCTGAAACATTTCACTACTCATCCAAGTTGCTTCTTCTACTCTTCCAAATACTGAAAGGTTTCAACCTAATAAGAAAGAAATCCACCTCACCTAGATGACTGAGAATTTTCACAGATACACCTCCTTCACTTCTTTTTAATGACTGGTTTCAATGCTGTTTGTCTTTCCCCTTCTTGTGCTTCTGCTTCTTGTGCTTGTCTTGTGCTTCTGCTGCTCTTCCTCCTCCCCATTCCCAAGGGATCCAAGGAGTAGTTGAAGCATATCAGAATTGCCTCCCTAAGCTTCAACTTTATGGTCCTACAAACATCGCTCCCATCATCCAGAAGGTGGCTAAATCAGCATCGGAAGAAATCAACACTAAGGAGGCATCGGTGAGAATGGAGCAGAGGGCAACTTAAAGTAGACCTCTTTTTGTTGCGGCACTGGCTGCATCCTCAAGAACACATCACATGGATTAGATTTATACTTTAACTGTTATTATATGTTCCCCTTTTAAGTGATTAAAGCATGGAGTATTTCAATGCTTGCTTTGGTTATAAATTTTAGATTTTGAATGGGGAGCCAGATGTAGTCTGTGTGACTTTTTCACAATTCAGTGTTTATGAAATAATGGCTGAAATTTAGTTAGTGTAACTTTATGCCATGCAACAAAGAGAATGTAATCACCTGGCAATGTTACTCTTTGTTTAAATTTAATTTAAAACTTTCTATCTTCTCCCCACATCCTGAGGTTCCCAAGGGCTTCCCCTGGGCAAAAGAGATCCCTAGGGAGCCTCAGAATCTGAAGGGAATCTATGGCAGGATTCGTGGATAGCAAATATGTTGTATTTAATCCCTCCCGTTAAGACCATATCAGAATAACCATGGGGAGGGTGCCAAAGATTTTCTGAAGCATGTCTTGCTAAAAATTTAATAATATTTTGATTTTCCTTTTCAAACTCCTCTAGCAATATTTCATCTTGCTGATCCTGACGGACGGTGTAATCACAGACATGGCCGACACACGTGAAGCCATTGTTCATGCCTCCCATCTCCCCATGTCAGTCATCATTGTTGGAGTTGGAAATGCCGATTTCAGTGACATGCAGATGCTAGATGGGGATGATGGGATCCTGAGATCTCCTAAGGGAGAGCCTGTGCTGCGTGACATTGTCCAGTTTGTTCCATTCAGAAACTTCAAACATGTAAGATTAACTTTTCTTGTGTTCCCTTTTTTTGGAAGGTATTTTTTTAGCCGGGGATTCTAACAGTGTGTCTCTAAACTAGTATTCATGGCTAAAGGTTAAAGTACACATGATCAGGTCATCTTCAACACTGGATCCTTCAGAGGTCTTCAACTTCGACTCCTGGTCAATTATCAGGGATTCTGGGAGGTGAAACCCATAACATCTGGAATGCCAAAGGTTGAGAAGGACAGACAAATGTGCATCCTTGGACCCAGGGGTATCAGTGTTTGTTGCTTTAGTGCATGTTGCACCAGTTGTGGGTAGTTAAAAAGAATAGAGCAGAAGGGAAATGTAACCCATTCCTTCCCTGTGATCCAGAGGAAATTCCCTCTTCTGAACCATTTCCTGGAGCAGGACAGAGACAGGGTGGTGGTGGTGGGAATCCCCATTGGTAAATAAAGCTATAATCATATACACCAGAGAGTGAGCCCTCTTGAACTCAGTAATGCCTCCTCTGGTGTAAATATACATAGGATTGTGCTGTCAGTAATACAAGAAAATGTTTGTGTAATATCAAATAGGAAAAGTGGTCAGATATTCCAAAGAAAGAACTATCTGACCAGGAAAAAACATTTTTTTCCTTGAAAGTTTTAAAGGTACAGGATGTTGGAATTGATTGGAAAGTGTCAAACCAGTTCCTAGTTATAGTAATTAATAATCCTAACACAAAGCGTGTGTTTTTCTGTGAGCCCTGCCAGCCCTGTCCATCTCAAGAGGGCATTTCTTTTCCATTCTTTGATACATAAACTCATAACACAAGACTCATTTGGACTTATTGAAACTTACAGAGGGGTAACATCTAATGCATATATAATCTGTTTAGAGTCTTTGGTTCTAGTTACATTCACAAGTCCACAGTCTGGTTTCTGTGTCTCGCCCCTCAGTTCCCTTCACCAAGAGGGGTTCAGGTTCTTGAGTGAGCCCACTTCCCATCGCTATGCTCTCAGCTAGCCCAGCCACTTTGGCACCAGTGTCGGGGTATCTTCAGTGCTGCAGTGCTCCTAAGATTGAGGGCCAGTTTGCCTGCAACAAGGGCAGGTATGTTGAGGACCTTTTCCAGAGACTCTTGCCTGCCATGGCTTCCTGGTCTCTTCTCCTTCCTCTCTTCCTGACATGGATGCTCATGTTGCTGTTTCCTTCACCGGTTTCTCCTGGTTTCACCTTTCACCATCTCTTTTTCTCCCTTAAGTACAATGGGTGGGATGGAAGCTTTGGGTTCTTGTACTTTCCTCCCCTCTCCTTTGGGGATCCAGAGCTGAACCAAAAAACCTCTCCAGGGATCTTCCTTGTAAATGTAGTCCCATTCCTCTATGGTTTCTGGGTCCTCTTCTGAGAAGTCCTCTGCCCAGAATGTCCCAGACCACTCCTCCTGGGCATCCCCTCAAGCCCCTTCATGAAGGTCCTCTTCTTCTTCCCCAGTGGCCTCTGGTTCCCTTTCCATGGGTTCCTCCACTGTGCCCTTGTCTGTTTCTCCTCTTCCGTCTCCCTCTTCCTTCTCTAGATCTTGAGATCCCTTGGCGGGCATTGTTGACTGAACAATAGCCTTGGGCTCTGGGTTGAAACGTGACAGCTCACTGACAGGGGCATCTATGTTCTTATCCTCTTCAGATACCCTTGTTATGAAACAGCACCTTGAACAATCCACATGTGAAACTTTCTTAGAGGAATTTTTGCTTGAATTGCTAATTGCTTTGCACAGTTTTTCAGTGGAAGCCTAATGCATTGGAAAACCACTGAACAAAGAATTATTGGTGAGCTGGAGCTGCAAGGGTAACTTTTAGGCTAATGTTCCCCTATCCCCACTCTCCCTACTTCAGTGCACACCTTTCTGTGGCAAATGTACACCTCATCATGTGGATGAGTTTGGATGTAGAAGGTAAGATAACTAAATTTCAGTCACTAGAAGCTCAAGTGACTTAACTGTGACTATCATGTAGGCATCCTTCAGCCTTGAGAGACTATGGTAACGTGCTCTGAATAGAGGTCTTGGTACAGCGTCTAGTGTGGCTGAGAAGGCCAATTCGAGAGTGACAATCCCTTCCACACTGAAGACAAATACAATCTGTCCCCTGTCCAGCTCCCTGATTTTACTGGTTTCGGGACTGCCTCTTTGCCTCGGCCTGCTGAACAAGTGTCTCTTCAAATTGGGAGAGGCCATGCTGCACTGCCTGCCTCCAGGCTGAACGCTCAGATGTGAAAGTTTCCCATCTGTTGAGGTCCATTCCTAAGGCCTTCAGATCCCACTTGCAGATATCCTTGTATTGCAGCTGTGGTCTCCCTCTGGGGCGCTTTCCATGCACTGATTCTCCATACAGGAGATCTTTTGGGATCCGACCGTCAGCCATTCTCATGACATGCCCAAGTGACTATCATACTTTAGCCATATCATAGGAAGACAAGACCTACTGGGGGAAAAACAATATAATGCTGGGAAAATATTAAGCTGGTAGGAAAAGAGGAAGACCAAACGTGAGATAATTTGACTCAGAAGAAGAAGAGGAAGAAGAAGAAGAAGCCATGGTCTTAACTTACAAGGCCTCGGTAAGGCTGTTAAAGACGGGACCATCTGGAGGTCATTCATTCACAGGATTGCCATGTTGGAAGTGGCTTGACAGCACGTGACAACAATATAGCCTTATATGCAATGAATTCATTAGGACTGACTTCAGACTGAGTTGATATACATAGGATTACTATTAGTGGGTTATGCAAAGATGCACAAGAACAGGAGACTAATCATAAAGCTCTGTCTAGCTTCAGACACATGCAATTGAGTTTTGGACTTCCCCAATTCCTATTCCTCATTACTTTCCCTCCAACCCTCATAATGCTACACAGCAGATCAGAAGAAGCTGCTTCATGTGGTAGGCTGCAGTGCAGGGGGCTGACAAGGAAGTGGGGGGAGAACCCACGTGGGCTGCTCTTGGAAGATGCCTTTGCCTCATTCCAGGGCTTTCCCTTCCCTTGGCATTACTGCCCACTGCAAGAAGGTTCCCAAACCCCTTGTATAACAGTTTCAGGCGGCTGGAAAGGATGATGTGGGGACAATAGCAGGTCTCATTTGGATATTTCTAAATCTAAAATTAGTCCGTGATGAAAGGTAATAAAGTGGGAACAATTTAATCTCCCCTCTATTTTCTCCCTGTCCACCTGCTGTAAAATTCTGTTGCTCAGGGAGCTACTCTTCAGCTATTGAACTCGCTGGAGGAGTGACATGGGATTCTTTGCCCCACTTTAGCATCCATGTACTGGAATTCACTGTTCCTCTGTGGGAGTGAAGGCAGGCTGGGCTGGGGATATGGCACTGCTCTGCACTCGAGTATAGGAAACCAAAACAGGTACTTGGAAACTCCTCCACTGACTCCCATCTTTGTAGCACATGGCAGGAGCTAAGAAACCATTTGGATCCAGATTTAAATCATATGTAGAGTAATCCCAAGGAAAACAATGGGATTTAAGAGAGTCGTGGCAAGTTGAAGTGGCACCGAGTTCAATTAGTTTACTCTCCACTTAGTAAAGTGTGGATCCAACTCAGTGAATAAATCAGCAAAGTCCTTGAGAGGACAAAAAGAGGCTTGGAGCCAATCACTGTCTTAGGCAGTAGTGGCTGGGGAGTCAGCCATACAAAGGTGCTGCCAGCGTATTGCTTCCAGGCCCTGTGATATGTCACTTCAAAGAAAGCACATACACGGCAGAGTTTTACAGCTCTTATGTCCTAATCTCCTGCTTCTGCAGTTTTGGTACTGAGCAACTTTCATCCTAGAAAGAAAGTAGCTGTCATTTTTTATCATCTGGAAAAATTTACATATTAAAGGCCACTAGCTTTCTTAGTGATGCTGCTAATCACATTTAATCAAAAGTAAATTCAGTGGGATTTATTTCTGCATTTATTTAGGATGGAAATACAAGTGTCCATTCTAACAATTTTTTAAAAAGCACACACCTAATCTTCATTGTTTGTAGTTGTCTAATTTTCTACTGTATTATTTTACATTTTCATTTGAATACTTCAGTGATTAACAATGAATTCATTGTGTCTGCAACTCTAGTTTATCTGGGAGTACATTCCATTGAACTCAGTCAACATTTCCTCTGATTCGATATGCGTAAGATTACATTGTAAAGCATCATTCAACAATGGAGAGGAAAACCATTTAAAAAAACACCTAGATGATGTTTTTCTATTCCATATCTCCCAGCTTTACTCTGTGGAGGTTGCTTCCCCTACCTGAAATGTTTGTATTATTGTTGTTTTTATTATGTGGCGTCAAGTCAAAAATGACTTCTTGTGATTCTGATAGAGCTTTCAAGGTAAGAGATATTCAAGGAGTAGTTTGACCAGTTCCACTCTCCCAGTAAGGTTCCAGGGCTGAGCAGGATTAGAACCCAGGCATAGTCAGTTGCTCTGTCCACTAATCCACTCTTTGTATTAGAGATGGGCATGAAGTACTTTGGTCCCCTTTCTCCTAAGTCATCTGCACAGCAGCACAAGTGCTCTGCGTTCCCTTCCCCCACCCTTCTTGCCAGCACCTCCATTCACCAGCCAGCATGCATTGCTGCTCCTTCCCTCCCTGTTGCATGACCTTCCAGTCCGGGCAAAACCCTGGACTTCACTTCTCTGCCTCCTCCAGCAGCTGGCCACTCAGACAAGGAGGCGGGGCAGGGATTCTTACACCGCTGCCTTTGAGTGGCCAGCTGCTGGAAGAGGCAGAGAAGGGGAGTCTGGGCTCCTGCCCAGACTGGAAGATTGCATGACAGGGAGGGAAGAAGCAATGTGCACCAGTTGGTGAGTGGAGGTGGCAGTGAGGGGGGTGGAGGAGGGGAACACACGGCAGCTATGCAGACAATTTAGGATGAAGGAGCACGAAGTATTTCATGCCCATCTTTACTTTGTATTGTTAGCAAGTGATAAACTGCTAATTGCCACAGTTCAGGTAGTTACCCAGGAACTAATACTATGTATTCAGTGTTGAATTTACATGTTTTCTAGTTAATAAAATTGAATAGGCATAGATACTCACTATCCAGTGGTATTGTTCAGTGTTACAAATGATTAAATACCTTTGACTTTTAATAAGACTGTGTTAGGTCACAGTGCAAATGCAAATGCTCTATACTTATCCAGAATGTCCAACAAATGACTAAAATAGAGGAAGATCCAAAGGTAAATTTTAGGGTACATTAACAGCATATTCAAGTACATCCCTATTCAGAAGTAACTCTTGCTGAAGTCAATGAGACTCCCATGTTAAGGGCAACTAGAGTTCTGCCTATATATAGTACGTTTCAAATACTGTATATTATGAAGTACAAGTATGTAATACCATTACATTAAATAATTGTAGATTAGGGGTGGTATTTGATGCCTGCATGATTCTCAAATGTACCACAGAAAAGACAGCTGGACTTTTAAAAACTCTTGCTACTGTATAATTACAGTTGAGAAGCTTGCATGTTATCTCCCTGACAGAAAAGGACAATGGCCTTTTTCCTCTTTGACAATCTTTTTATTACAGCTACTTGCCACTTTCTAAAAGCTTGAACTTTACCCAAGTGGACAATAGAGAGTGGCAATTATTGGTGAAAACACTGATTTCTCTCTCTCACACACACACACATACACAAAGTGAGACTAGTTTCTGGTGGAACATGTGTGTGATTCCGCAATATATCTTGAAGGAACAGCAGATCCACTGCTCATGGTGGGGCAGCTCTGTGAGCAGTACCTTGAAATATGGAGGACTTGCCACTTTAAGGGAGAGGCTTAAAAGGCAACTCCTTCATCTTTATGACTGTGTGCCATTTCCTTAGAGGCATTGGAGAGTCCACACACTTCTTTGTTTCTGTATTTATACAGTGACTTTTAAAATTGTATTAAGTTACTCACTAAAGACAAATTGAATGTATGTCCCTACACTTTAAAAAGCAGAGGAATTTCAAAAAGAGAAGAAAGTTGTTTAAAGCAGCAAATTATGTGTGAAACTGTAAGGAAACAGACCATGCATCAACACCCACAAAAACATGGGCACATTCTTGTATCTTAATTTTTGTCTCATGTAAATTACAGACACTGCCTATTACTCACTTCCATAAAAACCCAGGCAGTCTCATCTGAACGTACTTGCCATATTTAGCGATCCCACAGGTAATTGGCTAGACTAAGAGGAAGCCCCCCCCCCAACAAGCCAATCCTGTTGTTCTGTTCCTTGAACTGTTCGTTATGAAAAAGTTGACAACCTTTGGCCAGACGTGAGTTAACAAATGCTATTTTTCTACCATTTCCTGCAGGCTTCCCCCGCAGCATTAGCAAAAAGTGTTTTGGCCGAAGTTCCAAACCAAGTGGTGGACTATTACAATGGGAAAGCAATTAAGCCAAAATGTATGTCAGAGTACGAGTCTTCCAGGACACTAGCTCCCTGAACTTCCCTGGACGCTTTTACAGAGTTCAGAAATACTACTACTAACAACTCCTGTATTTAAATGAAAATAGCACGTTTCGGTGATTTTTAACTCTCTCTCTCTCTCTCTCTCTCTCTTTTGTTTTTGTTTTTTTGGTTTTTTTGGGGTTTTTTGCATGTGTAGCCTAAAGGCTTGCAGGTAACGTTTAAGCAACTGTATTGTTGAAAACTTTTTATGAGAAAAAAAACAAAATTATAACTCTTTACATTACAGCATGTCGCCTTGAAATGAAAAGTTATCTGTATCTGTTTTTTATACAGGTTTGTTCAGATTTTGCTAAATTTCTTATTATCTTTACACTGTAAAGCATTTTGAAACATTTATTGGAAGTTGATAGCCAAAACGTCTTTGGGTTTATCTGCTATGAATGAAAAGATTTTTTTCAAAATGGCAGATGCATGGACTGTGTTTTGCATGTTCCAAAATAAAAAGAACACAGTTTTGCAGTTGTTGTGTTTTTTCTTGCCACAAAGCTGCCTGCTCAAATATTTTCCTCAGTGATTCCATTCTTCAAATAGCTCCTTTAAACAAATCACTCTAAACCTTTCTAGGAAATCATATTCTCAAAGCATGAATCTACAATGCATATGTAGCAAGCGTGACAACAGCTTGTTAAGAGATGTGCCCAAACATAGCCAAGATTATGGAGGTTTGGGGACAATGCAGAAATGCAAGGGATTCACATAATTTCTGTAACAGCAGGACAATGGCCTGTCTGAATAACAAAGTTTTCAAGAGTCTCTTGAAAGTCATCTGTGAAGGGACCAGGGAAATATCGGGTGGGGGTTGGTTGGATAGATGTGGCGAAACCGCCGAGAAGGCCTGATTCCTGGGCTTCTCTTTCCAGGCCTCTCTCGGGGTCAATGTCCTCCATCGTCTGGCCTGGGACAAACATGTAGGATGGACAGATCTCACTGGAAGGAGGCATTCTGCCAGGTATCAAGGTCCCAAACCATTTAGGGCTTTGTGTGTTAATGTTATCACCTTGAAGCTGGCACGGAAACATACAGGTAACCAATGCAAGACAGCCAGAGATGTATATATTTCTGAATAGATATATACATTGCACTATGAGGCTGCAGTCCAGTAATACCGATCTGAGGGTAAAGCCCTTTGAACTAGGTGAGTCTTACTTTCGACACATGCACACAATTGCATTGCAAGCCCAGCTGAAACCAACAGAAATGAGTCACTAATCTGTTCCACTGATATGAACAGCATTTAGAAATCTGTTTTCTCTAGATGTCAGCTGATATTACAGAAATAGAACACCTACAACTTTTAACCTTTTGTTGTTTGAACAAAATGTAACTTTTTTTTAGTTAAATAGAACACAGAGTGGCTGTTTGCTAAGCCACATAGGTGCCTCCTGCTACAAAAGAGAGGCATCTCACACCTCAGATTTGGAGATAAGACGCATGCGCACGCGCACACAATCACAAGGCTTTTTGAGGTTAATCAAATCAAATGATACAATGTCAGGACTCTTCTATAGACCAAAATCATCTTCAGTGATCTATCTGCTACGAGACTCGGGTAGCTCAGGAGTTCTTGGTCTGCAACTCATAGAAACCACAGCCAGCACAGCTAGTAATGAAGGCTTCTGGGAGTTGCAGTCCAAGAAGACCTGGGTTACCCCAGGTTGGGAACGACTGTGCTACAGAACTATAATAATAATTTGGAATTGAACATCCTTATCAAAGGAGTGCTTCGCGTGTGGATCATTGAGTCCAGCCCTTCTCAAAGAGGCACAGTGGGGAATTGAACTCTCAACCTTTGGCTCCACAGCCAGAGACCTAAGCCACTGAGCTACAACAAACGCCTGGCAAAATCCAACTGTCAGGAACTTTTGGACTCTAAAACATTGGTTTATGCCCAAGCGAGTGGACAATTCTGACCCACGAAAGCTTGCATATTGTTCAATTTCTTTAAGTCTATAAAGGTATCACCTCCTCCTGCATTTGTATCCTGAGGAATTGTTACCAGTCAGTAGAGACCCTCAATCGCAGAAACCAAGGTCTGACCTAGCCTATGGCCAATTCCAATCTCCAGCAAGGACTTTTGAGTGAGACGGAAGCACAAGGAAACACTGTCACGCATGGCACGAGCAATCACCAGTTGCAGATTGCTAGAGAGATTTTAACATGAAAGACAATTGTGCAACTGAATGCAAGTAATGTATGAGGTGATGTGAGACATCAAGGTTTAATGGACTGTGGCGCACAGGGTTTTAAAGTCAGATTTGAAATTCATTGTGATGTATGGAGTGAATCAATTTAGTAAGATATTAAAGGTCTGGCTGAAAAGAATTGTTAAATACCCAGACATAAGTCACAAAAGGATAGTAGGGGAGAGAGAGAGAGAGAGAGAGTTTCTGTTAGATTTCTTCCCCTCACTAAAGTTCCTGCTATATTTCTCTTTCACTTAAGACTGTTCTGCCATTAGACTGGCCAAGTCATATTTCTCCATACTTTTCAAGGCGTATCTATAATTCACTGCATAAATGGGCCTTTATAATATTGAATGTCCCCTGTTAGGGAATGTACATTGCCTTTTACGAATGAAATCAAATGTCTTTCTTTTGCCAATCAAAAGCATGTCTCCCAGACTAACATTTTCAAACCTGGCTCAGGACTATTTAGCAGATCTGGCTTAACTTACAGATAAATATACAGAATCTGTAAAGCGGATGGTGAATAAAAAACCAGAATAGGTACCAATGCTGCTGACATTCAACAGGGCGCAAAGGAAATTGACAGCAACATCCACAGCCACCAAACTGAATTGAATTAAATCGATTTAGAAGTGTAGTATTTTAAAAAGCCCCTCCCAACCAGCTAGGGAAAAAAACATTGCTTTGTAGCCCAAATAAATCAATTTCACCTGTCCATCGTGTGCATAAGAATTTATAAATCAATTTAAGTAATGCTTAAATTGATTTAACCGTGGTTCTTATTGCTAGTGGACCTGCATCCTAACAAAGAAAGCAAAGCAAACAAACAGGAAGAGAGGAGAGGCAAGCCAGAGCTGGGGGAAAAGAACTTTAGCAATAGGTTAGTGGGAAAGGAGAGAATCCCTTTAGGTCCTAAAAGCCTCCCTCCCACCCACTTATATCCAGTGTTACAGAGCATGCAATATTGTTATTATCTCAACATCAGCAACATCCTGGGAGGAGGGTAAGAAATAGAGTGCTGGTTGCCGCCACCAAACTGTTTCTCAAATCAAGTGGTCTGGATAGCTCTGATGGCCCACCACCTGGGTTGAAAGTTCTGCAGCTAAATGCCAAGTCAGTGAAAGGTAAGGCAGTAACATCTGGGATTTGATCCTGGATGCACATGCAGACCTGGCTTGCATTACAGAGTCCTGATTGGATGAAGCTGGGGAGTTAGTCTTTCTCAGCTTTGTCTACCTGGGTGCAGCAGCAGGTCAGACCTGGGGGGGGGGGGGGCAGAGAGGAGGCGTTGCAATAGTCAATCAAAATTCGATCACATTTACCAGGTGTTCTGTCTGACAGACTGGGGGGTTGAGTGCATATACCTGAAAGTGAGTGCCCGGGACAGAATAAGGATTCTGTTGGTTCTGCCTGAGCTATTTTCAGGTGTTGCAGTCACCTCGGCAGGTTGTGCTGGGAGAACTCCAACATGCATGCGTAGACTAGTTTATCAGGAGCAGCTCAAGACTTAATGTCTACCATGACGACCATAGGGCTGTCCCAAAGTGATACCTGGCCCCACTCATGTTGCAGAGCACACCCCTGACCTGGTTTTCTTTACTGGGCTTGATGGTGATGATCTGGGTGTAGAGGAACTCTCGGTAGTTCCACTGTGATGGACAGGTCACTACTTGGTCGGGTTTAGGCTTCTTGGAACTCTGAGCCTCTGTAGAGCTGGAGGGGGGCAATTAAAACGGTCTGCCCTAGGAGACTGGTGGATTGAAATGGTTTCCCAATGGCTCTTTGGGAGTTTCCTGCTGTCTTGGCAGGTGACCCTGTTGAGGCCTTGGATGCTCTCTGGAGCAGGCAAATGGCCAAAGCTAGTGACCTGATCACTCCTCAGTGTTCCCTCCGATGAAGTGCAGTCAAACTGGTTTACTAGAGATGAGGAGCTGAGGATGATGAAATGAGTGGGACAGAGACTAGAACAACGATGGCTCCGATCAAACACGGGCTAGAGCTCTTTGGAAAGCCTACTCCATGGCAGTCGTGGCAGCAAAGAAGCTATTCTTGTCTGCCACCATTGCATCTTCACAGAGCCGTCAAGGGGAGCACTTTCAAGTAGGTGGTCAAGGGCCTGTTGCAAGAGAAGGAGAAGGACACTGACTACTTGACAGCATAGCACTTTGCAGAGAACGCAAGTCAGATCCGCTCTAACTTAGATGCTGCAGTTGACACAGGTCCTCCTGGTCTAATGTTAGCCCTTTCTTGCCCTGTTATAATGGAGATGTTTCACTTGGTGCAGCCTGATGGTGTGGACAGGATCTTTGGAGAGGTGACAGCACCTCATGTGTGCTGGACCTCTGCCTTTCTGTGAAGAGGAACCAGTGAGTGGCTAAACCTAGAAATGATCTGTTCCCTCACTCATCTAGGGCCAAAGACTTCAGTACCATCTTTACTTCATCACCTTCAATGGTTCAAACCATGACTGTAGGAGAAGGCGGGAAGTTAGTAAGAGAGAGAAGCGGGAAGACAGCAGCAGGAAAAGAGCAGCCAATAGTGGAGGGTCTCCTACTGACGGAGGAGGGAAAGGATGTAAGGGGGAGAGACGGTATAAAGAGGAGTTGGGGTTCAGAGGAGTGGGAGAGTCCCAAGGCGGAAGATAAAGGGGAAGAAGGGTCACCGTCAAGAGGGGCCGAAGGGCCTTATGTGTGCTCCTTTCCCCAAAAGGGAGAGACAAAAGGTGGTGCAGGGAAGAGAAACCCAAGGGGCTGGGAAAGCGTAGGAATTGAGGTGCAGCTGGGGGAGTCGGAGCCTTTGGAATGGACCATATACGTTTACCCGAGAGGGAAGGGTCCCTGGAAGAAGGTGGTGCACCCGGATCCAATCCCTATGGGTTTGATACCCCTCGAAGGCAACTGGGCTCGACACTCTTGCTGCAGGACTATACGCACAGTGAGGAGTCAGCTGCTGCGGAAACCTACAGATCGTGAGAGGTTTGGAATGTCCC
This sequence comes from Intellagama lesueurii, assembly GCA_037013535.1. Classification (NCBI taxonomy): domain Eukaryota; kingdom Metazoa; phylum Chordata; class Lepidosauria; order Squamata; family Agamidae; genus Intellagama; species Intellagama lesueurii. The sequence goes on from JBAJHW010000006.1 coordinate 76,686,605, forward strand.
CACGTTAAAGGACTCGTTAGTTATGCCAGGGTTACATGAGATGTGGCCTGAAGCGTCTATGGTTGCTGGTCCCGTTAGACCGAATGAAATTGTTGTACATACTGCACCGTTGAAAGATATTAAACTGTTGACTAATGTTAATCCATCTCTTGTGATGACTTTCATCAAAGAGGAGGAGCTGCCCAATCTGAAACAAGAACCCAATCACATTTTCTTGGCTTATGATCAGCCAGAGGGACACCAGCTGAGTGAGGGGAGTAGTGAATGCCTCCTTGCAACAAGGCAGCGCACCTGGCAGTGATGAGACCTTTATTTAAAAGGCCCTCTGTGACAGAATAGTAACCAATTTTGCCTAGTAACAGCAGAAATAAGATGATTGGCTGGAAAAATGCAGGTGAGCCAATCCAGGAGAGTCTGTGGGAGGTGGAGTCAAGAAGAGCTGAAGAGAACAGGGGAGTTATTTTGTATCTGGGAAAGGGAGGTTATATGTTTGAGAACTGACATGTAACTCAGTATAAACTCAAGATGAACTTACGTTGAACTCTGTTTATTTTACCAGTTATTATATTATAATAAAGAACATCTCATATGTTCCATTCTAAAAAACCCTGGGCTCATATGTTTATGGCTAGAGGCAAGCCTTTTTCAGGAAGGGTATTTCAAAAGTGGCAAAACTGGGTGAAGGCTGGTCACACCCTCCGTGAATCCCACTGGATTAGGTAATTATCAGACAGTCTCTAATATTCAATTTTTGGGCAAGGTTTTGAAGCATGTGGTTGTGTCCCAGCTCCAGAGGTTCCTGGATGAAGCAGATTGTCCAGATCTATTTCAGTCTGGCTTCAGGCCTGGTTATAGAACAGAGATGGCTTGGGTCACCTTAGTGAATGACCTATGTTCAGGAACTGGAAAGGGGAAGTGTGTCCCTGTTGGTTCTGCTGGTCCTATCAGCAGCTTTTGATACCATCCACCATGGTATCCTTCTGGGGTGTCTTTCTGGGATGAGTTTTGGAGGTACTGTTTTACAGTGGTTCCAATCCTTCCTGGATTGGCTGAACTCAGAAGGAGGTGTTAGGGGAATACCCTAGCCATTGGTCTAAGGCAGTGATGGCGAACCTATTGCACACGTGCCACAGCTCACACACAGAGCCCTCTCTGCGGGCATGCGAGCCATGTCGCTGGATCGCTACTCCCCTCCCCCCCCGCAGCCAAACCTGAGAAGGCGGCTGCAGCCGCCATGCTGGCGCCGTAACAGGCGGCGGGCCAGGATCCAGAGTGGGGTCTTGAGGCACCTCCGTGCCCGGGATTCCCCCTTCCACCGCCACTTCCGCTTCTGCCGCTGCCACTTCCGCCACCCAGATTTTATTTTTATTTTTTTCAGTTTGGGCACTCGGGCCCAAAAAAGGTTCGCCGTCACTGGTCTAAGGTGTCTCTCAGAGCTCAGTAGTGTCCCCCATGTTATTCAACATCTACATCTGAAACCGCTGGGAGAGGCTGGGGTTCAATGCCATCAGTATGTTGATGACACCCAACTCCATCTCTCCTTCGCATATATTTGCAAGAAAGCTGGTTTGTGCTTAGCCCAGTGTCTGTTGTCAGTAATGGACCGGATGAGGGCTAACAAACTGAAACTTAATCTAGACAAACTTAATCTAGCTCCTGGTCTGTCAAAAGGCAAATCTGTGGATAGGGATTCAGTCTGTACTGGATGGGGTTGCGCTCCCCTTGAATAGTCCGGTTTGCTGCTCGGGTGTACTCCTGGACTCAATCCTGAGCTTGGATGCACAGGTTTCAGCAATGGCCAGGAGTGCATTTGCACAGTTAAAGCTGGTGCGTCAGCTGTCTCTGTTCCTTCAGATGTCCAATCTGGCCACGGTAACTTATGCGTTAATTACATTCCATTTGGATTACTGCAACGCACTGTACATGGGACAACCCTTGAAGAGTATCTGGAAACTTCAGCTGGTTCAAAATGCTGCAACCAGACTGCTGACTGGCCCTTGTTACAAAAGCTTCACTGGCTGCCAGTCTGTTTCTGGGCTCAGTTCAAAGTACTGGTTATTTGAAGGATTGTATTACCCCATATGAAACTTCCTGGCTCTTCTCTTGGTTTCACTATGTTCCCAAGCATATTTGGTCAGGAAACAAGAGAGGGTCTTCTCAGTGGCTGCTCTCAGGCTTTGGGATGTGCTGCCCCAAGAAGCCACATTGGCCCCTTTTGGTCTTCGGTTGTCAGGTAAAGACCTTCCTTTTCAGGCAAGCGTTTAAGCAATAAGTCTCAGGAATGTTTTGTTTATTAACTTACAGATTGTTTAATTTTTAAAAAAAGATTTTTAAATTGTTTTTGATCTTGATATATGTTTAATTGATTTTGATATGATATTTGAAAACTGTTGATTGTTTTATAGTTTAAGTCGTTGTGAGCTGCCTTGACTCTCCTGTGAGGAGACAGGGGGCATATACATAATATAAATGGATAAAATAAATAAACGAACGTGAGATAATGCACTTAACATATAATCATCACCGGTTTGAGGACAGTGGGAGGTGTTCATCCTTTAATTTTGTTAAATGGAAATAAAAGGTATTTGCCTCTTAGATGGACTATTTTTTTCCTTCCAGTCAGTGCAATTATCACCAATGTAAAAATAAAACAGGGAGAACCTCCCCTCCCCACATGCACACCCTTCAGGGTGACTAGACAATACATCTTTCTAGTACAACTCTTAAAGCAAACTTGGTTCCACTCATTTCCTTAGGTCATATTTCTCAATACTTTTAGTTTTAGCTGCTACTTTTCACACTCTTCTCAGTCTTGTATTTAGGAAACAGCCTTGAAGATCGCTAAACTAAATTAGCTGAAAGCAAATGCCTTTTCTGCTGGAAAAAGTATTAAATTAGCAACAGAGCATGAAAAAGATTGCATCCTCATTTTGCCAGTCCTTCCACTTCACAAACCACACAGGAGTGCCAAATAAATGTAATTACCGCTATAATCTTTTTGTTGCTTCTTTCCACCACCCTACCCCTTTTCCCCCCTGATTTAAAAAAAATGCTTAAAACTTTGAGATGCTTTTTGTGCCCAGAATAGAAAGAATATATACTTCGGATTTACCAAATAGCCATTCATTTTTTTATTTGATTATATTTTGATCTTTAAAGGACTGCAATTCAACAGCCAAGAAAAGAAAGGCTGACATACTTTTAGTTATTCAAAATCCACAGAAGGGGAGCCTGACATGCAAAGATCTCTCCTGTTATACTAGACAGACACTGAGACCTGCATTCATGTATCACAATGTGACCTTAGCACAGGATGTCCATTTACATATTACCAAAAAGAATAACCAAAAATGAGGGCACAAAAAGGCTGGCATTCAAGACCAAACCACCCTCAAATACTTTGCATTACAACGGGGATGGCTTACAACAATATGCTATTTATGGGAAAATCCACTGCTCTTCAATTTACTGTAATGATTGCAGCTAAACTCAGAGGGAAAGGGGAAGACTTGGCAGGGGTGGGGCAGATAATGTTCATGCTGATTGCAAAGTCCTGGGGCCCCAACTCTACACGTCTTGCCTTTACATTATCACTGATTAAAAGGTTCTGGTCAGTGGCCAGAGGCCTGTTTTAAAATGACACTGCTTGCCAGCAGAAGAGCAAATGGGCTGGCCTAGCCTCCCTTGAAAGGGAGCTCCATAGCCGAGGAACAGTCAGTGAGAAGGGACTTCTCATGCTATCACTAAACATACCGATGAGGACAGTGGGCACCAAGCTCTTCCCAAAGATCTTAAGACCTGGGCAGCCTCAGAGAAGAAGATACACAGTGAGAACACTGGTTGTCACTAGGAACAAGGTCCCCAAATCCAAGCAGCAATTCAGAGTGCCTAGTTTTGTGTCCACATATTATGCTACAGTCAGAAGATACATAAAGGGTTGATATTGCTGGGGACTTGCTGAAGGCCCATGCCCAGCAGTGGGACCATTGCCAACACCAACCCATGCATGCACACGCACACACAGCCCTGCCTTTCTTTGCTGTCACTTCCTGTTTATTTGTTTCTCTTCAGCCAGAGTGATGACAAGAGCCAGGACAAAAGCTTTTGGCCTCTTTTTCTCTCTGGGCACCCATAATAATTATATTGTGAGATGGGCAATCATAGCTAGAGAAGGATTATGAAGCCCACTGGTGATGTTTTGTCTTAGCCCCACTCTCAGAAACATGCCCCCCCCCCCCCGGATACAAGGACAGTAATTATTTTAGGCTTTCATGTGAAGCAACCCAACCGATTTTCCTTCTGCTTTTGCTCTTTCCATAACATTTTTTGTGACTGTGTTCTACAACTGGATCCAAACCACTTGCCACACTGGAAGGGGGGAAATGGCCACCCTTCACCCTCACCTTCCTCCTGATGCATTAGCTTTACAGATGTAACAAATGAGCTAATAAACTAAGTTCTGATGTATCATATTACAACAGGGAACATAAATTACTTACTAGTTATGAAGAATATATGCCCTGCTGTCCATGCTTCCTGACAATGACTAGTGCTACTCACTGGAAAGTACTGAGCAGCTATTCAGCTCAGTTCATTCCTACTTTTATATTTTCATTTTGTGTTAAGGAAAAGGAAGGCAATAGTGAGAGAACAAGAATTGTCTGGCCTTCTCAAAGAATTCTGATAGAGGCAGGGGTACTGCACAACCTAAGTCTCATCTGGAAGCTCTGTCAAAGCAGCCATTCTTGGGGGGCATGTGGCCCCCTGGGCCCCCCAACACATTTGAGGGGGGGGCAAAGACTGGAAACAATTCTTCACACACCACCTTATAAGGTACGTTATGCGACTTATACAATCTTGATTCAGGCTATATTTCTTTTATACTGTATTGTGTCATGGCCATGGCCAAAAAATAAAAATAAAGGGGGGGTGAGAATGGTTGTTTAAAAGCACGATGCCAGGGGGTATCCTTTCCATGGCAAACAGCAATCTGGAGATACCACTTATTAGGGAGAACATAACTTTCTGTGATCATAAGCAGGCTGTTCTTGGGATCCAGCTAAACACTTCCTGCAATTAACTTTTTTCCCCTCCAGCAACAGATTTCAGAAATAAGAGTACCTCAGGTACTGTTTGCCCTTGTGGCCCCCTGCTTGTCTGTTCCTCACAAAAGGCTCACGTCATGTTTTCTTCTTGCTGCCACCAGTGGATTACCTCAATCCACAATATAAATGACGTATATCAGAACATTTGCCTTGTGAACAGAAACAGAACTTATTTATTGGAGTGAAGCAGATTTAATAATAACAGAAGTTCTTCAGATACACATTATACATAAGCAGTTCATCAACAGTTCTCTCAGTACATACTCTTTTCTCTTGCTATATCATTACCACCTTCTCTACCTATTTTCCTAACCAGCTCTATCTCTCTCAGTACAGTGGTGCCTTGACTTACGAACGTCCCGACTTACGACCATTTCAAGTTGCGACCAGCTCCGGCTGCAAAATTTTGCTTCGACTTGCAGCCGGAGCTTCGAGTTGCGACAGAAAAAAGGCGGGGAATTCAAATTTGCTAACTGTTGGTAGGCGAAGAGGCTGCTTCTTTGTAGCTCTTTCGCCCCAACGGTTAGAGTGAGTGCGATCGGAGGAGGCTTTGGACTGCTTGGTGCTGCTTTCTGCTCCTGAGTAAGTACATTTACTTTGTTTTGCAGGGTGGGTTTGGGTTTGGGGGTTGTTTCTGTGCTGTGCTGTTTTTTGTGTTTTGGTGTTGTTTTTCCCCCAGCCCCATCGTGTTGAGGCTGGCTGTGTGTGTGTGTGGGGGGGGGGTTGTGGTTTTTTCCCCAGCCCCATGGTGTTGTGCTGGGGCTGGCTGTGGGGGGGGTTGTCTTTTTTTTCCAGCCCCATGGCGTTCCGCTAGGGCTGGCTGTGGGGAGGGGGGTTGTGTTTTTTTCCCCAGCCCCATGGCGTTCCGCTGGGGCTGGCTGTGTGTGTGTGGGGTTTGTGTGTGTTTTCCCAGCCCCATGGCATTCCGCTGGGGTTGGCTTGGGGGAGGGTTGTTTCCCCCCCCAGCTCCATGGCATTCTGCTGGGGATGGCTGTGTGTGTGGGAGGTTTTGAGTATTTTTTCCCAGCTCCATAGCGTTCCGCTGGGGCTGGCTGTGTTTTTTGGGTTTTTTTGGTGTGTTTGTTTTTCGGCCCCAGCACGTTCCTATGGGGCTTGCAGTGTTTGTTTGTTTTTTCCAGCCGGAACGGATTAATGGGGTTTCAATGTATTCCTATGGGAAATGGTGCTTCGACGAACATTTCGAGTTACGCCCATCTTCTTGAACGGATTATGGTCGTAAGTCGAGGCACCACTGTATCTGTTCCCTCTCTCTCTGACTAACCAGCCCTATCTGACTCCTCCTTCTCCCGCCAAGCCTCATGTAGCTGCTGACTCCGCCTCTCCAGTCCTCTCATAGGTTCATGCAAACCAGCTCATGAATATGAATGGCATGAGTGATGTGGGCGATTGTCACAGGTAAGTTATGCGACTTATACAATCTTGATTCAGGCTATATTTCTTTTATACTGTATTGTGTTATGGCCATGGCCAAAAAAAAAAAAAAGGGGGGGTGAGAATGGTAGTTTAAAAGCACGATGCCAGGGGGTATCCTTTCCATGGCAAACAGCAATCTGGAGATACCACTTATTAGGGAAAACATAACTTTCTGTGATCATAAGCAGGCTGTTCTTGGGATCCAGCTAAACACTTCCTGCAATTAACTTTTTCCCCCTCCAGCAACAGATTTCACAAAGAAGAGTACCTCAGCAATCAGACTCATAAACTAAGCCTGAGTTCACATTACCCGTGTTCAATCACAAAATAAATCCTGCTGGATACAGATGGGAGGAAAATCGTGTACTATAACAAGCAGCCCATATTCCACCACTTCCCAGAAGCACTGACTCTAATCACGTAGCAACCTTATTGCCTTGTTTGACCCTTAATTTTTAAGCTCCTAGACTGCCACATATTAATATACTGAACTATGAGAAAAAGCTAAAACACAGACGTCTATTTTTGGGGAGGGAAGGAGAAGACCAGGCATGGTGTGGGGAGAAGGTGAACAGAAGATTCCCCCACCCTCCCTCATAATGCTACAACTTGGTCCTAACTACAAAATTGGTACAGTATAAGCTACTTATTCATACAATTCTTTCCATTTTTCTTTTTTCACTTTCCCTCAAAGCAGGAATCTCAAGGCAGGGCATAAAGCTCTCACCTCTCCTTTTCTCCTTACAACCATCCTGTGGGATAAGATGAGCCAGCAAGGAAAGTACTACCTTCCCAGTGAACATAATGCATGACTTCAATGGCCACGCACTGCGGTAAGAGATGATGATAACTTCTTGTGTCAGTGGTGCTAAAAATGGAGTTGACATATTCATATGGATAAGTAAATCGAGCAGTTTTTAGCTATCTTCGTAGATTCTTCACGACCAGATGCTAACGACGGCAAACAAAGGAAGGAAGGAACGTGGTTACTTCTTGACGTGTAGTTTATCAGCTGCCCCAAAGTGTCCAGTTGGGCCACTGTGTTACAGTTTGGAAAAAAATATATTTGAACAATTTCCGGAGAGCTCAGAAAAGACCCTGACTTCCCTCTCTCTGGTTCTTTATCTTTAAATCGGACTTCAAATCAGAAGCAGCTTCAAAAGGAAAACAGTCCTCTGCCAGCCCTTGAAATAATGTACCTTCTGTCTTCCTAAAGGAGACCCGGATTTCAGCCCCGGAAAGCTGTGGGATCTGTTTATCTATACATCTAAATATATTAGATGAACACATTAACCTAATATCCCACCTTTCTCCCTTGCAAGATCCAAGGCATCTTAGACTATAATTAAAAAAAACACACAAAACAGATCCATTTAAAAACGTCGTAATAAATAACTACTTTTCCATGTTCTGCACTGGGAAGGGAAACAGCACAACGCGAACCATACGGATCCCGCTCTCTGATTCAAAAGGGCTCTGACGGAGGGCCAGAATAAATCCGCCGCTGTCTTTGCACGACTTTTGCTATAGGCTTCATCCCGAACAGAGCGCTAAAAGAGACGAAACTGTTGGCTGGAAACACTTGCGAAGGACATGCCCTTCTAGTTGTAGCGCCCACGTGGGCGCTCTTCCTTTTGCGGTGCTAAGCGAGGCAAGAGGAACTAAAGGTACCCGGAACTTAGGTTTCCGAACTTGGAGGGAAGGGTTTTTGGGAGGACACGGTGTTTCCCCCGAGCGCGAGAGTCACCGTCTTCGGGAACATGGCGCTCGTGGGGCTCTTGGGTCGGGTGGGTTCGCGGCTCTTGCCCGGAGGCACCTACGGGTCTGTTCGCGTGGCGGCCGGGGCGGCGGAGACGAGACTTTGGAGCGGGTAAGTGGGCGGGGCGCGCTCGTTAACTCGGTTCGCCCTTGTTTCTGTGCGATCCTGTTGCTTTTCTCTCGTCCCTCGCGTGCGAGATTGGGGGCTGACACGCTCTATTATATTTCGGACATGCGACTCACTTCGGAAGGGGGAAAGGCTGATGCCCTGATGTGGAGAAGAGGGGCATTCAAGCTGTTTGAATCCTGCTATAGCGGTGGTTCCCAACCTTGGGTAAGCCAGGTATTCTTGGACTGCAACTCCCAGAACCCCCGGCCAGCACAGCGGATGGTGAAGGCTTCTGGGAATTGCAGTCCAAGAACACCTGGGTTACTCCAGGTTTGAACCACTGTGCAACAGTACTGTTTTTATTCGGGGAGGGTGCTCCTGAAATTGTGTCAGTGCCCTCCACCCCAAGTATGGAGACTTTTGTAGTAAGGTTGGCTCCTCAGCCTTTGATTTTGTGTCAGGTTGTCTCCCCACCCCCCACCCGCATTTTGGCTTCTGCCTTTTTCTCTTTGTTTTTCTGGGGTTGGAAAGAAGAAGGGTGCGTGTGGAAGAGTATGTGTTCTAAAGATGCACACATCATCATCATCTTAGAATTGCAGAACTGGAACTATGGATCATTATGTCCAGCCTCTGTCAAGGAGGCACAGTGGGGAATCAAGCTCCCAACCTCTGGCTACACAGCCAGAGACCTAAATCATTGAGCTATTCAGTTCTAAGATGCACAAAACTAACAAACTAATTTCCAGAAACTCAGCAATATTTCTCTGGCAATGTATACTTTTTTCATATTCCATATTTATCATTGTTTAGCAAAAAATGTTACATGTGAAGCAGCCCTAACAACCTGTTGTGTCAGGAGGGTTCTTGCAGCTAGCACTGCATCACTTGTTGTAATCCTCGGCTTGGGTCATCATTTATGCATCCCAGTAAAAATGCATCATCTTGCAGAATGAATGCACTTAAGTGCACTAAGAAATGCATTGCATAGTTGCATAGCTGACATTTTTCTAGAGCTGGTGCATCTGCTGCCTAAAAGCTTGGCCTCCTCATTCATTTACACTCCCCTCCCATATCATTTTCAGTGACAACCTGTAATAATTGGAGCTGCTGTAGATTGAAGTCATGTCACCACATCTCTCATTCCCCACTGTGTCTGTTATGGCACAGTCCACACACACTGAGAATCTTTAATGCAAAAACATGAATAAGATATGTAAAATTCCATTAACGTTCTGCTGCCCTTACTGGTGTGTGAAACACTGCAGTGTAGTGTTCTGAGAGTGCTGTATTACCAGGCAAATGAGAATGTTTAGTAATTTTGCACCAGATATCTCAGCCTCAATTTTCAGAGCCATCAATACAGTACTCAGTTTTATGGTTTAGTTAATTTAAAACAGTAATGGTAGTTCTAAGACTTCTTGTCTCTCCATTTTACTGACTGTGAATTATTATTTCCTTAACCTATCAGAGTTGGGATATAATGACTAGAGTTGGGAGTATTCGTATATGAATACGAATATCCCCGTGCAGCTGGAGTTAACCATCCACTCATGCATCCGCCGGCACCGGTGGCCCCTCTCTTCCTTTTAGTCGCTCCAGAGTACTGGTCGGCTAGCCACTCAGCAGCCTTTGCAGGGAGACTTGTCCTCCCTCCCTCTGCCAGGAGTGGTTAGCTGACCGGGAAGAGAACAGCGCTCCAGGAGTGATTGGAAGGATGAGTGGGGCTGGCAGTGGTGGACGTGTGAGTGGACAGTCCGGCCTCAGGGCCTGGACCCTTGTTAACTCCAGCTGCGCGGGGATATTCATATTCGTATACAAATACGAATACCCTCATCGCTAATAATGACTGAAATCCTGTTGCTTAACATAGTCAGTTGCATTAGAGAAGGCTCATTTAATCAGTACAGATTGGTGAGTCAACTGCTCCATAAGTCCCATTGGGTTTTCTTTAGGTGCAATTTACTTTAGTGTATTAAGTCACAAGCAGAGGAGGCCTATTTGAATCAATGGGATTTATGGAGTGTTACATAAATGTTACAGAGTTACATTTTCTCATCCATTTTTGTCTTCCATTTGGTAGGACTCGGTGGTGTGTCATATCTAGGCATGTTAATATCAGGACTCCCACATGGTGGGATGAGCATCTTTCAGAAGAGAATTTCCAGTTCGTTAAGAAGATCACAAAGCAAGAAATGAATGCTCTCACAGCCAGTAAGCTGTGCCCTCTGAAGGATGAACCTTGGCCTTTACATCCATGGGAACCAGGTTTGTATATGCAAGGAGCAGACACTGAAGTAAATTTAAGTGTAGAGCAACATTCCCTTTAAGCCATGTTTGTGCAACACTGCATCTGTCCCACACAGCCAGATCGATACTGCTGCCCATTTACTTCTGGTTAATGGTCAAAGCACTTCCTTTTTAAAATTCCCTGAATGGAATGTGCTAGAAGTTTTAAATGGTAGAGACCAAGATGTCATAACCCCTTTATTTCACTCTTACGTACAGGTTCCAAAAGAGTTGGTCTTATTGCAGTCAAGCTGGGAATGATGCCATTATGGACAAAGGCAGGTGAAAGGGTTCCTATTACATTACTTCAGGTAAAGGGAATCATATTCTAAAATAAAAAAACAGAACAGTGTGTTCAAGGAATGTATAAGCAAACTGTTACTATTTGTTTAAAATATTTTTACCCCACCTTTCTCTTTAAAAAGGACTCAGGGTGGTTTACATAATTAAAAGACAATATTTGAAGCTATAAAGAGTAAGTATACAAAAACTGAAAAGAATCAAACAAATCCACTCTAAGAAACAGTAAACAAAAACACATACTGAGCAGTAAGGCATAACAATCCATTTGAAAACCCCACTCAAGCAGCCAGTCACTGAGGGAAAGCATGCCTGAAGAGAAAGGTCTTTGCCTGCTTCTGGAAGGACAGCAAAAATGTGGCCTCCTGTGGGAGGGAGTTCCAAAGTCTGGGTGCAGCAACAGAGAAGGCCTTCTCCTATGTCACCACTAAACACACTTGTGAAGGTGGTTAGACCGAGAGAAAGGCCTCTCCTGATGATCTTAACACCTGAGCAGGTTCATAAAGGGAGACATGGCCCTTGAGATAGCTTGAACACAAGCTGTTCAGGGCTTTATAGAATAGAACCTTTGAATTATGCCCAGAAACGGATCAGCAGCCAGTGGAGCTGCTGTAATGGGGGGATATGTGATCCCTGTAAACCAGCTCCAGTTAGCAATCTGGTTGCCATATTTTGGACCCACTGAAGTTTCCTGACACTTTCCAGAGGCAGCCCCATGTAGAATGCATTACAGTAACCCAGCTGGGATGTAACTAAGGCATGTGCCACTGTGGCCAGATCAGATCTCTCCAGGAATGAATGCAGCTGGTGCGCTAGTTTTAACTGTGCAAAGGTACTCCTGGCCACCGCTGAAATCTGGGCATTCAGGCTCAGAGACAAATCCAGGAATTCCCCCAAGCTGTCCACCTGTGTTTTCAGAGGGAGTGTAACCCCACCCAGCACAGGCTACATCCCTATTCCTTGATCTGTGTTTCAACTGACATCTGTCTTGTCTAGATTAAGTTTTAGTTTATTTGCCCTCATACAGTCCATGGGATATGGGAAATCATTTTGATCTCCGCAGATTCTTTTATGACTTTGCCAATAAAGTGTCTTAATCCTAACTGTCATTTTCCATACTAGGACAAATGAGACATTGTGAGCCAATTTTTCTATGGTGGCATCCAAGTTAGAGAACTCCCCAGGGAATTTCTGCTTGCTGGTATTACAAAACCCCACAGTGGTCCCTTAACAACTGCCATGATTGTTCTTCAATTTTAGCTGCTTTTTTACTGTTGTCTTCAGCAGCAATTTTTTTTTTTTTTTTTTTTTTTTTTTTTTTTTTGGTCTTGTGTTGTAAGCCATCTTGAGAGCTTTAATAAAAATAGCTGGGGTATGAATTGCACAAATAGATGCCATTTTAAAATACCTAATCAGATTATAAATAATCTGTATATGTCTTCCCTCATAGCCTCTGGTGTTTTGTACTACGGCTCCTGTGACACACTGAGGTGTATTCTGTCAACAGGAGAGTCAGTTATAGTGGAGAGTGGGAATCTTTTTGAACAAGATAATGAGGAGCTGCAGACTGAGAAAACAAATTTGTAGATCCAGTAAATTAATAGTTTATCTTGTATGTGATTTTTTTTTCTGTATGCCAATAAAGGCTCTGACTGACTGACTACGGCTCCTAACATTCCTGTTGTTCTGCCTGTAGCTGAGTCCAAAACAGAGATAGGGTATGATGGGGAAGACTGCTCTGTTGTTTCAGCAGCATCCTGTAATTGTTTATGCCACAGTTTGACTAGAATATATGACTTCTGAGAACTTTTGTTACCATTCTGAATTATCTTTTGAAGGTTCAAGATTGTCATGTGCTAAAGTACGTACCAAAGGAACAAAATGATGGACAATCTGCTCTGGTTGTTGGGGGCAGAAATGTGTCTTCATTCCGCGTAAGTTGATTGTGTTTGTTTTTATGGTGGTGTACAAGTTTGCATTAAGTGCTTCTCTGCAGTGCATTCATAAGTGTCCTTAATATACCAGTCTGTGCATTAAAATAATTGCCCTGTGGATGCTGCTGTATGTCATAACTTTTTAAACTCCCTGCTTCATAGAATCATAGAATTGCGTTGGAAGGGGGCTATAAGGCCATCAAGTCCAACCCCCTGCTCAAGGCAGGAACCCAAATCAAAGCAGATATGACAGATGGCTGTCCAATTTTCTCTTGGATGCCTATAGCATTGGAGTGTTCCCTCCGACCATTGTCTTTAACAGTATTTAATAAAGAGAATTTATGAAGTGAAGGAAGGGGATTTTTATGCCTAGTATTCCTGTTTTAACGTCTAAAGTGTTTATTTTATTAGTCCTTTAGTATTCTGCATATTAGCTGGTCTTCCATCTGTCCAGATATTTCACTGCATCATGTTGCATAAGAAGCTTTTGTAATGTTATAAAAAGAACAGGGCTTATTACTCAGACAAAGGTATGCATGCACATCATTCTGCTCTTTCCCTCATAGAGTCGCTGCATATGTGATTTCTCCCTACCAGTTCATTTTCATGACATAATAAAACTCAACAAAAGTAACTATAAGGTTAAGGCCATAAGACTTAACTAGAGATGGGCACAAACTGGCACAGTGGCAGTTCATGATGGTTCGTGGTTCATCAGTGTCCACGAACCATGCTGATTTTTTTTTTAAAATGACCTGGTTTGTGGCTTGTCCAGCTACACAGAACCCCCCCCCCCCTTCATGAGTTTCCCACCCCACAGCCCCCTTCATAGCCCCTAGGATCTACCTTACTTGCTCCAGGCCTCCTCCCCCCCTCCTCTGCTACCACATTGCCCAGCTGAGTAGGACAGTAGACTGTCTGGGGGATACTTCCTACCCCAGTGCCTCCTGGGAGGCTCAGGGTATTGTGGGAAGTGTAGTTCTTTGAGGATTCCCTGTATATAGCTCAGTGGGCAGCAAAACTACACTTCCCACAATGCCCTAAGCCTTCCAGGAAGCACTGGGGCAGGAAGTATCCCCCAGATAGCCTACTGTTCTACTCAGCTGGGCAGCAGAGGAGGAGGCCCAGAGGGAGTAAGGTAGGTGCTGGGGCCCATGAAGGAGGGCTTTCTGGTAGGGGAGGACGAAGCGAAATGAAACACCAACAATGAAAAAGTTTGGCATTTTGTTTCGCTTTGTGGAAACACAGTTCCCTGGACTGCCCACAAAACGAACCAGCCTCAGAGCAGTAGAGGCCAAGGTCATCCCGTGAAGCAGGCTTCCTTCCTCTCAGTGTACCTGATGGATCTGAGAACCTTATGGGAGGCCATATTGTTTGTCCCACAACCTATAGTATGCCTTCTCCTAATACTGCAGAGATGGGTCTTTTCAGTGGTAGCCTCTCTTGAACCATTATCCTACATAGGCAGAAGCTGCTGAATTTTAAACTTCCATTGATTTGTCATGGAAGTGCTTTTGCTTATTTGTTTCTATACTGATACAGGATGCAACACCAAGTCTTGTAAAATACAGTAAACCTATCTGCTGCAGACTTGCCTCCCAGCCACACCGATATTAAGGACATAATCATCTTGGAAGTGTCCAGAGGTTAGGAAGGTAACTTTTCTGGACTACAGCTCCACAAACTCCCCCACCCGTGTGCCCTTTTCTGAGCTCTGGAAGAGCTCTGTCCAGGCCACAGTGATCAATTTGAATGTCTATAGGACTATATAAGCAACAGTACTGTCTTGCCTATCCTCCCTAAGAGTTGGTAATGAGAGGCATGCAGCCCAAGTACTGGTGACTGTATAAAGCCACCGTGATGAGTAGCTGTTGCTGCTCTTGTTTGACATTTGCAGCAATGTTACAGAGCAGTCTTTTTTTGTCTTTAGTCAAGAACCTTAGAAAACATGTAGCACGGTATTGCATTCTGACCCCCACATTCAAACGTGTGAGTTTAATGTGACCAGAATGGAGTGTTGAGCATTGGCTGGCCATATTTTGGTTCTAGCCACAGAGTTCAGTTTGGGCCTGCCTAACCAAGTTCTTTTATATAAAATTGAATACCCCATCTACACTAATGTGTTTTCTGGATAAAGTGTGGTGTATGGGTATATTTAATAAATCATTGTTACTGTTTTGAACTCCCAATCCTTATCTGATTTTATATTTCTTTGTGATGATGGTATAAAGCCATCACAATGAGTAACTGTAATTGTAATTTCACGGTTTCACAATGCCATACCATTGTGTGTTATATGATATTGTGCTTTGAAGGTTGCTCTGTGAAATTAACCATTGACAAAGACTCTGCACCCACCCACCAACCCACCCAGAATAACACACAAACATTCATTTTACATGATAAAAGTGAGGACACCTCCCATTGTTACATTGATATTTTGTTGTTGTTTAGTCGTTAAGTCATGTCCGACTCTTCGTGACCCCATGGACCAGAGCACGCCAGGCCCTCCTGTCTTCCACTGCCTCCCGGAGTTGGGTCAAATTCATGTTGGTAGCTTCGGTGACACTGTCCATCCATCTCATCCTCTGTCGTCCCCTTCTCCTCTTGCCTTCACACTTTCCCAACATCAGGGTCTTTTCCAGGGAGTCTTCTCTTCTCATGAGATGGCCAAAGTATTGGAGCCTCAGCTTCAGGATCTGTCCTTCCAGTGAGCACTCAGGGTTGATTTCCTTCAGAACAGATATGTTTGATCTCCTTGCAGTCCAGGGGACTCTCAAGAGTCTCCTCCAGCACCACAATTCAAAAGCATCCATTCTTCGGCAGTCAGCCTTCTTTATGGTCCAGCTCTCACTTCCATACATCGCTACTGGAAAAACCATAGCTTTGACTATGCGGACCTTTGTCGGCAAGGTGATGTCTCTGCTTTTTAAGATGCTGTCTAGGTTTGTCATCGCTTTCCTCCCAAGAAGCAGGCGTCCTTTAATTTCGTGGCTGCTGTCACCATCTGCAGTGATCATGGAGCCCAAGAAAGTAAAATCTGTCACTGCCTCTGTATCTTCCCCTTCTATTTGCCAGGAGGTGATGGGACCAGTGGCCATGATCTTAGTTTTTTTGATGTTGAGCTTCAGACCATTTTTGGCGCTCTCCTCTTTCACCCTCATTAAGAAGTTCTTTAATTCCTCCTCACTTTCTGCCATCAGAGTGGTATCATCTGCATATCGGAGGTTGTTGATATTTCTTCCGGCAATCTTAATTCCGGTTTGGGATTCCTCCAGTCCAGCCTTTCGCATGATGTATTCTGCATATAAGTTAAATAAACAGGGAGACAATATACAGCCTTGTCATACTCCTTTCCCAATTTTGAACCAACCAGTTGTTCCATATCCAGTTCTAACTGTTGCTTCCTGTCCCACATAGAGATTTCTCAGGAGATAGATAAGGTGGTCAGGCACTCCCATTTCTTTAAGGACTTGCCATAGTTTGCTGTGGTCAACACAGTCAAAGGCTTTTGCGTAGTCAATGAAGCAGAAGTAGATGTTTTTCTGGAACTCTCTGGCTTTCTCCATAATCCAGCACATGTTAGCAATTTGGTCTCTAGTTCCTCTGCCCCTTCGAAATCCAGCTTGTACTTCTGGGAGCTCTACATTGATATATCTTTCCCCTAAAAAGTAACGTTAGAAATAAAATTACAGTGGTGCCTCGCAAGACGAATGCCTCACGGGACGCAAAACTCGCAAGACGAATGGTTTTGGCGATGGGGTTGATGACTCGCAAGACAAATGTTCCTATGGCCGTGCTTCGCAAGATGAATGTTTTCCGTTTTTTGTTTGTTTGTTCTGTTTTAGTTTAAATCTCAACCGTTAATACCCAGGATGCATTGTGCCGGGAGGTTTAAAAAGCCTCCCCAATGCAGCCTGGGTTCACTTTTCCACGTGCAGTTCCAAGGTTGACTTCGAGAGGAGCAACTGTGGTCTGTGTTGTGGGCGCATCCTGTGTTTGATGTGTTCTGTGTTGTGGACGCATCCTGTCTTTGGAGAAATTGAAGGTTTTCAGAACTTTTTTGCCAGGGCTTGGGTCACACACGTCCTGTTTGTGGACTGGGTCAATCTGGCTTTTGGCCCTGCTGTCAAGCAGTACCTGCTGGACAACGACCTGCCGCTGAAGGCCCTGCTCCTGATGGACAATGCTCCTGCTCATCCTCCAGGCCTTGAGGAAGACTTGTTAGAGGAGTTCAGCTTCATTAAAATCATGTTCCTGCCACCTAACACCACCCCGGTACTCCAGCCAATGGATCAGCAGGTGATTGCCAATTTCAAGAAACGGTACACCAAGGAGCTTTTCAGGCGCTGCTTCGAGGTGACCGATTGCACCAACCTCACCCTGCGTGAATTCTGGAGGGACCACTTCGACATTGTTAGCTGCTTGAAGTTGATCACCATAGCCTGGGACGGGATCAGCCGGAGAAATCTTAATTCTGCTTGGCGCAACCTGTGGCCAGACTGTGTGGCAACAAGTGACTCTGATGCTTCTGTGCCTGCACCAGAGTCAACAGTGATGGAGGACATTGTTGCCTTGGGGAGGACAATGGGCCTCGAGGTCACAGAGGAGGACATCTGTGAACTGGTGGAGGGCCATGACTGGGAGCTGTCCACCCAAGAGCTGGTCGAACTGCAGGCAGAGGCTACGGAGGAGCAGGCCTCTTTGGAAGAGGAAGAAGAGCCAGGTGAGGAACAGCTGTCCACCACTAAACTGAAGGAGCTCTTAGAACAGTGGCAAAAATTGCAGACTCAAGCACAGCGGTACCACCCGGACAAGGCTCTGGCTCATGACCTTTCAAACGCATATGACGAAAGGATCATGTCCCCTTTCAGAGGGATGCTGAAAAGGCGGCAGAAGCAGCTGACCATGGAGAGGTTCCTCACGAAGAGGCCAAGACAGGAAGAGGAACCTGCTGCTTCTACCAGCGGTGCCCAGTTGCCTTCCTCCTCCTCCTCGTCCTCCTAGAAGCCTTGAGGTCAAGCCTTAAAGCCTTCTCCCAGTTGACCATCGTTCGGGCCATCGCCAGAGAGACCCTCTGCAGCTCTGGGAACGTAAAAGACTGCTGCTGTGATGTGGAGACAGTTCTGTCTGCCTCCAGTTTCCTGACTTAAAACACTGGTCCTGGTGGTTTAGAGACTTCAGCCTCACTTGTTCACTTTAAAATGTGAAATGTAAAAAGTTTCTGTACTGTTGGTTTCTGTATGTTTACATGCCTTGAAAATGCACTTTCTGAAGAGTTTTGCACAATCCAAGGACTGTTAGTGACTGTTTCTGTTCAGTTTCAGTGAAGGCAGATGTTCCTGCCTCATGTTTGCTGATTTTTAAATGTTTTTCTATGATGTTTAAAAAGTTAAAGTTTTTTGATTGAAATTTTTGAAATCATCTGCACAATATGTATGGCTTTAAAGAGCACTTAATAAACCCTTTGTAAACCAAATTTGACTTTGTTCTGACTTTTTTTGTCCATAGGAACACATTAATTAGATTTCAATGCATTCCTATGGGAAAACGCATTTCGCAAGACGAATTTTTCGCAAGACGACATTAACCGCGGAACAAATTAAATTCGTCTTGCGAGGCACCACTGTACTTGTAACACATGACATGCAAGTTCTATTCTCTGTCAAAAGGCAGTTTGTATTGCTTGTGGTATTGTTGATACTTTCTGTTAATCCTAAATTGGTTGTTTTTCCTCAGTTTTATCCTCTGTTCTTAAACTGAACTCCATTTTTATGAAAACAAATACTTGTCACTTTAATGTTTGTTATGCACTTTGGATATTGGCAGATACAGAAACAAATCCTTAGCTATTTAGATGTAAGGTTGCTCCTTACATTAATTCAGTGAATTAAATGATTTGGTTATTGATGTTAAATTTCTTTTAAATTTAATGTTACGATAGACTTTTTTTCCTACACTATTTTTGGTGATGATTATTTGGACTTCTGGACTCAATGAACCATAGGGAGTCCCTTCCAGCTCTGCAGTTCTAAGATTCTAAGAAATGTTGTATTCACAAATAACATGTAACTGAGTGATTTCTGTACATTTAACCCACTGGTTTCTCAAAAGATAGCCCAGTGAGTCTGTTCTTATATGACATAGTTTGTGATCGCTCACTCCTGTGCAACATGATCTATTAGATGTGACATCATCTGTTGTTTCGAAAGCACCTCTTGAGCCAGTGAGCTGCAGAAAAATCCATTGGGTGTCCAGTGTAGTGTCCAACCCCAAACAGGTCTTTTTCCTGAGGGTTAATGGCTCTTATTTCTACCTTATAGTATAAACCTACATATAAACACAGTACTCTTCTCCTAAGTGCACATTTTGGAAAATGAATTCCATTGATTAATATGAAGCTTAGTTTCAGGAAGTATATTTAGAGTTGACTATACATTATTGTTGTTCTCAGTGCTGATTTCTGAATGTGTAAAAGTTTCACCTATTTTAGCCTTTGTCCTTTAACACAGCATTGCAAGAGTTTTTGAGTGTTATCCAATGTTTGCACAGAATAATCAACAGTGCAGATTTTTTGTGACACTGAACTCGAAATTTGTCCTGAAAAGTGTATTTAAAAATCCAAGCAAGCATTTTCCTCAGAAAAAAATGACTCCTACAACACAGACTACCTTACAGATGGTGATTATTGAAGTGTGTCTCTGCTGTCAGCCATGGAAATTGCTTTCCAGAAAGATTGGTTTAAAGCACAGAATTCAGCTAGGCAGCTTCTTGCATTTTTCAGTTTTCATTCATTTAGTGTCCATGTAGTTAATATATCTAGAGGGAAACATGAGGGCAGTGTCTAGATTAATCCACTGTATACCATTTATAAACATTTTCTGGTTTGGTGAATGATGAAAGTTCATTTTATTAAAAGGTAAATTGTGTTTCTATGCTGGATTAAAATTAGAGATGAATTAATACTATTACAGTGTTCTGACTCTTTGGTTGTATACATATGCATTATTGAACTCAGACATTCCAAATTAGTGAATTTTTAGATACTATAAGATTTTGAGGGATCAGAATCTTATTAAATCTTGACGGACAAGAATTTTGCCCGTATTGTATTTGCATACTCCTATCATTTGGTTTTCTTAATTTATTTTTAAACTGATGAATAGGATAGATTGTCCTCCCAAAGTGGTTTACAGTGGTTAGTAAAGCTGCATAGTAAAGGTTACAAAAATAACCTTTATTATCATCATCATCTTAGAACCGCAGAGCTTGGAAGGGATCCTATGGATCACTGAGTTCTGCCCTTATCAAGGAGGCACAGCTCCCAACCTCTCCTAAACCACTGAGCTATCCAGCTATTATGTAGCTTTACTGAAAATAACACACCCAAAAACAAGAGCAGATGAAGCAATAGTCAACTATAGTTATCAGAGAAAAGTATGTAACTGAAGCATTTAATACTAGCATTAAACTAATAGCAGCAGTTACATTCCCTCTATTTCAAAAGCTGATTGTAATAAAATGTCTTCAGAACAACCTAAAGGACAGCAATCCATTTTAAAAAGTTATTTTTTCAGTAGATGTTTGCAGATAAATTACACAAATAATATGTTATGTACATAAATTAAATAGCCTGTGTCCACACATACCCTAAACCATGGCTTAGCAATACAAGAAAAGGCTAGTGAGAGCCTCAGCCTTTCATGCTTCCTTTCCCTTTCATTTGTCATGTTTAAGCAGGGGCTTGGGAGCTGCAGCTTCTTCTTTTTATCTCTGAATCTTAAACTGTGGGTGAACTTAAGTATGACTTCCTAAATAAAGTCATCTTTGAAATCGACCATGAGAAACTATGATTAATATTGATTGTACCAAGTTCAAGTTTATTGTATTGGCTAAAAGCCGTTACAATTGTTTAAAATACAAATATGATCAAGTAAAATCATGATAAAATCACAGACATATAAAATAAGAGACCCTTCATATCTGGGAGTCCCCCGCACAATTGATCGCGATGGCTCTCAGGAAATTAGTGCGGATGTTTCTGGCTGCTTTTGCAAACAGCGCTGTTCTGTATGTAACATATGGGTCACAGTCCAAAAGTAACCTGACCACCTTTATCTGAGGGCTTTCCTCCTGTAGGGCGGCCAAAATGTTACCCAGGAATTTTTCTCTAGGGTTTTGATAGAGCTGACAGTAGAGTAAATAGTGGACAAGATCCTCTATCTCACTTGCTCCGCAAATACACAGCCTTAGATGCTTAGGGACATTCATGTACCTGCCGTCTAAGACAGCAGTTGGCATGGTTTGAAAACGAAATTCTGTGAATGCGGCTCTCAGGGAGGCAAAAGTAAGTGTATGTAAGTATTGCGCCCTTGAGTTGTTTTCAGCAGATGGTACCAGTGAGAGAAATTTGAAGAGTCTATTAAGGCTAAGTCGTGGTCATTATCTAATTTGTAGATCCAGTCCCTTAACATTCTTTTAACCCCAGAAAAAACAAAAATGTCTGTGGAGAGGGATTTAGATTTTAGTAGGGTTTGAACTGAAGTTGCCCAGCCGCCACTCTTCCATTGCTCTACCATACAACATTTAGGTAGACGGTGGTCGGACATTTCCATCACCCTCTTATAGTAGGAGAATATAGCTAGAGTTGCCCTGGCTTTAATGGACACCATGCCTATTTCTGTTCTAAGGAAAGCTGCCGGAGTCCCATGAGGTGCCGCGAGGATGTGTCTCAGAAATTTGTTCTGTCCTACTTCAAGATGGTATAGGTTGTTCTGATTCATACCCCAGATCTCAATTCCATAAAGCATTTGAGAGATCACCCTCCCTGAAAAGACTTTTAAAGCTGGGGTTACTAGGTTACCACCTTTAGAATGGAAAAATTTGGCCAAAGCATGGCTAGATTTCTGAACCGATATTTTGGTGTTCTGTATCTGGGATTTCCAGCAGTTTTTCTCATTAAAATGCACTCCTAGGTACTTAAAGGTCTGGACTTGTTCTGTTTTATTTTCACCTATAGTCCAGCTGAATCTGGGGGAATGCTTTCCAAAAATCATCACTTTAGATTTTGTGTAATTTATTTTTAATTGCTCTAGGTGGCTGAACTCTTGGAGCTTATTTAAGCTTCTCTTCAGTTCCTTTTTGTTCATAGATAGTAATACAATGTCATCAGCATATATAAGACTTGCAATCTTATAATTCCCGATTGAGGGGGGGAAATGGTCTGGATGGTTTAAAGCTGTTGCAATATTATTAATATAAAAGTTAAAGAGTAGGGGTGCAAGTAAGCACCCTTGTTTTACCCCTTTGTTGGTACGAATTTCCTCTGTCAGCCTTCCGTCTGTGCTAATCCTTACCCTCAACGTTGTGTTGGAATATTGTTCCTGTATTAGGGTTAGGAGTCTCTATCAATGTTAGTCTCTGCGAGCTTATCCCAAAGGCGATTTCTGGTGATTGTGTCAAATAAAGAGGAAAAGTCAATAAAAGCTGTGAACAGCTATTTGAATGGCCTGGTGGTATATTTGCGTACAAGATGATGTAGCATGTAGATTTGATTTACTGTGCTATGACCCTTCCTAAAACCTCCTTGTTCCTGGTGAAGGATGTTATTTTCCTCCATCCATTTAGCCAGCTTCTGGAAAAGAAGTATAGAGCTTGGAACTGATATCCAGTAAGCTAATTGGGTGATAGTTCTGGGGGATGGATTTATCGCCTTTTTTATAAATTGGGAAAATTATGTTCTGCCTCCACCCCTCAGGGAAAATTCCTGTAGTGTTAATGTGAGAGAAGAGTTGTGCTAGAACTGGGGCCCACCATTCTCGGTTGTTCTTATATACCTCTGGCGGGATCATGTCCTCGCCAGGTGCTTTGTCTGTTGCTAGAGCATCAATAAGTTTGCACACTTCCTGTTCTGATACTGGGGGCCATTTGGGTGTGGAAATTAGTAGGGTCTAGGGGATTCTCACTTTTTTTGGCCCAATATCTGCATCACTATTGAAAATCGTTAAAAAGTGGTGGCACCAGGCATTTGCCGTGATGCAGGCATTTGGTGCAGGATTGGGACCTATATCAGTGGCTGAGACCATACTCCAGAATTTTCTCTTTCCTTTCCAGCACAGCCTGCCCTAGTTTCTCCCACTGAGCTGACATAAATGCACGTTTCTTTTGTTTTAAAAGTTCCTTATATTTGGAGTGGTAGCGAGCCAGTGCCTCCAGATTCGAGTTTGAATGCATCTTCCTCGTCTTCCTTGTTAGATGAGCTAGATGCTAATATTGATTGTAGTTTATCTAGGTTCAGACATACTGCTTAGCTGCAGTTCAGTGAAAAATGGGAATAGCCTCTAAACTCACTGTGAAGTGGTTTGATGGGGTAGTGGTAGAAAGGCCAGAGACTTGCACAGGCTAGGTCTTCTGATGCTAAGCTGTGGTTTACATTAGATATAAATGAGGCCACCGTTAATGTCATGTAGTAGACAAAGTGCATGCTTTAAGGAAGGAAACATAGATTGCCATCCCCACTTAGTTGTTATGCTTATTGGATGACCTTGAGCCAAGGACACCATGAGCTTCTACTGACCTAATTCACATGGCTGTGATAATGAAATTGTCAGGAAAGAAGGGACCATGAATGCCAGCCCAATCTCCCTGGAGGAAAGGTGGAATAGGCATACTTTGTTTTTGAGAGAAAGACATAATGGCTGAAATCCAGTTGCTTAACGTGGTCACATTAGGGTAGACGCATTGAACCAGTGGGGATTGGGTAAGTCAACGCCTCTGTATTTTAAGTGGGTAGAATTGATCCATGTATAGAAAACAGAAGTTATCTTTACTAATCTCTATTAGAGATGGGCATGAACTGTTGGTTCATTTAGTGTCCAAACAGGTGTTTGGTGCTTTGCAGCCCCCCCCCCCTTCAGGCAGGCGCCCAGTCAGAGGCAGCGCCTGGCTTCCCTGCCCCACCTTCTCTAGGCAGTGCCTCTGAGTGGGTGCCCACCAGAGGAGGTGGGGCTGCAAAGCACCAAACACTTGTTTGGCTGCTAAACAAACCAATATGAACCACTGAACCAGCAGTTCATTCCCATCTCTAATCTTTATCCATTCCTATCTTGTTAAAACTGAAGGAAGCCACGTTGGTCATAAAGCAAATTCCAAAATCCATACTGGAACAATAACTTTACTAGGCCCATTGAAAGGAACAGAAAGCATGCATACCTTTGAGGTTGCCGATATCTTTTTCAGGCAAGATGTTGCAAATATAAGTGGGTAGGAAAGGGAAAATGTGTGGGGGAAAGCCTGATCTTAAGGCAAGTCCATTGCATAATGCCTTGAAGCCATTAAAGTGCCATGTGCTGTAGCTGTATTATGTTAGTATGCTTTAACTTGTTGAGTTTTGCCTGAAGGATCATGGTTAGTACCATTAGAGGAGGACTGAGAATTTACTGATTATATTTTCATATATTAAGTTGGGAATTCTGGGTGACTTTGAATGAGCAACTGCACTTGCAAGGTAAATTAGGAAAGGAGAGCTTATTCTGATATTTGAATCCAGGATCCAGCTTTGTTACCCTTAAGCAATACAAGGATTTTAAACCATAAGAAATCTTCTGTTTTTTTTTTTTGTTTTTGTTTTTTACTTGTTAAATTGGTCTGGTTTTATGCAACAAATCAGTTGTCTCTGTCTTTAAGTTCATCAAAAGGATGAGCAAATGGATTGTGTGCACCAGTGCAGTGCTCATTCACAATAAGCGAAGATAAGACAAGGATTCTCACTTATCATTGGGGTGAACACTGACAATGTTCAAAATCCTTACCATCATCACTGAGTGACAACCCCCAGGTATCCATGGAGAAAGGAAGTACCTCTTGGCCCAGTTTAAGTGTGTCTTTAGATATGCCTTAACTGCACACTTGTCTGTTGTAGTTAAACACAATAACCTTCATCCTTCCTTCCATTTAGCATAGAAACTATACTAGATTTTTCTGATGTGAAAATGGTAGCCCTACATACACTCACCTGAAATCAAACACTGTTGAAACAATGAAGCTTCTTTCTGTGTAGACTTGTAAACAGCTATAATGTGATACTTTTAGAAATGGTAGTGCCTGAGTTCTTTTTTAGAAAAGCTATGTTTAGTATTTTCAAACAGATCCTTAAACACTGCAATATTTTGTTTAAAATTTTAAAAAATTTTAATGGCAAGGTCTAAATTCCTAAATTCTAAATTCCTTTTTGTTATGTGTGTGTTTCTTCTAGAAAAGTGAAACTGCAATGCAGAGGTACAGGGAAGTTGGCGTCCCTCCGAAGGAGAAACATTCAGTATTTGTAGTGTCAGAGAATGCTATCATTAAGCCAGGTAATTTTTGTGAAATGGAAGGGCCTTGAATATAATTTTGCATAATATTTTTCTCACTAAGCCAAACCAATTGTGAAAAAGTATAAAAATGTACCTATACCTTTTAATATTATGTGATTGGAAAATAGGGAAAAATCCCATGTATGAGAAAGGCTAACATTTTTTTTATGTCCAGGTAAGGGCAGGATTACTGTTATTATTTTGCATGTCTGTTATTTTACTTCATTCTAGAAAGTTTTTGAGATGAAGTGAATTTTTTAAACTTAATAAACTGGTTGCTGTTGGCCAGAAACCTGGTGGAGATTTATACCGGCTTTAGTGCAAGTTGCAACAGATTCCTCACTGGGTGCTAGTCATGCAATTTGGCATGTGAGAAAGAGTTCAAGCAACAATTTGTTAATTGGTGGCCCTTCACTGCCACAGTTTATATGATTATACCTATGGCAGTATAAATTCTATAGGATTCTTGCTGTTCTGTGAAATAATTCTGCTTATTTTGTATGAAAATGGTAATTGTGAAAATATTTGTGAGCTTTGTTGGCCAAGGTCAATCTTCCCCTGCAATTTGAAAGTGTATATTAATGACTAATTCTTTTCGTATGCTTATATATTGTTTATCTGATATGTGCACTCCTCTTAAAATTGGCCAGATGACCATCTTGGCAATTATGATAATGATACTATTTCTAATGAAATAGTATGACTCTTCTACAGTATGATTGTACAGCTTCATTACCATGTGTGTGTTTCAGATGGAGTTGAGACAGTGTGTCAGAAAGGCTTCATAAACATCAAGTATCATTCCAAGTATATTTCTTTTCGTGTGTTAATTGTTTTAAAAAGATAAGATTTATCTTAAAGTAAACTTCTTTTGCCATTTATTTATTTATTTAAAATATTATTACCTCGCCTTTCTCCTAAAAAAGACACAAGGCGGCTAACATTAAAAACACAATATTAAAAGCTAAAAACAGTAAATTATTCAAATATTAAAGAAGTTAATAACATTATATTAAAACTGTTAGGTAAAAGCATTATGAAAGACAGATTTAGAAGCAGCAAAATATTTATGTGGATAAATGGGACTGAAGAAAGGTCCAACATGAAGAATTATCATTCATGTTTAGAAGTGGGTGTCTTCTCTTCCTGCTTCCCTCCTTGCTTACAGCAGTGCCAGTGTACAATAAAATATCAGGCATTAGGCAGACTAGAGTGACGATGGCAGAAAACTTGGAGTGAATCCAACTAAATACGGGGTACGGCTCATTGGAAGGCCTATTCTGTGGTAGTGGTAGCAGCGAAGAAGTCATTCTTCTTTGCCACCATTAAGTCTGCACAGAGTTGTCCAGCGGAGCTATTTTGAGCCTATTACGTCATAGCCCACAGAAAGAGAATGCAGACCACGTTGCAACTCGATGTGAAGAATTTGCACAACACTTTGCAGGCAAAATTGGTCAGATCCGCTCTGACGTGGATGCTGTAGTTGATACAGGTCCTGTGAATGTAACTTTGACCCCTGATTTCTCTGTGTTTATGAATGAGTTTCAGTTCTTGCAACCTGATAATGTGCACAGAACCTGTAGAGAGGTGAAAGCTACTACATGTCTGCTGGACCCTTGCTCTTTTTGGCTTATAAAAGCTGCTAAAAACGGACCGGTTGAGTGGGTAGGAGGAGTGGTAAACACCTCCTTGCAACAGGGTAGAATCCCATCATACTTAAAGGAGACAATTGTAAGGCCATTGTTGAAAAAGCTCTCTTCGGAATCCCACATTACTGAGTAATTACCAACCAGTATCTAATATTCCATTCTTGGGCAAGGTACTTCTCAATTCCAGGGGTTCCTGGATGAGACGGATTTCAATCTGGCTTCAGGCCTGGTTATGGGACGAAGACTGCTCTAGTCACCTTAGTGGATGATTTACGCTGGGAACTGCATAGGAAGAGTGTGTTCCTGTTGGTTCTGCTGGACCTGTCAGTGGCTTTCTATACCCTTCTGGCCTGTCTCTCCGGGATGGGTCTTGAAGCCACCCTTTTATGGTGGCTCCAGTCCTTCCTGGAGGAGAGAACTCAGAAAATTATGCTGGGGGATTCCTGTCCGACACCCTGGCCACCGGCCTGGAGGGTCACTCAGGGTTCTGTTTTGTCTCCCATGTTATCCTGCATGAAACTATTGGGAGAGGTTGTCTGAAGTTTTGGGGTTCGGTGTCACCAGTATGCGGATGACACCCAACTCTATCTCTCCTCGCCATCTAAATCCAATAAGCTGTTTTGGTCCAGATCAATGTCTGGTATCAGTAATGGACGGGATGAGGGTGAATAAACTGAAACTTAATCCAGAAAAGGCAGCAGTGCACCTGGTCATTCGAAAGGTAGATTAAGGAATGGGGATGCAACTTGTGCTGGATGGGGTTACACTCCCTCTGAAAACATAGGTGCACAGCTTGTGGGGGGGTGGGTGCTCCTGTATTTGTCTCAGCCTGGATGTCCAGGTTTTGATGGTGACCAGGAGTACCTTTGCACAGTTAAAATGAGTGCACCAGCTGTGCCCGTTCCTGGAGACGTCTGATCTGGTCACACATGCCTTAGTTACATCTTGGCTGGATTATTATAATGCACACTCATGTGGAAAGTGTCAAGAAACTTCAGCAGGTCAAAAACATGGCATCCAGATTGCTAACATCTACCACCTGTTACAGTAGCACCACTGGCTGCCAATGTGTTTCTGGGCACAGTTCAAAGTGCTGGTTTTGGCCTATAAAGCCCTAAATGACTTTGGCTCAAGCTATCTCAAGGACTATGTCTCCCCTTATAAGACTGCTCCAGTGTTAAAATCATCAGGAGAGGCCTTTCCCTCAATCCCACCACCTGCACAAGTGAGTTTGGTGGGGACTAGGGAGAGGGCCTTCTCTGTTGCTGCTCCCAGGCTTTGGAACTTCCTCCCACAGGAGGCCATACTGGCCCCATCTTTGCTATCCTTCTGTAAACAGGCAAATACCTTTCTCTTCAGGCAAGCTTTTCCTTAATGATTGGCTACCTGTGTGTGATTTTTAGATGGATTGTTATGCCTTACTGCTTTGACTGTGTTTTTAGTATTGCTTTTGTTTACCATTTTTCAGAGTGGTATTTGTCACCTTTTTATTATTTGTATACTTAATTATAATAGCTTTAATTATCGTATTTTAATGATATAAGCCGCCTTTGTATACTCATTGTTTTTAGCTATTAATATTGTCTTTTATTGATGTAATCTGCCTTGGGTCCTTTTTAAAGAGAAAGGCAGGTTAAAAATATTTCAAATAAATTAATACATAAATCAAAGGTTTAAATTGGCACATTGTTCTCAGTGCTATACAAAATTTCATTTGCTTACTTTAATTATATTCTCTCCCCTGCTCCCACTGTGTTTAGGTACTCCCCTGTATGCAGCTCACTTCCGTCCTGGACAGTATGTGGATGTTACAGCAAAAACGTAAGTTCTAATCTATAGTTATTCCTATATTAGAAACAGGATCCAGAGATGTACTTCTGCTGGATCCTTCCTCCTTTTTCTAAAAATGGCAGCCCACCCCTGGCCCGCAGTCCTCCTTTTTACTCTAAGTATCTGTTCTGGAAAACGGGAGCAGATTTTTGGTAGCAGGAAGAGATGTAGCCTGGAAAGAGAAGATAGTTCAAATTCTGCTAGTATTGAATTAGTTCTTGGCCAAGCAGTGTGTGAACTCCAGAATGTATTGCCAGGTTGAGGTGTGGGAGTACTTTTTATTTAAAGCACTTATATACAGCTTTTCTGCAAACCTCACCAAATGATTTGCATAACAATATAAAAACAAAGAGTAATTCTAATTCTATGGAAATAAAATAGTCAAACTACAAAACAGAAAGCTTTTCAAAAATGGAATCCCCGCCTGGCTAGGGCTGTGGTGGTTGTTGGGAGCTGATGAAACAGAAAGAGTTAGACCAGAGGTGGTCTACATGCTGTTGGATTGTAACTCCCATCATCCTTTCCAACATAGCCAGTGGTGAGGGATTATGGGAGTCTCACTACATAAAGCCAGTATTTATGTAAGAGAGATGAGCATGGGGAAATATGTGGGAAGAGCCTAAGATGTTTCCATGTTTCACTGCAGCACTTCTCATTCTTAATAGAAAAGTGACACAATTGTGTTGGATTCAAAAGGAAGGCCATGACTATTTTTGCAGTCGTCTGCAGTATATACTAATCCAGGCTGTAAACTTTTATTGTTCTACTTTTAAAAATAACTAAAGTACCTGAATTTGCACAGGGTGAAATAACTTAGTTTGGTGCAGAAAAGTTTTCTACCAAAGTTATATATTTGTGCTAGGTAGATACATTGATTAAAAGGGACATGGTGGCGCTGCGGGTTAAACCACAGAAGCCTCTGTGCTGCAAGGTCGGAAGACCAGCAGTCGTAAGATTGAATCCACGCGACGGAGTGAGCTCCCGTCGCTTGTCCCAGCTCCTGCCAACCTAGCAGTTCGAAAGCATGTAAAAATGCGAGTAGATAAATAGGTACCACCACCGTGGGAAGGTAACGGCGTTCTGTGTCTAGTCGCGCTGGCCACGTGACCACGGAAACTGTCTTCGGACAAACGCTGGCTCTACGGCTTGGAAACGGGGATGAGCACCGCCCCCTATAGTCGGACACGACTGGACAATTTGTCAAGGGGAACCTTTACCTTTAGATACATTGATTAGAATCCTTTTCTTTTTTTTAATGTATAAGCAAAATTATAGAAGTCACGGTGCTTAAT
Source organism: Intellagama lesueurii (assembly GCA_037013535.1). Lineage (NCBI taxonomy): Eukaryota > Metazoa > Chordata > Lepidosauria > Squamata > Agamidae > Intellagama > Intellagama lesueurii. Next base: position 76,716,655 of record JBAJHW010000006.1, read on the forward strand.
TGAAACTAATTAGTGATATATGGTGTCCTTGCCTGTTCATACATATAGGCATGCAACTGGCTTGTTGTTAATTAGCTTCAGTTAGCCACCACAACTTCCATGGTTTTGCTTACCCATAAACAAACCATCAACAGGATTTTGGCCATTGTTTCCTGCGTCATCTGAGCAGAGGCATAGTCACTGAGACCCCTTGGCATGTCTGTTGCTGTGGAAACCTCTGAGGGTGGGGGCTGCCTAATAAGCTGCCTCAAAGAGGAGTCAGGTCTCTAATACTGCCGCTTGGACTACAGTTGCCTCACATCTACTTTTAAGCTGAACTAAGGGGAGATAGACAGGTTAGGGAAATTTGCCAGCTAGTGACTGAAGATGGTACTACAAACTTGAAATATGCAGAAACATTATAATTACCGTATTTTTCCATGTATAAGACACCCCCATGTATAAGATGCCCCCCCAATTTTGACCCTTTTGAGCCCGAGTGCCCAAATCAGCGGGCACCCTCCGAGCCGCTGCATCCTCCAGAGGGCCGCCCAGGGGACGCCTTCCCCCCTCCCCAAATATAGGCAGGGCCTTTGCCCAGGCTTCCTGCTCTGCGTTGCGCTCTGCCCTGGTCACTCACTCTCCTGCGGCGCCGGAGTCACAGTCAATGGGCAGCCGCGATGCGTGCCGAGGGGCGGCCAAGTGCAGCTCCTCCTTTGCCTGCTGCTGCTGCTGTCGCCACCGCCACCCAATTGCCTCCTCTGGCGCCACTTGCGGGCTCCCTTCGGGCAGGGGACAAGGCGTCGGCGTGAGCTCGAGATGAGCCCCGGCAGCAAGCGCTGCCACGCCCTGCACCGGACTGGCATGGGCAGCAGCATCGGCATGGCTTGCGTGCCCACAGAGAGGGCTCTGCCTGCCAGCAGTTTGGCTTACTTCCGTGTATAAGATGACCCTCAATTTTTGCTTTAACTATTTTAAGAAAAAGTATCATCCTATACATAGAAAAATATGGTAATTAAGATGTTATGAAAATCAAATCATCTATAATCCTGTTACAGTTTGTAGCAAGTTTGAGGTCTTTAGGTTTCATGGTTTTGGAGCGACAGTTCAAATACAAATATTCACTCACTACTACATTCCAACCTTCTTTCAATTATTTTATAGATGATAATATGTACACACCATCTCATTTGACCATCTCAAACAGTAAGAGCAACAACTTTGTCCCTGTGCTTCTCCAAAGCAGAATATGTTAGTACTGTGCAGTATAAATCAACACATGCCAAACAAGTGGATGTAGCTCTTAATGAATCATGTAGGACCTTTTTCAGTTAAGTAAACCTTCCTATATCTTAGTTTTGCCAGCAAAAATTGTGATTTGTTTTGAAGAGTTTTAAAATTGAGTTTAATGGAAGTAGCTGAGGCAGGAGGCTGATCAAAGTTCAGTACATTTAAGCTTAATTTTTAGAGTAGATCCAGCTTCATGTTCTGTGCCACAGGGTCAGAGTCCCCATACAAATTAATGAGGGATGAGTCCGTTGGAGCATGTCTGTCTGTCTGTCTGTCTGTGATGTTGGGTGTGTGTGTGTTGAAGAGCACAAGGCCAGATTTTATTCCTAGTTTTAAAGTTTGTGTGTAGGCGGTGGGATAGTATCATCTGAAAAGGCATAAAGATCTGCACTTGTATTTCTTCCTCCTTTTGCTTTGTGTCTTTTTAAGTTCTTCATACTGCAAGAGAGCTCGAAGGACATACGAATACAGGATGTGAATTTATTGTATTTAATGCGTTTATAACAGCAGTAATGTGTCTGTCCAGTAATAACCTGCCGTTTATAGTGTATTACACCCTGAAAATTTCCCTAGCAGTATATTTGGATCTTGCTAAAGCTTGAAGCAGGAAGGGAGAACTGTGCCCAGAGCACTGTTACAAGCATATAATTGGTGGCAATGAAATTGCTTTTCGATTTTTATTTCTTAGAAAGTACTAGTTGTGGCTGTGTGGATAATTCCCATTTCTTCATTTTCTTTCTCTCTTTTCTTTCTTTTTTTTAAAAGAGCGTCCAGATGAAATGTTGAAGTGAACACTTAGTCTTGTGGTACCAGGGATTTACTCTGGTTGATTAAAGTTGAACAGGGCTATTGCCTTTGACGTTTGGCTCCTTCAGATCATGCATTTGTGACTATAGGCCACCCTTTCCCACCCCACAAACTCCGGTCTTTTGCTGAAGCATTAGTGACATCCCAATTTCTGATACATGGTCAGTGCTACAGGAACAAATCTGGTTACTTCGTTTCAGCATCCCACTGAATATAATTCTTCTTAAAAATATAATAAAATGATCTCTGTTGTGACGAAAACATTCAGTCACTATTGGATAAATAAGCATTATCAGTATTAGTGTGATGGCAAAATATATTTAGTTTACTTGCCACTCACCTCTAAACATTTTCTACACTAAATGATCTCGTTTTCAGCAAGTGAATATGACTTCACATTTATGTGGCTGTGATCATGGTTAAAGTCATTTACTCCTTTCGATGTATTTGTCTATAAAGTAGAAGCAAAATTTTGCGACCGGAGCTGTTTGTAAGTCGAAATGGTCATAAGTAGGGGCGTTCGTAAGTCGAGGCACCACTGTACATCATTGCTGTGAAATCTTTCCTTCTTGTTATTTTTCCCCATGTCCCTGTATTAGCGTACATTACATTTCAGTATGATCTTAATACTTGCCTATTTTTCTATTTTTTCTGTTGTTTTGTTAGCTCTATATCTAGTGCTAACGTCAGTTTCTCTAGCTGTGCTAACCAGTTTTATGCTGAGTTTCTCAGTTTTCATGAAAGTGGTTACTATATATTTGAATAGTTTGATACAGTTTGAGGGCTTCATTAGGGGAGACATTAGTTCTGTATCCAGAAGCAGTGTGACATTATGAAGAAAATAAATGGAAAAGAAGTGCAAGAAGGAAGAGAACTCATTGGCTACAGAACCCTAGGGTATGGTTTGGATGAAGCACAACTGTCTTTGTTTTGAGCGCCACATACAAAGTCAGCATAGTTATGATGACATCCAGTCTCAGATAGGAGAGAAACAACAAGAGGAGGTGGCTCACTGTAACACTTATACAAAATATGTTATAGATACTTTGTGCCCACTCCATCCTTAGCTTCTATATTGAAATCGTTTTGAACTGAAGTGTCTAGAATCTAGGTCCTCCTCTGATTTTTGCTGAATGGGTTTCAGTTGTTGAACTCAAGGACTGTTTTGGTTATTGTAGTTGGCAGAGTTTTCTGGCAGACAGTGAGCAATGTAAACATGTTGATGTTCCTGAGAATCTCTCTTGGTTTTCTCTATAATCAGCTATCTCCTTTTTTATTAACTTGAGGGGTTAAGGACAGTAGGTTTGCACGTCTTCTGTGTGTATCCCCCTGCATGCTGAAATCTGGTAGGTGCAATTTATTGCATACTCTGGTGACTTCCACTTCTACTTCCTTTTTAATTAGACCCAAGACTGTGAAACAGTTTCCCCCAGAACGTTCGCAGATTAGGGACACTGGTCTGTTTTTAAATATTTCTTCAATTATTTTTCTTCCAGATTTGCATGCAGCCACTGAATATGCTAGTTAGAATTTACTATTTTATCCTAGCGTTTGAAATTATTTGATTTGGTGTGCATTGCCTTTTTTTTTTTTTAACTTATCTTCAGTGTTTCTTGATCTCATGATTGTCATTTGACAGGTATTCCCACTTTGGGAATATCTTAGGGATAGGCAGGTTTAAATTGTTTCATACAAATAACTCCAAAACACATAGGGATAGTAAAGACACTGGAACAGTTTTGAGGTCTACTAGCAGATGAGGGTTTCTGAAGACTGATTTTGCTGATGGTCTCTGAGACTCAGGGTTAAGAATCTCTTGTTCTCATGCTTCTGTCAGTTCCAAGATGAACATTGTGAAGTGCCCTCTTGTTCTATAATATTTCTTGTTTCTTATTTACAAACAATACAGATGAGGTTTTAATGATATAGACCCTTAATTGATAAAGCTATGGTATATGTTGGATGACTACATTCTGCTTTCTTTCCTATGCAGCTAGAGTAGTTACTTCAAAATTAACCTTTTCTGCAGGAAATCTATATGTGAAGCAAAAATAATAACAATATTCTAAAACTCCTGAAGATAATTTAGGAAGATATATATACTCCTCAGAGCCAAAATAAACATTTATTTTACTTATATACTTCTTTTCTTCTACAAATGGGACTGGAAGCATATTATAGTATAGATACAATTAAAATTGTACAAATATAATTAAAACAAATTGAATAGAAGCATAAAATATTAAAAACACAGCATAAAGCACCAGTTTTTTTTGTTTGTTTTTTCAAAGGCCCTTCTGCAACAAGCAAGGTTGATTACCAAAGGCCTGCCTTTGGGTCGGAGTTCCAAAGTCTGGGAGCAGCCATTAAGAAAGCTCTTTCCCAGATTTGCCCTAGACATGCATCAGTGAGAGGACTGAAAGCTGAACCTCCCACAAAGATCTCAAAATCTGGGTGGGTTTATATGCAAGAATACAGTCCTCCAGATAACCAGGACCCAAATTATATAGGTCTTTATGATTGTAACTGGAACTTTGAATTTTGCTTAGGAACAGACTGGTAGCCAGGCCAGGTTGGTGTAACAAGGGACTTTCATGTTTAGTATGAGTAGTGCCAGTAAATAGCCTGACTGGCCACTGCATTTTAGACCAGCTGAAGTTTCTGAACAGGTTTCAAAGTCAAACTACATAGAACTTGTTAGAGTAATCCAAACAAGATACAACAAAGGCATGTGTCGCTGTGGCCAGATCAGACATCTCCAGCAGTTGCAGTCCAACCAAACTGTGTGTACTCTTCAAACAAAGTATAATGGCATCAGGCATCGTTTGGAGCCCTATTCTGTATCCTTTTTCCTTGATGGCTATTTCAAAATATATTTAATTTGGCTTATTTGCTTTTAGAATTGGAAAAGGCTTCCAAGGAGTCATGAAAAGATGGGGATTCAAGGGCCAGCCTGCAACCCATGGCCAGACTAAGACACACCGACGACCTGGATCGATTTCCACTTCAGTAAGTATTTTTAACCATTATTATTGCTTTTCTTCAATAAGTCTCCTTGATTTCAATGAGCAGAATTCTATTGGTTTTTCATGCACATGGCATGAGAAATTCCAGAAAGATAAGCTATGGCTTATTGACAGGATGCAAGCACACATGACCAACATATGGCCACCAGCTTATTTATTGGCAGCTGTGGCTTTTGTAATTCCTCTTGTGCACATTTAAAAAAATCAATAGGATCTGTCCCAGTGGGTTTAGGTGTGGATCCAGTACATTCAAATCAATCCCAGAGTATCCTAAATCAAGCAGTCTGTTGGGATACTACATGCGGAAAATTGTAATGACTGCCATTGAATTGAATGGAATGTTAGGCATAATAATACAATATTGACTTTAAGGGAATTGTTGAGTTTAAAAGCAGCCTATAACTATCTAATTAAAGAAAGGAAAAGGAGAGAATCATATAAAGTTTGGAAACATTTGATAATGACTATTAATAATGGAAATGATACTATGTTTTGATCTATAATAAATTTCTCTTTGCGTTCACATTATTCTAATCTATTTTGTATCTCCCCTCAAACCTGGGATAGATAATAAATTATTTTCTGAAAAGCAACAACCCAAGCAAGGGCAAAACTATTTCTGCTAGAAGAAACCCCTCCATAGCACCCAATGAAATCATTATACCAGGGAAAAACATCAGGCCCAGACGTGGTTCCAAATGAATTATTTAGGGCTGATCATCAGTAGTAGGCATCAGTCTCAGCCCAGTATTCAGTTGGGTCAATGACATAGGATCCATTATGGATATATGGAAATGTGCGACGATAGTACCAATACTTTAAAAAGACCAGAGACCGCTGTCAACCAATTAGCCTCCTCTCTTTCTAGACAATGGTCTATTAGTCCTACTGAAGGAATGGCTAGAGGCCAAGAATATTGTAGGCCAAGAACAAATTGGCTTTAGAAGAAATTGCTCTACAGGTGACCATTGCCTTGTGTGAAGCAGAAAAGTATACAGCTATCCCAGGTAGATGCCTTTTTGTGGCCTTTAGAGACCTGAAAGGGGCCTTTGATTCAAGTAATTATGGTAAACTTTGGTGGAAATTGAGAATTCTATTGATACATTCTTGTTAGGCCTGATGCAAAGACTTTATTTTGGTTGCACAGGCCAAATGCACTGTGGTTTAAAGGAGGAAAGAACAGACTCATTTAAATTAAACAAAGGAGTACAGCAATGTTTACTTTCTCCTTTGTTGTCTAATTTTTTTTTCTAAATGGTCTTGACCTCTCTTTTGGTAAATTTTGTTATCCACCAAAATTGGCCCAGTGGAGTATAGCAATTCTTCTTTTTGTAGATGATGCATTACTTTTGTCCTAGTCCAGAATTGGTCTCAAGCCATCTTTAAAGGCATTTTCTAAATATTGTAAACTTAATAATTTAGAGGTAAATAACAGAAATTGAACATTTTAGTTTTCTCCAAGAACAATTGACTGCATAAATCTAGTTGGCTATTAGGTGGTAGGAAGCTTGAACAGGTAGAGCACTTTCACTACTTAAGAGTGATCTTTTCTTTGAATTTATCTTGTTGACATCAGCAAGATAGTATTTTGTGTAAAGCAAAAGTGCTAACAGAAACAATTGCTCTGTTACTCATTCTCTGAAGACCAGGTTCCCACACTATTAGAAGATAACATGTCAGGCAAAAACAAAACAAATTTTTAAAAAATTAAGAAGACAAAAACATTGTGGCACCTTAAAAACTGTTATATTTTAATGTGAGCTTTCATGGATAAGTCCACTTCTTCAGACAAATAGCTGAATTACCTTAGGATATTTAAATATTTTGTTTTTTGCTGCTCAAGAGTTTTTAATAAACTTCTAAGGGAGGAAAAGAATTGAATGGAACGCCCAAGAAATTACTACAAGATGCATCCCTATATCTACTTATCTGGGATTGAGCTCCACTGAATATAATGGGGCTTATTTCTGAATAAACAGATATAAGTCTGCACTAAACTGCCAGTTTAACTAATATGCAACACATGCTGCTATGTAATTCGTATTCAGCTTTGGAATCTTGTTTTACTCTTGAGAATGTTAAATAGAGGAGCACTTCCATGGCACCGGTCTAACTGTTCTTTGATGTTGTTGACATAGGGGGTTGCCAAGGTCTTTAAGGGGAAGAAAATGCCAGGACAGATGGGTAACTGTTTTAGAACACAAAGAGGACTAAAGGTGAGTATTATGCATGTGGGCTAGTGGTAGGGCTGTGTAGCAACATGCAGGACATACTCACTGCTGATAAAGTAGCTTCTTCATGTGTAATTACTTTCACACAGTAGCAGACACCCTTTTTCCTCTTCAGAAACTCAAGGAAGGGACTGCTGCTGTTAATGCAGGACCTCCCTCCACTTCCACTTTTCATCTCAAAGTGACTACAGCATTGTTTCAGAGGAAAGAGAGAAGCCTTCCCTAAATTGCACTCACCAGCATGGCCACAGTGGTGCAAAGGTGGGAAAACATGACATCCCCAAGGTGGTGGTCCTGCCACATTAGAGGCACAAGTTGAACTATCAATGTGCCTCAATACCCAGCATATTTCAATCTGTCTGACAAACTCAGGAACAATTTACTGTATCTATTGATGTTGTTGTGTTAATAAACTATAGAGTTCTTATTTCTTCTAAGTTTTTTGAATTTTTCATACAGTATCCTCTTTGGAAACATTTTGTGGCTATATTTAGCAAATAAGATACTACAATAAAATATTTTGGCTTCATTTTGGTAATTCCAATTTTTCAGGTGTGGCGGGTCAACACGAAGTACAACCTCTTATATGTACATGGAAGTATTCCCGGGCATAAAAATTGTCTAGTAAAGGTATGTGTGAGCTGCTGCATAATTAATTGACACAATAGTCACCGAATCCTTCACAAATTACTGTTTTGTTTTTTAGCATTTATCTCATATCCAATCATGTCTTGTGCCTTGTTTTCACCATTCTTGTCAGAAAGAAAACCTACATTTTTGTCACATAATAACAAACAGTGACCACTGAAATATACTTAAGGATATGACCACCTCTTGGCCATGTAAGAGTTTTACAAAATAACTCATTAAGAAGCAAGATAACTTTTTATTTGCAGGTGATAATGAGTACATTCTTGTATTAACTTCAGTACTAAGGCAGGAACCAGAAAAACTGGAAAACCTTGTATGTTAAGAGTTCTGAAATAAATCTCACAGTATTGCTTAGAACAGATAGACAAACTAGGTAGCCTTTAATTTGATGCTGATCTAGAACCCAGATAATGTCTTGTGACTGTAAGACATTATTAAAGATGTTTGCAAGTTGGATCAGTTTGAAAGGGAGGTGGAGTTGTACTTTGCATATAACTGTGTATATAGCTTGTTTTATATGTGATTAGCTGGCTGTACTAACTCAGTGGTTTAGGTATCTAGCTGTGGAGCCAGAGGTTGGGAGTTCAGTTCCTCACTTTGCTTCCTGGGAGAAGAGCCAGCCTGCGTGGTCATGGGCAAGCTGCACAGTCCCAAAGCACCCTCAGAAGAAGGGAATGGTAAACCAGTTCTGTGTATTCTCTTCCTAGAAAACCCTGGAAAGGGTCACCGTAAGTCAGAATTGACTTAATGGCATACAATTATTATTATTATTATTATGTGTGATTATTTTCCAGAAAGGAGAGATTTTAAAATGTCTATTAACTCCATTGCCAATCATACACCATTATTTATGAGTACACCAGTGTCTGTTCACTTTGTGCCCGTTTATGTATTATTTCTTGTTTGTGTACAAGTTGTCTTGACAATCCAAACAGCCTTTGAATACCTTTTTTGCTGGGCTTGTGTGTGTATGTGTGTTTGTGTGTGCGCGCGCTTGCTGTAACGAAGTGCAACCTAGGAAGAGTGCAAACATCACATCAAATTAATGGAGAGTTAGTCCAGGAATAGTGTGTTGCCAAAATACTGGTCATGTATCAAGTGGTGAACAATACTGGAGAAATAAAGCAGTTACTTAGTAGGTTGTTGTTGTTTTGACTTATACATCACCCCATAGTGCTAGAGCACTCTTTGGGTGGTTTACAGCATAATTATCCAAAGAACAGTTTGCCCCCCCCCCCCCCCCCCAGCGATCTGAGTACTCATTTTACCAACGTCAGAAGGATGGAAGGCTGAGTCCAGCCTTGAGCTGGTTACCTGAACCCGTCAGGATCAAACTCAGGTCATGAGCAGAGGCTTGGCTGCAGTACTGCAGTTTAACCACTGCATATGCATTTTGAAGCACTATGGATAGATTGTTTTCAACATCAGTTTTGTGCTTAGGAAATGGAGTTAAGTAAACTGCTTATCATTTCCCAAGGCTACTTTTGCCTTGATAAGGATCCTTTTCCCTTTATATGCCTCAGTGGCTAAAGTCATGTTGCTTTGCTATGCAGGCAGAAGGCAAAGGCGTAACACTCAATTGATTCTAGCCTGTAATGAGCACCTGCTGGGATTCGCAAGTGTTCTCTAAGCCAGTGTGTGTATGTGCCCCTGAAAATTGCAGGGATGACTCCTTAATTGCCAGCTAGAAGCGAGTTCATGTTACACCTTTTGCTTTCTGCCTGTGTAACAAAGCAACAGGTTTTCAACCTGTGAGTAAATGCCAGGGACCTTGCTAAATCAGAGTGATATTTTCATCGAGATATTCTTAACACAGCAAAATACATTGAAAACATGTATACGTACATTCCTAAAGGAACTGTACAGTGAAACAGAACTGGCAGATCTTAGATTCTAGCCCCAACCACATTCAAATGTCCATTTTGATCAAACAAAAAAAGATGGAATCAAAAGTGCTTTATTTTTCCAAAAAGTAAAAAATGAGTTTTGTGTTTGTAAGATGACAAGAAAAGTCAGTGATCCACTTTTCTCTCTAAAGTATGTGAGGCCATAACTTGCTAAATATTTTTGATATTTTGGTTCCTTCTAATGAATATGCTGCCTGATACTAGATTTGGGTGTTTTTCCATATGAATGAACAAGGCCACTTTTGTTTCTTTTTATGATGATTCATCAATAATTCCTTTCAGCACTAAGGTGTTGGCAGTACTTGACACTGGGAATAACAGCTCTCAGGAACTCATAATTTTAACAGGCCCTCAAGGCTGTGAAAGGTAATTCCTTTGGCTGAAGACAAGGGCCATGATCGCGAGAATGTCTTCAGGTGTACGCAAGAGACCTATTGTGTATTTACCATAATTTTTCATGACATCTGGAAACTGCTTCTGTCTGTCCAAAAATCTTTTGCTGTGTAACACACACGCAGCTGATCTGTGTTGGAAGAGAACCACTAGGTTCGTTCTGTTTATCATACCGCTCTTGGGCTCTTGCCATTCTTTCATTTCAGCAGTTGCAATGTGTATGGCACGAAACCCAGGGCAGGACGTTTGGTGTTTGCTGGTATGTTTGTTTTTAATTTGGATATTATCACTCCTCGTTTTGGCCTGGTTGGAACATCATGATAAGCAAAGGTTCCATTGGAAACCTGGCTCACCATCCCAATCACTCCTGTTTGCAGGAGGAGAGTCTAAACAGATCACTGCCCTTTGTTCTGCACTGCACTTTATTTATCATGGTGTGCTACCCTGGCAGGAAAATGACCATCTTGTCTCCTTCTCAGCAAGCTAGAGAATTAGCTCTAAAACAAATCCTAGATTATTTGTTTGGCTTGTTGGGAGAGAAACAAGCCAAAGAGTGGGCTCCTGTCAGATTTTGCACATCATGATAAATGGTTTGTTGATCTGCTCCCACTTGCAGTGGGAGTGATTAGCAAGTATGCACCAGCATGATGATTCATTCTTGAGGAATTAATAAGAGAATTATCTTATTAAGACATCAAAGTGTAGCCTTTGTCTTTGCCTGCATATGTCTGCTCCAGCCACTGGCTGACCCTTTTTTGCGGAGATTTTTTCTCTCTCTCTCTGGAGATGATCCCTAATCATGCAGCTTGTTTATAGTCTGCCAACAACTTTACTTTGTAATATTTGTGTTTTGTGTCAATTTCAGATATTAAATTTTATCCCACAATCCATCTTATATACTCTCTCAAAGCAATATATGTCAGGTAAAATCCAGTACAAAATACAACTGACACATTGTCCATAAAGTGAGAATGATTCACAGGCCCTGTCTGCAAGCTTACAAGCAAAGAAAAGAAAAATGGGACATGAGAAATAAGGATGTGCCATTTGTGTGCTTTGTAGTTACAGTGGAACCTCTACTTACGAACTTAATCCGTATTGGAATGGTGTTCTTAAGTTGAAACGTTCTTAAGTTGAAGCAAAATTTCCCATAGGAATGCATTGAAAACCGATTAATCCATTCCGGCTGTTTTTTGTTCTTATGTAGAGGCGCGTTCGTACGTTGAAGCATTAGTTCCCATAGGAACTAATGCAAAGCCGGTTAATCCGTACTCTACCACTAGGGGGAGAAATATTTTTTTAACCTAAAATGACCTAAGGTTAAAAAAAGGGCAGGAAAGTTTTTTTCCCCGTTCTTATCTTGGAGCTCCGTTCTCAAGTAGAAGCAAAATTTAGCGAACGGAGCTGTTCTTAAGTTGGATCGTTCTTAAGTAGGGACGTTCTTAAGTAGAGGTTCCACTGTAGTCTGTTTTGGGTTTTGTTTGTTTGTTTTATCTGATTTGGGGGGTTTGGCTCCAAATCCCAGAATTCTTTATTCTGGGAATTCCACGTAACATTTAAATTCTGCTCACCTGGAGAAGGGCTGGGCTGGAAGGCTTCATGGCCTAGGAAAGGCTGAGTTCCAGCCTAGGTACTTGTTGGAAAAGGAAGGTTTCCCAGCAAGCACCGGGGCAACTTCCTTTTCTAAGAAGCAACTGGACCAGAGCTCAGCCATCTGAAGTTATGAAATCTTCCAGCCCAACCTTTCTTCAAGTGAATACAATTTAGGGCTGGGTCTGGCTGGTGGAACTCCCAGAGTGGTAAATTCCGGGATCTGGAGCCCCCACCCACCCAACAAATGGCACATGCTTAGGAAGGGAAGAAGAAAGAAATGGAAGAAAGAGGGAGATCAATTTGCCAGTGCCAAAAGAAACACATGAGTCTTTAACAAATGGCCTAGTCTTGCCCCAGTGCATTTTTTGCTATGATGGAAGTGGTAGAGCTGTCTTCAGGCAGTAGTTCTTACTTTTTTTTTAATCTTATCACCCATCAATCCCTGTATGAAAGAATCCATGTCTCACCACAGAAACAAAAACCTGATTTTTCCACAAAGGAGATTTATCATATTCTGTTCTATTGATAATTTATGATACATTTAAGGATTTAAAAAATGCAGTACTACTGCTGGAGGTAAACCAGCAGTAGTACAAACCAAACAGTATTCTGTTTTCAACTACAAATTGCTTAATTTTGTCAGGCTAACTGTTAAGGCACACAGTTAATTCATTCGTACTCATTTATATGAAAACAGTGCATCCATGCTGGACTACATCTGTGTTCTGCTCCTGGTGCATGTACCACTGATTGAGAATAACTGCTGTGGTTTGCAACAGGCCACAGTGGCCTTACTGTTGACCCAGTTGTTGTTGTTTAGTCGTTAAGTCGTGTCCGACTCTTCGTGACCCCATGGACCAGAGCACGCCAGGCCCTCCTGTCTTCCACTGCCTCCCGGAGTTTGGTCAAATTCATGTTGGTAGCTTTGATGACACTGTCCAACCATCTCGTCCTCTGACGTCCCCTTCTCCTCTTGCCTTCACACTTTCCCAACATCAGGGTCTTTTCCAGGGAGTCTTCTCTTCTCATGAGGTGGCCAAAGTATTGGAGCCTCAGCTTCAGGATCTGTCCTTCCAGTGAGCACTCAGGGTTGATTTCCTTCAGAATGGATAGGTTTGTTCTCCTTGCAGTCCAGGGGACTCTCAAGAGTCTCCTCCAGCACCACAATTCAAAAGCATCAATTCTTCGGCGGTCAGCCTTCTTTATGGTCCAGCTCTCACTTCCACTGATGACCCAGTAGTTACAGGATAAAGGAGTTCTTGCTGGCTTGAATGGGGGACCAGTCTCCCTGCAGTTACTTGTTCTGTTGCTGATGGTTGGGGCCAAGCTATTTTCCACTTCCACAGAGTGACCTTCCTAGGTGAACTCAAAGTGCCCCTTGGCTCCTTTGACTGGTGCCAGGGACCAAAATCTCCTTTCCTTGCAGTACTGATAGATGTACAATGCAAGGACTTTCAACAAGTTCAGTTCTCTGTATAGAAGAGAAAGCAGTAGATACAAGAAGTTGTTTATTCGACTTAGCCCTTGATCTTCTGTGCTCTCTGTACCAAGCTGTCACTTCCAATTAGGTTGCATGCTGTTCCCATTCCCGTTCTTTTCTAGAGGGTCCCTGGTATAGAAATTGGACTACAAAGTTTGAGGAGTCCTTGACACAATAGAGCTTCAGTCAGCAAAACTACAAACACAGGAAACTAGGAAAATGCTGAGCCAGACCATGTTGCACAGTCGGTGAAATCGGACTGCAGGAAAAGAACTTAACAAAGACTACTTTGAATGCAGTCTTCTTAGACATCTCTTTCAACATTATAGATGACAGTCTCTACTTGTTATAAAATCTGTTTCAACTATCAGATATATCCCATGGAGTGTAGAATTGCATTTCCTCCATATTTGTATGCAGTAGTGGGTTTAGTCTGATTCATTCAGTGTCTGATCTGTGGGGTAGTATATCGAGCAAGAAAGGTTGTGTTAGTGTACCCTGATTTGTCTGCATAAAAGCCCATTGGATGATTCACTCATCCCTTTGTTATAGTGGACAGATCATGCAAATACTACCTGTTTGGTAGCTTCTTTCTGTATAGTTCATGCAGTCTTGCACGTAGTCAAGGATGATTGGTCTAACATCACATCCCACCATGTGTGCAGTTTGTAACCCAGAACACGGAATGAGCTTAACTTTAATAAATAAACTCTCATTAGATTGGACCCAGTGGGAATAGTTTACAGATGATGGAAGACAGTCACAGCACAGTAAAAAACATTAAAATAGCAGTTTTCAGAGAGGTAGCTGTGGCATTAGAAAGATCAACAAACACGTTGTAGCATAATCTTTTGTGGCATAGATAGACCATACAGGGAGAGACAGTGCAGACAGAAACTTAAAAATATCAGTTTCCATAGAGGTAGTCATGTTTTAGTCTGTGATTGTACTTTAAAGATTAACAAACATATTATCATAGAAGCATTTGCGAACTGACTTTTATTGTTTTCTTTACAGTATCAGTAATGAAAATTAAAACCAGAGTAGCCAAATAGTAGAAATTGCAGTTTCAAGAAAATCTTGAAATATAAGCATTTTTACAACCTTTCTGAAACAGGGATGCAAGGGAGCAGGGATGGGGAGTCATGACTTGCTGTCACGTCAGACTTAAGTCGCACCCATGACTTGACTCGGACTCAACTTGGGGGTTACTGGGGCGACTTGCAACTTGACTTGTGACTCGGATCCATTTGTCCGAGTCATGTTGTCAAGTCCCTATGCCCCCAGACTGGCCAACCCTGCTGCCACCGCCTCCATCTCCAAAGGGAGCACATCAGAGGGCCTTTCACAGTGACGCTCTAGCCTGCTGTAGTCAGAGGGCAGGTCCTCCGGCCCGCCCCTTCCTGCAAGTTGCCCTGGTGGCACTCTGGCCTGCCATAGGACGTTACCAGGGCAACTTACAGGAAGAAACGGGCTGGAGGATCTGCCCTCGCAGTAAAGCAGGCTAGAGAGCGTCACTATAAAAGCCCCCCCTGCCTTCCTCCTGCTTGAAAGGGCCTGCCTGCATCAGCACATGCGTAGGGGGAGGCAGTGGCCTGGCTCCCAGACAGAGGCGGCAGCAGCAGGTAGGCCGATGGCAGTGGAGGTGAACAGGGTGGGAGGCCCAAGTCTTTGGTACCAAGTCCTGAGTCCCAAGCCTCGGAGGGCGGGGCAAGCGATTTGCAACTCTGACTTGGGACTTGGTACCAAAGACTGGGACCTGAGACTTGGGTCTCAAGACTTACCAACATCCCTGCAAGGGAACAAGGTGAGTCTGTCTGATGGAGGACATTCCTTGACTGTGGTGCCAGGACAGAAGTTGCTTTATCTTACGTGGTCAGAAGTTTCACCTCAGAGCTGGGGACCATATAAGCACAGATGTTCCATAAGGCATGGGTTGGAACTGTGTGACCATCCAGAGGTAGTCGGACTGCAACTCCCACTAGTTCTAGCTGCCTCACCAATTGAGTGGGCTAATAGGATCTGCAGGAAAACAGCATCGGGAGGGCTAGAAGCTCCCCATGGGTTAGCCACACATTTTCAATGGCAAAGCCCAATGTCTTAAATTTTTCTATTAAACAATTTATTTGTGCTTCAAATGTTATGCCAATCTGTCTTAATGTAGTACTTAATTTGTCTCTTTGTATGAATCATATCCATAGAGGGACTGGATCTTTGGCAAATAGGTACTTGGACTAGTACTTTTTGTGGATTTCTTTTTTTGTTCGTGTCTCATTCTGCTGCCTTTTTAAACAATATAATTGGATATGTTGCTGCTTTCTTGTACACATTTTAAAAAGCACAGCTACAGTGCACTGGTGCCCTCTTCATTGGTTGCTTGGCAACCATTAAGCCATTGTGCACCTTGGCAGATGGACATTTATAGAAAACATATTTCCCAGTAGGCTTGAAATAATCTAAATGAATAGTATTAAGGCCTTTCTGAAATCCTAACAGTGCAAAGTCTCTTCTAATTGGACATGGATGTATTTCTGATGTAATTAGTATATAATTTTGCACTCAGACACACAGCATGTTGTTTCACTTAAGAAGCATTTGCCTCATTTTTTTCAGAATTATAAATAAAGTAACATTTTGCTTGTGCATGTTCATTGTCTACTCAATTTAATCTTTTAAGCTCCTGGAGTCAAAGTATGTGAAGCAAAATAACATGGGTATAGCAAAGCTGAAAATGTCCTGAAAAAGGACTATAAAATCCTTTTTTGGGAATAAATTATAGATGAATAAAATAATGAGCATAATTTTGTGCCATCTTATGCCTGCTCTGTGGTTTGCTGTTTACTTTTCATTTTTACTAAAGGCTACAATTTCCCTTCTGTATGTCCAGAAGAATTCCACCTGAGCCCATCAAATAGGAAACATGCTTTAGAAATGCTTCAGTTCCTGTGGAATATGATCCCTCTAGCTATTGAAACCTAATTGGACAGAAAGCCATGGTGCATATGATGTTAGCTGTCCTCAGAACATAATTAGGCCATGATATTTTTCTTTTCTTTTTAAACCTATGAAATACACTGCTCTTAAACAATGAATCCAAGCTAACAAAGTTCAAAATTAATATAAGCAGTAAGATTGAAAATGATATACAGTAGTACTTCGGTTTACGAAATTAATTTGTCATCCGGGATGTTACGTAATGTGGAAATTACGTAAACCGGAACACAGATTGCCGTAGCAATGGGGGCGGCGCTAGAAACCTCCAGGTGCAATGCGTCCTTTTCGTACGACACCCCCCCCCGTAAAAAACGTAAACCAGGGCATTATTTCTTATGGATTTCAGTTCGTAAACCGAAAATTACATAAACCGAGGTATGCCTGTATCTGGAAGCACATGAGCGTTATCTGGAGGAGGGGTTTTTTTTCTTCAAAAAAACCCTCTAGTATTATACACTATGTAAAAAGTTGTAACACAACCAGGAACCCTTCTCAGAGGAACCAACCAAGAACAAATTATTGTAGGAAAAAATTCCAATGTTCAGTCTCCATAGCCCTTTGATTGTCCAAAACATTTTTCCTGAAGCAAAATATCTTCATTTTTCACCCATTGGAAAGAAATAGTGCTTTTTCTTGCTCTTCAGATGTGTTAGAAGAAGTTTAATAAATTTTGCTGTAGTCTGTTAGATTAAGTTCTGTAAGTGTGGTATAAAAGTGCAGATGCAGCCTGGAGCTTTACTTAACTGTGAGGTGAACTTTTTGCTGATAGTGATCTACCAAGGTACCGATGTTCTTATTTGACAGGCATGCTGACAGTGGCAAACAGCCTTGTAAATATATATATATTCCTAGATGACTGCTCTGCAATAAATTACCGTATTTTTCCGTGTATAAGACACTCCAATATATAAGATGCCCCCCTCCTTTTCTAACCCCAAATTAAAAAATCTAAGCGGGGCTTAGCAAGTGGAGGGGGAAAGGGATCAAAGCAATCCCGCGGCTGCACGATTGCTTTGATCCCTTTTCCCCCTCATGCAGCTGCGGGATTGCTTTGATCCCTTTCCTCCTCCTTTTGCTAAGCCCCGTGTATTACAAATTTGACTTTGCATCAGTTTTGTGTTGTGGTTAGAGACTTATAAACTAACAACCGTTAATAATAATTAGAGATGGGCATGAATCAGAAAAATGGCGATTCATTTGGATTCATGATTCGTCAAGATTGACGACTCATTATTACGAATTTATATTTTTTTCTGCTGAATTGATTTGCCAATTCATTTTTTACTTTAAAACCCTATAAAATGCCCCCCCAGCACCTAGAGACACCAAATTCTCAGGGAAGCTTCCCCTGAGTCTCCCCTACAAACCCTGGTGAAGTTTGGGTTTTGGATGTCCAAGCTATACACCCATAAAGAGAGCCCCCCAGGAAAGTTTCCCCCAGGCACTTAGAGATACAAAAACCACAGAGAAGTTTTTACTGAATCTCCCCTACAATCCCTCCGAGTTTGGTGAAGATTGGGTTTCAGACATCCAAGTTCTACACCCACAAAGTGGGTCCCCACAGGAAAGTCTCTTTAACAGCTGGCTTGGGGAAACCCAGTCTTCACCAGACTTGGAGGGATTGTAGAGAAGAGGCAGTAGAAGTGTCTCTAGGTGGCTGGGGGAACTTTCCTGGAAGGGGGCCCTTTTGGATTTATAACTTGGACATCTGAAACCCAGTCTTCACCAAACATGGAGGGGTTGTAGAGGAGAATTAGAGGAAGCTTCCCTGCAATTTTGGTGTCTCTAGGTGCTGGGGGGGGGGGGGGCGGCGGCATTTTATAGCCAAACAAATTGATGAATAAAAAATTGCTAAAAATTCATTGATTTGCATTTGTTGGGGATTTTGATTCATACAAATAAGATTTAACAAATGAGTGATTTTGAATTAATTTGGTAATTTGTTTTTTAATGCATGCCTATCTCTAATAATAATTAATAAGTGTTTTTACTTATTAAGAGTAGCTTGTAAAACAGATGAAAGCAAAAATAATTTAAATGCCCATTACCTCAGCCAGTGCCTAATTCTAGCAATAATTTTGTGTTTCAAATTCGTGTGATTTTCTGTTCTACTTTTTTAAAACATCAGTCCATCTTGCTCTTATTTTATTCTAGGTCAGTGATACACGCTTACCAACAGGCAAAGAAGCAAATAAGAACCCACCATTCCCAACATATTTTGCTGATGGTGAAGAGTTGCCTGAGGAACTGTACGATGAGGACATTTTCCAGTTCACTGAGCCCTCTATTACATTTGCTTAGCTACTAACATCCTGGAGGACAGGCAGCTTTTCCCTCATGAATGTTGATCTGAAGGCTCAAAGCAGAAAACCCCCTGAGAAGTAACCTCTGACATCATCAGCCTGTCCCACACATCCGTGGACACTCGGTTGTTTTTTCTAGCACTCTGAAACTGTAAAGACAGTAGCTCGTTGTAAGTTATAAACTGAAGAGAGGCTGAAGAATTCCAAGCAGAGAAAAGATGACACAGCTTGTCAACAACCTTTCAAAGTAGTTCTTTTAAATGCCAGAATCTTTCAAACAGATAACATTAGTATGTCTGTAGCACTGGGACAACTTTCCTTAGTAATATTATGGAACAGATGTGCTGCTCTGTTTGTCTCTTTTCTTCTTCTTCTGTAAAACAACATGGACAAATATATTTCACTCTTTTTAAAAAATCACAGTTATTTGCTTAATTAAAAAAAAGATTGTTTGCACTGTAATGTCGCTTTGTTATCTGGTAATGCAGAAATGTCTAGTAAGTTGCAAAGAACTGCCCTACCATTGTTGAAAGTTACTGCAGAAGAATTCTGTCTCTTTGTATGCCCTGTAGTCAGAAACACAATACCATCCTTATTCCCCTTCTTTCTTATCAGAAAATGTCCTGAGATTTAAAGGACTGTTGGATTTCCATTAGAGCTAGCAAGAAACAGGTTCACCAAAAATTTGTGAAATTGAGCCAGTGATTCAAAGATAATTTTTTTGTGTCTCCTACCCCACTTAGTTTTGTTATGTTGATTCATTCTGCCGTTCCATCGGCATGTTAACTTGAAAATCAGTGTCATTAAACTTGATTGGGCATATATCTGAATAGACACTCATGAGTTTGCATAGTTAATCTCCCGACCTCCTTCATGAGCGTTTGTGGGTGAACTTGTGGTATTGGACATATTCTAGACTTCCGAATCTATTTTCAGAGAAAACATAGTTGGTTGTTTTGCAAGACACACATTTTCTTTGCACCAAAATAGCAAATCAAAGTAAGCCATTTTACTGTATATGAAATGTCTTTAAAATAATTGCCGCCATTCCAAGCCAGTCTTGTTCTAAGACTCATATTTTCTTCCTCCACTAAAGGCATGTACATTCCTTTTTTTCCTGCATTAAAGGCACTGTGGACTTATATATTGAAAAGTTAACATTGTGCAGTAGTTTTTCAAATTTCCCATTGTCCTCTCATCAATGTCTTAACTAAAGGACACTCCACTGGTGGCAATGGCACCTGTGTATTACAAAGCATATTGCACAGTATTCTGTAGCACAATACACTATATGATGTAAAGATGGCCTTAAAAGGAGGTTGGACCCATTCATGGAGGATAAGTTGCTTATTGTTAAGCCAGGTCTAAGTCCCTGATTTCTCTGGCTCAGTTTTAAGTATAACTAATTGTGGATCCAAATCAGTATGTTCCTACATAGGTTGCTCTCTGAAAATACATATCTGAAAACATTCTCTGCTTCACTTTGTCAGGACATAGAAAGGAAAAGCTGTGTTTCAGGAACATTAGTTCCTAACCTGTAGCTCTACAGATGTTTTGGGCTTCTGTTTACTCTTAACCATTATGTTGGGAGGTAAAGACCTTTTTATTTTGGCAATTAAAAGATAGTTGAGAAAATGGCTTTTAATGTATCAGCACTGTGTATTTTTTAATTTCTTTTAAAGCTGTTTTTCATCCCACAGTGTTTTAATAATATAGTTGGTTTGATTATTTTTTAAAAACTTGATGATATTTTGTATATTTTTCCATGCACAAGTTTCTTTAATCTTTTTTTTTCATCTGTTTCTATTTTAATCTGGATGTGAGCCATCTTACATTTCAATTTTGGGAGAAAGTTGAAGTATAAATAAAACACAATGAGAATCCTCTTGAATACACCCAGCACAGAAAAGCCACCATAAAGTGTTATGTGCTATTTTGTAGATTGGTTGTCGCATGTGGTTGTGCCCTAGTTGCACTTTCGGTCTTGTGACCAGTTGCATGACAAAGCATCTGCACAGTGTAAAACCACTTTCAAAAACTACATACACAGTGAATCCAAGAGGATCTGGCATCTATTTAAAAAAAAAAAAACCCCACACACACACTGTAAGACCAGAGGTGAGGGCAAGGAGCCTCTCACAGGAGTGCCGTCCCTCCCTCCTTTGGTTGATAAGGAGAGTCAGACCCCACCTATTCCCCCGCCTAGGAAGATGAGACAACCCGAGCCAGACCCCAGGAAGATAGAGGAGAGTTTGAAGGAGTTAACGGTTGATCCTGAGGGTAGCAAATTATTATGGTGGAGGCGGGGTTGGTAGATATAAAAAGGGAAGAAGGGGGACTTCCAGCAGGTTGGGAGTGGATGTGGGTTGAAGATCCCTGGACTGAGTCCCCAAGGAGGAGGCGGATGCGCGAAGGAGAAGAGAGCTAACCCCTAAACCCTCTTATTGGGGAGAGAAAGAGACCAGAGAGTGGCGTAAGAAACTAAGAGAAGAGAAGGAGAAGGTGGAGAGAGAAAGAGTGGCGAGGATAGAATGGAGGATGCGGGAGATGCAGAGGATGGGGCTCGGGGAAGACTTTGGCAGACGGGGGAACTGACCCGGGACAGTGACTGGGTGGACTTTCGGGACGAGGACACCATCCCCTTATTGGAGGGGGAGAAAGGACTTTTATTGAATCCAGACACCCCACTGGAATGGCCGGGACCATGGAACGTTCAAGAAGGGAACCCCTTCAAGTCTGAAGAGTGGAAGAGTTGGAACATGTTTATTGATACGGGACTATTGTTAAATAATGCAATAAATGTTACTCCTATTTCCAAACCGAAGAAGTCTGCTAATTTATTTGGGATTACTACAGAGCCTAACATCGAACCCTCACACACACATTCCCAGAATCCTTTATCATTAGCCTTACTGGCTGGCTGGGGCTTCTGGGGTTGAAGTAAAAAAAAAAAAAAAAAAACCACTGGAGACCCAAACGTGGACGGCTGGGGCTTTGGCACAGAGCTTTAACATTCTGTGTTAAATCTTTCAGTAAGTAAAGACCAGTACTAATTAATGGCTGTTTCTGCTTTGTGGAACTTGCATGACTTCACCTTCACTTTTTCTCCTATCCTTCCATAATGAAATTATTTGCAGAATAAAGATGAGGTTTGATCTGCTGATGTCACTTCTGATTATAACTTCTCAAATGATTTCAGTAGTTGGGAGATGTGAAGACTACATAGATCAAGTAACTTCTTTGCATGGAAGGAAAGCCTCATGGCAGCTTGCTTGCTTTGCCACTTTTCCTACAGCAGATCCGACAGCCAACAAGACAATCTGGTCCCTTTAACGCAGAGGTCCCCAACCCCCAGTCCGCAGCCTGGTGCCGGTCCGTGGCCTGAGTTGGACCAGGCCGCTGAGACAGACCTCCCGCCCCACCCCCCTGCACGCACTCACCCCCACACAGCCGCGCGCGCGCTCCAGCATGCCCGTGCGAGTGCTGCGCTGCCGTTTGCGCATGTGCATGAGTGGAAGCGCACCCAGAGAAGTGCCACGCCGCCGTTTGCGCATGCGCACGGGTGCTCGCTCGCACGCATGCGCAAACGGCAGTGCAGCGCTCACACGGGCACGCTCGTGCAAGAGCGCTCGCTCGCATGTTCGCGCATGCGCTTGAGCGCAGGGGGTGCCCTGCCTTCCCCAGCCGGTCTGCGGACCGAAAAAGGTTGGGGATCGCTGCTTTAACGGACCAGTAGCTTCAGCTTCTTGGAGTTGCTGAAAACAGACTTGCAGAAGAGGTTGCCTGGATTGCCTCAGTTCAGTTATATTTATTTAACTCGGGATTTTATCCAGTAATGGGCAAATAAGAAGGAGAGTAAATAAAACCATTTCTTTCCCATTTTGCCAAGATCCGATGGACATTTATGTAATTTTTTCAGGAGCTAACACAATATCTTGAGTAGTGAGGTCCACCTTCCTGCTCATAAATTCCCCTGGCAACAAGAGAAGGAAAAGCGTTCTCTTGAAAAGCAGTTTTCAAGTTTGCCTGTTCACAGTCCACTTCAGTATTTTGGATGGCAATCCCAGCTTCTTCAATTATCCATTTTAAAGGAAAGGATTCCACTTCTATGACAGAAAGCAATTGCTCTTCTCCATCACTGCTCGTCTCTAAGTCTCAAATCTATCACATTAATAAGTGTCTAGACTGTCTGCTTTGATGTGGATGAGTATTGTGCCTTTTAACTGAAATATAAGGCCTTGTCAACCCCAGTTATCAGTTCTTATCAAAGCTAATGTTTTAAATATGAGCTCCTAAAGAATAGTGCCACAAGTGGTGCTCAATCTTATAAGCAAGATTTACTTATTTACAAGCATAATGAGATTTTAATAGAAAAAACAATTCAGACTTAACCCCCACATATTAAATATAAATGATGTTTTGAAACTGTATACCTAACCTATTAATCTAGAATTAAGAAACCCCCAGATCATTTGATTTTTACTGTGAAAGTAATAAGTTAACCCCCAGAGCTTTTCCACTGAGAGATGCCATCTCTTCAACATAACCACAGTGGTGTTAATTAAGCTTAAACAATGTGTCTGCCAAGGAGCAAGGGGATGTTTTAAAAGAGTTACTTGCCTCTCTACTACAAGTATATTATCATTACTTAGTGACAAGATCTGTATTTCCATATTTCTGGTGATGGTATGTACACCAGAGCTGGCTCTAGGATAAAAAGGACTCCAGACCAAATGTGCCAGCTGGATAGCTCAATGCTTTAGGTAGAGGTTGAAAGTTTGATTCCCCACTCTGCCTCCTGTGAGTGGAGGCAGCCTGTGTGGCCATGGGCAAGCTGCACAGTCTCAGGGCACTCCCAGAAGAAGAGAATGGTAAACTACTTCTGTGTATTCTCTACCTGGAAAACCCTGAAAAGGGTCACCATAAGGCAGAATGGACTCGAGGGCACAAGTACTTTTTGTGCATCCTCTTTTGGTCAGCTTGCAATGCCGTCCAGAGGGTTGATGGGGCCTGGGTCAGGTATTGTGTGAGGGGCCTGCTGCTCCCTCCAATAAAGACCCACAATGTATTAAAAGCTGGTCGGCACTTGTAAAACTATGTATGAGAATTCTTGCCTGCAACAACTTGCCTTAGAATGAAGTAGATTTTTTTTTCATACATATGGGTAAGTGAGTCAGGGATTGGATTGTGTTTTACCTGAATACCTCCTCAAATTTCAAACCCCTTGTGGTAGTGGTTTGTTCTGTGTGAAACTTGGTCTGGCCCTCTGGTTGTGACATAGTGGTTAGATTCCCGTTGGAGGAGCTGCATCACACAACTCGAAAAAGAGGTTACTTACCTGTAACCCTGGTTCTTCGAGTGGTCATCTGTGAATTCACACTAATGGGTTTAGTGCACCTGCGCAGAGCAGTCTCGGAACATTCCAGAGCTTAAGCACATGGTGCCAGGACCTCCCACGTGCTACCCTTAACCCCGCCCACGGCACCGAGTGCCTCAGTTCCGTAGAACAGCCCGCCGCTGCCCAGCATGCAAAAGGCATACATGACGGACAGCGGGGAGGATGGTCAGGAAGTGTGAATTCACAGATGACCACTCGAAGAACCAGAGTTGCAGGTAAGTAACCTCTTTTTCTTCATGGTCTCTGTGAATGCACACTAATGGGTGACTAGCAAGCTGACTTACCCGGAGGAGGGATGTCACGAGAGCATAGAGGCCAGAACAGCATGACCCACAGCGGCTTCTGCTTTGGCTCGGACGTCCAGCCGATAATGGGACACAAAGGTAGATGGTGTAGCCCACGTAGCTGCCTTATAGATGTCAGAGAGGTTCACCCCTTTGAGGAACGCCATGGAGGAAGCCACAGCCCTGGTTGAATGGGCCTTCACGGTGCACGGCAGGGGCATGCGGGCTAGTTCATATGCCAGTTGGATAGTCAAAACGATCCACCGAGAGATCGTCTGGGATGTGACTGGTGCCCCTCTAGACTGACCTTGATAGCTGACAAACAGCCTATTCGAAGTGTGGAAGGATGTGGAGCGAGAGACGTAGTAGGATAGGGCCCGCTTGACATCCAGGGAGTGCAGAGAATGCTCAAGACATGAAGTCGGTGCAGGGAAAAATGTAGGGAGAACAATAGGCTGGTCCAAATGAAAACAGGTGGCCACCTTAGGTACGAAGGAAAGGTCCGGATAGAGTATCACCTTATCCGGGTGGAACTGAAGAAAAGGAGGGTCCATTCTAAGAGCAGCCAGCTCTCCTGCCCAACGTGCAGAGATAATAGCAAGAAGGAAGGCAGTCTTCAGGGTGAGCAGTCGTTCAGATGCGGTAGCCAAAGCTTCAAATGGAGGCCTCATGAGGCAATTGAGCATGAGCTGAAGGGACCACTGTGGAGTAGGAAGCTTGTAAGCCAGGCGCATGTTCTTTAAGCCATGCAGGAACTGTTTGAGAGTGGGATGGCAGAACAAAGGTGCCGCTTCTGAAGAGGGCGGCTGATGCGCCACTATAGCTGCCATATAAACTTTCAGTGTGGAATGAGAAAGGCCACACCAGAAGAGATGATGAGCAACTGGAGGACTGCATCAAGAGAGGTCGGCTGCACTGGTAAGTGGTGTGAGGATGCAAATGTGCAAAAGACTTTCCATTTGTAGGAGTATGTCCATGTTGTAGAACGTGCTGCCATGAGGGGCTGCACTTTGTAAACACCCGAGGGATGGTTGACAGCCCGAAGGGGAGGGCCTTGAATTTGTAGGTCACCCCCTTGATGGAAAATCTCAGAAAGCAGCGATGTTCCGACCGGATACTGATGTGGAAATAGGCATTCTTGAGGTCTATGACCGAGAACCAATCACCCTGCCTCAGCATCTGGATAGTGCCATCAAGGGAGACCATACAGAAACGTTGGGGACTGCTATAAGAGTTTAAGGGACGGAGGTCCAAGATGGGGCGTAGGCCCCTGTCCTTCTTCGGAATGGTGAAGTAGCGGGGGGGGGAAGCTGAGTGCGACGCTTGGGTTGTGAACGTGTACAATTGCATCCTTTTGAAGTAAGGACTCGACCTCGTCCTCCAACGGGGGAGAGGGGTTGGTGGTCCTGAGCAACCCTGTCAAAGGAGGAGTGTCGAATTCGATAGCATAGCCCTTGGCTATAATCGTAAGAACCCAGGAATTGGAAGTGAAGGTCTGCCAGGTGTGGAAGAAGGGGGCCAAACAAATAGAAGGGTTGATTGTTGCTGGTGGGTAGGAAAAGTCAAAGGCTCTGCCTTGGTTTACAGTCAGGGAGATGTGCTTGTTGGCGAGAGCGCTGCCTGCCTGCCTGCCTGCTGCTGGAAAGGCATTGAGGGGAACCCAGAGGCCTGTGGTCTTTGACGGTCCTGAGAAGACCTGTAGGGGTAAGGCCGGCACCAGGTATTCTGTGGACGGTGCTGCTGGTTGGTATATGACCTGGCCATCTTCCTGAGCTTCAGCAAGTTGTCCAGGATCTCGTCTGTCTTGTCATCAAACAGACCTACCCCATCGAAGGGTAGGTCCTCGATCATGGACCTTGCGTCACCGCCGTGGCAATCTGCTTCGAAGCAGCATCCACCACATGTCAAGCGGTTATTCGTTCCTGCCATGCCAACGCCATGGTCTCCTGATGGCATGCCAGACCCGAGGCCTGGAGGTCCTCTGGAGTGGCTTCCAAGGCTGGCAAAGCCTTGTTCCACAGGTGGCAATGATATGCCCCCATCGCCGCAGAATAATTTGCTACCCTCAGGATAAAGGAAGCTAAAGAATAGACCCTGCGGCCGAGAATGTCCAGTTTTCTCCCCTCCTTGTTGTTCGGTGTCGACGCCAAACAGTTCCTGGCCCTGTTCTGCATTGCGCCGACCACAAAGGAATTGGAGAGAGGATGTTTGGACAAAAAATCCGTGTTGTCCCCATGCATTTTGTAGAGGTTCTCTACTCTTCTTGGTATTTGGTGGGATGTAGAAGGCTTGTTCCAAGATTCCTTGACAAGTTTCAGGAGCGAAGAAATAAACGCAAGGTGGAGAGGAGGGGTCTGGTCCTGAGTGATATACTCATAAACCTTATCCACCTCCTCTGCCACTGGCTGATCTATGGCCAGGTTCATCACTTTCGCAATCCTGTGGATCAGCTGCAAGTAAGACAAATAGTCTTCCAATGGAGACGGTGGGTGGTTCTCAGCTACATCCGAGCCCGGGGTCAGGACATTCAGCGGAGATTCCTTGTCAACGTCAATATTGGAGGCCTCCGACTCGGTGCCGAAATCGTTGGGGACATGCTCAGGGGATGGAGAGAGGGCATCTTGGGGGTCTTCCAGCCAGTATGTTTTGGTTGGTATTAAATGATCTCTCCTATTTTCCCTTTCAGTCCTCTGAGGAGGCAACGCGGGCGAAGCTGGAGGTCGGGAGGCAGAATCCAGCCAAGAATGGTGGCCTGACACCACCGCGGGACGAGACCTCTTCGACTGTGCTGGGGGTAAGAAGTAATCTGGGAGGGTTCTCTTAGTATACTTCCGTGTTGGCAATTTGGGGCAGTAGTCCTCCTCAGGGTAGAGGTAGCGCTCAGCATACCGTCGATACCAAAGGGGCGAAGGCGATGGTGAAGGAGAATACAGCCCATAATAGCGAAGCGCTGGTCGGTGCCAATAGTAAGGCTCGGGCTCATACGGCGCTGCATACTGCTGAGCATCGGGCTCGAAGGCCTTGGCCTCATAGTAGTAACGTTGGTCATAACGCCGAGCCCTTTGAAAACCACGATGTCCATGATAATCCTCTGGAGGAACCGCCCGATACCGATAAACGTTGGGCTCGGCCAGAGTCTCTAAATGGTAAGTCTTCTGTTTCTTTTTCCTAGCATCCTCAGGCAAAACAGAGACCGGTGGAGATATCGACGCCCATCCTGATGCCGGGCCCGGAAGAGAACATGGGCTAGCCTGTGCCAACTGCTGCACCTCAGCCGAGGTATCTCCCCAGTCCAGAGACTGACAAAGTTGTGGGGATGGCGTGGCAACCCGCCTTGGGGGAGGAACTTCCTCATCTCCTGACGGTATGCTGAGGCACACCAACTCATGCCGGGATCGAGCCAGGGGTGGAAGCGATGGTATGGCCTTGGCCGCCGGCCGCAAGGGCTTCTGTGATGGCTTCTTCTTTTTCTTCGATGCCGAGGCTGAAGACGGCTTCGGTATCGATGCCAGGGTGGTCAACCTCAAGCCCGAGGAGGACGCATGCAACTTTGTCACCTTTTTAGCCACTTTAGGTGAATGACTGGCACTTGAAGAAGCCTCCGAAGAGCGAGCTTGAGACGAGTCCATGATTGATTCCCAGGAGGGGCAAAGAGACTTCTTCCAGAGGAAGGAGCGAAGGCATTGCAGCCTTAGTTTAAGTGCTGGCTTTGTAAAGTTTTTACAAGCTGCACAAAGGGCCAGCTGATGCTCCTCTCCCAAACAAAACAGGCAACGAGAATGGCCGTCTGACAAAGGAATGTCAACAGTCCGAGTCAAAAAAACCAGGAGGTCCAAGGTAAGTTGTTGTTTCTTACGAAATGAGAGAACGGGAGCTCCGAAGCCGAGAAGCTGCTGCAGCAGCGGCGAAAATGGAACTGAGGCACTCGGTGCTGGAGGCGGGGTTAAGGGTAGCGTGTGGGAGGTCCCGGCACCATGTGCTTAAGTTCTGGAATGTTCCGAGGCTGCTCTGCACAGGCGCACTAAACTCATTAGTCTGCATCCACAGAGACCACGAAGAAGAACAATGTCATCAGCTGTAGCATTATCTTTCAAGAGAATTAAAAGCTTCCTATTCCCCCCTTCCCTACATTCTGATAACCCTTCATCCTGGGGAAAACTGAGCGCTGCAGAACAAGGTAGGAAATGAGTTTAAGCCCCCAACATTCCACCACTGGTCCTAAGAATAGCAAAGAGCTTGTTGGGCTCTGGTTCAGAGAAGCCAGGAGTAGAACCCTGGGTCACCTACTGGGATAGATTTGCTAGGCAGTTTGAAGAGAAAGTCACTCATCATCATCACTTGGACCCTGCCACTGCAGGTGTCACAGGGTCTGTGGAGGTATCCAGTGTACCAACTGATCAGTGTTCTTGGGATCAATTTCATTTGCTGCAACTTGGCTCAGTCTATCCTACCACATTCAGACCCTGGAAGAGAACCACCCCCTCCATAGGACATAGAGTGGTGCCTCGACTTACGAACTTAATCCGTTCCAGAAGATGGGCGTAACTTGACTTGGTCGTAAGTCAAAGCACCATTTCCCATAGGAATGCATTGAAACCCCATTAATCCGTTCCGGCCCGGGGGGGGGGGGATCACCAAAAAAACCCCACAACACTGCAAGCCCCATCGGAATGCGCTGGGGCCAGAAAAAAAAATCACCAAACCCCCCCAAAAAAAACACAAACTCTGCAAGCCCCATCGGAACGCGCTGGGGCCGGGGGAAAAACACACACCAAAAAAGAAAAAAAAATCACAGCACAGAAACATAACCCCCCCCCAGCCCAAACCCACGCTGCAAAGCCCTGTATGCATTCACTCAGAAGCAGAAAGCAGCACCAGGCAGTCTGAAGCCTCCTCCGACGCACACTCTCTAACCGCTGGGGCGAAGGAGCTACAAAGAAGCAGCCTCTTCGCCGACCAATGGTTAGCAATTTAAATTCCCCGCCTTTTTTCTGATTGTAACTCAAAGCTCCGGTCGCAAGTTGAAGCAAAATTTTGCAGCCGGAGCTGGTCGTAACTCGAATTGGTCGTAAGTCGGGACGTTCGTAAGTCGAGGCACCACTATCCCCTTTCTATCATCCTATTGGAAACATCTCTTTTTGGGGCAAGGCGATTGAGTGTGTGGTGGCTGGCCACCTTTAGATGTTCTTAGTGCTATAAATCTAGACTCATTTCAATTTGATTTCAAGCCAGGGTGTGGTACTGAAACAGCCTTAGTCAGTGAGCTGCTCTGGGAGACAGAGAGGGGGTGTTGGAAGTCATATTTATTATGCCTCTTGACTGAAATGTAATGCCTTGTCAAGGCATTACATTTCTGCCTCTTGCCAGACATCAATTCTTATCCAGGATATGAATTGGATTAGCTCCATAGAATGGTAATAGGCATTGTGTTACCTGTGGGATCTGTTCTTGAGAGTGGCACTGGAAGACCTCTGTTCAGCCCTACAACAGTCATTGCATATGCCGTTTAATATTTATACTAAGCTGTTGGGGGAGGCCGTGAGGGGATGCTCTCGAATATAGCACAGATACAGCAATGAGTTTGATATGCAGAACTCAGACTGTGAGCAGGGGCATGTGTGGCACCATTTCCAAAAGAATTGCACCTGCTGCCAATACACTTCTGGTCTGAGTCCAGGATTTCATTATGACTTAATAATATTTGTGTGTCATCAAATCAATTCTGCCTTATGGGGACCCTTTTCATGGCTTTCTATGTATAGAATATTCAGAAGTGCTTTACCATTCTATCTATTCATTTATCCCTCCATCTAAGAAAAAGCAGTAGATGTCAAAGTACAAAACTGAGTGTACAAAACGTTAGGTCAATTGGGGGGGGGTATGCTGGTCCCCTTAGATTCAGATGCATGTAACCATGTAAAAGGAAAGGAAAAGGAGAACAGAGAGCTCTCATTTGGAACATAACCTGATATTTTAGCAGTCATCATCTAACGTAATTCCCCCCACCCCATCAGTACTCTGCAGGTCTTGGAAGGACACTTAAAAAAAATAAGTTACGGTTACATTTCCAAGGCCTTCCCCAAATAGCTAGTTACCATTATAAGGGTAATTTTTTAAAATTTTCCACTTTCTTAGAACTTACTAAATAGGATGCTTTTTAAAAAAATGCCTAAATGCAACAACATACGAAGCACAGTATAAGCCAGCTCTTAAACAATGGTGATCTTTCAGCCTTAAAAAGTTTACACCATGCTATTACATTTACCATTGGGATGTGGAGGCTCTGCGGGTTAAACTGCAAAGCCTCTGGGCTGCAAGTTCGAAAGATCAGCAGTTCAAATCCACGCGATGGAGTGAGCTCCCGTCGCTTGTCCCAGCTCCTGCCAACTTAGCAGTTTGAAAGCATGTAAAAAATGTGAGTAGAGGGGACGTCACTTCCGCTCGGGAGGGATGAGCAGCTGAGAACTGAACCTCCGCATCGCCGACATGGTAAACAACTTTTAAAATGCATTTCTTCCTTTTGAAGACTGCTTTTTTATGCATAAACCTTCGAAGGGAAAGATAAGGAATGTGTACTTCTAGTTAAATTCTTTAAAGACTGTGTTGATTTAAAGTTGAACACTACTTTAGCTTTTGGGTCTGATAAGCTGCTAGAGTTTCTTTAGAGCCCTACTTCTGATGAAAAGTTCGCAACAACAATATTCACTCCTAATTATTCTTCTCTATGTCAAAGAGGAAAGATAAGGCTGTTAAAACTCCTGCTTGGACGATAAAGCCTTAGCTAAAACCTCTGAAAAACCGTCAGATCGCAGTTTGGAACGCCTGACGAGGGTAGTTTCACCAGTCCAAGATAAACAAGATAAACAGGAAGCAATGGATGAATTGACGCGGATTGTGAAGGACATGTCCTGTAAAATGAGTCAAGGTTTCGAACAAGCAGAGAGACGAGCCAAGTCTATTGAAACGAGCATTAATAAGCTTCAATATCAAGTTTCAGGAATGATACAGGAGTTGAAAAATGTTAAACAGAAATTTAAACTGCTCGGAGACAGGGCAGAAACAAATGAATTTAAGATAAGCAGCTTGGACGAGAGAATCAGCGAAACAAACAAAAAGTTAATTTATTTGGAAGATAATTCCAGAAGGTCCAATATTAAAATAATGAACTTTCAACTGCAACATGGACAAGACCTCAAAAAAGAGATTATAACCTGGGTTAACTCCATAATGGGTACACAACACTTGGTTGAACAGGACATAGAAAGAGTTCATTTTGTTGGTAATCCCAAAAGCCCCAGAACAAGACCAGTGGTGATGAAGTTTTTTAATTATACAAAGAAAGAACAATTTATGAGAGAAATCAAACTAAAACAAGACCAGCTGGTCTATAGGGGCAATAAGCTACAGATTTTCCAGGATTTATGCAATGACTCTTTGAACTGGAGAAAATCCATGAAGCCTGTTACAGCAGTTTTGATCAAAAATAATCTCAAATACCGATGGGGTCATCCTGTTTTTTTGAAAATTTGGAAAGACCAGGTTCTGTTTAAAATCTACTCTTGCGATGAAGGTAAAGATCTGTTGAAGGCCTGGAAACTCTGGCAGGAAGAAGAGGAAGGTCAGGAGCCAACTTCAAGCAAAAAAAATAGAAGGTTGAAGCAGAAAGGACTAGATTTTTGAAGGACTAGAAGATGGACCAACTGTTCTTTCCCCCCCCCTTCCAAATCTTTTAATTTTCCTTACTGTTATTTTTCTCTATTTTCCTAATTCATCTATATCGATTTTTTCTCTTTCTTTTTTCTAGTTTGAAGTAATAATTATACTAAATATATTAATATTAGATAGTAATAGCAATAACAAAACTAAAATATTAATAATTGGATCTTAATTGTTTTTTTCAGTGTTATCAAGTATTAAGTAGTGTGACGATCCACCCAGTGTTCCCTGTTTGTTTTCCCCAAACACAGGTTCACTCTCTGGATACGTTTATTCTCTTTTCCGCTATCACCAGTGGATCTCTCATCCACACCATATATGCTTCAGACACGTGCTGCCAATATAACTTGTTTATTTATCTTTTGGTTGTTAAATCACAGATGTTCTTTTATTATTGTTTAGGATCACTCATTAAACTTCTTATATTTGATTACACGTTTGCTTATTGTATTTACTTATTCACATTAACCAATTCATTACTATTCTCTGACTATCTATTTAACTTTGCTATTCCATTAATCTCCTTCTCATTCTCTCTAACTCTCCA
Organism: Intellagama lesueurii; assembly: GCA_037013535.1. Classification (NCBI taxonomy): domain Eukaryota; kingdom Metazoa; phylum Chordata; class Lepidosauria; order Squamata; family Agamidae; genus Intellagama; species Intellagama lesueurii. The sequence goes on from JBAJHW010000006.1 coordinate 76,749,254, forward strand.
ACTTTCCAATTCTCTCTCCTTCACTCTCTAATTCTTCTCTCTAACTGTCTCCCTCTGTCTAACTGTTTAATTGACTCTGCCCCTCCTGTCTTCTCATAGGCTCCTGCCCTTGAGCTTCGGCTATGATAGACAGGAGTGACGTGGGCATTCCGCCACAAGTAGAAATGCAAAAATTTAATTAAAAGGGCAGAGGTGAGGTTCTGGTTGTAGTTCCGCCGGACGGTGGTGGCGTCCTCCCCCCCACCTTGTGCCCTCGCTAGTAGTTATGGCGGGGGAATGTGGTGGGGTGGGAAAAAAGATATATATTCACTGGATTGTTAGGGGTAAAGTATTGTATGTTTGGGTTATGTTAATTTTAAGTTTTAGTCTATTTTTGTTAGTTTGGTGGGCGGAGGGGTTGCACATGGGGCCTGTTAGGAGGAGAACTCTTGAACCTAAATGGGCAAAAGAATAAGACTAGCTACTTTAAATGTGAAAGGCCTGGGATCAACAGTGAAAAGACGAAGAATAGAAGCATTGTTGAAGAAAAATAAGGTGGACATTGCCTTTCTGCAAGAGACTCATCAATCAGAAGATGGAGTTAATGAATTAAGGATGAATAATATAGACATTTATGAAAAAAAAATTTGGAACGTCTAAATCTAGAGGTGTGACAATTATAATTTTTAAAAATTGTGAATTTATACTGAAACAGGTAGTAAAAGATTGTAATGGTAGATTTATAATAATACAGGGTAAAATGGGTTTGGAAGAATATACTTTGGTCAATGTCTACGCACCTAATAATAAACAGGGAGATTTTTACGATACGGTTATTAAAGAAATGGAGAAGGTAAAGAAGGGTTATGTTATTATGACAGGAGATTTTAATATGGTTATGGATAAGATAAAGGATAAAACTTTTTATGAACGGAATGATGTTTATCAAAGAAACACAATATTGAGCAAGAAGGTAAAAATAATCAATTGAAGGATATTTGGAGGGTAATGAAGGGTGATGAAAGAAGATATACTTATTTTTCAGCAGTACATAATAGTTATTCTAGAATAGACTTTATATTCACATCTCAAGATTTAATTTCTAAGATAGTTAATACTGAAATTAACTCCATAAAAATAACAGATCATGCTTTGATGTCAATGGAGATGGAAATTAAAAAAGATTATAAAGATTCTAAAAGGTGGAGAATGGATAATAATATTTTTCAGTACCCAGAGATAATAGAAAAGAATAAGAAAGAATGGTTAGAAATATGGACAATAAATGAAGCAGGAGGTACGAAATTAGGCCTGTTGTGGGACACGATGAAAGCAACTTCGAGAGGAATAACAATAAGGGAATCCTGTAAATTGAAAAAAATTAAGGAGAAAAATGTGAAAAAATTGGAAGAAGACTGGAAAGCAAGGGTTTTTTTTTAGAAAGAGATAGAAGGTTATTGGTAGAAATTCAGGCTAAGAGAAAGGAACTAGAAAACTTAGAAATAGAGAAAGTCCAGAGGGATTTGATATATATAAAGAGGCTTTTTTTAAAATTTAGCAACAAAAATTCAAAATTATTAGCTAAAATGTGTAAAAATAGAAGATTAAAAAATACAATTGGGGTAATTAAAGATAGAACAGGTAAGAGCTGTAATATAATGAAAGATAAATTGAAGATTTTTCAAGAATTTTATCAGAAATTATATAAAGGAAATAACGTACTGAAAGAGAATATAGAAAATTATATAAATGAGAATTTAAAAATTAAATTATTGGAATGTAATAAAAATATTAGAAGAAGAGATTAAAGAAGAAGAAATTGCTGAAGTTATTAATAAACTGAGAAATGGTAAAACACCAGGCCCTGATGGATTGGGTCCAGAATACTATAAACATTTTAGTTCCATTTTGATACCCAAGCTAAAAATGTTTTATAATAAAATATTGGAAGGAGAGAGAATGCCACCTTCTTGGAAACATTCATTAATGATTCTTATCCCAAAACCCAACAAGGATCTAACAGATCCGGGATCTTATAGGCCTATATCTCTAATAAATCAAGATGCCAAGATTTTTACTGCTATACTAGCAAATAGACTAAATAGATTCATAGCAAATTATATTAAAGAGGATCAATGTGGTTTTATAAAGGGAAGACAAATGGATAATTTAACTAGATGAGTTTTGAATATTATAAATGAGATAGAAAAGGAAAAAACAAAGGCAACTGTTTTATCACTAGACATATTTAAGGCCTTTGATTATGTGGAATGGCCAACATTAAAGCTGCTTATAAAGGGTTGGGGATTTGGTAAAAGATTTATAGGGGTTATAGACCAATTATATTCAGATAATACTTCAGAAGTAATAGTTAATGATGGTTTAACAGAGCAGAATTTTCTAGGCTGAGGCACAAGACAAGGCTGTCCACTTTCACCAATATTGTTTTTTTATGGTTATAGAACTGCTAGCTAATGCAATAAGAAATGAAGAATTAATTAAAGGATTAGGAAAAAATGATACAATTAAGATTAATTTATTTGCTGATGACTCATTATTGACTATTAAAAACCCATTAGAAAGCATGGATAATATTAAAAATCATTTAGAAAAATTTGGGGAAATAACAGGATTAACTATTAACTGGCAAAAAACACAAATAATGATGTTTAACAATAATAAACATGAACAAGAAATGTTTGTAAATAAATATAGTTTTAAAATGTGTAATTATATTAAATATTTAGGTATAGATATAGTTAAACACTCATTTCACATGCTAGCAAGGTTATACAGTCAACCCTCGACTTACAAACTTAATCCGTTCCGGAAGGAAGTTTGTAAGTCGAAAAGTTCGTAAGTCGAATCAGCATTTCCCATAGGAATGCATTGAAAACCAATTAATCCGTTCTGGCTGTTTTTGGTTCTTAGGTCGAGGGGCGGTTTGTAACTCGAATCATTAGTTCCCATAGGAACTAATGCAAAGCCGGTTAATCCGTTCCTACCACTAGGGGCAGAATTTTTTCCCTTTTAACCTAAGATGACTTAGGTTAAAAAAAGTTTTTTTTCGGTTCGTAACTCGAATCTAAGTTCGCAAGTCGAGTCAATATTTTTCTATCAGAGCGGTTCGTAAGTCGAAATGTTCGTAACTAGGGCCGTTCGTAAGTCGAGGGTTGACTGTACTCAAAATCCTACAAGGTGGGCTTCAGCAGTATGTGGACCGAGAACTCCCAGACGTACACGCTGGATTTCGATGGGGCAGAGGAACTAGAGACCAAATTGCGAACATGCGGCGCTGGATTATGGAGAAAGCCAGAGAGTTCCAGAAAAACATCTACTTCTGCTTCATTGACTACGCAAAAGCCTTTGACTGTGTGGACCACAACAAACTATGGCAAGTTCTTAAAGAAATGGGAGTGCCTGATCACCTTATCTATCTCCTGAGAAATCTGTATGTGGGACAGGAAGCAACAGTTAGAACTGGATATGGAACAACTGATTGGTTCAAAATTGGGAAAGGAGTACGACAAGGCTGTATATTGTCTCCCTGCTTATTTAACTTATATGCAGAATACATCATGCGAAAGGCAGGACTGGAGAAATCCCAAGCCGGAATTAAGATTGCCGGAAGAAATATCAATAACCTCAGATATGCAGACGATACCACTCTGATGGCAGAAAGTGAGGAGGAATTAAAGAACCTCGTAATGAGAGTGAAAGAGGAGAGCGCAAAAAATGGTCTGAAGCTCAACATCAAAAAAACTAAGATCATGGCCACTGGCCCCATCACCTCCTGGCAAATAGAAGGGGAAGATATGGAGGTAGTGACAGATTTTACTTTCCTGGGCTCCATGATCACTGCAGATGGTGACAGCAGCCACGAAATTAAAAGACACCTGCTTCTTGGGAGGAAAGCGATGACAAACCTAGACAGCATCTTAAAAAGCAGAGACATCACCTTGCCGACAAAGGTCCGCATAGTCAAAGCTATGGTTTTTCCAGTAGTGAAGTATGGAAGTGAGAGCTGGACCATAAAGAAGGCTGACCGCCGAAGAATTGATGCTTTTGAATTGTGGTGCTGGAGGAGACTCTTGAGAGTCCCCTGGACTGCAAGGAGATCAAACCTATCCGTTCTGAAGGAAATCAACCCTGAGTGCTCACTGGAAGGACAGATCCTGAAGCTGAGGCTCCATTACTTTGGCCATCTCATGAGAAGAGAAGACTCCCTGGAAAAGACCCTGATGTTGGGAAAAGGTGAAGGCAAGAGGAGAAGGGGATGACAGAGGACGAGATGGTTGGACAGTGTCATCGAAACGACCAACATGAATTTGACCCAACTCCGGGAGGCAGTGGAAGACAGGAGGGCCTGGCATGCTCTGGTCCATGGGGTCACAAAGAGTCGGACACGACTTAATGACTAAAAAACAACAACAAACATAGTTAAAGTGACTCAAAAATTAAAGGAGCAAATTTTTAATAAATTAAAAAGTGATATTAAAGATAAATTGCAGGAGTATTCTAAATTGAAACTATCGTGGTTTGGGAGAATCGCCATGATCAAAATGAAAATATTACCAAAAATTACCTTTTTATTCAGGATGCTCCTAATACAATTAGAAGAAGAAGATTTTAAGTATTGGCAGGGATTAATTAATGGATTTTGTAATCAAGGTAAAAAAATCTAGAATAAATAAAAGATATTGGTATAAGGCTCAAAAAAATGAAGGTTTAGGTATTCCTAATATAAAAAATTACTATATAGCGAACCAGTTAAGATTTATTGGAGATATTATATACAACAAAGGAAAGTTAATTTGGTGGGATATGGAATCCTCAGAAATAAATGGGAATGTTGAAAAATATTTGTTTAATGTAGTAAAAAGAAATACAATAAATCAGGTGAACAACGCTTTTTTAAGAAACATGTTAAATGTCTGGAATAGATATAAAAAGAAGTTATGTCCCTTTACTTCACCATTAAAATTAGTGACTGAAATAGAAAATTTCCCAGCAAACATGAAGGGTTTAGATGATTTGTTTAAGGCCAAAAAATTGCCAGATTGAAGGATTGGATGATTAAAATGAGATCGAAGGATCCGATTATAGTTAAACTTCAAACTAATAAATTATCATGGTATAATTATATCCAATTAGATAGTTGGACAAATGAATGGCTGAAAACTAATGGCAAATGCAGAGAATGTACTAAGTACGAACAATTTCTATCATCACATGAAGACATGCAGAAAGATGCTTTGACGAAGGGAGTAGTTAGTAGAATATATAACCTAATTTTGGAACAAGAGGAAAAAGAGACAGAAACAGAAGGTTTGAAATCAATTTGGGAAAATGATTTAAAGACAGAAATTAAAATAGAGGATTGGATAAAAATTTGGAGGATGAGTTTTAAGATTAATGTCGGTAAGAATAAAGGAAAAAAATTTAAAATCAGTTTAAGTTGGTATATGACTCCGGTGAAATTGAATATAATAAATTCAGATTATTCTAAAGCTTGTTGGAAATGTGATGAAGAAATTGGCACGTATTATCATATGTGGTGGGAGTGTAAACAGATTCAGAAATTTTGGAAACTGATATTTTAGGAAATATGTGATATATTTGGAAAAGATATTGAATTCAATTCTAAAATTGCTTTGTTGTCAATTTTTGATAAGACAGAACTTGATTATTGTTCGAAGGAATTGATTTCCAATTTTATGACAAGTGCTAGAATATTAATAGCTAGATTTTGGAAAGATAAAAATGATATTAAATTAGAAGATTGGTATAATGAAGTATGAGGCATTGCATTAAATGATAAATTGACTACTGAACTTAAGACGAAAAGAGGGGAAATAAGTTCAAATATTTTTATGCTATTTGGGGTAGATTTGTTGAATTTGTATTAGTGAAAGGAAAGGGGAAAGCCTCTAAACAACAATCAATACAATTTTGGAAAAGAGGTTCGTATTAAAAGTATTGCTCCAAGGGGTCCTGTGGGTATGGGGTGCACGGTAGTTTAGATTGTATAGAAAGTATTTTGTATTTTTGTATTTGTTTTTGTTCTGAAATTTATTTTTTTTAAAAATGCAAGTAGATAAATAGGTACCACCAAGGTGGGAAGGTAACAGCATTCCGTGTCTAGTCGCGCTGGCCATGTGACCACGGAAACTGTCTAGAGACAAATGCTGGCTCTACAGCTTGGAAAGGGGGATGAGCACCACCCCCTAGAGTCGGACACGACTGGACAATTTGTCTTGGGAACCTTTACCTTTTTATTACATTTACTAAATAGTACCTAGAAAACCCTAGAAAGGGTTGCTCTAAGCTGGAACTGAGGGCCTGTGAAGTCAAAAGGAGTGAATGCATTCCCCTGTTAAGTTACAGTTGTAATATAACATAGCTATAGTTTTGGTTTAAAGGGAAGAAACTAACTATAATTATCAAGTAGTAGTTACTAGTTACATTGAAAATTGTAAGGAGTTCAATCTATGAATTCTACCATAAATCTATGATTGCAGATAATTTTCCTTAGCAGGGTAGTGTGTCCTGCTCTACTCTTCTCTTCCATCCACCCTCAGCACCAATCCTACAGCTTTGTCAGGTTATCTTGGAATGTCTCCCCTACCTGACAATCTCTGTCAGCTCACACCTGTGCTTTCTTGGCAGAGCAAACTTGTGCTGCATACATTTCTAGGCATACTGTTGACAGACAACATCCCCCCTTTAAAGCTGATAACAGCTTAATTAAAAAAGGAGAGAGGTATATCAAAAGTGTAAAAAGTGCTCTTTGATTCTCTGGCGGTAACTAGCAGCCACATCCCCAACTTTTAATTCCATGTCACAAAAGGGATGGAGATGGACTGCCTTGAAGCAGTCATGGTTGTTTTCACTTCCTGTCATTTTGGGGTGAGTTCTCCTTCAGAGGATTAGGACCACATCTGTAGCAAATGAGTGAGGCACTCCATTGCCCTTACTTAGCGCTTCTGCTTAAGAATATGGAAGTAACTAGTTTCAAATAATGAATTCCTTACAATTACTTCCCTTTTCTAGGCACAAAGATATGACTATGCTACACTGTGATTGCATATTATCAAAGCATTACTTAATCTCTTTTGTACTGTAACTATAATGTTTAAATTACTTTTAGAGTTACAGGGCAAGTGGCCTCACTACAGGATGGAAGAGGAACATTGTATAGCACATGTGATGACAGCTGGAGGGGAGGGGAGAATGTTCTCTACCATAAACCAACAATTTGTACCAGATTTTTAAAAGTAACTAAAACTAACTTTGAAGAAACTGTTACTTTAAAGAAACAGGAAAGTAAAGAAATTCCAAGATCCATGCTGCGGTGACACCTTTACTAGGCCAACAAAAGAAAAAGGTGTGCAAGCTTCCAAAATTATTTCACTCTTCTTTAGGTGTAACAAGTTTACAAGAGTTGAACAAGGCAGTTGAGGTCAGGACATTTTGGAGATCCCTCCTTTATAGGGTCACCATAAGTCAGAGGTGTCTTAATGGCTCATAAGGATAACAAGAATGTGTAACATTACAAAAGTAAACGGGGGAAGCCTTGATCATAAGGACACACACTTCGTATTGTCTCCTAAAATGTAATGGGGGAGGAAGTCCACGCAGACCATCAAATTGAATTCATTCGGTATTGCAATGGTGTTAGATTCCACCCAGGGTAGCTGAGTGCTAGAAAGTTAGAAAACATCGGTCCGCCATCTTAGATAATGCAAGTTCCCACAGTAGGCTGCTTCCATCCTGCCTTAGCTCAGAGGCTTATTCGTGAAAGTGTGTGTGTGAGAGAGAGTAAGTGAGTGAGTGAGAGAACCAGGTAGTGTTTCTATTATCAAGGTTGAAGATATTAAAAGAAATACATTATACTTTTTAAAACTTGCAGATATAACTATCTGTGTAACTACACAGATGTTTGTCCTGGGTTTCTACAAATTTTTCTCTGTCTTATTCTGACATTTAAATCACTGCTGTGGTTCACACAGAAATATTTAATTATTCTTGGAAGGTGTGTCCACATGTGTTTCGAGTAGCCATTCATTTTCTCACTCCCTCTTCTCTGTAATTATCATCACCCTCTCCCCACTCCTTTACTAGCATTCAAAACCCTTCTCTCTCTTTAGTTAATGTTTAGCAAGTAAAATAGTGCTGAACTGACAAGACATGATGAGCATTTGAGTTAGTGCTGTAACAACTTAGCGCTATAGTGCTAAACTTGGAAGAAAAAGCATGTTTAAAAATACAGTTTACAAATTGCACTGCAGTTGTAGTCCTTCCCATTGAGAGCAGAAAGCAGGCAAAAGGGGTAGGGTTCATCCCCACTCTATGTCTCCCTCTGCATATCATTAGTGGTGTCATCTTGACATGCCCAGCAACTGCCACAAAGAACAGATAGAGGTCAAAAGCAAGACAAAATAATGCAAGCGGTAACACTACCAAAAAAAGAGGAAAAACCAAAAAACCACAAGGCTTACTTGCCAAACAAAAAATATCACATATTCATGCTAAAAGATCTGATCTATTGGAGATTAATGCTAATGTTATGTAGTTGAGGGAATAAATATCAAAAGGAACCATAAGAAACATGGCACAGATGGTGGGACAAATGACTGCCTAGTCGCTCCCTAAATACTTTTGTTGAGCTTGAAATTAAAAATGCAATTAACTTTTTAAAAAGTAGTTTTTTATGTCAGAGGCATAGTTGTGCTCGGGAAGCCCACCAAATCACCTTTCTCATGCTGCTTCTCACATTTCAAGAGATTCTTTCTTACTCACCGGGCTTACGCTATGTTCAAAGGAATTGGGAAGTGTTCTTGTTTCATGTGGGCCTCTTAAAAAAGACTGAAGCAGTGGAAGCTTCTTATTGTGCAAAATGTATCACAAAATCAAAACAATCTAATGTGGCCAATCTAACATGACATATTGTTTCTTTCGCTGCGTCCTCTCTCGTTCTTGACTTGATCCAAATATATAATATCTGTTACATAATTATAAACAAAGAATGTTCTGCAAATATGGTCAGACCAGACCATCTTAAGCATTTGGGTGTCATTTTTTTACTGTTTTATTTTCATCATTGAGTGCCTTATTTTCAAGTGGGCTTGGGTGTGTACTTTATAAGCACAAGGTGACTTCTACAAAATAAAGCACATGCTCACAGAGATGGCTTTTGAAGCTCCCTTTTATATCAGTAATGGGGAGAAAGAAAGAAGAGCACGAGCCCAGTTCAGTAAAATTAATTATCACTGCATGGGAGTGCACTAATGTTATTGTGCTCATAGAGCAAATCAACATTCTACAAGGCAATTCTAAAAAGCAGGACACCCCAAACAAAAAAAGTTAACTATGAAACTGGACTTTGGATCAGCATCAAATTTGGTACAGATCTAGCAGACCATCTGCTCTTGCTCTATGCCAAATTGAGGAAAGTTTGGGCAAATAGTTTTCAAGTTATGATTTTTTTAAAGTAAAACTGTTTTTACCCCTGTGCAAAAACAAGTGACCTTTAAGCGTACCTCGATTTTAACCAGATCAAATAAATTGACAAGACCAATCTTGCTTATCTTGAAAGAGAATGGTTGGCTTTGCCTGCTTTTTTAAACTTTGGAAATCCAGGCTGCAGCGGCTGAAATATTGAGCCTCTAAAAATGCCTTTCAAAAGGATAAAACAGTGACTTTCTTACAAACTGAGCATACATGGAGCAGGCTTACCAACAAGAATGTTACAAAGCAGATACATTGTTTCAGCTCTGCGAGCCAAGAAGGAGGATATTGGGAGGGCAATGAAAGCTTATGGAAACAGTGAAAAGACAGGTTTTCAACAACAACAACAGCAGCAGCAGCAGCAGCAGCAGCAACAACAACAACAGCAACAACAGATTTGCCTTAAATGAAGTAAGGAGTGACAGTCCTCCAGAAAGGGATATTTTGCCATGCAACACACTTGGAATATTTCAGCATGTTTGAAATATTTTCATTTCTGGAATCTGGGCCACTGCTGAGGGCCATAACGTAGAACATATTCTTTTTCTATCTTGGCCCTTCCCCCATACCTCCATTTCTTTCTCTGTTTCTTGTTTGCCTTGATTTATTTATACATTTGTATTCTGGCTTTCAGCAAAGGACCCCAACACAGCTTGTTGTTTTCTTCAAAAACATGAATACACTGAAACAGACATTAATTTAAAGCCATACATTTGAGCACATAATCCGAAGGCAAATCCAAATTCCAGAAAGCTGGTGCTCTGATGGCTGGAAAAATGAGGACCAATACAGTTATACCTTTTTTTCCTTATATAAAGATGCACACACACCCCAATCAATAAAAACACCTGTGGATTTTTCACTTAGAATGGTTTGTTTTGTGATTGGTCATTAGAAGGCAGACATGGGAGGAATTTGCAACACTGCTTGCTGAGGCATGAACCCCTGAGGAGCTGCTATTGTGGAAAAAGAAACAAGTTGATCTTTGGGAATATGCATCCTTTTTATTGTGTATGCTGACCCTAAGAAATATTTATTAAAATGTTTTTGCATAAGCAAATGATGTGAATTTGGTGGATCTCCTTTAGGAGGATATTTCACAAAGGGAGGATGAGCATAGCATAACACAAGATCAAAGAGCTGGGTGACAAATTGATTGTTTTCCACAGTCCGAGTTCTGAAAACACTACATATGCTTTATAAAGAGAATTGTTTGAATTATTAGAAATGTATGCTCCCAGTTTCATCTCAGTTGTAGCAAAAAACTGAATTATTTAGAAGCTTTTGAACCATATCGTCTTTCTCTTTTTTTCTTTTTAACCAAAAAGTGAATTAACATCATTCTAATGAGTATCTAAGGATGAGGTTGCAGCAGGTTTTAAGGAAGTGTGAATAACAGGAAGACAGCTGCTACCTACCGAGTTGAGCTGTGTGGCTCAGCACCCCTGCTTGGCTCCCTGGGTGAGCGGACCTACCTTAATCAGAAGACAGTGGTGGTTCAAGCACAAAAGGGAACTTTTGGAAGGACTGCTGCGTTCTTCATTAGCACCACAGTTTAGCCTCCACAATGATGCCATGAAAAATAGAAAGGTCCATTGTTGAGATGATTGTTAGAAAGGAAATCCAAGAGTCAAAGGAGGAAGGAGGGAGTCACAGTTCAGGCACTGAGGCCTTGACAAATAAACACAAACAAAGGGGAAGTTCTTCAAAATGATCCCCACATAGGATCAGCAACTCCTTTTTGTTCCCAGTTTTAAGGTGCAGGAAGGCTTGAAGAGTTTTGGAATGCACTACAGCGCTTAGAAAGTTACTTAAATATTTAATCATACTTAATGGTTCAAGGTTCTCAAGAGCAGTTAGTTATAAAAAATGGACATTCCCCCTGTCCCCTTAATGTTACAGTTACACTGCAAAAGAGGTTAAGATAACCCTTGTTAAATTACAGTCATATTGTAACTTAATTATACTTTATGGGGAATGGGATGAATTAGAAATAATTCATTATTATTATTCATATTTAGCTATAATAAATAAGTTATTTATTGTAATAAGTTACCTGAACCCCACCATATTGGATCATTACTGACCAAGTGCTGAAGCATGTGGTGACTTCTTAGCTCCAAGGTAATTTCGATTTGACTTTTAGTTGTGGAGCAGAGGTGACTTTGATCAACTTGGTGTTTGACCTGCAGTGGGACCTGGATATGAAGAATATGTTGATTCAGATGGACTTCTTGGTGACTTTCAATACCATCAGCCCATAGTATTAAGGTCTGTATCTTTGAGGTGGGACTTGTAGGCACTTGGCGCTGAGGCATTTCTGCCTGAACCTTTGGCCATCAATCTGTGGGATCCCTCACGGTTCCATCTTATGTCCTATGCTATTCAACATTTACTTGAAATTGCCACAAGAACTTATGCAGAGGGTGCCCAGAGATCTGAGATTCAGTGCCACCCGTATGCTGATGACACCAGATTCTAATTTTCCTTTCCATCGCTATCTTGAGAAGTTTCTAAGCTAATATTTGTTGAAAGTTATCTGCTGGTTTAGGAAAACAAATTCAAGCTTAATTCAGAGAAGATAGAGGGGTTCCTGGCCCATCAGATGTCAGCTCTGAGAACAGGGATTAAATCTACACTGAACAAAGCTACACTTCCCATGAAGATGCAGGTTTGCAGGTAGTGCATGGTCCTCTCAGATTTTGGGAGTGACCAGGAATGCATTTGCCCAATTAAAACTGGTGCACTTGCTGTTCCTGTTCCTGTAGATGCCTGATCTGACCATAGTGACAGATGACTTAGTCATACCTGTTTGGATTCCTACAACATGCTCTATGTAGGGTTGCTTTCAAGACTGTTCAGAACATTCAGCTAGTCCAAAATGCTGTGGTCAGACTGTTAATCAGAGGTGGTTAAAAGAAACATATAACACCTCTGGTACAACAGCTCCACCAGCTACCGATCTGTTTGGGGGCACAATGACAAGTTCTAATTATGACTTATCCAGGCTAGGTGAAAAATCACATTCTCCCTTACAAACCTGCCTGAGCTGCAGGTCTTCTCACTATCCCACCAGTTTCAAAGGATGTTTGGTGACAAGTAGGTTTACCATATTCCAGTTCTCCAGATCTGGATGGCCTAATTTGGTGAGAATGTGGCCACACTGCTCTCAGACTAAGGAACTCCCTTCTCTAGGAGACTCAGTTGGCCCGCTGCTTGCTGTTCTTCCTCTCACATACAAAGACCTTCCTATTCAGGCAGACCATCCCTGTCTGACTCTGACAGACGGGGTTTTAAAAGAATGTGCTGTACTTTTCTGGGTTTTATTTAGTTGTCATTATTTATTTTAACTGACACATTATTAAATGACTTGCTTTCATTTTGATATTATAATTGCTTTAATTATGTTTTAATATTTATACTGTATTTTGGGCTCTATTTTATTGCCTGAACACAGACACAAGGGCAATCGTAGAAGCATCCCTCTGCTCCAGCAGGCTTCCTGATCAGTTGTGCACCTTATTTCACAACCAGAGTGAAAAAAGGCCACCCAACTGGAATCCTGCATGAACTGGTGGAAGCTTACATGATTGTTTTCCATTCTGCATTTCAACGTTTGGATACTGGCCTTTGTTTCCAATTCTCCTTTTTATTTGGGGGTCCCAATTCTGACAGAAGAGCGAGCTACAAATCAAATAAATAAAATTGATAATAAAAATTTCAAGCTCTGGCATACAGAAAAATTAAAATAATAAGCAATAATATATTTGTAAATATAATAAATGATAGTTACAATACATGATGGAACAAATAAAGATTTCTTAGACTCAGTTGACTGGGGTCACTGTACTGGGTGACACCTCCTCAGAAAGTCCCCCTCAGGAGCAGAATCGCTCTACCAAACCCCACCGAATCTGTTCAGTAGCAGCAACAGTGTGGCAAATGGACACACCATAGAAAAGAGTACCTTTGTTATGACACTAAAGGGGGGGGGGGATTATTACACTGAAGAAGGAAAAAATAGATCAGCAACCTCTGACTTTCATGAGGTGGGGCACAGATGAGTGTTTTGCCAGAACAAGGAAATCTCTGGTAGGAGAGGATTAGGTTTTATTCTCCCCCCCCCCCCTTCCTTGTGGCCTATCTTTAAAATAATAATAATAAAAATTAGCTGCCCTTTGTGAATTTTAAGTACAGTTCTGACAATTGCTATGCATTCACCAAGAGAGATTTCTTTCAGACAGGACCTCAGCTGGCCTCCTTGTACTTTCTTTCCCCTTACCATACTGTGAGAGGAGTCTTTTTTTGTGAGGCGGGGGGGGGGGGAGCGCCTGAGCCGCTATGCCGTTTGCTCTTGTACTGTCTTGTGGGTTTATCTCTTTGCCTGTCACGAGTGCTTCCAACTGTGTCTGTGAGTAGCTTCCCGCTCAGTTTTTGTGAAATGGATATTTTTGTTCTCCCAGCCTGTCAGCCACAAAACCCCACCTCCTCACACACACACTCACACACACACACACACACACACACACACACACACACACACACACACACACACAAGCTGCCCCTGGGAATCACACCTGTCTGCTTCAGGTTGTTCTGCACATCTGATGCATGGCTTTAATTCAAACCTTTAAGGTCCGGTTTTGTCCACCATTTACACTGATGTACACCACTCAGGTGGAGTGTTGCAAGAGAGAGAGCTCCTGACTTTAGCCTGAGTTCAATGCAAGCCGCAAAGGAGAGAAACTGATTCTGTACACCATTAGTTCACCACTGGCCATTGCAGCTGATGTCCTATAGGCAAAAGAAGAAAGATACAGACACTAAGGAAAGTATAAGAGTCATGTGCTGCTTGGCTGTGAATACACTTTGCTGTGTGTATGTGTCTCTGCATGGCCTGCTTGAACCGTCGCCCTCCAAGCATAATTCAGGATCCAGGATTTGCAGCAAATTGCTACCTTCCTCCTACCTTCTATATGTGGTACGTCTGGCCATAAGGCATGTACAGAGACACATTTCCATCATTTTCCCACTTACAGTTACCACATTCCAGTTTCCCAAATCATCATCATCTTAGAACTGCAGAACTGGAAGAGCCCCTGTGGATCATTGAGTCCAGCTCCGCTCAAGGAGGCACAGTGGGGAATCAAACTCCCAACCTCTGGTTCTGCACCAGATACCTTAACCACTGATATGTGTGTATATTTGTATTTTTGCAGCTTAAGCTCACTATTGTTGCATTGATTTTTTTTTTTACCAATATGTTTCAGCCTTAACATCATTTATACAGTAACTACTGATTGGAGAAAGCCAACGTTGTGTAATGGTTAGACTGCTGGACTACAACAGAAACACTTATGTTCAAATCCTGGCTTAGTCACAAAGCTTACTTGTTGCCCCTGAGCCAATCCATGCCTCTCAGGTGCTTTTTTGGGAGGTGGGGTGGGGGACATGGGGAGAACAGAACTGGGTAATCCAGCCATATGCATTTTTGTTACATATAAATACAGAAACTTTATTTATTTATTTATTTATTTATTTATTTATTTATTTATTTATTTATTTATTTAGTTAGTTAGTTAGTTAGTTAGTTAGTTAGTTAGTTAGTTTTACCCCACCTTTCTCTTAAGAGAAAGAAGGACCCAAGGTGGCTTATTTACAATACTTACAGTAAGTATACAGATACTAAGAAAGAATCAAACAAATACCACACTAAAAGACAGTAAACAAAAGTAACATCAAAAATGCATTCAAAGCAGGGAGGCACAACTATCCATTTAAAAAAACCCACTCAGGTGGGCTATCTTTAGGGGAAAGCTTGCCTGAAGACAAAGGTCTTTGCCAGCTTATGGAAGGACAGCAAAGATGGGGGCCTGCCTGGCCTCCTGTGGGAGGGAGTTCCGAAGTCTGGGAGCAGCTTGCTGTTCCAAAGGCTTCTGGGAATATCCTTATGGAATATCTGTCATTTATATTATTTTTATTATAATAAATAAATAAAATCAATAGTAAAAATTCTAAGCTCTGGCATACAGCAAAGTCAAAATAATAAACAATAATATATGTGTAATTATAAGAAATGATAATCACAATACATGATGGAACAAGTAAAGGTTTCCTAAACTCAGCTGACTGGGGTTATTGCACGGTGTGACATCTTTTCAGAAAATCCCCCTCCGGAGGACAATTGCTCTACCAAACCACTGCAACTGGGAACGATGATGATGATGATGATGATGATTGCAATTACTGCAACTGTCCTGTTTCTCTAAATTGAGTGGGTATTATATAAATGATGCCGAAACTGTAACATATTGGTATGAACCTTGTGGCACAATAGTTAAACTGTAGTATTGCAGCCAAAACTCTGATCAGGGTCAGTGTTGGATACCAATGGATTCTGACAGCTGGCACGAGGCTGACAGCCTTCCATCCTTCCGAGATCAGTAAAATGAGTACCCGGCTCTCAGGGGGGGGGGGGGGGGCGGCAATGTGTAGCCTGTATAATTCAAAAAATTGTGAACTGCCCAGAGAGTGCTTTAAGCACCATGGGGCAGTATATAAGCAGCACACTTTGCTTTTTGCTTTGCTTTGCTTTCAGTAGAAAAAGAAAGCAACAATTATTGGACTTAATTTCCATAATATGCGGATACAGCTACCTATTTTACATGCTATGCCCATACTTGCAGAACTGGGATATTGTGACCCTTCACTCCTCTGTCGGCAATGCTAAGCCTTGCTAGTTTAATTCCATAAAAATGGCACACATAAGTCTTTTTTTGGCTTGTCAATCAATACAGAGGAAAGTTTACATCCTTAATTTCTGTGGATCAGGACAATTTCACTGAAGGGCAAGGAGGAGGCAAATGCAAAGGTGGCAACAGAAGTGGCTGAAGGGAAGGTGATCCTCCAAGTTTATTTCTGCTGCTTTCTTAGCTGGTTGTACTGAGAACGAACAGGATAGAAGATACAATCAAGGTAAGGATGCTCTCAGTCACATATACAGAGATGTTGAGATGAAAAGTCAGATACATCAAGATCAAAAGTTCATGCCAAATTTGTGTGTGTGTGTGTGTGTGTGTGTGTGTGTGTGACTACTTGGAAACATTGCTTTCTGATTACAATTCCCAGAATCCCAATCCATAGTAATAACTGGCAATGCTGGCTGGAGTACTCTGGAAGTTATGGCAAACCCCCCACAATTTATCCAAGTTGTTTTGGTTGTTTATGTGAATTCAACAAGAGATCAATATTCAAATAAAAATGTAGGGCATGTTCATCCTGTTGATATTTCCTACATCTCCCCTGCCTTGCTAGAAAACCTGCAGCAGTTGACAAAGCCTATCTCACATCTTTCATGCATTTCAAGACTGACTGAAAATTGGAAGTTGGAAGGTGGTGTGGAGAATTTGACAGATTATCTTTAAGAATCTTCCCAATGGCTTTACTGAGTAGGGGCAGCCGCACTGGGATATATATTTGTGCTTTTTCGCTTGTGTTCATTGCCACCTTCCATTGCAGTTGCTGTGTTGTGTTGACAACCCCTGTGCTAAAAATTTCACAGCCATTTGTTACACAGTCCTGAACAAGGCAAAACTGATAGATTGACTTTAATACTCAACCTGGCATAACAATAATCCATCCAAAAAACCTAAAGGGAAAGAGGGAAAAGCTGCAGTCATCACTCAAAAAATAAACTCAACAAATCAAATGTTTCTTTTTTACTGTAATGTAATATACCAGGCGAGGAAATGGGTAAATGAACAGAATTCCCTTTGAGTCTTGTATTTTCAGTGTAACACCCATGAGTTCAACTGATTACATAATCCATATATGTGGCTCGGCATTTTAATATCCTTTATTAGGAGCAAAACAAACAGATCTGAATTGGTGATTCATGATGAGTTAATTTGCAATAGTAGCAGTGGTAGCAGTTATTTTAAAATGAACTAAGTATAGTATAGTATAGTATGATTCTAATATTTAAATATTTATTACTATTAATTTTAATATTTTAGTTTTAAAATAAAATCAGTGGCCACCTAGAAATAACTTGAAAGGACACTTAGGAAAATTAATGGTCGAAGTTATATCTTATATAGAGCTGAAATCACCTTAGACTTTCGAAGACCTAATTCCAATAGCTCTTTGTGCCTGAACATTCATACTTGCGAATAAAGCTGTGTTTAACTCCCAGGTATCAATCACAAATTAAAACAAGATAATAGAAAGTTGGAAAATCATATTGTATGACAATTCAATGTATTCAGCACTTAAGGAATTTGTTCTTTTAACAACATGCTGTCTGTATTGTCCAGTTTAACCCTAGCAAAGGCTTTAAATTTGAGAAGCAATCCTTTCGATATAATTAGTCAATGAGCGAAACCACTCACAGTTTGACAAGACCTTACACTTCTAATGAATAAAATTTGCTGTTGTAGTAAATTCTGAACCTAGCTAATTTGCTGAAATCTGCTAGCAGAGTTGCTTGCAAACAATGAAGCCATAGGAATAAATGTTGCCTGGGGTCTTATGGGAACTTTCCAAATCTCTGATCATTATAGTTGCAGAAGGGGTAGCCATGTTAGTCTATGCAAGCATTATAGGTGAAAATAAAATAAAAATAAAGAGTAAAAAAAAGACAAAAGTGTGGTGTCATTTTGAAGACTTTTTAATATTAACTTTCTTGGACAAGTCTACTTCAGCAGACACAAGAGGAGATATAACATCTTTTTTTACTCTTTATTTCTATTTTGTTTTCACCTCTAATAATTATGGATTTCACTAGGTATCCACACAAAAAAATCAATTTTTATCTTCCATAGGCTTCTGGGAGCCTAGCTAAGACTTCAAGTAAATACTACCCTGTTTCCCCTAAAATAAGACCTAACCTGAAAATAAGCCCTATTATGATTTTTCAGGATGCTCGTAATATAAGTCCTACTCCAAAAATAAGCCCTAGTTAAGTGAAACCCCGCCCTCCACCATTGTGCAGCAACCAGAAGATGACATGACTGCATTTGAATAAATGTAGATGGTTGTACATGACAAAAATAAAACATCCCCCGAAAATAAGCCCTAATGCGTTTTTTGGAGCAAAAATTAATATAAGACCCTGTCTTATTTTCAGGGAAACAGGGTACTCTAAGGAAAGGAAGAGTTAGGAAAAAGATGAGGTCAGGAAGATGAGGAAGATGAATTCTTAGAAGCTTTTACATTTGGATCAGGAAGGAGATAAGTGAGCAAGCCTTGTACCTTAGCTAGAATTTTAATTCAGGCTGCTCTATTCCAGATCCAACACTCTCATCATTATACTTTACTGGATCTCTCAGATGAGGGTCTGCAGTAAATGCAGTAATATCTTATACAAGGCTGAAACATATTGGCTGAAATGCAATACAACAATTAAAGAGCATAAATGCATGATGTGCCAATATTGTCATCACATTTGCATTAATAAGGAAATTAAATTACGGTATCTAGATTTAGAGAACCTGAATGTGGCTACCTTAGGGTACAGGTATACTGGCAGCAGGAAGTGAGCTAGAGTGAGCTGCTTCGAAATGGTTGGGCTTGATTAGAATGATCTAATGTGTGTTGGAAGCCGCCTAGAGTGGTCGTCTGACCAGATAGGTGGGGTAAAAATACAATAAATAAATAAATAATGAAGCCTGAATGTTCACACAGAAATGGCTAAATGAAGTAGCAGAGTAGTAACGCTCTGGAGTGCTCTAGCAAAGACTTTATCTGAGCCCATCCCTGCAGTGCTCTGAAGAGTTTGTTTGTTTGTTTGTTTATTTATTTATTTATTTATTTATTTATATTCCGCCTTTCTCCTTCAAAAGGACCCAAGATGGCTTACATCATGAAATATGTATTTTTTTTTGTAAAGACAATATTTAAAGCTAAAAACAGCATACAAATACTAAAAAAGATCAAGCAAGTACCACACTAAAAGAGAGTAAACAAAAGTGTTGTGTCTTGAGATCAACTCCACCGTTGTCCTCTCCAGGTTTTAGTTGGAGCCAGGTGGCTGAGCTTGGCTCCTTAGGATAATAGCCTTGGAGGATAATTTCCCCCCAATCAGCAAGTACGCCATGGGCAATTAGCCAATAGAGATGGGAGGGTCCGAAACCCTCTAATTATGGGTGGGGTTTTTTATATATGTATGTGTGTGTGGGTTTTCCTGTATTGTAAGTAAACTGAGTGGAATTACTATTGCGTATGCGGCTCTTTATTGGTTTAGAACCCACTACAGAACAGTGGCGACGAAGGTGGGATTCCCTTGAGCTCCAGCCATTGGAAGAGCTTTAGGCGGCTGCTGGTTGGGAGCCTACACGGCTGAACCTTGCTTGATATACGCCGCCGCTTGTAAGAAATGGAGGCTCAGGGATTTCTGCCGCCATTCAATCTGAACCGCCCGGAGCTGTGGGACTCCTGGGCAGACGGTTTCGCTTACTATTTGGCGTACCACGAGATTACAGAGGAGGCTAAAAGGAAGGCGTTGTTTATTAGTTCTTGTGGGGCGGAAGTTCTCGACCTCGTGAAAGATTTGATTCAACCAAAGGAATTAGCAGAAGCTACCAGCCGTGAACTCCTAAAGGCTCTGGCAGACTACTTCATGCTGCAGCCATCTCAGTTGGCGCGGCGGTGGGACTTCTGCAAACGCTCACAGAACATTGGGGAGTCTGCGGCGGAGTACCTGGCTGCTTTGCGTCACCTCGCCCGACGGTGTGGGTTTGAGAAGCTGAACGAGGTACTCCTAGACCAGTTTGTTTTTGGTCTGCGGAGTGAGAAGCTTTCGAGCAAGATAGTAGTGCTTCCCCAATGTGATCTTGCTAAGGCTGTGGATTTCGCCACCGGCTGGGAAAAGGGCCACCCTGGCGTCGACCATCGGCCGCCCTGTCGCCCTGTGGCTAATCAGATTGTTAGGGAGAGGAGTGGAAGCGATTCGGAGGGAGACGAAGTTTTACAGACGCGCCAGGCTCCGAAAGGGAAGAGCAGCCGCCCAACACGCATTAGCAATTGCCGGCCTGAAGGCGCCGCCAGCTGTGCTAGTTGTGGAGGGGACCACGAGCGCCGCTCTTGCCGTTTTCGTGATGCCTCCTGTCATAATTGTGGGAAGGTTGGCCACCTTGCCCGCGTTTGCCGCTCCAAGGCCATCGGGAGAAATACAGGGAGCCGGAAATCAGCACACTCAGCGGAGCTGCGCGAGGTGGAACTGTATTCCCTTTCCACATGCCCACTCCAGGTGCCTAGCCATCCCAACCCATCTAGTCCAGCTAAAATAAGGGTGCGAGTTGTCATAGAGGGGTTCCCTTGTGAAATGGAGTTAGATACTGGGTCTGCTGTCTCTATAATCTCGGCGGAGACCCTCCGAAGAATATGCCCCAGGGGAGGACCTCAGCTCCAAACCCCCAGTTACACCTTGATTGACTTTCAAAGAAACGCGGTGCCTATACTGGGGCGGGGCAAATTTAGAGTGCAGTATGGCGATTTTAACGGCAAATTAGACCTTTTGGTCGTGTAAGGTCACTGCACAAGCCTTTTGGGTCTGGCGTGGTTTGGGCCCCTGGGCATCGGGGTAGAAGGGATCCATAGGACTGCCATCATGGACTTCAACATAGTTTGCTGTGAGTTTTCGTCCGTCTTTGACAGTAACCTAGGCTGTTACAAGGGCCCTCCAGTCTCCCTCCAACTTGACCCGCAAGTGTGTCCGGTGCGGCTCAAGGCACGGAGGGTTCCCTTCGCCCTTAAACCAAAGATAGAAGAGGAGCTGGACCGGTTATTAGAGCAGGGGGTCTTGGAACCGGTGTCCCATGCTACATGGGAAACCCCTATAGTTGCTCCAGTGAAGCCTAATGGGGACGTGCGTATCTGCAGGGACTATAAGTGTACAATCAACAAGGCTTTGCAAGATCATGCTTATCCGGTGCCAGTGGTGAGCCACGTACTAGCTACTCTTGCAGGGGCTAAGGTTTTTGGAAAGCTGGATTTGGCCCAGGCGTACCAACAATTGCCTGTGGACGATGCCACAGCGGAGGCGCAGACCATCGTTACTCATAGGGGCGCCTTCCGGGTTAAACGTTTACAGTTTGGGGTTAGCGTAGCTCTCGGATTATTTCAGAATTTAATGGACTCCCTTCTTAAAGGGCTTTCAGGGGTTACACCATTTTTTGATGATGTATTAATTGCTGCCCCCACCAAAGAGGAGTTTGCCGACTGCCTCCGCTCTGTGTTAAGGCGTTTCGAGACGGCTGGCCTCAAGGTCAAGCGGGAAAAGTGTCTTTTAGGGGTTGACCGGGTGGAGTTCCTAGGGTTCTCTATAGATGCGGCAGGAATCCACCCCTCTGAAGGCAAGCTAAAGGCGATCCAGGACGTTCCTGCGCCTACCAACAAGCAGGAGCTCCAAGCGTTTCTTGGCCTCCTGAATTTTTATCATGCCTTTCTCCCACATAAGGCAGCAGTCGCAGAGCCCCTGCATCGCCTTTTGGGAAAAAAGACTTCTTGGGCCTGGGGTCCTTGCCAGGCTTCCGCCTTTCAAGCGGTTAAGGACTTGCTAGTTTCGAATTCAGTATTGGCGCATTTTGATGAGGAATTACCTGTTGTGCTTGCCTGCGATGCTTCTTCCTATGGAATCGGTGCCGTTCTCGGCCATCTGCTCCCCGATGGGAAAGAAGTCCCCGTTGCATACTATTCACGGACTCTTTCCCCGGCGGAGCGGAATTATGCTCAAATTGATGAGGGCCTGGCGATCGTGGCAGGAGTGAAGAAATTTCAGGACTACCTGTATGGACGGCCTTTTGTCATCTTGACCGATCATAAGCTGTTGTTGGGTTTGTTCGCACCCGATCGCCAGACGCCACAGGTCCTCTCCCCTAGGGTCCTCCGTTGGTCTATCTTCCTGGCAGGATACCAGTATGTTCTCCAGCATCGCCCCGGAAAGGAAATGGCCCATGCCGATGCGCTTAGCCGCCTGCCGCTGCCAGATATAGATCTAGACCCGGCACCTGCTCACCAAATTATGTTGCTGGAGGAGCTACCCGATCGGCCTCTCCATGCCGTAGATGTAGCAAAGCGTACTGCCCGGGACCCCGTTCTCTCCCGTGTTTTGGGTTGGGTAGGGAGGGGGTGGCCTAAAGGTCAGGTGGGTCAGGATTTTGAGCCTTACGCTTCCCGCAAGGATGAACTATCCACCCATAAGGGGTGTTTACTTTGGGGAAGTCGAGTGGTAGTCCCTAAGCCCCTGCGGCAACAAGTTCTTGTGGCTTTGCATGAAGCGCACCCTGGGATCGTGCGCATGAAAGCCCTCGCTAGGAGCTATGTCTGGTGGCCAGGTTTGGATGCAGAGATTGAGGCCTGGGTTAAGCGTTGTAGGGCCTGTCAGGAGTCACGCCCAGACCCACCTCAAGGCCCGGTGCAGTCATGGGAGCCTACGCGGTCTCCCTGGTCCTGCCTGCATCTAGATTTTGCAGGACCATTTCACGGCCAGATTCTCCTTATTTTGGTAGACTCTTACACCAAGTGGCTGGAGGTGGTTCGGGTGCCTTCAACCTCAGCTCTGGCGGTCATCCGGGCCCTACGTTCAATCTTCGCTACCCATGGCATTCCGGATATTGTCGTGACGGATAATGGAACAGCTTTTACCTCCCGGGAGTTCCTGGAAAGTAATCTCATCCGCCACGTACGGTCAGCACCCTTCCACCCAGCTACCAATGGCCAGGCAGAAAGGATGGTGCGTACAGCAAAGGAGGCACTCCAACGTATTGGCCAGATTGATTGGGAGAGGAAACTTGCTTATTTTCTCCTCTCCTATAGGACTACACCTAATCCAGCGAGTGGTCACAGCCCTGCGGAGCTTCTTATGGGACGCCACTTAACAACTTGTCTTGACCGCCTCCACCCGGATAGAGTCCTTGATCGGCGGCCGCAAACGGGGGTGCGTGAAGCACCACGCCGGTTTTTCTGCGGAGACCCGGTGTGGGCAAGGAATTACATGGGTAAACCTGCCTGGCTGTCGGCTAGAGTTCTTCGAATAACAGGGCCAGTGTCTTATGAGGTTGCCACAAAGGACGGTAGGACCCTGCAGAGGCATATAGAGCAACTGCGCAGCCGGTTGCCAGCGGACGACATGGTGCAGCCGAGACGGAGATGCTCTGAGAAGATAGTAAGCTGCGGGCCCCGATCTATCAAGGAGGAAGAAGGGCCAGAGGGCCTTATAGTGCCAGGCGGACCCACAAGGCCAGTGATGTCGTGACTGGCCGAAACGACAGCAGCTGCCGAAGCGTCTTTACCACAGGCACTAGAAGCAGCTGCCGCCCCAGCCGCGGAAACCCCGGAAACAAGGATGGTTGAAGAACCCCGTGGGGAATTAAGGCATTCCCAGCGAGAGCGGAGGCCACCTGATTATTTAAGGGACTATGTGAGCTGAGAGTATTTGGACTATGGGGGGAGGGGTGTTGTGTCTTGAGATCAACTCCACCGTTGTCCTCTCCAGGTTTTAGTTGGAGCCAGGTGGCTGAGCTTGGCTCCTTAGGATAATAGCCTTGGAGGATAATTTCCCCCCAATCAGCAAGTACGCCATGGGCAATTAGCCAATAGAGATGGGAGGGTCCGAAACCCTCTAATTATGGGTGGGGTTTTTTATATATGTATGTGTGTGTGGGTTTTCCTGTGTTGTAAGTAAACTGAGTGGAATTACTATTGCGTATGCGGCTCTTTATTGGTTTAGAACCCACTACAGAACAAAAAGCGACACCAAAAACATTTTCAAAGCCATAAGGCGCAACAATCCATTTAAAAACCCTACTCAGGCAGCCAGTCACGAAGGGAAAGCTTGCCTGAAGAGAAAGGTCTTAGGCTTGGCTTGAGGCTGAGGTCAGACACCATTAATATGAATAATGTATTGCTTCATAGCCTATCAGACTGTAAACATAAACAGAAATTAAACCACTCTTAACAAATAATATTTGACATCTAGTATAAATACATATAAACAATCAGGAAAGCATAAAATAATGTAATAATAAAATAAGCATTCTCAAGCAAGTATCAAGTTATAAGGTTAACTTGAAGAGATTGTGAAGCAGGCAACGAGTTCCATCTTTCCATGGCTCATTTAATGAATTTAGAGGTCCTAGAGGATATATAGTAGTTTGTGCCGGCCAGCAGAAATAAAACTATACATAAAGGGGAATTCCCCTTGCATACAGAGGGCATTCTATTAGAAAATATACAATGTCCTCTGTCTTAGAGCATCCTGCTGGGCAACAAATACTTGTACCATGTTGGTCCATATAATGTCCCTGAATCTCTTTCAACTGCAGCGAGTTCAGTCTTCATTTAGTTAGCAGGTATCTCAGTTCGTGTGAGCTGATAAAGGGCAAATGTGGCGGTAGCTTTCCAAAAGGCAAGGAAAAGCCTTTGGAGCAACAGCTAGCTACAGATGCCATGGTAGTCTGGATGTCAATATTATATAATCTGTTAATAATGAGCAGCCCCATATCCCTTCCTATGGTGATAGGCTGAGTTAATAACCCATCTTAACTATCTTAGCTGCCCAAACGTCCCTTCCCATTTCTTCATCGGCCAGTGAAACCAGTGGTGAGGCCATATGGTATACTATCTTGAGCCAGAACAGCAGAGCTGTTTTCTTAGCCACAGTACCCACTGAGTAACACGATGTCTCAGAATGGACTATGGTCATCTTGGTACCCCTACTTCAACAGTTAAAAATTTGTGCTGGACAGATTCCAATACTGTAATATTTGAAAGAGCCCATCCTGGGGCTCCATAGAGCACCTGAGGAAGCAGTTTATCTTTATACAGTTATATTAGAGGCACCACTATTTTTCTGCCTGATCCCAAAGAAAAACAATCAATAGCATTGGCAGATACCTCAGATGACAGAGCTACAGATTCTAAGTAACCTGGCCATGTTCCTGAACTTTTAAATGTCTGTTTGAGCAATTTCCTGTTCAGCTGCCACCTGTATTTCTTCCTTCTTTTCCCAAAGACTAAATTTTTGGGTTTGGTGTTATTTACCTGGAGATGTTCCTTGACACAATAAACACCTAATAGTCTTCACATCCCCACCTGTGTATAGAACAGGAGGATAGCATTGTCTGCATACAGATATATTCCTGCGTACAGATATATTCCTGTCCTTTAGACAGGGTGGAAAAATTGGGGGCTGGATAAGGAGGAGACCATATCATTTAAGTATAAATTAAATTAAAAGGATGCTAATCAACATCCCTCACACACTCCCTTATTTACAGGGATGGGGCCTGAAAGATAATGAAAAGGATGGGTATTCCTGGGCATATGAAGAGCATTTTCCCTTCACCCCTGAGCAATAGCAGCCTAGCTGGTTCCCAGCCATGTCTACTTACAGGAGAAGTTGGAGAGGTGTCATGGCATGGCTCCCCTTATATAGACATCTCCTTTGGAAACATGGCCTACACACACCCTTGCCAGCAGGGGAAAATCCTAATTATTCCTTGCTGTCCCAGACCAGGAAGAGACCTCCATCATTCCAGGACAGCATTCATCAAAGAAAGACCCTTACCAGAAATTACTTGAAATTCTGCAGTTCAATCTGAAGGAGTAAATTTCATAGGGAATGGAATGTTTTAAGGTCCAAACACAGACAGTAACTTGAAAGGTAACTTTATTTTGGAGCAGGCTTTGGACTTCCAGATTGGTTTTTATATTATAAAGCCTGTGCTCTAGTTTGGATAAAGGAATGGATAGTTTTAGAAAATGACAGAATATTAAAACTAGAAAGACATGATTTAAATCTAGGATGGCATGCCTTCCTATGGTATCAAAAAGCAAAAGACAATAAACAATTTAAAAACCATCTGATAAGGAAAGCTTTAAACTGGGTATGGACCAAAATCTGGGAAGAAAATTACCAAAAGGTTTCTGAATGGGTCTCACCAATGGAAGCATTTATGCAACCAACATTAATGAAAAAGAAGAAACTCTTGAGATACAGAGATTTGTTAAAAGAGGACTTAAGTATGAAATCAAGGGAAGAGCTAGAAGAACAAGGTACAATACTTGACTGGTGGACAAAAACACAAATATATTCCAGATATGCAAGAGATAAAGCAGTAGGCTTTTGTAAGGAACAGACACCATTATACTTCTGAATGTAAAGGAAAAACTGATTAAAATGTTGTATAATTATCTACTAGAATTAAAAATGCAAGATGAAATAGTTAAAGAACGTATGATAAAATGGGCCCAAAATGTGGGCCACAATATTAACTTAAAGTCATGGTCACAAATATCGGAAGGTAATATTAAGCTAACAAAAGCAATTAATTACAAAGACAATATGTATAAGATGTTCTATAGATGGTATATGACACCTGAAAAATTATCGAAAATATATCAAAGTACCTCCAACAAATGTTGGAAATGCAAATCAAAAGAAGGTAGCTTCTGTCATATGTGGTGGACTTGTAGGGAAGGTAAAAGCTTTTGGAAACTAGTCCATGAGTTTTTACAAAAAATGTTATCCTCTATAATTCCATATGAACCTGAACTGTTTTTGTTAAATATAATACCAGACTCGATAGAAAAAGAAAAAAGATATTTGATCATACATGTAACTACAGCAGCAAGAATTTTATATGCCAAATACTGGAAAAAAGAGGAGACTCCAACAACCCAGGAGTTAATAGAAAAAATTCTTGAAGCAGCAGAGATGGATATTTTAACTGAAGTATTAAAAGACAAAGAAATTGCTGAGGCTAGAAAAAAGTGGGAACCTTTGTATAACTGGATGAGAGATGAGAATATGAAAGGGATAAAATTATGAGAAAGAAAATATAAGATATAATTTTAGATTTTAAAGGCTTAGAAAAAATGGCAAGATAAGTGTGAAGTAAGCTTAGTAAGAAACATTTTGACAAATGTAATAATGATATATGCTGTTCTCTATCACATTCTGTATTTTTTATTTGCCCCAATACCCTGATCCAAATCCCCTTCCCTATGATCTTCCCTTACCCAATGGAAAATGAATAAAAAATTAAAAAAAAGAAAGAAAAGAAAAGTAACTTTATTTTGAAGAGCCTTGAAGGTCCTCCTACATAACACGGATTGCCCAGCATGAGCCTTTACGGCCATTTCTTTTTTCTTTTTCTTTTAAAAAGAATCTTTACTGAATGAACAGGAAAACAAGAACAAGAAGAAAATATTAGAACAAGACTTCCACCAGAAATGTATAATCTGATATAATTCCTTACCGCCATTGTAATCTGTATCAGATTAAAATATCACACTGAAGATTGACATGGGAAGCTGGTGGAAAATAAGTCCTGTTGTTCTTATTAACATAAAAAAAAAAAAAGGAAACCATGTGTTGAAAAAGTAATCTTGGGAAAAAGGTTGTTTAAGTAATTTGAATTGGTGTGTTAATTTTTTCATTAGAACAACGTGCCATATTCTGTTTCTCCATGTAAGTAAAGATAAATTACAAATTCCCTTCTTTTAAGGCCACTCCTCAGATTTACCCATTGCTTAGTGCTAAGGGATTGCCACTGAATTATAAACTACCATTACAGAAAATAGGGTTTTGGGACTGGGGGTATTCAATTAAAATAAAGGATTTGTTACAGTCAATCATCCACTTTGGATTTTCAGTGATTTTTTAAAAAAGCTTCATGCTTAAGATATGCATGTTTGGGATGTGTTTGTTTTTAAACTGAATACTCTCAGATTCCAATAATTTTTCTTCAGGTCTGTTACAAGATCAAAGGTCCATTTTGCTGGACAGTCAGGCTGATGATTCCCTATTTCCACAAGTTCATCGGCTGCTAAGTGGGTCTGCCTAGAGCCCAGTTATGATGGAAACAAAATGTGCTGATGTTATCATGAGGTCACAATCCAGAGAGGTTCTGTATCTTGGCAAACTGAGAGACAGTTAGCAGTCCGGCTGGGTCTCAACAGTGTCAGGATGGATCTTCAGGACAGGTAACAAAAAGGGTCCTTGGAGAGTTATATTAACCTTTTACCATAGAACTATATTTCATAACTGTCAGATTGGGCAAAATTTGTCATTATAATGTTATATAGGGCTAAACCCATCAGTACAAATGCCAGATGTCAAAAGAGCACAAGATCCTCTTGACCAAGTAACAGTCAGTCCCCAAGGCAATCATTAACATACGTTCCTCTGTGAGCACTAGCTTGAAAAGTAGCTTCGAGGCCTTCTTGTACAAGAAGCAATAGCCCACCAGGTGTCTTTAGGGCCATTCCTCAAATTAACCAATTGCCTGGTGCTAAGGAAGTGTCACTCAATTATGAGTGATAATTACAGAGAATAGGGCTGCAGGACTAGGGATGTTCCATGAAAATAAAAGACTCCTGACAGAAAGGGTGAAGAGAAATCTTCCGCCACTCAGGATGGCAGTACATTTATTTATTTGGAGTATAAGCAATATTATATTTGTTGATCTTCTTTGCAAAAGTACTCAAATACTTGCACTTAAGACAGCTGGTGACCACAGTGTTTAGGATTTGTTTGGTTTTATAGTGGAAGCACTTTCAGGACAGCCTTAACTCTTCTTCAGGCCCATTGTGAGATCAAAGGTCTTATCTGGTGCTGACAGAAGTTGATGGTTCCCTATTTCCAGAGGTTCCTTGGCTGCTTCAACTGGCCTGGCCAGAGCCTAGGCATGATGGAAGCCCCACTTTCTAATGTCAGTATGGGGTCACAGTCCAGAGAGGTTCTGTATCTTGGTAAACTGAGAGACACTTAACAGTCAGGCTGGGTCTCAACAGAGTCAA
The DNA here is from genome assembly GCA_037013535.1 of Intellagama lesueurii. Lineage (NCBI taxonomy): Eukaryota > Metazoa > Chordata > Lepidosauria > Squamata > Agamidae > Intellagama > Intellagama lesueurii. Next base: position 76,778,546 of record JBAJHW010000006.1, read on the forward strand.
GATAGTGACAAGTAGTGAAAAAAGTTCTTGGAGAGCTACATTAGCCATGAAGGAAAATGTTTCCGAATGATTTGTAGATGAGATTCTCCTGGTGCTTTTCTGTGTATCTTGTCAAGGAAGTGGTGGCCATATTTTGTTGGTGTGCCTTTCCCAAATAATGTTCTGCTACCACTTGCAAGAGTTACTTCTTTTGAATTACAGCTCTTAAAGGCTCCAGGCCAACATGGCAAGTGACCACACAAGCTGGGGCATTCTGGGACTTGTGGTTTTAAATAGTAACTATGTCAGGCTCTAGTGTCTATGAGCTTTTGTAACTAGGTAACTACACCTAACCAGAAATGGAAAAGGAAAGGAAAACCATATTTCCTAATTGCTAAATTGGGCAAAATTAGTAATAAGCCAACACCATTAGTAGAGCTTATATCATTAGAGGGAAAGATTGACCCAAATGCCAGACAACTAGACATGGGGGTATTCCTATCGCTCCGGAGCTCGCGGTCAATTAGCCACTCCTGGAAGGAGGCGGGACGATGAGCCTCTCTGCCAGGTCAAAGAGTGGCTCGCAGACCAGGAGCTCCGGAGTGATAGGAAGGGAGTGCGGAGCCCACAGCAGCAGCGGACGGTGAGTGGACAGTCCGGACCCTCGTTATGTCCACCTGTGGGGGGGGTATTCATATTCGTATATTAATACAAATACCCCCATCTCTACAGACAACCTAAGAGCACAAAATTGTATTTTTCAAGTAGCAGTCAAGTCAGTCATTGAGGTAACTATTAGTATACAACTTTTTCCTATCATTTGTTGTAGGACTAACCTCTTGCTTCTTCTTCTTCCTTGCCTCCTTAAACTCCAGGCCTGGGGCTGCCTTACCAGCAGGCAGAAGAAAACTAGATATTCTATGCAGTCTTTTCAGAGTCCCTGCCCTGAAAGCACTGAGGTAAAGTTCTAGCACAGTCTTATTCAGGAGAGTACCTCTTCATTCCAGGGGACAGAAGTACTGTAGCTAGGTTGCTAATTTGGTTTACATATCCTTTTTAGAACAGTTAAATATTTTGACAATGGTTTCTTAAATTCCATAAAACGACCGCGTCTGGTGAGCTGAATAGTTGAGCCCAGTGTTGTCTTCCCACACATTTGCATAAGTTCAAGATCCTCCTGAACAAGTAGTGGCCAGTCACTGTGATGATCTTTAGTTATTTGAGCTTGATAATTTGTTATAGCACCAACTTGTCCTTTTAAAATTTCCTAAATCCACAGGGCTGCAGCAGCCTTACTATTAGCAGAATGACACAGTTGGGATCTCACAGAAGGATGACAGACTATTTCATGCTGTATTTTCACTCTCCCAGAGGTGTGTTTGTTGGATTTTCTACCTCAGAATGGCACAGCCAGTCTTTTATACCAGGCACTTTGACTTTGGCCAGGACAAGTGGGGTGGTGAATGGCACCATTTGCTTTTAGTCACTTGAGTTAATGCTGAATACGTGAAAGATTCCTTCAGTGGATAAAAACAGATAAGTATGAGCTTGAGGGCAACATATTTGACAAAGGAAAAGGACTATATACAAGTTACAGTGGCCGCAAATGAAAACAGAGGTGAAAGGTGAATCTGACGACAAAGAGAAAACAAGTAGCCACTGAAAGACAACCGCTTGGTTTTCACAAATGCTATTCTGAATGTATTGATACAAGTATTCTAGCACATTCTTATTTGGGAAGGTATTTTTTTATTCCAAGTACTAAAGTACCTGGGTTGCTAATTTAGTTCACACACATTCTTTCAAATATTTTATGTTCAGCCTTAGCCCATTTTATGACAGTTTATTGTGTACAAGGGGCTGTATTGGAAAGGAGATTCTACTTTACACATACGCAGCAATTGTTTAAGGTACCTGTGTTCTAATTTTATGCAGCTCTTCTCAAAATGCAAATGCAAACCAATGAGCTCATGCCAGGCCAAATTCCATGAGGAAAACCAGCAATATCAAAAGCTACATGGTGACTCCAGCTAGCCACGGAGGGTGTGAAGAAAAATGTGCTATGAAACTTGGGTAGGGAATTGACCTCAGATTTTAACATACTTCCATGTCAGTTTTTGGGATGTTAGGAATGGCCACTACTCCACCCTGGGAAAATGCTGTATTTCTTTTAAAAAATAACAAAATATTTAGTAATCACTAGCAAAAAATAAGAAGTAACTAAAAAGTAGAGTAGACAAATATAAATGATTTGACAATGGTTTCCTAAACCACATTTAAAATGAAAACATCCGGTGAGCCACACAGTCCAGCCCAGTGTGTCTTCATACAAACTGACATGTGTGCTGAGCAGAGGAGGGTAATGCCTCGGCTTCTTCTGGTTCACATATTTAATCAAAGGTCTCAAACCCTCAAAAACATTGTTGGATAACAGATATCACTTGCCACCCTTATCTCCTGGATAAGTTCCTTCATAAGGGAGAACGTATTCCACCAACAGTTAATATTGAGTTAATCTTGCGTCAGTCTTCCATGCAAGAGCTATTTCCAATCAACCTCTAATACCACCTAAATAAATAAACAAACAAACAGTGAAACACTTTGTTCCAGTTGACTAAGAACCCATTCCCTCACAACACCTCTAACTGCTGGCACCTTTGGGCGTCTTGGTGTAATTTAACCCCAGTGGTTTACTTTATAATATTAACTACAGACCATTTTGATACCATATTCCTTGGTATCTGATGACCTTTATTTCAGCAGAGTTAGTTACTACAAAGTGTTCCAAACTTTGTTTTCCTCAAAAAGATAAAGAGGATGTATACTTTGCACCTTGTCATCTAAATTTGATATAAAATGAGTTATCTGGTGACTCTGAAATAAAATAATGGAAGGATGGGAAGGATAAACCTGTTCTCTTAACTGGGCCACAGATTTTGGCATATGGATAACACAGCACAAGCAATTCGCAACCACGTTCTGGCAAATAATACAACAGGAAACTCTACAATGCAGTGACCGAATGAGCCTGAGAAAGCAACAGGCCCCAGCCTTGGATCCATCCAGCTCTGCCACATGTGGGTTCCTTCTTGGCTTGTGACATCAGGCCCCATCCCAACTGCCACTCCATCTGCCTGCCTCTTCCGTCTTCTCTGTTCCACCATTCCTCTGATTAGGGAGTGATTACAATTTGTTTTCTCTAAGCTTAACAGTGTGATCTGAACATATTCAAAATCCCACTACCCTGTGAGGCTGCATCGTTTGCACATGTTTATGGGAAAGTATTCACTTCTCTGACAAATTCCACTTTCTCCCAAATGGAGCAATCTGAAAAACTCTGAGAATTTTCCAAAACAGTGACCAGACCAGAAGAGAGAACATGAGCAACTGGTTATATGGAATATTTGTTCATGTCAGTCTTGCAGTCTTCTGGTCTCTCTACACTGGTGTGCCCTGACATTCGTGTGACGCCAAAACAGTGTAGTGCAGGGTCCACTCCACTCCCAGCAGATCTCCCTTCCTGCCAAGCTGATGTCTTCCCAGTCTCCTGGCACTAGAACCATTAACTAAGATTGGGAAGTGAGGCAATTGTACCAATGAGGCCTCCCCAAGCCCTCCTTTTTCCCCTGCCCCCCATGGGCCCATCTCATCCTCCAACCACGGAACCCCAAACACCCTTACCGGAGTTGCTGGGCTTCAGCTAATGCGGAGTGATACCAGCAGTTGCATTGCCAGGGAAGTAAGGAAGGTTCTCTCTTCCCCCTCACTTTTTTTTACTGCCCCACCCTGTCCATCTCAGTTCCTCCTCCATTACCCCCTGGATCTTCCAATGCTCTAGGGTAGCATTGCAACTGTCTGAGGGAGAGAGCAAGAACAGAAAAAGAAGTGTGTTGAAGGGGCGGGAGAGGAAGTTATCTTCCTTCTTTTCCTGCCATCAGGTGTGAAAGGGGCCCCCCATTTCTCCTCAGATTGGCTAGAAAGAAACCCATGGAGTGACCTGTTCCAAGCAAATTGGACTCCAATTGGACTCTGTTGGACCCCTGCTGTGACTCTTCCTTGAGCCTCCAAACTACCTCCAACAACAGGAACATTAGCAAGAGGGACACTGGGTTGAAGGGAAGGGAATTGGATTCCCACAGGGTGGGTGCTGAGTGGTCTCAGATATGTTGGATGGAGGGGAAGTGTTTGAGGCTTACTGGACCACAATGGGGAGAGGAGTTCTGGTCTGGTCTGGATTTGAATCCGAGCCAGGCAACAACTCTGGAATATTTTTCTCATATTTGAGGGAAGTGTTGTGATGCACCATCTTTGTGGTATGAGCCACACAATGGGAAATCTTGGCAAAGTGGCATGTCCACCTCCACAGCACAGCCATAGTCAGGTAAGTGGGTGTGGGTGGATGGGAAGAGCAACTCATTGCTTTCCTAGTTGTCTTCTGACAAGACAGGTGCCCCAATTCCCAAATCAGGAAAATAGGCAGCTTGGCACCTGTCCTGTCATCAGATGTCTTTTGATCTCCTGAAATATAAATCTTTTTTTAAAAACCAGATTTATAAATGCTGATAGAAGGCTCCAAGGCAATTCTTTCTTTCCCCTGATGCCGGCAATGCTGCTATGGCCAAGGAAGAAGGGTGAGGAACAGGGGTAGGAGGCAGGGAAAGGAGGAAGAGGAAGGAAGACCAGAGAAAGAGAGGGAGGGAGGCCTTTTGTCTCTTTTTCATTATTAACAAGGGAGTGGAAGAAACCATCTTCCTTCCTCAGTTCTTTCCTGCCTGAAATGGTTATCCAATCTGGAAAAGAATGAGAGTGTCTAGTGCTGTGATTTCCTGGGTTTTCCGGTGCATGAAGAAGGGAGGGGAGAATGAGGCTGGCAGGGGAGGAGAAAGGGAGTGAACAGGAAGCTTTGCCTCTTCCTTGTCATTCCTGTGCTGCAACTTCAGAAGTGGGTGAGGGAGAGAGGGAGGGGGTTCACCTCTTTCCCCCCCCCCCCCTGATTTGATCCAGAATCAGTTATAAGAGCCTTTTGGCGCAGTGGTTAAAGTCCTGTACTGCAGCCAAAACTGTGCTCACAACCTGGGGTTCAGTCCCAGGTAGCCATCTCAAGGTTGACTCAGCCTTCTATCCTTCTGAGGTCAGTAAAATGAGTACCCAGCTTGCTGGGGGGTGTAATGTGTAGCCTGTGTAATTTGTAAACTGCCTAGAGAGTGCTTTAAGCGCTATGGGGCGGTATATAATCAGTATGCTTTGCTTTATAACAGAGAACTGTGGGGAAAATGGACTCAGCTCAGAATATAGGACAGATAAGTAGGACAATGCATTTCTATTGGGAACCGAGGGGAAATGCTGCTTGTTGTGCTGGGATTAAGCTGAAAGGAAGACTTCTTGCATTGTGCAGGCAAACAGGTGACCACTGCAATCTTTTCTCATGTTGTGCTATCACTGCAGGTTACGAGGCCCCCATGATCCAAAAATCCCATAACTGAGGAAGGGAAATCATTCTCCATTTTTCTTTAGTCCTCTAGAAGCTCTTCCCTTTCATCTCTGAACCAAGAGCTTTATTCATATCTTCCCATCTGAAGGCTTTCACCCATTTTTATTAGAATTCTGCCATGCTACAGTTTCACTCAAAAACAGTAATCCCAGCTTCCATTCCTGAACAGGGAAATTCTGGTTTTCTTGATGGTGTTGGTCTTCCTTCTGACTGTGAATCTCAGCTGGGCTTTCATCTTTGTCAAGAGATACACTCTCCTTCTCCTAAATAGCATTGCTTTGGTGTGTTCCTGACAACTGGAAAAGAATTCCTTATGTCACCATGCTTCGGAAGAGCCACCTCATAACAGCAAATTGTATGGGTCCTTTACTGAATCCAAATACTATTTCTAAGGTTTTAGGTCTACAAGCAATTCAGCACCGCGGTCATGGCTTTCATTCCTCTTCTGCCCTCCTTGTCTGGAGATTCTCCACACAATCAGTATCTCTACATCTATTTTTTGAGAAAGAACCAGGTCAAGGAGCATCAATAGAGTTGTAGATGCTCAGTGTTCCATCAGACCAGTGAGTTCTTCTAAGCAGCAGGACGTTTTCTCAAAATTTAACGCAGACAAAGTTTTGGACATATTTACACACCCCACATAATTATTGCCAGTGCCTTCTATATAATCTGGCATCATGCTTTCCTATTGCTGCTTCACAGACTTTGGACCAAAGCAGTTGGACAGTATTGGCACCATCTTGACATAGTTGTGACACTGTTCCTAATCTGCCAAAATCATTGCTTTGCTTCAGTGGATCTCACCTGAAACTGGTTCTGTGATCAGATTTCTTTTGATCTCAGGAAACATAAATCTTTTTAAAACCAGATTTTTAAAATGCTGATAGAACAATGCAAGAAAATTGCTAATTCCCAGAAATGGGTGAACATTCATGTGACGCACCCCTACGTGTCCCCAGGTTATTTCACTAGCCTGAGGCCCACGACACGTTCCCTCCTTTATGCTGCCACATCTAACTCTCACAGACAAACGTCTACGTACTTCAGACTCTCATCTCTGACTCTAACAGACTTCTCACGTCAGACTCTCTCACCATCTTCTTCTAACTACTGTCCTCTGACTAACTCCTCACTCCTCTTCTCTGACTCACCCCTCCCTTCTGGTTTCTCTGGCTCCGCCTCCCAACAAATCTCATTGGTATATGCAAAAAACCTACTACATGAGCCAAAGCAGGGTGATCACCACAGTCCTCCCCCCTTAATAAGTTTGTTTTATGAGGGGAAACCCACCAGTTTGCTCTCATAAACAAATAGCCAAGTACATGCAAATTTAACAATAACTTATCAATACTTATACATACCTTATGATACAATTTTCTATCCATTACTATGTTTACTAGACCAAACTTACCACTTTAAACATTTAAGACAACCAATATATTTAAAACATTTGCATTTAATTATTGAATTTTTTTTTCTTAATCATTAGGTCTTCAGGACAAAGCATCCGCAACCACATTCAGGGACCCTTTGATGCTTCTGATTTCAAAATCAAAGTCCTGTAGAATAAGGGCTCATCTAGTCAATTTATTGCTCTTAGCATACATAGTCCTCATCCATTTTAATGGAGAATGATCAGTGCAGAGAATGAACTTCCTTCCCCATATGTAGGGCTTAAGTTTCTGCAACGTCCATACAATAGATAGGCACGCCCTCTCGTTGGCAGTCAAATGTCTCTCACCAGGTTGGAGCCTCCTGCCGATAAAAGTCACTGGGTGTAGGCTCCTGCTGTCATCCGCTTGGCACACTACAGCTCCAAGTCCGACGCAGATAACAAGCACAGGTCTTGAAGTCTGCGCTGTCTTCAGACGATTGACAGTCACCTGGCACTCTGACGTCCACTAGATGTCCTCGGCTCGCCTTTTCTGGGTGAAGCCTTTTTTCTTTTCGACTCGTGCCTTCGCTTTCTCAACTGGGGAAAAGGTAGGCAGTTTCTTCCACTCCTCCAGAACAGCTATGGCTGCGTCCTTCTTTGAGATCTTATTGCTCTTGCCTTCACTCTCACCCATAAACTCACCCACAGGTACTTTAGTCGCAAAGCTCTTCATAGGTGGGGAACCACTATCACGGGTCACAAGATTCACAGGCAATTTTCTTTTAGGTGAAATCTCAAACACTTGGCTTATGTCAGAGGTATTGAGATTTTCATCATCTGGGTCTATCCTTTTAATTTCTGGTTTCTCAGATAGGGGTTTGCCTTGCAGGATTTTCAGTGCCTTTGCAGCTGCATGTGGAGCCTTCCCAGTACTAGTCCCTTCAGCTTTCTAGTACTGTCATGACACATCTACAGGTCCCGCCCATGCTAACTGTAATTCACTCCCCTCTATGGGTCTCAGCATGACCACTACGTCCTTGGGACAGAATGCTCTTTCTAGGGCCTTTTCATCACACCAGCCCCTCTGCCTTTCATGAGCACTCCCCAAGCTTTGCTCTGCTATTGCTAAGGACTTTTGCAGACCCACGTGTTGGCAAGGGGTCGAGATCATTGGTGATGGGCATAGCTTTAGTTTTGTCATTTCCAGTACCACTCATTTGGCACATCTCACATGTCTGACAATACTGCCTAATTTGCTGACCCATTCCTGGCCAATAAAAGTTTTGTGCAACCCTTTGTTTTGTACAGGAGACACCCATGTGTGCTCCAAACATCTCTATGAGCTTTCTTCAAAATCTTCTCTACAGGGACAAGTAATTGTTTGAGATGTCCATCTCCACCCATATGAGGTGCTAATAAAACGTCTCTATATATCAGGTTTTTTTATCAGCTATAAACCTCTCTGGGTGTTCAGGTGTCAATGGGAAGGGAGATTCTTTGGCTTTCTCTAAACACAGAATCAGGGTGGTATCTTCCTTCTGTTCTAAAATAAAGGAGGTAATTGTTAGGATTTTTTAATATGACCACTTCAGCCATTTCTGCTACATCAGGGTTTTCCTCTAAGCTGGGACATCCCTGGTTTGATCCAGAGGTTAGGGCTCCCAATCTTTCCTCAGGGACTGTAATCTGCTTGCCCTGGGAGCGGGTTACCACTAAAACACTCTGCACATGCTTGGAGAGATCTAAGCTGATCAAAGAAGGAGCAGGGATTTGGTCTGGCACTGCTACCTTCCATATACCAGACCACCCCTGGTATCTCACTGCTACTTTGGCCATTGGCAGCACCACCATGTCTGAGCTATTGCGTTTGAGGGTGATGTTTTGTTCCAACATATTCTCTTTAGGAATGATGTCTGAGTGACAAATAGTAACTTGGGAACAAGTATCTTTATACCCAGATACTTTACATTGTCAATAAAAATAGGCGCTCCAGAGTCATCCAATAAATCCTGATCGCACTGGATTAGGAAACATTGTATCACTCTCGCTTCAGGAATGTCTGGGCTCTCTGCCAAATCCGTTCCCTTAGCAACTGTGCTGTGGCGGGAAGAAGCCTCAACTTCAACTGCCGATTGCTGTGCCTTATTATGCTGCACACAAAATACCTTTTTAGGCTGAATGGAATTTACACCTTTATAACTGATTAAAATCCCTATTCTTTTGAGTGTCACACTGAGCCCAAAAATGACCTTTCTCCCCACATGCATAACATTGTTTACTGGCCTTCAGTTCAGTATAAAGGACCTTATTAACCTTTCCCTCAAAACTATCAGGTTTCAGGGGACTGTGCTCTGTGGATGAGGGTTTGTCTCAAAAATGGGTTCCATTAGCTTGGGTACTTCTGAGGTAATCTCTACTGGATGAGGGCACTCTCCTCCTGTCGTCCCACCCTTTTCTACCAATTTTTACCTCAGAGAATTGAGGATCTCTGATCTCACTAATGCAGGGGTCAGGGAACTTTTTTACCTTTTACCCCCCAAAAAATTTATATACGCCGACATTACCCCTTGATTTGAAAGGAAGGAAATCATACATTATTTGAATTCAAAATATTATTGAATCTACACAGGCTGTGTACCGAACTAGCAGGATATATCATCAATATCAATGGCTGCCAGGTTATGTACCAAACTAGCAGGATGCACCAAATTTAATAAAGATGTGCACTATTTTTGCTGGAACACATTGCACTCCAGTCATGGGGTGGTATAGGGTGTAGTAAGGTGTCCAACGTGCCTAGCAAGTTGCATTAAAATTTTGCTAGCTCGCAGAGGATTTAATCATTATCAATGGCTGCCAGAGTGGTGCTAGCAATGACATGCTTGCTAGAGACAGCCAACACAGAGGGGGGGGGCTTTTTCCTACCACTTTAATCATTCTGTGTGTGGTGTGCAAAAAGGAACAAACCAGGCTAAAGGTCAGGTCACCCACCCTGGTGCCACAGCCCAATATCAAAGGACCAGTGCGCTTTTTTTTTATCAGCATCAATGGATAACTCAGCAGTGGCCAGAGGATTGAAAAGATCAGTCTACATCCCAATCCCAAAGAAGGGCAGTGCCAAAGAATGCTCCAACTACCGTACAATTGCACTCATTTCACATTCTAGCAAGGTTATGCTCAAAATCCTACAAGGTAGGCTTCAGCAGCATGTGGACCGAGAACTCCCAGAAGTACAAGCTGGATTTCGAAGGGGCAGAGGAGCTAGAGACCAAATTGCTAACATGCGCTGGATTATGGAGAAAGCCAGAGGGTTCCAGAAAAACATCTACTTCTGCTTCATTGACTACGCAAAAGCCTTGACTGTGTGGACCACAGCAAACTATGGCAAGTTCTTAAAGAAATGGGAGTGCCTGACCACCTTATCTACCTCCTGAGAAATCTATATGTGGGACAGAAAGCAACAGTTAGAACTGGATATGGAACAACTGATTGGTTCAAAATTGGGAAAGGAGTACAACAAGGCTGTATATTGTCTCCCTGCTTATTTAACTCATATGCAGAATATATCATGCAAAAGGCTGGACTGGAGGAATCCCAAGATGGAATTAAGATTGATGGAAGAAATATCAACAGCCTCAGATATGCAGACGATACCACTCTGATGGCAGAAAGTGAGGAGGAATTAAAGAACCTCTTAATGAGGGTGAAAGAGGAGAGCGCAAAAAATGGTCTGAAGCTCAACATCAAAAAAACTAAGATCAGGGCCACACACGGTGTGATTGCTACACACTTCAGACTTCCGCTGTTCTCAGCAGAAACTGCAGAGCTAAATGCAGTGGAGATTAAATTTTAGAAGGTTCATTTTTTCATGGTTTTATGAAAGAGTCAAGTCTCTCTCTGTGTGTGTGTGTCTCTCTCTCTCTCACACACACACACAAACCCTTCCTCCCTCAATTTTCAACAATTAGTTGCTTCAGTTCAGTATGTCCATTTCCTCTCATTACATTTAAACAAGCTTGATGAAGCCACCCTTTCCCCCCTTAATTCAAGCCTTCCGTCCTGTTTTCCTGTTCCTTTTTTCATAGTTTTGAGTCAGTCTCTCTCTCTCTCTCATACACACATACACCCACCCACCGACCCTGCCTCCCTCCATTTTCTACATACATTTAAACAAGCTGATGAAGCCACCCGTCCCTCTCTCGCACCTTTCTTCCTGCCTTAATTGGAGCTTTCCCTCCTAATTGGAGCTTTCCCTCCTCCTGCTTGCAGTCACCTCTGGCGGAAGCAGTCATTCACAAGCCAGATTGACTGCCCGGGGCTGTTCTACAGCTGTAACCAATCAAGCAGCCTTATCTCCGATCTCTGAGAGAACGGATTTACAAGTGCCGCAATCAAAGAAGGTAGCAGGGAGAGGTGGCTTCCAGTTTGAGGTTCAGCTGCAGGGGGTGGGAGTGGGGGGGTGGGGGGTAGCACTCTGCTCATTACCCCCAGGATTTTCATTTTTATCCTATTTGGGGTAATTTACCCCTGTTCCCTGACCACTGCACTAATGGAATCAGCATATTCAGACGCCTGTAGCACAGTTTTAGGATCCTTGTCCTTGACCAAATAACATAATTCACCTGGCTAAACTGAATAAAATTGTTCCAAGCCAAACACATTTTTCATTTGGTCTAAGGAGGTAACGTGTTCCTGCTCCAGCCATTTATTGAGCAATTGCGTCAAATGTGCTCCAAGCTGGGCAAAAGACTCCTCAGGTTTCTTGAAAATTGATCTAAATTTCTTTCTGAGGTGCTCTGAATTAATTCCAAATCTGGAATACACCATTTTTCTATATGCCTCAAAATCTCTAGCTTGCTCCAGAGGCATCTGAGAATAAAGCTCAGCTAAGACTCCACTTATTTGTGATCTTACAATTATCATTGTCTCATCATCTTTAATCTCAAAGTCCCAGCAAGCTCTCTCAAATGAAATTAGGAAAGATTCAGGACAATCTCCATTCCTATATTGGGGAAATTTCTTTAGGTCGATTTTTGAGAGACTTCCCACCCTATTATTATTTATTATTATTATTATTATTATTATTATTATTATTATTATTATTATTATTATTATTATTATTATTGAGCAGCTAACTCCAGTTTCTTCATTTCTATTTGAAATTGCATTTCCCTTTCTCTTTGCTCAAATTCTCTAGCTCTCTCTTCAGCCCTGCCTTTAATTTCTAGCTCCTTAAGTTTGTATTCTTGTTCTAGTCTCCATCTTTCAAAGTCTTGGGAGCTTTGAATATTTTCTCCTTCTGAGGCAATCGCTACAGGTCCCTCAGCTTCTTCCTCACTCTGAATTTGAGGGCTTCCATTTCCCTCAGCCTCCTGAGGTTCAACTCCCTCCATGGCTGATTTTTTGGTTCTTTTGGGTGGCATATTAGAGTTAAAGTGGACTTTTTAATACTATTTTTAAATGGACCTCTCTTTCAGCTGTTTTTTTTCTCAGTAATTCTGTTGCGCTTTACCCAGCAGCTGCTCTCCAGCTCACAACCTTTATCAGTTTCTGTGTCTGAGCAATTCCTGCCTCCAAACACTAGAATAATTTTCTTTTTAACTTCTTATTTACCTATCACCTCAGATCTCTTTTGACTCTGGCTTCCACTCCTATCTACCATTGCTCCCTTTCTCTCAGAGCCCTGGATTTCGAGTTAGTCCACTGGTCTCTTAAATCCTGAGGTAAAAGAAGTTTTCTTTAGAGTCGGTTCCCTATTTTAAGTTCCCCCAGATCTGGGTTCAGAAGCCCCACCACTAAGCTTTTCCACAAAAGCTCTAGCATGTCACCCACTTCTTCACCACAGACCTAACTAAAAAGGTACCCACAACTCCAGAAAATTCACTTTTAAACTTTGGCTTCACTCGATTTCTTCGTATCCCGCCGCTGTGCACCAATTGTGCACAGTGGCGTGTCCCTACATGTCCCCAGGTTATTTCACTAGCCTGAGACCCACAACGTGTTCCCTCCTTTACGCTGCCACCAGTTGACCTCTGTCAACAACCTTTAATTAGAAAGATTGAGGTCCAAGCTGAGAGTAATGTTGAACAAAACAGGTTTATTGGTTACAGATCACATAAAAAGGTTCTTCAAAGACTTAAAGTATTCAGTGGTTTAATAATAACTTGTTTCACTCTTAACTCTCTTTAACTCTTAACTCTGCCACTCTCTCTAACTCTCACAGACAAACTTCTACTTCAGACTCTCTGACTCTAACTTCTCACGTCAGACTCTCTCACCATCTTCTTCTAACTGTCCTCCTCTGACTAACTCGTCACTCCTCTGACTCACCCCTCCCTTCTGGTTTCTCTGGCTCCACCTCCCAACAGCTCTCATTGGTATATAAAAATAACCTACTACATGAGCCAAAGCAGGGTGATCACCACATCTTGACATAGTTGTGACACTGCTCCTAATTTGCCAAAATCATTGCTTTGCTTCAGTAGATCTCACCTGAAACTGCTTCTGTGATCAGATTTCTTTTGATCTTAGGAAACATAAATCTTTTTTAAACCAGATTTTTAAAAATGCTGATAGAACAATGCAAGAAAATTGCTAATTCCCAGAAATGGGTGAACATCCACAACTGATTTAAGAACTGGCCATTTGTCATCTGCACTTAATTTACAATTGCTTTCTCGGACACGTTAAGCACACTTTTACCATGCCTCTGGATTTTCACCATTCCTTCCCTCCCTTTGCACACTATTCTCTCTCCATACCACAGCTTCCTATCCCCACCACAGATGCCCTTTTTCTTTTTTAATGTGGGCAAACATTGCCAGGGAGTTTTCTTATGGATCCTCTTGTTCGTTTCCCATCCAGGCTTTAAAACAAACTTGCTATGAATATGTACAACTTTATTCAGCAGAACAAAATGAGTGCCAGACCATTTAGTAGGATTGGTGGGAATGAACTGCAAATATAATTTTACTAAGGGGAATATAAGCATGTAATAGGATTCATGCAAGATTCATGTAATGGTGATTTTCTTGTACTATTTAATATCCTAGTGACAAACATGTAACAGGTGATCTAGGGAATTTTTTCTGCATTTCCTTGCAGCGTCTCCCTCCTGTGCTTCATTTTCCTGTCCCACACTGACTTTTTTCCTTCTACTCATAACTGATGTCAGCCAGATTCTTCACATTCCGTAACACAACCTTTCCACTAAGCAGTAAGGATTCATGGGACATACAGTAGTCTGATATTTCCTTAGTGTATGACCGTACAGAAGTTTTACTTATTTTTATTTATTCAATTTTTATTTATTTATTGTGGTGGCGTTAGCAGTACTGTCCTCACTAAACGTTCATTGAACAGTAGTGCAACCCCAAGATAAGGAAATGTATGTATCAAACAGTATGGAAATGAGTCAAAGCAATTTAAATCAATGTGAAGGACTGGAATCAATGTAATTTGGCCATGTGACTAAACTCTGAGTTAGCCTCTTCAAGGCCTGCCAAGATTTTGAACTAACAATCAGCCTGAAGAAAACACAAGTCATGGGCCAGGGCGTGGACTCACGTCCCTCTATTACCATCTCTACACAAGAATTGGAGGTTGTTCATGATTTCATGTAACTTGGTTCAACGATCTCTGACTCTCTAGATGTCAAGCTGGATAAACGCATTAGCAAAGCAGCTACCATGTTCTCTAGACTCACAAAGAGAATATGGCTTAATAAGAAGCTGACGGCATATACCAAGAGCTAGGTCTATAGAGCCTGTGTCCTGACTATACTCTATCCACTATGACACCATAGCTCTCAACAGGTCATATAGCCCACCTTCAACCCTCATCTTGACCTAACAGGAAGATCCATTCTGACCAGTTGAAGGCTCAGCCTGACTGTTAACTGCCTCTCAGTTTGCAGAGAAACAGAACCTCTCCAGGTTGTGACCTCATTCTGACATCGCAGGATTCTGACCTATGGCTAGGCTGGTTAGGAGAATTGTGGGAGCTGCAGTCAAAGAAAGCAACTTTATCAAGCCCTGCTTGGCATGTGATGAGCTTGCCCAAGGCGACACAGGCCGGCTCTTCCTCCCTGAAGGCACAGTGGGAAATCCAACTCCCAACCTCTGGCTCCACAACCAGCCTTCGTAACAATACCCAAAGAAACCTTTAGCGTGACCCAAAAGCCTGCTTCCAGTAGAAAAGCAAAGACACAGATCCCAAACCCTGGGGATCACTCGTTACCTGAAGTGTGACATCCTCAGTCACAGGACATATTTTCCCTATCAATAGCTTAATTGACACTCAGGAATGAATAATTTCAGGAGCATCTTTAAAGAAAATGGGTAGTTGACTATTAGTACAAGGGGGCCTTGAAGCTTTTCAGAATAAAGTTATTTTTTAAGCTCCTGCTCACTCCTCTAGGTTCCTCGCTCAAGGCCTCCTGAATTCCTGCCTGACACTCTATCCACTATGACACCATAGCTCTCAACAGGTCATATAGCCCACCTTCAACCCTCATCTTGACCTAACAGGAAGATCCATTCTGACCAGTTGAAGGCTCAGCCTGACTGTTAACTGCCTCTCAGTTTGCAGAGAAACAGAACCTCTCCAGGTTGTGACCTCATTCTGACATCGCAGGATTCTGACCTATGGCTAGGCTGGTTAGGAGAATTGTGGGAGCTGCAGTCAAAGAAAGCAACTTTATCAAGCCCTGCTTGGCATGTGATGAGCTTGCCCAAGGCGACACAGGCCGGCTCTTCCTCCCTGAAGGCACACTGGGGTAATCCAACTCCCAAACTCTGGCTCCACAACCAGCCTTCGTAACAATACCCAAAGAAACCTTTAGCGTGACCCAAAAGCCTGCTTCCAGTAGAATAGCAAAGACACAGATCCCAAACCCTGGGGATCACTCATTACCTGAAGTGTGACATCCTCAGTCACAGGACATCTTTTCCCTATCAATAGCTTAATTTTATCTCTTGACTCCCTACTTTAGCATTCCAGTCCCCTATAATGAGAAGATCTTTCTTAGGTTTCAGTTCTAGAAGGTTTTGTAAGTCTTCATAGAATTAGTCAATTTCAGCCTCTTCAGCATTGGTGGTTGGTGCATAAACTTGGATTACTGTGATGTTGAAAGGTCTGCCTTGGATTTGTATTGAAATCATTCTATCATTTTTGAGATTGTATCCCAATACAGCTTTTCCCACTCTTTTGTTGACTATGAGGGCTACTCCATTTCTTCTACGGGATTCTTGCCCACAATAGTAGATATGATAATCGTCTGAATTGAATTCGCCCATTCCCGTCCATTTTAGTTCACTGATGCCCAGGATGTCAATGTTGATTCTTGCCATCTCCTGTTTGACCACATGCAGCTTACCAAGGTTCATAGATCTTAAATTCCAGGTTCCTATGCAGTATTTTTCTTTGCAGCATCGGACTGTCCTTTCACTTCCAGGTGCATCCGCAGCTGAGCGTCCTTTTGGCTTTGGCCCAACCACTTCATTAGCTCTGGAGCTACTTGTCCTTGTCCTCCACTCTTCCTCAGTAGCATGTTGGACGCCTTCCGACCTGAGGGGCCCATCTTCCAGCGTCATATCTTTTAGCCTTTTGTTTCTGTCCATGGAGTTTTCTTGGCAAAGATACTGGAGTGGCTTGCCAGTTCCTGCTCCAGGTGGATCGCATTTAGTCAGAACTCTCCACTATGACCTGTCTGTCTTGGGTGTCCCTGCATGGCATAGCCCATAGCTTCTCTGAATTACTCAAGCCCCTTCGCCACGACAAGGCAGCAATTTGTGAAGGGGAAATCCCTAGCTACCATGCCACTAATAGCCAATAGTGTCTGGCCCTATTGTAAGCCCGTAAAGAAACTACAGGTTATTTATTTATTTATTTATTTATTTATTTGATTCATATCCCGCCCATCTGGTATATTCTACCACTCTGGGCGGCTACCCACCTGTAACTGTAGTTCTTCGAGTGGACCTCTGTGATTCACACTCTGGGTGATCCGCGCCTGCGCGGAGCCTCATCGGAATATTCTAGAGCTCCTGCGGTAGCAAAAAACACATTAGAATAAGCCCCTCCCCCTGTATAAGTACCTTGGCGCCAAGACTCTCCCTTCATTTGTGTCAACTGCCGCATTTTTAAGCTGTATGGCGTGACAGTGGGGAGGTTGGGCGGGATGTGTGAATCACAGAGGTCCACTCAAAGAACTACAATTACAGGTGGGTAACCTGTCGTTCTTCTTCATGGCCTCTGTGAATCACACTCTGGGTGACTAGCAAGCTGTCTTACCCAGAGGCAGGGTGTCACGCCAAGGAAGAGGCTAGAACAGCATGTCCAAAGGCCGCATGAGACTTTTGCTGAACATCAAGTCTATGGTGCTGGATGAAAGTGGATGGCTGTGCCCATGTGGCAGAAGCGCAGACGTCAGGAAGAGGTACGCCGCAGAGGAATGCTGTGGATACTGCCACTGCCCTGGTGGAGTGAGGGCGAATCACCTTCGGAGCTGGCTTTCGAGCAAGCTGATATGCGAGGTGAATGGTTGAAGCAACCCACCTAGAAATTGTCTGAGAAGGCGAGGTGAGCACCTGAAAGGTTGGGTGCGTCGAAGATAAAAGGGACAGGGTCTTCGAACATCCAACGTTTGAAGGATCTTTTCTTGAGCTGAAGATGGTGATGGGAAGAAGGAGGGGAGGACTAACAGTTGGGAAAGATGAAACTGAGATACAACCTTGGGGAGGAAAGAAATATCGACGGACAATTTGACTTTATCTGGAAAAAATTGTAAGTAAGGATAGTCATTTATTTTATTTATTTATTTATTATTAGATTTCTATCCCGCCCTTTTAGACAGAGTCTACTCAGGGCGGGTTCCATTAAACATTATAAAACTAAAACAGTCATATCATAAAGCTGCTAAATCACTGGCTCGTTGAGCGGATGTAATGGCAACAAGGAAAGCTGTTTTGAAGGTAAGTAGTCGGAGATCAGTTGAGGCTAAGGGCTCGAAGGGAGCCTTAGTGAGCTGTTGTAAGACAAGGGTTAAAGACCATTGTGGGGAGGGTGGACGAACATCTGGGTATATATGAGACAACTCTTTGAGAAATCGTTTTAGCATTGGATGCCTGAAAAAAACAGCTGCTGGAGAGTTTGGTGGTTGATAGACTATTGCAGAGAGGTAAACCCTTAAAGAGGAAAGGGAGAGGCCGCTAGACTTGAGATGGAGTAAAAAACGGAGAACAGTGGAGAGAGATGGATTGATGGAAGACAATAAAGAGGCTTCAGTGAAAGATTTAATTTTTTTCCATTTACATAGGTAAGCTTTCCTGGTCAAGGGTTTCTTTGCTTGACAGAGGATGTCCATCAGTGAGGCAGAATCCTCTATGCTGCCAGGTGCAGAACA
Organism: Intellagama lesueurii; assembly: GCA_037013535.1. Taxonomy (NCBI): domain Eukaryota; kingdom Metazoa; phylum Chordata; class Lepidosauria; order Squamata; family Agamidae; genus Intellagama; species Intellagama lesueurii. Next base: position 76,796,795 of record JBAJHW010000006.1, read on the forward strand.
GGTAAGTCTGGGTGGAGTACTTGGGAGTTGTTCTGCGTGAGGAGGTGTGATAGACGGGGAAGGTGGTGAATGTCTGATGACAGGTTGTGGAGGACTGGGAACCAGGGTTGCCTCGGCCACCAAGGGGCTATAACGATGGCATTGGGCTTGTCTTGTTGCAGGCGGACCACTACTTTGTGGAGGAGTGGAAATGGTGGAAAGAGAGTCTTGGGCCAATGACTGATAAATGCGTCTCCTTGGGAGTTTTTGCCGATTCCCGCTCGGGAGCAGTAGCATTTGCAGTTCCGATTCACGCAGGAGGCAAAGAGGTCGAGAGTTGGATTGCCCCAACACGTGCAGAGAAGAAGGAAGATTGATTGGTCCAATTCCCATTTGTGAGCTTGGGAGTTTGTGCGGCTGAGGAGGTCTGCCAGGTTGTTGTCATGACCGGCTATGTGTAAAGCTGTGAGGCAGATATGATGTGCTAGGCACCACTCCCAGAGGTCGACTGCTAAGTAGAGGAGACTTGGAGAGTGGGTGCCGCCTTGTTTGAGAATGTAGTACATAGCCGTGGTATTGTCGGTGGCAATCTGTACTGTCTTGCCGATGAGGTTTCTGAAGGCTTTGCATGCCTTTATTACCGCTAGTAATTCTAATTCGTTTATGTGGAGCGACCTCTCCTTGTGAGACCATTTGGCATGAATTTCGAGGGATTTGCAGTGTGCCCCCCAGCCTGTGAGGCTGGCGTCAGTCGTTACCTGTATTTGGGGACGCGGCTGCTGGAATGGTCATCCGATGGACAGGTTGGGAGGAAAACGCCACCACTGAAGTTGGGAGGCGAGTTCTGCGGTGACCCTCAAAAGAGTGTGGGGAGGGTCTATCCAAAGGTGGGCATCTATCTAGCGGGTCGAAAAGGGCAAGAAACCATGATTGGAGATATTTCATTTTTAGACGTACATGTTGTACAACAGATGTCATAGAGGCCATGGTACCTAGAATGCGTTGCATGGTTAAGGAGGGTATCATAGCATGAGGGGTGAAATTTTGAAGTAGGATGATTAAATTGTGCCGTTTGTCTGCAGGGAGAAATGTGCGAGCTTGTACAGAGTCTATGAGTGCGCCTATGTAATGGACAACTCTTGTAGGCTTCAATTTTGACTTTTGTTCATTGACGGCAAGACCGAGATTGCGAAGAAGAGAGAGGGTGAAGTGCGTGTGTCGCTGAGCTTTGCAACGGGAGCTAGCTACGAGGAGCCACTCGTTGATGTAGGGGAAAATGAGAATCTTTTGAAGCCTGAGGTAAGCAGCTACCGGTGCCATGCACATGGTGAATACTCTTGGAGCTGTTGCAAGGCCGAAAGGAAATCTTTTGAATTGGTAGGCCTGGGATCCGAGTTGGAACCGAAGGAATTGTCTGTGGGAATGATGTATGGAGATGTGGAAATATGTGTCTCGGAGATCTATGACAGTGTACCAGTCATTTTTTCTGAGTAAAGGAAGGACTGATTCGAGGGTAACTATGCGAAACTTTGTGGTGATGATATATTTGTTGAGTTCTCTGAGGTCTAAGATGGGACGAAGACCACCGTCCTTTTTGGGGACGGTGAAATAGTGAGAGAAAAACCCTATGCTGTGTTGATATACCGGTTCTATGGCATCTTTGAGAAGTAAATTTTTTATTTCTTCTTGTATGGTTTGAGACGGTGGAGTGATTATGTGTGTTGACGGAGGGAGTTGGAAGAAATGGATACGGTAGCCGTTTGGGATAATGGAAAGTACCCAGGCATCTGTGGTGATGGATTCCCAGACAGGTAAGTGTTTCCAGAGAGTAGGAGGGGTGGAATGATTTGCGATCTCGGTCAGGACGGTGTCAAACATGATATTTGGGTTTGCGGTCATTGCGCCTAGTGGTGATTGGTTGTTGACGAGGCTTGGTTCTTTGATGCTTGAAGTAAAGTGTATAGGTGTTTGTCATTGAGGTTCATGTTGGAATTGTATGATCATCTCCATTGGTTACGCTGAGGGCATTGTTGGTAGGACAGGTAGACTCCCCAACGTCTTGCAGCTGATCTTTTCTTTTGAACATTTTCTAAAATGTCATCAGTTTCAGCATTATTTTATTTATTTATTTATTTATTTAACTTATATGCCGCCCACACTACCCAAAGGTCTCTGGGCGGCTTACAACAGTTAAAATACAATAAAAAGACAAAACAATTAAAATGCAATTAAAATATATACTCTAAACATTGCCATCAGGACCCACAGTTGATATTATTTCAATTAAAAGCCTTCTGGAACAGGAAGGTTTTGACCTGGGGCCAAAATGTCATCAGCGTCGGCGCCAGACGAATACGGACCATAAGCTGGGCGTAAGTTTGGAAGTCCTCTGCCAGAGATGGTGGGTCGGCATCTGCAAGGTCCGACTCGGGTGAGGTGAGTAATATAGAAGGCGTTTGTGGTCTGGATCCCTGATCGGAATATTCGGGATCGCGTCGAGAATTGACGGAGTGTCGATTGACCTCTGTATTGAGAGGTTGAGGGTCATAATATTGACACTGATGGCCTGATGTCAATGGAGGTGGCATGTCCATGGACATCTGTCGATGTTGAGAATCTCTAATGATGTTAGTGGAGTGTCCATGGACACCGGTTGGTAACTCTGATCCTCGGCCTTGAAGTTGACATCATAGTGATGACGGGTTCGGGGTTTAGGAGTCGGCAGGCGTCGAGGATCATTCATTGGTATAGGAACCAGACAGGTGTCCATGGACCAGGATGGATATCGAGGTTCGTCGATATCAGAGCCTGTGTCTCGATGATGATGGAACGGAGGTTGTTGCCGAGTCGGTGGACCATTGGAATACATAGATGCTGGGGATGGTGAACGAGAAGAACGGTCTCAGTCTTCTCAGTTAGATGAAAAATAACGAGAGGCTGGAGCTGTAAATGCCTCGCGCATTGAAGAATGGTGCTCGACCGTCTTGGGCTTTTTAGATGCCGGATAGGGAGCCTCCTGAAACCCATGTGGGTCTTGATGATATGGTCACTTTGATACCAATGGCTGTCGAGATCGAGGCATGTTATGCAATACTGCCGTCGAACCAGGTAGGTTGACCGGTGATTGCAGATTGTCTAGACGAGCACTGATCGGGTCAAATGGCTACCCGATGAGAGTGCTGAACGTGGGTCTGACCCACGTGTGATGGAACAGGTGCCTCATACGAATGCTGTGGTTAATGGTGCGCCGGGGGCCGTGGTGGTCGGTCTGGTGCCACCAAGTAGGGCACAGTATACAGCTGTGGTTCGGAGTCGACTCTGTCGGGCAAAGCAACTATGGAAGGGTTGCTAGAGGCAACAGAGTGTTGGAGGCTGGGAGGAAAGGATGTCAAATGATCCACTCGTTCGTCCCATTCCGGTGATTGAGAACAAGGTTGATGGGATGGGAGTCCATCATCATCAGAGGGTGAACCGACAGAGATTAACTCACAGGATTCCAGAGGCTGTTGAGGAATGACTGTGGATGATTTAGATTTGTGCTATTTGGATTTCTTAGGTGGTGATGGTTCCTGAGCCGAAGAGGCTTCGGTGGACAGTTGCCGTTTAGCAGAGGATTTCGATGTCGAGGGCTTCAATATCAAAAGTTTCGGTTTGTGGCTTTTAGAGGTCTTCAATGAAGTTGATGGGGCATCCAAGTGTGATGGTGTGGCTGATGGACATTGTTTCAAAGATTCTGAGATGGCTTTTTCCATAGCTTTGGCCTGGGAGGTGGCTTTACAAGCAGGCTGAGCCATTTTTGCTGGTTGGAGTGATTGCTCCCAAAGACGGAGCTTAAGTCTCGAAAGGCAAGAGTGGAGGACTCTGCGTTTAAAGTTTTTACAGTGGGGGCAAGAGGATGTTTGGTGTGCCTCACCCAAGCAAAAAAGATACTTAGTGTGGCCGTCGGAAAGTGGTATTTTGTTATCACACACCACACAGTGTTTAAACCAGGGGTCTCAAACTCAATTTACCTGGGGGCCGCTGGAGGCAGAGTCTGGGTGAGGCTGGGCCGCATAAGATTTTCCGCCAAGCGGAGCAAGAGCCCGAGGAAGCCGCCCGGGAGTTTCCTTAGCCCGGCTGGGGCTCCAAGGAGGAGGAGGGGGCGCGCGAGCCCTCGTCGCCCAGCCACGACCCCCTCCGGCTCCTTCTTCACCACCACCACCAGCAGCACCAGCAGCAGGACGAAGAAGCGGAGAAGGGAGGGAGTGCCGGCAACTGCCTAGCCGGGGGGAGGAGGGCACGACATAAAATTTAAAAAAACCCCTCACAGAATTCGCCTTGCCAAAGGAGAAAAGCCCCCACCGGTACCCGCGAAATTAAACAGAACGGGGCGGGGGGCCCCACAGGTGCACGCGCACGCACACAAACACACACACACGGAGGTCCGGCAACCTTCCTCTGAGGGCCCCCCCCTCAAAAAAAGGCGCACTCAGCAGCAGCAGCTACCCCCATCACGACAGAGGAGCAAACTTTGCGAGGCGAGCCCAGGCAGCCTCCAGAACCGAGGCAGCTGAAGCAGGACGAAGAGGAGGAGGAGGAAGCACCACCGGGCGCTGAGACGGCCGCTGGCCGGGCTGGTGCTGGGGGTGCCGAGAGAGAAAGAGAGCCAGAGAGCCGCTTCCCTGGAAGAGGCGGTGGCGGCGGCAGCTGCTGTTGGCGGCTTGGCTCGGGCGCTCGGGAAAAAGGGCCGGCAGCGCGCCTTGCTCGCTGGCTCTCCCCCAAGACAGCGCCTCTTGCACCCTCCATCCGGAACTTCAGCCTGCCAGTCGGCAGACAGGCGGGCTGGCTGGCAGGCTGCAGTTCCGGATGGAGGGTGCAAGAGGTGCTGTCTTGGGAGAGAGCCGGCGAGTGAGGTGAGGCTTTTTTTGACTCTTGACAGCAGAGGACGTGTGGGCGCTTCAGGGGGGGGACAGGCAAGGCGGGGGCCACAAACTATCATCCGGCGGGCTGCAAATGGCCCGTGGGCCGCATGTTTGAGACCCCTGGTTTAAATGGACCCAAGGGGGCCATGAATATGAGAAAAAATGGTTTAAGAAAAAAATAAGCAGGATGGGGGGGTGCTACGGCCAAAGGCCGAGCAAAAACGAAGGAAAGAAAAAACAACGTTTCATTATATAAGATATATTAATAAAATAAAATTATTTTAAAAGAAAAAGGAATCAAGAGTAAAACTCTCTTTTGCTTTCGACTCACAGAAGCAAGAATATGAGGCTCTCAATGCGGTGGTTGAAAGAAACTGAAGGGAGAGTCTTGGCACCAAAGTACTTATACAGGGGGAGGGGCTTATTCTAATGTGTTTTTTGCTACCGCAGAAGCTCTAGAATCTTCCGATGAGGCTCCGCGCAGGCGCGGATCACCCAGAGTGTGATTTCCAGAGGCCACAAAGAAGAACCTAAGTCAAGGACAGATAATTGGTAGCCGTCCAGATGTTGTGGAGACTCCTGTTCCCATAATCCTCACCACAGGCTATGTTGGATGAGACTGTCAGGAGTTGGAGTCCAAGAATATCTGGCAGGCCTAAAATACTTCCATGCTCTTCCCATTAAATTTTCCCTTTCCTATTCAAATAAATGACAACACCAATGGAAACGACTTCTCCTCTTGATTTCAGTCTTTATTTTTTGTTTTTCATGGATGCACTTGTTTTTTGTTTCAGACCTCCGCTTCTGTTTGTTTCCTCAAAGCTTCTGTGTTCTTCCCTCATTTCCAGTCCACAAAAATACATATTCTGATATGCCTTCATGTACATAACATGGACCAGAAAGATAAAAATGTTCAGAAAATTAATGGAGGCAGGGAAGTGGGGGGCAGGGATGGTATATCTACCTAGGAAGGATAATAAATTAGAGATTATAATGCAACCAAATTACCTAACCCCCCCCCCCCAAAAGTCAGTGGCATTCTTCAGCGTGTGTAAGTGCATAATCAAGGTAATGATGATAACTTTCCACAGGTTTGTTGCAATCACAGCTGAAATGTGAAGGGTTTTTATAAGGAGGTTATTTGGGACACTTCTTCCTCAAAATTCAGCTCCTTGGCAATACATACAGTGGAGAATGTTAAATGCATTTGCGCTTAATTTCAGTTCTCAGATGCAACTATCTAAAAATAATCATTCTTCTGCATCTCAATCGCAGCCCATCCTCATGACTCAAATCTACAAGGGTACTTTTTGTTTATATTTTCTTATTACGCCTTCTGTTGTTACCAGGGAAGAGAGAGATGTGGAGCAACTGTTTTTCTTAAACCTACCAAATGCATAGAAGTCCAAATGTAGAGTTTAATAGAATCCTAACTCTGTGGCTGCATGAAATGATATTAATATTGTAACCCATCTGGTTAGGCTGTAGCAACCAGATGTTTACTGAATGTAAGAATTCTTTCACAGAACTGTATTTTTATGCATGTTGTTGTGTTGTGAATGAAAACAGATGAACTCTGACAGAAAATGGTTCAGAATTTCTGAATCAAAAATAAAAGCAAGAATACAGATATCATAAATCGCCTCATATTTCATTTTAGGATACTGATTTTGTTTCTGTGCTCATGCCTCCCTCTAGTGGTTAGATCATAGCTATGTATATTAAAAAGGCACTTTTAAATACTGATCTGAGAGATAATTTGCTGTAGATTGAATACTCTAATAATCTCCACTGTTCTCCAAAGACTCATATCAGTATCAATTGATATTATATCCAATGATATAATGAAGATGGAAAATCATGACTTAATTTATGCAAAGTCCTTGAGTCCATAACACCTGACTTTGGGAATCTCCCCATCGGGTCAAGTCAAGTTATTCAGTTTCCTATATCCTTCCAGCTGCCACCCAGAACACACCACAGAATCTACAGCCATGTTCCGTGATGCAAGTTCACCTGCTCACATGCATGAGAACGGGAATCAACATTCTTTGGTTTTCAGAAGACATTCGTTAAATGACAGTATCCATCCCCTGAGGTGAATTTTTTTTTAAATTGTCTGTGGCCAAAGACTACTAATGGGAATCAAGCCGTTCTAAGCCAGACACAAAAGACACCATGACAGAACAGAATTATCATCTTCTGCTCAAAGCTCATACCATTCACATGTATTATTGATAAGTTACAACCTATTCTAGACTATTTCATTCTCTAACAGGTTTATGGTGGCAGAATTGGGCTTGCTTACAGAGATTCCCCACCTTAAACAACTACTGATGTTTAACAGACTGCACAATGCGGATGCAGAAATATGGGAAAGGCCCTGCTAGAAAGCTAACGTCCAACTCTGTCCCCATATCGTATACTCTGGCAACACCATTACAAAGTTTAAGAATGCTACCACAGCACCATTTGTTCTTCATAATTTAGTTCTTCATCTTCTAATGGGATATATACCCTCTTCTACCAGCAGTGCCCCTCTGCATTCTACATGGGGCAAACAGGACAATGTCCACCTGGAAGAATAACTGGACGTAAATCTCATGTCAGAAATGATGACTCACAAAGCTGGTGTCTGAACACTTCACAAGTCAATGTCAGGAGCCTCCCAGGATGCTCTGTAATTGATCTAAAAGAAGGTATTAGAGGATTAATTTCAAGAGAACATTTGAGACAGAGACAGACAAGGTGCTGATTACATGCCTGATTTGGGATATATCAATGAATTCCAGACTATAAGGAGTAACTTGAACAGAGACAGAGGCTTCTTAATACTAAGGCTGAAATTGTATTTGAGATTTATACATACATAAATGAAATTGAATATGTTATAGAGGCAAACTGCTAATTAGCAAGATGCCAGTTATGTTCCTGGCTGTGTGCCTTTGCATAATCAGGCATTTGATCAACACCTTGTTAATTACTGCCAATTCACCACCACCTCTTAAATCACATCACTAACTCATGTGCAAATCGCCAAAAGTATACTGCTCCCAAAACATTAATATGCTGGTTTTTGCAACAGTCTGGAGCATAGCCAAAACTGTTGTTTCGGGGGGGTGGGGTGGAATCTGGCTTCAGTATAGCTCTTCTTTGAGAGCAGAATCCATTCCTTTGCAAATTCACAAAGCCTAAGAGCTATGTGTTAGTTCACAGACATTTAGCTTTGTCTAATGCTTTGCCTTGCCAGGATGCTTATGCAAGCAACACTTAGAAAGCTCACTCATAGCATTAATAACACCATTGTCATTTTCTATATCCAATTTCCCACTCATGCAAAATCCATCTCCTCATACACTGTTTATATAAACTTGTAGCCCTATATATTTTATTCCAAGTGCCTGAAGAAGAGGTTTTATCGACAAAAGCCCATGTTAAAATCAATCTACCACAAGAGGTTGGGCAAAATCCTGTTCATGCCAGCATAACATAAAGTTATGGCCACATACAGTAAATGTGCTGAGTGTTATGCTCAGCAATAAGAAATTGTGCTATTCAGTTGTGCAATTGTCATGCACAGAGAAAAGGGGAGTACTTGTGCAAACATTTCTAAAATGGCATTCCATACCTGCAGCTTGAAGTGATGCAGTTTATTATGCACCCCAGATGTCTAGCACTGTGTTTTTCTATATAAGAAGATCCAGCTTCATATGGAAGGAAATAGCTGTTGCAGAGCTGGTTAAATTCTGGCTAAATTCCTTTTACTGTGCAGCAAAAGTGCAGGGTTTCTCAAAGCAGAATGACTTCAAGTTCCCCAGATTAATCCATCCCCTTTCTCATTAATAATAATAATGTGCCATCAAGTCAATTTTAACTTATAATGACCCTTTTCAGGATTTTCTAGGTAGAGAGTACTCAGAAGTGGTTTACCATTCCTTTCTTAACTGGCATGTAAGTCTCAATAACTCACTTTGGGTCATTAAGAGTAGAAAGAAGCAAAGTTTTTGTTACTTACAATTGACCAGATCAAACAGCAAACTGACAAACATTGCTACTTGCAGCAACAGGCATCAACAGACTCACTGACTTTTAACAGACTACTGAGAGGGGGAGAAGCACTAAGCAGAAAGACAGGGCTCTCTTTGAATCCACAAGCAGGAAGGAACATTTGGTCAGTGCTGGATAGATTGACAGTCATCCCAGCCCAGAAAGGCCCCTCCGAGCCACACCCTCTACATGCAAGGTTGTAAAAACTCCAACAACAGCATCTGGAGCTCAACCTATGTGATGAAAGCCCATGGCATACCAAAGCTGGGAACATAACATGTTTGGAAACTCTGGACAAAAATTCCAAGTTCCTCTAGCTATGGTATGTGTCAAAATTGGCTCAGGAATTCTGAAAATTAACATCCCCCAAAATATTCAGATTTTGCAGCAAGATTTGAAAGCATCAAAAGGTATGATCTGCATACCTTTCTGACTGGTCAGATGTGCAGGCTTCCCAAATCCAAGCTGAAAATCCAATTTTAGCAGAGTTCACCTCAACCTCTAGCTATTATAAAGCTCCATTTAAAGCTTCAGTATCATTCCGCCCCTCCGCACCATCAGGAAAATCACCCTGTAAAACTTCCCCTGAAACTCTTTTCAAAAAGCCAGCAGCCTTTAAACAGCAACAAAAATGGCTGCAATCAGAGCGTTAAAAGACTCATGTAAAATTGCACCATCTTTCATAGCCAATGGGAATTTCTTGTAGCAAGCAAAATATGAAGCAGAGTGGAGGGAGGAACTAAAGCCTGAAATACATTTCATCCATGGCTGTGAAACAGACAAGCTGTTCCCTAAATTATTGTTCAGATAAATCCCAATTCATCTCACTGAAAAGGAACATTTTCATAAGTCATCTTTAATTTTCTGTGACTTGACTCAAGTAGCACTTCTTTCGGCCACCATTTATCTTCTTTGCTCACTGTTGTTGGTTCCCCCCCCCCCCCAGTAGAACCACAATTTTTAATGTTTCTTCAAGGACAAATAGTTATTCACTGTCAAACCCTTACTCCACTCCACATGATAGTGATGTGGTATGCTAGCCACTTAACAATTTTCAGTTTGGAACCGTATAAGACAATTAATAGTAATTATATGCTGCCAAGTCAATTCTGTCCTATGATGCCCCTTTTCAGTGTTTTCTAGGTAGAGAGTAGACAGAAGTAATTTACCATTCTCTTCTGTATACTCTGTGCAGCTTGCCCAAGGCCATGCAGACTGTCTCTTCTGGGATGAACAGTGAATTGAACTCCCAAATAGAGATGGGCATGAACCACAGGTGCTGTGTGTTCCCTTCCCCCGCCTTCCTAGCCAATGCCCCACTCACCAGCTGGTGGGTGCTCCTCTCCTCCTCCTCTTTGGCTGTTCAGCCAGTCCCTGGCAGGAGCACAGGTTTGCCTGTCCCGCATCCTTGTCTGAGTGAGTGATCAGCCAAGGAGGCAGGGCAAGGAAGCCCGTGCTCCTGCCAGGGACTGGCTGAACAGCCAAAGAGGAGCACGTACCCACTGGTAAGTGGGGGATCCAACTGGGGAGGTGGGGGAAGGTAATGCATGACACTTGGGGTGCTGCACTTACGACCTGGCACAAACCTCCAAACTGAGGTTTGTGCCTATCTCTATTCCCAGCATCGGACTCTGCAGCCAGATACCTAACTCACTGAAATATCCAGCCAGCTACCCTGTTTCTCCAAAAATAAGACCTAACCTGAAAATAAGCCCTAGTATGATTTTTCAGGATGCTCATAATATAAGCCCTACCCCCAAAATAAGCCCCAGTTAAGTGAAACCCTGCCCTCCACCATTGTGCAGCAACCAGAAGAAGATGACATGACTGTAATTGAATAAATGTAGATTGTTGTACATGAAGAAAAAAAATCCCCTGAAAATAAGCCCTAATGCGTTTTCTGGAGCAAAAATTAATATAAGACCCTGTCTTATTTTCGGGGAAACACAGTATCAGACAGTTAGATGGCAGCAAATACCACAATGTATGTTGAAAACATCCATATAACTGGACGTTCTTCTCAGTGTAAGCTTTCCCTTAGCATATCATTGATAATATGCACAAATTTATGCCTGGCAGAGTAGGATGGAAGGGGCCACAAGAAGTGCTCAGCATCCCAAGAGCTTGGTTTCTCTTCTGGTTGCACTGTGTACCTTGGCCCAGTATATATTTATATAAATAAAAAAGTCTTGACTTTGCCCGCTGTGTACAAAGCATAACAGCTGAGTCATGTTAATGAAGCCTAGCCCTGTTGGAATGGAGGGTGGACACCTATGCATCATAAAAAGAGAGGGAATGCATCCCCCAAAAAAGAAGCACCCTAAAGATTTATTCATGCCCAGGCAGATGTGTATGAGGAAATGCAAAAATAAGGAAAACAATGTAAAAAGAAACAAAACATATTCCACCATTTATGCTGAGGATGACTGGTATCATGATGCATGTCAACTCACATGTCCTGGCATATCAGGAGGATGGTTAAGTTACTTTATTGGATACCAGCTTCCACATAAATCAACATCCTGTTTTATTTACAACTACTGTGTAAATGAAGGCAGACAGCCAATTCCACACACACACCCCAAAAGGATTTAAGGAAAGTTGCTTGTTTAGTTAACATGTGCTAAAACAGCAATAACATAGGGTCTGGTTACTTTTAACCGTTCAGTAGTCCCCACTGCTCTATTCCTGCTCAGCTTTTCCCACAAAACACTACTGCATTGGTTTGCAGCTACTTTCATTTATAGAAGCAGATGCTTTACTCTTTCATCGCTGTCTTTAAAAGTTATTCATACAAATAACCTTGTTTTTGCATACTGATAATGGTACTAGTTTCCAAATATTATATTGAATGGGTTTTTAAAAGGGTCTTTTTTTTCTTTTTAAATATATTTTTCTTAATTTTTCTGCCATCATGCAAACATGTGCACATTAAGAAAATGAAAATATATAATTTTAGATTTTAAAGACTTAGAAAAAAATGGTAAGATAAGTGTGAAGTAAGTTTAGTAAGAAACATATCGACAAATGTAATAATGATATATACTGTTCTCTATCACATTCTGTATTTTTTATTTACCCCAATACCCTGATCCAAATCCCCTTCCCTATAATCTTCCTTTACCTAATGGAAAATGAATTTTTTTAAAAAATGAAAAGGCCTTGCTCTGCTCCTCAACAGAGGTTTAATGACATAAAAAGTCTTAGTGCCACTAAGATCTTTCGTTTTCCACTCATGCCATGGCAAATCCTGCCTTCCACACTTCTGAGGAATTTCCACTGATTGTTATCAAGAGGAACTTTTAAAATGAGATCTAAGTTGAACGTATGAACACTTGCTGGTTTTTATCAAAACCTGCTCACCTGAAAGCCCCCCCCTCCTCAGTTTGCATTTTCAGAAACCATGTAGCTTATAGAACAGAAAAAAAAAGGTTTCCAGGGTTTTATTCCAAAACTGGAGGCGTTGTTACTGCATATTATGTAAATATTTGCTTATTATGTAAGTATCTATTTGCTTGCCATCCATATGGCATTTTGTTCAAACTGTTCTTTTTTTCAGCCTAAGTCTGTTTTCCCACTAATCACAATATGCAAATGCGTAAACAAATGTATGTATAAAATAACACTTTCCCTGAATCTACCTACAGATTGAACCAGTGAAGACTTGTTTGTTGTCCAGTTTCTAAAAGGAAATTCAAGCAGTGGATGCATAATAAACAATTAATAAATATATTTACTGTATATATTCAGGAGAAGGGGGACACTAAGAGGATGTATGAAATTACTGTTCAAATCTATCAGACCTATGTATATGTTCTGAGGACATGTGAAGAAAGATAAATGTGTGAGTTGTGTGTGTCAAGTCTCATCCAATTTACGGCAACCGTAACAGAGCTTTCATGGTACATATGGTATCTAAAGTGTGATTTTACCATTGGCAACTCCCAAATGCATTTTCATGGCTGAGTTGGAATTTGAATCCAGTTCTCCTGAGTCTCATGAGCTCTAGTCTATCACTTCATCCACTATACCAAAAGATAAATACGCATGATTAATTATTTAGAATAAAGATGATAGTGACTATAAGGACTGGTACAAAAAAAAAGAGCTACTGCTTTTAGAAAAATTAGGTATTTTATTTTAACTTTTGCTGTAATCTTATCCACAGGAATTTAGGATTAGACACACACATCTCTTCATTCTGCCAATAGATCCTCATGGGGTAAAAGGAGTCACAAATATTTTCTGTTATTCTTAGGGTATGAATTCAGTGCAGCTGGCCTAATGTGTGCTTTGCTGGCCATGGTTGTGGTGGCCAATCTCTATGATAGAAGCAGGTAAATGCAGGCTTCCAGGTGTTTTTGAATGGTATTTCCCATAAGTCTTCATCATTGGCTATGGCTGAGAGAAACTGAAGGCCCAAAATATCTGGAGGACTACAATTGCCCACCTATTGCTCTACACAGGAAGAATTAAGATAGTTTCACGGCAGGTTAGAATATGCCTTTTTATTCATGTTAATATGGCATTTGACCCAGTGCACCTTCTGAAGGTCACATCAGGAAATGAACAAAGTCATTGCCCAACAATGACTTTTTCTCTTCTCTTTGGGGGAGCAAACTGAGCCCTCCCAGATGTTGTCAAGCTCCAGGTGACTTCACGCTCAACCAGAACAGCCAACAGTTAGGAATGATGGAATCTGGAGGGCAACATATCTTGGAAAAGCACAAGAAATCCACTCCTGCCATTAAGCACCAAAGACTGCCACTATCTGAGGCAGGTCTTCATCCAGCAAGTCATCTAGCAAAGTCCTCCTTTATTCTGCTTATCAGATCATGAAAGCAGAGGTGTTCAATGCCATGTAGCAAATAGAACTAGTTTATGGGGCAACATCCTGTAGCCCATCATGCCCAAGTAAGAGATCTCTTCAACAGTCTGTCTGAGTGATCCAAGAGCTATTCAGCTCACTCTCAACGGACTCTGTCCTCCCACCCCTGTGACATTATTAAGGAGCCCAACCTGACTGCTTATATTGTATTGAGATGACATCCTATTCATTAATGGTTCCTGATTGGCCTGGGAAACCTGTCTGATTGATATTCACATTTAGATTACATTTAGATTACTGGTAGTGGAATAGAAGTCAGCCTGAACTGAAGGCCTGTCGGGCCATTTCTCGTGTTGTGTTGTGTGCTGTCAAGTCACATCTGACTTATGGCAACCCTAATAAGGCTTTCAAGGTATGTGGGGTATTTAAGGAGTGCTTGTTCCAGTGCCACCACCCCACCCCCGATGAGTTTCCATGGCCAAGTAGGAATTTGAACCCAGGTCTCCAAAGTTCTTATCTGCTACTCTAACTGCTAGACCACACTGTCCCCCATTTCTCTAAATGTGCCACACTTCCTTAAATACAAAGCAGTTGTAGTCCGTGAAACTTCACACCATTATTTATTTGTTAGTGTTTAAAGTGCCACCCGACTCTTGGTTGTGTTTTGGTTGTGTTTTCTACCATATCTTGGAAACGGTTTCAAAAACGCTTCATCACATGTCAGGATGAAAGGGCCTGTCCCAAAGATTTTCCTCATCCCTGCCCAGTTCAGGTGAGAAAGCAACCAAGCAGGAAGGTCAGTTTTAAGAGGCTGCTCCTAGCAAGCTCTTAGATCCCCTATTGCTCGGGTGGTGATACTCTGTTCAAGCAGCTCATCCTCTATAATCTATTTGTTCACCCTCCTCATAAACAGGCCTTTTCAGCAATGACTCAAGCGTTGTTTGCAAACCTCCTTGCAGTAATTGGGCAGCTGAAAAGCCAACTATATAAATGCTAATTTAAAATATTCATTCATGCCATCCTGAAGGTTTACACGAAGGCCTGGTAAATTACATCAGCGTAGCCAACTTGTCAGCAAAAACAATGAGATGGAGGTTGACTATTTCGTTGTAAGTTTTCTTCTGTGAGCCTGTACTGACCACTTTTAATCAAAATTGCTTCCTTCAGGGTCACTAATCCTCAAGCTTTTCTGATTCGGAGCAACTGTAATCTCCAAATTGAAACACTGGATGGCCTTTGTTTCTCGCTCTCCTTAATGGAGTGATTGAAGTCTCATTCGGTGATAAACTTTATAAACCTTCCTAAAAATGCAAAAAATTATTATCTTCTCTTGCTTAAAAAAACCCTCCATAAAAACAAGAAGTGGCAGTCCTAGTATAACTAACTTTGTAACTCACTTGGTCTTCTTGTGCTGCTAAGTAATGCAGTAATCAGGTAGAAATGTCCTGAAGTGGCATACTGGATTGTTTCATTTCAGAATATGGGAAAGGTTGGTTTTAAAATACTATCCAACATTTTAAAAAAACCTTTGAACACTAACATTAGTAGGAAGTGAAGTTGGATAGGCCTACTCTGTTTGACACATTAGGGTTTTTTGTCCTTATAGGAAGAATGTGAGAGAGTAACTAAAAAAAAAGTTTGAGCACATCACAAGAAGGCAAGACTTGCTGGAAGAGATAATAATGCTATGAAAACTTGAAGGCAGCAGGTAAAAAGGGAGAGCAAATATGAGATGGATTGACTTCATAAAGGGAAGCCACAGCCTTGAGTTTACAAGAGCTGAGCTGGGCTGCCAAAGACAGGACATTTTGGAGGCTACTCATTCACATAAGTTGGAGGCAACTTGATCGCATTTAACAACAACAAATTTAAAAATATCTGCTCTTTGAAGTGGTACAGTTTGTTGGAGTTTTATTTACAGCCTCATGGGCTGTTTGTAGTTTGACTGACTGGGAGGGACTTTTCTGACTGAGGTGATTAGCTATCTATCCAACACTAACCAATTGTTCTTTCCAACTTTTGAAATTCAAAGTGAGCCCGACCTCTCCACTGAGTGTTCTATCCCTTTTCTTTGGTTCCTTGGTGGCAGGTATTTGCTGATGTTGATCTGTTTTGTTGGTTGCTGGTATGTGTACAGTAAAGAAAGTAGTATATACAAATCTGTAATTTCAAGCGCTATAAGTAAAGAAACATTTTAATTTTTTTCTCTCACAAATGACTCAGAGTGAGTTATTGAAACTTTGTTGTTGTTGTTTAGTCGTTAAGTTGTGTCTGACTCTTCGTGACCCCATGGACCAGAGCACGCCAGGCCCTCCTGTCTTCCACTGCCTCCTGGAGTTTGGTCAAATTCATGTTGGTAGCTTCGATGACACTGCCCAACCATCTCGTCCTCTGACGTCCCCTTCTCCTCTTGCCTTCACTCTTTCCAAACATCAGGGTCTTTTCCAGGGAGTCTTCTCTTCTCATGAGATGGCCAAAGTATTGGAGCCTCAGCTTCAGGATCTGTCCTTCCACTCAGCACTCAGGGTTGATTTCCTTCAGAACGGATAGGTTTGTTCTCCTTGCAGTCCAGGGGACTCTCAAGAGTCTCCTCCAGCACCACAATTCAAAAGCATCAATTCTTCGGCGGTCAGCCTTCTTTATGGTCCAGCTCTCACTTCCATACATCACTACTGGAAAAACCATAGCTTTGACTATGCGGACCTTTGTCGTCAAGGTGATGTCTCTGCTTTTTAAATTGAAAATTTAAGAGGCAATTAATGAGAAAAGGATGGACTCTGTGGAACTTGTAGCTATTTTCCTCTGTGGATCTCTGTACTTCTACTGCATAGCAAAAAGACAATTTTATCAGAAATTCAAAACTCTGCAACACAGACTTGTCTCAGCTTCACCTCTAGATAACAGCTAGTATAATGAATATGCCATTGGACTGGGACTTGGGAGATAAAGGTTTTAGTCCCCTTTCAGCCATGAAACTTAACCAGTGAACTTGGGCCCATCACTTGACTCTCCCAATCTTTTAGGGCTGTGTTGCCTCGGGGCTTCTTGGAGTTGAATTTTAAACCTCTGGAGAGACAAAGGTCAAAACCACCTGTGTAGAGAGGGTGTATGAGGGAACTGAGCCAATAGACTCGTCGTTCCATGGAAGCGTAAGACCACAATAATGCAATGTAAGACCACAGGCCTGTAGAGACTTTTCTGAGTACACGAACTCATAAAATACAGTGGGCCTACTTCTTCATGAATTTGTAACTGAAGGTTTCCAATAGTTCTGTGACAGGAGATTGAGTGAAAAGTTTCATCTTGGTAAAAACAGGCACACTGAACTGTTTTCCCCCAGGAACTACCCCTTCCATAGACATCTAGTTTGCCTTACGTGGGGTTTTCAGGTCTCAGAACAGAGAACTGGTATGTTTTCTCAAGTCTCCAGGCAGGAAACCAATCTCCAGAGCAAGCAGCACTAGAGGAGAAGAATGTTTAATTTTAGTGTGTGTGTGTGTGTGTGTGTGTGGGGGTAACTTTAAAGCCTGAGTTCCCTTCTTTTCCCTTCCCTGTCTGGGTGGAGGATTCATGCTTCAGTGCAAAGGTATTTCAGTGTGTTTGGTGCTTGTTTCCCTCCCAACCATTGCCTATCTTGCCTCCATGATATCACACAGACCTATGACTGTCACCATACAAGGACCTGCCCCCTGATCTCAAATTATGGTCTTGAAATCTCAGTCAATGGGGCATAGCTGATCCAGGAACCTTTAGGTGCAAACCTTAGTCTACTGTTCTGCAATACTTTTTTTTCAAGCTATGGAACTCAAAGTCAAGTCCAGCCTCTGTCAGGGAGGCACAGCCGGGAGTCAGACCCAACCTCTGCTTCTGCAGCCAGATACTTAAGCCACTGAGCTATACGACAGTTCTTCATTACTTCCAAATTGCCATTACGCAAGTGATAAATATCACCTTCTGTCTTTATGAATTCAGGGTCTGTGGTTTTGCTCACCTTCGCTGAAGACTGGAATGTGTAACTTAACTCCATACCTTTCATCATATTTAGTTCAGACCTTTTTATGAGAAACAAACTTGTGCTCTCTGCTGGCAAGGTGAAGTGACTATAGATTCCAGAATTGTTCAGAAAAAGCAGAGTACAATCTTTCCACAGAAAGAGATGTCATCGTTACAACAGCATGAACCATTGATATTCAGGTTCTGGGAATTAAGCCAAATGAAGTAGCAGTGAAGCTGAAGAAAGATTCATCATCTCCACCCACCCCCTTTTAAAAAGAAAAGGCCTTTGCCAGAGATGCTGCTGTCTCATTAACACAAAGGAGATCTTTATTTGCAACATTACATTTCCACTGCTACACTCACATTTCAGAGTAGTTTAACATGATATTTTAATTCAGATTTTTTTTTTTCTGTTAAAGAAGAACTCTCTCGGATGTATCTGTCTCAGGGCTGGCCTTACCATTAGGTAGATATTCCATCTTTTCCTTCAGAACGGTTTTTGTTTTTTTGGTCAGGGGGAGAGAAAAAAGGGTGGAAATTGTAGTCAGAAAACACAGTAGGATTTAAAAGTGGACAACGATGGTGTGTGGACGCTTGTAAAATACTGTTAATAAGGCAAGGCAAATGCATGATTAAAGCTTCATTCAGGAGCACCTAAGTGTCACGAAAGGGCTGCGAGCTGTTTAATTAGTTAGCATAATTAATATGTTTGTTGCTAGGAAAAAGAGAGAGGCACAAGCAGGATTTTTGCCTCAGAAAAGGAAGGATACCAAGGACACAGCACACTCTCATTTGTCTACCTCAGGCAGTAGAATACCTTGAGTCACCCCTGGCCTGAATGTCTGGGATTCACAATGAGGAGCCAATTGTTCCCCTGGCCTATTTCTCACTTCACATTTTCTGAAGTGTATGTGGGATAGTTCCCAACCCTATGGGGGGAGAGGTTTGCCATAGACAAGCCAGAATGACCGTATCTTCCAGTATACAAGGGACAAAAATAAATCCACCATTTGATATTCTATGAATAAATCTACAGAGTGAAGTAGTGCATCAACCTCTGTGAATGTGTCCCTTTGGTTTGCAGAAGAGACCATTTTTAGATCCTGGTCATGACTCCTACTGCCCTGGAGACATAGATAAATAAAGATGGCCTAATTATGAGGAAGTGCATTTTGATCCACAAAATGAACTGAAACAAATTTGTTTGTCTCTCAGGTGCCACAATATTTCATCCCTTCTTGTTGTTGTTGTTGTTTCCTTTCAATTTTGCCAACATGATAAGACAAATTAAGATGGCTACCTCTTCAGAAAGCAAACAGGCTTGTGATACTTTAAAGATTAACATTTTGCACAAAATTTTGTGTACTGTAGCGTGCTTTCCCAGAGCCATGGAGTATCGCCTCAGGATACAGTAATTTATACAGACTGGGGATGTGGGGGGGCACCTGACAAGTAATGGAAATACAAAAACGCAAACCAGGATAATTTTCTGTACTTGAAAATTCTGCATTCCTATTCCTTCTGCCCTGTCTGATTTCAACACAAAACTTACTGTGCATCAAGATATTAGTCAAAAACCTTTCTTCACCATACATGCATTAATCATTTTACCTATGTGTTGATGGACTTGTGGTCTGCCAGTGATTTTTGAACGACTCTTAACAACCACCATCAAGATCTCTGTCACCCATAGGATCACCCCTAAGATCACTCCTAGGACTGTTAACAACCCTCAAATGACACTGACAGGACTGTCTCCATATGCCCCTCCTGCCACATATATGGGCTCAAAGAGAGAGTCACTGCTATTTCATAGAGGAGATAAAGGTTCTGGGATTTCTACCACTTGCCACATTGTACCTAAGGCTACACCCCATGTTTCTGAAGAAGTGGACCACACTCCGCAAAAGTTTATGCCCAAGAACACCTGTTAGACTTTAAGGAACCAAAAAGTATTTCTGGAAATGGGTTGTAATCTATGAAAACTTACACTGAAATAAATGTGCTAGAGTTTAAGGCATGACAACTGTTTTGTGCTTTTTGCTATAAGTATTTGTTGTTTTTATTACAATCAACACAACTACCTCCTTGGACATTTCTGCAGTCTAACATGCAATCCACTTTTCACCAAGGAATGTAGATCACTTCGCTGATGGAGAAATTCACTGCCAAGACACTTAGCTATCCTTGGTCATGTCATCGAGTCCATGGTTGAACTGCCCTCTCCATAATTGACACAGATTTATGCACCCATTTGGTCTATGTGTAAATTAACTTTGTTTCATTCTGTCCTATATCAGACTATAATCTTTGTTCCAAACATAGTAGAATATAATAACTCCATCTCTATCTACCAGAACAGATCCATAACACAACTGGTGATGTTCTTTCTGCTCCTGGTCTATAATTAGAGGCTCATGAGTAGGTGGTCAGGCTGCTAATTGCCTCTGTTCTTTAGCATTAGCAATGTGCTGCACCTAATAGGTGTGATGAGATTAGTATGTGGAAGAGCAGATGGAGAGGAGATAAACAGAGATAATGCTTGGCAGAAAAGGAGGAGGATTAAACCAAAATAACACACCCAGTTTCCCAAAGGATTTTGGCAACAGTGGGGCAGCAGAAAATTCCACTGCCATTGCAACTTTATAGAGGAGATACAGGTTCTGAGTTTCCAGTCACCTACTATGTTATACCTAAGCCAAAGATGCTTATCTTCCTCTGCTCACTGGTATAATTCACACTGTTGCAGCATTGTTAACCACAGCCACAACCTTGTATTGCAATTGCTCCAAGGCAGGATGGCTATGTGCTCAACTGTAAAGAGGACTATCCTCCTATTTGAAGACATGCTTTCTTGGAACAGCTGTCTAGTCAAAGTCTGTTTTCAATACAGAAGGACCCCGTATCCACAGGGGATTGGTTCCAAACCCCCCTGCAGATGCTGAAAAATGTGGATTATAGCAACTATTATTATAATAGTGAACACTATACATAGCATGGTCTCTCTTCCCCTCAAGTGGTCAGTTCTGTAACTTCATCTTTAGAAATATATATTTCTAACATTTTTCTTTTTATATTTTTTTATATTTTCAGACCGTGGATTAGTGAATCCATGGATACTGATCGGATGGATATGGGGGTTCTACTGCATAAAGAACCCCAACAGGGAGAAAACAAGGCCTTGAAGTTCCCCATCGATTAGTATTCAGTGGACAGACTAGGGTGGTCATAAGGTCCTACACACCTCTATCTGCAGAGGATGGAAAAGTAAATTTGGGGGATTGAGACTACAACTTGCCCACCACCACTGTGACCAGCAGGCATGCTGGTTAGAGCAGTGGTCCCCAACCTTTTTGACACCAGGGACCGGTTTAGTTGAAGACTAGAAATGGGGGTATTCGTATATGAATAAGAATACTCCCGCACAGCTGGATGTAACTCATGCTGCCGCCGCCACCGCCAGCTCTGCTCTCCCTTCCAATCACTCCAGAGCTCCCGGTCAGCTATCTACTCCTGGCAGAAGGAGAGAAGACAAGTCTCCCTGCCAGGCTAAGTGGATAGCCGACCAGGAGCCCCGGAGTGATTGGAAGGGAGAGTGAAGCCAGCGGCAGTGGCAGACACATGAGTGGACGGTCCAGCCCCAGGGGGCCGGACCCTTGTTACGTCCAGCTGTGCGGGGGTATTTGTATACGAATACAAATACCCCCATCTCTATTGAAGACCATTCTCCCAAGGACTGGGAGGGTACTTGTTATGCAGTAGGTTGTTGGAGGATAGCTTTGAGTTGAGCTCATAAAGGAAATGGCAAGCAGGAGGTGAGCTGCAATTGAAGCTCCACCTCCTGTTAGGTCAGCAGGGGCTGAGAACCTAATAGGAGCACAGGCTCCTATTAGATTCTAATGCCACAGGCACAGCTGATCTAGGAGGGGAGTGGGGAGCGAACCTCCTGTCAGATCAGCAGCAGCAATAGAACCTAATAGGAGCATCCTGACAGGAGGCGGAGCTTTGTTCACCGCTCACCTCCTGCTCGTAGCTCATCTGTCCTGGCGGCCCGGTCCTTCCAAGGTCACGGATTGGTCTGCGGCCTGGGGGTTGGGGTTGGGGGGGGGTTTAGAGGATTCTGGCATTTGTAGTTCAAAAACAGCCAAACCTGTAAATCTGAATTAGCATATGCAAAGGTATCTTTCTCCTCTTTTGCTGTCTCTTTTGGGTATCTGTGAGTAGCCATTCTTCTCCAGAGTTTGTCATGCTGACACAGGAGCTACCTGATTTCTTGCTTCCACTGTTTCTTTGAACAGAAACAAATAGATGTTTCATAGGGATAATATTGGTGCGCTTTTGAGGCTTAAACAACAGCTTTTCCAGATCATTACTTCCAAACCCAGTTTAAGATGTTGATGACATAAAGCCCTAAATGACTCGGATTCTGAATATCTGAAGGAACACCTCTTCATCATAGATGTTAGGATCACCAGGGGAAGACCTGTTACCAGTACAACCTCAGAGGCTTCCACACGGGCCCAAGGTGTGGAATTCTGAGGTGTGTCTGGCACTTTTATCATCCTTTCCTTTCCTTCAGGGAGGTAAGCAAATCAAAGCACAGATCTCTGCTCCACTCTGGAAGTGAAATGTGAAGTTCATGCTTTCCCTGGTTTGTGAAGCTATGAATTTGTATTTTGAACTCCAGATAGTGGATTCTTGTAGCGTTGCAGTTTTTAAATCAATATTTATATACTCCACTCTGGGACCACAAGGCAAAGGGTGTGCTATAAATTTGAAAAATAAACAGGCTTTTATGGATCATTTGTCCATTGCTGAAGGGGAATCCAAACATTTCCATGCTTCATACCTCCTTTGCTGGTTATAAGAACCCAAACACCTTTTCAAGAGTGGTTCAAGTTCCAGGAGAAACACCATTTCCCCAACACAGAGACTTCCATTTGTGATTGCTTGACAAAATATAGCTACTCTTTCCTTCTGCTTCCTATCCCGGCTTGCAGTTCCAAAGAGTGACCATTACGGAACCTTCTCCAAATCTACGCGGCAACATCAGAAAGGAGTTTATTGGATGAGAGAAGGCAGGAGGAGAACCAATCGGGAAGAAGAAGAAGAAGGAAAGGATTAACTTGTTTTCCCAAGGAGGGAGGAGGGAGTTAACAGAGGGAGCGGTATTTTGTGTCCCAAGGAGGGAGACTGAGGTTTTTAGAGTGGGCTGGAAAAGAGAAATGCTTTGTATCAGGGAGAGCAAGAATCATAGAATCATAGAAAAGTGAAGTTGGAAGGGGACTACAAGGCCATCAAGTCCAACCCCTTGCGCAATGCAGGAATACAATCAAAGCATATCTGCCAGGTGATTAAGTTTTTCTTGAATGCCTCCAGTGTTGGAGTACTCACCAACTCCTGAGGTAACTGATTCCACTGTCGTACTGCTCGAACAGTTAGGAAGTTTTTCCTGATATTCAACCGAAATCTGGCTTCCTTTAACTTGAGCCCAATGTTGCGTGTCCTGCACTCTGAGATGATCGAGAACAGATCTTGCCCCTCCTCTGTATGACAGCCTTTCAAATATTTGAAAAGTGCTATCATATCACCCCTCAGTCTTCTTTTCTCAAGGCTAAACATGCCCAGTTCTTTCAGCCTTTCCTCATAGGGCTTGGTTTCTAGTCCCCTGATCACCCTTGTCGCCCTCCTCTGAACTTATTCCAATTTGTTAGCATCCTTCTTGAAGTGTGGTGTTCGGAACATAGCAAGGTTTGCCATGGGAAAGTTGGCATGCCTGATTATTGTAACCTCAGGCTAGAGTCTGTGCAGTTTAACAAGTTGTTACTTTTCAATAAATATCTTATTTTTATGTTTCAAATTTAAAACCGCTTGGGCTTAAGTGTCATGAGTTCAGCCGAAGAAGATCTGGAACCAGAGGGGTTAATTACAGCTGAGGAAAATGCTGGGCAATTAGAATCACAAACAACTGAATCACCGCCAGATTCTCCTCCCCGACTAGCCAGAGTGAGGGACAAGCTTCGGCAGAGACTCACAACATGAAGATCTGAGGCTCGCATGAATGCTTCGCACAGGAACATCAGGTCGACCAGCCCTGGGTTTTAACAGGATGGAATGTTTCTAGGAGTTTGATGATTGTTGCTCCTATATAATTTTTACCTAGAGGCTTGGAAGCCTGTGGAAGCAACAAGTCAATTCTCTGGCTCGCGTCCACACTCCTGCTTGTCTTGAACCTTGCTCTCTTGACCCTTGGCTTTCGGACTCTGACTTCTGACTACGGTTCGTGTTTTGGCTTTGACGATTTGGCATCTGTTTTGTATCTCCCGGACTACTGACCTTGGACTGGCTTATTGGACTCTCGTCTGCTGAATCCCCTGGGAACGTGACATTAAGACAAGCCTGGTGAAAGTAAAGGGCAGTTCAAAGGTGATTAGCCAGGTAGGGCTGGTCACAGCGACCCAGACAGTTTATGCCTGAGGGATCTGGCTGCTCTTTGAAAGTGTATTGCAGGCTAGTGGGGATTGTGGAAGGGATAAGGCATGAAGTAGGCTTGCTTTGCAGGGACCAGAAATAAATTGTTTATCCCCCCAACCTTGGGGATATATCCTTGCAATTGCATTCCCATGAGAATTGCAGTCAAAAACATGTTCACAGAGAAATCAATTTCTAGAAGAATTGTTCCCCCAAATGGGGGAAAAAAGGGTAGAATTGTGAAAACACATCAAAAACAATCCAGAACATTGCATTCTGGAGATAATTTAGATAAGATGTGTCAGCTGGATTATCTCTGGAATGCAAACAACAACTTCTTTTGCATCTCTAATTCTGCAATCATGTGTAACAAAACAGATCATGTTGCTTGGGAGGAAATGTAAGAGCAGGAAGATACATTTCTCCAAACCTGTGTTTTGCTAGTTGTGCAAGTGCTGTAGGTTTCTATAGATTTTACAAAAATGCCCAATTATCATCTAGAGCAGGGGTCTCCAAACTTTTCAGCATGAGGGCCACATCATATATTTTAAACATTTTCGAGGGCCAAAGGAACACACATATGGGCACGCATATGCACGAATGCAAGGGTTGAAGGGAGCCTGCAGATCTGAGCCTGCGGCATTTGCCTGGCTGGATAAAAAGGCAAGGTGGACTGGATGTGGCCCGCGGGCTGTAGTTTGGAGACCCCTGACCTAGAGGGCTGTCTTTTTCTTTAATAGTTACGTGACAATAACAGAGGATGCAATGGATGTTTTTCGAGCACTCGATCCTATGACCCACCGTACACTCACAGATGGCAGTGCAAGTGGCATTCTCATTTTCCTGCACAGTAGGCCAGACCAAAGAAAGGAACATTGTGTGAGAAGCTGAAGTCCCATTCGTTTTGCTGCTCTGGAAAAGACTAACAGGCGTTCTGGATCGTGGGATGCTCTGCAGATCCGTACCTGTAAAGAGATGATGAAAGGAGATTCCATATTCCAAGCAACCTCCTCATGAGGCAAGTACCTCACAAAGCAACTCAATTGTTAATATGCTTTTAGTTTAAATTCTTTCTTCTTTCCCACTTTTTTTTTTTGGTGGAGGCAGGTAGAGAAAACATCTTGCTGCAGGGCAGCAAATAAGGCCTAGCACTACCCAAGTCAAGGTGCAGAGTACCCAGGACCAGGCAAGTTATTTTGGTACATGACTATCTCTCTCCATTCCTCACAACAGCAAAATTCCGATAACAAAGTAATTAAAGAATAGTTATTGTCCATAAATGTCACTCAATCTCTGCTGCCTGAGGCAGCAGGCTTACTCAGCTTAATAACAGCACTTCTTGTCTGTCCGTCTGTCACACACGGAGAAACAAAAACAAGCAAACTTTCCCAGGTCTTTCCTAAACTTCCAACTAAGGCTGAAGATGCTCCTCTAATGATTTCTCCAGGGAGTTTGAAAGCACTTACCTTGCAACACTAGGCATGTTTCCTGTATTTAAAAAGAGAAAAGCCCACCCTTTCTTCATATTCTGTTTGCCTTTTGACACCGTACATTTCATATCCCTCAAAATGTCACATACATTCCAGGTAACTCTCACACATTGACTCAGGCTGGCACAACAGACACTACTGAAGAGGTAAGAACCTTGATTTTCCTTCAGCGTTTTCCTGTTTGTGTCCCCTGGTTCCCCTCGAACAGCAGCACACTCAATAAGCGGGCTCTCTTCCCAGGCTTGACAGGCCCTTTTGGGTGATTTAATGTCTGACCTACTTCACCCTAACATTTCTCCTCCAGACTCCTTGACAAGGCATTAATAGCTTGATCCAACACTTTGCAAGGCTGGGCATTTTTCTCCCTGCTTGGGAGGAGGCAAAAATTTTTTCTTTGTAGCTACTGATGAGAAATGAGCCATAGCGCTTTCCAGGTCTTTCCCCAGGGCACTGCCTTGATCAAAACCTTTTACAGGACTCAGTGTATTGGAGATATCCTGATGACCATTATTTCCTTTCCCCAGTAATGGGTAGTGGCAAGAGATTCGATCCTTTTGCTGAGCTCAGAGGCATTACAGTCACATTGAAGGTCCAGGTTGCCTCATTTTAATTGGATCTTTTTTTGGCAAGGCCAGCTAGCCATAGGTGCAGAGACATTTAAATTCAAATGAGCTGACATTTTTGAATGAAAAAAGCTGGCCGTTTTCGCGTCCCATTATGCGAGGGAGGGTGATTCCAGAAGAGCTCCCTAGAAGCAGGAGGAGTGTTGTCTTATGTGGAAAACCTAATGCTTATTTTATAAAATCTATCTCTAATGATCCCTTCAATTCCCAACAGTTTACATTTATTTAAAATATTTTTACTTGCCTTTCTCCTTAAAAACAATCCAAGGTGGCTTACATCATTAAAAGATAGTATTTAAAGCAACAATGGTGAATATACAAATACAAAAAGGAGCAAACAAATAGTACACTACGAAAAAACCATAAGCAACACCAAAACACATTCAAAACCATAAGGTACAACAATCCATGTAAAACCTCAGGGAAAGCTTGCCCAAAGAGAAAGGTCTTTGCTTGTTTGTGGAAGGACAGTAAAGTCTGACCTCCTGTCGGGGAAAGCTCTAAAGTCTGGGGAGCAGCAACAGAGACGGTCCTCTCCCATGTACCCACCAAGCGCACCTGTGAAGGTGGTGGGACCGAGAGAAAGCCCTCTCCTGATGATCTTAACACTCAAGCCGGCTTCAAAAGGGAGATGCGGTCCTTGAGATAGCTCAGACCCAAGCCATTTAGGGCTTTATAGGTTAGAGAACCAAAACCTTGAATTCAGCCCAGAAACGGATTGGCAGCCAGTGGAGCTGCTGTAACAGGGGATTGATTGTGTGATCCCTGTAACCAGCCCCAGTCAGCAATCTGGCCACTGCATTGTGGGCCCTCTGGAGTTTCCAAGCACTTTCCAAAGGCAGCCCCGTGTGGAGCACATTACAGTAATCCAGTCGAGATGTAACTAAGGTATGTGTCACCATGGGCAGATCAGACCTCTCCAGGAAGGGGCACAGCTGGCGCACTAGTTTTAATTATTCAAAGGCACTCCTGGCCACTGCAGAAACCTGGACATCCAGGCTCAGAGATGAATCCAGGAGCACCTCTAAGCTGTTTTCAGAGGGCATGTAACTCTATCCAGCACAGGCTGTATCCCTGTTTCCTGATCTGCGTTTCAGCTAACCAGGAGCACCTCTGTCTTGTCTAGATTAAGTTTCAGTTTATTCACCCTCATTCAGTTCATTATTGACATTAGACACTGATCTAGAGCTGAAACAGCTTCCTTACATTTAGATGGCAAGGAGAGATAGAGTTGGGTGTCATCTGCATACTGGTGACATTGAATCCCCAAACTCTGGAGACTCTCTCCCAGCGGTTTCATGTAGATGTTAAATAACATAGGAGACAAAACAGAACCCTGAGGGACACTGCAGGCCAGCAGCCAGGATTACGAACAGGAGTCCCCCAGCACCACCTTCTGAGTTTTCTCCGCCAGGAAGGACTGGAGCCACTGTAAAAGAATGCCAGCTACATTGCGGCAGGAAAAGTGGGGCCACCAACACCGTTTTTTACAATTTCTGTGGCCCCTCTGGAGCCAGAGGGATTGGGGGTCAGCTTTGGGTTTTTCTGTACCCAAAGGCCTTCCACAACAACAAATTTTGCACTGGGTAGTACAGCCCCTCCAAGCTGCTCAAGATCCCCCCCAAACCAAAAAACAAACAAACAAACCCCCAAAATAAAACAAAACAGTATTTGGTCATTTTAGATTTTGGCAATGTCTTGATCGGATGCAAAGCAGAAGGTTAGGGTCAAATCAGTTTATATAATTAACACATCATTAGAAGATGGAACATTAGCATTTCGGTCCTGCAGTGCTCCCCCAGCTGAGTACCTGAGCAATTAGAATGCAAGCTAAGACAGTGCTTAACTCCTGATAACCTATCACAGAACAAAGTAGGCTACAATGGAATTATGATAGGTGAGGGAAAAAAAGGGGTAGACTAATCTGGGGAACTCGACACTGTTCTGTTCTGTGAATTCAAAACTCTGCAACATGGTCCTCATTTTTTGAGATGCGTTCAAAGACTTTTTCTGCATCCAGCAGTTATAACAACATTCCCCTGCAGAAACAGCTGCAATAAGAAAACTGCAGCAGCCTTGCTTCCTTTCTCATGTGTTTCATGGACCTTGTAGTCTTTCTCTATGAAGACCTGAACGTCTTAGGTAAATCATCCTCCTTTCTTATGTCAAGTGCAGCTCATTATATGCCAGGTTTTAAAACCTCTCTTATAGCACAAATGAGCAAAGAAGTCAATTAAAATCCGATAATGGCACAGTGTTTATGCACTCATTAAGTTGTCATTAGACAGTCAAGAGACATATATCCTTCCTTGTGAACATTTTCTTTCTATCTCTGTGAATATTCCCCATTACAAAGTAGCTCTAATGCAAGCTGGAAAATGTGATTTGCATTTTAAATTTCCAGCTTTGATGGAGAGACTTGCTGAGTCTCAGAGCACATAGCTGCTGAGGTCTCCTGTAAGCTACTGAGGGCTCTTGTCTCCTCATTAATTAACTTCTAGTGATCCACCTTTGTCACTGTTGCAACTACAGAGATCATTTGCAAGCCCTGCACTTTGTTTGAGGAGAAAAATGAGCAAGAGAATGGACATTTTTCACTCCTTAACTGGAATATATGCTTTTGTGGAGTCTGACTAGAAAGTAATTGAAGCTATTCTTGAGCCCATATGAACAAGAAACAACAAATGTGATCATTCCTGTGTGAGCATTAGATATTCAACTTCCCTGCACTGGGTATATCCATTGTGCCTTTATCCAGGACCAACTCAAGACAATTTGCTGTGCAAGGTGGAGGCCATGATGCCTACCTGCAGCACACGCAGTCCATGTACCAAAGTGTCCTATTGGACTGTCATTCTAATCTAGGCCCTACGTGTAACACAGTTTTAGAAGAGATCCTTCCTCAAGTGATGAAGAATGTCTCTTTGTCATAGCTCACGATTTCCCCCACCCACACATCTTGCACGTAGCACAGCTTGTTTTGTAACTGGTCATTATATGGTAATCATGGGCAACTCAAGACATATATCTCTGAGAAAATCTCATTGTGAGAGGGAAAAAGGACTAGTCATAGGGACTACTCATTTCCTTAATGTCTAATTCTGTTCTGAGGCAGATGCTTTACTTCATGGTAGGCTGGCCATTTATCCTTTTTTTAAAAAAAATAATAATTTTTGGTTTTTTTGCATGTTTAACATAATAATATAAACTTAAATTACACTAAAAAGATTTATTCTATTGACATGATGGCCGTCAGTTTGAAATGTCAGAAGAAGCTCCTGTGTTTCAAAGCACCCTCTGCTTGATTTGTGTCCCAATCCAAGTTTAGTTTAAAGACAAGAAGCCATCAGGAAGCAGAGCAGCACAGATAAAAAAACTGTCCATCAACCATCATCTGTCTTTCCCATTCTTGTTACACGTACCATATTTGTATGCTGATAGCCAGTGCAGTGCAGTGGCTAGAGTGCCAGACCAACACTCAGGATACCCTAATTTTAAATCCCCGAGCAGCCATTAAAAAAAACAAAAACACCACTGGGGGAGTAAGTGGTAAATACCTCCTTGGATGTTCCTCATACCCCCAAAACCTTATTAGTGTTATGGTAAGTATCCTTGCAGTACAAGGATATCTGCAAGCAGGATCTGAAGGCCTTAGGAATGGACCTCAACAGATGGGAAACCTTGACATCTGAGCATTCAGCCTGGAGACAGGCGGTGCATCACGGCCTCTCCCATTTTGAAGAGACACTTGTCCAGCAGGCCGAGGCAAAGAGGCAGTCCCGAAACCAGCAAAATCAGGGAGCTGGACAGGGGACAGATTGTATTTGTCTTCAGTGTGGAAGGGATTGTCACTCTCGAATTGGCCTGCTCAGCCACACTAGACGCTGTTCCAAGTCCTCCATTCAGAGCACGTTACCATAGTCTCTCGAGACTGAAGGATGCTTACACAAGTTAGGAGTGACTCAATGGCACATTGTAATGCATTTCTATTTAAATTATGGCATTTATTTCTGAATTTGGCATGCACATTAACACATGGAATGTTTTATACAAGTACATGCCCTCTTTTGTCCTCCAGAGACAGATAAGGAGCCATCCAAGTCGATTCTGAGACATGTTCTCTGCTTTCCAGTAGTAGACAGCAGTTTCCTGCCCCTGCCAAGCGACTCCAGATATGAAAGTGTCCCAGTGGAAAATATTGCTCCAAATGAGAAATAAGAGTTATCTGAAGGTTGCACTTTAGGCCAAAAAGAGAGAGGGGCACAGCATTCTTCTATCAGATCTGCTTACAGAGATGTTCCAAGTTAGATTTCAACAAGGAGCAAAGTCTTACTCTTGACTGTATTAAGAATTTGTATTTTTAAATGTATTTTAACTACACTGTAGATTTTAAGATCGTTGCAGATTTCTAAGACTGTGTGCTTCATTTGAATCATGTGTGGACTGGATCTTACCAGTCCAGTGCACACAGAAAGCTGCCTCATACTGAGTTAGACCATTGGCCTTTCTAACCTCAGTAATGTCATCTCTGACTGGGACTGGTTCTCCTAGGTTTCAAGCCCAATGCTTCCTGGCCTTATTTCATGATCCCTGGTACTCTCTGTTGGTCTCCCATCCAAGCACTAATCCTGCTTAGCTTCTAAAATCAGGTGAGATCAGGTGTGCTCAAGGTAGTGTGGTGGCCTTTTTCCTTTTTACATTTATTTTTGTGAGAAGACTGATGTGAATTCACCCTATCTCCCGTCGCTTGTCCCAGCTCCTGCCAACCTAGCAGTTCGAAAGCATGCAAATGCGAGTAGATAAATAGGTACCACCACGGTGGGAAGGTAACAGCGTTCCGTGTCTAATCGCGCTGGCCACGTGACCACGGAAACTGTCTACGGACAAACACTGGCTCTACGGCTTGGAAACGGGGATGAGCACCGCCCCCTAGAGTCGGACACGACTGGACTAAATGTCAAGGGGAACCTTTACCTTTACCTATCAGCCTTTGCAAGCCAGGGGCCCTCCATGTTTATTGACAACTGCCAGGATTTCCCATATCCTACTGCTGCTGGCTTTTTCTTTTCTTTTCTGGTCTATTCTGTACTTCCTGTCTTACTGCTATGTCTGAATCATGTTGTAGATTCTGATCATATCCTTTGATACATTACTCCAATCCCCTCCCCCCAATTTACTTCCCTCTTTCTTGGCAGATTTTGGCTTCTAGCAGTATAGAATGTGGGGAGGGGAACAGATTCTGTTTCAAAGGAGGAACCCACCATTCGTGAGAATGCTGCAGAATATGTGGAGGCAATTGATTTTATAAGTTCACAATCACAATTGAATTTCTCAGCACTTTTTTTCAAAAAGGCTTGCTGTGGAGGGTGGAAAAAGCAGTATTTCTCATATAATAATGACTGTCTTTAGGGTACAGAAGACAATAACCAAACAACCTCTCTTGGGAAAGGTGAAACACAGTGATTGTGAATCTTTTTCCCCTCTCTTTTTTCAGAAGGGGAAATGTTTGTGTGGCATGTGAAATGAGAGAGCAAAAAAGTAATTCAGGTTATTGCTGACTGGGGCTTATGGCAATTCTCAGATGACAAATATTTTAAACGTTCATCTTCAGGGCTAGAAGATGGAAACAATAAATACCATGAGTGGGAGGCAAGGAGAGCCTCAAGCTTTTAAAGGAATTCAGTAATCCCCATAGAACTGCTATCCTGGAGCAGGTAGAGAGAAGTGGTCACATCAAATGGCCAATGCTTAGTGGTGCAGTAGTGCTAGCAAGTACTGGTTCCCTAGTCAAAATTGTGTGTTCAAGGCAACCTTTCTGGCATCTTCTTAGCTCCCGTCAATTTAAGACGGAAGGTCTTGCCCTACCAGCCTTTGCATCTGGAACCAGGTCTAGTAGCTGCTCATGAAATTATTTAGACTCTCCAACATTCCACACAGAAAGACAAAGGAAAGGAGAGGAAACAAGATTGTTCCATCCCAAGCCCATGAATATATGCATTCAATATGCTACAGTGCATTCTAGACTGTGCGGAGACGTGCTACAATTCCCTAAATAGATGTGGTGCACTGGAGAAATTCTAATTGGATCTGGCTTCCTCTGTATGAGGGCTTTGATAACATTAGCTTTATTTACACATACACAACAAGCAAAGGATATGTGGAAGCAAAGAGACATTCCTAAAAGGTGGCAGAATTGCTACCCCATATCAGATCCCCAGAAAGAGGCCCTGTTTGCCCAAGTTACCTCCTCATAGCTCTATGCCTTTTTTTCTCTTTCATCCTGCAAACAGCTGATTTGTTTGTTTGTATTAACGTATGTCACGCCAACATCTGACTAAACACATGGTTAAAGGCATTTACCACTGTCACTGTGAACACACGACCCATTTCAGGAGAATACTCACTTCTATTCACGTCTGTGCACCAAATCCAACCCTCCCACATGGAGTCACTTCAGGCAAAGCCACAGTGATAGACACAAAGGTTAGAGTCACCCAAAGTTGGTCATTACTGCCATAAGAACTTCTCATGAGAAGGGGACATACTGTGAGCCAGAGGCCACACAAAGAATGAAACAAGACACTTAAAATAATAAAAAAGTAAACAGGACAGAAACATGGAGAAGGAATAAACAAAAACAAAGGTGGCTAACATGGCTTCTGTCATATTCCTTTCCCCCTCTCGCTTGGAGCAGAGGCTTCCCTTGAAAGTAAGTCTGGAGGCTAGGCAAAGGGCCCCTGCCCAAACTCTAACCTAGCTATAGAAAAGGGGTGAGGAATTTTTGGCCTTCCAGATGTTTTGACCCACAACACCTCTCAGCCCCACCCATCACTGGCCATTTTGGGCTTGAATATTTCTACCCTGTAAAATGGAAACAGGCTTTCTAGAAATGACTCTAAACATGATTTGCTTGACCAGTGCAGAAATCTTTGTCGACACTACTAGAAGCTACCTTTGCAATAGATGGCTTTACTGAACAATATTCAAAATAGTTCCACCACTCTGTTACAAGTAACTGGCATATATGATGCCCCAGGAAAATCATTCAGTTGGGTCTCACTGGCGGTGGGGTTACTACAAAACAGTTTTTGGAATGTCTTTGCTTCCACATATCCTTTGCTTGCTTCCCAATATTGGTGAGAGGCCATAGTGTTTTACTTGTCTTAAAAGTTTTCCCTGTCTTGGGGGGGGGGGGGTAAACAGAGTAGCTACTCATATTGCAGATAGGCGATCCCCCCTCCCCACAAGCCACCATCTTAAGAGAAGTGTCTTAAAATTATGATTTTTTTACCTTCATGCTTCTCATGAATCTGCACCTGGTACTGTACCGGACACCCTGCCTTCCCATATATGTAATTGTATTAGCCTGCACCAATGGGAGTTGTTGGGAGGCGGAGCCAGCTATATAGAAGGGGGGCTGTAGCAGAGTGTAAGCAGATAAGGAAGAGCTAGAGAAGAGAGAGGTTTGAAGAGAAGGTTCAGGCTTTGAGGCAGAGAGAAAGTTTAAAGAGTGAATAGTGAGGAGGTTATCGGTATTAGTTAAGATAGAAGAAGTTAAAGAAAAATACTGAATGCTTTATGTAACTTTAAGAACGTGCTTAAGAATTATTCCTGAAACAACTTGTAATCAATAAACCTGTTTTTATTCCAAAGTTAAGTACTGAATGGACCTCAGTCTTTCATAGGAAACATAGTTGGTAAAGAGATCAACTGGTGGCAGCATGGTAAAGGACGTGTTGGGGTACTCGGTGAGCTCTGTGTTTGGTGAAACAAGCAGGGGCCACGGGGTAAATGTCACAGGTACACTGATAGGTTTGAGTCCCTTTTTAACTCCCATTTACTTAGAGATGTTAGTAGGACAACTGAGATCCCTGCCGGTTCCCTATCCCAGACTGGCTCATTTATGGGTGCAAGAGCAAGGAAAGGATAACAACAAACATGGCTGTACTGGTGTCTTGTTTCTAACATCAAACATAAGTTTTCCATTTTCTTTTCTTTTGCTTAGTAGCTAAAAACAAATGAAGGATTAGGAATGTTGCTCAGTAAATCTTCATTAGATTACAAGGAACTGCTTTCCTATTTGTACTGAAAATCAATTATAGCAAAATGATAAGACTGGTAAATGCATCTATCAAGACTAATATCCCTAATCTTTAAACAAAAGATTATCGAGTTTAATTCCACAGCCTTGGCAACAAATGGAATAGAACAGCATGGATCTGAGTTAATAAAGAAAGCTCCGTTTAATTTTTTCTTTCTGCTGTATGAATGGAATTATGGCCTCTTTCAGTGTTCGTTTTCTTGAAGCTTTGGAAATTACATGGTTCTTAGAAAATGCATTGTTTCTAGACATGTGTGGATGGGCCTCTTACAAACTCTATATTCAAATACTGGACATATAGTTTGGGACAATCCTCCTTTAAGAGACATTCCAACTCCTGCTGTTCAGAACCCATCACATTGTCTGTCCATTTGTAGGAGAAATACAAACTGCTATGACCTGTGGTGGCACACAGCATCATCCATTTTGGTAAAAGTATAGACTAACATTGTAGCCAGAATCCCAGCAGACAGAGGCTAAAATCCTGTTGCTTAGCATAGTAAATCACAATTAAAGTAGGCCCACTGAATCATTGCAGATTTCAACCCCTCTGTAAGTGCTATTAATTCAATGGGTCTAATGTACTTGCAGCTTACTTTGCTAAGGAATAGGTTTTCAGCCAGTGGTTGGTATTTTCCACCATTGTGCCAAAAAGCAAAAAAAAAAAAGATAAGAGGTGGAAATGGGGTGGGGGACAAGAGGGAGGAAAGACAGACTCTGATGTCCCAATAGTGTGACCTACCAATCAAAGCCCGAATAACAATAATCCTTTGATAGTCATTCACACACTCAGTCCTAATAATGCAATATTGCAATGTAATTTAGTAAACTAAGGGCCTAATCACACCTGCCAAAAGAACCCCAGTTATACCAATTCTTTCCATACCTCTGTTGTACTGATACATTTATTTTCATGGTCACATGGTACATATACTGACAGGAACATTCCCATTGGTTTTAACAATATCAAGTCACTTCTTTCTATATATAACATTATTGCCCGCTACACCACGGAATCAATTTATTTTATCTGATGTTTCCTGGAGCAGTGCTGCCCCTATTTTTATTTTAAAAGAAAAACAAAGAACACCCTAACTGATACATTGATAGGGATTCCTGTTTAGGAATGTTTGATCTGTGGTGCCTGCATCTCAGGAAGTAATACATTGCCCACCATGGTCCTGGCCCCTGCCTGTACAGCTGTGCTGCTTGGCAGACAATAGGTGGAGTAAACAAGACAAATGGCACACAAAGTCAAACCATGCTGAGATTGTCCCTGTAAAGCCAGAGACCTTGATTTATCGATGTATCAATATGCCACTTGCGAAAAATAAAAATAAAAAATTAATCACATGGTATTAATGGCGGCCGCCTTCCCTGGCGACCAAGGATGGGAAAAGAATCGATAGGAACATGTACACATGCTATACTGGTAAGGAATGAATCGATACACTATCAGTACAATTTAAAACCACCATCTTGGCGACAGGGAAATAAATCAGAAGTAAACCACTGGCTAGGAAAATGAGTCGATCTTGGCCATGTGTTGTGTGCTCAGAAATTGATGAAACAATCTAAAAACCGGCCAGATCAGTATAACTGGGTTCTTTTGCCATGTGTGATTGAGCCCTAAGCTGAATGAAAGAATAAAGAATGACATAGTTAGTACAAGAGACTGTGTAGTGCACAGCAATTGCATCTGAGCCCCCTTTCACTTCTGTGATTGGAGTGTGCAGGGACATTCCTGAGCTTTAGCTTTCACTCACTTTGGCATCTGGAATTGAGTAAGTAATGTGGATTTCTCCTTTTCTCAATTCTAACCCTACAAATACCAAATGGAATATAGAGGATCAATTGGGGTATTGAGATTGAACAGGTCTTTCCTCTGCACTCTCCTCTTCCTAAATCAAACAAATAACCCTGATTTGGTCCATTTTTGCACATTTGTTTGAATGCAATGCACATGACTTTTTCTGTTTGTGAACTACTTGAAGTAGCTGTACCATTAAGAGGAATGAGACATCTTATGTAGTATGTTTTGGAGTCTGTTAATGAATATCAAACTGTAAATCAGTTTGTTATTGGCAGCAACCATATAACTGGTGGCACCACTTAAGTTCTTGTCTTCTCATACCAAGATGTCTTGAAAAGAGTACAGATGGGTGATTCAGCACATCTCTGCCCATTGGGACCATCTTGCGCAACACAACTACCATTAAGTTGTTTCAAACACAGGCCTTGTATACACTGGCTCAAGAAAGCAACGAGCTAGTAGCACTAATCTGGAATGATCATTTTTTACATGCTCAGTGTAATGGAAAACATCACAGGCTGAAAAAATCTGGTATTCCTTTGAACTTCTATCCTGCAGGCAGGCACCAGATGATCTTTCCTTAACGGGAATAGCTGTAGCTATTGAATTTGGCTAGTACAGATGGTTGGGTTGTCTGGTTCTTTTTTTGACATTTACTTTAGAAGCATGGGCAATTTAAAAAACTAAATACTGATAAAAGCAAAAATGGCAGATTAACGCAGCCAGGAAAGGGGTTTTTAATGCTTACTTTTTCAGAGTCTGGGTTTGAATGCTTATGTAGTCCACCATTCCTGTGATGTTGAATTACAGTTGTAATCTCCTTTTTCTGGCAGGCTTATTTTTAACAGCTTAATGGGAATCAGATGGATGATGGTCCTCTACCTATCTCTACCTATTGAATCTCACTGGTAAAGATGGTCGAGAGTATCATGTGGTTCATTTTTTAAGAGAAATGTGCCAGAATGTGCAGATTTCTTCATAAATAAGATGGAAAGAATTTCCTATTTTCAGATGTAGTAGAAAGTGAGACTGATGGATAGAAAAGTAACTTGTGGTTCTTCCTGTCTTGCAGGTGCTACTACAGTTCCCTCTGATTTCTTTGCATGTAGACAAGATTTTGCCAGACAGAGTCAGGTTGTTCTGACATGATAATAATCAACAGCATGGTACAGAGAGTGATGTTGAGCACCAGAGTCTGTAGCCACTTCCTTCATTAACTCCCCCCGCCCCAAGCAATCTGCTGCTTAAGAAAAGGACCAGCTGTCCGCTCAGTTTATTCTACATGGAGTAAAAAGACCTAAAATAAAGGAACAAAGGTTCAGATTGTACAACCAGAGCCCTTCATTGACAATCTTAGTCATTCTACCTATTTATATCCTGTCCTTGAATGTAAAACATGTCAAGCTTGGCTTACTACCAAAAAAGAAAAAAGGAAAAGAATGGAGAAGGGGGGAGGGGAAGGAAAAGGTAAAGAGAGAGAGCTAAAGCCAACAAAACAATAAACCAATCGCTACAAATGAACTAGCACAATAGAACCTATGTTGAAAAAAAGTGCTAGGTGACAGAAAAGTGGGGGCAAAAATGGTTCAGATTTCATTTCTAGAACAGACTGTTAATATATCTGAGACCAGCAAATGCTTGTTAGTG
The DNA here is from genome assembly GCA_037013535.1 of Intellagama lesueurii. NCBI lineage: Eukaryota > Metazoa > Chordata > Lepidosauria > Squamata > Agamidae > Intellagama > Intellagama lesueurii. The sequence goes on from JBAJHW010000006.1 coordinate 76,834,691, forward strand.
TACAGGATCAACATGAGTTTCATCAGACACTGACTAGAGTGGGGTGGAAATTTTGAACCTAAGATCTCCATGATCTATATAACATTGCTAAAGCAGTGGTTCCCAAACTTTTTAAAGTTGCACACCCCTTTTGTAATAGCCAAGTAACCTGTGACCCCCTGCCACATTTGAATAAAAAGGTATTTTTAATAGGGTAAAGTAATCCTTTCTCAGAAAGTAGAGGCTCCTTTCTCCTTCAAAGGACCAGTTTCTCATACATACACATATACACTAACTTTAATATCCTTCTCCAAAAGGTCAGGGAAGAAATTATTCAGCAAAGCTTGCAACACATATAAGGTGACCCGTGACCCCCCCATAGGGTCATGACCCCAGGTTGGGAAGCAATGGTCTAGAGAGAGTAAGAATAACAAGACATTATGGGAATGTTACTGAAAATGGTTATTAGATCCTCACTTCATGTTTAGGAAAGCCTCAGAGGCTGTTCTTCTGACCATACCACCCTCTAGAAGCCACACCGCACGAGCCTAGAGAATGAAAGAACAGCCACTTTGTGAAAACCAGCTATATGGGTCATACCTTATTCTATATGAGTTCTGAACCTTAAGTCCCCAGATGTTCTTGGATTAAAACTCCCAGAAGCCTTCACCATTAGCTCTGCTGTCCAGGATTTCTGGGAGTTTTAGTCCAAGAACATTTGGAGACCCAAGGTTGGGGACCATTGCTCTAGAGGAACCCCCAAAAATATTGGGGAGGATTGAAGGGTCCTGGAGGTACAAAAATGGCCTTGGGAGCGACATAAACCCCTTGGTTTGCATGTTTTTCTAGTGCAAATATACTAATAATCACAACGAGTATTTCACTGGCCATCACCACTACCTGTTGTTGGTTGTGAATAAGCAACACAACTAAGTACTGGAGATAAGGAATATTTGAAAGTCACTTTCACTTTTAGGGAGTCACTTTAGGCTAAGCCTTAAGACAATATTGTTTTAAGACTCATTCCCCCCCATTTTTACTCTTCTTTGATGTCCACCAGTTCTACTGGTAGATTTCAAAGTTTTAATGCTTACGAATAAAGCCCTAAACGGTTTAGGGCCTCGTTACCTGACGGAACGCCTTCTCCCACCTAGATCTACCCGTATCACCCAATCTAGCCAGGAGGTGAAGCTGAGGAGCCTAACGCCGAGGGAGGCCCGGAAGGAAAAAACAAGAAACCAGGCCTTCTCGGCAGTGGCTCCTCGTCTTTGGAACAGCCTCCCTCCTGAGATTCGCATGGCCCCGTCGCTGGGCATCTTTAAATGCCAATTGAAAACCTGGCTGTTTAAGCAAGCCTTCCCTCCACCCACCGTCTGAATTTTGTTATTTTGTGTTTTCTCCCATCTTGGATCATTGTTTATTTAGTAATATATTGTTATGATTTTAAATTGTTAAATTGTTACATGATATGTTGTTACCCACCCAGAGTAGTCTATATGACTAGATGGGTGGGCTATAAATGTAATAAATAATAATAATAATACTGAGAACTTTAAAACTTCCACATTTGCCAGATGCTCTTGCTATTCCTACCACAGTTGCCAGTTTAAACAGCAGCATGTGTGGGCTTCCTGAAGGATTTTCCAGTCTAGTCCATTTTCAAAAGTGGACATTATTCTAAGTATGCATTTTTATTTTCTATAGCATTTAGATCTCATCTTTCTTTCATGGAACTCAAGGCAGCAGACCTAAGGCATCCCAGTTATTGACCAGACACTTGCCCTGTTGAGCTTCAGCAAGGTTGGGGAGGCACTGCTTATACTACCCTCTCTTCTCCATCATCTCAGCTCTCACAGGCAAGAATGTTCTAGTACACGCATCAACAGAGGCAGTACGTGAGCCAGTGGTTCACTAAGTAAAATGGTTACTGAGTAGACCGAACTCTGCCAACATCAGCAACCTGTGTCTATGTCAGGGAAACGATCCATTTACATCTGGCATTCCCAACTCCAGTGGCACCTAAATTTAGCAACGGGGATTGCCATAGAGCCGTTGCTGGAAATTTTGGGCAGTAAATGGACTCATTGGCCAGGAAGGCTATGCATGGAAATGACTTTCTGTAATTTCTGAAGTGAATGGATGGATAGTATATGCCAGAAAATGGCTGCATGCTGCAGTCTGTGAAGCTCCCACACAGAGTAAATGGTTGGAAATCAGAGGTGCTGCAAGTTAAATACAAATTCTTGAGGTCTTGGGTAATGAATATATAAAATGTAAAGTTGTTGTGTGGTGCAGTGGATAGAGTGGTAGATTAGGACTCAGGAGACCTGGGTGTATGAGTGTGTAACTGGTAAAACTACTCCCTAAATATCTCACTTACCTTGAAAACCCTATTAGAGTTGCAGTTTAGTTCCAACTTGACAATACACACAAACAGAGAGAGAGTGAGTTGTTGAAGTATCTTTTAAAGTTACCTGGTTCTCTTCCTCCCTCTTAAACCTCCCTCTTAAACCCATGAAAAAGTTGTACTTTTAAGATTGTTTCCCTGAAGACAGAGTGGGTAGCTAGAGCATGGTTTTTCAGATAGGAAAGGTTATTGTTAATGAATTTCAGAGAGCCCAATTGCTCCAGAGAATCTAATTCACCCACAGGTTGTTCTTTTTGACTTTATATTGCCAAAGCCCCAGGGGTTGATGACTCTAATACTGTGATATTAAACAATCCGTTTTTAAAAATGACCTAATGAGGCAATGCTTGGACCTGCAATGGATTGCAACCAGCTTAGTCAGCAGTGAAGCTGCAGCACCGGGGCCTTTCAGCACCAAGAAAAGCTGAGGGAACAGTGGTGATTTGAAGTAAAACTAAATGAAATCTAACAAAATTTGTATGAGTGCTCCAGCATTTTTATGCTTTACTTTGCTATGTACTGATAACAAGGGTGTTCTCTACAATACAGAGACATGGTGATTTCTGGATGGAGCATTACCACACTGATAGGAAAAGAAAGATTCATTTGTCTTTTACATGCCATGTCACTGGAAAACAACAAGAAAGAGATGTTTTACTAGAGCTGAGTCATGATGGAGAGGTAGCTTTGTTAACGCTGGCTATGATCCAGGATGACACCTGTGAAACAAAACTCTCTATTTATGCAGGATCTTGGGCTTGGAGAGGATGAGGGAAGCATCCAGTAGCAGCTGGACCAGGGAAGGGCTCTTCTGGCATCTGTAGAGTTATGGTTTTGAGTGGGGGTTCTGGTGGTTTCCCTCCAATCAGTCAATCAGCAGCTGTCTAAGCTCACAGGGGGCACCCTCTCACGTAAGAAGGTATCAGATATGTCCTTGGGCAAGCTTCAAAAGGATAAAGCCATTGACTCAACTGAGAGTTGCACCACAGCTATTGTCTTCTACCTTTTTCATATTTTTTTTGGAAGAACTAATTTTGGATGGAGTAACTGCAGTGAGAAGGTGCTCCAGTCCTGATGCACAATCAGGCAACCTTCTCTCCTGACTCCACATGCCCTCCTTCCCCAATAGTCAGACAGTATCAGGCAACAAGAGCAATTTGCCCCGTATGAACTTTTTTGTAGTCCTGATTGTTTGTAGCAATACCACAGTTTTTTTTAAAAAAATATAGTCCCCTGTCCCCTGTAAGAGTGCTGGTCATAACGAGGCCAGGCAATCCTATCTGGCTATGTGATGTCGCTGACAGTAAAACAAAGCTAGGACAGAATATGAGAAATGTCCATTCAGGAAGCACTGCTGTCACCATAAAATAGATTTCTTTACCTTCATTTATACTAAATTCTCCCACTTTATCTTTGGCTGATGGGAGTAAACCAAAATTATTTTATTCCCTCTTCCTCCTGTGTTTTTCTTCCACCTCATTCATAATGCTCGTTCTTGCACATCACTTTGAAACTTGGGTAAAGCTTGGGCTAGTGAACATTCCCATCTCTTCTAAAAGATAAATGAAACATGCATATATATGACCGACAGCCATAATCCAAAACTTTTCAAGGAAAGTATGATCTAAATGCAACAGTGCTTCTGTAGGACTCAGTCAAAAACTCCTACTGACTTCATCTGTAAGTTTAAAAAGCGTGCTATTTATCTCATTTAGTAAGATAACAAAATGGCTGTCCACCAGTATCTCATGCTACTTGTTTTTCCAAACATATAGCTTGATGCCTGCTTGCCCAGTTGAAGAGTCCCCTTTTTGTTGGTTTCAGAGAATTCATATTAATCTGTTTTGGGATATATATCACACTGCAGAACCTTCTGAAGCCTGTAGCTGATCTTCAAAATAGATAAGCTGATCTACTTCAAAACAGTCACTTGCTGGAGACACCATTTTCTCCAGATAGTCTTTGATTTCATCTTCACTTGCATTTCCTCGTCTAGCTTGCTGGAGGAACTTATAAACCTTTTCAAAGATTTCTGTTCCCAGTTTCTGAATGGCTGACCTGCCAAAAGATGACAAATGCTGGTAAGTTGGCTAGATGAGAAATAATGTACATATTAGGTCCATAATTTACTATAATTGAGCAGATATCTGGCAACTTTCAATAGCACTTCAACAAAATGGTTCTATAATATTATAGCAGGATTAATGCATATATTCTGATGTGCATATGAAAAATATGGAGTGAATTCTGACATCAAATTCAATAAGATACTTTATCACAGTCTCAGCTAATGCATACATATTTACAGTGTTTGGATATTATAAAACACACTAAACAATTTCCTTGGAGTAAGTAGGAAGATCAACCATAATTCATAGATCCATTTTAGATACTCATCAAATAAGAAGAAGACTAGTTCACAACAAAATGGGAGAAAAAAATATTTGTCTCCTGATAACAGAATTTCCCATCATTTAAAATTTAACATCAGGTATGCTACATTAATGAAAAGCCCATCTGTTTTCTCCTAATAGACAGAAGGTTCTAGCTGAAGAGTGATGAATTTGTACAAGTGCTCTCCACATCCCTTCCTGTTGGACACACAAGGTAAAAAAGACCAGGCCTGGTATCTGTGATAAATAAAGTAAAGTAACATAAATGCAGAAGACCAAATATTAGGCCTACTGCAAGTTAGATTGGCGCCCATTGATTTAATTTTTCGATATGGCAGTGGATAGGGCTAGGAGGAGTACCATGCCTTCTGTCTCAAAATTCTGCCCTCTTACTTAACCCAGAATAGCTTTTAACCCTGCAGCCAACACAGCATCACTCAGCAACATTCAATTTCAAGATGAACCGCCCAGAGTAGACCCTTGGTCTAGATGGGCGGGATAAAAATCTAATAAATAAATAAAATAAGAGTCATGTAAAAAAAAATCAGCACTATTATTCCCATATTTTAAAATGAAAGCATTTGAAATATGTGTTTATTGTAGGAGGCTAGAAATTTCTTGGGTCAAGAGAGTGACCAATAAGAAGTACTAAGAGGTATTAATAAATACTAATAAATCATGGAATACACCAGATGCAGAAAGATAGAATATTTCAGGCGTGTAATGAGAAACAGTATAGGCTGTTACAGCTGACCATTCAAGGTAAAATAAAAGGGAAAAGAAGTGGAGGAAATATTTCCCAAGATGAAGGTTTGATCTCAGCAGATATCCTTCACAATAGAATTGATGATCAGTTGAATTCCAGGTCTTCACGATGGCATTAAAAATACAAACTGAACTGCAACCATCAAGGATATTTATAATCAAAAGAGGAGTTCAAGCTGCTGAAAAGAACCATATCTTCTGACTAGCTCCATATTTTTATCTAAAGTTCTTCCACCCCCTGGGATGGCAATAATTACTATGAGGATACAGTAATGCAGCTTTCACTGAATGTTTGTAGTTTATAGGATGATTTTCTGGAACTAAATCAACATGGAGTCTTGCTTTGGAGCTCAATTCATCCCCCCTACTTTTAATACACTCTTTGGCAACAATATTTCAACAGCCTTACAATCTTCTTGAAAGACTGTCCACATCTACCCACTACTCAACTGTAGTCATGACATTTGAATGCCATAAGGTTCTACAGCAATGACAAATCATTTGCTTTTAAACTACCTTCTAAGAAAAGAATTTTTCTACTGTTTTGCTATAAGAAACACGGACCAACGAAGGATGCAGGCAAGCACATGTACTCCTTTTTCTGAGGTAAAGCTTTGTCATTTCAGAGCATCTGCTTAAGATTTCAAAACCCTTTTCAAAGTATACTTTAATTTGTGACCAAAGATAAACAGAATCTCTATAGTTGCTGAATCAATTATGTATCACAGCGGAGTAACAATATGGAGTATCAGAATAATAAGGTGAGGATTAAAGTGCATGTGTGTGTTTGACAGATAGCAGTGGTAACCTTTCATCAGCACCATTAGAGAGAACATTAACTAGTGTGCTGAAATAAATTGTGGTTTACTTTGCTTTTGCAAAAATAACTGTGTTCATAGTGCCTATACAATCAATAACTCCGTGATACAGAAACATAACCAAACAACTTTTCCGTGCCATATACATGGAATATTAGTTTATGTGTTAGGTTTACAAATTAGTAATTTGGGGACTGCAACTCCCAGAATCCCCAAGCCGATCAAAGCGAAACTTTTTCAACTTCTGCACATCCTCGTTATCCACTGATCATGCACACCCACACCTTCTACCATGAAGTGCCTTCTAATGTGAAATCCGGCATTACAGTACTACTTTAAAAATACTGAGCAAGCAGGAAGGGTTTGCTCTCCCATTTTAGAACACTGTGCCTTTCTTTTCCTTTTTAAAAAGTTATGTTGGCCATGAAAAGTCCTCTTCAATGCTGCCTTTAAAAAGAGAGACATATTCCAGATACGAAAGGTCATTCCTTTTCTCAAAATTGCCCCTTCTCCATTTATTAAATGAAAATGATGAACTGTGCTACTAAAACAATATTCTGTTGGGTCAGACACCATCTCCCCAACTTTGATCCCAGTCACCCTCCTGGGTGATCTCCTGAGCTTGTACAGAAGGAGGAAAGAACAGAAGAAAATGATGAAGGGGAGAGGTGGGTGGAGATGTCAGAGTGGCCCCAACCCAAATCACTACAAGCCTCAAGCTTCAGTTGGCCACAAGAGGCTATAGCCCAGAGGAAGTGAAAACCACCATCAGCAGACCTTGCCCACCCACAACAACTTCCACCCACACCCAGTTGCGACTTTGGAGGAGGAAGCTTTATCAATGGCCAGTATGTCTGGGCCTGTGAGTCCTTTTGAAGCCCCTCTCCCCATGGAAGGCTCAGGGGCATATACTAATATATTGGCTAAAATCTTGTAGTAAATTGAAACTAGAATAGGTGAGGATGTGGTGAGCCAAGTCCTTAGCAAGTTCCATTGAGTCAATGGGCCTACTCTAGTTGTGATTTACTACCAGATTTTTGCCATTGGTTTATTATATGTAACTGGGCTTGATCTGAAACAAGAACCCTCTTGTGAATGAAACAGGATTTCATTAATATGATTAAATAGACAATAATACATTTACCAGTTGCTGCAGTCTTCTAGTTATTGAAGGTGGATTAAAAAATAGATCTCAAGAACTTTTGCTTTTTTATTCATGGATTGCTTATACTGGATTAAGCTTTATATTCCAGTAATGTTTGGGAAATTTACTTTTGCAGACTACAAATCTTAAAAACCCATTGAATATGATGACTTGGGAATTCTGGAAACCATAGTCCAAAAAGTAACAATTCCAAATTCTGGGATGCAGGATCCCTCTACCTCATGAATGCTATAAGGCCTAGGCAATAGCAGATGCTATAAAAGGGAAAGATAACTTCTACTTGCTCCCCCTTGTATTATGTGTTGTTTCCAGTGTTGTCCTTCTAAAGGGCAATGGGACAATTTTTGCAAACTTCCTATGATCTTCCCCATACTCCACTACAATTTGCCCTGGAGGATTTGGGATTAGAACAACATGAGAGATGATCAAGGGACTAGAGAAGAAAGGCAGGATTTGCAAAACTTTCCTCCCTTCCTCTCCATTCACAGAAGTCATCGTGGATCAAAGATCCTTCCATGAATGGTAAGACAGAATACAACCTTGCAAAATTGAGTGCTGACCTATGTTCTGTCAATCTGAAAGAGTCAAACAGCTTTACCAGTGGTGTTTACTGACCATAACAAGAATCACTGAGGCATTGCCTTGACCAAAGCATTTTACTTTCCTGGAAACCTATTCTGACCTTCTGTTTTCTTGATCTGCAGAAAAGTCTTGACTAATTGAGTGGGTAATCCATGTACATGTACATGCGGTTCCAGCATGTCACCATTCCATATTTCTTTTTATTTCTGAATACACACTCGAGCATCTGTGAAGAGCTGCCTCTATCATGCATAGAGTTGGTTTGCCTTGAGTTCCTGAAAAACCCCTGTCAATATATGAAGTTGTGCATCTTCATTTAGGCTAGAGCTACAATGTTTAGACAATTCTTGTCTTAGTTGTCCGTTAACCTTAAAAGTCATGCAGTGTTCAATCAATTACTTCAATATGACCTTTCTTTCTGAGTTTTGAAAGGAAATCATGCTCACCTCAGATGCCCAAGGGTCTTTCTATACAAAACATTTATGAATATAAAGCAACAGTGGTCTGGCCATTCATGATGGCAGAATAAAATATCACCAAATGCCTTTCTTCTACACTTCCCGAATGACAAGTTTATTTACAGTCAGCAGGTGGTGATGGGTTCTTCTGCCAGGACTGGGCGCACTGCTGAGTAGAAGACACGGGGGCTGAATGAGAGGCATTCACCATTGTGCTGCAAGATTTTAATTTACTTAAATGCTGGTCTATAAAAGCTTTCTAATTTCACCCATCTACATTTGATTTGGGTTTTGTTTTGTTTTTTAGAAAAAAAACAGCACTGTCAAGTCCATTGCCATTAAATTGTGACATGGTATGTATTCTTAGGTTTCTCTGCAAAATAATGTGAAATATTGTGTATTTAGAGTCATTTTCTTCCTTTTAGTGCTTTCCTTTGTTTTAACTCCACCACTGAAAAGAGGAAGATATAAATGATAAACCTACTGCATATATCTCCAATTATTCTCTAGTCAGGTACACACAAAGGGCCAAATCAAAAAGCTACAACAGAGTCCCATGAATAAATGAAGCTCATAAAACAACATGGGCTTCAGAAATACAAAATTCCTATTTGTCATCAACCATGAGATGGTTAATAACAACTAAGAAATCCAAGAATATGTCACTTCCTAACAGTATTTTGCCAATAGTTTGGAAATCTTCTGAATATAATTTAGAAAATAAATATGGGAAATTTAGGGGATAAGCTCCTTTTCCAGGGGGAGCAATTTACACTCCACATGGGCTGGATAAAGGACAGAAACAGCTGCTTCTCCTAACTTGAACATGGCCTATGGTCCTTGGGGGATGGGTGGCAATCTGGGAGACATGCAAGGCTAATCAACAATGTTGACTTGACTCAGGGATGAGCCTTCTAGGGATGGGGTGGGGGACAGACCTGGGAAGAGAAATCTCCTTTCTGGCCATTCCTACACAATTTAATGAACCCTGCAGATGGCATCAGCCACTGCCAACCAGCATTTTTCTCACCTCTCCCCATCTTTGAAAATATGGGGTGCGTTTACTGAGGATGTAAGGAGCTACTTGAGAATATCCCCCCCAAGAAAACATTGTAAAATTGAAAAGAAAAAAAAAGGTTTCAAGGCATATATACTGGGCAATCTAAAGTTTCTACCAAGATAATTTGTTTCCTGTATTTTGTAAACTTTTGTTCCTGATTTTTATGTTGATTAATATTTCCTACCCTATTATTTGGTTGTTGGACAATGAGCTGTTTTCCTTCACTCTTGTGGTCAAAGGGGCCTTCAAGAACAACTAAAAAGTTTTATTATAATTATAGTAAAATGAATGGTTACAATTGTCAGTTTACAAAATCACAGTACACATTTTGTGCATTATTAGAGTACAGAGAACTAAATGAGTTTGAACAGACTCAAATGTTCACATTTTCAAGTTCTCATTCAACAAATAATGGCTGAAATCTTGTTGCATGGCTCCACATGCTCACTGGTGATGATGTTATCATTGGCAATAAATCACCGCTAATTAATTTCATCCACTTATGAAAGGTGATTTTGGATATTACAGCTTTGTGCACCTTTAAGTCTTTTTTTCCTCACACACACTTGCTTGCAACTGTCCCCAGAAATCATAAAAGAGCCCTAAACATCACTAAATCTTGAAGGATAATAAAACCTCCTCCTTCAGTCTATTCACCATGGCATGTATTTATTTCCCTCTAGATATATAGTTAGAGATGAAGCCCCTGCCCCAAGCCTACAAAAAGGAGAAAGAGCAAGTGTAGGTAGATATATTAGAAACAATTTCAAAATCATTATCATAATTAAGATATAGAGATATCATTCAGTATGTAATCTAACAGATTTCACTGTGTGCTTTCAAACTCTCTGATGGCTACCGTGTTTTCCCGAAAATAAGGGTCTTATATTAATTTTTGCTCCAAAAATGCATTAGGGCATATTTTCAGGGGATGTTTAATTTTTTTCATGTTCAACAATCTACATTTATTCAAATACAGTCATGTCATCTTCTTCTGATTGCTGCACAATGGTGGAGGGCGGGGTTTCACTTAACTGGGACTTATTTTTTGGGGTAGGGGTTATATTACAAGCATCCTGAAAAATCATACTAGAGCTTATTTTCAGGTTAGGTCTTATTTTCGGGGAAACAGGGTAGATGAGCATCCATTGGTTCCTCGGCCTATTAAGAAGTATCCATCAGGGAAATCATTTCCACCAATGACACAGGACTAAGAAGTGAGTCACCATGGGAAACTATGTGTGGCTTGTCAGAAGAATGCTCTGAACAATACAATAAACAGTTAAATACATCATTTCACATTATTTGGCTAATATTTATGCTGTTCACTCCAAGTCCTCTCATAAGATAGCTAAAATACAAGGAAAGATTGAATTTTGTTAAATGGTGGTAAAGCCCACAACATTCCACTACCTAAATGTCTGTTAAAGAAATCTAGTATAAAATCTTGAGCATAAAGAAGAACATTCTTATCTGACTGCCTGCATCCTGGTAAGTCTTTGGGAAGAGAGTGGAAAAACAAGGGCCATGAAAAGCAAGCAATAGAAAAAGCAGACGTTTTACTTTGACTATTTAAAGCACATTGATAGAATTTGCACCCAGACAATATAGATGTGACGAATGACCATTTCTGAGACAACTAGAAAAGGATCGGCTTTCTCATTTCAGACATGACAGTTACTGTACCAAGTACAAGGAGACGTTCCTGATGATAGAAGTAATCGCTTACCATTGGTTGATACTGAAATGCATATTCTGAGCCAAAGTTATTTTCGTCTCACTCTCATGCAAAAGCCAGCATCTTTGTCTACTGTGAACATTTTAAAAGATGACTTACTCCCTCATACGCCTCAGCTTGCTTGCCGCCATGGTGTTGTTGAGAACTCTTGATCCCTCGTGTCCCCGTGGAGTCGCTCTGGTGACAGTTCCAGTACCTACAAATCAATGCCAGAAGCATACTCTCATTCACCTTGCTCTCCTTGGCATTCATGCAGATCCAAAATGCTATCCAAGGACAATCAGGAAAAGGAGTTGGGGGGGGGGGTCACCTTTGTTACAGAAAAATGCTGCTTTAATTAAACATGAATTAACAGATTAAATTCTTCAGCCAGCATTGCAGTTTGATATTGCAAAATGCTTTGAAGAACAAACTTTGTGGGTGTAATTCCTATGACAGGAGAAATGCATAATAATATGAATTTCAATAAGATTTTTCTCTTTTTTGCTAAATGTTCATAGAAACAAAATAGTTCTTCATGTCACTTATTTTTCTTTTCAGTACCAATGCATACAAAATCTGCTGTAATATTATCTGATTTTAACTTTTGAGTATAGTAGATAACGTAATTGCTACAGCTATACCAGATATGCCCCTTGCCTTCCTAAGAACTGCAGCTCACGCGGTTATTAAACTTTTCCCTCCCCACCTATGTTGACCATGAAGATCACACCCTGAAGTTGGCAATTCCCACTGGCACCAGCGGGAGTTTTTTGTCCATTGTTATGTATTCAGAGGCTGGGGTGGGGGGACTGGAGACAACATAGTTTGGGAGGAAAGGTGAAATGGTGGTGAGCGCTCCAACACTGGAGGCATTCAAGAATAAATTAGACATCTATCTGTCAGATACACTTTGACTTGGTCTCCTGCACTAAGCAGGGGGTTGGACTCAATGACCTTGTAGGCCTCTTCCAGTTCCAATACTCTGTGATATTATGATTCAGTGATAAATCTTCTCTTATACTATAGTTCCAGTGAATATTTGCCCCTCTGTTTACATGCAATTTTTCAAATTGACATTCAATTTTTAATAATCCAGGTATGGTTGTAAATTACACAATAAAAGTAAGACCTAGTTTATTTCTCAAACTTGTCATTACTGTCGGGAATGCAAGGTGAGGAGTTTCATGGCAGTCACACATAAGGGGCAATCAGATGGCCATTTAGCTTGCTATTTGCTTCGCTTTTGGTGTGGTTTGGTTCACCCTATTTTCTAGTGATCACGTGTTTTAAAAAGAGCAAACCATCCCTCCTTTTTGTGAGCTGTTTTCTGGCACAGTGCTAGGGATGCAGTTTATTTGGTGCAATTGGGAATGCTCCTGATTATTCTGTTCCTGCAGTTGTGTGGTGGCTTAATTCATTCTCGGATACAACTGTGGGCAATATTCTCTTCAGTGGCAACATTGTGACATATACAGTGGGTTGTGATGGTAGAAAGGACAATGGAGAAACCCTCTATTTTATTTTCCTCCTCTCACAGGTTTTTTTTTAAATAATCCTAAATGATGCAGCACTATTTCAGATATAAGGCAGTATCCAAGCTAGGATGATATATTGCTGTAGTGCTATGCCACTAAATTAAAGGGGGGGAAAGGAAGTTGATGTGACCTGCAGAATGACAACCAGGACAAAAGGTGGGGAAAGGAGTGGGGGCTTCAGTAATCGAAAGGGGAAGAAATTGGGCCAATCTGAAGTGCTGTCTGGATCTTTCTCATGGGAGAAGAAACATCTCCCATGTGAATGGAAGGATTGCTATAGTGCAAGATAAAATAGATCACATCAAGGATAAGAGCCTTTTAAATATGACCTGGATCACTCCAAATTTCCCCATCTAGTTCCTCCTATAGTTTGCACAACAGCACTATTTTGAATAAACATTGTTAATGACAATAAGATAATGTATAGGATACAAATGTACCAGTAAAGAGATATGTACTGTATTTCAATTTCTGCTGTTGTATGTAGATTTGATATAAAATAGGATAAGTGATTAATTGCATGTCTGCTTGGCTACAATTCTGCACCTTTTTATGCCACTGATGTCAATTCTTTCCATTTTATTATGCTGATGTCAAAAGTTTTTTTTAAAGAAAAATATTTGGGTGTTAGAACTGGGCTAAATTCATTCCAGCCTAGAACAGGTCACTGAAATAAATGAAATGTAATAGCCACAACTGAGTTAAGTCCCATAGGTTTTGTCAGATCCACTCAAACTAAAATTAATCTTGAATTTAACCTGCTATTATCATCTTTCTTTGTTTGAGGGCTACAATGTACCACAAAGAATAATTGTCCTACCAAATGCTTTGTAGTATTCTATTATTCTATTCTATTGCTCTACACCACAGAGATACTGGTTTAGAGGCAGTAGTTGACAAATTATACTAAGTAGATAAATAAATGGAATTTTATTCTGTCCATACTATATTTTTGTGTTCAAATAGGATGTATGCTTTTGTATGCACACCTAAATATAAAAAATATACTAAGCAGACCTCAGTATGATCAGGTGGTACTGGTTGCTTAAATATAATGGATGTCCACAGCTCTTGGTACATGCCATGGAAGTTCGGTCACACCCTTACTATAAAAAGTCGCTTGCAGACACTGATTCGTCCTTGCAGCTCTTAATATTTTGGGGGATGGGGCCTTGAATTTTCAAAATACTGCTGCATCTTCAAAAACTAACACACACCAGAAATAAATAGAGTGTTTAACAGGGATGCTGGCAAGTCTTTGGGTCCAAGTCCCAAGTCCGAGTCTGAGGGATTCACCCCAAGTCTGAATCCCCATTAAAAATAAGCTTTTTCTCCAGAAAAAAGGGAGGGGGTGGATGAGTTTCAAACCGTGAGTCTAGTCCCAGTCATTAAAAACAACAACACCAAGTAATATCCAAGTAGAGTTGCCAGTGTGACTTAAGTCCGACTTGACAGAGAGTCCTGTAACTCAAGTCCTCGTCCCTGGTATTTAATCATTGGGCTTAACTTCGTAAACCCCTTCTCAGAAAGTACATAAGAATACTTTCCAGCTTTGCTGGGGTATTCATGCTGTCTTTGTAGGAATTGCTGGCAATTAGAGGCTTAAGCTATTCCGTTTCAAAGAAAATCTATGCATAACCGGTGAGAAACCTGAGGGCTGATTCCACAACATCACTGACCAAGAAGGGCAGGTACAAGCAGGTACAACACAGATTTGTCCTCAAAGGTTGCTGGGAACTATAAAACATTCCGGTCTAGCTCTCCATGTGTCATCACATCAGCAAAACAAATGCCAAAAATAATTCTTGCTAATACTGTGAATCTGACTCCAATTCATGTAAATTTATACAGTCACTGGGGAATTAAGAGACTATAATATGGATGCCAATAGTTGTGCACTTGCATGCATCCTCTGCTTGCAAAATCACTTTCAAAAAAATTTGTGCAATAAAATTAGTGGGGAGAAGAGCAGCTTCTATGCAGTGTATTATATCTAATTGTCACATAACTTGATGCCCTGTGTAGAAGACATAAAATAGTTTCATTTGACCACTCTTTATATAATCACATTGCATTATAATGCAACTCGCAATCAGTAAATGTTTAATGAACATTAGCATTCATTAATGTTAATGAACTGAACATTGATCTTTTAAAATTCAGCAAACTGCTCTGTGCGCATTGTCTTAAAATAATGTCAAAGCACACTATTTAAACCTCGCACTAAACAAATACAATGATCCTTTGGTTTAAAGGTCTTCATTTAACTTAATTCAATGAAAAATCATAAACAAATATCAAAGAGAGAAGAGAAGATGTGGGTTCAATTCTAGAAAGTCAATACTGAGAACATGGAACACCAGCTTTTGAACCAACACAGCGACATAAACTATGATACCACAAACCCTCAAAACACACATTGGCCAAAATCCTGTTATTTATACCCACCAGCATAAAGCATTTGGCATAAATCTTGGTGGTGAATTGTCCCAAGTTAAGAAGTCAGAATACACATTTGCTGTTGTGCACTGAGTCATATAATAGTGAATACCTGTTCTATGCAACTTAGGCCAATTCTCTGCCAAGATTAAAGCAGATTGTATTAAACCTGTCATTTTTTTCAATACAATGCCTCATTATGTATACAGGTTGATGGGGTGCACCAATTTGAATATGTCTGCCAGGTGTATTATTCAAAGAGGCCCCCATATCTTTGGCAACTAGACAGGATACTTTTGCCTATATGTACTAAGACTATGAGTAGGATGATACTTAATTACAAACATGTCCTAGAGGGCCAATATGGTGCAATAGTTAGGGTATTTGTGGGATCCAGTTCTAGATTCCCTTGAGCTACAAAACTAACTGTGTGACCCTGGGCCATTCACTCTCTTTCTGCAGGATCTATATCACAGAATTATTGTGAATGTGAAGTGGGCAGGAGGAGAGCCATGTACTTGAGTTCACATAATAAATAAATAAAATATGACATCAGAAGTAAAAAAATAAAAAAATAAGAAAAAAATACGTTTGAGCTATGCAGTAATGCTTGGCATAAATTTTTTTTTTAAAAGTATCTTATACAAGAGAATCCAGACCTACAAGGAGCATTTGTCTCAGTGATCAGTACTGTCTTACACATACCTTGTACACTTAGCATGGGCACTTCATCATTCTTTTAGAAAACAGCATTTGTTTCCTACTCTATTCATTATTTAAATGTAGAAATAGAAACGTAGGAATTTGGAGTAATTTTCTACCAAAGCATTGGTAAAATCAACAAATTCTGTCTCAGCAGTGGTATAGCAGGAAATGCTCTCTTTCAAAGAAGAAAATGATCTTTTCAGGCCCTCTGTGGTGGCTGCATTAGCCTTATTTATTTACTCATACCTCATCATCCCATTAGAGAGCTCAGAGTAGCAAACATAGTTCCCCCTCCCTTCCTCTCAACTTGACTTTTACAGTAATGAAATAGAGAGAGTAACTGACCAAAATTCATTCAGACAGCATTGTGGCTATGCAGGAATTTGAATCTGTTTTTTCTTAGCCCTAATCCAACTTTATATCCATAGAATGAATAGGTACTCAGTCACACAGAGAAGTTAAAATGCTGCAGCTGATAACACAAGATTTTCTTTGTTTACTAAAATAAAAACAATTTAACACATACACACAACTTTAGATGTTGAAATACACAATTATTACAAATTTGTCTACAGGGAAATACTCTGTATTAGAATAAAGTGATATATCATAAGCAATCCCAAACTGAAAATGAATTAACTTCAGTGCTTTTCCTTTCATTGTAAAATGTGTTAATATTCATTGAACTCAACTGAGTATGACATTAATGTGTTAAAAGATAAATGCTGAAGTTATTTTTTAATCAAGTTTTTCCACATGCAACTTCAGCTATTTTTTAATTTTTTAAAGGTTTTCATAAATGCTTTAATAACAAATACTTAGAATGCCTTTTACAGTACAGTACTGTGCACATCCAACTCAGTGGTTACACATTTTTCCCAGTAGGACTTACTCCCAGGTAACTGTGCACTGTTTAAAAGAGGGGAATGGATTTTTTTCACTTTGTTATATTATATGAAAATGAAAAAAAACCTATTTGATATCTACACTAGCAGGTTCCCTACAAGAATCAGATGAGTTCATGTCCACACTGCAAAATAAGGCTGATGTTCAGAGATAGACAGAAAACTATACTGGTATCATGCTCTATTGTTAATTCAGAAAAAGAAGTAGACCATCTCACCCAAAGAGCTGGTGTGTAGGATGTTCTCCATACATTGGACCATTGCTTCAACATCACTGTCCTGTCGAATAATAAACAAAAAGATAGAACACCTATTCCGACTGGGATACTGTTCTTGGAAATACTGTAATTTGTAAGAAGTATCTCTTACAATGTAGTAGCTGAGCAATAATAGGCAAGAGACAAATGGCTCAATTACTAGAAACCATGGCCCCTCATGTGATTTTCTCTAATTAAAGAACATGGGTATAACAACACAAACAGCAGCACACTTTATCCATGCTTCGTTTGAGCACAGAGAAAGTTGAACTCATAACCTGTTTGTTTGTTCTATTTTCATATTTCACTATGCCATTTGAAACTGATTTAATTACTTGTATCTCTGTGATATTAGCCACTTTGAAGAAAAATAACAAGGCAGAAATATTTTTAAATGGCATGATCAATCATTTCTATGGTGTATACATGTATATATGAATGTGTGAATAACATGTCTGAAATCCCAGTGCTTTCAGTGGAAGATTTGTAGATACTTTTAAAATTTTCCTTCCCCTCCCCCCGAATCAGCTGAATATCTTTAGGTTGAATTATCCTAGTACCTATTTCATGTTTCTTTTACTGACAATCCCTACAACTTTTTTATTTTTTTAAAAAATTAAATTTATTTTTAATGCAAAACAAGATATAACACAGCTACTCGTAATACCTTAAAAATATAGAAATATAAAAACACAAAAACAACACAATGATACAAAATTGCATTCATTTCTACATCTTTAATATAAATCAACACAAATTCTATAAAATCACACCAAGCTGCAGAGAAAAAGGATCAGTTAATGAAGTGAAGGCATTTCTAGGCTTGTTAACTGCCGTATGGAATTGAGAATAAATCTCTTTTTCTCTATTAGTTTTATATCTCATAGTGAAAGATGTTGGATTTGCTTTCAGCAGCTCAGAATCTATTTTGTTGAAGTAATTTGCAGTTCAGTTCAAAGAGAAATGCAGTGTCTCACATGTTTTAAAGGCCTATTTATGCTGTCATGGAAGTTGCGTTGAACTCATTCCAGCCACTAATTTGTTCACATGTTCAAAGGATGAACCAGAAGCTAAAGAGAATACAAGAAAGATTATGAGCCCCTAAAAAGATCAAGGCTCCTAATTTACCACACATGCACCTCACCGTAAGCTAGCAGTGCAATCCTGGTAGCTAAAGTGAATTCAGCTGCCTCTTAGCCTTGGATGTGTTGAAGATGACTTAGGACTACCCTCAACATGCTGTTTTGACATTGCACTGGAGAAGGGTTGAATCTGGAGTAACTCAGTTGCTTCCTCACTTAAACCCTTCCTCTGGGCTCTTCTGCCAGCACATCTCTGTCAGCAGAGCAGTTCTGCTGGCGGACGGCTGTGTTTGCAGATCTCTGGGACTAAACAGCAGAAGAATATGTGGTTGGTGAAAAGGGCATTTCTGTCACTGGAAGGAGATTTCTGCCAACAGAAAGGGGATTGTGCCTAACTCTAACCCTCCATAGCTGACTATTTTTTAAAATAATATTAGAAATATTTAAACATTTTCAGCAGTGACAGCAATTTTTGGACGAGTCATAGTATTTTCATGTTAGAAAATTAACAGCCAGGCTTAGTTTGATGGTGAGGAACAGATATGAAGAAAAACAGAATCAAAGATGCTGATGGAAGTGAAAGGTGATGACACTGTCTTGTTTTACTGACATGGTGCTAAATGTGAAAGTGTTAATGCAATTCTCTTGTCTCATTGTAGGCAGTTTCATCCATTAATGACAATGAAATTTATGTGCATGCACAGGGTGGAACATAAACAGGCACAAATCGTGGAATCAAATTCTGACTGAGGTGTCAATAAAATGGCATTTACTTCTTCCAGTCTTATTTTTTCTTGTCACAGAAATGTAAACCAGAAAGAAATGACAAAATGACATGCTGTCCGAAGCCAATTGCCAGCCCTGAGTTTATTTTACATTGTTAAATATTCTATTTATATCATATGCCTTTTGAAAGACAGAAGAGCAGTCAGTCTGTTCAAATCACAACTGATCGTCACACTTAATTATGAATTTGACTCTGTATGGGAGTCAAAGAAATTTTTTTGGTTAGCTGGGATGCATAAGGGCAAAATACAAGTAAGTACTTGTATTTGTACATACTTTGCTTTGCTTTTACTGATTAAAGTGAGCACCATATAATTTACAGCATATATCAGAGAGTTTTCAACATAATACTCATTCTGTAGAGTACTAATGCTTTTAACAAAATTGTGTTTTGTATGACTAAGTGTGGCTACCTAAGATAAAAGCCAGCACCTTGATCTAGGATCAGTTCTCAGTTCTGCTATGGTTTTTGTTTTGGGTTTCAGGGTTGGGTGCAAATTGGTAAAGCATATTTTGTTTTTAATTATTTTGATATCTTGTACCTCCACTTAACAACTTTACTCTGAAATCTTTATTTGTATGAGAGCATTGCACAATTTCAAATTATGGATGTATATGAAATATATGTAAAATTAAAAGCAAATTAAAATGTTAAGATAATTAGACTATTTTTGATCAGAAGTGGAATACTTCCATTGCTGTATCTTGACCATTTGCTAGATCTTCTTTTGTACATGTGGTGGGGCATAAATTGCATATACATAAGTGCTGCATTGATTGATTCTGAAATAACATCTAGGGTCCATCTATTGTAGACAAATTAATATGGTTGCAAATGCCCTATGTTTTTTCCAACAAATATTTTAAGGCAAAACAAATATATTTCACACCTTCTTTTGGCACATTGTCCATGTGTAAACAGAAGAGCTTGGAAGATGTTCCCCTGCTTC
This sequence comes from Intellagama lesueurii, assembly GCA_037013535.1. Taxonomy (NCBI): domain Eukaryota; kingdom Metazoa; phylum Chordata; class Lepidosauria; order Squamata; family Agamidae; genus Intellagama; species Intellagama lesueurii. The sequence goes on from JBAJHW010000006.1 coordinate 76,854,697, forward strand.
GTCTGCCAGTATCCCCCAGCCAGCATGACAAATGGCCATGCTGGCTGGTGCAATGTGGAAGTTGTAGGCAAAAATGTTTTTTGTTTGTTTGTTTGTTTGAAGCTGTGGTAGATATTATGTGAAGAAGCAAGCACCTAGTCACACAATCAGATGGATTTCACAAGTTGAAACAGTTTTTCTCATAGAAAATAACTGTAGCAAGGCCCCTGAGCTGGAAGAGGGTACGCAACCTACCAAATACCAATATGTGATTACTTGCCATGCTCTTGATTTTCCCTAAAGCCATAAACCAGCAATACAAATTTATCCTTAGCTGGCTTTTCTACAAAGTGGACTTTTCCATATTGTTTGTGCCTCTCAACTATAATAGCTGTCCTCTGTACTGAGTCATATTGCAAACATTGAAATGTATACCTGTTGATTTGTTTTATACACAGTTTGTGATATATTCTGTGATATATTCTCTTCTCCTTCTCCTGTTCCTGTTCCTTCTTCTCCTCCTTCTCCCTCTGCCTCCTCCTCCTCACTTGTTTCAGAGCATGAATCGAAGACATCATTATAATACTCTTCTGCAATGAGTGGATCTTCTGGGATCTCTGTAGCAAAAGAGGAACAATTAACGAATTAAATCTTGCTCAGTTGTTCTTTACTAAGGGTTTGTAAGCTGACAGTGTTTTTGCCTTAGTGGAACACACTACTACTCATGCAAGTTGTAGCATCTGATTTTCCCCAGTCCTTCTGCTTGTCTCCTGAAAAACTGCTCTTAGGCCTTGGGGGGGGGGGACCCCCCAGAACAGAATGGGAAAGTTAAAGCATTTAGGGGGGATCAGCAAAAATCAGGTGTCCCAATCCACGTTCTCTGCTAAGAAAAAAAAACCCTATTGATTCCTATTGTATCCATTTCTATGGCCAGCTGACCTAGAAGCAGGTTGGGGGGGCTTCTCAACACCTGCACATACCACCCCATGATGTCTCCAAGGCCTGGCATCTGGTCTTAGGTTTTGGTTCTGAAATAGGGAGTAGAATGCTGTTAACCTAACAATCCTAGGGATTTCTAGATGTTGCCTGCCAGATGTTGCTTGACTGCAAATCCCACCAGGCCTAGATGACATAAACAGTGTGATGTAGTTGCCAGTGTGACATCTGTTGGACTGGCACTATGCTCTCTCAAACTGACTTGCCTTGTAGCATAGTTGTGAGAATAAAGTAGGGGAGGGAGAGAGGACTCTCTGCCGTCTTGGGTTTACTGAAGGAAAGTGGTACTTGCATATTACAAATGAATGAATAAATGGCAGGAATAGCTATTCTGCAACATCTGAAGAGCCTCAAGTTTGCCATCCTTATCTTATTTAATGAATACTCTGTGCAGATTTTCTAAGCTACATTATTTTCCAAGGAGTGAAATTGCAGAAATTTGATAGGTTTAAACTCGTGCTTGCCAAGTTACCAGCTACCATCTTAGATAGCCTCATATTTTATGACTACTGCAGTTTCCCCTTTGGGAGATAAATGGAATCCTTGAAAAATAGTTTTAATTTGCTCCTTCCCTGGGGTTCATTATTAGTGCATTAATGGAGCAATCTGAATTTCACTGATGCATTTAAGAGCAGTGGGTGACTTTTCTTATTTAAACCAAAGAAATGAACAGTAAACTAGGGTGAACACAGTGGAGAACAAAATAGTGTTAAAAGTAGGGATGTGCACTAGCACTAAAATTCAGATTTGTAAATCAGAATTTTAAAAATCCAGAATTTCCGGATATCCAGAAATCCGTTACAGTCAATATGAATACTATAGAGTAGTTATTTTCCCCGTAGGAAAAAAAGAACAAGCTGGCAAAACACTTTTAAAGGATTTCCCCGTGTCCTCTGACACTTTCCCAATGATTGTGCCAAACAAAAAGAGTGCACACTGACAGCCAGCAGTGTCTAGATATTAGGAAATGACTGTAATGGGCAAACTGATTGAACCCTGAACAGTGGGAATGCAAATAGGAAATTCCAGCAGCATTGGGGAGCAGAGGACAGGTCAAATTGGGGAGTGGGCAAATACCTTGGCTGGCTCTGGCAGGGAGATTGGAGCAGCAAACAACCTGTGGTGAGTGAGAATTGTGCCAACAGCATGGGGCACAGCACAGTTGACTGGGTGAGCACAATCTTGGAACAGCAGTTAAAACAACGAAAGAGGCAGAAGGAGGGGACAGCAGGCTGGAGCATGACATATCTAGTACTGTGAGTAGGGTGTGCCAGCATCTCCCAATTTGAGGGGACTATAGAGAAGCCCAGCAATGGTAGGTAGGTTGACCCAAAGGAAAACAAGTTTTTCTACAGATCCCAGTTCCAGGTGTAAGCAGTGTGAACTGACAATGAGAGAGAACACTCTGTCACTGGGCACACTAGTTGGTGGGCAAGACAGCAGTCCCACTGCCACCTTGGCAAGACCTCCCCAAACCAGACTCCTTCTCGTCCCATTAAGACAAGGGATTGATCTTTTTTGGCTTGTTGCAGGGCTCCTGCATGTACACTTCTACCTCTGCCTCTCCTGTGTTCTACCTCTAGAGTGGTGTGTCTGGAGGATAGGGCCCAGCCATGCTTGTCAAGACAGTGACCCAGTGACTCCAAAGTACTAGGTTGAGAGTGTGAGCCATACACCACAACCCCTTCTTCTTCCTAGCCTGCAGTACTGCCACCATTCATTGTCTGTAACAAGCAGACTCTGCCTTTCTGTGGCTAGACTTGTCTGATGCAGCATGTCCCTCAGAGGCTCTGGAATGTTGTGAGCTGTGTGGTTCTTCTCCATCACAGACACATTCAACAGGGCCTATCTGTATTTATCTGCCATTGTGTGTTGCCCTATGCCTGATGCCTCCATCTCCCACCAATGCCCTATCAGGGAGAGATAGGCATGTGTTCCACCCTGGATGCTCCAGATTTCACTTGTAAAATATACACCTGTGCCCTGCTGCTGTACAGTATCAGTTGCCTGATACCTCAATAGAATAGAAATAGAATAGAATAGAAATCTAGCACCACACTATGACTAAGGGTTGTTCAGAATGACAATTAGTAATAGGGTGCCAATTCTGCTACAAACCTGCACCTGGAAACCAGTGTTCTCCACTAGAAAGATGAGCTGGTCATCCGGAGCTATCACCTCCCCTAGGCAACAAGTAATTCTGACATTTTTACATTTGCAGAAAGTATTTTCCTGCACCCTTCTGAGCTCCTACAGAGGATCCTGGAGTTTATTCTTGAGATGTGGGTCTGACATTTGCTGTCTCCCACTTCTTGCTACTTGTCCATCTACCTTCTGGCTTCCCTGAGCTGGTGGCTCAACCTCTACCCTCTGATGACTCTTACCCTACACAATAAGGAAGCCACTTGACCTCACAATAACCACTTCATTTGCCATCAGCAATGCCCTGTGTTGTCTTCAGGTGGCTGAGTAGGCTACTGTTGGAGAGATTGCCCAGGTCCTGCCCACACCTGAGCACCTTCTTGCAGTGCATGCACTCAGACATGTGAGCATCTCTTGCACACTGTTGAAAATGCTTCTGGATTATTGACTTCATGTAAGCACCAGTTTTTGACTGCATGTTCCTAACAGGCGTTGCTAACTTGTCATCCCTACTAGTTCTGGCAACTGATGGGGCAGGTGCAGCTGGAGAGGCAGGGGGGATTTCAGTGTCACATACTCCTAAAACAGTGCCCACCCGAGTCCCCTAAGTCTCCTCCTTCCCCACGTCAGATGTGTATGCACTTGAAGGGGAGTTCCCAGCAACCACCCTGTTGCTTTGCAAGGAGAGGTTTGTTGGGAATCAGGGCTGAAGGCAAACTCTTCCTTGAATATGATGGAGCTGCATGGTATGGATATGGAAGGCAATATCTGGTGCTCTTGATAACCACAAAAGCAGCAGCACTGCTGCTGCACAAGCTGACAGTGTCAGTCTGAGTGCTGATGCCATGCTTGTCCTTCTCTGGCACGTCAGCTCTTTGGGGGAAAAGTGCCTTCTTCACCATCTTTTTTGGCCCCATGATCTGATTGGATTGCACAAAGATGTCAATGGAACATATCTGAGGATCACTCATATCTGTCCCACCCTGAACTAAAGGCTTCTATGCCACCTCCTTGGCAGAGAGACACTCCCCTGTGCGTGCTTAACTTGCTGCAGCTAATTGTAGCTAATTGAGGAAGTGTATCTCAGTTGTGTAATCCAGCACATGACCGCATGCATGACCAAAACACACCCCAGCACTTTGTCAATCAGCTGCAATTTGCAACAGCAAGCTTTGAAATGTGAGTGTCGATAGGATTCTGGCCATTGTCTGCAGAATGCTGACATGACCTGTTTTACATTCTTGAGCTGAATAAAGTCTGCTTTATAGTACAGCTGTGTAATAAAAAATGAATGGATTTCTAACTGAACCTAATAATTATAAATTTCAGCAACATTACTGTTCTAGGTGAATTTTTAAACTACAAAAAATGAAGGTTTACATGAGCTGCACAAGCAACTAATGAAGTCCAAGTCATACTGGTGGCCTTTATGCAGTAATTTGTCACGCAGCCTTAGGGTCAAACATTCAAATGTGTCTGTAAATGGACACGATCAGATAACTATAAGAAGCCTAAATGCCAATGAAGGATACATGACAGCACAATAAGCACAAGTATCCATATTGTGTGCACTTCCTTACTTCTTTCCGTACTGCTGTGTCTGGGAGAACATTTTATTTGGTGTGGTATTCTTTTTCTAAGCTTGTGGATTTTTAGGCTTGCAAGGGTGCGTATGGTCTGACCTTTGTTCTCCCTGACCGCATGGTCTGAGGGGGCAGGGTCTTAGCTTTAAATAAGTGCTACCAGAAGCGCATGCCGTTATTCTCTGATTCTATTTTTTTAGACTCTAACTTGGTAAACAGGAAAGACAAATAGGAGTGCATACACCTGGGGGACAGGAAAGTTTTAGGTGGAGGATCAGACGTCCTCTCTTTTTAATTCACTGACCAATCAGTCGAGATGGAAAGTGCAGGATCTGTTGCACTTGTAACACCTGTGGCATGTTTGTTTCTTGCCAAACAAGGTGCCTGGGTAGAAATGCTCTAAGTGTAAGTTGGTGGTCCTCTTGGAAGACAAGGTCCGGCAGCTGGAGGCCTGTGTTTCTAATCTTCGCACTATTAGGGAGCAGCCCAGGTAGGTGGGGCTTGTCATCCTTGGAAAGCAGTCCATCTAGGAGAAGGAAAACTCCGATTTCAAACCTCCACTGCCTTGTGGCTATATCCACTGATGGAAAAGGCTTCAGGAGTTAACCTCGAGGCAAAATCCAGAGCCAGAGTCCCGGAGGCAGTTCATGCAGTTCTGGCAACTCCTGCGACGTCGCTGAAACCACTTGTATTGGCTCTTGCCTTTCCATTGGACTATTTCAGTGACGTGGAGAAGGGGGATTTGCTGCTTGGGTAACAGCCTATCCTCCATATTATTTTACCCAGGCTTCGTGCTCTGGAGAGAACACTCCAGCTTTGCATACAGCGTCGAAATAACACGGGAAATAGCAGATACCAGTTATAAGTCTTTGCTCGATTGGCACAGAGCATGACACCAGGGGCTGCTTCTGACGGTGGGAGAGGGCATTGCACCTCACTAGGTAGCTACCGCCCGCCTTAAGCTGGGCAGCCCCCAGCCAGTAAGGTGCTGCCTCGCCACGGTCTGTTAACCTCATGGGGTGCGTGGGGTTTAGGGTGAAAGCCAACAAGCAGATCAATAACCCTGCACCATGCAACAATCATAAGAAAACTTCTGCCTTAAAGTTGGGCACCTGGAAGGTTCGGACAATGACCCCTGGCTTTTCTGATGACCTGCAGGAAATAGACGACGTGCGCAAGACAGCTGTCATCAACATGGAACTGAGTAGGCTGCAGATGGACATTGTTGCCCTGCAAGAGACGAGATTGCCAGACGTGGGATCTGTCAAAGAAAAAAAATTCTCATTCTTCTGGCAGGGAAAACCATTGAATGAGACCAGGGAATGTGGTGCTGGCTTTGCGGTCAGAAATACTCTGCTGAGATCCACTGTTCCACCTACTGTGGGGAGTGAAAGAATCTTGTGTCTGCAGCTCCACTCATCAGCGGGACCGGTCACCCTCATTAGTGCATATGCACCAACACTGTCGTCTACAACAGAAGTCAAAGACAAATTCTACGATGATCTGGCAGCTACTATCAAAAAAATCCCCGAGAGAGAGCCACGGTTCATTCTTGGAGACTTTAACGCTAGAGTTGGTGCTGATCACAATTCTTGGCCCACTTGTCTAGGCCATTTTGGCATTGGGAAGATGAACGAAAATGGCCAACGCTTGCTGGAGTTTTGCTGTTATTATGGTCTTTATGTCAGCAACACATTCTTTAATACGAAGCTTCAACACAGAGTTTCCTGGAGACATCCAAGATCGAAGCATTGGCATCAGCTCGATTTGATCCTCACTAGACGTTCTAGCCTTCCAATATTACGATCACACGCAGTTATCAGAGTGCTGATTGTGATACTGATCACTCCCTGGTGTGTAGTAGAGTAAAACTGCGAACAAAGAGATTGTATCACATGAAAAAGGAAGGAAGACCATGTATTGACATCAGCAAGACTTGCAATCAAAGAAAAGTGGAGGAATTTGCCCAAGCACTTGAGGAAACCCTACCAGGCCCAGCTGATGCAAATGCACCTGAACGATGGGAACATTTCAAGAACACTGTTTATAACACCGCCTTGTCCACATTTGGCAAGAAGACCAAAAAGACGGCAGACTGGTTCAAAGCCCATTCGGATGAGTTGATGCCAGCCATCAAAGAAAAGAGGAGAGCTCTAGCAGCATACAAAGCCTGTCCTAGTGGGTACAACTTGCAGGCTCTTCCAGCTGCTCATAGCAAAATCCAACAGGCTGCCAGGAGATGTTCTAACAATTATTGGCTTCAGCTCTGCTCTCAGATACAGATAGCAGTGGACACAGGGAACATCAAGGGAATGTATCAAGCAGGCTTTAGATCCAGTACAAAAGTCTGCTACAGGCGTGATCATCCAGGACCGAGCACAGCAGATGGAACGCTGGGTGCAGCACTACTCTGAGCTATATTCCAGAGAGAATGTAGTAACCGAAGAAGCATTAAATATCATCGAGTGCCTGCCTGTCTTGGAAGAGTTGGACAGCGAACCAACTTTAGCAGAAATAAAAGTGGCCTTGGATTCCTTCGCCTCCACCAAGGCACCTGGGAAGGATAACATCCCTGCTGAAGTGCTGTAAAGAGATTATCACCACCAAGCTGTATGAAATCTTTTGTCTTTGCTGGAGGGAAGGTGGAGTACCACAGGACATGAAGGATGCCAACATCGTCACATTGTATAAGAACAAAGGAGACAGGGGAGACTGCAATAACTACCATGGCATCTCTCTTCTCAGTGTTGTAGGGAAGCTGCTTGCCCGTGTTGTGCTGAAGAGACTCCAAGTGCTTGCAGACAGAGTCTATCCAGAATCACAGTGTGGATTTCGAGCTAATAGATCCACCACTGGCATGGTATTTTCCCTCAGACAGTTGCAGGAGATATGTAGGGAACAATGACAGCCACTCTTTGTGGCCTTCATAGATCTTACAAAGGCCTTTGATTTGGTTAGCAGGGATGGCCTTTTTAAAATACTTCCCAAGATTGGATGTCCACCTTGACTCCTTAACATCATCAGGTCCTTTCATGAGGAAATGAAGGGCACTGTAGTTTTTGATGGCTCAACATCAGATCCCTTTGACATCCAAAGCGGAGTGAAAGAGGGCTGTGTCCTCGTGCCGATCCTGTTTGGGATCTTTTTTGCTGTCATGCTGAAGCACGCCTTTGGAACTGCAACAGAAGGTGTCTATCTCCGGACTAGATCAGATGGAAAGCTCTTTAATCTCTCTAGATTGAGAGCGAAGACCAAAGTCCAGCTGAAATGCATGCGGGACTTCCTCTTCGACGATGATGCAGCTGTTGTTGCCCATTCTGCTGAAGACTTCCAACAACTCAAGAATTGTTTTAGCAAGGCCTGCCAAGACTTTGGATTAACAATCAGCCTGAAGAAAACACAAATCATGGGCCAGGGCGTGGACTCACCTCCCTCTATTACCATCTCCACACAAGAATTGGAGGTTGTTCATGACTTTGTGTACCTTGGCTCAACGATCTCTGACACTCTCTCCTAGATGTCGAGCTGGATAAACGCATTGGCAAAGCAGCTACCATGTTCTCTAGACTCACAAAGAGAGTATGGCTTAATAAGAAGCTGGCGGCATATACCAAGATCCAGATCTATAGAGCCTGTGTCCTGAGTACACTCCTGTACTGCAGTGAGTCCTGGACCCTTTGTGCATGGCAGGAGAGGAAGCTGAACACGTTCCATATGCGTTGTCTCCGACGCATTTTTGGTATCACCTGGCAGGACACAGTTCCAAATAGAGTAGTCATAGAATGAGCTGGAATTTTTAGCATGTATACATTACTGAAACAGCAATGTCTACGTTGGCTTGGGCATGTCGTGAGAATGGCTGATGGTCGGATTCCAAAAGATCTCCTGTATGGAGAATTAGTGCAGGGAAATCGCCCCAGAAGGAGACCACAGCTGCGATACAAGGATATCTGCAAGCGGGATCTGAAGGCCTTAGGAATGGACCTCAACAGATGGGAAACCTTGACATCTGAGTGTTCAGCCTGGAGGCAGACGGTGCAGCATGGCCTCTCGCATTTTGAAGACACACTTGTCCAGCAGGCTGAGGCAAAGAGGCAGTCCCGAAACCAGCAAAATCAGGGAGCTGGACAGGGGACAGATTGCATTTGTCTTCAGTGTGGAAGGGATTGTCACTCTCGAATTGGCTTTCTCAGCCACACTAGACGCTGTTCCAAGTCCTATATTCAGAGCACGTTACCATAGTCTCTTGAGACTGAAGGATGCCTAATCTAATATAAATAATTCTGATTTAGGTAAAGGAAGGAAAGCCAAGCAAGTTGAAGACTAGATGTGTATGATAGGTTTTTTTAAAAAATCTGTTACACATTATTAAATGCATGCTTTGGTATGAGGCATATTCAGCTCGTGTAAAGGGCCATTTTTCCCCATACGAACTTGCTAAGACTGTGAGATTCTGGCTGTGGCCATTTCCTGAGTTTTGCCACCTTTAGCCATGTTTGGTAGGTACAGAAGAAAGAGTTTTCTTAATTGCTGCTCCTAGGCTGTGGAATTTCCTTCGAAGAGAAGATAGGCTGGCGTCCTTTGCTGACCAACCAGCTGATGAGAAGGGGTTTTTTAACAGATTGATGCCACACTTTTTATTGATATCGTTTAAATTGCTTTTAAAATTAATAGTGATTTAATATGATAATACTTTGTTTTTACCTGTACTTATTTTTAATCTTGTTCTACGTAAAATGTCTTGAGTCCTGATTCTGAGAAGAAGGTAGGATATCAATTAATCAATCAACAGAAGGATAAATTGAAACTGAGAGAGAGATCCTGTCAGATTTAGAAAACTACTGTCATGATGATGGGTGTGACGATCGCCCACGTCACTCATGCCATTCATATACATGAGCTGATTTGCATGAACCTATGAGAGGACTGGAGAGGCGGGGTCAGCAGCTACATGAGTCTTGGCGGGAGAAGGAGGAGTCAGATAGGGCTGGTTAGTCAGAGAGAGAGAGGGAACAGATACTGAGAGAGATAAAGCTGGTTAGGAAAATAGGTAGAGAAGGTGGTAATGATATAGCAAGAGAAAAGAAGTATGTACTGAGAGAACTGTTGATGATTTGCTTATGTATAGTGTGTATCTGAGAAACTTCTGTTATCATTCAATCTGCTTCACTTCAATAAATAAGTTCTGTTTCTGTTCACAAGACAAGTGTTCTGATATACGTCATTTATATTGTGGATTGAAGTAATCCACTGGTGGCAGCGAGAAGAGAATGTGACGTGAGCCTTTGTGAGGGAAAAACAAGCAGGGGCCACAAGGGAGAATGCCACAATGAGATATGTAGTCAGAGAAATGTAAGATGGAGTCAGGCTCTGTGTGAAGATGATTTGAGAGACATTGGAATGTGTTTTTCTAAGTGCTTTGAGAATGTTTTTCTGAAGACCTTTACAACCTGGTTCGAGATAGCGCTGAAGGCCGAACTGAGAGGCCCGTGGAAGACTCAACATTCCGAGCTAATTGGAGAAGAGATAAAACACCTGGACATCCATGGGAATAAAGGGAGGAGGAAGGTGTTACAGCCCCTTGAGGCTAATTGGTTAACAGCCAGAATTGTCAAGAAGAAGGGAGGAGTTAGAGAGTGTAGAAAATGGATGATGGGTTATGTGAAAGTGATGGCGATCCAGTCTTGTTCTGGGATTCGATTCCATGATGATGGTATGTGACTTGAAGGAGAGAGGATGTAAGTAAAAGGAAAGAAGGAGGTGGGGCTAGCCCACTGTAGCCCACCTCAGCCTAGCTTATTAGTATTTATTATTTTAATGGGAAATAGTTATTTTATTTAACTGCAATGATCTTTGAATATGTTCTTTATGCTAAAGCTTGTGCAATATAAACTGATTCTAATGAAACTCTATTTTTCTAATAAAAATAATTATAAAAATTCTACAAAAGGACTGGTCTCTTGAACAGCAGGGTCTGGCTAAATCCAGGAGGTGGAGAGGGCCACAAACTAGCTATCTTTAAGAGTCCTACCTAACTGAGCTGTTGTGAGTTCTAAGGAATCACAAAGCCCATGTGTCTGTACTTGCAAAGTACTGGTTAAGAGTAAAGTGTTCTTTTAAGGTCAGACTTGTTCAAAGGGCTTACACTACGCACTGCTGAGGTCTTGGGACTTGCCCCAGTGCAAAGGTGGTAGGTAAGTGGCCTGTCGAACTCTCTGACTGAGTGCTAAGCGCCCCTTAGGGGGACCAGAGCACCACAACTACCATCTCTAAATCAGCCAAGGATACACACAAAAGACCAGAAAGCATGAAATGAACATCACAATCAGAGCTGAAATAACCTGCTAATTTTAATATAACTTGAAATTAATTATTTTCTTTAACAAATGGAGCAAAATCCAACTATAAATCTTATGTTTTGTAATTATTTTGAAAGTAATATTACCTATATTTTTACTACTAAACATGGTTAGTCATAGGTATGCCCTCTGCAAAAACCTCTCTCTAAATGGGGAGGTACCCAATAAAAGACTGGCTATATTAACAAAGGATATGATGAGTATTTGCAAAAATCCTTATTCTTGGAAATTACTTGAGTAACTGGCTTTCTGCAAAAGTGTCCTGCCTGTCTGCATAGGAAATTGTCAAATTCTGTGCAGTTTAATGAACTTTCTAGTGAATCCTGTGCAGGAGAGATGCCAGGCATTGTGACAATCCCACGCAGCTTGTTGTTTCTTCTTCCCTTTTCAGGTGAGTCTTGTACAAGGAAGATGCTATTCTGCACAGCAATTGTAATAATCCTGCACAGTTTGGCATTTCTTTGGGGAAAAAATGACCGCAATCCTTCTGAGAAATAATTTGAGATTTCATGCAAGATTTGGTGGGGAAGGGAGACTCACACAGAGAAACCCTGTGAGGAGAAAAGAATGCTTGTTCTCTCTGTTTTTTTCCTAGAGCAAGACACTGTGAAAAATCACATCCCTGTTATTAGTGGTTGCCATACTTTGCACCCCTTTGTGTTTTTGCACTACAAGTCTCAGAAGCCCTAGCCAACACAGGGGTTCTGGGACTTGCAGCCCAAGACCATCTGAGGTCCCAAGCTTGGGAACCACTGTTCTACACAGAGCCACTAATTTTTCAGATGACCTTTACATTGACTTCTTTAGGATAACACTACAAACAAATAACAGGTAGAGAGGAACTGCTGGATTATTTGTTTTAATAGCTATTCACATTCAGAGCTATTTTACAAAAAGTACTCAACCAGGTGCTGATTTTGCTCCAAATGCAAATTCCAGAAAGCATTTATCAAATTAAATTAACCATAAGAGAATGGAAACCAGTAGATTTCAGCAGTGTGGTCGACATGTGGAGGTGGCTGATGTGGTCATGATGATCACAATGACCTGAACAGGTACACCAAACAATAAGGCTGGGAACTGAGCAGTTTTTTTTCTTAACATTATACTTTCAGCAATAGCTTCTGTAGCACATGAAAGTGGTTGAAAAATTAATGGTTCTGTATAGAGCCAGTGATTGTCATGCATGGGTGTCTCTTTTTCCCAACCTCACAATTTTCAAACATGTCAAGCAAGTTATCCTGAACCAAGTGATAGAGTATGGAATTTGTAGTCTGTCTAGAAAAAAAAGTGCAAGAATACAGAATACACTTTTAAAACAACAACTAGAATCTTTGAAGAAGCCAAAAATAAGTATGTCATTAGGGCCAATGATAAAGGATCCTGTAAATCCCACTGTTTATTTTTGAATTAATGATTTAATTAATGAATTAATAATACTAATTCAACAAATGAAATGTTTTCAAATTTAAACATTAAGTAATTAAGCTCCTGATTACTAGTAAAGTGCCAGTAGCTTTTCTGACCAATATATCAATGAAACTGGAAGTAAGGAGCAGAACAATGCATGCGGTGATCATACACAAGTTTACATGGAACTGATTTGAAAGTTGCTGTCATGGAAACAAACATCATTTCAGAAGAGTGCCATGGTACTTGACTGCTTAAGTTCACATAGAGATGAATGTAGGTTCTACCAGTCACCCCTAGCAGAAGTTAGCCACAATCAGCAAAATGTTTGAGAAAAATTACAGCAGGAGCAGCATAGGGTACTTTCAGAACCCTTAATATTGTTGCTAATGGAGACTACAGTTGAAAGCCATTCCATTCTTCACAGGCTCACCACATCTGTGGATGACGTACTTCTCAAAAGGATACTGCAGCTCAAGATGAGAAGCTGCATAAATGGTGTATCAGAAAATCTGCATCTCATTGTTTGCAGGATTATTAGAGTTATAAGAGGCTGAAGCTTCATTTCTGCATCACTAAAGCTTTTACTGATAGACTGAATGACTTTCATGAGTAAAATACTCTAGCAAAAGAAGCCTATGTGTGTTTACCCATGCATGTAAATCCTACTTATATTTAACAGAGCTTTTTATCACATAGGTGTGTCTTGGAATACCTTGGAATAATTGAGGATAAATTCAATTATCTTCAGATAAAGCAAGTTGACAGTTGGGTTAAACGACATGCATTACAGCATTATTTAAGGAGCAGTAAAAGTTACAACCATGGGACTGGATCCAGATGAATTTAGTCATGACTTAGACTAGCAGTGGAAACAGAAAAATAATGTGTGCAATTATTATATTGTATTTCCTCTTTTGTTATTACAAGAGAATGTTTGTAGTTGCAACATATTGTAATATATTTATTAAAGGAATAAAATTTTCAGTGCTATAGTCAGCAGAATATACAATAATAAAATAACAGAAAAGTTGGACTGAGTATATAAGATACTGGAACTTAGTGACCAACTGGAAAAAAGATCAAACTTCTTACAAAATTGAAAAGAAAGGAATTTTAATTAAACCAATGATCTGGTAGAACTCCTGTAAGTCTCGGAAAAGAAGCAAGGATATTTATGCAATACCAAAATTATGGAGAAGGGTGGGAGGGCATTAATGAAATCCATAAACCCCACCATTCCCATTTTAGTCAAATCACAAGATCCCTGTAGCTTTCTAAAAACTGAAGCTAAAGAGTTTGGTATAATAAGAGGAGTGGGCGACGGCCTTCTGCTCCCACCCATCTGACTAACACAGTTATAAGAGCTCATGCTCTATTTCTCCACATTGTCTATCCTGCCTACATAAAACCCCAGATAAACCCAACTCGGCCGTTTGCAAAGAAACCCCTCGTAGCTCTTTCTCTGATGGTTGCCTCCCTCAAGTTCCTTCCAAGCCCATAATGCATTTGGTCTACGCCCCTTACGCTGCTGTTGTCACAATTTGTCCCCCTCGCGGTTTTACAAGCTTTCCACGCTGGACTAAAATCGCCTTGGCGAAGAGACATCTTGCCTTCCTCCTAAAAGTGAATGTTCGGAACATCGACCTCTACAGGACTGAGACCTTGTCAACATCCTTCCACTCAACTAGACTACTACTGTCCTTTCATTCAAACTATGTTCCTGGGTTGTTGTTCTCGTCTGCGAATCTACTACAACGATGGGGTGTCACCCCGCACCGCCTTTTCAAGAATACTACCATTGCCAGGCTTATTTCGACGGAAGCCTTTCTGCAACCCCCTCCTATAGACGCCTCCCCCTCCTCCAAGAGGACAAACCTGCTTCGAACCTTCAGACCTACCTACCCCCCTACGGACTCCCTGCAGCTTTCTTCTACTTTGCCGTCCCTTCCATTTCAAATGAGGGTTGAAGCAACCCATCCCGCTAAGCCGATGGACCACTTGCCATCTCCTCTAATCCCCTCTTCGCCCATTTTACAACATTCCTCTAACCCACCGGTGACATCTCGAGACTCCATCACAGCTCTCCAGTCGACCAATGCGCCTGCTTTAATTCAACCGGAAGCTTATGTCTGTTTCCCTGCATATTCCAATCCCCCTACTGCTTCCCCTCCCCATATCCCCCTATCCCCTGTATGTATTGTCAATCGGGGTGCCTCAACCACCTCCTTTGCACTGGTCGATGCTATGTCCCAGAAACCTCCTCCCCTTAATTTTGATTTTACTAATCATAAACCTGCAATAGATGCTCTAGCCTCACCCTCTGGGCCTGCCTGTCCTCCAGTCCTTGATCCCCTTTTGCCTTCTGTGATCCCCCCTCCTCTTTCAGACCCCAGTACTTCCTCCTGCTGACTAACTGCTTCCCCTCTGACCCCCCCCCCCTTGCCCCATCCCTCTCTCCAATTAATCTCATGGAATATAGGTGGCTGGAGAAAAAAAGCTTCGGACAAAGACCTGCTAAAGTTTCTCTCTAGCTACGACATTATTCTCTTACAGGAGACCTGGTTATTAACTCCTCCGTCCATCCCGGGTTTCCTTACTTATCATATCCCGGCTGTTAAATCTAAAACAAGAGGGCGCCCCTCTGTGGGTCTCTGTTGTTTCTTTAAACCCTCCTCTTTATTCACCCTTACCTTCATCCCTTCCCCCTCACTCTATATTCAAATCTTCCTCCTTCAGTACGGTCAATTTAAAATCCTACTACTTAATCTCTACTTCCCACCTCCATCCTCCTCTTTGAACAGCACCTGGGTGGAGGTAGAGAACCTTGTCAACCTTAATCTGGAAGCTAATCCATCTGCCTACATTTTGATCCTGGGGGACTTTAATACCCGGCTAGGACCCAATAACTCTGTCCTAGCCAAACATACAAATCTGGAGTTTGACGAGTCGTCTCCCCCCTGGCTCAATCGTCCAAGGTCTTCCAGAGACAAGATTATCACACCTCATGCTACCTTCTTAATTAACCTCTGTCTCAATCTTCATATTGCCATTCTCAATGGCACATGGGGTAAGGATATCCCTGGTGAATACACCCACCTCTCCATTAGAGGTCCAAGCGTAATCGATTACGCCATCGCTTCCCCAGCTCTTTTTCCCTTTCTCTCGGATTTCTCTGTTGGTGTTCGTGCTGACAGTGACCACCTGCCTCTTCTTTTGTCCCTAACCTTCCCTTCTTCCCTCTCCTCCCCCCAAATTCCCCCTTCACAACCCTCTTGTCGCCTTAAATGGACTTCTCAAACAGAAGCTGACTTTTTCTCTTGGACTCTATTGCCAGAGATTTCCAATCTTAACCTCACCATAGCTACAACTGACTCTATCGCCACAGCTATCACCTCCTATAATACTCTTGTGGATTCCTTAATTTCTTCCCTTAGTAGCCCAACTAATTCCCCATCCCATAATCGTGCCACCTCATGGTTCGACTCCGACTGTTGGCAGGCCAAGAAGCATGTTAGATCTCTTTTCCACTCTTTCCGCCTTAATCCTACCCCAGTGTCTCTACAACACTACCTTACTGTTAGAAGGTCCTGCACATTACTTTTAGATTAAAAAAAACACCTCTTTGCTCAACGCAAGTGGTCTGATCTGCTCCAGGCA
Organism: Intellagama lesueurii; assembly: GCA_037013535.1. Classification (NCBI taxonomy): domain Eukaryota; kingdom Metazoa; phylum Chordata; class Lepidosauria; order Squamata; family Agamidae; genus Intellagama; species Intellagama lesueurii. The sequence continues at coordinate 76,870,826 of JBAJHW010000006.1, forward strand.
ATTCTATCTCATAACTACAAAGCCTTCTGGTCCTTGGTATCTTCTTCCACCACTTTCTCTTCTTCTGACCCTTCTTCTTCTATCCCCTTGGAGGAATGGATAGCCCACTTCTCCACAATTTTCTTCTTCCCGAATCCCAACCCCCCTTCTGATCCCTCGCTCCAGGCCCTCCCCGACTGGCCTCCTGTTACTCCCGAGGAAATACTGGACCTAATCAGCTCATTGAAGTCTGGTAAGGCCCCAGGCCCTGATCAAGTCCTCACTGAGACTCTGACCAGTAACCCCCACTGGTGGTCTCTTTCCTTGGCTAACTTTTTCACCTTAGTTAACCACTCTGGCATCCTTCCCAACTCCTGGTTAATCTCCACTCTGATTCCAATTTTCAAAAAAGGTGATCCCTCTCTCCCTAGCAACTACCGTCCAATTAGTCTTCTATCTTTTATTGGCAAACTTTACTCAAAATCTCTTCTTTCCAAACTTTCTGCCTGGGCTTCTTCCATTAATCTTCCGGGGAAAGAGCAAATTGGCTTTCGCTCTGGAGCCTCTACTCTTGATCACGCTTTACTTTTATCCCACCTAGTCGAAAAATATTCCATTCACCACAAATCCAGTTTGTTCGCTGCTTTTGTTGACCTTCAAGGCGCCTTCGACTCTGTTAACAGATCTCTCTTATGGGACAAACTATCTCAATGGGGCATTGATCCTCGACTACTCTTTCTGCTTAGGCGCCTCCACTCTTCAAACACATGTCAGATTCGCCTCCCAAACTCCAATACACTAACTGATAGATTTCAAGTTAACAGGGGTGTCCGTCAAGGGTGTATATTAGCCCCCTTACTGTTCAACTTATTCCTTGCAGATCTCCCTCCTTTCCTACGTAAAGCTACTAATTCTTCCCCCTCTCTTAACGGTGCCCCTCTCTCAGTTCTCCTCTATGCCGACGATGCAGTCCTGCTCTCCCTCTCCAAAGCCGGGCTGCGTCTACTTCTAGCCAAATTCCAAGACTACTGCTCCATCAACGATCTTAGCATAAATTCTTCCAAAACTAAAATAGTTGTTTTTTCTAAATCTAGCCCTCTATCCACTTGGACAGTTGGTACACAATCCTACCAACAAGTGCCAACTTTCAAATACCTTGGGCTCACTTTCCACTTCAAACTAAACTGGGCTCCACACAAAAAATTGGTCATTTCCACATCAACATCCCAACTCAATGCAATCTCAAAATTCCATTACTTCTCGGGCAACCAATTTGTCCCAGCAGCTTTGCATATTTTCCAGTGCAAACTCCTATCCCACCTCTTTTATGGGGTCCCCATCTGGATAGAGGCTGTAAACCACGACATTGACTCTATTGCCGCTGTCTTCTTTAGAAAGATTTTAGGTGTGCCCAATATGATTCGCCTCTCCACCATGGTTCTTGAATTGGGAACCCACCTCCCTTCTACTCTTGCCTGGGTCTCCACTTTCAAATACTGGCTCCGCATCCATCTCCACTCTAATTCCAATTCTCTCCTCTTTGACCTTCTTAGTGACTCTTACACCTCGAACTGGTTTAAACTGATTGACTCCAAACTTCTCTCCCTAGGACTAGAATTAGAATCCCTTTTCGACCTGGGATTACAACAGGCCCATTCCTTGATCAAACACAAACTTTGGCAGTTTGAGTTTGAGTCACTCTCAGCTGACTTAAACCCCACTTGCTCTCCCCTTTTTTTCAGTCTTCCTCCTTCTCTAGGACGTCCCGTAAACTATTTCTCTTCACTGTCCAACCCTGGTCAGAGAAGAGCATTTATGTTAGCCCGCCTCAATATCTTCCCTTCGGCGGTTCATGCAGGCCGATTCGCTAAGATCCCCCGTGCAAATAGGCTCTGCTTTTTCTGTCATACCCTCCCAGATTCCCTGGACCATATTTTATTTCATTGCCCGGCGCATTCATCTCTGAGAAAGCTGTTTCTCGAACCGTGGCTTTCTCTCTTGCCCAACTCCCTATCCTTTTTCCTGAACGATTCTTGCCCGCGGATTACATCTGCCGTTGCAAGATATCTTCTGGAAATTTCCAATTTAACCCATTACCTATGATACTACTTGTTGAGTGTATCTCCTAATTTATGTTTATTCTGATTATCGCTTGGCTTGTATCCATGTTTTGCTGTTGTCCGTTCATATGCCAATAAAGGTTTCGAAAACGAACACAGTTATAAAAATAACTGCGAACACAAGAACAAGTCCCATCCCCATTCATAAATCTACATGATTTATGTAAATGAGCCTTCAGGTTTGGAAGAATCTCTTGGACATCCTCCCATCCACAAAGTAAGATAGGAACTATGAATTCCCAGTAGCACACAAGTAAGGGCCAGCACTCCATGTGGTGGTTGCTTTTGTCACCATCAGGAATGAATCAGGAACAATCGATGGGATTTGGAGCTACTTAATTCTTCTTCCTCTAGCATTCTAGAACAGTGCATCCTGATTTTTCAAGGATTCTCTCATTGGAAGGAGGGTGGTAGGAAACAGGAGGATTTCACATCGCAATCAGTTTTCTGAACTGTATCCTGCCTTCAGATGCAAGGACTCTTCAAAGTATATTCCATTTGTGGGTCAATGTCACAAATCTTGATACTGCATCAGACTTAGAGGGCCGTCACTGTGCTGGAGGGGATTAAAATACTGATGGGTTAGGGAGCTGTAACTTGTGGTTGAATAGAATAGTGTGCTGGCAAAAGCAAATTAAATGGAAAAAAGGACCCAGAGGATTCCTAGATGTGCAGTTTATGTTGCCTTCTACAAATTGCAAAATGATGGTAAATGATTTCAACATCATAATTGGAAAAATGCTGCCTAGCCTGTTCTATATTACTCATCATTTTAGCTGGGGAGTGGGGGAAGAAGTTAAGACTTATTCCCCTCCAGAATCCCAAATTCTATATTTAAGGTATGCTAACAGAGTCAGTATGTCATAGTGGTGAATAGTATTTTAGCACAAATTATGCTAACATACCGTCATGCAGCTTTGCCTCCCTGCCCCCCGCCCCAATTTTATGGACAGCCTTAGATAGAAGACTGATTTCTACAAATGTCTGGCCTTAGGAGCAAGCCAGCTGGATAGATACCATGATTGCCAAGACAAAATGGAGTAGCAAAATGAGTCTCAAAGCTCAATGTTTGCTGACTGCAGTGAGCTACAGCAAAATTTAAAAAGCGCAAGCATCTAACTCCTTTCTTTAAAAATTGTACAGGTTATTTGGTTTATAACTACAAAAATAAAGATCCTAGGAAAATGAATGTCTATTATTAGCTTTAAAATATGTTTGATTTTCAATATTAAGTTGGAAGTAATTTGTTCATTAAAAAACACAGAGAACAGGGTGTTACTTTGAGGCTCTATTACTATACAGTACAAAATATTAAAGACTGTGAGTGTAACTTGCCCCACTGCTAAACTGAGCTGAGAGGAGGGAACAAGGCTTTCTTTGCCAAGGCCACTATTACTCCTTGAGCCAGCCTTGACTCTATAGTTTCCAGTTTAAAAGGGACCTTCCAATGCACCCTCAGCTGTACCATAGGCGATACAATACATCTCAGACACAGTGAAAATGTTCTTGATTTAAACTTAGATCAAGACCCAGGATTTGAGAATTATCAAGGCACTATGCAAAATCAATTGCCGCAGCCAGTACCTTTGTTTTGATGCCAGTCACTACTGGTAAGAAGGCTAAACATTCTAAACCATTGTTTAGATGGAATTGTAATTCCTATATGGGTATCATGCACAAGAAAAGAGTACTGTGACCTTTCAACCATCAATTCCCAGTCCCTATTCAGATATGCATACAGATCATAGCCACAGAGATTACATGTGCATTTTTTTTGTATTTGTATGCATAGATTCATAAATATCTTTTGAATTGTCCCTCTTTTGTTTGCTATGCCTTTCCAACTGTGAAATTGTGATACGAATATAAGGTAACGCACTGAGGAAGAAGATAAAGTACATGGTTTTACATTTTCATCACAAAATTCATTTTGTCACAGCCGAATCATTTTGCTGAAAATGAAAATGATTAGATACAGTTTGATGAGTCCAAAAATTATGATGCTGTAGTTTCATTTCTTTTAACTCCCAGAAGTGCACCCCATGTTGTGAATGTAATTATAATATGCTCCCCTATATTCCCCATCTACTAAAAACATTGTTTTGTATGTGGTCATGCTACAGAGGCAGACTTGCTGATGGCAAGGGAGTTCTTTTCAATTCAGGAGTTCTTTTCAATGGACACATCGGCAGGGATAGAAAGGACAAACGCCCCAGCTCTGCTCTCCTCCATCCCTGTCCTCTATATTGTTATTCTCGCTGCAGACCTCTGCAATGGGGAGCCTTCTATGTTCATTCATGTTGAGAAAACTGGCATGCAGCTTTGTAAAGACACAGGAGCCAAACTAGAACAAAAGGTGTCAATTGCAGTCTTCCATGTTATCAATTGAGAAAAAGTATCCCCACAGCTCCTGTCAAGGAACAACAGACTCAGACTGCAGTGCCGCCATGGAGCTGAGGAAATATACATTGCAGCACCTTTCTCATATAGCTTCCCACACTGTAGAAGAGATACCAGCTGCTTCTGTTGGAAGCCAACGTGAATAAATAACTTCCTGGACTAGTTCCTTGATGCTTGAGAATGCTGTCCAGTATTTTAGAGAAAACGGTTGAGGAGTAGAGACTGAGGAGGAGGAGATAGGGACTTCTGCTTTCTCCTCACCAGGTTGGTCTAGTGGAATACCACAACACGGCACATACTGCAAACTGCCATAAATTGATCACCTCTCTTTAAAATAAAGAAATCTTCCTACTATTCTATCAGCATTTGGCTTGGGAATGAATGATATGCATAAATCCAACCATCTCGTCCTCTGTCGTCCCCTTCTCCTCTTGCCCTCACACTTTCCCAACATCAGGGTCTTTTCCAGGGAGTCTTCTCTTCTCATGAGATGGCCAAAGTATTGGAGCCTCAGCTTCAGGATCTGTCCTTCCAGTGAACACTCAGGGTTGATTTCCTTCAGAATGGATAGGTTTGTTCTCTTTGCAGTCCAGGGGACTCTCAAGAGTCTCCTCCAGCACCACAATTCAAAAGCATTAATTCTTCGGCGGTCAGCCTTCTTTATGGTCCAGCTCTCACTTCCATACAACACTACTGGAAAAACCATAACTTTGACTATGCGGACCTTTGTCGGCAAGGTGATGTCTCTGCTTTTTAAGATGCTGTCTAGGTTTCTCATCGCTTTCCTCCCAAGAAGCAGGCGTCTTTTGATTTCGTGGCTGCTGTCGCCATCTGCAGTGATTATGGAGCCCAAGAAAGTAAAATCTGTCACTGCCTCCATATCTTCCCCTTCTATTTGCCAGGAGGTGATGGGACCAGTGGCCATGATCTTAGTTTTTTGGATGTTGAGCTTCAGACCATTTTTTGCGCTCTCCTCTTTCACCCTCATTAAGAGGTTCTTTAATTCCTCCTCACTTTCTGCCATCAGAGTGGTATCATCTGCATATCTGAGGTTGTTGATATTTCTTCCGGCAATCTTAATTCTGGCTTGGGATTCATCCAGTCCTGCCTTTCGCATGATGTATTCTGCATATAAGTTAAATAAGCAGGGAGACAATATACAGCCTTGTCATACTCCTTTCCCAATTTTGAACCAATCAGTTGTTCCATCTCCAGTTCTAACTGTTGCTTCCTGTCCCACATATAGATTTCTCAGGAGATAGATAAGGTGGTCGGGCACTTCCATTTCTTTAAGAACTTGCCATAGTTTGTTGTGGTCCACACAGTCAAAGGCTTTTGCGTAGTCAATGAAGCAGAAGTAGATGTTTTTCTGGAACTCTCTGGCTTTCTCCATAATCCAGCGCATGTTAGCAATTTGGTCTCTAGTTCCTCTGCCCCTTCGAAATCCAGCTTGTACTTCTGGGAGTTCTTGGTCCACATACTGCTGAAGCCTACCTTGGAGGATTTTGAGCATAACCTTGCTAGCGTGTGAAATGAGTGCAATTGTACAGTAGTTGGAGCATTCTTTGGCACTGCCCTTCTTTGGGATTGGGATGTAGACTGATCTTTTCCAATCCTCTGGCCACTGCTGAGTTTTCCAAACTTGCTGGCATATTGAGTGTAGCACCTTAACAGCGTCATCTTTTAAGATTTTAAATAGTTCAACTGGAACGCCATCACCTCCACTGGCCTTGTTGTTAGCCATGCTTTCTAAGGCCCACTTGACTTCACTCTCCAGAATGTCTGGCTCAAGGTCACCAACCACTCTCTCTGGGTTGTCTGGGACACCCAGATCTTTCTGGTATAATTCCTCTGTGTATTCTTGCCACCTCTTCTTGATGTCTTCTGCTTCTGTTAGGTCCCTACTATTTTTGTCCTTTATCATGTCCATCTTTGCACAAAAGGTTCCTTTAATATCTCCAATTTTCTTGAACACATCTCTGGTTTTTCCCTTTCTATTCTTTTCCTCTATATCTTTGCACTCTTCGTTTAAGAAGGCCTTCTTGTCTCTCCTTGCTATTCTTTGGAAGTCTGCATTCAATTTTCTGTAACTTTCCCTATTTCCCTTGCATTTTGTTTCCCTTCTCTTCTCTGCTATTCGTAAGGCCTCGTTGGACAGCCACTTTGCTTTCTTGCATTTCCTTTTCTTTGGGATGGTTTTTGTTGCTGCCTCCTGTACAATGTTACAAGCCTCCATCTATAGTTCTTCAGGCACTCTGTCCACCAAATCTAGTTCCTTAAATCTGTTCTTCACTTCCACTGTGTATTCATAAGGAATTTGGTTTAGATTATACCTGACTAGCCTAGTGGTTTTCCTACTTTCTTCAGTTTAAGCTTGAGTTTTGCTATAAGAAGCTGATGATCAGAGCCACAATCAGCTCCAGGTCTTGTTTTTGCTGACTGTATAGAGCTTCTCCATCTTTGGCTGCAGAGAACATAATCAATCTGATTTCGGTATTGCCCATCTGGTGATGTCCATGTGTAGAGTCGCCTCTTGTGTTGTTGGAAAAGAGTGTTTGTGATGACCAGCTTGTTCTCTTGACAAAACTCTATTAGCCTTTGCCCTGCTTCGTTTTGAACTCCAAGGCCAAACCTCCTGTTGTTCCTTTTATCTCTTGACTCCCTACTTCAGCATTCCAGTCCCCTATAATGACAAGAATGTCTTTCTTTGGTGTCAGTTCTAGAAGGTGTTGTAAATCTTCATAGAATTGGTCAATTTCAGCCTCTTCCGCATTGGTGGTTGGTGCATAAACTTGGATTACTGTGATGTTGAAAGGTCTGCCTTGGATTCGTATTGAAATCATTCTATCATTTTTGAGATTGTATCCCAGTACAGCTTTTCCCACTCTTTTGTTGACTATGAGGGCTACTCCATTTCTTCTACAGGATTCTTGCCCACAATAGTAGATATGATAATGGTCTGAATTGAATTCGCCCATTCCCGTCCATTTTAGTTCACTGACGCCCAGGATGTCAATGTTTATTCTTGCCATCTCCTGTTTGACCACATCCAGCTTACCAAGGTTCATAGATCTTACATTCCAGGTTCCTATGCAGTATTTTTCTTTGCAGCATCGGACTTTCCTTTCACTTCCAGGCGCGTCCACTACTGAGCGTCCTTTCGGCTTTAGCCCAACCACTTCATTAGCTCTGGAGCTACTTGTCCTTGTCCTCCGCTCTTCCTCAGTAGCATGTTGGATGCCTTCTGACCTGAGGGGCTCATCTTCCAGTGTCATATCTTTTAGCCTTTTGTTTCTGTTCATGGGGTTTTCTTGGCAAAGATACTGGAGTGGCTTGCCAGTTCCTGCTCCAGGTGGATCGCGTTGCATCTGAGCTTAATTTCAGTCTTTGACTCTTTATTTTTTTATCCCCCTTCTTTCTTTTCATAATGTGTTTATTTGAATAACAATGTATTTATTTTGTGTGAGCAAACATTGGTGTTTGATTTATTTTGTCAGTGCCATTGATTTTAATAACTTCTCTTTATATAGCTGCTCTTCTTCTTCTTCCTCTTCCTCTTCCTCCACAGTGTTACTTGAGCATTGGATCAGACCAAAGGATCAAGCCTAAAAATTAGGAATAAAATCCTAAAAATGTGTGGGTGAAATGTTTACAAAATCACTGATTTGGGGTTACTAGAAGAAAATTAGCAGCTATTGGTAATTGTCACCACCACAGCAGAGACATGGAAGAAGTAATTCTGAGATGGAGCCATCACACAAAAGATAGGGATTGTCCGGAATCACTCTGAAGTAGGAGAGGATTTAAGAATTACTTTCTGTACTGCTGCCATCAAATGAACCAAGATAAAATTACCATGGTATTGAAGCAGCACCAGCCTGCTCAGGCACCTTAAAGCCAAACACCAAATGTTCTTACTCAAAGAGAGGCAGAAAATTCCCAGCAATCAGACATTAAGGGAAATGAAAAACAAAGAACACTGAATCTTTTGGCAGCAGCTCCCAGGCTGGGCAAGGACACAGAGTGGAGAAAGTAGGGGGTCATGAGAAAATTGCAGCCAAGAATCATTCATTACCTTGATGAGATAGTAGATGACTAGGTGGTTCTTGCCATGCTTTTCAGTGTAGTATTTCAACTTAGGATAGCCTGATACCTCTAACACTAGGTGATGATGCTTCTTAGCAAAAGGCATTTTACTTGTAACCCATCTCTCCCTTGTACTCCATCTCTGCTAACTACTGCTGTTGTTTGCTGGTCAACTAGTGGCCTCAAAACAGTATTGTAACACTGAGTAGACAGTCTTAGCTATGGATTTTGGAACCTTTGGAATATTCTTAGGGGATTTTGCATTAGTGCCTACTGGTAGACTGTGTCAGGCTACAGGGGGGTCTCAGTTAAATGTTCCACAGCTTAAATTGCCTGGTTGCCCATCTCTGCCAGCCCCTGTGCTCCCTGCCCTGTGCTCATCCAGTACCCACCAAGTTCCCTTTCAAAGAAATACTTCAACTGTGATCACTGCATTTATTCTTTGCGGTACTGTTTGCTGCAGTAGTATTTTAACTTCAGACTTTAACTTTGAAGTTCTACCATAGGGCCCTCAAATAAGGAGAATATATCTAGACTAAATGGATGAATTGATTCAGCTATCTGCTGCCTGTCCTGCCCAGTGCCCACTGTACTGCCTTTTAGTGTCTTATTTTAATCCAACCTAACACTAGTTCTTTAACTGGCTCTTTTTTGAGGCAATTCTTTGGTTTTAAAGATTTGGGATGCTCTAAAAGCTCTAGGAAGGTGCCCTCAGTTCTAGGGGGACAGTGAGAGGACAAAAGCAGGATGCACATGATTTAAAAAATTGTATTTTGCTTTCTGAAGAAAGTGAACTAAGGTATACGATACAAAGTGCCCTGAAGATTTAGTCGGTTCAATTCCCTTTTTATGATTAGATACCGTATTTCTCCGTGTATAAAACAACACTTTTTCTTAAAATAATTATAGGAAAAATTGAGGGTCGTTTTATACACAGAAGGAGGCAGTCGCACGCACGCTCGGGCACCTCTTGATGCCACCACTGCCCAATTGCCTCTTCCAGAGTTCACGGCTTGTCCCCTCCGGTGGCTGAGGCAGCAGCAGCAGCAGCAAGAGGCGGAGACGGAGGCGAAGGAGCAGTCACACACGCTTGGGCGCCTCTTGCTGCTGCCTCCCCTGCCTGCCCGATCAGCTCCTCCAGTGGGACTGATGGGGCTCACCTCCAGCTCACGTCCGCCTTACCCCCTCCGGTGGCAGAGGCAGCAGGAGGCAGAGGCGAAGGGGCATTCACACGCGCTCGGGCACCTCTTGCTGCTGCCTCCCCCGCCCGCCCGATCACCTCCTCCAGTGGGACTGACAGGGCTCAGCAGGAGGCAGAGGCAAACAAGCACTCTCGCAGGCTCGGCCGCCTCTTCCTGCTGCCGCTGCCACCAGATCACCTCCTCCAGCGATCGTCTCCTTAGGGCAGGGGACAAGGCGGCGACGTGAGCTGGAGGTGAGCCCCGGCAGTCACACTGGAGGAGGTGATCGGGTGGGCAGCAGAGGCAGCAGCAGCAGGAGACGGAGGTGGAGGAGCAGTTGCCCATTAACTGCTCCTCCGCCTCCATCAAGGGTCAAAATTAGGGGGTCGTTTTATACATCGGGGGGTCGTATACACGGAAAAATACAGTAATTAGATGCTGGCATCTCCAAATTTCATTTATATCAGATAAATGGATAGTTGTTTGAATTTTCCAACTCAAGCCAGTTGGAGCATGGCAATCTGGATGTCCAAGTCACTTCAGATTGGGGTCTGAACCAAATTAGAGCCAGATCCATAATGCTGATTTTAGCTTTGAACCTGAGAAAGTTGTGAAGAGCCTTATTAAATGTCCACCCCACAGTGAGCAGCAAATATGTTCAATAGAGACCCATTTAAACTATTTTTTTTATGTTTTCCTCTACATTGTCATCCCCTTCAAATAGATGGACTGTCCTTTGGTGGCCAAGGCTATAATAAAAATCTGTCCCCATTCCATACCATATGTAGCTTAAAAACTATATTCTTTCATGTTTGAGTTTTGTCAACATATCTGTAATTTAATTCAACAAGATGCTTTCCTCAAACTAAAAGTTCATTTTGCTCCCTCTTGCATCCTCTCTACACCAGTTCTGACCTCTTGTTGGAACTGGGATGCTGCTTTTGTGTAAAATATGTGCCGAAAGCTACTGAAGTGAGCAAAAAGAAATGACAGCACGTCAAGGTGCGCTGGCTGTCACAAAGCACTCTTGCTTAACAAGAGATAGCTGAACAGTTGGGTTCTGCAGTCATGCTTTGCCTCAGTTTCAGCCTCAGGGGCCTCAAGATTGTTCTGCAGTTCTCTTCATTCTCATGTGAAAAGAATAAATCTCCATAACTCATCTGGATGATGAAGTCAGGAATGAAATGATCCACAAATAAACCTACTCCATGAGTTTAAATATTCACATTTTCTATTAGCATACATTACTTGACACATATTAACAAATTCTTCTTCTTCACTGGGAGGGAGGTGGGGATGGGGCACATAAACTGTGTCAGTTTGCAAGATTGCTATTATCAGCTTCCGGCCATTTTGGCTTTTGATGCTTTTACCCTTTACTCCTTCACTCCCCCTCCTCAAAAATGAAGGAAACAAGCTTAGAAAAACAGAATATATTCTTTGCTTGCCACCAACTCCCATTGAAGTGTTATGCTTTTGGTGGCAGTTCTCAGACTCAAGATTTCTATGGCAAATGAGGCAGAGTTTGCTTCATCTCTGTTGTTCTTCCATCAAAAGGCATATATATATTTATTCTGACAGGTCTTTTAGCATATATATGTAGCTGGGGGAGCATCTAACTTGAGTGCTGGCTATGTGTTGCATTGTTCTGTTTTAACTATGTTTTTAAACTTCTTTTTCTACATTATGTTTTAAGTATGATTTTGTTAATAATGTCTATGTTGTTATGGTGGACAAGAGATTTGCATGTGATCCTAGGGCTTCCTGGGAGGTGTAGTCACACTGCCCATAAGGTTCTATATTGCCCTCTACAGGGCCTAATGGGCAGTGAGGCTGCACCTCCCAGCGAGTCCTAGGATTAACAGGTAGCACCAGGACAGCTTCCTTGTATAAGGCCTGAGGTAGGCTCTTCTCCAGGTGAGCAAAAATGTTTGTCTGTATGTGTGGACTGTGGACTGGAACTCCCAAAATTCCTCCTGGGGAATTACTGAAGATTTCAGGGAGTTGGAAAAACTCAAATGCTATTTCCCTAGTGAAGGGTTCCTTCCCCATTTTTGGGAATTTGGGTGTGATTGTGTGTAATACACGCATACATAGGTTTATAGATATATAAAATTCCTGGGAATGCATGACAAATTTGCCAATGTTTATTGCTGTTAGGGAGAGAAAATTTACAAGGTAAGCATTTAAGTGTCTGTTGTTGCTGCTGTTGTTTTTCCAGGGGAAAAATGACTTTATTTCGAAAAACAGTGGCTCGGCTCAGCCACTGATGAAATAAATGATCATGCTTAAAGGAGTCTTTGCTTTCAGTGGAATATATGAAACATCCTAAATTTTTAAGCTACCTTTAGTAATCCAGAAAGCTATAAATACAGCTCTAACCAAATATCTGTAAAAGTATGAGGGCAGAAAAGGTTGACTTACTTTGATCAGTTTTCTCACCAAACACAATTACAGTTTATCACAGAAGAAGAAACTAGTCAGTGGCTATAAGCTGTGTTAGTTAATTTACATGTTTAATTTCCAGGTGCTGTGATATGTATCTCTAGCGGCTGCCTGCCCAATCAAAAAATAATGTTAGCTTAAATGGATTTTGGAATGTTAGCAATTTCCTGTTTTTATCTGCTAGCATATATTTATCTGCTCTTATCTCAAGCGTTGCTCAGTTATCCATTAGATAATTCCTGGTTCTACTGTAGTATGAGGTGCTAGACAGTAATGGATTTAGTACACCCAAGAACTGTAACAGTGTGTGACCCAGTAGGGAGGACAGCATTGATAATCAGAGTGCTTGTCACACTATATAATAAGATGGGACAGCCATCTTTGCTTATATTTTATGTCAAATCTATTTTAATCATATCTTCAGTTTTATTGTCTTCAACAGTGGCCAAGTAGTGATAACAAAAGACTTGACTTAGTCTGTATTCTCTCCTTTTCCATCCATCACTACACTACCTTAATTAGTTAAATTTTAGTACATGAAACCTCCTAGCTGAAGACCTCTGTTTACTGTTACAAAAACAGCCCCAATATTTAGGGAATGACAGGACCAATCATCCATTAGCTGAAGATTTTTAACCTGGCTTTCTGGTTTTCAATATTTTGCATGACTGTATGGATTCTTCACTGAATTTCTATTAAATTCAATGGTAGTGTGTGATATATGCTACCTGCTCCAATTATTTATACTACCGTATATACTCGAGTATAAGCCGACACGAATATAAGCCGAGGCACCCAATTTTACCACGAAAAACCTGGGAAAACTTATTGACTCAAGTATAAGCCGAGGTACTGATACGGATGATGTTGATAGTATGCTTGCCTTCGGTATGATGTTTTTTAGTATCGGTATGGTTGTTGGGGTTTTCTGCGCCTGCACAGGACGTATTGAGGGTAAAATAAAGGATAATAGAAGAGAATACTCGCTGTTAGCTCCGTGTGTTCCTATACGTCTTTCCAACATGGCGGGAAAAAAAGGAACTGAGGGGAAGATTGGAGGGCGGAGCTTGCGCTCCAAAGGGAGGATTTCTCATTGTCATTTGGATATAGACAGCTATTATCCTCCCAGCACGGTGTCTGCCTGCAGAGTCTGAAAAATGCAGTGTACTTAACCCGGGTTATCGGACCACCCACAGAGGCTGCAGGCGCCCGTAGATGAGCGGGGGAGTCCGGAGAACACCCGCACTGCAGGGGAGAACATGTAATTTTGACACTGACTCGAGTATAAGCTGAGGGGGTGCTTTTTCAGCAAAACAATTGTGCTGAAAAACTCGGCTTACACTCGAGTATATATGGTATTTATTTACAGACTCTTCATCCTGTTCTTCAGCCAAAAAAACCCAAAAAAATCCCCAACAACAACAACAGTGCTCCCAGAGCAAGTTAGAAAGACCATTATCTTTATGATTCAGCCTGCTTTGATGCTAAAGATACTGTTTCAGTTATGGCAAGTGGCATACCGTATTTTTCCGTGTATAAGACGATACTTTTTCCTAAAATAGTTAGAGTAAAAATTGAGGGTTGTCTTATACACGGAAGTAAGGGGGGGAAGGGATCATGGCTGCTTTACCCGAAGTAGGAACAAAGTAGACGACCCCCACTTTTCTTATTTGGGGTTGGAAAAGTGGGGGTTGTCTTATACATTGGGTCATCTTATACATGGAAAAATACAGTATATTGTAAATTGATTAAATAAATAAAATAAATGTGATGGCATCACATCAGTTTATAGCAGATCAGAGCTCACCACTAACAATGTCACCTTGGACAAAGTCCTCCATTACCCTCCCCTGGAAAGAGGTGGGCAGTTATAGAAGGCGTATGCTGGCTCTTTGTCAAAACAACAGGCCAAATTCTTCTTATCTGACAATGAAGCTGGCTGTGCATTTATAAAAGAGAGATGCTCTGATCCAGCTAAACAGAACATAAATAAAAGAACTGTTATGACACAAATGGACATGTCCCTCCAGCAAGGATGGACTGGCTCTCCCCAACACAACATGGGAGGAGAAACTGCTGGGCCCCACAGACCCTGAGGCTGGGAGGAAGGTAGGACAGCATATCCCAGATGAAGGTGGCTGTGTGCCTATGCCAAAGGAGGAAGCTGGATGGCCTCCGAGCTCATTGAAAATGCTGAAGGATAAAGGAATGAGATAATCTGGAAGCCCTAAGGTGAAATACTCAGCTACAGGGAAAAGCTCTTCAGGAAAAGAGATCTCTTCAAGAGTAAAATTTTACCCTTCCTCCTACATTCTTTTCAGTTCAGCTCTATATTTGTTTTTTAAAAAAACCACAAAGAAGTTACACAGCTTCATTTAAAAAAAATCTATGATCTAATTTGTAAATGAACAATACAAACAAATATGTTATCTGTTAAAAAATATTCAGATCAGTCAGGTATGTTGGACAAGGAAAGCATTAGGCATACGGGATAATGGGCTGAAACATGAATACATCATGCCAAAAGGGAACAATATAGTCCTCTGAACTGTCTATTAATGCGCTGTCTTTCTATACTAATTACTAGGGGGAAGAGGTTTTTTTGACATTTCACATTTTCTCTGCAACCTACATTTGAACCCAAAAGCAAGTTCAAACATATTTATGAGTAATCTGGCCTTGCTCACCAGACTACTCATAAACATGTTCAAATCCACCTGTAAGCTCAAACATAGGTTTCAGGGGGGAAAATGACATGTCATAGAAATCTTCCCCCAAATATCCAAGCAGGAAGCATCATCTGTATATAGTTCTCTTCAATATGGAGCTAAAGAACAGGTTACCTACCTGTAACAGTAGTTCTTCGAGTGGTCCTCTGTGAAGTCACACTTACGGTGATTCATGCATGTGCAGAGTCTTCTCGGAATGTTCTACAGCTTCTGTGTGAGCAAGCATAGCACGTTAGCAAAGGCCCAGCCCTCCCTCCTATAAGCACCCTGGTGTCGAACCTCTCTCCTCAGTTTCCGTCAACCACTGCTATGTCCGAGGGTGTGACAGACGGGAGGAATGGTGGGATGTGTGACTTCATAGAGGACCACTTGAAGAATTACGGTTCTTCTTCATGGCCTCTGTGAATCACACAGAGGTTGACTAGCCAGCTCCCTTACCTGGAAGGAGGGTGTCACACCAGGACCAAGGACAGCACCGCCCTCCCAAAGGTGGCATCTCTCTTTTGCCAGACACCCAAGCGATAGTGAGTGATGAATGTTGACAGCTGCAACCATGTGGCAGCTGCACAGATATCCGGCAGAAAGATGCCTCAAAGGAAGGCTGTAGATGCTGCTATTGCCCTGGTGAAATGGGCCTGAAGAGGAGTTGGCACCAGGGCATGGGCAAATTGGTAGGCCAGATGAACAGCGGAAGGTATCCACTTGGAGATCTGCTGGGAGGTGACTTGAAGACCCTTAGATGAGCCCTGGTAACTAATAAAGAGCTGAGGGGATTGCTGAAAGGGCTTGGTCCACGCCATGTAGAAAGCCAGGGCTCGATGCATGTCCAGGGAGTGAAGCATCCTCTCCTGCAATGTTGATGGATTTGTAAAGAAGGAGGACAGGACGATGGGCTGGGACATGTGGAATTGGGAGACAACTTTTGGAAGAAAGGAGACATCTAGAAACAAACTTTGTTGGAGTGGAACTGCAAGTACAGATAATCATAGCAGAGAGCCGACAGCTTGCTGGCTCTCCTTGCAGAAGTAATAGCTGCCAATAATGGCATCTTGAGTGGGAGCAGGTACAAGTCGGCTGAGGCTAGGGGTTCAAAGGGTGCCTTCATGAGCTGTTTGACAAGGGTAAGCGACCATGGAGGTAGAGGTGCCTTGACATCAGCGTATATGTGCGTCAGGCCCTTAAGGAAGCACTTCACCATTGAATGCCTATAGTATCTTGAGGCTGGAGAGCCGGCTGGCTGATATGCAACTACAGC
The DNA here is from genome assembly GCA_037013535.1 of Intellagama lesueurii. Classification (NCBI taxonomy): domain Eukaryota; kingdom Metazoa; phylum Chordata; class Lepidosauria; order Squamata; family Agamidae; genus Intellagama; species Intellagama lesueurii. Next base: position 76,887,021 of record JBAJHW010000006.1, read on the forward strand.
CACCAGATGTCCCTGCACTAATGATATGCTGAAGCCCTGCCTTTTAAGCTGATGCAGGGAGTGGAGGACTATGCTCAGTGACGGATCGAATGGTGTCTTGCCTTGAGAATAGGCAAAAGACTAAAATCTCTTCCATCTGTAGCTGTAGGCCCTCCTGGTGGAAGGTTTCCTGGCCTGCTGCAGGACATTTAGTATGGCAGGCAAATCCTCCATGCCGCCAGATGAAGGGACAGGAGATCCAGGTGCAGGACCCGCATCTTGTTTTGAGTGAGGAGATGAGGGAGGTGTGGAAGATGGTTGACCTCTGATACCAGACACCATTGTGCAGGGAACCATGACTGGTGGGGCCACCAAGGTGCCACTAGGATAGCGTTGGCCTTGTCTTGATGAAGCCGGACAATCACTTTGCAAAGGAGAGGAAATGGCAGGAACAAGTAGAGGAAAGTTCGAGGCCAGCACTTGATGAATCTCCTCAAGACCCCTTCCCAACCCTTGCTCGGGAGTGGTAGCGGTGGCACTTCCGATTTGCCCTGAAGGTGAAAAGGTGAAATTTGGGCATCCCCTACCAGGTAGAGATGGACTGAAATACCTGTGGGTTAAGTTCCCACTCGTGTGCCCAGCTCTTCTTGTGACTGAGGAGGTCCTCCAAGCAGTTGTCCTGACCTGTCCCATGCACCACCATGAGGTGGACATGATGCTCCAGACACCACTCCCATAGAGGTCCACTGCTAGGTAGACCAGACTCAGGGAGTGGGTTCCTCCTTGTTCGTTGATGTAATAAATCGCTGTGGTATTGTCTGTTGCAATCTGCACCGCTGTGCCCTGAATATGGTTCTGAAACACTTTGCATGCTTTGATCATTGCCAGGAGCTCCAGCTCATTGCTATTAAGTCTCTGCTTTCTTGAAGACCATGCCGCGTGCACTTGGAGAGTCCCAGAGTGGGCTCCCCAACCTGTTAGGCTTGTGTTGGTGGTGATCTGAAGGTGAGGTCATGGCTGCTTGAAGGGCCTGTCAATTGCTAGGTTGTCCTGATGCGTCCACCAGACAAGCTGAGCAGTGGGTGTAAGAAGTGCTCTGGTGAGCTTCTCTGAGGCAGAATAAACACTTGTTGTGGCTGTCAGTCAACGGAACCTTATTACTGCAAACTATGCAAGATTTGAACAGCCCTTTAGAGGCCATGAACTACCTAACTCTAACGGTAAGAAAAACTTCTCTATAAAGGAAGAGGGGGCCAAAGCCCCCAAAAGAAAGAGGTTTGAAGCTTCTAGTAACTTCTAACAAAAAAACAAATACTAATTAAAACTATATTTCTTTCTATTTTCAGGCAAAACTCATGGAAGCTGGAATGTGACATTACAAGATGCTCTCAACATGGAGGTTGAAAAGAACTACGGAGAGAGGTTCAACGCCAGGGTACTCATAGGAGGTAGGGCGGGGCCTATGCTAACGTGCTATGCTTGCTCACACAGAAGCTCTAGAACATTCTCAAGAGACTCTGTGCATGTGCGAATCACCCTAAGTGTGATTCACAGAGGCCATGAATAAGTTCTCAGTTAAAAGGAGATAAGTGTAATAAACACAACGATGTAAATAGAAAGGTTACTTACCTGTAACCATGGTTCTTCAAGTGGACCTCTGTGAATTCACACAAATGGGTTTGACAGCGCCTGCGCTGGTCTTCTCGGAATCTTCTAGAGCTTTTTAATAAAAAGTAACAAGTTAGAATTGCCCCTATCGCGCATGCTCCCCCCGCCTCAGCCTTTAGTTCCTTTTTATCCGCCACAATAGCCCGAACTTATCGGAGACATAATCAGTGACGGACAGTGGGGTGGCTGGGCGGGATGTGTGAATTCACAGAGGTCCACTTGAAGAACCATGGTTACAGGTAAGTAACCTTTCTTTCTTCTTCGTGGCCTCTGTGAATGCACACAAATGGGTGACTAGCAAGCTCACTTACCGGAAGGAGGGCCGTCACTGCAGAACAGACGTCAAAACTGCCCTGCCAAAACTTGTCTCTCTTCTGGCTCGAAGGTCCAACCTGTAGTGTGTCACAAAGGTGGACGCAGTAGACCAGGTGGCCGCTCTACATATTTCCGGAACATCAACACCACGTAGCAACGCTGTAGACATTGCAACAGCTCGGGTGGAGTGTCCTTTCAAACCTTCTGGGGCAGTCTTGCCTTGAAGTTCGTAAGCCAGAGCAATTGTGGAGACAAGCCATCTAGAGAGAGTGGAAGACGAGGCAGGTAAGCCCTTATGTGATCCTTGGAAGCAGAGAAAAAGCCTTGGTGCAGCCCGGAAGTCCTTAGTCCTCGAGGTGTAATAAACCAAGGCTCTCTTAACGTCCAGCGAATGGAGCATGCGCTTGATATCCGAAGCAGGTTGAGGAAACAAAGTTGGTAACGACAAATGTTGGTTAAGGTGAAAATCTGAAACAACCTTCGGTAAAAACGACACATCTGGATATAACATAACCTTGTCTTTAAAGAATTGCAGGTAAGGATCATCCGACCTGAGCGCTGCCAACTCACTCGCTCTTCTTGCAGATGTAACTGCAACTAGAAATAGAGTTTTGAACGATAGCAAACGTAAATCACAAGAAGCCAGGGGTTCAAACGGGTGACGCATGAGTGCGCGTAGAACAAGTGTAAGAGACCACTGGGGTACTGGAGGCTTGACAGGGGGTCGAATGTTTGATAATCCTTTCAGAAATGATTTAAGTGTCGGATGAGAAAAAAGACGTGCCGATTCCGAGTTCCGAGGTTGGAAGGAGACTATCGCTGAAATGTAAACTTTAAGTGTGGATAAAGTCAAACCTGAATCAAACAGGTAACGCAAGTATGTGAGCAAGGTTTGGAGGGAGACAGGAGAAGATTGTAACTGCTTTGATTGAGTAAACTTGATAAAATTATTCCATTTGTATTTGTAAAGAAGGGTCGTGGACGGTTTTCTAGCCTTTTCTAGGATTGATGGCATATCCTCCACGCCGTCAAACTCAGTGACTGCAGGTCCGGATGAAGGATCTTGCCCGAGTCCTGGGTAAGAAGGTGTGGGATCTGTGGTAATCGGAAAACATCCACAGCCATCCCTTTGAGGGCGGAAAACCAAGGTTGTCGAGGCCACCATGGTGCAATGAGGATGGCGTCTGCTGTCAGCTGTCGGACCCTGACCAAAGTCCTTTGTATGAGTGGGATTGGTGGGAAGAGATATAGGAGATGTGACTCCCACGGGATCATGAACGCATCCCCTAGCGAATCCACACCCCTGCCTGCACGAGACGCATATTTCGTGCACTTCTTGTTGATGTTCGACGCAAACATGTCTATTGACGGTTGACCCCACCGGTAGCAGAGCATTAGAAAGGTATCCTGGTCCAGTTCCCATTCGTGGGACTGACCCGTTAGCCGACTCAGCTTGTCTGCAAGTTGGTTGCTGCTCGTTGATATATGAAGAGCTACCGGAAACACATGGTGGAGGTAGCACCATTCCCACAGATGTATGGAGAGATACAGGAGAGACATTGATCTCGTCCCTCCCTGCTTGTTGATGTAGAACATGGTCGTGGTGTTGTCGGTGATTACTTGAACACCACGACCCTGTATCAGCGGGAGGAATGCTCTGAAGGCTTTTATGACAGCAAGCATTTCGAGATGATTGATATGAAGGCACCTGTCTCGAGGAGGCCATAGGGCATGGATCTTGTGAGGTCCACAGTGTGCTCCCCATCCCGTGGTGCTGGCATCTGTTGTCACTTGAACAGATAGTTGTAGCGGTCGAAAGGGACGGCCGACCAACAGATGTGGGATGAAAGTCCACCATCGTAATTGTTTCGCCAGTTCTGGAGTGACCCGTAGACGTTTTCGTGGGCTGTCCTGAAGAGGGTCGAAGAGCGCCAGAAACCATGACTGAAGGGATCGCATCTTCAGGCGTGCGTGTGTCAACGCTGATGTTGTGGAGGCCATGAGGCCGAGTAGATGTTGCGCATGATGAGCTGAGACGGTTGAGCGGGGATGAAATTTCCGAACAGCCTTCAACAGCTTCAGAATCCGGTCTGGTGGAAGGAATATGCGAGCTTTGACGGAGTCTAACCGTGCTCCTATATAGTCGATGACTTGAGATGGCATCAGGGTCGACTTTTTGAGGTTCACCATCAAGCCTAGGCTTTGTAGAGTGTCCAGAACAAACTTTGTGTCCCGCAAGGCCTTCTGTCTGGATGGTGCAACCACCAGCCAGTCGTCTATATACGGAAAGACTTGTACACAGTGGAGACGGAGGAATGCTGCTACGGGGGCCATGCATTTTGTGAACGTGCGTGGAGCTGTGGATAGTCCGAAAGGAAGGGCGCAAAATTGATAAATCATCTTTTGGAAAATGAACCTGAGATACTTTCTGTGGTGTTGGTGAATTGATATGTAAAAATACGTGTCTTTTAGGTCCACTACTGTAAACCAGTCGTTTTGTTTCAGAAGGTGAACAATGGCCTCCAGGGTGACCATCCGGAATCTTCGTGGATGCAGGTAAGTGTTCAAATTTCGTAAGTCCAGAATGGGCCTGATTCCGCCGTCCTTTTTTGGCACGGCGAAATAACGTGAATAAAACCCGTTGGGCACGTCTCGATGTGGTACACGCTGGATAGCTTGTTTTTGAAGAAGAGTGAGAACTTCTTCTTCTAGGGCAGAGTCCAAGGATGTGAAATGGATTTGTCCTAGAGGAGGAAGCTCTAAAAATTCTAAACGGTAGCCGAATAGGATGATACTTAGAACCCAAGAGTCTTTTGTAATAAGGGACCAATTTTGATAGAATGGAGCCAAACGAGTATCTTGCGAAGGTATGGAAGATGGAACATGGAAGTCAAAGGTACTGTTTTGTTTTCTTGGCAGGTGGGCGGTAAGGCTGACGTTTTTGAAAAGATGCTTGAGGCCTGTAGGATGGAGCAGAAGTGGGAGCTTGAGAGGATCTACCTTGATTATGTTTGAAGGGTCGGTAAGACTGGGAAGACTGTTGCTGGAATTGCTGTTGTGGATACTGTTTACGCCATTGGTTTCTTTGATATTTAGGCTGTTGGTAAATCGTGTAAGATTTAGCTGTCTTTTTTATTTTGTGCAGATTTTCTAGAGAATCGTCGGTCTTCTCATTGAAGAGACCCTTAGCATCAAAGGGTAAGTCCTCAATACGTGATTTGACATCCTCTATGATGCCTGATGATCGGAGCCAAGCGTGACGTCATAGAGCAATGGCAGATGTTAGTGTCTTAGAAGCGACGTCCGCTGAATGTCGTGAGGCCAGTCGCTGGTGTTTCACCACTGTAAGGGCCTCTGCATAGGTATTTAAGAGGCCTTGACGAGTATCGTCTGGCGCTGCTTCCAGAGCTGGAAGGATTCTAGACCATAGCTGTCTCTGATAAGCCCCCATGGCAGTTTGGTAATTCGCCACTCTAAGCAGAAAGGTGGTAAAGGAATAAATTTTCCTACCTAAAACATCTAGCTTCCTCCCTTCTCTATTCGTAGGCGTAACATGTGCCCTTCCGGAAGTTCTGGATGAATTTGACTGTACGATGATAGAATTTGGTACAGGATGCTTGGCGAGGAAACTAGTATCATCGCCATGAGTACGATATAGATTTTCTGTCCTGCGTGCAACCGCTTGAGAAGTGGAGGGTTGGTTCCATGATTCTTTGATAAGGGACATCAGAGCTGGGATGAAGGCGAGGCTTAAGGGCGGGGACCTTTCTTGGTCAATGTCACCAAAAATCAGGTCGTCCGTGGGAGGCGAAGGTTGTTCTGTTTGTAGCTTAAGAGTTTTAGCCATCCTAGAGATCATCTGAACATAGGAAGAAAAGTCCTCCGAAGGAGAAGATGGATGTGGGTCGCCTGCATCCGAATCAAATGATTCTCCCTCCACAGGTGTTTCAGCAGGAGCAGGAGAGAAGACTTCATCCTCCTGACAAGAAGAAACAGAAGAGAAATTCTCCTCTTGCTCGGAAGGAGAAGGTAGTTTTCTGGGCTTTTGCTTAGCCTGTCCAGATGTTTTAGTATGAGTCACTTTATGACCTGACTTTGAAGATAGTTTGGAGGTATTTTTGGGACCTTCCTTTTGCCGAACGTGGGTGTCGACGTCGTATCGATGTCGACGTCGGGGCGGGGATGGGGAGGACGATGACGATGTCGAAGCATAGGCATAGCGAATTTTCTTACGTCTGTGGTAATCCTCTGATGTCGACGACGAGTCGGAGTCGGAGTCGTCGTATCGACGTCGATGGTGAGATCTCTTTCGGTCGATCTGGACATAGATAGGGTCGTCACGTTTACCCTTCTTACGGTGTCGAGACGACTTAGGTATCACTACCACCTCTCTCCGGGGAGATCGACGTCGATCTGGAGAAATATGCTTTCTCTTGGCCGTCCGTTTCCGAGGTGGAGAGTTTTGCCTCGACGAGTTCGACGGTGAGAGAGGTACAATAGATGCCCGCCCGGTGGAAACAGGGCTATAATGGGCAGATGTCTGGCTAGATAGGGTTGCGCCTTCTAGCTGACTAGGGCTCGGCGAGCGTTCGCGCCCAATAGGTGAAGCCTCCAGGTGACGTGGAGGCAAAGAAGCCGCAGCTTCCGACAGAGACTCTCGATCCCGAGAGGAATCCTCGAGGATCGGCGATGGTAACGACGCCGATACAGGAGGGATAGAACGATGTTCTTTAGGTTTCTTCTTCTTATCCGTCGACGCTGATTTTTTCTGTTTTACAGTCTCTTTCGATGATCCGATCGACGGGGTCTTTGACGTCGAGGTAAGTGCCTTTTTCATAGTCGAGGTAGACGACTTTTTTGAGGATTTGTCGACAGGTCTAGAAGTCGACAAAGACGGAGAAGAGACGTTCGCCTCTGAACGAGGCGTAGCAGAGGGGTTTGAAGCAGTCTCCATCTCCGAAGGCTTCGATGCCGAAAGAGTTTTGTCCCACAGATAAAGTTTTAACCGCTGCTGACGAGCTTTAAGAGCTGCCTTTGTAAATTTCTTGCAATGCCTGCACGATTGAGGCTGATGGGTATCCCCTAAACAAAACAGGCAGCGGTCGTGACCATCCGGGAATGGTAATTTATGGGAGCATGACACGCACCTGCTAAATGGCCCTGAGGGGGACATAAAGTATAAAGAAATAAGGGGAAAAAAATAAGACTCACGACGATGAAGATCAGTCCAGGAAAGGAAGGTGGGTTTCCGATAGATAACAGAGTCCGGGAAACCAGTAGAATGGCCTTGTAAGTCAAGGCAAGCAAAGCGTTCGAAAAGAAAAAAATGCGGGAAGCCGGTAATCAAAGAACAGTCACACAGTCCGAGTTCAAGGGGCAATAGAGAGTATTCAAAGTCCGTGTCCGAAAGCCAGTTCAAAGTCCGTGTCTGAAAAACCAGTGTTGATCCAAAGAATATTATATTATATTAAGAGCTCTAACCGAGAAGTTCCAATCGCAAAGGCGGTAAAAAGGAACTAAAGGCTGAGGCGGGGGGAGCATGCGCGATAGGGGCAATTCTAACTTGTTACTTTTTATAAAAAAGCTCTAGAAGATTCCGAGAAGACCAGCGCAGGCGCTGTCAAACCCATTTGTGTGCATTCACAGAGGCCACGAAGAAGAACTGTACACGATAGTTTGACAACAGATTTGAAAAACCAGTCAATTCTTCCTCCACCTACCCTACAGAATGCTTGCTGTTTTCATTCCACTTGTACATACTCCTCTGATATTCTATCCACCCAAGAGGTCCATTCTGGTTTTTTCCTCATAGTCCCTGATTTTCAGATTATGTTTCTACTTCGTGTCTGTACTTTCCAGAATGAGGCTACCTCAAAAACTGTTTTCCTTCCCCTGCTACTATGAATAGACAAGTTGATGAAACTTATTTTAAAAAGTGACACCATTTTTTTCCTATTTCAAGCTGGTGAATCCAGCAGATTTTACAGCCCTCAATTTGCTATTCAATATTGTGCCTTTAATATGTGCATTACTGTGTATATGTGAATGCTACACAGAAAGAGAAAGAGCAGAAGTTAGAGAGAGAGAGAGAGAGAGAGAAGCTGCTGGAAGTGACTGGGTGCAACTCAAGAAGATGTATGTCTTCTTGAGTGAAATCAAGAAGAGAGAGGACCTCCTCAGTTGTCCTTTTTTGCTCTGACATGTGCTGACCTTCCTGCCACTTTATATTGCTATTCTTTGGGTTGCTGATAGATATGGGCACTTTGTATTTGTTGCCATGGAGAAATGAATACAAACCGCAGCCACCACAAGTGCAGTGGTGGCCCAATCCCGCCGGGCCACGTACCAGGCTCTGCATGGCACTTGGTTCTGTTGTCATTGTGCCAATCCCCCTGCACTGAAGTGGCCAGCTGCTCAGGGGGGTGGGGAAGGATTGGCCAGGCTCCTTCTGGGATTGACGTGACAATGATGACAACGGAGCCAAGAGCCACATGGAGCCCGGTAAGTGGCCGGCCAGTTCTGGGGGGCAGAATTGGGCCACTGCAGTGCTGCAGTTTGTATTCATTTCTCCAGGGAAATGAATATGAAGTGCCCATGTCTAGTTACTGGTGTCAATTTCTTCCCTTTCACACCTTTCCCTCATCCTTTGAAGAAAGAGATACTTTGCCTTATACTTTAGAGGTGAAAAGTAGTGGCCATGGTTTCTGACGTCTCCAACTTAGCAGGAACTATGATTTCTGTCACTTTTCCTATTGCACGTTTATTCCTCCAATGAATACTTGTTTTCTTATTTTCTTAGAAAGAGGTGTTGGCACAATTTCCCTACAAAAGAGAGAAGTAAGCTTAGATAATGATTCTGATTTCAAAGGGTGAATCTCCAAGTTAACATTGCTCCTGTGATCCTGTGCACCTACTCTTCAACAGAAGTAAAGAAAAAATACATTGTGCATTCTTGATTCACTGCTTTCCTAGTCAGAAACAATGACTGAAATCCTGTCACTTAGCATAAGAAAATTAACAATATTTAGTTCATTCCTAGCCAGCAAGGAAAAGGTCCCGGATGTAATTCTTGGGGACACATGCTGGCTTGGTGCTTCTGCACCCCTCCTCTGAGAACCACAGTGGGGAGTCTTTCTTTGCCAGCTAGGAGCAAACTGATATTACGTATTTTCTTAAGCAACAGGATTTCAGCCCATATACATTATTTATATTAAAACAGAGCATACATATGCATAAGTTTAATGCCTTTACAGCTGAGGAAAATCCCCATCTTTCTTCTAACAAAGCTGATGAAGATTTCTAATAATACCACAAGGAATGACAATACTGAAAATGTGAACACTTGTGGAGGTGCACTAAACCAGCGTTCCCCAACCTTTTCGGTCCGCGGACTGGCTGGGGAAGGTGGGGCACTCCCCGTGCTCGCGTGCATGCGCGAACAAGCACACTCTCTCTCTCTCATGGGCACGCCCGCCCCTGCCCGTGCACATGCGCAAATAGCGGCGCTGCGCTTGCACGGGCGTGCTGGAGCGTGTGTGCAGGCACAAACGGGCGGTGCGGGGGTGAGTGCGTGCAAGGGGGGCGGGAGGTCTGTCTCGGCGGCCCGGCCCAGGCCATGGACCGGCACCGGGCCGCGGACTGGGGGTTGGGGACCTCTGCACTAAACAATAAAATGGTCCAGAGCTTTTGCCCACATTGTTGCCAAATTGCAGAATATACTCCCCTCATGAAGGCAATCAATTCCCAGTCTTACTGTTTTCAGTGTGAACACACAGCTTTTTAAACTGGCTTTAAAAGCTGTTTGATATTTATTGCCATGATTTTAAGACTCTTGTTTATCAGGTGATTGTAATGGCTTTAAATCTTTAAAAAAAATCTGTTTGTTTTTATGCTGCTTCATGCTCTTTGCAAGACACCTGGACCACTCTTTTGTAGTGGAAAGACAGGATAGTGAGTGGGAAGTCAGGGCAAAAATGTAATAAATATATAAATGGCAATCAGTTTAAAATAAACCAGTGAAAAATATCTGGACTAATGAACAGCTACCAGTATTGAGCATTATGTTGACAGCAGTTACACCTCTGTGAAGAAGATATTTGACAGGCAGAAAGACACAACTGTGAAGTTTTCTCCCTTGCTGACGCATTCCTATACCCAAGATCCTCGGAGAAATTTAAATCATGAGCAAGCTGGTACAGCTGCTTCCCTTCCAAAAACATCTCAATTCTTTCATTGATTTAAAGATTCATATCCCATCTTCTGCTCATATACAGTATACAACAGGTGAAATTACAAGAACAGTTCAGCATTCTTCTCTTTAATTCTGTCATCCAAATCCTGCAACTATGTTCACTTCTAGTTTGGTTCTGTTTGCTTTACTTTGCGTAACTTTTTTTTTTTTGTGAGTTTCTTAACTGTAAAGCTTTATTTATTTATTTAATTTCTATTCTGCTGTTCTTTTTTGCAAGATCCAAAACAGCTTACAACACAAGTAAGTAAATAAATATATGGGCTGAAAAAATGTGGGATGCAAATTGATGCAGAAAGATGCATGTCGAACATATAGATATAAAAATAATTTTCCTGCATGATTATATACAAGATAAAATATGTACATAGCAGCCATCTTTATTTGAAATACCTAGAAAGAATGCAAAGTCCCAAAAAGCATCTATGGACTAAAACAAGCTGCAAGAAAAATGAAGTGAAGAGCTGGGCTAGATACTAACAAGAAAAAGTTTTGAACAAGGCAAAGCCGGCTCATCTTTCGATAGCAGATTCAGAAACAAGAAGAGGGCCTACGTTCTGGTCTATACATATGGTTTTATTTTGGCCCATGAAAACCCAGATGTCAGAAAGAAAACTAGAAAATCACCTGAACAAAAACTAGAAATAAAATGTCCAGGAGACATGACTTGCTACCTTGGCCTTTGTCTTGAATGAGAAGAAGGATTTTCACCTCATTTGGGGGGGGGGGGGGCAGCCATAGCTGCCTGCATCTCCATCTTAGTTACCTAGAACTAGGATTCTCATTGTCTTTCTTCTCTCAATATATGCCTCTTTAAAAAAACCCACTAGCTTTCCTATTTCCCTATAATAAGACATGTGGATATGATTTCTTTCCAAAGAATGAAGTGCTAACTATTCCAATACTCGGGATGAATCCACAAGTTAGTTTGGTGCTGCTCGCTCTGCTGAAACCTAGGATGTGAGTGTTCAGCTTTTACACAAGCTCAAGGCTAATACCTCTCATATGGATCAAGTAATGCAGTTTAAAAATAAAGAGATTTTGCCTGTTCAGCTATATTCCACAGACTCTAGATGGCTTAAATAAAATACGAATAAGAGCATTACAAAGCTGTTAAACACACCCAATATTTAATGAATATTATCACAGTCAATCACCTAAAAACAAAACAAACCATGCAATAAAATCTGTATTACAAATAAAAAGAAATGAACATAATCTGAATGTAAATCAGCCATCCTAAACCTTAAATTCTGCTCAGATAATAAAGCCTTACATTGTTCAAGCACCCTTCACCTTCTTGCTGAGCATTAACCTTACCCTTTAACTGCATGGGAAGTTTTTTGTTCAAAAAAGAGTGTGAAAGCTGCACAAAATTATTACATACATTCCATGTACGGGACCTCTAAGTCTGAAATGATTTGGACACACATGTAGTGTTATTGTAATGTGCTGTAATGTCATTTATGGCATGTAACCATTGAATTAAAATACTTTACATCCATTTAAAAGCAGATCATTAAAGAGTAAACAAAAACGAGAAACAAAAAAACACAGCATCTGCCTTCCAGAAGTCTATTCCTAAGCAACCTGCTCAACTGCTGAAATCCTATCTGAAGGGAAAAGTCTTTGCCTGTCAGTGGAAGAGCAGGGGCCAACCGTCCCTCCCCTGGAAGCAAGTTCTATAGCTTTGGGATAGCCCTATCTTGTTATCCTTAACAGATGTAGTTGCTTGTGGCCAGAGGCGGGGGGGGGGGGGAGATACTGTCCATTATCCTAAGCAGCAAAATGTATTGAGCTGGTCCTGGGTGCAGACACAACATTTTGATCCATTTAACTATTTGATCTATTTAAAAAAGAGTGATCACACAACAGCTTTCTCCTGATTCACTGGCCCAATATACAACCAGAAGCACATCCCACACTGAGCCATACAAAGTTTCTCATAGCCCTTCCCAGTTTGCTTCTAACTGCTTGCTTTAGGCCACAGGAGTTGTTGCTCAATATGAGGAAGAGTTCTGATACATAAGCATCAAATATATTGCATTCTGATTAACTCTCACAAGCTTAGTCCTCTCTGAACAGTTAAGATCTGAAGTCCCATCTGTGATTGAAGATAGTAATACTCTGTGTTGAAGATAGTAAAAATGTCCATAGCAGATACAAAAATAATGTGGATTTTTTATACAGCAAGTAAAAATGGACAGGTTACCTTAAGGTGGTTATCTTAAAACCATTCTCCTTAAAATGTGTGTGTGTGGTCACTTTTTTTTGTTGTTATTAGTTTTTAACTACACAGGGAACTAGCACAACATATAACACCAAACTCTTACCATGGTCCGCTGGATCAGAAATACAGAGTCTGCCTGCTGTATCACTGTCACTTTGGTCATTGTGTCCTATGGACAGATAGTCGAATGTAGTGACAGGCTGAGACTTAATCCAGTGATCCTTAGTCTGTTGATCAGATTGCTTATTTGGAACAAAAAGGACAGAAAGTTAGATCACAGTATAGTCTCAACGTAATAAATGTTCTCACTGAAAGAACTGCAGGAATTTTCAAGTTTTTCTTTTAATATGAACCGTTGCTTGATTTTAAAACATTGTGGGAAGCAAATCAGCAAACTTGGCAAGAACACCATTTAATTTCATAAAGACCAACTTTGATTTGTACATGATTAACAAAAGGTAGGTTAACATAGTCAAATATGCTGTTATTTATGCTCAATGGCATTATGCCAGGGGTGTAATTTTTAGCAGTATTTCCTATCATGCACCAATTTTATGACTCTGTGTGCAACAGGGAATGCTTAACTACTTAACTTGCAACCAACATTCCCTCTAAGGTGCGTGGCTACACAGTGCTGCATTGGTGCCATGCATCCGCAGTTAGTGTTGCTGCTCATTTGGGCCAGTTGCAGCTGGAACTTTGCATGCACGTCGGTTTCCGCTCGGTGCTGGTGGAAAATTAGAGGGAATGTTGCTTGCAACAATTCACTACTGAAAATTACATTATGCAGAGCAGAAATGTACTAGAAGATTCTAGCCACAGTCTTCTTTTGGGACTTCTTAAATACAAATGAACAATTCTATAGAAAGAAGCACACTCTGTTTAAAACATGCTTGGAAAACTCAGGAGGTCTTAATGAAAAATGAATGAAACAAGTCTCAGTGTAGTATGTGCATCAGTCCAGAACAACTTGAAATGAACTGTGGCTTTGATATACCTATTAAGTCTATTAAGGCAATAGTATTATGTGGCTGCAAAAAAGGCAAATGCTATTTTAGGGTGCATTAGCAGAAGTATCATCTCCAAATCCCATGATGTACTAGTCTCCCTCTATTCGGCACCGGTTAGGACTCATTTAGAGTACTGTGTCTAGTTCTGGACACCACACTTTAAGAAGGATGCCAACAAACTGGAACAAGTTCAGAGGAAGAACAACAAGGATGATCAGGGAACTGGAAACCAAGCCCAGTGAGGAAAGACTGAAAGAACTGGGCATGTTTAGCCTTGAGAAAAGAAGACTGAGGGGAGATATGATAGTACGTCTCTAATACCTGAAAGGTAGTCATACAGAGGAACAGCAGGATCTGTTCTCAATTATCTCAGAGTACATTACATGTAATAATGGGTTCAAACTACAGGAAGCCAGATTTAGGCTGAATATCAGGAAAAATGTCTGAATTGTTAGAGCAGTATGACAATGGAACCAATTACCTTGCGAGTGGTGAACGCTCCAACGCTGGAGGCATTCAAGACAAAACCAGACAACCATCTGGCAGATTACTTTGATTTGGATTCTTGCACTGAGCAAGGGGTTAGACCTGTTGGCCTTATAGGCCCCTTCCAACTATTCTATTCTATTCTATTCAACTATATTTGAGGGATTCTGTTCTTAAACATGAAGCAAATTTATTATCAGCAATCATTCCATTTTTATTCTCACTCCCATTCAAAATTCATATGTTGAGAGACATAAGTCATATTGGGTCCTTGAAGGCTTTCACGGCCGGGATCCAATGGTTGTTGTAGGTTTTTCGGGCTGTTTGGCCGTGTTCTGAAGGTTGTTCTTCCTAACGTTTCGCCAGTCTCTGTGGCCAGCATCTTCAGAGGACAGAAGTCAGAACTCTGTCTGTGCTCTGGTGCAGTTTTGTGGAATAGTTGAGTATTTATAGCTGTGGGATCAGCTTTTGTCTTTTTCAGGAGATTGGGTGATTGATGGTGATCAGCGTGTTTTTTGTTGTGGGTGTATTGTTGTGATAAGGGGGAGCTCTACAAGCTTTACAATAGTAAGACAGGTTTTAAGAAGAGCTAGGAATCAAATTAATGATAAAGATTGGAATAGACTATGGTAGTCTGCTCCATTTAAAAAGTCATTTTGGGTAGCCTCAAATAACATAGCATAAGTTACTCAATAGATGGTATTTGACCTGTTTAAACTGAATTATATTAATAAAACTTCCTTTCCATACTGTTGGGAGATTTGTGGTTAACTCAGTATCTACCTATATTAATTGTATGATTGAAATATAATTCATGACTTTTGAAAACTGATTTTTACTGAATTGGAATTTATTCATTAGGTATGGGGAAAGCATCTCAACTCCCATTAAGGAAAGTGAGGCAAGCATCTCAGCCATCAGCCATCAAGTGCTGGGAGTGGGAGTACAGAGCAGAGACAAAGTGCTGAAAGACAGGCTTTGCATCAAGCAGCCTACCCTGTACCCCCTAAGCTATCCTGCTCCCCTCAGATACAGTGGAAGATGCTGTCCTATTATCATTAAGATTCAACAGGCTATTTGGTCAGCTTCTAAATGTGGATTGAGAACAGCAGGATCTAGTACTTTGACTCATGCAGCAAAATGTCTTAGGTCAACACTGACTAGCTCTGCCCATACATGAAGTGCATGCATGAACCCACAAAAATCATAGTTGGGGCTCTTTGCTTACCTACAAAGAACAGATCAAAACTTAGCTTTGCTTACATTATGCAACTGTTATCCACAACTGTTAGGTAAAAATAATAAAAGTTGTCTCAATTTCTAGAAAAGTTATATGAAAAATAGAATCTCTCCTTACATGAAGCACATCTATATTTGCTTGATGAAAGTTACGGAATCTAAGCTCTTGCATTCTTTTCAGATTTTCTTGATATTTTTCTTCAGCTAACTGTCTGAAAAGAAAGTCAGTATTGGTATTCAGTAAACAGAGTATGACGTTTCAAATGACTGCTCTGGCATTTATCATTCACTCAAAAAATTCTGCTGGTATGAGGAATAAATAGTAACATTCATATTCCTAATTTTGTATTTTCAGTCATAGAACCTATCAGTTTGCCTTTTTAGAGCCATGAAAAAGTTTGACTATTTGACTGCCTTAATATGTCATGGTTTTTGACATGATAAAACTAAGTTACTAAATTTATTAATCACAAGTATTACCTATACAGAAAGTAATAAAGGAATAGCTATTAAGGACTTGAAATGTTAACAAACATTTTAAAAAATGTACAAGCTTCCAAGTTTTCCAGAATTCTTCATCAGGCTAGGTGATCCAAAAAGCAGTGTTAAGAACTTCGAAATATATTGCTTTTTCATGTGTATATGTGAGCAGAAGGAAAATTATGAAAAAGTACTTTCCTGCCCCCTCATTCCCTCTAAAGCCCCCAACACTCCTTCCAAAAGATTCTTAAGAGTGCAAGAAGACTCTTGCTAGAAAGTCTTTCTAGTGTTCTGCTCACACAGCATTCATTTGGTTGTTTGTGAGAAGTCCACATGAAAGATGCCTGCTTACGTTCCCCAGTAACTGATACCCAGAGACATACTGCCTCTTGCACCGAACAGACTCATATTATACAACAGATTCATAATCTTACATTTTCACAGTAGCCACGAACAACAAATGTCACAGTTCACAATAGCCTCCCTGAACATCTTACATCCTGAAGACAGGAGGAATTGCTGAATTAAATGAGTTGTGTCACAGGCTACTGTGGGAAAAGCAAATTGTCCCACATTGGATAGGGTCGCTCTCCACAGAAGGACAGGTTTGGGAGGGAGGCAGGGAACTAACATCTTTCTGAAAGATATTCTTTTAACACTTTTTAACAAAGCACGTTTTGAAATTGAAGCTCTAATGAAACAGGAACATAAACTTCACCCATTTCTCTTCAACTCCAAAGTGGGACTTTTCTGCCTTATCAAATAAAGCAGAACAGTACCCTAGTATGTTTTGTATCTGAATATACTATCTGTTCATACACATGGAAAATGTTGATACAGACTTGCAGAAGAAAACAACAACTATGTCAAAAAAATAGTCTAATGCTGTTTACAAATATAATTGCTCTAAAAGCATACAAATGATCCTCTGACAAAACTGAGCAGTGTCTTAGAGGTACTGTTGGGGGGAAAAATGAAATTGAAGAAGGCAGGAGGAGGAGAAGATGATAAAAGGCAAGGTAGACTAATTCCACAGTTAGTTTCTCTCTAGACTAGGAGAAGGCAAAGTCTTTTGGAGGCTAAAATAGTAATTTGATTCTTACTTCAGTTTCTTTGCTGTCTCATCAGCAATGGTTAGCTTCCGCAGCCTCATCCGTTCACGTGGTGTCATTTTCTGAACTTCTGATAGGGCCCTCAGAGTTTGTAGATGTACCCTTTTCTGCCTAAACATGAAGGAAAGAAGCAAAATTAAAAAAAACTGTCACATAACAACTCCCAAGGCCTTCTGCCCTTGATTTTCTATGATAATTTCCAATCCAACTGGGTAAAGGCTGTCCAGAGCCATTTGATGAAAATCGGTCTATCTGCACAAGTGCTGCTGTCATACCAAATAAATGAGGCAAGGAAATTAGTCAAACAAAGAACTGAGGATATAGAACACCAAGCTGATCTTGCTAGTGTACAGAATCTGCTGTTAAGGGCCTACATTAAGAACCCCATGGAACTGGCAGACTCACTCTTAGAAGTGAGACGATTTAGAAGTGAGAGGATTTAGAAGAGCTTTTATACTAGCAAGATGCTCTGCCCTTTCATTTGCCATTCTCGAAGGAAATATAGGAATGTGCCTCATGCAGAAAGACTTTGCTCCTGTTCACTAGGGGTGGTAGAAACTATGCAACACATGTTTTTTACCTGTCCCCACTATGAGACTGCACGTAACCAGATTATTTTTCCACAGATTAAAAAAATCCCAGGTTGTACAGAAGAAATTAGACTCCAGTTTCTTCTCGAATATAAAGACCCTAAGATTACCTATCACGTTGCAAGTTTCTGCATGGTGATACTTAGATTCCAGAAATCAAAGTGTAGATAAATTTTAGATGTGTAGATTTTAAATGGCTTTAAATTATGGATTTTAAATGGATTTAAATTGTAAGATTTTAAATGGATTTTAAACTAAGTGGTAATTCTGTTATGTTTTTATGCTGGAAAGGTTGAAACTGTAATTGTTTTTGTTTAATTGGTCTAAGGACCGTAATATAAATATAAATATAAACAACTTTGTGTACTTGGAGAAAGTTGGTGTTAATGTTAAGGTGGAATTCCAAACCAAATCTCCTATCTTGCATTGCTTAAGAAAATGCAAATTTACAGGCCGGGATCCCAAGAACTGTGAAGTTCTTTGTGGCCTCAAGGATGTCACCAAAAAAGCTTCCCATGATGTAGCACCTTCCAGAAGTCTTGGGCTGCAACTTCTATTAGCTCCAGCCAGCATGGTTGATAATCAGGGATAATGAAATATAACTCAAACTATATATGGAAGGTACCAGCTTGGAAGAGGTTGTTCTTGGCTTCTGTTTTTCCAGTAGCAGGTTCCCTATAGCGGCAAATTATTTTTGAAACTGAAAGCTGTTTCAAAAGCAGTTTGTGACATGGAATGAGGTTCAGCTGCTGAAGAAAAAGTAATCAATTTCACAAGGCTTGGAAAAAGTCATTTGACAGGGCAATCCTACACTTATTACTTTGCTACTCTGAACAATTCTCCTAGTTAAATGTGAATAGGATTGCAGCCCATATATGAGTAAAAAGCTTTTAAATCCAATCCACCATCTCTTGGTTCAGATTTTTTTCAACATTCCTAGTATGAATTCTACTTGATTTAAGGGCTTCATTAGAAGTCCAGAAATACTGAATCTGTCTTTCTGACAATTTGGTTGGATCCAGACTCAGTGTGAACAAGTTAGTAATTACTTAAGTCCAACAAGTTGCTATGCGAAAAATGCATAACTTAATCTAGATCCAAGCCACTGTCAGAAAGTTAGTATTTTTAAAATCTATAATAGATTTAAGTAATGAAAGCTCACACTGAAAGCACCTGAAGATTTTGCTTTTTCTTTGTTTTGTTTTTGTTATACAATATTTTTTTAAATATCCAAAAGCCAAACTTCAAAACAAAAGTTCTGAATTTCAAACAATAAAATACAAATATTGAAGCCTATCAACAAAATAACAGAAAACCTTGACAACTAGAAGGATGCAAAATTGTTACAGCTGGAAAGACTCAATTAAGATGCATTGAACATTAACGTAGGGGAAAGCTCTAATTGCTTTAATTTTTAATACCATGCTTCGTTTATAATTTAATTATGAACAGTTAGACCTTTGAACTTGCTCATTTGACATGGGTGATATTAATTATTTCCTTAGAAAAGAACAAAGGGATACCCTTGGTGTTTTAATAATATTAGAAATGAAAAAGCATATTGATGGCATTATCTCATATGACCTCGTTATCCAATGTACCACAAATAAAGATTACAGCTTGAAAAGTGAAGACTATTGACTATGAAGCTGCAGTATTTTATTAATTGCTTTCAAAAACACCGTAAAGGTGCTCTTGAATGAGAGACAGTAGAGAGGTGTTGCATGCCACTTTAATTTATTACTTTTACACTGAAAAGTGATTCCTTTTGAAAAGCCTTAGAACTATGATGTATTCTGGCTGCTCTCTCATTGAGAACACTGCAACTCCACTGAAAGTATCTAATCAAACACTAATCCTTCTAAGTATCTGGAAAATACAGTATCTTTAAAACAAAAAAATTGCTTTTGGAGAAGGCATCTGGTTTGCAAACATCAACTGAGCAAGAATTGTTAATTTATTATTCAGTCCCTTGTCCCATGTAATATTTCATCTACTTCTTTTTTTTAAGTATGCCATATTCACAGCCAGTGAAAGGCTGTTCAAATCAACTAACAGCAATAATTTATATTATGTGTTGTTAAGCTGCTTTTGACTTTTGACAGAAGCAAGTATTGAGGTATGTGAGGTGTTCAGAGAGTGGTTTATTTTGGCCACCACCTCAGCAAGTTTCTACAGCTGAGTGGGGAACTGAACCCAGCTCTCTTCAGTTCTAGTGTGAGTCTCTAAGAACAGTAATACAAATATAGTAAAATGTAAAATAAAAAAAACATAAAAAGAAAGAAGGTGAGACATCTGTACTCAGAGGAATCCTGACTCAAAGATGTGTAATGTTAGCCTTAAGGTGTTACAATCAGGCACTACACAACCTTTTTCTTCCAACCAATCTCAGACGTCTAGCCAGCTCTCCTGGCTAAGATAGGCCAGCAGAACAGTAAAAAATGGCATAGAGCATGAGTGCCTCTTAGGACAAGATGACTTACAATGGATCAAAACCAGCTCCAGCCAGAGACACAGTCAAAGTAGTGGCACCAAGTTAGACCAGGATGAGGGTAATCTTAAATCATTTCCAGCATCCGTAGGCTGGGAAAGAGGCAGATCCAGCATAACATCAACTGCTTAGATTCAACACAGCTTCAGATGGCCTAGTTTTGACTCATTAGTATTGGCTAGTTAATGACTGTGTTCTAGATCAGAAAAGACAACCAATTAAAACTAAAAATAACATATTTGCATGTCAAGAGACAAGCCAAAGGCTGGACTGAACAGAAATGATTTTTCCTGACAGAAGCTGGTCATCAAGGAGGAAAGTTAGCCAGGTTAAGCATTCCTGAGTATGGGAATAATTTCTAAGAAAGCCTTTTCTTGAATTCCCATGAAAGAATGGGTTCAAACAATGGCAGGGCAAAAGGAAAGGGCATTTCCTGAGGAATTTAAAACTCAGAAAGGCTGTTAAAGGAGCATGAGGACTCTCGGATAACCACTCGCTACATTTTGCAGAGCTTTAGAAGCCATAACTAAGGATGTGCATGAGTAAAACCTTCCGGTTTTGTTCTTTTAGGGTTTTTCCAAGATGTGTATCTCATTAGTTTTTGTGTCATTCATGTACTGGGTCTTTCAGGAAACCCCAAATCCAACCCAGCTTTTTGGATTCTTTCAGTTAGGGTTTCTCCCTTCAGGATTCTGGTGCTATTCCAAAAAAGTCCAGCGGTGGTGGCAAGGCAAGGAGAGAGAGTGGAAAAAATGAGTCAGGTGGGCAGACTAAGGAGGCATGTGGCATTAGCAGTGGCAAGGAAGTAAGGAGAAGGATGGGAGACTGGCTGGCAAGGACAGGAGATGCATAGCAACAGAGAGGTAAAAGAAAGGGGTGAAAAATCAGGGCTGGTAGAGCCAAGAGATGCATGGTAGCAGTAGTGGCTGAGGTGAGAAGAGGGAGGAAGAAGTGGTGTAGGAGGGCTATTTTTTCAATATCAGTGTGAGGTGATTTTACATGCTAGCCCTAAGTCAAACAAAGGAAATCTAGTAGAATAATTCCAATAAAAATCCATTATTTTTAGTGAAGCTTTCTTTTGGAAAATCGAAAGTATCAGATTTCAGAGGTTCTCTATCAGAACCTACCAAAATAATCCAATATTGAAAGCAAGAGCCTCTTTCATGTTTGTTTTCCATTTGGGTTAACTTGGAAGTCCCATCCCTCATCATAACTAGTATTTTGAATAATGTCTGGCAGCAACTGAGTAGTTAGTGAAGCTATAATAACATGGGAATCACATGCTCCCTATGGCCAGCAGCTTGTCTCTGTAGACATGTAGCTGGCTGAGTGTGATACTATTTGCTGTATCTGTATAATTTTCAAAAGCAGCCCAATGCAGAGTATGTTACAGTATACAGTAGTACCTTGGTTTACGAACACCTCGGTTAACGTAATTTTTGGTTTACAAACAAAAATCAGTTGAAAATAATGCTTCAGTTTACTGTTTTTTTCCTGGAGTACGAAGAAAGTTTCCCCAGGATGCATTGTGCCTGGAGGTTTATAGTGCTGCCCCTGTTCCTATGGCAATCTGCGTTTTGGTTTACGAATTTTTCGCTTTACGTAACGTCCCGTAGAATGCATTAATTTCGTGAACCGAGGTACTACTGCACTAAACAAGATGAGATCAATATATTTCTGACTGTAGATAGATGTAACATTCCCAGGAATGGATGCAGTTGGTGCACTAATTTTAGCAACTAATGTATCCTCCTGGCTACCAAGGGCACACAGGCATCAAGGTTAAGGGCTAAATCCAGGGCCCCAACTCCAATACTTGGATGTGGCCCTATATCTGAGATTTCTAAAGTGTCCCAATGATTATGGTTCTTTATGACTGAGAGACCAAATGACACACAGTCTTACTGCATATGTAAATTTCTTGCACTCTCATTTTTTTCAGTGACAACTACTTACTACTTGGATGGCTTGACCAAAGTGATCATAAGTCAGGAAGCAGAATAAATCAGCTACTGGTAATGAATGGACTTGAAATCAGACATGACTGAATGGAGTATCAGTGAGACAGTAAAGGAATGATATAGGTAATTTGTAGGAAAAAAAATCCTACCCAACATAAATGGACAATTTTAGAGCTCCAAATATATAATTTGTGAATATTTGGCAACAGTCCCTTGTTACAAGCATTTTCTTTACAAGATGTGAAACTATTCCAGAGAGCGAAACTACACAGAAGGATAGTTAGAAATGCTTTGCAACAACAACACTGATGCTGCCAAACGATCCCAGCAGGTATTAATTTCAGATCTATCATGTGTTATTCTTGTAATACCAAAGCACTGAAGATTGGCTCCAACTGAAGATTTAATCCAACTGCAATAGAAAACTGTGTGCCCCTGGGATATCTATGTTTGTTTTACTATTGAAGATTCTGAAACCATTTGCTTTCCTGGGAAAACCAGAAAACTCGTCTGTGACGAGTGAAAAATGCTGCTTGACGAGTCATAGTTCCCTCCCTGCCTGCCTCCTTCCCCTCCGACTGTCTCTCTCTAATCCTGCAGTCCTCCCCTCTCCCCTCCCATTGCAAAAGGAAAACTGCCCTCTTCTCGCGAGAAGAGAGTTCAAGCAGCACATAGAGATATAGCTCTGCAGGAGAATGTAGAGTAGTCCCATGCTGAAGAATATGGAGATTCCCTGCTCCCAATTTCAACCGAACGAGGACACATCCTGGGGTGGGAGGGAAACGTGGCTCCTAAAGAGGCCGGGCGCTTTTGCTTTCAGTTTTATTTTTGCTGGAGACATTCAAAAGGCATTCAAAATACAAGCTTCATGACCCCACAGGCACGCAGGTAATAAAGCAACCCAAGTTTGAGGGTATAAATCAGTGATTCCCAATCCCAATAAATTGCAAGGCTATAGTCCGGTCATGCTGACTGGTGAAATTTTTGACTGACTGGTGAGACATTCTAAAATTTTTCAAGCCCTGCAGATTTTAATTATCAATGTGAGACCAAGGTGCCAGAAAAGACTTTGTATTACAGATTAGTGATAGCTCACAAGAATATATTGTCACTGGGCACAAAGAGAACTACTGGGAGGACTGCAGCTAGGTTCAAACAACACAAGCAAATCAGAGGGATGATGTCACTATCCCAGCTAATAAAAAATCCTGGCTCTCTGATCCTGTGAGCCCTGGTTCCACTACACTGCTGGGCTTACCTCAGTAGATCGTTATGTAAAATCAGCTAAATATGTCATCATAAAATTAACATAGTTATCATGGTAAGTAAAGTACGGTGTCTGTTTAAGACAGAAGTGCATAAAAGCAACATAACTAACATGTTAAGTAAATGATATGGATTGTGTTTAAGGCAGAAGAAACCATCAGTGCCTTGAAGAAGGTGGTAGGGTCCACAGAATGGTGGATACATAAGACATAGTTCTTTTGCTGAAATTGAGCAGGTTTGACCCTAAACAGTTGGCTGAGTGCTTGTTTAGAAATGCATGTAAGCTAGTCTTTCAAGAAAGGGCTGAAGGAATGTAATACATCAATGAATAAAATTGTCACAATGTTTGGAACATTACTATCTGAAGCACAGCAACCTTTACATATAGCCTGCATGTTCTTGTTGAACAAATGCTGAGCGAGTCAGCAGTGTGATACAGTTGCATGTGATTTTAGGCTGCAAAAATAGAACCAGTGTTTCCAAGTCATGGGACATGATGCTGCCAGTTCATTCTGTACTAGCCAGCTTTCACAGGAAATATTGTGTCCAGCTCCGGATGCTGTCCTTCAAAAAAAAAAAAAAAATACAGACAATTTGGAACTGATTTAGAAGAGAATAAAGACGGACATGAATAATATGGAAAACAAGCATTGCGAAGAAAGACTGAAGAAACTGAATATGTGCCACCCATAGAGGGGAACACTGACGTGGGATATAGAAGCACTGATTAAATACTAAATAGCTGTCACACAGAAGATTGCAAAAACTTGTTTCCTGCTGCATCAAAATGAGATTACATTTTGGGTGAACCTCTTAGTGATAAGAACTTTCTAGCAATGGATGGCCTCCTGCTCAGTGACAGTCTTCAAGCAGAGACTAGACAGGGCATAGACTGCGACTGGATTTTGTATATCAAGGTGAGGGCTTGACTAGGTGACCTACAAGGTCCCCTCACAACTCTATGATTACTACATTGAAACTTCCTTTCCTAAATCATGAAGACACACAAATCAATGAGCTCTAGGTATTTATTACCTAGATTTAGGTACCTAGATTTACTGTAAATTTGTTGAAGATTTTGCAGATCCTGGTTCTGAAAGATTTCCTTTAACATAAGGAATTAGAAGGAAAAATGTGGGAACTCTTTATGGAAGAATAATTAAGAAGTGCTGAAAATAAATATTAGGTTTTGACCCAAAGGGAGCTGCAGTACTCTTTTAAAATGTTAGGATTGGGACGAGAGAGGGCCCCTTGACAAAAACAGAAGAGCTGCTTTCCCAGTTCTCTTGTATACTATTGTTGTTGTCCCCGTCACTTCTTTAATCATGCTGCTGCATATAGGATCCAATACCTCACTGCAGATTGTATGGGAGGAGAAAGGAAGCAAACATTGCTGGCTGCAACAACACAGCAGAAGATAACTAACCTGCTGTGTGGTATCTCATCTCTACCTATTTGCTCTCTAACCAGAACAAGCATTCTGCTGCCTGAAACAGAGGGACAAATACCCTCCCCAGACATTCAAATACATAGCATTCAAAGCCAGGCAAGGTGCTTAACCTGAAGCAAAACATCTCAGCTCCTTTCACTGTCTCTAGTAGTCAAAATGCAATAAACACTTTCAAAAATATTAACAAAAATAATTAACCAGTTAATTATCTGCTTCTTTTTCATGACACCTAAATTCAGCTGCCTGAGCAAGTCCTCTCACTCTGCCTACTGGCTGGACTGGCCTACTCTCTAAGTGGTCAACAAACAAATTGACACTGTCTTTGGCATCCATATTCTTGAAATTCAGTGAGATATAAAGATTGAGATGTCTAAAGTAACTAACACTTTGCATCTTTACTGATTTCTGGCTACTTTGAAGGAATGCATGGAAGCACACTGTGTAGGCAGAAGAAATATTGCTTACGGCAAGCAAGAAAACAGCAAAGGAAATCATTTCCCCAGCAGTGTAATGCAGCAACTGCTGATTAATGGAATCAAGCTACACTAACTGCAGTCTAGGGATAGAAAAGAAGTGGAATGCCTGATCCAACTGAAACTAAAAAGGATAAGAAATTAATTACCAGCTTTGAAATTTCTGCTAAACCATTGTCTTTTGGTACCCTTCAAATTAAATCAGCTTAATACACATGTCTTATGTAAAACTGAGTATGCTATTTATGTTGGTATAAGAAATAATGCTCACAGTTATCCTTACCGTTATTGGAAATCAAACAATATATTATCAATGAATTGTGTTGTTAATTATTGCAAGCATTTAAAAACACCTTTGAGGAACAATAGAAAATACATGTATGAATTGTAGGATGAAACTGCATGGATGGAATAGATTTTTTTTCTCCTCCATCACTTGCTTTTCTGTTTCACTAACATTAAGGTAATTCTATACTCACACAGCACTCATGATATGAGCAGCCTCTTCTTGAGAATTAATCACCTGGTCCTTCATATTTATATTTGCGAATTTACACTTCATACTCTACAAGAGGAAACAAAGCAACACCAATTGTCACTGTTTATTTTGTACCAGACTAACTAAAGTGTTTCATGATTTCTCCCCTTTTTAAAAGAAAATATATGCTGTGATGGTATCTCATGTTGCAAATCTTGCATTGAGCAGAGGATTGGATTGTATGCATTCTGTCTTTTTGATTCTATCCCACTGCATCAGTCTACTCCAGCTAGGTTGGCCATTACACTCAATGAAAGAGGCACTCATCTGTGTTCAGTATTAGCCTCCCTCCCTCCCCTATTTCTTCCTTTGTAATCAATAAATGATTATTGTCTCCACATCAGAAGGACATAACAGGTTGTGGGAGGTAGGGAAGAGGGGCACAATAGGAGCAATGGTACAAGAGACAAACAGGAGACATCATTTTCTTTTTTTGAATCCATGCTTTGAAGAATATTGTTTTGATAGAACAGAATGATAAAATTGTATAGCTGGAAGGCACCGAAAGAGTAATCCAATCTAAACTCCTGGAAATTCAGAAATCCACAGCTAAAACATCCCCAACAGATGGTCTTTCAACCTCCGTTTAAAAATCTCTGATGCGAGAAAGTCCACTGTCTTCCATCTGTCCAACAGTTCTTACCATCAGGCAATCATTTCTCATATTGGTTTGGGTCCTTCCTCCTAAAGCCACAGAAAACATGCTTGGCCTATTTTTCATATGACAGCTCTTCAGCTTCTTGAAAGCCATTATCACATCTCCTTCTCAGCTTTCCATTCTGTAGGCCAGTGATTCTCAACCTTGATCTCCCACCTGTTCTTGGACTAAAACTCCTAGAAGCCTTCACCACTAGCTTTGCTGGTGAGGATTTTTGGGAGTTGCACTCCAAAAACATCTGGGGACCAAAAGGCTAGGAACCACTGCTCTAGGCTAAACATGAACACATCCCTCAATTGCTTCTCACAGGAGTTGATTTCCAGACCCTTTACCATCTTAAGTGCTCTACTGTGTACACATTCCAACCTAATACATCTATTGTTGCATTATATCAAATACCTGCAATTGATCGTGTATCCATGGAATTCTTAGAATCTCTGCTGCTGCTGGCCTCCATGATGGATCCTTCCTCAGCATACTGAAATATTAATGAAATGAAAGAAATCAATTCTCATACTACTGCAAACCAATGAGGGTAAAACCAGCAAATAATTAACAAATAATACCCACCAGTTTAGTACTGCATCAAGTTCTCCTGGATATGTGTCTGGAAGAGAGGGTGTTTCATCCTCCACAATTTTGAGTACGATGGACAAAAAATTGTGACCACTAAATGCATGATCCAAACAGCACATCTCATACAAAATGCATCCAAGTGACCTGGAATGAATGAATGAATGAATGCATACAGTACAGACAGACAGACAATCCATTCAAGGTCTTTCATTAAAAATGTATCCAGAAAAAAATCAGTATCTGGGCATTGCTTAGAGTCGTTGCACTTTTAATCTTGTTGATAAGAAAAACAACTCCCCTTCATCTGAAAATGAAATACACTTCCTCTGTATTAGAGAACCACCTAGCATTTATTCACCCTGGCAAATCCTGTTTTTCCCTTCGCATGGGATTTAAAATACATAATGGAAGTGATATAGAAGTACAGTTGTTATCAAATTGTGGGAGTACTGGACATTTCACTAGGATGAAAACAGACTTTATATAATACTTGATGGAGCAGCAGACCTCTCTGGAAGTGCCATGACCTCATTCATGGTAGTTTTCCCTTTTCCTTTCCACATTCAACCTATGGAGAAAAATAAAACAAACACACCTACAAATCTGCCATCAGCTGGCTTACGCCGAAAGATACTGCCCCTTCCCTGGCCCAAGAGCAGAGCCTGGAAACTTTACTTTTCTGGACTGCAATTCCCAATAATCATGTGCGCTTGGGGATTCCAAGTGCTGTCAACCAAAACATATTTTTTTCCACACTTGGGTCTTGAATCCACTCACCATTTTAGATTTTCCATGATACCCACAGAGGTGCTACACTGATTGCTCCAGGGATCTTGTAAAGGACTTTTCAGACCTGAAACTAGTTTTTTGAAGCTAGCATTTGACATGACAGTTTGAAGGTCTGCCTTGCACATGGCAAGACCAAGTGAAGAGTCTGCAGTGGCTTCTTCGGAATGGCTACATTGATCTTTACTCCTAAGCACAGGAGTACTGTGGCTGGGATCTAAAATATACATCTTTCGATACATGAAGCCTGTTTGCAATTATGTCTTCACATTCATGCTTTCTGTTCAAGTTTCTCCCACATTTTTGAAACCATTCAATATTTTAGTCCCTTCAATGTTATCTGATAGTCCCATACCGCAAGGAACAAAGAAGACTGACATAAAATCCATTCCTATTCAAGGACAAGAATGCATAGCACAGAGTTCTTTACTTTTCTTTTAACTTCAACATAGTGATATAAAGAGTTATCAAGGGAAAGCAGTCGAGGTTATTGGTGTGTATACTGTATAGCCAGCCACACTATTTCACTCAAGAGTATATCTTGAAACCAGTGTATTTTCAAGAGAAAGACCTGAGGCATCATCCATTAAAAAGGCTTTTGTTCTGTGAGGAACAATGACAAAAACCCTATATTGCATTTATACTCCTTCTGCAGCTGTTATATAAAGTAAAATAAATAAATCATTTTAAGAAGTGTTAAATTTAGAAAAAGTTAGATGCTCATAACTCAGTTTCTAAAGCAACCAAAAGGAAGGAACACAAGGAGTTGACTCCACCTAATCATGTTTACATACAGAGTGGGTTCCACTCCACCTACACAGAAGATATGTGAACTGGGAAGTATGGTCAATTCTGGAGAAAAATACAAGAACAAATGAGGAGACATATGACAACTGATGTTCACCTAGTTCCTCTGCTGCCCCCCTTTTTTTCTATCCTCCTAAAATGCCAGAGCAATAAGGCCCAATATAGACATGGCACCAACCACATTAGAAGAACACATCTGGTGCTCGTGAGTGCGATGCTAGAACAGCAGCATTGTATACCCCTAAGTCATAAATCCTTCATACCCAGCATGCTAATTTAATTCAGCCCATGCAGAGGTCAAGTGTATGGACATTAATTAAACATGGTGAGTGTTGCACTTGGACCAAATGTAACAAAGGAAATCTGAAGCTTCCAGAGGTACAAAAGAACCCAGGAAGGGAAATGCAGCCCAGTGAGGAAAAACCATGCTTAATGGTAAAAAAATGCTGTGTCTGTTTGGAAAATGGTAGGATGAAATGAATAGTTCTGGAAGAAGAATAACTGAAACCCACACTACAGTATTTTGATGCAGTCTCCTTTTATGTAGGAATTATGAAATCAGAACCTGATTTCATTGAATTGCAGAATAGCTCAGTGAATGACTAGATTATTATATCCTGGTTTATAAATAGTGCTTTAATCACAGTTTTCCTGGTTTGAATGTCAAGGGAAACAAGCCAGGATATAATTTGATAGGGACTTTAGGTTTAGGCAGTGCCTTTTCCTTAGCCCTAGCAGAGTTTTATCCTATTCAGGTACCAGTATGCAGACAAGTAGAGGAATGAGAATCCATTAAGGTAAAGAAAAACTGTATTGTTTGTAGTAGTATTAGAGTCATACATACAGAGTTGTCTTAGTCCATTCCAATAGTCATACACTATAAAGCATTTAAATTCAGTCCAGTTACCATAGCACATATCCAGAGTCCTTAGCAATATTCAGCACCATAAATCAGTCCTTCAGAAGATCTCCTTCTATCTCTCCTTGTTCAACCCCAACAAACAGTGCTCAGAGGCTATCTACTTTATTGCCCCCACTGGCCAATCAGGTATTAGCTTCCCCAGGGTTTTACCTCAGCATTTTGTTTCCACAGCTGGATTAAATCAAACTGGTCAGCTTGTTACTTGCTCAGCTGAATGAGGTGATTAGACTCTTTCTACAAACTTTCGTTCATCAATTCTTACAGAGCTTTTCTAGGCCTGTCATAAATGATGAATCTGGGCATGCAAGCAGATAAAAGAAGGAGAAAACATCTGGAAATACATTGGTCACTTTCAAGCCAATCAAACAGAGGTTGATGAAGTGTAGCCTTCCTGCAGCCTATCAGAACTTCTGGATCTGCATCCCACAACTACCCTCAAAATTATTTTTTTTAAAAGAGTTTTTCTCAGAATCATTGTGGTCTCTAGGGGATGTGGGAGCAAGTTTGTCATATTTTAGGGTACCTAAGACCCCCCCCCCCCCACTATAATCCCCTAAAATGAAAAATAAAATAACATGTTTTTGCCGTAAGAGGTTTGAGGGGATGTTTTCAGTGGAAGAGGAGGAAGAGGAGGGAGGGAGGGAGTGAAGGGAGGAAAGAACAAACAGAACAGACCACTTGAGGATGGGGGGACAGTATAGGGTGCAGTCCTCAAATGTACACGCGTGAGCACATATGGCCTCTGGAAGTGCTCACCTCACAATAAAACATAGCTGACTGTCAAAAAAATAGTTACATTTGAAGTTGGTCCCTGTTAGTACTAAAAAACTGTAAAAGTGTAATGAGTGTAATCAATATAAATTCCAGATTACCAAATTCCCAGTGAAGTGTATGTCCTTGCCTAGGCCTGATCTTCTGCTAGAAATATTCCAGCAGCATAGGAGCATATTTATTCAAATGACTGCATTTTTCCCCAAAGGAAAGATAAAGCAAATAACATCAACAAATAGAAAGTGACCTACAAACCAATGAGTTTTTTAGTGTTATCATTATGATTACATGAAAAATTAATTAAAGAGAGAATGAATTCCAATTGCTCACCAAATATCTGATTTTGTGTCATAACCCTGGTGTTGCAGTGCCTCCGGGCTCATGTAGAAAGGTGTCCCAGTAAAAGTAGTTGCTAAGTCACAGGAACCCATCAAGAGACGAGAAACTCCAAAGTCTCCTTGAAAAAATATTTGATAATTCAGTAACTTTAAAGTTAAATGAGTGGATGAAAAAAAACAAGTTCAATATTATTGTTTTGACGGTGCCATTTTATTTCTTGCATTTAAGCTGGAATCCACTACAATGATTTCTACTACCTAGAGAAGAATTCTACACTAAGGATTCCTATCCCTTCAGCCACTAGGTAATACTCTTAATTTGTCTCACACTAGGAGTCTTACCTAGTAGTTTGACTAATAGAGATGGCTATCTTTTCTATGTGACTGCTGTATGCCAACACAGGAAATCATGTGTTTCACCCAAGGGATAAATCTGAGTTAAAGCCAGGCATATGTGGTTTCAGAAATGGAGATAGCCCTATCCAGGTGATCAAGAAAAGTTTAATTTTAAAGGGTGAGCAGGGATATAGCTCTCTCTCTCTGTCATGGTTTCTAGAGTGTGTGTGACTATCTGAAGAACACTTCTGTTACAACTTGAGTCTCTTCACAAAGTTTGGGATCCTGAAAGCAGAGACATATAGAACTCCTGGGCAAAGATGAGAAGCCTATGTTTGTCATAGCTGGCATTTGTCCCAATTAAGGGTTAATCCCAGAATGAAACCAGTCATAAACAACTGATAGGTGGATGCATGCTCAGAGGCAGTGGGCCCGGCTCCTGGCAAGGAAGGTGGGCCTGCTGCCTCTGAGTAGGGTGGTGGTGGCAGTGGTGGCGGCAGGAGAAGGTAGGGAGGCAACAGGGGCAGTGGGAAGGGGATGGGCAGGCATCCTATTTTGCCAAAGCAGAACGATGTGCCAAGAGGAAAAAAGTTCAGTGCTTCATTCTGCTTCAGCGAAACAGGATCCCCAAACCGGATCATGAACTGAACCACAAATCATCCTGGTTCATTCGTTTTTCTGGTTCATGGTTTGATTTATGCCTATCTCTACATACCACACCTCAAAGTGACCCTGTTTAGCCCAATCCAGCCTGTTACAGGCCAAGATAATTTGGCCATATAGTTGCACCCTGAGTCTCCTGCCATGAGTGTGTTTTGTTCAACAGCACACAGTAGAAGGAGGAGAAATTATAGGAGTAGCATTAGTGTGTGAGCATGTGCACACACACACAAACTAGGGCTTGCCACTTCCTGTTGGACCTAAGATATAGAAAACAAACTGCACACATTGAACTACACAAGAGGAAATTATTTTAAAACATCAATGCAAGTTGCTATTAACTGCTGGATAGCTCAGTGGTTTAGGTATCTGGCTATGAGCCAGACATTGGGTGTTCGATTCCCCACTGGGCCTCCTTGAGAGGGACTGGACTCAATGATCCATAGGTTCCATTCCAGCTCTCCAGTTCTAGGATGAGGACGAGGATGATTCTTAGTACTGAGGTCAAACGCTAGGAAGAACAGACCATGAAACTCACTGCTAGAAAATAACTAGAAAATAATTAGAGCCTCTACTTTACATTTCATATAGCTCCCTGGAGCATGTGTAATATATTATAATTCTGAGTAACAGTGTAAATTAATCTTAAACAGAAGAATACAATCATAGGAAGAAAAGATAGGGGATCTTACCAATTTTAACAACATTATTTTTCAAAAATATATTCTTAGCTTTCAAATCTCTATGAAGTATTCGCCTGAAAATAAAGAAAAATAATGTTTTTTTAATTTCAGCAAAGTGACAATTCCTATCAATGAATTTTTCTTTTCTTTTCTTTCTCTTTATTGTCTTTATGTTTTATTTTATTGCAAGAGAAATAAAGCAAATTAGATAGAAATATACTAACATAATAAACAATATGAAACAAAAAATTACACATAACTCACAACTCAACAAAACTTTTCAATACTACAAAGTCCAAAAAATCTTGCCATATATCAACAAATTTATTCTTCTTTAATAATCCCTTTTTAACCTTGTATCACATGTCAACGTATCATTAATTACTACTTCCAAAACGTCATTATATCATTCACTTAACAGAATCATATGATTAGATTTACAATTTTTTACAATCACTAATCTGCCTGCTATCATCATATTTGTGACTAACCCCTTTTTTGCTCAGTTCCACTGCTCTTCATAAAAAGTAGATAAAAAGTAGATAATAATGCTATTTTGAGGGAGACTTCTAGTGTAACTTTTGCATTTTTCCCCATTTCTATAAATACCAACATTCAAAATTCTAATAATGATTCACACTATGGAAGGACATGATCTATAGTTAGGTTGGCATGCTTTTTTATGGTACAAAAAAGATAAAGGGTAAAAAAGTTTCAATACACACGTAAGAAGAGCCTTATTAGGAACTTGGAAAAAGATCATACAGCAGATATACCAAAAAATACCAAGCTCGGTATCACCTATAGAGGCCTTTGCTGTTTCTTGTTTAGTCATTAAGTCGTGTCCGACTCTTCGTGACCCTATGGACCAGAGCATGCCAGGCCCTCCTGTCTTCCACTGCCTCCCGGAGTTTGGTCAAATTCATGTTGGTAGCTTCGATGACACTGTACAGCCATCTCGTCCTCTGTCCCTTCTCCTCTTGCCTTCACACTTTCCCAACATCAGGGTCCTTTTTTTTGTCCTTTATCATGTCCATCTTTGCACAAAAGGTTCCTTTAATATCTCCAATTTTCTTGAACACATCTCTGGTTTTTCCCTTTCTATTCTTTTCCTCTATTTCTTTGCACTGTTCATTTAAGACGGCCCTCTTGTCTCTCCTTGCTATTCTTTGGAAGTCTGCATTCAATTTTCTGTAACTTTCTCTATTTCCCTTGCATTTTGTTTCCCTTCTCTTCTCTGCTATTTGTAAGGCCTCGTTGGACAGCCACTTTGCTTTCTTCCATTTCCTTTTCTTTGGGATGGTTTTTGTTGCTGCCTCCTGTACAATGTTACAAGCCTCCAATCATAGTTCTTCAGGCACTCTGTCCACCAAATCTAGTTCCTTAAATCTGTTCTTCACTTCCACTGTGTATTCATAAGGGATTTGGTTTAGATTATACCTGACTAGCCCAGTGGTTTTTCCTACTTTCTTCAGTTTAAATTTTGCTATAAGAAGCTGATGATCAGAGCCACAATCAGCTCCAGGTCTTGTTTTTGCTGACTGTATAGAGCTTCTCCATCTTTGGCTGCAGAGAATATAATCAATCTGATTTCGGTATTGCCCATCTGGTGATGTCCATGTGTAGAGTCGCCTCTTGTGTTGTTGGAAAAGAGTGTTTGTGATGACCAGCTTGTTCTCTTGACAAAACTCTATTAGCCTTTGCCCTGCTTCGTTTTGAACTCCAAGGCCAAACTTACCTGTTGTTCCTTTTATCTCTTGACTCCCTACTTTAGCATTCCAGTCCCCTATAATGAGAAGAACGTCTTTCTTTGGTGTCAGTTCTAGAAGGTGTTGTAAATCTTCATAGAATTGGTCAATTTCAGCCTCTTCAGCATTGGTGGTTGGTGCATAAACTTGGATTACTGTGATGTTGAAAGGTCTGCCTTGGATTCGTATTGAAATCATTCTATCATTTTTGAGATTGTATCCCAGTACAGCTTTTCCCACTCTTTTGTTGACTATGAGGGCTACTCCATTTCTTCTACGGGATTCTTGCCCACAATAGTAGATATGGTAATCGTCTGAATTGAATTCACCCATTCCCGTCTATTTTAGTTCACTGACGCCCAGGATGTCAATGTTTATTCTTGCCATCTCCTGTTTGACCACATCCAGTTTACCAAGGTTCATAGATCTTACATTCCAGGTTCCTATGCAGTATTCTTCTTTGCAGCATCGGACTTTCCTTTCACTTCCAGGCACGTCCGCAGCTGAGCGTCCTTTCGGCTTTGGCCGAACCACTTCATTAGCTCTGGAGCTACTTGTACTTGTCCTCCGCTCTTCCTCAGTAGCATGTTGGATGCCTTCCGACCTGAGGGGCTCATCTTCCAGCATCATATCTTTTAGCCTTTTCTTTCTGTCCATGGAGTTTTCTTGGCAAAGATACTGGAGTGGCTTGCCAGTTCCTGCTCCAAGTGGATCGCGTTTAGTCAGAACTCTCCACTATGACTTGTCCGTCTTGGGTGTCCCTGCACGGCATAGCCCATAGCTTCTCTGAATTACTCAAGCCCCTTCGCCACGACAAGGCAGCAATTCGTGAAGGGGATAGAGGCCTTTACCCAACCTAATCTTATGACAGAAGCGAAATTCTGAAGATATCAAGATTTCTTTTTTAAAGGATTGTGATTTAAGGTCCAAAGAAGAGTTAGAAGTACAAAATATATATCTAGACTGGTGGTCGAGAGTATAAATTAAATCTAGGTACACAAAAGGCAAAATAGAGGGCTTCTACATAGAATCAATGGTATTTGATAAACTTTTGTTGGGTTCAAACAAGAAAATGATTAAGAAAATGTATGATTATGTGCTCGAAACTAAAATGCAAGATGAGATTGTAAAATAACATATGATTAGGTGGGCACAAAATATAGGACATAATATTGATATTGATCATTGGTTGCAAATATGGAAAAATAATATAAAGCTCACAAAATAAGTAAATTTTAAGGAGAACATATATAAGATGTTTTATAGTGGTATATGACTCCGAAAAAACTGTCAAAGATTTATACAGAGGTGTCCAATGTGTGTTGGAAGTGTAAAGCACAAGAAGGAAGCTTTTATCATATGTGGTGGACTTGTAGAGAAGTGAAACAGTACTGGATAGCAGTACAGTGGTGCCTCGCTAGACGATTGCCTCGCAGGACGAGGAAATCGCTAGATGATGCCTTTTTGCGAGCACTACTGCGCTTCGCAAAACGATGTTTCCCTATGGGGAATTTCGCTAGACGATGAGGTTTCCCCATAGGAGTGCGCCGACTAGTGGTCAAAAGCTGTCAGTGCAGCTGTCAGTGCATTCCTATGGGGACCCTCACTCGCTAGACGAGGTTTCCCTATGGGAAATTTCGCAAGACGACTGCGTTTTCCCTTGGAACGCATTGAAGCGATTTCAATGCATTCCAATGGGAAAACGTGCTTCGCTAGACGATGTTTTCGCTAGACAGCGATCCTCGTGGAACGGATTAATATCGTCTAGCGAGGCACCACTGTACATACTTTGTTACAAAAATATTGCTCTGTAATATTCCACTAAACCCAGAATTGTTTTTATTGAATATTATACCAGATAATATAGATAAGACAAAGAGTTGTCTAGTTATACATATAGTTACTGCTGCCAGAATTCTTTATGCTAAGAATTGGAAGAAATCAGAGATACCAAAGCAAGAGGAGCTCTTGGAGAAGATTTGGGAAAGCAGCAGAGATGGATATACTATCGGAAGTGTTGAAAGACTGTCCAGTACAAACGGCAACTGAACGATGGGATTTACTATATAAATGGCTTGAGTCAGTACATAGAGCTTGATTAACATAGAATTAAACTAAGAGGTAACTGCAAGTAGAAATCTAGAGTGGCCAGTGGCAAACCAAAGGAAATGGTGGTGGTCTTGCCTGATGGAGATATGAACGTAGGCATCCTCGAGATGTATCACCGTAAACCAATCTCCATGGCGGAGTAGTGGGATGACAGTTTCCAGGTCATCATACAGAATTTATTGGTGACACAAACTGCCAATGAGGCAGTGGAATAAAGGTGCCTCCCACCCACCACCCACCATCTTTGCTCTGTGGAGACAGCACCTGCTTACCCTTTGGTCAAATTTGGGAAGTAGCAACGATTACAGAATTAGGACAAGGATGTTTCAGAAGAAAGGTCGGTCTCTCATCATGTACCCTGTACAAGTTCTCAACTCTCCTGGCAGTAGGAACTAAAGAAGCTGATTTCTTCCAAGCATCCTTTGCTAGAGCTAGCAGAGAAAGGGCCATCCCAAGGTGAACTGGAGAGGAAGAATCAGAGGTGATTTGATCATACAGATGATTCAAGTGTTGTGGGGAGAGTCTGTGCAGAGATACATTAAGTGAAGCCATGAGGAGCACAAAATCAGGCAGTATTCTTGGAGGGAGATGGTGGATTAGTGTCACCCACCTCCGATTCAGGCACAGTGATAACAGCTGAATGAGGCTCAGATTCCAATTGGGAGAAAGAGGATGAAGCTGAGGCAGATGGAGAAGCTGAGGGTTGATGTGACACAAGGGGCTGCAACAGAAGCCCTTGCTGGTGGGAGGACTGAGTTAACTGCGGCTCCAGGCATGGTGGCTGATAGTGAAGATCGGATCTGAGGGCGGCCAGGGTAGGTAAAGGTAAAGGTTCCCCTTGACATT
Organism: Intellagama lesueurii; assembly: GCA_037013535.1. Taxonomy (NCBI): domain Eukaryota; kingdom Metazoa; phylum Chordata; class Lepidosauria; order Squamata; family Agamidae; genus Intellagama; species Intellagama lesueurii. The sequence continues at coordinate 76,923,797 of JBAJHW010000006.1, forward strand.
TAGTCCAGTTGTGTCCAACTCTAGGGGGCGTTGCTCATCCCCATTTCCAAGCCGTAGAGCCAGCATTTGTCCATAGACAGTTTCCATGGTCACGTGGCCAGCGCAACTAGACATGGAATGCCGTTACCTTCCCACCATGGTGGTACCTATTTATCTACTCGCATTTTTACATGCTTTCGAACTGCTAGGTTGGCAGGAGCTGGGACAAGCGATGGGAGCTCACTCCGTCGTGTGGATTCGATCTTACGACTGCTGGTCTTCCGACCTTGCAGCACAGAGGCTTCTGCAGTTTAACCCAAAGCGCCACCACGTCCCTTGCCAGGGTAGGGGGAGGGTATTGATACTGAATGTCAATCGCCAGGGTAGGGGGAGGCTATTGATATTGAAGGTGGAGATTGGATCCGGTGACAGACAAAGCAAGTTGGTATTGTTGAGGAGATGGGACCCACTGTTGTTGACTGGATCCAAGAGGCATTGAATCTGACAGGAGGACTTGGTACGAGTAGACAGTGTCTCACTGATGGAAGCTAGGATCAAAAATTGAAGGATCCAAAGTTGGATCCAATGCCGCAGAACGGGAGTGGTGATATCTGGAACAGAAAAATGTACATGCTTAGATTGAGTCAGGCCCGCAGAGTGCCCATGTCTCCAATTCTTTCGACTATGCTTTGAGGTTGATGGAGCCCAAGTGGAGCTGAGGGTGGAGCAAGGTGTTGTTGCACAGGCCGGGTTTGAGAAACTGCAGACATCGAATCTGATGTCTGAGAGGTTAGAAAAAGTGCCAAAAGTGAGGGCGTGGGCAGCTGACCAGTAGCCATCGGTGGCTGTTGAGCATAGAGTGGCACCTTCAGGGCTCCCTATAGTGTTGGAGCTGGTATGGAAGGCAGAATGGCGATATGCATCCCCTCAAAATAGTGCACAGGAATGTACCAAAAGGCGGTTGGAAGACTCCTGGCTGCTCTTGCAGAGGCAGCTGGGAACAGGGCATCTGAGAAAGCTATGTTGACTGCCAGTAGGACAGGTTGAATAGAGTCTGCTGTGGCCCCACGGCCGATGGGTCCAAAACCGGAAACTGAAGAGGAGCTCCAGGAGAAGTTAATTGCAGCCCCGTGTCACATGAATCCAAAGCTTAAAAGTCGAGGAAGGGCTCCCAGAGAAGCAGATGGTTGAGGCCGAAGATTTGGGGGCACTGTTGGTGTTGAAGATGTTGAGGATGAAGCTTGTTGAACAGCATTGGGGTGATTTGAAGCTGAAGCTGTGGGAACCATGGCAGTAAACAGGCCCTGAAGAAAACCCAAATCCAAGAGGTGAGGAGGAGAGAGAGAAGAACTGGAGCCAGAGGATGGCAAAGTAGAGCGCTGAAGAGGAGAAAAACATCCCAACAGATCTGAGACTGGCTTGGGCCTTGCAGGAGGCTGAGCAAAGGCTGGAGAGGCAGAAGGAGGAGTTGGTTCAGGTTGAACAGCTTCAGGAAGAGTTGGGTGGGGGTGCTCCCCTAAACTCATTTCCTAATTAGTCTTTTTGGGTTTTTTAGTGGATTTAGTCAAAGACTTAGAACAAAGACTTTGAAGTTTTTGATGGCAATATCTGGCAGAGACAGGGGTACTGGAGCTACAGACTCAGCCCCGACAGGGTTGGTCTTTTCCTGCCTATCAATAGATTTTTGGGAGGCAGACAAATTGCTCATTGTGGAAGAGGATGGTTGGAGAGACTTCTCCGACAGGTACATCAATGGTTCTTAACTGCAGAAGGTCCAAACTTGTGGCAATGTGAGCAGGAGTGGGGCTGGTGGGATTCACCCAGACAATAGAGGCTCTTGGAATGGTCGGCGGACAGAGGAACCTTCCTGTCACAAGCTGTACACTTTTTAAATGGTCTTCCAGGGGCCATAAAAGGGTTGGTGGGGTGAGGGGGGAATGGTAGAAAAAATAAAGACAGTCCTACTTTAAGACAGAGAAAATAAATGATCCTACTTTCTTAATGATCCTACTTTCTTTCAGGAGAAAAGAAGAGACTGCAAAGTGCAGCAAAACTAATGGCAAGCTCAGGAACTTAACTAGAAGCTCCCACTAGTGGCGGCTAAAAGGAACTGAGAGGGTTGGGCTTTTGTGCACCAATACATGCGTTCTGGAAGGGGGAGGAGACTAATGGTCTTTCTTTTAAGTTCTAGAATGTTCTGAAGCAACGTGCAAGCGTGCTGTACAACCATATGTGTGAAGGAGCACTTGAAGAGCCACATTTAATCTTGGACTTAACGTGATTTTTTCTGATAAAAAAACTTTTTTTTTCAAATTAATATATCTTTTGGCTAAACATGGAAGTGAGTATAACCAATTTTAAATCCATTTACCAGCAAGTAAGCCACAGTTGATATATCCACATGAACACCAATCCAAAGAGTCACACATGGCACTTCTACTTTCACAACACATTATTTTACCTTTTCTTACCTTGCATAATAGCCTCTTCCTTTTTCATTATACTTACTTGTTTGCTCCCCTCCTAAGCACCACATATATACCTTACGTTTCAGAACCTATCCATTATCTTCTAACTAGCAACCAGAACTCAACACTCAGAGGTCAGAATATTTATTTTATCAGGAAAATATGGGAGTCCTTTATTCATCACTGTGTGCTTACACTAAATAAATAAATGCTTCTCTGAGCCAAGCCAGCAACTGAAGCAGAATAAAATTGCTGTGGAAAGGTCTGTTGCTATGAAAATATATTAAGCTGCCTAGAGTCAGCAGAGCCGTGCAGTGAGGTGAGCTTCTCCCTGAATGAAAGGAGACAAGCCACAAACTGCACATGCCTCTTAGCTACTCAGGATGAGCTGTGATGAGGAGAATTTCGGAACAAAAGGTGAGGGTATATATAATCTGATGGCCTACTCTAGGCATCTAGATTTGAGTGTCAAAAAAGAGCAGCAAATCAATACTAACTTTGTTATTATTGTATTTTAATTGCTTGGGGATGAGTGCTTATTGTATTCTGTCTCATGAACCAAGATAACACTGGGCTTTGGGTGATTTGTCTGAGTTTGTTGGGGCACAGCAAAATGTCTTGGGTTGACCCTAGTAAGTCCCAGTTATAATTGCACATTCCAACACTCTAATGGGATGCTTGGGTTTGTTTTTTTCTCATTTGAAAAACTGATGTAGCTTCTTTCATAATCCAGTTACTAGAATCTTAGAAAACAATTTTTTAAAAATTACCATCTTTCTTTTATGTATCATGATCATCTTTGCAGAAATAATTTTACTTTGTAGAGAATTTTGAAAGGTCAAACTTTGGAAAGCACTTTCTTTGAAAAGGGGAATTGCAATGTAATCACATATTAAAATCAAGGCGGTTGAGCAGAATTTTGCATAAATGAGAAAGGACTATTCAGAAAAATTTTAATTTCACTTAAATGGCAAGAAAGAAAAAATGAACTCAGGTTTACAACCATGTCAAATCCAACCTTTGTACCTTTCATGCATGTAGCTGACTCCAAGTAACAACTGTATAAACCACTCGACTATTTGGCTCTCAGGAAATACTTTGCCAGCTTCTTTGTACTCTTGAATTTTAAAGTCGAGGTCTCGACCCTGAAACATAGGAGCACATTTACATTATGATGGTGTGACGTTTTCCATGTGGCCCCTGCTTGTTTCACCAAACAAAGAGCTCAGGCTATGTCTCCCACCAGCTGACACCAATTGTGACGCGCCCCTTACGTGTCCCCAGGTTGTTTCACTAGCCTGACGCCCACAACACGTTATCTCCTTTCTGCTGTCACCAGTTGACCTCTGTCAACACCCTTTAATTAGAAAGATTGAGGTCCAAACTGCGTATAAAGTTGAACAACACAGGTTTATTGATTACAGTTTGCTTAAACAGGTTCTTCGCAGACTTTAATGTATTCATTAGATTAGTAATAACTTGTTTCACTCTTAACTCTCTTAGCTCTCTATAAGTTCCACACTCTTAACTGCCTCCTTTAACTGCTAACTCTGCCACACTCTCTAACTACCACAGACTAACTCCTACTTCAGACTCCCATCTCTGACTTTAACTGACTGAACTAACTAAACTCAGACTCACCCCTCCCTTCTGGTTTCTCTGGCTCTGCCTCCCAACAGCTCCCATTGGTGTATGCAAACCACCTCCTACATGAGCCAAAGCAGGGTGATCGCCACAGTCCTCCACCCTGAATAACTTTGTTTTATGAGGGTAAACCTAGCAGTTTGCCCTCATAAACAAACAGCTAAGTACAATGTAAATACAGTGGTGCCTCGCAAGACGATGTTAATCCGTTCCAGACAAATCGCTGTCATGCGAAAACATCGTCTTGCGAAACCAAATTTCCCATAGGAATGCATTGGAATTTAATTAATGCGTTCCGATGGGAAAGAAAAGCACAGAAACTTAAAAAATAAAATAAAAGAAAGTCACTTACCAGGTACTGTAGACTGAGCCCGGCTTCTCATAGTGCCTGGTAGCAGCGAAACATCCAGAAAAGAGCACCAAACAGCTAAAAGCCGGCAGGCAGCAGGCAGCCATTTTGTGCTCTTCTCCGCTCCTTCCCCCCTCCCCTCTCCCGACCAACAGCTGATAGGAGCAGGGTTTCTGAGGCTTCTGCGGGCTTTCCCAGCAGGGAAACAGGCAGTGGAAAAGCACCCCAGAGGCTTCTGAAAGCGGCGCTTTGCCAAGGGGTGAGTGGGTGGGGGTGGGGGTGGGGTGGCAGGGGCAGGCCTGCCACCCCCCCCACACCACCCCCACTGCAAAGCGCTGCTTTCAGAGGCTTGCCGGGTGCATTTCCACTGCATGTTTACCTGCTGAAGAAGCCCCGGCAGCCATTTTGTCCTCTTCTCCGCTCCTTCCCCCCTCCCCTCTCCCCACGAACAGCTGATGGGCGGGCTAAAAAGAGGCTTTCTCTGCCCTGAAAATTCAGGGGGAAAAGCTGAAAATAAAAAAATTCCGCTTTTCCCCTGCACCCCGGGAGGCTTCTGAAAGGGGTGGGGGGGTCACGGGAGAGGCCCCCAAACATCGTCCAGCGAAAAGCGCCCATAGGAAATCGTTTTGCGAAGCGCAACAGCGATCGCAAAACCTCATCGTCTAGCGGATTCGTCGTTTAACGAGGCAATCGTCTAGCGAGGCACCACTGTACAACAATACCTTACCAATATTTATACATACCTTATAATACAATTTTCTATCCATTACTAAGTTCACCAAATCAAACTTACCACTTTAAACATTTAAGAAAATCAATATAGTTAAACATTTGCATTACTCACATTACCACTACATTAATAAGGCTACTCACCATTATTTTTTCCATCATTATACACCTCTCAGTTCATCAACATCCAAACAAACTCTGCACTTTAATCATATTTCATAACTATTACACAAACAGAACATTTAATATAATATTACAAACTTTTTTTATCCCCTCATTAGTCATTTGGCCTTCGAGATCAGGCATCAGCAACCACATTTGGAGTCCCTTTTATGCTGCGGATCTCAAAGTCAAAATCTTGCAGGTTTAGCATCCATCTTGCAAGTTTACTGTTATTGGAATTCATAGATCGTAGCCACACCAAAGGGAAATGGTCAGAACTTCCTTCCCCAAATGTAGGGCTTCAGATTTTGCAGCGTCCATCCGATAGATAGGCACGCCCTCTCAATGGCAGACAAATGTCTCTCACCCGGTTGGAGTCTCCTGCTGATGAAAGTCACTGGGTGTAGACTCCTGCTGTCATCTGCTTGGCACAGCACAGCTCCCAGTCCCACCTTTGACACATCCATGCAGATGATGAACTCCCGGTCTAACTCAGCCTCTCCAGCTCTCTGATAGGCTCATGCAAATAAGCTCTTGAGCGTGAGTGGCAGGAGTGACAGGGCCAATCGCCACATTCCTCCCCCCTAAGAAAAGTTTGTCTCATGAGGGAAAACTTTAGAGCTTACCTTTATGAACAACGGAACACAGGGTACATTATAAACCAATACACTTACCATACAATACACTTACCATTTAGGATTTAAACCAATTCAATCACATAAATATATCTCTATGTCACTCATTTATATATACTCAACACATCACTTTATATAAGCAAACCATTACAACAATAAAACATTTAATATATTAATATTCATTGGTCTTCTCTCCTCAGTCCTCTGGTCTCCGCGACAGCGCATCCGAAACCACGTTCTGGGTTCCTTTCACAGTTCATATCTCAAAGTCAAAGTCCTGTAGAAGTAGTGCCCACCTCATCAGTTTATTGTTGTTGGCACGAATAGTCCTCAGCCACAAAAGTGGGGAATGGTCAATACATAAGACAAAATGTCTCCCCCAAATATATGGTTTCAGTTTTTGTAATGCCCACACAATGGCTAGGCACTCCTTCTCGATGGTAGAAAGATGTTTTTTGCCTGCCTGCAGTTTCTTTTTTCTTTTTATTTATTTATTTATTTATTATTTATGACATAAACATAAACATAAAATACATAAACCAAAATACAAATCGTGTTCCCCACCACCCTAGTCGGGACCTCTTGCAGTAGTCGTCTTCTTCCATTGTCTTTATTCTTCTTCTTCCTTTATTGTCCTCTTCTCCAGAACTGCACTGATTCTTGATTTGGAGCTTTCCCTTTTCCTCTTGCTAACACATATTCCAAAAATCTGCCCCATATATCATAAAAATTATTCTTTTTCAACTCTCCTTTCTTAACCTTTAAATTACAAGTTAGCTTATCATTTATAGCTATATTCCATATTTCATAACACCATTCTAATTGCATATAATTCAACCATGAAATATTCTTATTCTGAAGGATTTGTTTCATTTGATCCTTCAGTCTCATTTTATACAACCAGTCTTTTAATCTAATCACTTTTTTTTCTTTAAACAATTCCACATACACTTTCATATTGACAGGAAAATTCTCTATTTCAGTCACTAATCCTAAAGTAAAGGTAAAGGTTCCCCTTGACATTTAGTCCAGTCGTGTCTGACTCTAGGGTGCGGTGCTCATCCCCGTTTCCAAGCCGTAGAGCCAGTGTTTGTCCGTAGACAATTTCCGTGGTCACGTGGCCAGCGCAACTAGACATGGAACGCCGTTACCTTCCCACCATAGTGGTACCTATTTATCTACTCACATTTACATGCTTTCAAACTGCTAGGTTGGCAGGAGCTGGGACAAGTGACGGGAGCTGACTCCTTTGCGTGGATTTGATCTTACGACTGCTGGTCTTCCGACCTTGCAGCACAGAGGCTTCTGCTGTTTAACCCGCAGCGCCACCACGTCCCCTATTCACTAATCCTAGTGGAGAGTTAAATGGACATAAATTCTTTCTATATTTATACCATACGTTTAACATTGTCTTTAAAAACGGATTATTAATTTAACTTATTTTATATTTCTTGACCATAAGAAATAGGTATTTTTCAATATCTACCTGTAATTCTGATGATTCCATTTTCCACCAAATTAACCTTTCTGGGTTATATATATTTTCTCCAATAAACCTTAACTGATTAGCCAAATAATAATTCTTTATATTTGGTAAACCTATACCACCTTTTTTTGTTATTTTATACCAATAATTGTTATTTATTCTAGCTCTCTTCCCTTCATTACAATATTTGTTAATCATTCCTTGCCAAAATTTAAAATCATTCTCTGTTAACTGTATTGGTAACATTCTAAATAAAAAATTAATTTTTGGTAAAATTTTCATTTTTATCAGTGCAATCCTTCCAAACCAAGAAAGTTTTAAATTATTGTATTCCTGTAATTTCTTTTTAATTTCTTCTTTTAATTTATTATAATTATGTTCCATTATTTTTGAATGTCTTTTACTAAGTCTATACCTAAATATTTAACTGATTTACATATCTTAAAGTCATATTTATCAGCAAACCTTTCCTGTTCTAATTTATTATGATTAAACCACATTATTTCAGATTTTTGCCAATTTACGCGTAATCCAGTTATTTTTCCAAATTTTTCCAAATGAGTTTTAATTCTATCTATACTTCCCAACGGATTTTTCACTGTCAATAGGGAATCATCAGCAAACAAATTAATCTTTATTTTATTATTTTCACCCATACCTTCAATTAAATCGTCATTCCTTATTACATTTGCTAGCATTTCAATAATCAAACAAAACAGAACTAGAGAAAGAGGGCAACCTTGTCTAGTGCCTCGGCCTAGAGCTATCTGTTCTGTCATCCCATCATTAACTATTACTGCAGAAGTATTCTCCACATATAATTGATCTATTATCCCCCTAAATTTCTTTCCAAAACCCCAACCCTATAAAAGAATCTTTAATGTTGGCCATTCTATACAATCAAATGCCTTGAAAATATCTAATGATAAAATACCTGCCTTTGATTTATCTTTCTCTATATTATATATAATATTCAAAACCCTCCTAGTTAAATTTTCCATTTGTCTTCCCTTTAAAAACCCATTCTGATCCTCTTTAATATATTTTGTAATAAACTTGTTCATTCTATTCGCCAGTATGGCAGTGAATATCTTTGCATCTTGGTTTATAATCAAATAGGTCTATACGAACTTGGGTCTGTTAAATCTTTATTGGGTTTTGGGATAAGAGTTATTAATAAATGTTTCCAAGAGTCTGGTATTTTCTCTCCTTCCAATATCTCATTATAAAGTATTTTTAACTTAGGGATCAGTATTGACTTAAAAGTTTTATAACATTCTGATCCCATTCCATCAAAGCCTGGAGTTTTACCATTTTTTAGTTTATTAATAATCTCTATAATCTCTTCATCCTTTATCTCTTTTTCTAATTCTCTTTTATCATTCTCTAATAGTTTACTCTTAACATTTTCTTTAATATAATTTTCTATATCTTCTTTCGATGTACTATTAGCTTTATATAAATTTTGATAGAATTCTTGTAGTATCTTTAATTTTTCCTTCATTAGGCTACAATTCTTTCCTGTTTCATCTTTAATCACTCCAATTGTATTTTTTGATCTTTTAGTTTGGGCTATTCTAGCTAAAAGCTTTGAATTTTTATTACTATATTCAAAAAAATTCCTCTTCGCATATATCAAATCCCTCTGGACCTTTTCTAACTCTACGCTTTCTAACTCCTTCCTTTTAGCTTGAATCTCTAATAATGTTTTATTATCTCTATCTATAAAGTATTTACTTTCTAAATCTTTTAATGATTCTTCTATTTTTTATATTTTCTTCTCTCAATTTTTTTATTCTACAGGATTCTCTTATAGCAAATCCTCTCATAATTACTTTCATACTGTCCCATAACACTCCTATTTTACTCCCACCTGCTTCATTAATTGACCATATTTCCAACCATTCTTTCTTAACTCTATCCACTACATCTGTATGCTGAAAAATATTGGAATCTATTCTCCATCTTCTAGCTTGTCTATAGTCCTTCCTAACTTTCATCTCCATCACCATCAACGTGATCTGTTATTTTTATCACATTAATATTTGTATCTACTACCTTTGGAATTAAATTTTGCGATATAAACATAAAGTCTATTCTTGAATAATTATTATGTACAGAAGAATAATACGTAGCCTTCTTTCATCCCCCTTCAATTCTCTCCATATATCTTTTAAATCCGTAGTTTTCAACATCTTGCGCAAGAGCTTACTTCTTTTATTCAACTCATCTTTTTTACACACAGATTTATCCTTTACCTTATCCAAAACCATGTTAAAATCTCCTGCCATAATCACATATCCCTTTCTAACCTTCTCCATCTCTTTAATCACATTTTTATAAAATTCTCCTTGATTCATATTCGGTGCATAAACATTTACTAATGTATAATCTTCTTCCCCCATTTGACCCTGTATTATCAAATATCTATCTTTTACTACTTCTTTTACCGCAAATTCACGATGTTTAGATATCAATGTCGCTACACCTTTGGATTTGGAAGTCCCAAATCCTTTTTCATAAATGTGTATATTTTGTAATTTCAGTTCATTAACTCCTGGCAAATAGAAGGGGAAGATATGGAGGCAGTAACAGATTTTACTTTCTTGGGCTCCATGATCACTGCAGATGGTGACAGCAGCCACGAAATTCAAAGACGCCTGCTTCTTGGGAGGAAAGCGATGACAAACCTCGACAGCATCTTAAAAAGCAGAGACATCACCTTGCCAACAAAAGTCCGCATAGTCAAAGTTATGGTTTTTCCAGTAGTGATGTATGGAAGTGAGAGCTGGACCATAAAGAAAGCTGACCGCCGAAGAATTGATGCTTTTGAATTGTGGTGCTGGAGGAGGCTCTTGAGAGTCCCCTGGACTGCAAGGAGAACAAACCTATCCATTCTAAAGGAAATCAACCCTGAGTGCTCACTGGAAGGATAGATCCTGAAGCTGAGGCTCCAATACTTTGGCCATCTCATGAGAAGAGAAGACTCCCTGGAAAAGACCCTGATGTTAGGAAAGTGTGAAGGCAAGAAGAGAAGGGGACAACAGAGGATGAGATGGTTGGACAGTGTCATCGAAGCTACCAACATGAATTTGATCCAACTCCGGGAGGCAGTGGAAGACAGGAGGGCCTGGCATGCTCTGGTCCATGGGGTCACGAAGAGTCGGACACGACTAAATGACTAAACAACAACAACAACTCCATCCTTTGATTGATGAGTCTCTGGGTTTGATCTATAAACTAGCAGTTCTGGTTTTTCCTTAATGACCTTAAGAAATTGCTCTTTCTTGACATAGTTGAAGAATTTCAATATTATAGGTCTTGATCTCTTGCTTCTGGGATTCCCAACAAAATGTATTCTCTCTATATGTTCAAGATTCATTATTTTGATGTTGTTACGTCTTGAGTTATCTTCCAGATAGATAATTTTCTTTTGCAAATCATCTATCTTCTGTTGTTGCACCTTCGTTTTCCCTTGGAAGTCTTCCAATTGTTGCACTCTGCCCTCCGTTTTCTCCAAGCTTGCCTTCATGTTCTGCATTTCTCCCTGGACTGCTTTCAAGTCCTTTCCCATCTGTTGATTTTCCTTTATTAAAGAGTCAATTTTGGAGAGAACCTGTTCCAGTTTTTTTATCAATCTGGCTCTCAAGTCCTTTTACACAGACAGCTAATTCCGAATTTTTTTTTTCCATGCTGTCTTCAGTAAGACTGCTCAAAGAGGTAGCCCCTCCCTCCTCCTTTCCCACAACTTCCCGGGTCTCTCTAGAAGCTTCTTTAGGAGGGGGCTCTTCCTCCACTCGTCTTAGACGTTCAAGGCTACGATCTGACGGTTTTTCTGACAAATCTCTTGTCCAACTTCTGGCTCTTTTATCTCTGTTTTTCCTCATAAGCAGAGCAAAGATTTATAGCACAAGAAGACAAGCCGTCTTTAACAGTCTTTGACAATTCTTTAGCTGTATAACTTCACTGGCGTTCTTTCCGAGCAAAAACGAAAGTACATTCCCCAGATATGCAGCCAGACTTTTACAGTTTAAAAAGCACTTATATCTCTGCTTGAAGTTTTCACAAAGAATTTAAGCATGTTTACTCACATTTCCAGTAGGGAAAAAGGCATTTATCACCCTATTTATGTTCCACAGGGTGAGGAGACGAAGATTCAGCTGTGCATCCCGTTCCAGCGGAAGTGATGTCTCCTGCCTGCAGTTTCTTACTAATGAAAGTCACGGGGTGATGGTCTCCGTTGTCATCCGCCTGACTCGGAGCGGCACCCAGCCCGATGTTAGATGCATCTGTAAAGATGACGAATTCATGCTGGAAGTCTGGTGCTCGCAGTACTGGTCCAGAAGTCAACACCATCTTTAGCTTGTTAAAGGCCTTCTCACACTCGGCTGTCCAATGGATTTTCTCAGATCAGTGTTTGTGGGTTAGATTGGATAAAGGGGTGGCTACTTCACTAAAATTGGGAACAAAACGTCTGTAGTAGCCCGCTAACCATAGGAATGATCTTACTTTTTTCTTAGATTTTGGAATGGGCCAATTGTTCATAGCGTCTATTTTAGATTCTAGAGGTTTAATTACTCCTCCACCCACTATATGGCCTAAATAGTTTAGCTCTGGACTACCAATCTGGCATTTATTTGCTTTTACTGTTAATCCAGCCTCCTGTAATCTTTGTAGCACAGTTTCTCTATGGGTTTTGTGCTCTTCCCAGGTCTGGCTATAGATTCCTATGTTGTCAATATAAGCTACTGCTTCAGGATATCTTGTGGCATAATCAATAATTGATAAAATGTATCCATTTTCATGCTTGGTAACTTTGGGTAGGGGTCCCACTATATCTAGGCCTAGTCGTTGGAAAGGGGTTGAGATCACTGGCAAGGGTCGCAGCTTAGCCCTTGTTTTGTCATTGCCATTACCTTGTCTTTGGCAAGTGTCACAGCTTTTACAATATAACTTCAACTGCTTCCCCATCCCTGGCCAATAGAAGTTTTGAGCAATCCTTTGTTTAGTACGTGCGATACCCATATGAGCTGCAAAAATGCCTTTATGTGCCTTTTCTAGGATTTTCTCCCTATATTTAAAAGGTACTAACAATTGTTTATGTATACTTTCTCCCCCCCAATAGGATTCACTAAAATCTCTCTATATAATAGGTCTTCCTCTATATGGTATCGTTGAGGATTTTCAGGGGTCAGTGGAATTTCCTTAACTTGTGCAAAGAATTCATTTAAGGTAGGGTCTTCCTTTTGTTCTTGAATGAAGGAGGGATTCTTAGTGTTTCTTCTAGTGACTAAATCAGCTGTTCCTTTCTCTTCACTGGCTTCAGGTAGATTATCATTGTCATTGTTTTCCTCAGTGGCTTTAATTAGCCTTCCCTGAGAACGAGTTGTCACAAAGACACTCTGTACATGCTCAGCCAGATCTAGTCCTATTAAACATGGAGCAGGAATTTGATCAGATATGGCCACTTTCCACATTCCAGACCATCCCTCATATTGCACCGGTATTTGAGCAATTGGTAAGACCACAACCTCAGCCCCAATTCTCTTAACAGAAATCTTTTCATGGTCTATTATATTTTCCTTTGGGACTATATCAGGGTGACATATTGTAACTTGAGAACATGAATCCCTGAGAGCTAGATACTTAGTATGGTTCACAAAAATAAATTCTCCTGGATTCCAAATCTGGATTACACTTTATCAAATAGCATTGCACCACCTTAGCTACTGGGATAGCTGTGTTCTCTTCCCAATCTGTTACATGTGTTGCCGTGGCAACCATGCCACTGCCAGCGTCAGCTGCTGTATAAGTTGCCTCTCCATTCTGAAGACAATATACTTGTTTAGGTTGTTTATACTGTTCAGGCTTTGATTGACTGGAATTCTTGCCCTTATTTTGCCCACAATCGAACGACATATAACCTTTTCCCCCACAAATGAAACAGGTCCTATAGTCTCTTTGTTTAGAAATAAAAGGTTTATTTTTCTCCTCAGAACCCTTTAGCTTTAGGGGCCCTTGTTCCCTGAATGACTGTCTGTCCTTAACTCGAGATTCACCAGTTTCTCTGAGGTAATCTTTTTTTATAATGAAACTTCTTTGTGTCTTTGCACACTTTGCCTCCAAATTTATCTCAGAATATCTGGGTTTCCTAATTTCACTAATGTCATCCGCTAACTCTGATGCTTGGAATACATTATCTGGCTTTTTATCCTTGACCAAATAACGCAAGTCCCCTGGCAAAATCAAATAAAATTGTTCTAAACCAATCACATTTTTCATTTGGTCTAGAGAGGTGACTCCCTCCCATTCCAGCCATCTATCCAAACATTGAATTAATTTAGCTCCTAAATGGGCATAAGATTCTTCAGGTTTTTTATTAATAGAACGGAATTTCCTTCTAAGATGTTCTGCGTTTATGCCAAATCTAGAATATACTATTTTTCTATAGGCTTCAAAGTCTCTACTTTTTTCCAGAGGCATTTCTGAATAGATTTCTGCAAGATCTCTAGAGATCAAGGACCTTAAGGTAACCATTTTCTCCTCATCTTTAACGTTGAAATCCCAACAAGCCTTTTCAAAAGATATTAGGAATGCCTCAGAGCAATCTCCTTTTCTATATTGTGGAAATTTCTTTAAATCAATTTTTGAGAGATTTCCCTCACTAGAGTTGTTATTATTATTATTATTTTGAGCAGCTAATTCCAATTTTTTCATCTCTATTTGAAACTGCATTTGTCTATTTTCCTGTTCAAATTCCATTTGTCTTTCTCTAGCTTCAGCTCTCTCCTTCAGCTCTAGTTCCCTAGCTCTTTCTTCAGCCCTCGCTTTCTCCCTCTCAAGTTATATTTCCTTTTCCATGGCTTTCTCTCTAAGTCTATATTCTTGTTCCAATTTCCACTTCTCAAGATCTAGTGAACTTTTAATAATTTCCCTTGAGGATTCCTCCTCAAATTCCTCAGGTACCTCATGAATTTGAGGATCTCTATCCCCATTTGCATTCTCCTCAGCTTCTTGAGCATTCACTGCCTCCATTACTGGCTTTTTAACTCTTTTAGGTGGCATGTTTATGTTTTGTTTGTTTTTTTTGACAAAAAGGGACTGATTTATATCTCTGAGTCAGTCAAGCCTCTGTTTAAAATACTTCTACTGCTGGGTTTTCTCTCTCTCTCTCTCTCTCTCTCTTCTCTCCACTGCCGTACTATGTAGCTCTCACTCTCGCTCGGCAGCTGATAATGGCTACAGTTCAACTGACTTCACTCAGGCCACTATGTTTCTCAGTCTGAGGCAATCCCTCTACCTCCAGACATAAAAAAAATTCTCTGCTTAACTGATTTTTCACTTCACTCTTTTAAAAATCCCCTCAGACTTATTTAGACCCAAGGCCTCCACTCCATCCGCGCCTGTTCTCTCTCTGTTAGATCGGATCTCTGAGATAGCCACTTGGTCTCTCAAATCCTGAGGTAAATATTCTATTTTGTACAGGTATTTTCCCTTTTCAAGGACTTCCCTCCGATCTCGGTTTACAAATCCTGCCACTAAGTCTTCTCCTGAGACTCTATCACTCTAGCAGGTCACCAACTTATTCACCTCAGAGCCACACGTCCTTCTACCTAGGAATACCTTACTCTCAAAATATTAACTTTCCCACTCTGGATTATTTTGTATCCCTTTTACTAGCACATTGGATTATTTCGAATCCCGCTACTGGTCACCAGTTTGTCACAAACCCTGTGTCCCTTATTTATTATTCTCTCACAAAGGCCCACAGGCATATTCCCTTTATGCTGCCACCAGTGGATTATCTGAATCCACCATTAATGTATGACTGGACAGTTGTCTTGTGAACAAACAAAAATGTATTTATTGAAGTGAAACAGTATTCCAAACAGTATTAGAAATATTTCAGGTAATCAAAGTTCATTGGCCTTAGCTTATCAGTTCCCTCATTACTTTGTTTCTCTTTGTTTACAGTTTCATAAACACATCACCAACCTATCTCTTTCTAGTCAGTTCTTTTTATCTCCTCATCAATTCCCTAACCAGTTCCTAACTCATCCTTATCTCATCCCTATCTCACTGCTATCTCACTCCTATTTCTATCTGATTCCTCTCTGATCCCTATCTGACTCCTCCTCTCATTTGTTGAACAACCCCGTGTCTTGAGTCATGGAGGGGACCTCTGGGGCCACTTACAAAGGGCAATGTACTCCCCTCAAAACTTGTAGGCTCAACAGGGCTTTTGTAAATGCTGGTCTGAATTCTGTCACAAACCCTAACAGGAAATGGATTTTCAAAACTCAACTCTAGACACCAATGGAAATGAATAAGAGATTTGATACAATATGGGAGTTTCCTTAATGATTTTCTGAGGAGTACTTATGCAGCAGCTCCTGAAAAATAATACAGTGGCCTTACCTCACAGTATTCAGTGATGATACAAAAACTCTCTCCCTCTATAAAGCTGGTGTAAAACTTGACAATGGCTGGATGGTCTAGCTTGGACAGCAACTGTGCCTCTAAGTTTGCTTCTACCGTTTCATTGGGCTTGAGGTCTCCCACAGAGATCTCTTTCAAAACCTTCCTGTTAACAAAAAGAGAGAGTTTTTTTTTTAAAAAAAGATAGGTTGCTTACATACTAGGCCTTTCCTCTGTGGTCTTTGTTCACTTTTAATATAAAACACAGACACTGCTGAATTTTCTATAACATAAATCAGGGTGTTGGGTGTTGTCCTCATTCCATGTTTTTCCAGACCCAATCTGTGCCAATTTTTAGCAAATGAATACAACAGCAACACCCTGCTGCCCAGTATTTTACTGCTAGAGATGGGGAGATGAGCTTGTGCACTTTTCTACCTCATGTGGCAGATAACTTGTTTGTGTTTGGGTAATCTGAACCTTGATTTTCATTAATGAAAGCACCATTTGCTGCTCTGCCTCAGGTAGGAAAATAGTTTAAACTGGCCCTGCTGTCCAGCATGTTATTGGGTCTTTTTAGGACTTTTGTGTCTTAACTTTAAAATTTTCTGTCAGAACGTCCTGCCCACTTTTGTTTACTGTACTGGAAAATTTTGTTTACTGCTTTTGTTTACTGTAACTGGAAAATTAGTGACATATAGCCTCTTAAATATCTCTTGATTATCTTCCCTGAATTGCACTAGTTTTGGTTTTCATCTCCATGGCGTGAAGGGTTAGATGACTTTGGCTAGAAACCTGTTGGCAGAAGTTACATCATGGATCTCTGGTGATGTCATCAGCCCTGACCGTGCTGCAGAGTTTTCAGCTTCCCTTCCTCCTCTCCCTCTGTCAATAGGTATCCCTTTCATCCTGAGGCAGCCTTCAGGAGGGGAAAGGGGAATGATTTAAAGCTGGAAAATCATTATCATGGGTCCTGGCCCTGCCGCTGGGACTGGCAGCAGCAATTTTCCATGTTTAAATCATCCCCCCTCCTCTTCTGCAACTCCCAAAGGCTGCCCTAGGAGAAAGGGGACCCCTAGGGATCCCCATACCCTGGGAGGAGGCGGAATGGGATGCTTTTAATTTCATGAACAGTCCTGCAGAGATTTGAGGCATAGCTTATGCCAATAGGATTCCATTCTTTATCTTTTAACATTTAACAACAAAATTATTGTTAATAACAGCCACAAGACATCAAGCTAAAGATGGATGGACAAGTCTCTTCCTGGTCCGTGCCACCTTTGCACATATTCAATCTGTTCCAATTTTTTTAGTTTACATTATCTATTGTGATACCTTCTTTTGGAGCCAGGAGATACACTGGAAAATCACAAGCACAAAATCAGGTTATGTAGTCAACACAGTAATCCAGGGATGCAGATCAAATTCACAAACACTGAATTCCTCAAGGCAAACCTGCTGCAGAAATCCCATCATCCAGTAATAGTGAGTGACCATCATCTCTAAGGTCACAGCCTAGCCAAAAAGGGGTGTTGAATCCAGATACCCATGTTTCTCATGTTCAGGAAGAAGATCAGCAGGAGAGGCAAGATAGAAATAGCCACTCCCTAGGAAGATTTCTTTATTGCTGCTGTCTTCATTAAATAAAGGATATGCCGCTAGAGGCAACACGATAGCAATTGCCTACAAAAGCTGTCTTAACGTTGAAAACAGCAATTCCTCATGATCTCCCTAACCTTTTATAACTATATTGATCAGTTATTTAGAATGGAGAGTAGAGATGGCCATGAACCTGAAAAATATGGTTCTTGATGGTTTGTGGTTAGCCACAAACTACGACCCACCATGAACCAACCAGAAAACTGAACTGGTTCGCAATCAGCTGAGAGGTGGGTGCATGTGCAGAGACAACAACTGGCTTTCCTGCAAGGAGTCTGCGTGCTGCCTATGGGCATGACTAATTGTGAGCTCTCATTATTCCTGCTTCAAGCAAAGGTTTAAGTAAAGCTTTTCATACTTTCCTCAGTGTGTTTCCATACCTATTCCTCCTACACCTAAGACACACTCTGGGGAGAGATTTTTAAAATGCCTAAGAGAATCCAGTGTGTTCTTTGACCCATTTTCTTTTTGAATAAGCAATTTCCATACTGTGTTACAAGATGCTTTTGAAGTTGCCCATTTCTGGAGCGTTTTGGCACAGAACACGGAGGCTAATGTTTGGGAAAACACCACAAATTTAATGCTCTAACAGACACATACAACTACTACTGTAGTTCTTCTCATTATAGCCTTGATATATTAGTAGTTCAGGGAAGCAGGGTGGTAAAGTCATTTTTTTAGTCCATTTCACTTCCAAGCAGTATAGAAGTCTGACTTAGTGTATTCTCAACTGGGGATAGCAGTGTAACTGAGCTTCCTAATGTACATATCCATTTGATGCACAGGTTTACAATCTTATATTAGCATAAAGCCTTAAAACTTCCCATTTAGTGCATTTTTCAGAGTACAGTTTGAAATGAGGGCCTATGGAGCATAGTGGATAGCATGTCCAACTGGGACTCAAATCCCGGTTGATCATAAAACCATTTCTTAAATATCTCAAACACACCATAATTTGTAAGCAACTTGAAGGCATATAAAATACACATAGCTTGAAAAACAGTGGGGTAAAATCTCTAGGAAACTTCTCAAAATAAGGTGGAAGGAAGTGGTATCCTGATGAAACCCAAGGAATCTCACTTCTCCACCACTTTATTATACACAAACACTATAATTATAATTTTAATGGAAGTGTAGGAAATAATGAATAAAAGTTTTTGTTGCATGAAAGTTTTATATACAAACATATGCTACGTGCACGTCAAATAGTAGATTTTCCCATGTATATGAACCAGACAGATCATAAGATATCAGTTTGTTGAGTATATAGATACCATAAATATAGATATAGAGCACAGTATATATTAGAGAGCAAAGGTATCTTCTCTTAATAATAAAAAGAGAGGTTACTTACCTGTAACTCTGGTTCTTCGAGTGGTCCTCTGTGAATTCACACTAATGGGTTAAACTGCACTTGCGCAGAGGCTTCGGAATATTCTGGAGCTCAGACAAATCGCTAGGACCGCCCCCAGCACCCCACGTGGTCCGCCCGTCCTAGCGATCCCTTCAGTTCCCCAATTCCGCTGCTGCTCAAATGAGAGACAGACGTGACGGAAGAGGGGAGGACGGGCGGGACGTGTGAATTCACAGAGGACCACTCGAAGAACCAGAGTTACAGGTAAGTAACCTCTCTTTCTTCGTCATGGCCTCTGTGAATGCACACTAATGGGTGATTAACAAGCTTACCTTCAAAGGTGGAGGGACGTCACGGCAGAACTGAAGACAGAACGGCACGTCCGAATCTCGCATCCTCTTTGGCCCGCACGTCCAGGCGGTAGTGAGATGCGAATGTGGAAGGTGTAGACCAAGTTGCCACTCTGCAAACATCATGTAGCGGAACGCCCCTCAGAAAGGCTGTAGAAGTGGCTACTGCCCTTGTGGAGTGAGCTTTGATAGTAGTCAGGAGAGGCTTCTGGGCAAGCTCATAGGTGAGACGAATAGTCTGGGCCAACCACCTAGAAATAGTTTGAGAGGAAACCTGCAAGCCCTTCTTTGGTAAGTGATGGCATATGAATAATCTGTTAGACTTACGAAAAGAGGCAGTGCGCTGGACATAACAGGAAAGAGCACGGCGCACATCCAACGAATGTAGAAACTTTTCAACGTCAGTAGAAGGTTTGGGAAAAAAAGTGGGCAGAACGATCGGTTGATTCATATGAAAGTCAGAACAAACTTTAGGAAGAAAGGAAACATCAGGATAAAGTGTCACTTTGTCCGGGTAAAACTGTAGGAAAGGTGGGTCAACTCTGAGAGCTGCCAGTTCGGAGGCTCGTCTAGCCGAGGTGATAGCGACTAAGAAAAGCACCTTATATGAAAGAAGCTTGTCTGAGGTCGTTGCCAGCGGCTCAAAGGGTGGAAGAGACAAACGATTAAGTACAGTGTGAAGTGACCACTGTGGTGTTGGAGCAGACTGAGGAGGATTCAGATGAGCAACTCCACGAAGGAACCTCTTAATTTTCGGATGACAGAACAACAGAGCCGCCTCAGAGTCTTGTGGTTGGTAAGCCACAACTGCTGACAAATAAACCTTGAGCATAGATAAAGTAAGGTGATTGTCAAAAAGATAGGATAGAAAGAACAGAACTGCGTCCAACGAGGTAGGTAACGTTGGGAGATCGTGAGTCGTGGTAAACTTTTGAAAGGCAATCCACTTACGAGCATATAGGGTCTTAGTGGAGGGCTTCCAGGAACCAGACAAGATGGTGTCTATTGGGGTAATATTCTCCAAGCTGTAAGGCTTAGAGAATTGAGGTCTGGATGGTAAGTTTGCCCGTTGTTCTGTGTCAACAGGTGGGGGATCCGTGGGAGTCGTATCGACTCGGAGGCGAGAGTGCTCAGCATTGTGAACCACGGTTGTCTTGGCCAGTAGGGAGCAATCAGTATAGCATCCGCATTGTCCTGCTTTATCTTTACAAGTGTCCTCAGTATAAGTGGAATAGGAGGAAACATATAAATGAGATGATTGGTCCAACGTGACATGAGAGCATCCCCCATGGACCTCCTGCCCATGCCCGCTCTGGAGAAGTACTTCTCGCACTTGGAGTTTTTGTGTGTTGCAAAAGCGTCGATCGTCGGGAGGGCCCACTTCCTGCAAATTTGGAGATAAACGTCCTGGTCTAGAGCCCATTCGTGCATGTGCGACCTCATCCTGCTGAGCTGATCGGCCCAAACATTGTCTTGGGTAGGAATGTGCACCGCCGAGGGAAAAATGTGGTGTTCCAGGCACCACTCCCAAAATTGTACCGACAGGTAGAGGAGTGGAGGAGAATGAGTGCCGCCTTGCCTGTTTATATAATGCATTGCTGTCGTATTGTCGGTTGTAACTTGAACCGCAGTGCCCACAATGAGTGGAAGGAATGCTCTGAAGGCCTTGAAGATCGCAAGGAGTTCTAGGTTGTTGATGTGTAGAGCTCTTTCTGTCTTGGCCCAATTCGCATGTACTTGAAATTGTTGACAATGAGCCCCCCAGCCTATCCGGCTGGCATCTGTGGTCACTCTGGATGTTAGCAGAAGAGGGGCAAACGTGCGTCCCATGAATAGATTTCTTGGTTCGGTCCACCAGCGGAGTTGACTGGCTAACTCCCTCGTAACCTGCAAACGTTTGTAGGGTGGATCTACCATGGGGTTGAACAGAGAGAGATACCACGCTTGGAGTGACATCATTTTCAGTCTTGCGTGCGAGATGACCGATGTAGTGGAGGCCATCAGGCCGAGAAGTCTCTGAACCGAGTGCGCGGTGATGTGTCTTAGAGGACCGAACTGTTGAAGAAGCTTGAAGATTTTCGTGGCACGTTCTCGTGGAAGAAAAGCCCGTGCTCTTAGGGAGTCTAGTACGGCTCCTATGTAGGTAACTGATTGGGATGGAGCCAGTACAGATTTTTTGAGATTCACTGCGAGGCCAAGATCTGACAGGAGGGATAACATGATATTCACATGTCTTATTGCCATATCTTCTGTATTTGGCACTAGAAGCCAATCGTCTATATACGGGTAAATAGAAATTCCGCGTGTGCGTAAGAATGTGGCGATGGGAGCCATACACTTTGTAAATACACGGAGCCGTTGACAAGCCGAATGGTAGGGCGTTGTACTCGTAAGCCATGTCTCCAAGAGAAAATCGAAGGAATTTTCGATGGTCTGGTCTTATGGAAATATGGAAATAGGCGTCGCTGAGGTCGATTAGTGCAAACCAGGCTCCTTCTTGAATGAGAGGGAGAATTTTCTCTAGAGTGACCATGCGGAAACGACGGTAGGAGACGAAGGAGTTTAAATCCCGAAGATCCAAAATGGGGCGGAAGGAATCGTCTTTTTTTGGAACCAAAAAATATCTTGACAAGAAACCGGGGTTGGCGGGGTCTAGTGTGACAGGAGATATTGCTGACTTTTCTAACAGAAGTTTTATCTCTTTCTCGAGGGGGGTAGAAGGATGTGTATAAACGACGCGAGGAGGAGGAATTTCTAGAAATTCCATGGCGTATCCATGGACAATGATGGAAAGCACCCATGAATCCGTGGTAATTAAAGTCCATGTATTTAGGAAGGGGGCTAGACGAGTAAAAGAATTTTTGTCGGGTTTATGCAGTCAAAGACTCTGCTTGGGTTTCTTGTCCATCTTTTTGTAGGACTGACGGGGATGAAAGCGTTGGTCCGATTGACGTGGCTGGTAAGAGGAGGATTGCTGAGAAGAGAATCTGTGTCTTCCTGAGTAAGGTTTGTATGATTGGTAAGTCTGGTATGGATACTGCTTTCTCCAGTTATACCTTTGAGGCTTATAATAAGGTTGATAGTTGTACGCACGAGCTGTCTTTTTCATTTTATGCAGGCTTTCCAGCATATCATCAGTTTTGGGGTCAAATAGACCAGAGCCATCAAAAGGTAAGTCTTCAATCCGTTGTTTGGAATCATCATTGATATTGGCAGAGCGTAGCCAGGCATGTCTCCGTATTGCTACTCCAGTCATGAGATGTTTAGAAGCGGACTCAATTATATGCCTCGCTGTTACTCTTTCCTGCTTCGCTAGAACCATCGCTTCCTGATGGAAGGAGAGACCACGGGCTTTCAGCTCTGCCGGTGCTGCCTGAAGCGATGGGAGGGCTCGATTCCACAAATTTTTGTGATACGCGCCCATGGCTGCCATGTAGTTTGCAGCCCTCAAGGTAAAGGATGCTAGGGAATAAACTCTCCTTCCCAAGACATCAAGTTTTCTACCCTCTTTATTGCTTGGGGTGGTATTCGATTTCATACGAGATCGGGCTTGAGTGACGTCTACTACAACTGAGTTCGGAGGCGGGTGCTTAGTCAAAAATTCCGTGTCAGTGCCATGAATTTTGTATAGGTTTTCAACATGCCGAGACATTTGGGGAATGGAGAACGGTTTATCCCAAGTCTGTTTAAGAACACGGAACAACGAAGGGATGAATGAGAAGCACAAAGGTGGCGTAGAATCTTCATCAATATCTTCATACACCTTGTCAGTCTCTGTTTGAGGAGGCTGCTGAACAGTCAGGTCCAGTGCTTTAGCAATTCTCTGAATCATTGTAGAGTAAGAGTTGAAGTCAGACGCGGGTGATGGAGGGTTGCCGTCCTCAACCTCTGAGTCTGGCGTGTTTACGTTAGGTAACGGTTCCTGAGGCATGTCAGAGTCAGAGGAGTCAGATGAAATTTGTGATGTAGAGGAAGAGGAGTCCTCCGATGGGCTTTGGATTCGTTGACGTTTGGCAGACCTCTTACTCGAAGTGGAATGAAAATCCACTAATTTAGATTTTCTCTTGGTACCAGACACGGTATCAGAAAGCTTCAGCTTGGTACTGGACACAGTATCAGTAGACCTGTGCTTTGTACCAGAAATGGCATCAGATGACTTGTGTTTGGCGCCAGACACGGTACCAGGAGCGTTGGTATCGTGGGTTTTAGGTCTGGAGGGATGACGTTCCTGGTTGATACTGGACTTTGGATCAGACTTCTTGCTCTTTGGTACTGTGGACACCTCTCGGGTTCCATGCTTCGGTACTGTAGGAGGTAATTTTGCAGCATGTAAGCGTTGGTGACGTTTATGTTTCTTGGTATCAGAAGGCGAAGTGTCTGAATCCGTGTTGGTATCGTACGATGATGTATATGAAGTTGACGAGTCAGAGGAATAGTCCAGTTCGTAAAGCATACGGGGATCGTAAAAGTGCCTCTTGCTGTACCGTCGTTTGTGGTGTTTCCGACGGTACGGTACCGTAGTGTATTCATAGTAAGCATGTCGATCCCGCTTGTGCTTGGGTCGAGATAATCGAACCCTAGAATAGCCCTTGTGCCTCGGGTATTTAGGAGGCAGGCTCTCCTCAGAATCGGGCTGACCCAGATGGTGTTTTTTAGCCTTCTTTTTCTTAATGGTAACAGGGTCTGGTTGAGAGTCTGACCCAGAGCCCGTCAGAGATCGCAAGACAGGTGGCGATTGTGGGCTAGAAGGTGCTGAGGAGGAAATAGCTTGACCATCTCCCGGGATGTCCGCCGAGGGAGGAAACTCCGTGAGGAGCGGCGAAGGCGGCGCCAACTGATCCGGAGGCACGGAAGGCTCAACGATAAGCAGGTCGTCAGCAGAAAGCTGTGGCGACGATGCCTTGAATTTTTTTGATTTAGACGTTTTAGGTTTAGATTTAATTGGAAACTCTGTCAGAGAGCTGGTTTTACTCTTAGATGATTTAGCCTTGGGCGAGGCAGCGGATTTTGTCGCCGGGGAGCAAGAAGTTCGTTGTGAAAGTGAGGGAGTGTCCATTGTTGGAGGCTGAAGGGATTTTTCCCACAGCGAAGCTCGAAGACGCTGCTCCCTCAACTTTAACGCCTGTTTAGTGAAGCTTTTACAATGCACACAGGACGAAGGCTTATGAGCTTCTCCCAAACAGGATAGACACAATCTGTGCCCGTCAGAAGTGGGAAACTTCCTCGAACAGGAGGGACAACTTTTAAAAGAAACTTTAGGGGCCATAAAGGGCAGGAATAAAACTTGGAGTGGGGGGGGGGGGACATACGAACAAAGACTTTCTTTTTTTTCAATACGAACGATAGAAGGGAGATGAACGAAGAACAATGAAGGATGAACAATGAATAAATGTTTTCTTTTAAATCTTTTCCAGAACGCCGAGAGCTCCAGGAGAGAGAAACCTCTACAGCAGCGGAAAAGAAAGAACTGAAGGGATCGCTAGGACGGGCGGACCACGTGGGGTGCTGGGTCCTAGCGATTTGTCTGAGCTCCAGAATATTCCGAAGCCTCTGCGCAAGCGCAGTTTAACCCATTAGTGTGCATTCACAGAGGCCACGACGAAGAATAATAATTTATTACGGTCAGTGACCAGGAAGATAAGAATACATTATTTAGATAAAATCACATAATATCACAAACATTGGTCAAGACATGTCACCATCAATGAACTGTCTGGCTCTTTTATGACATTAAAGTTAAAAAGAAGTTCTAAGTTAGCCAACAGCATTGAAGGATATAAAAACTTTCAAAACATCACAGCAGTCACATAATATAAGATGAAATTAAGAGACACATATAACTATCAATATGCCACCCCAATTCTCATAGAAAGTAAGTTAAACAAGAAATCTCTAACAAGGGCGGGGGCACTCAAAGACCTTATGTGATCAGGACACTGCGGCAAGCTATTGTGGCAGTGCAGTATTTGGCTACTTTACTAGTAATGTAAGAAACCTTATCGGTGAGTGTTTTGCCACACAAGCAAAGGTATACATTATCCACAAAGTCTGAATACATAAAAATATAAATTTCAGTATGATGAAAGCATTTCATATACTTTCAACAAAAAAAGTCAAAACAAAAAAGGAAGATAAACAAGATAAATCCTTGTATGTGATTTCCTCACCTGTATTACACATCAGTTAGCTGGTAACAGTGTATGGATTTATTTTTTTTGGTACATATACTTTGACTAAGACCTATTTAGCAAACCTATAATAAAACATGGAATTTGCTTGTCTATGTCTCTGCAGACTTGCTCTG
Organism: Intellagama lesueurii; assembly: GCA_037013535.1. NCBI lineage: Eukaryota > Metazoa > Chordata > Lepidosauria > Squamata > Agamidae > Intellagama > Intellagama lesueurii. Next base: position 76,949,334 of record JBAJHW010000006.1, read on the forward strand.
TGCTATTAAAATAGGTAGTATCTACAGCAATCTTCTCATCTTTGACTTGACATTGTGACATTTCTTCCTGTTCACAGATCACGTCACTAAAACTGTCAAACAGAACGAGTCGTCTTTAAATATCACTTAATACAAGATTTTTATGCACAAAAAAGCTGCAATAAAAACCTGACATGCCAGGACAGCTTGTCACCTAATTCACTCAGGGATTTTGATGCTGCCATCACTTGTCAAACAATGTGACAAATGTTTATCTTATTAAAATTCTATCATGGAACAGTAAATCAAGAACCTGTACACTTATAAATTAGACACTGGTTCACTGCTACACAATGATACTTCATTACTAAATTGGCAGCTCATATTACAGATAATTGAAGAAACTTTACAACTGTTTCAGAACTTTTGTTATTTACACATGCACTATATAAACGGATTATTAAAAAATACTCAACATAAGGAATTACATTTTCTCCCAATGCTCTAAAGCTTTACCTCTCCTCTTTTAAAATGTGTGTGAGAAAAATAAGCACTAAAATATACTTTGAAATACTAGCAAGATATTAAGAAATCTTTAACATCTATAAATTTCAGCTCACTTAATTCATTATGAAATTGGCCCCTGAATCTTCAACTATAAAGATGCTACTGAAAGGTACAAGAATATCACATATGACCCAAAGTTTTAAATGTATGTAAAAATGAAGAAGAGGTGAGAATCTGGGCTGATTCATCTATGCATCAACGTGACTTGATTTCTGTACACTTGTATACAGTACATTTGACAATATATAGGAAAATGTGAGGCCAACTGTCACCCTATCCAGAATCCTATAAATTAGCTACACCAGCATAAGTGCAATGACGTGAATGGGCCAGTTGTGTTGGTGCACGACAATTGTGCAATCAGCAACCCATTAACTAAAACCAATTTCCCACTGCAATCTATGCTAGCACAACTAACTAATCGGATTCTAGTATCAGTCCTAATCACCATGCATTTCAACTTGAGTCAATATGAAAATACTATTGATGATGCCAAATCCCTGATGGCCCATTCAGAAAGACCCACTGTGCTATCCAACAATTAACAAATACTGTTGGATTAGGCCAGATAAATCTTATCTAATATCTTGGAATGTCTAGTTAGTATTTTTGGGAAATGTGCCAGCACCATATGAAAAAAATAACCTCCATCCTTCCTGGTCTGTACAAATTGGTATTCGCCAGAGATCGCTCATGAGTCCTACTTTATAAAGAACAGGGCTCTCTTGGAAGTTATTTAGCAATCAACAGGTGTTTGAACTCTTTCATGTTCAGCCAAGTTTGTATTTTTGCTTGCTTATTGACTTATTTTCTAGTGTTTCTTTTTTTAAAAAAAAGAAATTGTATGCTGCTGATACTACATGTTCCATGATATTTTAGAGCTAAACTAGCAGTGGCTGTCAAGCAATATAACATGTGTGTCAATCAAGATCTGCATGATTCATGACTGATGCCTAATACCAGGTGTTGACAGCAACAGCAGTTTTGGGAAGTGAGCGGGATGATTTTTAGCAGATATAAAAAAGAGTCTTGGCCATATAACCAGAATGGTATTATCTGCTGGAAAAGTGTGGATTGATGTTTATTTGTAGCAAATATCTTGTATGAAGGCTCCACAATTTGTCACTGTATAGTAAGGAATTAAGATATTTCTCAAGCATCTTGTGCATATAGAGCTGCATCAACAGGATTTCAGTGTATGGAAGGTTCCCATACCACCCTTGCTCAAGATCCTGAGGAACAACTTTCATTTATTCAACAGATTACAGTAGTTTATTATCCCAATGGCGTGCTTTTTACTAATCACAACTAGAGATGGGGATATTCGTATTGATATATGAATATCCCCGATGCAGCTGGACCTAACAAGGGTCTGGCCCCAGGACTGGACCGTCCACTCACACGTCTTGCCACAATGCCAATCCTGCTTGTTCTGCCAATGGTGCCCAGAGCTCTGCTCTCTTCCTGCTTGGTTGGCCACTCCAGGCAGGGGGCAGGAGGATGAGTCTCCCTGTGTCAGGATCTGGCCCACATCGCCCTGGCACCTGCAGGATCAGGGCCAGCCTGACCCAGGAATGGCCTGGTGTTTGCAGGCTCAGGCCCTGGCATGTGTAGCAGCTGCTGGGCTACTCATGAGGCTCACCTGGAAACCTGGAGGGAAGGCCTCTTTAAGGAGTAGTTCTCCCTCCCAGAACTTGCCTCAGCAACAAAGGTCTTTGGCTGTGCTGTGCCTTGCTGCTCCTGAACCCCTGCATTCCAGTGTACTGGCTCCTATTGCTGCCTTGGCTCCTGCTCTTGCCTCTGCTTGTCTCCTGCATCTTGGCACCTTGTTCCGTCTCTGTGCTCCCAGCCCTGTGCTCCTGCCTCTGCTTGGCTATGACCAACTGTGCAGTGACTGCCTTTGGACTTGATACTCTGTGTGGTGCATTGGGTCCTAGTGCCCTTGCCTCTGGTGAGAGGCATATCTGGCTGCCTGGGATATCTTGGACTGTGACACCCTGCATGGCTGCTGAGTGGCCAGCAGAGTGGGAAGAGAGCAGAGCTCTAGGCGCCACTGGAAGGATAAGCAGAACTGGCGCCGCAGCAAGACCTGTGAGTGGATGGTCCGGTGCTGGATTAGGTCCAGCCGTGTTGGGGATATTCATATACGAATATCCCCATCTCTAATCACAACTGTGGCATTCGCACCTCGAGGCCCCTGCCTTTCTCCCCAAACACAGAGCACACTAAGGCAAACCAATACTCCTTTTCACCTGCTGCCACCAGTTGATCACTAAATCAACATACTTTACTTATGGAAGGATGAAGATGAAGGTCCAAACCTCACTGTCTTTTAAATAAAACAAGTTTATTGATTACAGATGTTTGATAATTAATCATAAGTAACTTCTACAGGTTTATTTATCATCAATCTCAACCTTCTATTTGTTATAACAGTATTTATTCACTCTTCTCACTAATCACACCTCAGATCTCCCAAATACCACACTCTCCACTCTCATCTCCCTCCTGACTCTCTCACTCTGACTGACTGCCTCCTCACTCTCTGACTCCGCCTCTTTATTATATATCTCTCGGCTCCGCCTCTCAGCAACATTAGCCTGCAACATGAATATGCATGACTACTTAACATAATAAGGGTGAACGCTACAACAACATATTCTTGGAACAGGTATTTTGCCCAGCTCTTGGATCTGGGCCCACGGAACCACAGAGCCTCCATCTTGTTGGGATTTAGCTTCAGTTTATTGGCCCTCATCCAGCCCATTACAGCTTCCAGAAATTGTTCCAGCACTTGCCAACCCCAACGATAAGGAGATGTAGAGCTAAGTGTCATCAGCATATTGATAGCACCCAATGCCAAAACTCCTAATGAACTCTCCCAGTGGCTTCATATAGATATTAAACAGCATGGGAGACAGAATGGAACCCTGTGGCACCTCACAACCTAATAACCATGAGGCTGAGCAGAAGTTCCCCAGTGCCACTCTTTTAGAACCAATTCCAAAGATAGGAAGAGGACCAACATAATACAATGCCTCCCACTCCAATTTCACAGAAGCTATCAAAGAGGATACCATGATCAATGGTACTGAAAGCTGCTGAGAAGTCCAGAAGAATCAACCGGACTGCACTCCTCCAATCTTTAGCCCAGAGCACATAATCAGCCAGAGCAACTATGGCCATTTTGGTACCAAATCCTGGTTTGAAACCAGACTGAAATGGGTCCAGATAATCAGTTTCCTCCAAGAACATTTGAAGCTGCCCAGCCACTACATGTTCAAGCACCTTGCCCCAAATGAGGATATTTGCAATGAGGTGGTAGTTGTCACATAGGTCTGTGTCCTGAGAAGCCCTCTTCAGAAGAGGGCACACAACAACTATTTCGAAGCAGAAGTCACCATTCCTTGCTGTAGCAGGGTATTTCCCACCTCCTGGACCCACCCTGTCAATCTACCCCTGCTAAATCTTATCAACCATGATGGGCAAGGGTCAAGTATACATGATTTAACTGTCCTGTCCACATCAGCAGGCTGCAACAACTGAAACTGATCCTGCAAAAACTGACTAAATGGTGCACTGGGCACTTCCCTAGACACTGTAAATCTGTTCCAAGTAAATATGAGTGTCTTTCTCCTCAAAGTGCCTAGCAAACATCTCACAGCATGTAACAGAGAATCTGCCTTACATTACCCTACAGATGCTGTACATGATAAGTGGAATAGCCATTGTAATGTGTTGATAATGATGTGTTGATGCTTTCTGTGTAAAAATATTTCAAAGGCATTATTGATGCACCAAACTGCAATTGATAGCATGCTGTGGAGTTACCAGGGACACTGTAAAAACACTTATATGAGTTGCTATATTAACTTCTGTTTCTATAGCTACCTCTATGCATTTGACTTTGCTGCCTTAGCTTATGTTACATTAGTACTAGCTTTGGCATAATAGCTGTATAGAATCTAAGGCCATAGGATCATGCTGTTTATTTACAATAGTGATGGTTTTTACTTTCAGTTATTATCTCTAAACTTACCCTCAGTTTCCCAAAATAATCTGAAATATACTTAGGCATCTAGGATACATTTGCTTCTAAGCCCCTCTCAAATATGTAGCTGACAATTGTTTATAATCTTTTGCTGAATAAAAACTAAAGCATTATACATAACCAAACCAATTATACATAATGATTGGGCCCAGACTTTACTAGCCAGAATCCTAGTGGGTCTGTCTTAACCTAAGCCCAAACTAAAAGCACTTCTTGCTCTTAAATGTAGTAATGTTAGTTTCAGTCCTATGAGAAAATATTGCTTATCGGCCTACCCACCTTCTACCGATTTGATTATTTTCATAATTAAATATAAACCGGCTTGGCACTTTACGATTATCTAGAGATCTGAAAATGTCTGAGGCAGAGGAAATAACCTCGAGGTAATAAAAGAAGAGACTGTTGTAGATTGCTGTCAAAGTCATATCTGCAGCCAGAAGTGATGGGCAGCTAATGCAATAAAAATCAGAGATCAAATTGATACCAAAAGAGAAAGGGGGAAAAGATCACATGGAATGCTGCAAGAGAATATTCCCTAAGGATAAATGGCAGCTGTACTCTGTGTGTATCACAAATTTAAGCTTAGACAGCTGTGCAAAGCATATGCTAATATCCCAGGGCCTAGACAGAGACAAAAAATGCCAAGTTCTATTTCTCTACAGCAGACTCTGCCAAGGAATCCCATCACACATCCTCAATCCACAGAATCATGCAGCATTCCTGTCTTGGGTCATCTGCTGGTTTTATGTAAATGAATACTGACAACACTTTTCTTCCCAAGACACCATAAAGCAGTCAGAACTGCTGATAATGTCTTATATGCATCAAAATTACTGAAAGGCTTAAACTCTCAGAGCAAAACCCCTCACTTTGTAAATGTGTAGCATCTAATTTAGGATCACTTTCTTTAAATTCACGTAAGTATCTGCAGCGTAGATCTGGAGCAGATGCTAGTCTGGCAGGAGAGGTTTAAACATTCCTCACACCTTTTTATTTCAAACCACATGCCCTCTCCCACACCTAGGAATTAGAAAAGACCTCCATTAGTGTGCTCAATATAGTAGAGCTTCTATGTGGGGAAGGTGAAATCTGGAGAGACATTTAAGCCTCCTCCCTCTCACATACATGGTCCTGATCCAGACTGGGGCCATATACACTTACATGATTGAAAAAATGCTTCAGAACTACATGACATATATTTTCATGATTAAAAAATTGGTACCCATATGACTGACTTCTATGAGTTACACCAGCAAACCTTTAATAACAATAACAATAATTTAATCAAGTTGATTCTGACTTATAGTGACCTTTCCAGGGTTTTCTAGATAAAGGATACTCAGAACTGGTATACCATTACCTTTTTCTGGGGGGTGCCCTGGGACTATGCAGCTTGCCCAAGGTCACAAAGGCCGACAGAGTGGGGAATACAACTCTCAACCTCTGGCTCCGTAGCTAGACACAGAAATTACTGAGCTAGCAAACCTTTAGTCACAGCTACAGTATATCACAGAAGTGAGTACACACCCTCACATTTCATAAACATTTTAGTATATCTTTTCATGTGACAATACTGAAGAAATGACACTTGGCTACAATGTAAAGCAGTGAGTATACAGCTTGTATAACAGTGTAAATGTGCTGTCCCCTCAAAATAACGCAACACACAGCCATTAATGTCTAAAGCGCTGGCAACAAAAGTGAGTACACCCCTAAGTGACAATGTCCAAATTGGGCCCAAGTAGCCGGTTTCCCTCCCTGGTGTCATGAGACCCGTTAGTGTCACAAGTCTCAGGTGTGAAGGGGGAGCAGGTTTTATCACTCTCACTCTCTCAGACTGGTCACTGGAAGTTCCACATGGCACCTCATGGTAATGAACTGTCTGAGGATCTGAAAAAACGAATTGTTGCTCTACATAAAGATGGCCTAGGCTATAAGAAGATTGCCAAAACCCTGAAACTGAGCTGCAGCACGGTGGCCAAGACCATACAGCAGTTTAACAGGACAGGTTCCACTCAGAACAGGCCTCACCATGGTCGACCAAAGAAGTTGAGTGCCCGTGCTCAGTGTCATATCCAGAGGTTGGCTTTGGGAAATAGACGTATGAGTGCAGACAGCATTGCTGCAGAGGTTGAAGGAGTGGGGGTGGGGTCAGCATGTCAGTGCTCAGACCATACACTGCACATTGCATCAAATTGGTCTCCAGGGCTGTCGTCCCAGAAGGAAGCCTCTCCTAAAGATGATGCACAAGAAAGCCCACATACGGTTTGCTGCAGACAAGCAGACTAAGGACATGGATTTCTGGAACCATGTGCTGTGGTCTGATGAGACCAAGATAAACTTATTTGGTTCAGATGGTGTCAAGCGTCTGTGGCGGCAACCAGATGAGGAATACAAAGACAAGTGTGTCATGCCTACAGTCAAGCATGGTGGTGGGAGTGTCATGGTCTGGGGCTGCATGAGTGCTGCCGGCACTGGGGAGCTAGTTCATTGAGGGAACCATGAATGCCAACATGTACTGTGACATACTGAAGCAGAGCATGAGCCCCTCCCCTTCGGAGAGTGGGCCGCAGGGCAGTATTCCAACATGATAACGACCCCAAACACGCCTCCAAAACGATCACTGCCTTGCTAAAGAAGCTGAGGGTAAAGGTGATGGACTGGCCAAGCAGGTCTCCAGACCTAAACCCTATTGAGCATCTGTGGGGCATCCTGAAATGGAAGGTGGAGGTGTGCAAGGTCTCTAACATCCACCAGCTCTGTGATGTCATCATGGAGGAGTGGAAGAGGACTCCAGTGGCAACCTGTGAAGCTCTGGTGAACTCTATGCCCAAGAGGGTTAAGGCAGTGCTGGAAAATAATGGTGGCCACACAAAATATTGACAGTTTGTGCCCAATTTGGACATTGTCACTTAGGGGTGCACTCACTTTTGTTGCCAGCGCTTTAGACATTAATGGCTGTGTGTTGCGTTATTTTGAGGGGACAGCACATTTACACTGTTATACAAGCTGTATACTCACTGCTTTACATTGTAGCCAAGTGTCATTTCTTCAGCATTGTCACATGAAAAGATATACTAAAATATTTATGAAATGTGAGAGGGTGTACTCACTTCTGTGATATACTGTAATTGCAAAAAAAGCCAAATATAAAGCTACATAAAACAAAAAAATCCCAATGTATTTTGAAGAAACCATCAAGGGAAATGTTCAGTGCTTGGTGAGAATTTTATAATACTTGGGACATCATACCTAACACTATCTCACCTCAGCAGCATTGTTCAAGATAAAATGGTAAATATGTTGTTGTTAAATGATTTTCTTGAGTAAAATTATCAAGGAGTTGTAATGTGTTCCTTATAGCAAAAAATAAGATACAAACTCAGACTTTTTAGTTTAGAGAAAAGGTGACAGTGCAAAGAAAGAAAAATTATATATGATGTGAAGAAAGTGGACAGAGATAAGGTTTCCCCTCATAATTCTACGATGAAGATTATCTATTGAAACGTATTGTCTATTATCTATTGAAACGAAGCTTCAGGATGGGGGAGGGATGCAGAGGTACTTTTTCACACAGCAAGAAACCAATTTCTTGAATTTACTGCCAGAATATACAATAAAGTCACCATAAAGACACATAGGGTGCTTCAAAAGGCAAATCAGAAAAATTCACAGTCTGTCACTCAGTGGACATTAGTCATGATTGGTTATATGGAATCTTCAGGTTCAGAGAAAAAAATACCTCTGACTGCAGGGTGGGGAGGCAAGGACTCTGTAGAAATAAAAACACTGTTGTGTGGCACTGTAAGGACTAGCAGTTCTTTGGCATCAGATTTTTCAGGCTACAGCCCATTAAATACCTGTCCCTGAGAAACAATAAGGGCTGCTTTCAAGCCCTGCCTATGGTCTTCTCAGAGGCAACTGAGTGGTCACTGTAAGAAACAGGACCACAGGCTAAATGGGCCTTATGATAATTTAGCAGAACTCTTCTTCCTATATACTCTGAGGAAATGTTACAGTTTTGTATAGGGGTTTTTAAGTGAGATCACTTGAGTACTGCTGCAGTTTTAAACATTTATAAAAACATACTGGGTGGTTTTTTCCTTAAGCAGGTGAATGAACTAGTAGCCAAGGATTTATGGTAATACAGCTGGAGCCAGCAACAGTGACACATTATTTGGCCGCATTCTGATATTCAAAGCATAAAATGTAGTGGAAATAATAAATTAACTGCCAAGTCAAATGTAAATTTGCTACATGATTGCAAATCAATATGTAGGAACAAAAAGTCCATTTAAAAATGGATTGCAGTTGGCCTTGCTCGAGTAAGGAGATTAATCATCAAAGGGTGTCTGAGGGCATATGCTGTAAATTTAAAAGACTGATGCATTAACAGAGAAGGAGGGGGAAAGAAGTGACAGAAATGATGAATTCTGCTTATTACAAGAAGGTCCACTTTTTCATTCAAAAGAAAACAGATTTATAGGTATTAACGTGGGAGAGGTAGGAAGAAATCAAATATTTTGTTTTGATTAAGCAGCTGATTCATTATATTATACAAACAGAAAGATCTAATCCTTATGTTGAACATGTTGGGCAGCATGAGATCATTGTTAAACCTTGTTGGCCAGCAGTGGACTAAACACAAGAGGAAGAGAGGGGAACACACAACAGGTGACATTTTCTGGCTTCTTCACATAGCAAAGAGATCTCAGGCCTGATTAGGACTGAGGCAGAGATGGGCTGGCAGAAAAGCCAGGAACTGTTCTTCACAAGGGTGGGAGCAGATATGAACTTTGCACAGGCATGCATATTCAGACATGCTGGGGCATGGCCACACTCAACAGCTGCTCCAGAATACAACGAACACAGCAGAACAGAATGATGAGCTTATGTGGTGAAGTCAAAGTGACAGGCAATGTACTAGTATTTGGTGAAAGACTCTGGGAGATTATACTTATAGCCTATTGTTAGAAGCTGAAAGCATCTTGGTAACAACACATGCTATAACTATCAGTTTTACAACACATATGAATCCCTGCTTCTAATATTATGCTACCTGTATTTAGTTTGAGCTATTTGAAAAATGCACAAGGAGCAGGGAGAAATGGAAGAATTTGGAACTTTGTGTGGGACAAGTCACCATACTACGATCACTTGAGGCTCTGCCAACAAGAGATAATATTTTTATTTCAATTGATTTGAGTGAAACCACTGCAACCCTGCCTCCACTTGTGTCAGAGCAAAGGAATTTAATTAGTACCTTACAGATAAACCCATCACTAGTAGATGGAATTCTTTAACTGTTGACAGTATGGTTATCCAGTAGAAGGCTTTTCTTACCCTTCAGAGTTTGCAAATTAGCTTGCTTTGTTTTGTGCCTGGTCTTCAGGATAGAACGATGTTCATAATTCATAATTCTGATGTCTCAGTCAGAAAAGTTTGTTTAAATTATATTTCTGGAAAACTAACACAATTTCACTTTTAAGGACAGGGGATCTGTAATACTATATTTGGCTGAGCTGTCTTCTATTTAGGCTTCCTGCCTCTTGGACCAATGAAAGATTTGGACTTCTGTGGTTGTAGCTGTGAATTTATGCATTGTTAGCTTTGCAGGATGGGTGACACGATACCTTCATGGAACACCTATCATTGTCACATATTGAGAGCTGCCATCTATACAAGCATAATTATTGGGGCATTATGGCACAAGCATGACTAAGATAGATAAGTTGACTATGAAGTTTCCAGGAACACTGAAGAAGTGACTTTCAAAATTGCTAATTGAACTCTCTTTTTCTGGCATTACTCTTGTGCTGCTGTATAGCTGAAGCAGCACAGAATCATGACAGAAGCAATAGCTAGTATGGCAGGATGATAGTATCCACCTCAAACTGCTTCATAGTTTTATAATTTTTATGGCTAAATGTATACTTCCATAATAAAAATAAGATTAATTCTCATCTATGAGTACAGAAAAAACCTTGACCACATAGGTTGACCCCATGAAAATTGCAATATATTTTCAGTCAGGTTATGATTTAATTTCTTAAATACAGAGATTTCCAATGTCCACCCTGAATAGAGCCAATCTACTGACAAGTACAGTATGCCACTTTTGATTTTCAGCATCACAGGTCACACACAAAAAATTAAGTAACAATCCGCCCCTTAATGTCCCAACACATTACAGTAGGTGGGGGCAGGGGCAGAATACTGCAAAGGCAATGTTTCAGAGGTTTTTTTGTCTACTAAAAAAAACCTGTACATGGCCCATAGTCAAAACTCTGAGACATTTTTTTACAGTTCTTCAGGTGACAATGTCACAGGAAATTTTTCTCCTTGTTTCATTAGCTTTTTGGAGAATTTCTCAAGTACGTTACACTCCTTTCAAGATTCATTTTGATCTAGTGAAGTGTCCAGTAGAATGAACTGCTTTTAACTTATTGTATAGATTTTTGGTTTTTTGGAGATTTTTTTGGGAAAATGTCTCTTATTCCACTTAGTTGTGGTTAACCAGCTATGTAAACTGCATTTCTGGGCCCATATGTGTTACATTAATATCCTTAAGTGAAGAAATTGCATGGAAGCTATACTGCAGATCTAGTTCAACACGGATTCTGCAATAAAATGTGACTCTGGACTAGAGATGGGGGTATTCGTATACGACAATATGCCCGCACAGGTGGAAATAACTGTCCACTCACGATTTCGCTGCTAATACGAGCTCGTCGGACCTTCCTATCACGCCGTTGTCCGCAATCGATTACCCAGTTCTGGCAGGAGGCGGGATGACAAGCCTCTCTGCTAGGTCGGAAAGTGGCTAATCCACTGCGGAGAACAGCACGATAGGAAGCCTCTGCGGAGCCGGTGGCAGTGGCGAAATTGTGAGTGGACAGTCCGGCCCCATGGGGCTGGACCCTCGTTATTTTCACCTGTGCGGGGATATTCATATTCATATACCCCCATCTCTACTCTGGACCTTAAAATGTCTCATCCTTCTTCATAAGATTGAAAGATTAACTTCCTCCAGTCAGGAAGTTATTTGTTTGTTTGTTTGTTTGTTTTCACTTCTATATTGCCCTATTAGTGTGAACACTCTCTGGGTGATTCACAACATACAATAAAATCATACACTTAAAAAACACAGTGTACAATAAATACAATAAAAACCCTGTCACCAGCTAAACCAACAAATCTACCTTTCAATAGAATTACACAAATTAAAACACATTTAAACATCTCAGGTCAATAGTCCAACACTAGTAGAATGCAGCTCTATATAATTCCATTTTGACTAGCTTCCTAGAAATTGAGAGGAGTGGTGCCTGGCGAACCACTGTAGAAAGCTTATTTCAGAGCGAAGGAGGCCATGACTCAGAGAGCTCTTTCAGCCTCCTTGAGTGTCACAATTTCTAATATCAAGGATTGCAAGCAGTGGGTGGGATGGACAGCTATTTTCTCTCAAGTATCAAGGTCCTAAACTGTTAGGCACTTTATAGGTCATGACTAGCACCTTGAATTGGGTGTGGAAACTAACATGGAGCCAATGAAGGTGTTTCAAGACTGGGGATTAGAGATGGGGACGACTCACCATTTTGGCGAGTCGTCCTGCTTCATGAGTCGTCAAAAGTTGACGACTCACGAAGCACAAAGTTGCCCCCATGAAGCGACGAATAACGAAGTTATCTGTCGACTCGTGGGGGGTTATTAAAAAACACACCCCTGCCCCAATCCCCGCTGCCACCGCCACCCCCCACTGCCACCCCCCGACCGCTGCGCCGCCGCCCTTAAGGCAGGCTAAGGGAATCCAGGCTGCCCTTTGCAAAGATGGCAGCTGAAGCTTCCCTGTCCTAATATTCATCCCCATCTCTACTGGGGATATCTGTTCATATCTGCTGGTATCTGCCATCAGTCTGGAAGCTGCATTTTGAACCTACTGAAATTCCATTCTGACTTGAAGGTTAGTCCTACACAGAGAGTGTTATACTAATCTGTTTTAGAGATTACCAATGCATGAATTACTGTTGTTAGGCATTTCTTATCCATGTAAAAGTGCAGCTGGGCAAGCAAGCAAAAATGATAAAAGGTATTCCTGACCACAACAGATATTTGCACCTCCATAGAGAAATCAGGATCCAAGAGTACCTCCAAGCTGCAAACCCGATCCTTCAGGAAGAGTGTAACTCCATCAAGGCCAGGCAAATATCCCTCTAGATCCCAACAGTAGGATCTTCATCTTATTTGGATTCAGTTTCAGTTTAGCGGCCCTCGTTCAGTCCATTATTGACACCAGGCAGCACTCAAGGACCTGTACACAGCATCACAAAGGGTCACTTTCTTGCTAACTACATTTTAATTCATTAGGCTTAACGCTAAAAGCCCCAGCAATCCCCAGGGCAACTGAAAGAGTATGTCATGTGGAGAAACAACATATTCCCTACTTGTTTACAGTTGGGAGATTGGTGGTAATTTATTTTTATTAGCATGAATTGTAATTGCTTTGTCACAATTCTGTCATTTTACCACTAATGTTAAGTTGTTTATTCTCCCACGCAAAACACTATTTAGACAAACAATGCCATTATGCACGCGCGTGCACACACACACACAAACCCCACACTATTTTACAGTTTATAAACTGAGTGTTTTACTGATTGACATTCTGTGCCAAGGAGCTGCTGCATCTGTTCTTGGACATTTATCGAGAGAGAAAGCAGCAAACCTTAATACAGGACAGGCATTTACACATCATCAAAAAAGAAGGTATTTAGCACCAAAATGGATGAGGAAAAGGGCACTAAATTGTATTAAATTGCATGTGTTAATGTATATATCCAGATGCAAAATCAGAAATAATTTGCATGATTTAAGCAGCATTAAAATACATCTCACTTGAGTGGGGAAAACAGTGATGACCAGACTTGTCTCTTTGTTGTTGAGTGCATTGTCCAGTTGTTACAATTACATGCCCAACTTCAAGGTTGCTGATTTTCTCCTTATAGCTCTTTATTATAAATTACATTTGGATTGGACAGCTCTTCACACAGAGGACATTTTCCTAAGGAGAATTGTTCTCTCCAGTCCCTTCAAATGGAAACTATGTCTTCCATAAAAGAACACATGTGGCTGCTCTAGCAGGGAGTGTGTGATTCACATGCATTCCCAAGCTATTTACTTTATGACCCTCTATGAAAAACTTGATGTTAGCTGCTCCAGATACTCTTGATGTTGCCTGCTACTAGGCGAAAAATACCTTATATATTTATTAATTGTACTGTGGTGCTTCTGGCATGAACAAGGAAAGACATCATATTGGTGGTACAGCAGTAGTAGAAAATGAATTTTCCAAAATCTGTTGTGTAGCTATATGCTGACGGAAGGGAAATGGTGAAGCCTGCAGTGGCAAACTACTGTTAATTAGGGAGTCCCCACTTGGATTCTTGGTTGTGTACCAAGCCACCCGGCTTGTACACAAAAAGGAATCAGGCAGGGATTCATTAATTAACAGCAATTTACCACTGCAAGTTATGCCATTTTCCTACCATCAGCATAACTGCACAACAGATTTGGACCACTGCTTTTCTGCACTGAAACAAAGTATATGGGGCATGCAATTTGACTCTAAAACATGACATGGGGCAGGTTATAGATTATGAAATTAGCTCTTGGATCTATTAGAGTTGCCCAATCTTGCTTAAATGCATCCGTTATGTCGTATTGGCAACTCTAGCATTGTTTTTCATGATCAATTCTTTGATTGGTTTTTGTTCCATTTAAGTCAGATAGAGCTATGTATCTGTCTGTCTACACACATATTTATATATTTAATATAAGGGAAAAGCTAGCACCAGTCTACCCACAAATACCACTGCAAAGCCCATTGATATGTCTTTAATATTATTATTAAATAATACAATGCAGCTCCTGGCCTAATGGATTTTTAATAGTACGATAGACCTGGGTGTCTGTGTTTGCACTGGCTTCCTCATGTTTCCTCCAAGTATGAATCAAGGTACTAGCATACAGTCCTAAAACACTAGTATAATTGCCTCCCCTTCTATATTGTACTTTGATTTCTTTCTACTATTAACTGAGAATACCTCTTAACTGTACCATATATTTGAATTATAATTAGAAAAATACTGAAAGAAGGCATAGCAGTGAAGTCCTCTACTTTGGAACTGTCTTCCTCCTGAAGTTAACCAAAGTTCAAGCCTGAGCATCGTTCTGTGGGAAATGAAGTTGTTGTGAACCTTTGCAGTAAAGGTTATTTTCAATTGTTTTAATTATCTGGATTTTTTAAACCAAATTATTGCTCACTTGATCCTCGCAATAACCCTGGTGAGGCTGAGAAAATATGACTGTCCCCAAGTATGTTTCATGACCAAATAGTGATTTGAACCCAGCTCTCCTGGGTGCAACACTTTGACTTACTACACCACATCCTTGCTAAGACACTGAAAATAATCAATCTATGTGAAGTTGATTTTACTTTAGAATTTTATTTTGCCCAGTAAGCAACCTTTTCAAGAAGTGGGAAGTTCTCATTTCAGCACAGGAAACTGATCTTAGAAAAGGAAGTGCTTAGCACAGACCGGCAGGAAGAAACTGACACTAAATTATTTTTAAAAGGATGAGTAAGAAATATAAACATATTTCTGTTAAAGTGAATCCTTTAAGTCCATTTGTACTTTTTACCAAGAAAAGTTATAAATAATTTGATTATCTTTTAAAAGCTCTTTTCCCCTTTTAAAATGGAACTTAAATATTTATAGTATAATTAAAATAAAAAATTCCTGCAGATTCAGAAAATTATGAGAGTATGCAACACAGATAGCTACACCAGTTATTGGAAGCCACTACAGTGTTACATGTGTTACAGTGTTACATTACTGCCATCTACTGTTCAGAACTATGCTAAGAGCTACTGCCTTGGTCTTCGAATAGTTTTGCTTCAATGCCATATACCTTAGTCATTGCTAATTTCAATAGAAAACAGATTTTTCTCTGGAGGTTCTATGGCAAGGACTAAATAATGTGTCCACAATATTTCTTTTTGAAGAATGTATTCATGAAATGTAGTTTCACAGAAATCAGAAATAGTTTGGAGAGTGGGAATGTAAAACCAACTTCCAGGTAACCTTCTCTGCCATGCAAATTCACTCTTCTCCTATAGGATTTTCTGTAACTGTAATCTAGCATTTTGCCCACTGTAGATCAAAGTGTGATTTCTTTAAAATTGATATCTCTAGCCACAGTTAGCCACAAATCTAATATTATATCAAATTATTAGCACATAAGCTATGGAGGAGGAGAGAGTAAGTGAGCAAGCCCATGGCACATTCCCAGTCATTGATATAATGTGAAAGGATAGCTTGGACCATTTACTAGTCAGCTTAGATCAGATAAAATGTATGCATTGACAACGTCAGAAACAGACAAAATATCAATATTACAATTAGAAGTGGAGCTGTCTTAAAGAATAAAAGGCATTTGATTATCTTCCAGTCCTACTTATAAAGTAAAAACAACAGTAGTTTTTATTATATTTTATAATGATTATAAGCTACACTTGATCTTAGCCAAAAGGCTTTAGGGGCTTTAGATATTGGTCCCTCAGATCTGCGTACACAGGACATTCTAACAGACCAATATCTAAAACCCCTAACTGCTGGGATCAAGAACATTTCCCCTCAATGCAAAGTTCTATTCCTGCTAGCTGGCACAACCTACTATATATCCTATAGGACTGATACATTTGTTAAACGAGCCATGGAAAGTCAGAACCTATTGCCTGCTTCATAAGTTCTTCAAGTTCTTCTTTTTTGAGAATGCTATTACATTTTATTATTGTTATATCATTTTATGCCTTTTATGCTTATTTGTATGTACTTGCATGGGATGCCAAATACTATTTTATGATTGGTTTAATCCATGTACTTCCATGTAACCTGATCAGCTACAAAACAATAAAGTTTCTGTATTCATATTCGATTATAAGCCACCTTGAGCAGAACCCAGTTGTAAAAAAATCAGGTGGAAATGTGATGATGATGACGATGTGTCATGAATCCAAATAATCAATTCATCATATCATAGCCAGATGCTACAGTATAAGCTAATGTCAACCGATTATATCTGCAAGTATAACAAAGTTGCAAAGATCATTTTCAGCAGTTGACTAAATCTTATGGAATAGTCACATTTTTTCTTCCACATCATAAATTCCAGTCACTTCCAGTTTTAGAAAATGAAATCACAACACTATACTGTGACATTATAAAAAGTACAAAAATTGCAAAGTACCAAATGTTAAGGAAAAAATTTAAAAGAATATGGAACGAAGATCAGGTCTTCCTCCTCCCCACACTAATTTCACCAGTTGGAATCATTCATAAAATTAAGTTGCCAGTATAAAAACATGAGCACAAAGTGAACAAACACATCAGCAGCTATGGTTAGAAGGAAAGCCCCTTATTTTCCTGCTGTATTTCTAGAAAATATATAGCAGAGGCCTATATAAGAACAATATTGAATATGAAACTACATAGAATCCACCAAATAATAATAATAATAATAATAATAATGATGATGATGATGATGATGATAATAATAATAATAATAAAATCCATCATGTGCAGAATCCAGGTTCCAAGACCTATTGAAACTCTAGTTTCTGGCAGGAACAAATGAAGGGGCCTGTTTAAAGGACAAATATTTTAAGTGCAGGTAGAGAATGGGGTGTTTCAGTTCTTAATAATGTTTGGCAATCAGTATTTCCTAAAGGCTATGAAAAGCAAAGCAAAGTGTGCTGCTTATATACCACCCTATAGCACTTAAAGAACTCTCTAGGTGGTTTACAATTCAATCATGCAGGCTACAATTTACTGACCTTGGAAGGAGGGAAAGCTGAGTTAACCTTGAGCCAGCTATCTGAGCCCATAGGGACTGAACGCAGGTCATGAGCAGAGTCTTGACTGCAGTGCTGCAGTTTAACCACTGCACCACAAGGCTCATGCATTTTTGCTGTGTCTGTAGTCTTCATAATGAAAATTATTATAACACGTTTTAGCAGTAGCATTTAATACTTTATTGATCCGGAAAGAAATATAAAAATAGGAATGAAAGATGTTGGTATGACCAAACAAGAGGGAACCATCTGTACATGAGATGGAACTAAGGTTGCCAGGTCAGCAGCATCCCATTTGTTGAGGCTAAAACTTCACGCCAATGGTGTTGCTCCTGACACATGAGCGGTTCAGTGAGCAGTTATCTGGGGGACTCAAACTGCTTCAGGACCAGGGGACTATACAAATGAGCACATGAGGATCTGGGCAAGCAGACTAAGAATCCAGGAAAAACTGAACTAAACAGGTAATACAGTGGTTCCCAACCTAGGGTCCACAGATAATATTGGACTACAGCACCCAAAAGTCCTGGACAGCACAGTTAGTGGTGAAGGCTTCTGGGAGTTTTAGTTCAAGAACATCTGGGGACCCAAGGATGGGAACTAATGAGGTAGATGACACAGCACAGTGAGAAATAGGAAAGATGTCAAGCAGTTAGGCAAGCAGCAAAACATGCCCATGCAGCTGCAAGGGGTTACTATCATTCTTGCTGAGCCTCATATCTCCCTTGGCCTTACTTGCCATACACATGCAGAGAAGCATAGAAATTCCCTACACATGTCAGTCAACAGCTTCTGTCGAAATAACTGGCTCCAAAATTTTACCTGTGGAGAAGTGGCATGAGCCTGCTTCTTCTGCACTAAACGAATAGCTAGCGAAATGGAGCCAAAATGTTAACACTGGTGAATTGGTCTGCTTGAAAGATGGCAAACCATATACACAGAATTTTAGACTAGTCTTCTCTCCTTTCATTGATTTTATGGAGGACTGTAAAGAATGCCCAAGTCACTTTCAGGCTCCAGTCTCTTCGGGGGCGTGGGTTCGAATCCCACCGCTGCCACCACTTGTGACGTTCACCCAGTGTCCCCTGCTTGTTTCCCCCTCTCTTAATTCTATTTGTTTGGCTTCAGCCTCCGCTCTGGCTTTTTCTCTAATTTCCAATTCTTTGAGTTGTAGTTCCTGAGCTTTTTCTTCAGCCCTAGATCTTTCTCTAATTTCTAATTCCTTCAATTTAAATTCTTGTAATAACCTCCATTTTTCAAACTCTTGGGAGCTTAGATCACCTTCTCTCCCTGAGGCACCCTCATGAGTCTCCTCCTGTTCTACAGATTTTTCCACAGGGACTCCATTTCCCTCCACTTCATGAGGTAAATCTTGAGGATCAGTTACCTCCATTACTATCTTTTTTCTTCTTTTAGGAGGCATATGTATGTGTGTATATTTGGATAAGCTGGTTTATTTTGCAGAGAGAGATAGTCAAGCCTCTGTTTAAAATACTTTTTTCCTTTCTGAGTTACTCTGTAGCTCTCCCTTGGCAGCTAAGGATTGCTACACTGTTTCTTCTGGCACCCCGCCAGTCACGCTGTTCTTTGGTCTGAGACACTTTATTTTCTTGCCTCCAGACACAAAACTATTTCAGAATTTTTTCCAAGCCTCTGCTTGTTCCTGTCACCTCAGACCTGTTTCTGACCCTGGCTTCCGCTTTTGTCCACCCATGCTCCCTTCTTAGAGCCTTGGATCCAAAGCTAGCCCACTGGTCTTCCACATCTTGAGGTAATCCTCACACAGAATTTTTCCCTCAGAGCCTTTTCCTATCTTAGTCCCCCCCCCCAAGATCTGCGTTCAGGAGCCCCGCTACTAAGCTTTCCCACAAAAGTTCTAGCGAGTCACCCACTCCTTCACAACAGACCTCTCTCTGACTAATAGGTATCTTTGTCTCAGAAAAAATTGCTTTTTCTTTGGCTTTACTGGACTCTATTCGGATCCCACCGCTGCCACCACTTGTGACGTTCACCCAGTGTCCCCTGCTTTCTCTTTCCTTCGCTGCCACCAGTGGATTTCTCCTATCCACACTGTAAAAGACTTAAATCAGACACTTGCTGCCAACATAACTTGTTTATTAAAAGGTATTAGGTTGAATCTGAATCACAGGTGTTCTTTAATCATTGTATAGAATCAAAATCATTGAACTTCGTATATTTAGTTGCACACTCAATCACCATTTGCTTTATTTATTTACTTTAACCAGATTATCTTTATTACTATCAGTTCTCTCTATTTCTCTGACTATCTCTCTTAACTCTTCAACCTCTCTCCTTCACACCTCGCACTCTCCTGCTCTCTCTCTAACTGACCAACTGCCTAACTGACTGAATGATCCCGCCCCTCCAGTCCTCTCATAGGCTCCTGCACCTGAGCTCCAGCTATGAGTGACAGGAGTGACTTGGGCATTCGTCACAAGGACATACTACATTTAGATAGGAATAGATGCAGAAGCTTTGCTTTAATGCAAACATTATTTATACTTAAGATTTTGTAGTTTACACATTATGAATATAAAGTTTTAAAAAACAAACCATACAGGAACTCGGGGAAGGAAGTTGTGGGAAAAGCCCCCCCCCCCCCAATTTGGTTTGATAAGGTAACTCTGGAGTGCGTGTGGAACTTTTTTATTCAATTGCTTCACCAACCATGTAACCATGAACTGACAAAGTTATCAGGTGGTATGCATTTCATATTCTTCGGCATTCCTTGATAGAAGTCACACAGCACTTGAGTACAGAGGATGATTTTCCAAAGTTGCCACTGCCACCCTTTCAGCTTCCTGAGCCCCACCCTAAATCTGCTCAAGAACCTGTGGGGGAACTCCCTGGAACATATAGAAGATGACATGCTGCAGTGGGGAGTAGGAACAGTCAACAAATCACCTCCCTGTTCCATAGAGGGAGGTCTTCAACCAGGATGTCAACCGGATATCACCCTACATGTGCATATTTCAGAAGTGAAATATGTGAATTGTGCAAGAGTCATCCTTATCATAATAATTCTTCAGGAAACTGGATGAATTTTCTCTTGATGTCAGTGGTATACTGCCATTCTCCCCAACCCCAACAAATCCCACGCTAGAAAGATAAGAACAATAAGAAAGATAAGAAAAGCAACACATGTTGACACTTTGAAGAAAAGTCTATCCAAAGGCTGCCTTTCCCCACCCTCTAGCAAGGAGTGTTACATACTTATGACCTGAAAAGAGCTTTTATTTTCCTATTCCTTTCCTGATTTTTCGCCCTCTCTTTCTACATCACATATAATTTTATTTTCAGACCTTGGTGGTGCCAAAGAAAAGGCAACCCAGCATGATTAGATGAACAAATGCAGTGCAACCAGTGGAGAGCCATTTGTTATTGTATTAATCGATTCAGTTTCAGCGGAATGTTCTCTTTGGAATACCTTCAGAGAAACAAACAGGCTGCAAACACAGGGATTTAACTACACAGCAATCTGCTGATTGTCTCTTGGATATTCATAAGTTACAGAGCTCCTTCCACCTTTTAGATTTCATTTCAGCTGTAATAAGAAGGCATAAATAATTGAGAGACATGCAATAAATTATTCAGCTAAGTGCACAGTTTCCAAGGAATCCTAGCATGAGTCGGGATTAATGGTATAATGCAAGTCAGAGGCAGAAGTTGTGCTGACACCCCACCATTACCACATGCAGGAACGGGGCTGGGTGCTTGGTGCTTCTCAGCATGTGCCTTCCACCAAGGGGACATATTAACCCCTCTTGAATATTGATGGAGTTGAAGTCCCTGCTGCCTGCTGTGTACTTCTGTTGCTTGGTCGTGCATGCTTATGGAACAGTAAGACTAAACTCAAAGCTTTCTTTATATGCAGCTGATGGGGACTTTCGTTCTCCAGAAATGACTGCAGTGTCTTCCCAGTGACCATTCAAGAGCACAAGAATGCTTAACCATTATCAGTGATAAATAATAAAGATGTGGACTAATTGGAGAAGTGGCCTTTAAGAAAAAAAAAGGGGGGAGGAGAACTCCGGGGAGTTATAGGAAATTGGGACCAGAGGATTCATATTGAAACCCTAAATTTGTTTTAAAAGACAAGCAGCAATGCCCCATCAGCAGATGGAGGATCTGTCCTTGGATGACCTTCATGGTAGCATAATAAAGACAACAGAAGATGGAAGATGCAGTGCATTTAGAAAACCTATCAATTTAAGGAGGATGATTAGCCATCCATTAGTTTTCCACACTGGCACTTTAAAATAGAACTTTTTCTACCCCAACTTTCCTTTCTCTCCTCCCCACACTCCTCTCTACTTCCTTCCCAATACTCATCCTCTCTTCTGATTTAGTTAGTTTTATAGTAATGGCACATAATTATAAAATGAAATAAGCAATTAAAATTTGGGAGTCCAGTCCAGACGATAGTACTATAATATAGAGCACAGTGGCAAATATGTTGTTTTTAATGGCACAGAGCCATTACAAACTGTATGTTATTTTTAATGGCTTCAGAGTTTCTTCTTTTTCAGACTTTAGCTTGAAGTTGTACTACTTCAGGATGAGCTGACAATATTTTTTTTTTTTAATCAGTTCTGGCAAGTGTAGCTTAGAGAAGCAGTTAAGAGATATCCCTAGACTTCTTGGTGAACTATTGATGAAGAGCCGGGGTTAGCAACTTTGGCAGGGCTGAAAGCCAATTTTCAGATTGGTCAGCTTCTCAAGGGCCATGCTTCTGAGGGGCAATGGCCAAAATGGTAATTAGCTATGTTCCTTTTTTAATGTCTTAATTTTTAAAACAGGTAACAGTCTTTCAGCACTCAATAAACAATAGATTTTTATTATTTATTTATTTATTTATTTATTTAACGTATATGCCGCCCACTCTACCCAAAGGTCTCTGGGCGGCTTACAACAATTTTTAAAATTTAGAAACGTTATTCAGTCATTCGGCAAAGACGGATTTATTCCTTAATAATAATTCCTTAATCAACAACTGTGTTTTAGGGAAGATACATCCTGGGGAAACAACTGGGAAGATGGTGGTAAATGAAGGTTTCTTGCTTAAGTTCACATGGAAAAAAAGAGGCTTGCTTACTGCTTTATCAATGTTCTTCTGCAGATGCAGCTACGTATTTGCCAGAGAATTTTAGAGGCTAACTCAGTCTCTAAAAATGTTTTTTTTTTTCCTCTGGAAGTGCTGGGAGATACTGGGAGGTGCTGGTGGCCACAAAAAATGGCCTGGGAGCTCGTATGTCCACAGGCTGCACTTTGCCAACCTCTAGTCTTGGGTTCATATATGCTTTTTCTTATTTTATTTATTTCATCTAAATCCCACCTTTGCCCCCCAAACAAACTCAACTGCTTCTTCAGAAAGCTATATTGTTCCCCTGCTTTTTTTTAAAATCCTTACAACAAGTATGTGAGATAAGCTATGTTGAAAGAAAACGAGTGGTCCAAGGTCACTTGGAAAGAATCGTGGCTTAGTGGGAAACAAACATGAATCTCCCTTGTTCTTGTCTAAGAAGGCATTAACCATTATACTGCATTGGTTCTGAGGTAGTTCTTCTGCTGGATGTAACAGTGATACAGGAAGCAGCAGCTGGCAAGAGCTTTTACCTTTCTTCTCTTTCTCTCTCTGTTGAGGAGAAGGAAGGAGGGGGAGGGAGGCAGAAATGGATGAATGTGAACAGCTGTACCACCAAACATCTTATAATTGGTACAGAACTCTCCACTTGAGCACCTCTGTTTTAAGTGATGCAAATAAAATGCAAGTTTCTACATGGAAAATAGAGCAGCAGCTTGAATAAACCAAGGGCTCTTGAGCTGGGCTTCAAGTGGTCAGGATATAAAACTTCATTATTCTGTCACTACTTCCAAATCTCTCTTTCATGGCTAGCTAAGGCAGAATAAATTATACACAACAGCCATATTTGTACATGTGCACACATGTGCATACCCTTGCATAATACATTACAGTAGCACTATTCAGTGCCACTTAAAATCACATCAGATATTTGCTGTAGTTGCTTAGAGCAGAACAAATCCAGCAACTTCTCAGACCTGTCACAACTAGTTGTCTTGTTTTCCAGTGCGAGAGGGAAACCTTATTGAGGAGAGAGTGAAGTTATGCATGCATGCATGCATGCATGCAGTTATGCAAATTCAGCTTACGTGAACAACAGCCTATTTGGCTGGGAGAAGAAATGTGTGAAAATGAGTAGTGGACAATGAGAAAGTGAAAATGAAAGGTAAGGAAATTGATTTGGGCAGCTATCTACTGTTTGCAAAATGCCACACATGTTTTATTCCACAAATCATATACAGAACATTGCAAAGATTTCAAAAATCATTCTTCAACTACTGCATCTTTTGAACCTCAGAATATTAAGCAAAATACAGCATACACAATTCAGCCCATCTTGACTGGAGAGAAAAAGATGAGGTTTTGCTTCCAGAAAAATGAAACTCCCAGCCAATGTCCCAGATAAATGAAATAAAACAATCATGTGAATGTATTGCATTAGAGATTGAAGGAACCGGGAAAACAGTGGTTTGTGATGATTTGTGGTTCACGGCTATTCAGGAACTATGAACCACGAACTTTCACAAGCTTTTTGACAAAACAAATCATTTTGTGGTTTGTGCAATTCGAGACTTCAAGGAGTGAGAGAGAATGGCCCCCACCCACATGAGTAAGAGATGCCAAATACACAGTGAGTCTTCAACTAACTCTCCTCCCAACCCCTGCCAGATTTGGTGAAGACTGGACTTGGGACGTCTGAGTTATACCCCCTCAAAGCAGGTGGCTAAAGAGCACTTTCCTCAGCAACATCCCAAAGCATAGCATACATGGAGTTCTTCAGCATTTTTTAAAAAAACTAAAATTGGGGGGGGGGGAGGAGGATGTGGCAACCCTAGAGGCCCGAAGAATATTGGGAACCACCTTTGAGCCCTTGGGGGGACATTTAGCCCACTCCTATATTAGGCAGTGATTCAAAGGTTTCAAGCAGCAGATATTGGGTAACACGAATGGGCAACAAATTCTTATTTAATCTGCTGTTATTGGATTTCCACTTCCAGAGACAAGGAAAAGAGTTTGTGAGATTTTCTGCCTCATGTGCCAAAATAACTTGGGACTTATGCATCTTGAATTAGGTAGGAGGGAACACCATTTGCTGCTCCATGTCCAGCACCAAAGTGCCCTGGGCCATCTCTGGCAATGTGCCACTGCTGCAGTTCCTTACTGGCTGTGTCCCTGTATTGTAACACAGGAAAGCAAACTCAGCAGCACAGCTTCTGTGATGATGACAGAACCAGGAGATGCAGTGTTGCAACAAGCGCCACCTGTTACAATTTGCACACAAGAGATTCTGAGCTGGATGAATCTATTTGGTGGTGAAAACCTAGAATTTCAGCAGTCCACAACCCTCCTTAATTCATGTTAGTCCCGTTTGGACAACAGTTTTTTCCCAGCTGCTTGATGAGACATTCTTTTCTATAAACAGTGGATTCAGTATTGGTGCGTAGGTAGAAACATGAATGCTGTTTCCATGTGGAAAATGCTCTCTTTGTGCTTTCTGCCATATCCATATTTTTTCTTTTTCCAATATTCCTCTAATACACATATAGACAGCAGAGCGTTTGAGGATTGGCTGTCATAACATGCAGCTAAATAACACTTCCCACGAGAGCTGCTCTGGCACCTTAAAAAGAAAACCTACTAGTGTCCTGTGGCATGAGTTATACACTGGCTCCCTCAAGTGGGACAATGCTAAACTGCAGAGTTCTTTTAGGCAGAAAGGTACTGTAACTAAAACCATTTCACTGAAGAAAAGGAAGAATCCTCACAGTAGACTACTGGATTTCAATCTACACCAAGCTGACTACAGTGAGACATTGTGTGGGAGTGAACACCTTTGCCTCGTCCCTCCTGCTGGTCGGCACTACCACTAAAATAACTTTCCTGTACAGTGTTTAAAAAAAAAGAACCTAGTTATTCTAGAACTAAATCAGTTGACAGTTTAAACAAGTGTTGTGTTATACTGATGACATTTCAGTGCTACTTTACTTGTCAATTTTTTTACAAGGGTTTTGGATCAAGAGCTATATGCAGTGAAGCATGAAATGCATGGAAAACAAAAACATGTCTCCAAAAACTGGTTTTAAGCAAAATGATTACTTTGGCTCAAGTATTGCACTATGCTGATACAGAGCTAAACCACTTTAAAAAATGGTTATTAAAAATTCTGAACCAAGAGCTATATATACAAATGGATTTATTCACCTGGAAGCATGAAATACATGTACATAAAAAAAAACACTTCTGCCCTGTTTTTTTTGTTTTTAAGAATGTTGAATCAAGAGTAGTATGTTAAGGAAACATGGAATACACATACAAGAAATAAATGGGTAAAGCAATATGTAAAAACAAAACAAAAACCCTGTGGTTTAAAAGTGCAATGATTGTTCCTGTTCAGGTTTTATACTAAACTGATATGCTGCTAAACCACTTTGGCATTATATTGGCTGTTGATTTTAAAAAACAAAAAACAGGACCTTGAATCTACAGCTATCTATATGAGACACATGGAATACATTTGCTACAGCATTTTGGGGGGGAATCCTTGTCTCCAAATCTGTAGTTTATTCACCTTTGAATCAGGGCATAGAACACAGTGAGTGGGAACAAGATATAGAAAGGAGCATAAAGGGGGGAGGAAAAGGTGGAGATACTGACAGAAGAGGATGACAGATAAGTTGGGAAAAGCTAGAGAGAAAATCCTGCTAATATCACTCACTGTGTGGATAGTTGAAATGCAACAATCCAGACCACAACAAACATGGATGTGTGAAGCATACAAATGTTACAATCTGTGACAATGGGGTGCAGGGAGTGTTAATCAATTTGGAACAATCACTCTGTCAACAGGCCAAACTATTGTTATCTTTCCAGACAGACACCAACCTACTGATCACTTTTCTTATGCCTCTTCTTCTGCCTGTTCTTATGCCTCTCCAGCTCTACAATGCTCTTTCTGAGATATGGCAATCAAAACTATACACAGCATTGCAAAAATAATCATATTGCACATTACAATAGGACCCCTGTGTCCATGGGGGAGTAGGTTCCATGATCTAGCTTGGATGCCTAAGACTGTGGATATGAGAGAACCCTATATACAGCATACAAGGGGGTGGGACAGAGCCCACAAGGGGTACCCTTGTATGTTGTATATAGGGTTGTGGCAAACCATGGATAATTTAAACTGTAGATAACAATTCCATGGATACGGGGGTTCTACTGTATATAAATATATTATGGTATTAACTTCTCTTTCCTAAAGATTTCTAGCATGGGCTTTGCCCTTTTTATAGCTGCCACACTATGTATCAACATATTCATCAAGCCATCCACTTTGATTATAATATCCTTTTCTTTATCAGCCATCACTACCCAGCTAGCAATTCCAACTAAAATATTTGGTAAATGGCTCTCTCCCTTGTGTTGTATGCTGCAGTAGCTGTTGCCTGACAGAGACCTATTTACAGCAGCTGCTAGGCATAGGTTAGGAGACACATGAAGATGAACTAGCAAAATACCAATATGCCAGGAATGATTACCTGTATGGACAGAAAGATACTATACAAAGAGGAGCATATTTCAAAGAAAAGTAAGAGAAAGTTGGGAGGAACATGGATAAATTCAGGCTACAAGGCTATAGAGAAACATCAGACACACTGGATATCTGCATTCTGGGTCTGTTGAACTGTACTTTCCTTGGTTCAGGGATCCATTTTGTTTTAGAAGGTACCGCCTACATGGCTGCTAGGAAAATGGTTACTGCTCTGGAATGCCACAAATGCATAGGAGGCACAGTGTGTATGTGCCTCCATCTAAATTAAATTTGAGTCAGTGCTTTCCTGCAACCAGGGAATACATGCAAATGCCTACTCAATTGGCATGTCCCAGCCAGCTAATCTATGAAGGAACCTACATTGGCCCATCAAAAGTGCTGGCAAGAAATGGACCTAATACTGAATCATTCTCTTTTAGTTCACAGGTTAGCAGGGTTGGACACTAACTCACACGGACACTACTCCTGTTGAATATTGCTGTTTGTCTTGAATACTATGCTATTTTTAATAGCTAGATAGAGGTAAAATTATCGAAGAGGTATGGCGTTTCTGTGAAACTTTTTACTCACCAAGAGAAAACAAACTTTTGTTCCCTTTGTTTTTGCTCACCTGGGATTCAGCCTCTGAGCTATAGTGTTCTCTGTACATTTTGTTTAGAACTGTATGTGAGTTCAGGCAGTCATTCATTCTTTTCTGAGCACTTCCCACGTGGCGTGACTGAGCTGTAACAATAAATCTAGGATCGGATTGGTTTTTACTGTTCGTTTTAGGACTCCTTTCTTGCACTATGCTTTGTTTTCCTCTGGCTGCCCAGTCTACATTTCCTAGGTCAGAGTTTTTCTTCTAACACATTTCTGCTGGAAACACCTTCCTGCATCTGCCTATGCAGGGGTGGGCTGCATGCCTCCAGGGCCATTTTTGCAAAGTCTAGCACTGTAGCCCCCATCCCCCCTTCAAAAACTCTAATTTTTTAAATGGTTGCTTAAAAAGTCATGTTGGCCAATTTTTCCATGTTTATAGCATCCATGTACCTTCACGCCCAAAACATTTTTAATTTTTTCAAAAATTTGCCCACAAGAAGTTTTGCTAAGATAAAGACAATTAAAATTAAATTCAGGTTTCAGTTAATAAAAATGCATTGTTGCAACAACTATTGTACATAACCACTGCATTAATTAAACAAACAAACAAACAAACAAACATGCACATTAGCTTCTTTAGTCTTGCTCCATCAGGAATATGGCCTTCACAGAGCCAAAATGGTCTCAAAAATGGTCCATAGTTCCCTGGGATTACCCATCTTTGGTAAACCCAGAGATAACACTCTACCTATCATGGTAAAGTATTTACCAAGCAAGAGACAAAAATTCCAAGAGCACAGTTCTCTTGTAAACAACCCAGGATACCTATGTCAGTTGTAAACCATGGGTCCAAGGGAGATGGTCAAGGAATGAGGTGGAACTATACGGAAGCAGACACCAGCAAAAGTTTATATTTGATCAGAGATTCAAAGGGAAGCCCCACTGAAAAGGCTTGCTGTCCATATGCAAAACCTGCCAGCCCACCTGAAACTATACAATTTCTTTTTGAAAAATGGTTCAGAAAGCCCCCTTGTCCCCTCTAGAGAAGGCATGGAAGGCAAGTCTGCCATGTTTTCAGGGAAGTACCACACTACCCTTAAACAAGAAAATAAAAGAAATAGGGCTCTAGAGGCCATGAGGGTGTTTTTTTTTTTCAGTATTTAAAAGAGCCTTTTCCAAAAGAAATATTTTAGGGTGGTGGAGCATTCATACTTCATATGAAGTATGAAAAATTATGCTTTCACCCATGTGTGACCTTATGGACCTATGAGAACTGTAAGGACAAATGGAAAGGTCAGCATGTGAAGGCAAAATCTGTGCCTTGCCTTCCTCTTCTGAACAGTTCAAAGAAGCAGCTGGCAGTCCTATGTTATTTTTTATCAGAAGATACTTCAAAGTGGACTAAGATAACACTTTCATGTTTCCTACATTTCAAAGTATTCTCTCTTGTGCATATTGGGCATTGGGAAGGAGTTCTCCTTTGTGCCTCAGGGGATGTAAATGGTGGGCTATGAGAAGGTAAGTAATAGAGGAAACTATCCATTGTCCACCTCTCAAAATGGCCCATTAACCTGTATAAAGAGAAATCAGCAGCATTAGTTTCTTTGAGTTTCAGTATCCTCTTAAGGAGGAAACTTTGTCTCATTTGTGACTTGGTCTTTCTCATGAGTAGACCACATCCACAATAGCCTACTCTGTTTAGGTGTGACTATGGAATAGGTAATAGAATTTCTTACTTTGCAGTACAAATTCAGGAACAGGTGATACCTTTAATCAATCATTAAGAATATAAAACAAAAACAAAATAAAAAAGCAAGCTCTTCAAGGCTGTGCATCAAGTTCTTGTGGACAGTTCCAAACTTATGTGCTGTTTTTAATGTTCCAAATTCACATGGCTGATGGTGTAGAGGCCAGGTAAACTTCTTAGATGGAAATAACTGCAACATGCATGTTGGTTTCAAGCTCTTCTTCAGCTAGCAATTTGGAATGTATGGCCCATCTCTTAAAACAGAGAACAATCACAGGCAATCTGGGCACCCCTGCCTTCTTCCTTTCTGCCTTTTTGAAACTCCATTCTACTGAGAAATCAATTTTTAGTAACTATGTAGAACTTGTGCCTTTTTAATTTTTGTAATTGTTTTATTACTTTCTTTTTTTCTTAGTTTAATCTTTTCCAGTTGTGGGTGAGATTTTGAGCACAGAGCAAGTGTGAGTACTGAATGCAGTGTCTTGTCTCGTTTCGCTACTGGATCCTTGGTAAATAGGTTGGTGGCAATGTACCTTTTTGAGTTAAACTCCCTGGAGGAACTGCCAGATTAGAGATGGTTAGAATGTTTGGGAATGCAAAAGCAGTTTCCCTTAAGCCCGATAGACCCTTAACTCTTACCATTTCCTTGAGTCTCCCCATCTCAAGACAAAGAAGGGCAGAGTGACTATCCAGGAGCTGACCTGGTACCATGATACTGTAGATGAGGCATAAGGTCCAAGAGTGGGTATATGTAGCCCTTGAATATCTGGAGATTGCCCACTTCTGCTCCACACACCTATTTTGGGGTCATTACTGAGCAAGCATGTTTTAGAACTACATTGTATACGACCACGTGCCATAAATCAGTGTTAGATCTCCACCCACTTAAGATCAGGGAAAAAAAAGGCAAAACGTGGCATGCAGACAAACATTATTCTGTTGTTTATTTTAGTTTACATCCCATTATTTCTCCTTAAAGGCAACGTTTAAAAATCTAAGCAAATCAGATATATAAACTGTTTAAAAAGCAAACTCAGTGAATTAACGTCATATAACACTTACAATTGTTCTTCTTCTCCTTTTGCTCTTTTGTCAAAAACCAAATAGACAGTTCCAAAGCTTCCACGTCCGAGTTTTTGTTGAATAGTATATCGTCCTGAAATCAATGTCTTTGTACAGGTAGAAACAGGTGTTAGAGGAGTACCCGGCTTAACTACTTCTTGGAATCTCAACATTGCTCCATACAGCAGAGCCAACTCAGGATTTATACTGAATCCATAGAACAAAAGTCTTCTTTGTCATGAAGCAACATTCACAATTGTCACCTACAGGAGAGGAAAAAGAAAATATCCCAAAATGAACTAGTACTTTCTGTGCCGAATGCTTGTTTCTGCTTTTCTTCTGTTCTGATTTTATTTATTGCATTTTGAATTCTATATTGTTTGTAGTAGTAGTAGGGGGAAGCAATTTATAAATAGGTGTAATTAAGCAATAACAATAACTTAAAAACAGTACAGGATTCAGAGGATTGAAAAAAATACCAAGAAGGCCAGGAGGCCAGCTGAAATGTCTATAAATTGCACAGGTGTCATGTCATATTCATATCAGCCTCAACATATTTTTTACATTTCCCATGAATACAAAGCAAAATAGGTCTCATCTGCAAGAGAAGCAGAGCATTTAATCATAACGTAGATAGTTCTCTTTCTCTGAATCCTTTCAACTGATAGAGTAAAAACAAGATATGGGAAATTGTGGACCCCATGGCTTTTACACTATACAAGACAGTCTTTGCAAGGAGAAGGAATAACTGCATTTTAAACATTTTGCATTTCTGTCTTTCACTAGCAGCTGATTGAATAGGTTTCATTCCTTATCTTCCTAAAATCTTCCTAAAGTGCTACCAATTTACTCCACTAATTGAAGAAATTAATTTATCCCTGAACAATGTTTGAAAGCATTAATCCTAGCATATCATGTGATCTCATGCCTACCCATCTTACATACAGTATATGTACACTCTTCCTTTTGATTCTGTTTGGATCGTATTAATTTCCCACCCTTTCATTTCCTTCATTTTTTCTTCTATTGATAGTTTAATAACTTTTTGCATACTGCATATGTGCAACCTATTATATCTTACACAATAAGCTTGCATTAGTATTCATTTTATGGTCACACACTATGCCACAGTTTTCTTCTACTCACCAATACACCAGATTCTTCTTTTCAAACAATGAATCAGATTCTTATACACAATCTGAACTGAAATGCTGTTACTTATACAAGTGAAAAATCTCAGCAGGTAGATAAATATATTCATTTACCATTGCCCTCTTCTTCTATCTGTTCAACCATATGTCACTAATATCTGTGTGGGACGGATTGATTTTTGCCTACTTGCAGTCTTCTGTTTAACTAGGCTTCTGTAAATCTGAGTTGATTTATTTTGAATTTTTCCCAGCTTTTGTTGCATTGTGAATTTCATTTGAGAAATGCCAATAGAATTTTAATGGCATAAATCCTTATTATGGTATTTCAGCATTATTTATACAAGATCACATTGCCATTTTGTTATTCAACACTCTGTGGACTGATATTCACACTTGAAGGTCCTAGCAATTTAGGTGCTGCTGTGTTTTGTTTTTCTAAAAAATAAACTGCAGCGAAAATGATTTGTAAAATTATTCTGTTTGTTAAACAAGTCTTACTGTAAAACCGCAGATTGTTTGCACTTAAACAGCAGCTTTCTTCTCCAAACCATTAATCAAACTTTTATGAGGCCTATGAAACTGTAATTTGTAACAATAACACCATGTATGTGCAAAACTGTTCTGACATCCTGCTGCTGAGATACTGACATATCCTGTGCCAAGGATTTGTACTTGGCAGTGCAATTTCCTAATGAAGTGCAGCCAAACTTCTAATTACTGAAAGTGATGTTCAAAATAGAGCAAATGAAACATAATCTTGGCTTCTAAAAATACTTATGTCAAAGTTTGATACTTTGTATGTTTCAGAGTGTTAAAATGACTATGTGGATTGCAAGAAAATTTGTCATAACTTGAAAGTATTTTTAAAATGTACAGTTTGAACAAATAGTTTACATAGGTTTTTCAAAACAATGAACCAGCTCTGGCAGAGCTAGGTCAATGAATTCATAAACATCTTGGCAACTGACTGTCTGTTTTGCATTTCAATGACTGTTTTGGTTAGAATGTGTAAACATAAATATGAGATATAGTAAAGAAAACATTTCAGAGTTGAATGAAGAATAATAAATAAATAAATATTTTGTAACCTTTTGTAATCTTTTGAAAAAATGTAAATTCATGAATACGTTTCACGTTACCACATTATTGCTAGATTAACAGAAATGTCAAATAGCAGTCTCATAAGGTAGCAAACTTAGTCAAAATATAGATGTTTGTAAACAAAATTGTTGTTCTCCCAGTAAATTGAGCAGGAGCAAAGTATTTGAGGGTTTCTATTATGGTAGCAAACATAGTAATTTATTTCTGTTATAAAACCTGAATAAGCCAAGAAAATTCTTCATCATTGCTGAAGATATAAGAACAAGAGAGAACAAATAGTCAAATATTCCTTTCAAGAAGGAGCAAAAATGTTCACAGGGGAATATTATTAGAGGAGCAGAAAAGATACCCTGTTTCCCCGAAAATAAGACAGGGTCTTATATTAATTTTCGCTCCAAAAAACGAATTAGAGCTTATTTTCAGGGGATGTTTTATTTTTTTCATGTACAACAATCTACATTTATTCAAATACAGTTATGTCATCTTCTGGTTGCTGCACAATGGTGGAGGGCAGGGTTTCACTTAACTAGGGCTTATTTTTGGGGTAGGGCTTATATTACAAGCATCCTGAAAAATCCTACTAGGGCTTATTTTCAGGTTAGGTCTTATTTTCGGGGAAACAGGGTAAATGAAGTGGTATCAGAAGATCAACACCAATGGATTTTACATAGATTTTAACATGGCTTGGCTGGGTGAGCTCTTTTCAAAATATTTGTGTGCATGTGTGTCTAATATACTTAGAGGCTAGGTAATGCATTTTACTTTGTATGTTTTTACTGTTAACAACCTGATAGAATCATAGAACAATTGAGTTGGAAGGGGCCAACTCAGGGCAGGAATCCAGATCAAAGTAAATCTGACAGATGGTTATCCAATTTTCTCTTGAATCCAGTCCCCTGATATTTTTTTTCATGCTTGTTAAGTAAGGCTAAAGATTTCTGAACGTTATAATGCTTTTACTAGGAGATGTATTCTCTGTCTTTTGTTTCATATGTGTCTTATTAAGCTATAAGCACTTATCTTTTTAGAATTATTTGAACCATTCTCATTGTTCTTTTCTACTTTTAAAAGAGTCTTTACTGGTTAAAGAAATGCGCCTGTATTTCACATTCAAATATGACTTCAGTTCTGTCCATAGGTTTTAATACTTGTAATTTTTCGTAAGTTGCAAGGACATATTTTCAAGTATATGCGGCTAGAATTTTCTTCCCAGCTGTAGGATGCTTGCATGTTACAACAACTCTGAAGTATTCTCGTACATATGGAATACGGAAGCAATGCAGAGAAATAAAGCTTGTAGAACTAGAAAAGCTGAAGTTGCCTGGAATTATTACAATAATGAAAATACACCTTGCTATTCAGATAAATGTTAATATGATTGTCTGAGATTGTTTCTTTTCATTCTGGAACCAATCCTTAATTGGAATAAATACCAGCTGTGACAAACACATGCTTCTGATTTTTCCCCCAGGTCTATAAATTTCTGTAGGACTCCTAGGGAGAGTAAAGCACCTAATTTCTATGTCTGACATTTAAATGAGAAAGAATATGAGCATCTTTCTAACCCTATAATCTCCTAGAAGAAAATGGATAACAAAAACAATTGAAAAATGCATGTAGAGTAGGACCCCCGTATCCACAGGGGATCCATTGCAGAATCTATTGCAAAAGCTGTGGATAGTAGTGAAACCTATATACAACATATAAGGAGGCGGGACAAAGACCACAAGGCCCACCCCTTTGTACGTTTTATATAGGGCTGCAGTAAAACATGGATAATTGAAATGCCAATTCTGCAGATATGGAGGTCCTACTGTATATGACGAGCAAAGACAAGTCCTGTGTCTATAACACTCCATTTGGGCCTGTCCACACTGGCATATAAATATCGTATATGGATCGCTGAGGGAACAGTTTGGATTGGGGAGGAAAAGACCACGCCCCCTTGTGTATCTACTTAGATTGAGCCATCTTTCTGGCCCAACGATAAGGCATGCATTCATTTTGACATGCAGATGATCAGGGGAAATGCCCAGGTCTGCTCCCTGCCAGCTCCAGGGACCCCAGCCAGTGCTGCCATCACCAAGGGCTCCCCTTTTGCAGAGACAGGTGCCGTGGATAATGTGCTGCAAGTGGGTGAGTGAGTGAGAGAGAGACAGCAGGTGAAAGAGTGACTGAGCGAGTGCCAGTGGCATCAGTGGCAAGGGACCACCCCATCTGCCCTTCTCCTGTGCATCCCACAGCTTCGCTTCCTGCACTCTGCCTCCCTGTTCCCCTCCCCCTTTCTCTTCATCTGTTTTCTCTTTCCTCCTTTTATTCCCAATTCCTCCTATCTTTTTTATTTTCCCTCCCATCCATTTTCATTCTCTCCCAGAAGTTTAACCTGCTGTTTCTATGCTCTTTGCCTTCTCCTGGCTGTTCTTCCATTCTTTTCGCTCTTGTCAAATTCCATTTCAATTTCCTTCCCTATCTGAACAGCATCCTCTTCCCATCTTGCTTCTTTCCTCCCCATTCCCCCCATTTCCATCTTCTCTTTTCTCTTCCCCTCCTTATTTGCTGATTCTGCTTTGATAGCTGATCAGACTACAAGGGGTAATTTGCTTTTCAGAAGGGAGGAGCAAGTCAAATGACACATTGCTTTTCTGCCCACCTCACCAGACTCTTTGTAGCCCAATCCACTCCACATCCAAAATGGCCAATCTAGACAGACCCTTTGTCTCATAAAGCCAAGCAGACCATGTTAAAAGCAAAAGGATCTGCTGATATATATTTTTCAGTCTCCAAAATAGAAAGACAAAAGAGGGTTCTCTAACCACTGTTTTCTAAAATGTGGGCAATGACACTACCATGTTTTCCCCAAAATAAGACAGGGTCTTATATTAATTTTCGCTCCAGAAAACGCATTAGGGCTTATTTTCAGGGGATTTTTTTTCTTCATGTACAACAATCTACATTGATTCAAATACAGTCATGTCATCTTCTTCTGGTTGCTGCACAATGGTGGAGGGTGGGGTTTCACTTAACTAGGGCTTATTTTGGGGGTAGGGCTTATATTATGAGCATCCTGAAGAATCATACTAGGGCTTATTTTCAGGTTACGGTAGGTCTTATTTGCTGTGTCCCCATCAGCAGCGGCTGTGCTGGCAATGGGACCAGGAAAAGGGCCTCCTCTGATGATCTTAAACATTATTTTGATCTTAAGATATAAACAACTTTAGAGCCCACCAGCTTCCAACTTGTTCATGGAAACTGACACGAAATTGGCATGCAAGTAATCACTCTAACACCACACTATTAGAGCAATAACCAAAAAATACAGCAACAGCCAAGGGTATCTTTCTTACTATATTACTAATTAAGTTTGCTTAAAATCTCTGGGCTATACAGAAATTAAAAAAAGGACAAGTCTTGCCTGAGAATTTACAATATGAAGATAAAGGCAAGACTCATTAGGTAAGGTGGTTTGTCCGAACTGTCCCCTATAAACTGCTGGCACAAAACCGTACACTTTTTCTATTATTTGCTACTACTACAGATATTTTACCAAACATCTGGTCAGTTTATTGGGCTGGTGTGATAAGTGTATTAAATATTTATATATTCATCTAGAAACATTGTGGACAGTGACAGTTTCCAGGAGGTATCTGTTAAGATGCAAGCAGTGGTTTCCAACCTTGTGTCCACAGATATTATTGGATTAAAACTCCCAGAAGTCTTAATCACTAGCGGTGCTGGCCAGGATTTCTGGGAGTTGTAGTCCAAGAACATCTGGGGACCACTGATAGAGGCTTCCTCAGCCCACCTACTAAATCACGGGCTTGGCTGAGAATTTAACTGAATTACATCCTTCTCCGTTCATAGGAACACGCCCTCCCCCATAACAGGGTGGGACAACTTTGAATGTCCCTCTATTTTTCGACTACAACTTCCAGTATCTTACCACTGATCGTGCTGGCTGGGCCGGATGGGTGTTGTAGTCCAAAACATCCAGAGGGCTAAAAGTCTCCCTAAGCCTGGTATATATGCCATAACCTAGGATAAAACATTCCGGAGAGCTTAACCAGTACTCTTCCCCATTCTGGCGTATTAGAATCCACCCCAAGAAACTCATGGGCTAAAAAGGGCGAGAAAAAAAGACCCCCTCCCCCCGCGCGCATTTTTTCCGACTAGCATTGCGGGATGTGGAAAAACGGGGGAGGGGGGGCTGAATTTACCTTTTCCATCTACCCGACCACAGTACAGGGGGAAGGGACAGAACAGGCCACTTTTCGGTTCGCCTCCCTCAACCACCTCGACGCTCCTGTAAAACTACGCGGATCGAAATTCTCCCACTTCCCCAATGTTTGGCGTTGCTAGGAGACGGCGCTTTGGACGACGGGAATGCAAGGGGTGGGCCTAGAGAGGCAGGAAGAGGGATGAAAAGACAGGTGGCGCGCGACTTCGCTGATGACGTAGAGAGGACTTGTCCACGCCCTCCCTCTCTATCCTCCTAACATGGTGGTTTCGGGAAGGCTCAAGGTGGGGGCGTTGGAGGAGCGACTGGCGCGCAGAAATGTTGTGGCCTCCAAGCGGATGGCTGCCTCTGGCCTGAGCTGAGGGGAACCTTAAGCGACGAGGCGGATCCATCTGTTCCTTATCCTCAGACGACGACCGTCGCGAGCCGGGAAGCGAAGGACAAGGTTAGTCGGCCCCGCTGGTGGTGGGAATTGAACAGGCAAGGCTTTCTGTGCTTTCAGAGTTGCTTGGCAGGCGGGAATCCAACAGATACAGCTTCCTCTCTCCCCTCCCCGCATCTTAGTGCAAGAAAAGCATGGACCTGTTGAGTTTCTGTCCGCAACAGAAAGAGACCTATCAGAAAGGGGTGACAGCCCAGCTGAGTGGACGATCGCCTGGAGAAAAAGGGTTAGTTTCTAAGAGGGAGGGAGAGGTAGGCAGCTTTCTTAGAATCATGCGCCTTCAGTTGCCAGGACTGGCCCAAGATGTTTTGCTGCCTAAGGCAAAGTAGTTAGCTCTCCTCTCCCTATACAAACGTTGACAGCCTAGCAACGGACTCTTCCTTTGACACTGATGATGCCACAGTGTCTTCCACTGCACCTAAAGGTGGAAGGTTAGTTTTCAAGGGCGGGGGGGGGACGACGATACCCACAACTCCCTCCTCCAGTACCTTGCTAATATCTCCCCGTTGATGTGAACAATTTCACTGTGTCCAGCAGTACAGTAGGTTGTCATTTTTGTTCTGGCAATCTCAGTTTTGGACTTACACAAGGGGCAGAAATTCGAAAGGCACAGTTCTTCCCATCACAGCATCATGTCCCCACATAGTCTATCTGTGGCTCTTCTGACTATTTTCATCAGATGTTCAACCTAGCACATCTCACACATAGGATGTGTAGTACAATTATTAAAGTCCAGGACATGGCATGATCTTTAACCATTTAGAAAACATGGGGTGGTTTACACTAATTTTAAGCAACTATGAATTGCAATAAGTTATTGAACTGAATGGTGTTCCAGATTATGAGGAACAGTTCTGACAGTCATATCTGAAGCCCCCATGTATTTGTTTTACTGCAGTTTTACACAAGCCATTTGTCTGAAACTGCATCTGAACATTATTAACATAGGCACTTCAGTTGGGAAAATGGTCTTCAGGTGGAATTGAATTGCTAAAGTGATCTTTTAATCAGCTAGCTGGCTGAATAGTTCAGTCATTTAGATATCTGACTGTGGAAGCAGAGGTTGTGATTCCCCATTGTGCCTCCTATGAGTAGATCCAACCTGTGTGGTCTTGGGTAAGCTGCACTCATATTGATGACACCGGCCGCATCATGGGAAATGGCCATAGTAGTTCCATTTTATAAAAAAGGTTAAAGAGAGGATCTGTCAAATTACAGGCTGATTAGTTTGCTGAATATTATAAGTAAGCTGTATGCAAGGCACCTCCTGGACAAACTCTTGGACTGGTTTGAACAGAAGAACATTATTGGGGCGGAACAGGTGGGTTTTAGGCCAGGGAGATCTACAATAGATCAATGCCTAATTGTTCAACATATTATTGAGAAATATTCCTCTAAGGAAACAACTTCACTCTATGCAGCCTTTGTTGACTTCAAATCACATTTAACTTTATATCTAGAATGTGACTCTTGGACAAGCTAAGAAATTCATCTATTGAAAGACGACTTCTAAAGCAAGTCAACAACTTCAAATATCTTGGGGTAGTTCTCCAGGCCTTTGGCTCTGGGGTTGAACACAGTAAATATGCGACAGATCAAGGAGAAAGATCTGCAAATAGCTTAGCAAAACCCCATCATTCTCAAGGAGGGTTCTTTGTTCCAGCAGCTCTCAAACTTCATAAGGCCAAGACGTTATCCCAACTGTTATATGGTTCATTCCTGGAGCCACTTAGCTCCCACTTTGCACCACAGGAAAGAGTCCAGTCTAAATTTTTAAGATCTTACAGGTCCCTAGATGTGTGTCAAATGCCTGGGTAAGATTGGAGACAGGTTGCCTAAAAGTTGGAGCCTGGGTTATATATATATGTGGCTAAAGGGGCTTCTAAATCCACAAGGTCTATTTCCTCTAATATTTTATGACAATTTCCAACCCAACTGGGTCAAGTCTGTGCAGAGCTACTTGTTCAAAATTGGCCTTTCCCCTCAGATGCTGTTATCTTATGGAATAGATCAGGCAAAAAAACAACAACACACACACACACACACACACACCACTAGTAAAGTGCAGAACTGAGGATATAGACCATCAAACTGACCTTCCTAGCATACAAAATACTACAGTGAGGGCCTACATCAAAAACTTCGGGGAACCAGCAAATTGTTTAACATCTCTGGAAGTGAAAGGGTTTAGAAGCTTCACCTTGGCAAGGTGCTTGGCCCTTCCTTCCACTGTTCTTGAAGGGAAGTACAAGAATATTACTTTTGCTGAAAGGCAAAAGTACTTGTTGAGACTATAGAGCATATCTTGTTCACCTGCCCTGCATTACGAGGTGGCCTGTTAGAAGATCATCATCCAAAAAAAAATCCTTGGCCATTCAGAAAAAAAAGAGACTTGAGTTTCTTCTTTCTGATATAGACTCCAAGTTCACTTATCAAGTAGCCAGATTTTGTATGGTGATACTCAGGTCTCAGAAATCCCATGGTACCTAGGTACTAGATTTTAAGTTGTCTTTTAAATGCCAATATTTTTTTTACAAAGTAACTGAAATTCTGAAATTTTAAGGTAACTAGATACTAGATTTTAAATCGTCTTTTAATGCCAAATGTTTTTACAAAGTATATGAAATTTTGGAAACTGTAAAGATTTGCTTTCCCCCCCCCCCCCCCCCGTGTGATTGGTCTAAGGACCGCAACAATAAACTGTACTGATTGCACTTAAGATAAGAACCTTTTAAGTGTGAACCAGAAGTACAGTAGCACAAAAAACACCCCTTGCTATAGAGTGCAAGCAGGAAGGTTGTTTTGGGGGTAGGAGAGTGAGTTTCAGACTGAGAAAGTAAGTGCAGTGAAAACCAAGGAATTGGGGAGGGACCAAAATTTGTGGAAAATCAAGCCAAAAGCCCTGCCCCCCCCCCCCCCCAAGGGACAATGTTGCCTGGACAATAGGACGAAGCTTGGTAAGGGCTCTGCTTCAGCGGGAATTTAAAAAGGTACACTCTGTTTGGAAGAGCTCTAAGCACGGAATAATATGTGAAAATAAGTATATATGATAGTATTGCAACTGGTTGACCCCTATATGGGACTAAGCTCTATTGAGCTCTGCAGTATTTTCTTTTGAGTACAGAGATTTGTAAATACAAGAATGTGTTCCTTGTAAAATGTCAAAATTTAAATCTTTTCGAATGTATTTGTGATCTCCTATCCCAGGAGGGGTCAGCCCTGCCTAGTTTTGAAGCATAGCTTTGGAATTTGACAAAAATGTGTTTTGGGGTCATAAGATAGTTCAAATAATTAGTGTTTCCTCTTGGGTACCTTTTGTTGTCACTTGGTTCATCCATTGAGGATAAGCCAGATCATTCCAAATATGACATGGATAAGGAACCACTGGGCCCTGCGATCTTTGGACCCCTGAAGATCCAGGAAGTCAAACCTCTAGATGGCAACCATCCCCCAGCTATACCATGCAGTGAGAAGGGTTGTTTCTAAAAAGGATCAAATTTCAGACTAGGAAGGAAAGTGCCATTTATTTTGCCTCTTGCTGTTGACTATCTGGCTATATTTTTTGACTAGTCTAAGGTTCTTGGACCCTTCTTCTGTCACTTCTTGTTTGCTGCTGCTACTGGACTTCAGGTTGCTGCTGGATTTTTGTTTTGTCTCTCCTACGCCTGGTTTATCTGACTCCCAAGCAGGACTCTGGATCTCTGCTTTGTCTCTTGACTCTGATTTAGGATTCTCCTGTCTGCCTGGGCCTGTCCACTGCTACACGTGCTTCAGCTTGCCAAGACGTTGTGCTGCGGATTAGCCCACCAGGGAGCAGGACGGCTGTGCATGCTTGCCAGTGTCCTTGTCACCATTTTTCCAGATGTTGCTGGACTTCAACCCCCAGCATTCCAGACCATTTACCATGCTGGCTAGGGCTGAAAGGGCTGAATCCAGTGACATTTGGAGGACAGGATAGGTGTAGAGGCTTAGCAATAAGAATGGATGGTAAAGGGGCTTCCGGTTGTTCCACTATACTGTACTCCTGTTTGTTTTTCTAGGAGTGTGATGCACCTTGTTTTAAGATGGGCTCAAAATTAATATGTATTTACTTTGAATGTTCAGCAGATATTATTCAACGAAGTAGGACTGATGGACAGCTCAGTGGTTAGATGTTGGGAGTTCAGTTCCCGACTATGCCTCCTTGGCAGGGGCTGGACTCAATGATCCATAGGGTCCCTTCTAGCTCTGCAGTTCTATGATTATGATGATTTCATCTGCCTGTTGGAAACTGCCAACTGCCTTACTTTCCCATAGGGAGTAAATTATTTTAACTCCAAATATATGGCATGGACTGGTTAAAAATAAAAAGAGGGATAAATACTGTAGCTGCTGCCATGTTGATTGAGCTCTTTGTGCATTTGCATTCAAAAAGCTAATTTGTCTTTCTTTTTAACAGAGGCATTTCAGCTCAGCAGTATGGGCATCCAAGGATTAACAAGCTATATTGGAGAACACAATGAGTTCTTCACTGATCTGCAGTTGAGAAATACTGATGTAGTAATTGATGGAAACAACCTGTACCATCGCCTTTATTTTGACTCAAATCTGGACACCCGGCATGGTGGAGATTATGATTCTTTCACCAATATTGTGCATAAGTTCTTTGGAACATTAACTGCATGCAACATACAGCCCTATGTTGTACTGGACGGAGGATGTGATGCATCGGACAAAAAGCTTACAACATTAAAGGAGAGAGCTTGGGAGAAGATCCAGGCAGCTTATTCTCTCTCCTGTGGTGGTGGTGGAAACGTGTTGCCTTTGCTCATTAGAGAGGTCTTTAAGCAGATCTTGGCAAAATTACAAGTGCCTTTTGTCCAGTCTTTTTCTGAGGCAGACAGGGAAATTGTATCATTGGCCAATCATTTGAGTTGCCCAGTGCTAACATTAGATAGTGACTTTTGCGTTTTTGACCTCAAAGCTGGCTACTGTCCTCTGAATTACTTCCAGTGGCACAACCTTTGCAAATGTAAAGACTCACAAGACTGCTACATCCCAGCAAGGCGCTTCTCATTAGAAAGATTTTGTAACCATTTTAACAACATGAACAAAAGACTCTTGCCTCTTTTTGCAGTGATGAATGGCAATGATTACATTAATCTGCTGGCTATAGAAATGTTCTTTAGCAAGGTGCACCTTCCTGTCGGAAGCTCGCGGCCGAAAAGTAGAAAGCACATCCGTATTCAAGGGCTACTGAACTGGCTGTCCCGTTTTGCTGATCCTGCTGAGGCAATAGAAAATGTACTAAATTATGTTAAAAAACATGAGAAGGAGGAAACGAGACAGCTTCTTGCCTCCTTTATGGAGGAGTATGAACCATCCAGTGTCAATCTCCAAGACTTTTTTCAGAATGGAGTTTATGAACCCGAGGAGGCAAAGAACTTAGAATTACCTCAGTGGGTTCTTGCTGGTTTAGCTAAAGGCCTTCTAGCACCATTTGTTAGTGATGCTCTGGTGTTAAGAAGAAGCATTCTTCATGCTCAGGTAGAGAATATGCAAAGGTGTAGTGCTCACGCTACTGCTCTGCCAGTTCGGCAGGTTATCTATGGGTTACTGCTAAACACTTCACAGAGTTCACCTGATACCTTCCTGAGGAAACAGCCCATTTCAACTCCCATTTTCCAAGAATTTGACAGAATCCAGAAAACACTCAAGAAATCATTTCTCCAAGCAGCAGTATTGTCTGGCAATTTTTGTGGCAACCGGTATTCCCTGAGTATATTAAATAAGGTAAATGGTCAAAATAGTATGTCTAATAAAGGTATATCTGTGGGGTTGTCAGTGTACAGCAATTCTATACCAAAAAAAATGTGGCACTAAACCCTAGTCAGTCACCTTTTTGTATTAAAATCCCTGTGGAAACCACTGCAGCCATTGCCTCTCCTATGTGATCCCAGACAAACCCTAACAGAAGGTAAAGGTACTCCACCCTGGGAACTGATATATAACTTGTCCCTCATGGGTTGTAATGGGAGTACATGTGAATAGTTCAAATACTACTATTATAAAATGAGATGAGAGGCACATGCTGCTCCTTCCTTCTCGCATCAGCCTTTAGCTGAGATGGTTCATCTGGCTTTGGGTCTTCACACAACAGCAAGTAGATGCATTGGCCAGTTGATAGTAGCCACACATTGTCTC
This sequence comes from Intellagama lesueurii, assembly GCA_037013535.1. Classification (NCBI taxonomy): domain Eukaryota; kingdom Metazoa; phylum Chordata; class Lepidosauria; order Squamata; family Agamidae; genus Intellagama; species Intellagama lesueurii. Next base: position 76,993,002 of record JBAJHW010000006.1, read on the forward strand.
CATTATTGCTTTTCTCCTTGCAGGCAATATAACTCATTAGCTTACAGCCTCATTGCACAGCATGGCTAACATCTGCTTGATATGCCTACCAGAGTCACTTTCTTTGACAATGCTGTGCAATTTCTTTATTTTTAGATTTCTTTAGCAGACCGTATTCAACTTTTGTTCAACACATTAGGAGTGACAGCCAACATCCTTGAACCAATTCCTTGCCTCCTGCAGCTCCCTATAGCTGTAACCTGTTACTGGATAAGGTATTCAGAACCCAGAGTGAAGTTACAGCACATGAAAGCGTTGCTTCTTGGAGTAGTATTTGGTGAATTAGAGAAGATATTACATAATTCAGGTAAGTCCAGAGAGTCAAATTTGACCCTTTTCAATGTTGCCAGTGGCTGTCCCATCAATTTTTTTCCTTAAAAGTTCACCATTTCAATTAGTGACTATTCTGTTTTAAAGCTGAGCTGTGGACTTTGAGGTCCTTCAAGTATTGCAGAGACCAGTTCCCATCAGTCTTGGGCAACATGTGAGATATCATGAAAGTGCATCCATATCTGAAGAGCTAAAGGTTTTCCACCTCTGTGTTGGAAGTGTTTTTTGTTCAGTATTATATACATTTGTTACGTACCTGGCAATGAAATCAAAGCATTCTTCTTTTTGCATTATATCTGTTGTATCAGCGATAATACACTAAATAATGCTTAATGCCGCTTGTGAATGGAGCACAATTATTAGACACAAACTTTAATGCAAGACTGTAGAGAAATACATTACTAATTTGTTCAACAGTTTATGCATAGTATTGTTTCTCTATAAGGGGAATTTGTGGTCGTCTAGATGTGGCTGGAGTAACACTCTCATCATCCTTCATCATTGCCTGTGCTGTGGTTAGAGCTGATGGCAGATGCTGCTGAGCAACATCTGGAGACATAGGTTCCCAATTCTTGTCCCCTGGGGCCTAGACTAAAGATTATAGTGGACAATGGGAAGAGGCCAATATGAGGAGGGAATTGTAGGCAGGAAGCCAGATGACTGAAGAAGCGCTGCAGCTTCCATCCCCATCTCCAGTGCTGCGCTGACACTAGATTGGCCCTGTCAAAAAGATGGGAGGCTTGATTCAGGGGAGCAGGGGGGAAAAGATACTAACCAAGAAACTTTCCTCTTATAAGGAAAATTCTGATTCTAGGTAAGATCTGTACATCCTTTTGTGAGCCGTTATGCTCTAAAGGTTTGTTGATCACACTAGCTAAGTTTCAAATCAACAAATGGATTGTGAAAGCATATAGCAGAAGGACTATAAAGGTATTTCCAGATAGAGGTACGAAATTCCCCATAGGTAATTTAATCTTGATAATATTTGGGAGTACGGTGGCCCTGTTAAGTCTGTTGAAACAATAAACAAGAGAAAGTCTTCTGGCACCTTAAAGACTGCAGCCCATTTGTCAAATGCAGGTGGGTCCACAAAAGCTTATACTGTACCAAGTAAATCAAGTTAGCCTTTAAAGTGCAGTTTTAAAGTTTTTAACTTTAATATCATGAGAAGATTGGGGGCTTTAAAATTTGCATCATGTTTACTATTGTTTTACTTCTGTAGCAGATACAGCATTTTATAAAGTGAAACAGGAAGGAGAGGAAACGGAGGTAGGAGTAAGTAGAGGAATTATTTCAGAGGATGAATGCAGCTATTTCCCATTACACCTACTTTGGCTTAGATACAATAAGGTTTTTGGGATTCATGTGAGTTTATGGGTAGGGGGGTTGTGTGCTGGCAATACATGGTGGTATGTTGGCAGTAAAAGCTGTTCCTAGTTTTGCCATTGGGGGGAAGCAGATTCAGCTTGATCAGAACATTGTATTCCTCCCTACAGCCAATCAACAACCAAGTAATACTTTAACAAAAAGAATTTTAATAAGAATATCTAAGCCTACTAAATTACTAAATAGGCAATAGCTGCCATTAAAGGGAACTGTATATGTTCCAAAGATTTAGGCCAGTATCTTTTTATCCCACACCACACACAATGAGACTTTTCCATATTTTGTGCAAGAAAGTATCCAGTACAGACATCTAGAAGCAAGCCAGCTGAAGCTTTTGTAACTATATATTTTTACACACATTCTTGCTTAGAATGTCTCAGAGCGCTTAGAAAAGGCTTTTTGTTGTTACCATTTATATCTAGATTCTGAAGTTTCACATGTTGAGGTCAATAAAATCGTGCATGAACAGTTCTGCAAATGGAAAGAAAAGAAATCGCAAAAGGAATCACTGGAATTAGATACTGCTCACATTTTTTGCCAGTGGCAGTGCTGCCTTCAAATGGGATTGTATCTCAACCAGCTGCTTTGTAATCCTCTCCCCGAGCCTGAGCTTTCATGGTAAGTACTTCCAAGGCTGGAAACATAGTTGTGAGTAACTGAGTGCAGTATCAGTCTGATAAAAGTCTCTTGTATTACAGTCAGACTGAAGTATGTTCATCTCTTTTGCATATAGGTTTCTGAATATGTTGCACTTTCTACAGATTTTAAAATTACCGGGTAGAAAACATTCTGCTGTTACACTTTTTTGGCACATTGTTATAACAAACTATTTCTAGGACCTAAATATTTTCAGGTTAAAAGATAGAGGCAAATATTTGAAGTGGTTGAATCAGACATGGCAATGTACTAGCATAGTAAGTCACAATTAGAATAGGCCCATTTGAATCAATGGAATTTACAAAGCTGACTCACCAAATCCCCACTAATTCAGTGGGCCTACTGTAGCATGACTTTCTACACTAAGTAACAGGAGTCCAGCTTTCCTTTGGTCTTTCAAGCAAATGCTGACTTCAGCCAAGTCGACCCTAACTACTGCATGGTACATCAACTCCCACACTATCCTAGCAAGCATCCCCAAGTCATTTCTCCAAGTTGTGTGGTTTTCTAGGCAAATACTAAGCAAGTGCACTCCACATTACCTCAGTAATAGGCAGACACAGTGCATTCAGGAGGTATGCTGTACCGCACTGCCAAACATACTTTGGGATCTGACTTCTTGTACAGGAACCAGATTTTTATTCTCAGAATGGGTGTCCATTACCAAACAATTAAGCCATGGATTATGGCTGGAATGCAACTTTGTGAAAAAGAAATGCTACTTGTAAGTGAATAAGCAAGGTGAAGAAACAGTAGAAGGCTGCAGCTCAGTATAAAGCAATAGATTTTGGATGCTACTTTCAGAACTTGCTGCCCCTGCTTACTCCTGAGTTTAATTTTAAGTTCTAAAATGATAACTGCTTTCTTACCACCATCACGTTTTTGCTAGATGCAGTGTAAGTGAACTTACTTTATTTTCCCTCTTTGACAGGCTTTACTGTGGCACCCTGGTGCACAGACTGTACCATGAACTTAAATCAGCATCTACACCAGAGGATCTCCTCAGTGCATCTCCAAAGCTGTACCAGCTTTATTGCAGAATGGTACATGTGGTGAAAGATGCAGCACCAGTGGACTCCTTCCAGAAGTCAAAAAAACATAGGAAACAGAGCAAGCAAACCTCTGATCATGTGATGCACGAAAGAGAAGGGACTCCATTAGCAGCACTGCCTTCATGCAGTATTAACAACAGATTTGCAACACTGATGGTGAACAACTAAAAGCACACTATGTTAGAAGCAAGTTCTGATAGTAATGTATTTCTGTTTGAACCTGCAAAGTTCTTTCTCAGTCTCAGAGGAAATGTAAGGAAGCCTCCAATACTGTTATGCTCAATTGGTTGTTCTTACTGGAGCTTGATTTTTGGTAGCTTACATACATAAAACCCCTTCTCGCCTTCAAGCAGTACAATTGTGGCAAGTAGCCTCAGAGTGGAAAGTTATTTATTTACTTTATTACTATCCTGTCTTTCTCCCACAGTCCTATGGCCAATACACAAATCCCTATAAGAACGGTAGGCTAAAGTATACTGCACTCATGCATTACTAATGTTCACTACATTACTTATGTTTTTGAAATGTTCATGCTCTCACTCCCCCACTGCCTAAGTTTGTAGGTTTTAATGCAAATAAAACCTGAGAATTCTTTGGCAATAATTGCTATAGATATTGAACATGAAAATAGATGCTGGTAGGGTTCACTGTCTTACCAACAGAGCTCTTGGCAAACTATCAGCTTCAAATCCCATATCCTCTCCCTTGCAGATGGCATTCCAGTCATTAACCCAACTCCCTTTGACAAAAGGTAGAGAACAAAATTAAAGTGTGCAGTTGGTCAGTCTACATAATTTAAGTTTATGCAGTTTATAATTCCTAAAGAAGATGCGGAACCTGGGTATTTCTTAAGAGTCCTTAGCCCCTCCATGTTTATTAATTCCACTGAATAGTGGAAGGCACTAATTCTGTCTCTTCAAACTGCTGAAGAACTCTCAATGTTCTTGTGGCTTTTATTTGAACTGGGTATCTAAACTTGAACCAGCAGTCGTCAAAATGAAGGGACCAACTTTTATTAGACCAGTATCAGAAAATACTGCCTTCAGGCTAATTAACATGCTTCAGTGTGCACTGTCAAATGGCATGTTACACATATCATAAGAAAATCAGCAAAAATTCATTTTTGTGCAACTGGAAAATGCCAAGATCCTCTGATCATGACTATCTAAGACAAAATAAAACCTATAGTTCTTAAACTTGAAATAGGGTAGCATCTAAATAGCACTGTGCTTTAGCAGAAAATAGATAGGTTACTTACCTGTAACCATGGTTCTTCAAGTGGACCTCTGTGAATTCACACAATAGGGTTTGACAGCGCCTGCGCTGGCCTCTCGGAATCTTCTAGAGCTTTTTTATAGAAAAGTAACAAAGTTAGCATTGCCCCTATCGCGCATGCTCCCCCGCCTCAGCCCTCAGTTCCATTTATCCGCCACAAGAGCCTGAGCTCATCAAAGCATAGTCAGTGACGGATAGTGGGGAGGCCGGGCGGGATGTGTGAATTCACAGAGGTCCACTTGAAGAACCATGGTTACAGGTAAGTAACCTATCTTTCTTCATCGTGGCCTCTGTGAATGCACACAATAGGGTGACTAGCAAGCTCGCTTACCGGAAGGAGGGCCGTCACTGTAGAATAGAAGTCAGCACTGCTCTCCCGAAACCTGTCTCTTTCTTAGCCCGAAGGTCCAGTCTGTAATGTGTCACAAATGTGGACACATTAGACCAAGTGGCAGCTCTGCATATGTTTGGCACATCAACTCCACGCAGCAAGGCTGTAGATGTTGCAACAGCTCTAGTGGAGTGTGCCTTGAGACCTTCAGGAGGAGGTTTGCCTTGTAGTTCATAGGCCAGTGAAATAGTCGAGACAAGCCATCTGGAGAGAGTAGAAGACGACGTTGGAGAGCCTTTATGTTGACCATGGAAGCATATAAACAGTCTTGGCGCCACACGGAAGTCCTTGGTGCGTGACACATAGTACGCCAAAGCTCTCCTAACATCTAAAGAGTGGAGCATGCGTTCAACATCTGAGGTCGGATTAGGAAATAGAGTAGGCAATATAAGAGGTTGATTAACGTGGAAATCAGAGACAACTTTAGGTAAAAAGGAGACGTCTGGGTACAATATCACTTTATCTTTGAAAAATTGTAGATAAGGGGAATCAGATCGGAGAGCAGCCAGTTCGCTTGCTCTTCTTGCTGAAGTAATGGCTACCAAAAACAGAGTCTTGAATGATAGTAGACGAATGTCACAGGATGCCATTGGTTCAAACGGGTGGCGTGTAAGTGCGTTCAAGACAACCTGAAGTGACCATTGCGGCACAGGAGGTTTGACAGGTGGCCGCATATTTGACAGACCCTTTAGAAAGGATTTGAGAGTAGGGTGGGAGAACAACCGAGCGGAGTCTGATTCAGAAGGTTGAAATGAAACAATAGCCGATATGTAAACCTTAAGGGTTGATAAGGCCAATCCAGAGTCAAATAGATAACGTAAATATTGAAGTAAGGTGGATAGAGAAACCGGGGAAGGTTGGAGACTCTTTGATTCGACAAATCTGAGAAAGTTTTTCCACTTGTACTTATAAAGGAGGTTAGTAGATGGTTTCCTAGCCTTCTCCAGGACCTCCTTTATCGATGGGTGATTTTCCACGCCGTCAAATGCAGGGATTCGAGATCTGGGTGTAGGATGTTGCCTGTACCCTGAGTGAGAAGATATGGGAGGTGTGGTAACTTGACAAAGTCCAGTGCCATTATCTTGAGGGTGGAGAACCACGGTTGACGGGGCCACCACGGTGCAATGAAAATCGCATCTGATCTCATTTGACGAGCTCTGACCAGGGTTTTCTGAATGAGCGGAATTGGTGGAAAAAGGTATAGAAGGCCGGACCTCCAAGGGATCATAAAGGCATCCCCGAGTGAGTCCTTGCCTCTCCCCGCACGAGAGGCATACATGGTGCACTTTGTGTTGGCCTGAGTCGCGAACATGTCTATCATGGGATATCCCCAGCGGTTGCAAAGTGAGAGGAAGATCTCGCTGTCCAACTCCCACTCGTGGGTCTGGCCTGTCAGGCGGCTGAGCTTGTCCGCTAGCTGATTGTCCGTTGTGGATATATGCAGGGCCACTGGAAAAATCTGCTGTTGATAGCACCATTCCCATAGATGTACTGAGAGGAATAGGAGGGACATAGAGTGAGTTCCCCCCTGTTTGTTGATATAGTACATGGTCGTGGTGTTGTCTGTTATCACTTGTACACCACGACCCTGTATCAGGGGGAGGAAGGCTCGGAAGGCCTTTATGACTGCTAAAATTTCCAGATGATTGATGTGTAGATGTGTCTCTTTCTGAGACCACAACGCATGTATCTGATGGAGTCCGCAATGTGCTCCCCACCCTGTGGGACTGGCATCCGTTGTGACCTGAATTGTGAGTTGTAGGGGACGAAATGGTCGGCCGACGAAAAGGTGTGGCTGGAAAGTCCACCAACTCAGTTGTTTCGCAAGCTCTGGCGTGACACGTAGACGCTTTCTCGGGTTGTCCTGAAGGGGATCGAAGAGAGTTAGAAACCATGCCTGAAGAGAACGCATCTTCAGACGTGCGTGAGCCAATGTCGATGTTGTGGAGGCCATGAGGCCGAGCAGATGTTGAGCGTGTCGTGCCGTGACGCGTGCATGTGGTTGAAACTTGCGAACAGCTTTGCTGATTTTCTTTACACGTTCTGGTGGTAGAAACATCCGAGCCTCTAAAGAGTTCAGTCTCGCTCCTATGTAGTCGACCACTTGTGATGGTACGAGGTGGGACTTTTTGAGGTTGACAGAGAGACCGAGGGTCTTCAGAGTGCGGAGCACCAATTTGGTGTCTCGAAGTGCTCTTTTTCTTGACGGGGATACCACCAGCCAATCGTCTATGTAAGGGTAGATTTGTATTCCGTGGAGACGAAGGTGAGCTGCTACTGGGGCCATACACTTCGTGAACGTACGTGGGGCTGTGGACAGTCCGAATGGAAGAGCACGGAATTGATAAATGGTGTTTTGAAAGATAAACCGAAGGTACTTTCTGTGACGTGGGTGAATGGTGATGTGAAAGTAAGCGTCTTTCAGATCTATTACTATAAACCAGTCTTGTTTCCTCAACAGGTGGATGATGGATTCCAGAGTGACCATTCTGAAGCGGCGTGGATAAAGGTAAGTATTTAGCTCTCTTAAGTCTAGAATGGGTCTGATCCCTCCATCCTTTTTTGGTACGGCAAAATAGCGGGAATAAAAACCTTTTGCTAATTCCCGTATGGGTAGCTGTTGAATGGCTTGTTTTCGCAGCAGAGTAAGAATCTCTTCTTCTAGAACTGGACTGTAGGACGTAAGTTTGACCTGTCCTAGAGGAGGAAATTCTGTAAATTCTAGACGGTAGCCGAATTGAATAATGCTTAAGACCCAAGAGTCTTTTGTGATGTTTAGCCAGTTGTGGAGGAATGGTGACAGTCGAGTTACGTGATTGTTGTCCAATGGTTGTATGTTGAAGTCAAAGGTACTGTTTTGACTTTTTTGCTTGAGGTTTGTAGAATTGCCGGCGTTGTGTGGGTTGAGGCCGAAAATTGGATGTAGCAGATGAAGCTTGGGAAGATCTAGCTTGATTCTGAGTATTGAAAGAGCGATAAGGTTGGGAAGTCGATTGGCGGTATTGTTGTTGTGGGTATTGTTTACGCCACTGGAATTTATTGTACCTAGGCTGCTGCTGGATGGTATAAGATTTAGCCGTCTTCTTAATTTTGTGTAAACTTTCTAGATTGTCATCCGTCTTGTCATTAAAGATGCCTTTGGCATCAAAAGGTAGATTTTCTATCCGTGTTTTGGCATCCTCGATGATGTTAGAGGATCTTAGCCATGCATGCCGTCTCAGAGCAATGGCAGATGTGAGAGTTTTTGAAGCCGCATCTGCCACATGACGTGAGGCCAATCTCTGGTGTTTTGAGACAGTGAGGGCCTCTGCATGAGTATTGAGGAGATTTTGCCTGCTATCTTCGGGAGCTGCTTGAAGAGCTGGGAGTATTCTCGACCACAGCTGTCTTTGGTATGCCCCCATAGCTGCCAAGTAATTCGTGACACGAAGTAAAAAGGTTGTTAAGGAATATATTTTCCTTCCTAGTACGTCTAGTTTTCTACCCTCTCTATTGGTAGGTGTGACCTGAGATCTCCCCGACGATCTGGATGAGCTAGATTCCACAATTAAGGAATTTGGAATCGGATGTTTTGTGAGGAACTTGGTGTCATCCCCATGGATGCGGTATAAATTTTCAGTTCTTCTAGCTATAGGTGTAGACATAGCTGGTTGGGTCCATGATTCTTTAATAAGCTCCATCAGAGCTGGAATAAATGCCAGGCTCAGTGGAGGGGTTCTTTCTTGATTAATATCTCCAAATATTAGGTCTTCAGAAGGAGGAGGGGGTTGTTCAGTATGCATATTGAGGGTCTTGGCCATCCTCGAGATCATCTGGACATAAGAGGAAAAATCCTCTGACGGGGACGATGGGTGAGGGTCACCTGCATCCGACCCTAATGTATCCCCTTCGATAGGTGTGTCCCTTGAAGCGTCAGACATGTCGTCGTCATGGTCAGAAACGTCCGAGGAAATCATCTCCTCCTGGTCTGAAGTAGGAGGTAAGTGATGTCTCTTTGAAGTCTGTTTGGAAACATCAGTTCTCGACGTTCGAGGTTCATGTACGGAACGTAAACTCTTCGACGTCGAACGTGTGGTAGTTTGAGCCTTCTCAGCCTGTGTAGAAGATCGCTGTTTTTCGACGTCGAGATGTTGTCGATGTCGGCGTCGAGGTGGTGAAGAAGAAGACGACGACGAAGAGGACGACAAATACACATATCTGACCCTCTTCTTCTTTCTATGGTAGTCTTCCGAGCTCGAAGAAAAATCCGAGTCCGAATCATCGTGTCGACGTCGACGACGGGACTTCCTGCTATCCAACTCGACATACTCGGGGTCGATGTATTTGGATTTGTGTCGACGCCGAGATGACTTAGGGACGACTACCACCTCACGTCGAGAGGATCGGTGTCGAGCAGGAGAAAGGTGCTTAGATTTAGCAGCCTTCTTACGAGGTAAAGAATCCGGTCTCGATGAAATCGATGCCGACGATGGAGCCGGCGAAGCCCGCCCGGTAAAAACAGGGCTGTCATGGGCAATAGCCGTGCTAGTAAGGGTATCCACTAGCTGGCTAGCGGTGGGGGACATATCCCCTCCGCCCGTACCGGAATCAAAGTGTCGGGATGGTAGTGAGGCAGCCGCCTCCGACAAAGATTCTCGGTCCCGAGGAGAGTCCTCCAAGATGGTTGACGGCAACGACGCCGAGACAGAAGGAGCCGAAACACGGTGTTCCTTTGTTTTTTCTTTATTCTTAGGCTTTTTCTGCTTCGGGTCCTTGGAGGAGGTCGACGGTTTCGACGCGGTAGGTATCTTTTTTGTCGATTTCTTGGCAGATTTGTCGACAGATTTGTCGGTAGGCTTCGACGTCGGAAGTGGAGTTGTAGGGGCAATCCTTACTTCCGATCTTGGGGTGGAAGAAGGGGCTGAAGCCGTTTCCATTTCGGACGGTTTTGACGCTGAGAGCGTCTTGTCCCACAGAAAAATTTTTAAACGTTGCTGTCGAGCCTTTAGGGCTGCTTTGGTAAACTTCTTACAATGCCTGCAAGATTGAGGCTGGTGAGAGTCGCCTAAGCAAAACAGGCAGAGATTGTGTCCGTCCGAAAACGGAAGTTTGCGAGAACAGGACGAACAGCGACTGAAAGGTCCGGAGGGGGACATAAAGCAGCAAACGGAATAAAGACTTACAGAAAGAATGGAGGCCTGTAAGCGTGAGTCCAATGCGCTGCCGCGAGCAGCAGGAAAAAAGGCGGGAAATCGATTCGCGATTTGAAAACGTAAGGATCGTCAGGCAGTCCGTGGTCCGGGGCAATAGAGATTTAGAATAGTGAAAAACAGTCCGAGTCAAGTCCGTATAAGTAATATTTATATTGAATACGAGAGCTCTAGGATCGAGAGGTTCCTTAGCCAAAGGCGGTAAAATGGAACTGAGGGCTGAGGCGGGGGAGCATGCGCGATAGGGGCAATGCTAACTTTGTTACTTTTCTATAAAAAAGCTCTAGAAGATTCCGAGAGGCCAGCGCAGGCGCTGTCAAACCCTATTGTGTGCATTCACAGAGGCCACGATGAAGAAACAGTCCTGTACACTATGCATATATTGAGAGCCAGTTTCTTCTTCCTGTGGACCATGCTGTTATTGCTGGGAGGACCTCCAGTGATCAGCAACTGGTCTTCCTGGATCCAGGGGGATGTAACAAAAAAGGGAAAAACCTTTTGTGCATACAGAGCAAAAGCATTCCTTTGCATCAAGTGAAAAGAAACTGGAAGACAGTATCCACAGTTTATAATGAATGCTCAAGATTTCTCATATTGCTTACACCAAAGAATTACTTGAAACTTTGTTTTTCAGATGTTCATCCATTTCTACCAAATGACACTCCACATATTAGTAACATACAAGCAAATTGTAGTAGAAGCACTTTTCCAGAAAAATTAAGCAATATACTTCAAATGTAGTCAGGCTCTTAAGAGCCCCTCAAAAATGCTATGCCTGATCTTTCCAAGGGCTTATTTTAAAAGGTAGAAAGAAAAGCCAAGGACCACACTGAACACCATGACATTAAGCTCAGTTCTTTTTGGCCAAGACTTGATGTTATAATGTAGTTTGTCTGGGACTCCTGCTGCTGAATGTAGGAAGACAAACATATTTGGTTTAAAGCTAGTCACTCACTATTAATTGTGAAGTGTTTACAGTTTAGAAAAGCAGGAAGTTATAATCAAATAAGTCTAGATCACTGCAGAAATGAAAAAAAAAACATTCACACATAAATTTCCAATTTGTGATCTGCTTCATTTAAAATTATCGAGATACACATTCACACGTTTTAGAAAAGCAAACATTTACTTCAAAATTGCAGTATAAGCTTTTCAATCACAAAAAGAAAGAAAAGACAATGATCTGACAGTGGTCACATCCTGTGCAAAGATAGGATATAAAAAAGGTAGCACAAGGTACACATTGCAGGGTAATGTAAATAAATACAGAAACTGAAATATGGCACCTCTTGCAAGTCCTCTATATCAGATGGAATGCCTCAAATATTTAATAGTAAAGTCCCACCACCACCATAAAAGTTTTTTTAAATAAAAACTAGAATTCTTTTTCTAATACATGTTTCTATACACATATATCTCTTAAGAGCAAAAAGGTGGGCAAGACTTTTGACATTTGTTTCTTGTGAAAGTAACCTCTTACACCTAGAAAGTTCCATTCAGTCTGAAAAGTAAGTTTTCTTTGAAGAAATTTTTTTTACCAAAGTTGCATAATTTTGTTTATTACTCCCTCAGATGGAAGTTTAGAATCAAACAGTCTGTAAAATTACCAGTGTTCATCATCCATCAGTGAAAGGAGGACTTGTCAAAAGCCCTTTATCTTCTCATTTTACTTCCTCCTATGTAGGACAACAGTTTCTAGTTTTGCAAACAAAGAATGCAATGTGCATCATACGTCAAGAAAAGATGTTAAAGATGATGATCTGCCATGTTTCTGAGTCTTCTCCCTGCTTCTTTCAACCTTCTTTATAATCTCTGCTACTATACACACCAAGGAGGTAAGGGCCAGGAGAAACAGCAAGTCTAAAAACAAGACATATAGTAAGTTTTCTCCCTTCTTAACAATGATCCTGACAAATACAAGCAATATGATACTGTCTTTGAACTAAGAAAAGAGATAAAATTCCAACTTTGTCACTTAGGAATTTCTTGACTTTTTCTCTCTTTTTTTGCAAGCTGATGTTTTATCACCATTCAAGGATTTCATTTTTAGTGAACTATTTTAGAAATGTAGCACTGGACTATTTTTATGTAGATAATTTACAGCTTTCCCATTCTGATGACTCTAGTAGTCTCCCAAATAAATCAATGCTTTTGCATTAATGTGTCTCAGGTGCAATGATCTTTTTGGGACTACTGAGTTCTCAGCAAGACGAACTTAAAACATTATCAGGAGCTGGTTAGTGTTGTTGAAAAGAAACTATAGAGTCATTTTAAAACTACTTGGCATTTGTAAATAAACAATGAGGACTCTTGAATTTGCATGTTTTCTTCTCCCTGTCTAGATATCAATACATGTTTTCAACACTTATTTTAGACAAACTATAGTCTGCCATTCTATCTACAGTGGAAAACTATGGTCGGTGCTTGCCATGCAGACCAGGATATTAGGGAAAGAACTTGTACCAGGAGAATACAGGGCCAGAGAAAGATGAGGAAATGGCTGCAGGGATCAAGTACTGGGAACACCTAAGTCCATATGGTGCAAGGAAAGGGGGCTTGAGGAGGAAAAGGGGATTCCATAAATTGCCAACTACATAAAGAAACCTACTACAAAATATAGACCAATACACAGAAAGAGATGTTTTCATGCTATATGTAAATTTTATGTATTTGTACATGTTCTACTTGCAAACACAATTCACCAACAAAACTCCAGCCTAAAACATCAAATAAGAAAATATTCTTTACCTAGTATGCGTAGACTCTCTGTCTGAAAAACCTTCTGAAGAGGAGGGAAGTAGATTACCAACAGCTGCCCCATTATAGATCCAAGGACCGCGTAACAGAACATTTTGTTGCTGCAGAGTCCAATCTCAAACACAGATTTCGTCTGTAAGTTTAAAAAAAATGCTATTTTGATTGTTTTCAATGGCTTGAAATTAAAATTTTCACGCTACAGCTGAAAGGATAGATTAAAATGGTATAGTATATAATTAATTTTCTTAACTTTTTGGTAGGTTTAGTCACTTCGATTTGAACTATGTTAAATTCTGAGAATTTTTACAGGCTATCTAAATGTTTTTAAGATACTGGTTGTATGCCTTTCAAATGCAGGTCACATACCTGAGATCTGGAACTCAAAGCATTGAACATGTCAAAAAACACAAAGCAAGTGAAGGTCATTGTTGTATCTCTGGGTGTTATGACATTGTCTCGCAGCTGTCAAAATAAGGATATGCAATGAATGATATTTTCTGCCAGTCTACAATAAATAATTTTAAATTACTCTAACATATGAAGCCATAATGCTACAGAACCTCTACTTTCCTATCCAAATTTGGAAAAATCCCAAATGGCACATCCAGCCTCCTATGACTTTTGACAGGAATGTAAGTTCATTCATCACCTCTGTGCAGTTTTAGTGTCTCCACAGTGCCTACAGCTTTTCCCAGAAATCTAAAAATAACATTCTGCCTTTCTCATAGCATATCTTTGTATCATTTTAAATTCACAACTTACATATTTCTATCTCAGACCATCATCAGACTGTATATGATCTTCAGTGTATTTAAACAACATATATACACTAAGCTCCAGAATATCTCTATTAATTTTAGGTTCCTGGCCATAGAATTTTAGAGCACTGTCTACATGGAAGACAATTCTGCTGGAAAACATTCTCTTAAGTTTCTCTGAGCTGCACCTCAAAAATGATGCTGCAAATTGTGAATAAATTTCACAGCCTTACAATTTCTACAGTGTCTTGAGGGAAAAGCAATAGCACTTAAAGCTGGTTTAGTATTGTCGAACTGATCTTCTCACATAGTGGGCAAACTCTTCGGAGATATGCTGCAGTTGCTATAACAGATTGCTATATAATCTACAGGAAACAATGTGCTTAAATCTCTTGCATCTTAGTCCTATGTTGTTCCTTGTGGGCATATACTGAGGCTACATATCTCCACCCTGTTGTGAAGCTTAATGAATAGTTATGGCAGTCTGTCACCTGTGCACTATGCTTCATGTGGGGCTTCCAGGCTAAAACACTTCTTCATTGGAGGAAAGAACTAAAGAAAAACACCAAGATTAAAATCTACATTGTGTAGATTCAAATCCTTATGTATACTCCATGGAATTTAATACTTTCTCTTTGCATAGACCTCATGCCATTTATAAATACTGACTTTCAAATATCCTTTTTCTTTTTTTAAAAGAGTGGTATGCAGATAAAGAGCTACTATTACAGATCCTACAGTCTAAAACCCTCTTAGGGACATGAAACTAATTTCATGCTTTATACCATAGTCATATTTGATGCACTTTAAAGTTTTGCAGTGACTGGTATGTAAGAAATACACTAAAAACAGACACATTATTGTCATACCTCTCTCCAGAAGACAAACAGTGTTCCACATACAATAATAAGAGATGAAACTAGTATTTTAACAATTAGATTTCTGGTCAAAATGCTGTCCTTGACATTTCTTGGGGGTTTCCGGATAACATCTTTGTCCACAGGCTCAACTCCAAGACTAAAAAAAAAAGCAGTTTTTAAAAAAAGTTTGAATTTATTGATGTAGCATAAAATAAGGAAAACAGTATATAATCCTCAATATAAGTTAAATATTTGCCAGAGCATCCCAAAGATAACTTCATCTCAGAGAACTTGATCCTGACTAAGATAGCTGCCCTTAACTGACTTCAACAGAACCTACGTGTGACTAACTTAAATCAATATCTGAACTAATTCTTTCTGACCCAACAAAGGTTGTCCTGACCTACACGACAAATTTCAGTGTAAATATTGAAAAGTGCCCTCAACAGTTACTCTCAAAGTCCACTGCACGCTACTTGTGATTGCAAATGCCCTCAAAGTATAACCATAGACCTTATCAGTACATCTACTTCTGGTTGTTATTTTGACAACTGAACAAAGGATCCTAACATTATTTTTTTAAAATACTAGCAAAGTACTGACTTAATATTTGTAGGATTAAACTGAAGGAATGTAGAAAAGATTTTAAAAAAGCAACCCTGATTTTTCACACACAATATAATTAAACAATTATTTTATAAAATAGAAAATGTTCTTTTCAAGTAGGCAATTTCACACACAATTCTATCAAAATGCTAACCCTTGCATTAAAGTATTAAATGTGAACCATCTGTGAAATCCGATTAATATTTCTGGAAAGTTGTATAATCTCCAACACTGTAAGCAGCAGCTTCTTGAAAATTGTGTTCCTACAGAGCTATCAGGAAGTCTATTAACACAATTTCCAGATTACTTCCTTTGAAGTGCTTTGAAGGTAAACAGTTGTATTTTAAGTTGCGTCCAAAGCTGTTTTGAAGACATTTTTAGATCATTTTTAAAATATAGTGATCTACTCTGCTAGAGAAATATCCAACTTCAGAGGCCAAAAGTCCCATTATTCTTCCAGGTAATCTTGCCATTGGGACAAGTTACAAACCGATTCCACAATGTTGGTGGATTTAAAATGTACATTGTCTATATAATAAAATGATTAAAATGGTGGACTGAAATCCTCACATAATCATTTTTGTTGGTGCATTTTTATATTCTTAACTTTAGCTTTTCCCAATGGGCCAGATCTTGCTGTGTAACTTTGTACCTGGTGCAACTCAGATCTGGTGCCATGAACATTTAACTTACACTAATTAAAATTTTCCTATCCATATCCCACTTACATTTTAGATTCTGAGGCTCCCCTAGGCTTCCTTTGTCCTGGGGAAGCCTTTGGAAAGAGAGACCTTTAAAAGTAAAAAAAATCACCGCTGGATCAACATCAGCAGTCCCAATCCTGGTAGCAGCTACTTTGGACTTTTAAAGGCTCCCTCATCCCATCCTGAGGCTCACAAAAGCTTCCTCAGGGCAAAAGGAAGCCTCAGAATCTAAAAGGGGAGAATAGGAAGCTATTAGCTGGTATAAGTTAAATGTTCTGGCACCTGATACAAGTTGTGCTGGATGCAAAGTTACACAAGAGTTTGCCACCTAAGTATGAAGACATCACAAGTTTGCTTTTGTCTGGGATGCATTCTTGACTTTTAAAGGAGCTTTCAGATGCAGTCTGTTGGTCCTCATTCTATTATATTAAAACATGGAATGAGTAAATTGAAAAAGGATTTGTACATACTAAACACATAGCACTTCAGTTTTCCAAAGGCCACTCTCTCAGTATTTTATGCCAAGAGATTACCCTTTGGCAAGTTTCTTGTGAAACAATTTTCTCAACACTACGTAGTGGTGCAGCTAGTTATGAGAAGATACCATTAACAAGAATGTGGTGGTAAATGTAAATATGGCTGCCAACAAATCATTTTATTGCTATAAAACAGCTATAAATGCAAACCCAAAAATTCTTCTACAGACTATATGTAAATACTGAACAAGCAGAACAACAAATATTGAATTGCATGCTACAGAGAAAACAGAGCATGCACAAGAATCTGACAAAAGAAATATTTAATAAGAAATATCCACACAGATTTAAATATGTTTTCTACAACAAAACAACAAAATGCCATACAATTAGCCAAGATTATTATGTATTGTGTTCACATCAACTATATCTCCTCATTATGGGCTTTTAAAAGAATTATCACCTTTGAGCTGGAGGTCCATCCATGATAATGTTGATCCATAAGATCTGCATGGCATTGAGAGGATTAGGAAAGTTCATTAATGTGGCCAATGAGATTAATGTCAATGCAGCTATACTCCTGTTGAAAAAAGTTGTTTTACACAGTCATCAGCAAAGCTTTTTGTTTTTTCTTTCTGGAAAGTTGCTGGTAAACATTTCAAGCAGTGACAAGTTAAAATCCACAAGCATCTGAGCAGCTTTATCAACCATAGACAAAGTTTTTTTAAAAATAATGCACATTCTATAGGATGCTGTACCATACAATATTGAGTTGAATCTTAATATCAAATCTAGTTTAGCAAGTCAAGCATCCCAGGAATAATTGCTTTTACAGTAAACTTTGTGACTTCTTTGGCTCCCTGATAAGTGAAATATATTTATTCATTTCAACAGTTGAGCTTTCTCTACCAGGCACTATTTTTTTCAAGGGATTTATTAAAAATCTATAGATGTCTAGACAATTCAGTACCAGAAAAATAACTTGTGTTTACCCAGTAACTGATATGATTAGATTCTGTTGTCATTTTGCATATAAGGATCCTAAGTGTATACTAGGAGTTACCCAAAGTATCATCTCCTAATTACTTTGGCTGATATCATTTGCCTTATTAAAAGGACCTATGGTTTCTTATTAGCTTCATACACTAACTTCTATAATGAAAAAAAAAACCTTTTTAAAAAAATAATATTTATGCAAACACTTCTTTGCAAAAAAAAAATTTAAATAGATCTGGGGAGACTAACGTGACTACACCACTAGTATAATTCGAAACAGTATATTGATACATCAACACCTGGGTGGCCAACACACAGCCTGCATGTGAACCCCTCTGTATATCTATTCACCATCCAAAAGAATTTAATTTTTTATTAAAAAGAACTATAATTCTCAGAAACTTTTACAAGCAGCATTTTTTTTTCAAAAGGAGAAGACAGGGCTTTGCTTTAGTGAGATCATTTGCAGCATTTTTTAAAAAACTGAACTATTCCCAGCAGGATGTTTACAATGCCCAGGGGGTTCCATGGAGTCAAAATTGGCCTCCAGTCCCATTGAAGTTGTCTACCCCAATCTAAACAAACAGATAGATGTTGTAAGCACTCACATCTCTGGCTCAAACCAGTTCAACACACAGAGTTCATATTACAACTAATTCAATAAAGGAAATAATTTGATGTACAGAAGAATAGGGTCAGCCAGGTTTGTAAACTGGGCATGGACGCAGCAGCCTTCCCATCTCCCCCCCACCCCCCCCCCCCAGTTTTTTGTATTCAGCTTCTAAACATAGAGGTTCCATTTAGCTGTCATTATCTGTCTCCTATGGTCAGATCAAGTAGTGAGTAAACTTGTACCCCCTCTGATTTTCTGAGACACAAGCACTATTTCAGCAAATGCAACAAAAAGAAAAATATTATCAAACTTTTAAAGTGTAAGCTTTTATGGGCTAATCCACATTACTAGATGCATGAAAGCTTATGCCCCAAATATATATTTTCAAATTTTTAAGTGCTATGAGATGTCAATGTTTTCTCCCTAGGTATTAGCAGCTCAGCAGATAGTATTTTCATGCTTTTTAGTGTCTCTCAAGTAATTAAGGAGAGTGTTTCTAAGGTGGTAAATGGAATCAAAATTTTAAAAAAAACATTAAAAATAATGATGGACTTCAAATATGTGTCAGGACACATTCCTGCATAAAACTGCTGTTTTAATCATAGCAAAAGGTATTTTTGGAGTGCCTTCCTGTACTGTTAGATCTTTGGGTAATTTGCAATATATCACCAAGGAGTTCTGTTTAAATATAATGGCAACAAAATGACTTTCCCCTCCCCTAATTTAAAAAATTGTAATAAGCAGAAATAGAATTTTTTCCCTCTGTGTGTTTTTGATACCAATTGTGTTTTTGCATTGGGCTCTGATTAATGATGCTCAGTGTTCTGGTTTTAAAAAACAACACAGCAGATCTTCCAATGTGACATCTGTCCACTGCACCATATACCATAACAACTAAAAAAGCTGATCCATCAAGATCCCTATTTCTTATTTAGCTCTTCTTGCTACAATGGCTGAAAATGTGTGACTTACTAGGCAGGGAACTATCACAGATTTATGGACTGAAAAGCGTAAAACCATTTTTTTACTACATTTTCATTCATCTCCTAATGTTTAGTATAAAGAATAACACATAAATGTTCATTTCATGTAGCAAAAGGGCCCCCTCAGACATTTTGCACTGTTATCTTTGCATAATTATACTTCATTTCTTAGCTGACGACTATATATTATGCTGAATTTGTTTATTATATTTAGACTTATGCTCAGAGAAGCTTGTGTAGTTATGGCAGAAAGTTAAATATTGCTCCACTTATAAATTGCCAAATTCAATTTATATCAAAATTGGTTAAACAAAATTTGTGTGCAGGTGATCAAATAAAAGTCAATAAGAAGTTTCTGACATTGGGCTGCAAAACTTACGTGCTAAGCTGAAATCTAACAAAATTTTTAATGTTATTATAAATTCCTTTACCCTCTTCAATGGCAGACCTGAAACATAAAAAGCAAGGTTAAAATAATTAGAGAGAAAAGAAATCCTAAAAAGGTGTAATATTTGGATGGCATCCTGAAAATGCAACTCTTAGGGCAACTGAATTAAACATTAAGATTACTGTTTCCCTTTTACCACTCTTTCTAAATGAAAGGCCATAAGATAAAGAATATTACAAGCAGCTTTGATGATTTAAACTGCAGGAGCTAAAGAATACCAACGTCATGTAGCTGTAGTTGAATGAAACAATTAACCTGAGTAGATCACAAGGGAAGTAATTGGACATTTGTTTAGTTGGTTGGTAAGCTGTATTTTCCAACTTTGTATTTGCAATGTTCTGCAGCAACATGGATCTACACTGTAACACCAAGAGATTACTGGACACAATATATTTTTCTGACATATTCCACAAAAAATATTTTAGCTTGGATCTTATCAATACCTCCTAATCATACTGAAACAGGTTCTAATGTGGGCATTCACTGAAAACTTATATAGAATGTTCACCACTTACATCCATGTGTGACATAATTCCTTGTATTAATTTGAACTGCAGTGCCAAAGATGGCTGGGATATTTAAAGCTCAATGACACGGCATTTATGTATTCTAAACAAACAAAAAACAACTACGTATCTAGATAATATAACTGTTGCATAGTATGCAACATGGGAATTTAAAGCAAACTTACATTATTGTCTGAAAGTCATCATCTACTAGAATCATATCAGCTGCTTCTTTACAAACATCAGTGCCAGTCTGCCCCATTGCAACTCCAATATCTGCAGCTTTCAGTGCTACAGCATCATTCACTCCATCCCCTGTCATAGCAACTACTGCACCATTATTTTGAAGTGACTGAGGAGGAAAAACACAATTGTTTCATTAACTATCACCACAAGACTTTATTATTATCCAAGATATTACAGTAATCACCCATAAAATGATCAGTAATCAGGTATATTAAAAGGACATTTCTGCTTCTAATGATTTCATAGGTGAGTTCTGTATCACAAGATAATTGCCAAAACCTTTGCAGTAAACAACAAAAAGTATTTTGGCATCTTAAAAACTAACAAGTTTTATTTGAAGTAAGTCTCCATAGATTATAGCTTATGCCAGATAAAACCTGTTAGTCAATACAATGTTATAATACGCTTTGTTATTTTTCCTGCAACATGCTAACTCAGCTATTATTCCACTACCACCAAGAAACACAGCCAGACAAACCAGAGGCATTTTTAACCTCTCAAGCACAAGAACTTACTGGTTCTGCTCTTTCTCCCCTTATACAGCCCAGGCGTTTCTCTTTTCCTAGTTTTACTTCTCCATTTATCTTCAGTATTTCAAATCAAGTACAGAAATGCTTCATAGTGGCTTGAATCATGTTCCAGGGTTCCATCTGCCTAAAGTGCAAAGCATCACTCTATATATTCTCGAAGGCTTTCATGGCCGGGATCCGATGGTTGTTGTAGGTTTTTCAGGCTCTTTGGCCATGTTCTGAAGGTTGTTCTTCCTAACGTTTCACCAGTCTCTGTGGCTGGCCACAGAGACTGGCGAAACGTTAGGAAGAACAACCTTCAGAACATGGCCAAAGAGCCCGAAAAACCTACAACAACCATCACTCTATATTTCAGCTGCCCTTTATATTTTAAAAGTATTTAAAGTAACATGTAGCATTCCTATTGAAAAGCCCTAACAGATTTCATCTTAATATTGGATTACTACTATTAAATATTTATATACCATTTAAAAATTAATAATAATCATTGTGTTCTGTCAAGTCAATTCTAACTTATGGTGACCCTTTTCAGGATTTTCTTGGTAAAGGGTACTCAGAAGTGATTTACTGGTTCCTTCTTCTAGGGGCACCCTGGGACTGTGCAGCTTGCCCAAGGCAACACAGGCTGGCTCTTCTCCTGGGAGACACAGTGGGGAATTGAACAGTCAGCCTGTGGCTCTGCAGATACTTTACTCACTGAGCTATCCAGGCAGCCATTTGAAAATTAGATTTAAAATTAGATACAACTTATGTTGGTTTGAAAAAAACTATAATACATACCTTAACAATTTTCAGCTTGTGTCTGGGGCTGGCTCTGT
Organism: Intellagama lesueurii; assembly: GCA_037013535.1. Taxonomy (NCBI): domain Eukaryota; kingdom Metazoa; phylum Chordata; class Lepidosauria; order Squamata; family Agamidae; genus Intellagama; species Intellagama lesueurii. Next base: position 77,014,622 of record JBAJHW010000006.1, read on the forward strand.
AGAACACTGCTACCTAAAAATGCAGACATGAGGACTTAACAATGTATTCTCAAAACAAAACTATCCTGATTTTTTCCACTAAGGATTGTACACCCATGATAGCAACAGGAGCAGAGAAGAAAGGGAATACTGAGAAGAGAGTTCTTTCTCAATTTCTAATATTTCTTCACCCTGTATCCTCTCCCATAATGGGGGGATCTGGCTTACTTAATCTCCCATCTCCTTTCTCTCCTTTCTCCAAATTGCCACTGGAACCATCGAGATAGGCTTCAATGACAAAGTTCTGTATTTGCTGGACCCCAGAACCAAAAGACCTACCACCCCTGCACTGCCGCTATTCTCACTTCTCATGGAAGACTTAAGATCAGAGGCTGCACTAGGATAAAGTGTCTTCTTCCAGGTGGTGGCCGCCTTGCCAAAGTGATTCTCCAATTCTAAAACCAAGACCAGGTATTTTCCCCACCAGCACAGTTCTGCCAAATGTTCATTTTCTGAACAAAATTTAATATAAAAGCATTGAGACTAAAACCTAAACAAGAACATACAACCTTTTTTGAATGTTTAATCTAGCTCGTGTTTAATCTACATGCTTGCTTAACCTAAAGTAAGCATACAGAATAAAATGGGAAAACTGTGGCCCTTCAAATGTTGCTAGATTATGAATCCCATCAACTCCAGCTAGCATAGCCAGTGGTCATGGATGATGAGAGTTGTGCTTCGATGACATCTGGAAGGCCACAGCTTCTCCATCTTGGTATTAATTCTCTTTCATAAATTCCATCAGAGACTTACACAAAGACTAGACTGCCTTTCTAGAATTACAATTCTCCTATACCCACCACACAAAATTACTGTGAAATTCCTAATTAGATGGTGTTGTGTGTTAATCAAAATAGGGAATTAGATGTATTAGATATTATCCAGGTTCCTTCAGAGCACCTTGACAGGCTTCTTGGAGGAGGACACTTGTGGCGCAGTGATTAAACTGCAGTACTGAAGTCAAAACTCTCCACAACCTGCGTTCGATCCCAATGGATTCAGGTAGCTGGCTCAAGGCTGACTCAGCCATCCATCCTTCTGAGGTTAGAAAACTGAGTATCCAGCTCACTGAGCAGGGCAATGTGGAGCCTGTATAATTCAATTGTAAACCACCCATAGAGTGCTTTAAGTGCTAGGGGGCGGTATATAAGCAGCACACTCTGCTTTCTTTTTCTTGGAGAGGAAACCTGTTCCCCAACATTACTGTGGAAGAGTAATTACAGAAGTACTCCCCCAAAAAGCACCAGTAGGTTTTCCTTTTTGCAGTCAGTCATGCACTCTTTCCAGAACTGGGACACACAACAGATTGTGCACAGAACATCCCACCATAATGGAAACACTGCTGCATGATTGAACTTGAATCTGCAGTTTTTTGTTCAAAGGATTTTTGACTTGGAATAATTATAAAGAACCAAAGCCTGGTAATTCACTAACCTGAGTTTTCTCTACCCAACCCACCTCCCCTCCAGTTCAAACTAACCTTTGGTGCTATTTGTGAAAGCTGTTGTATATCCAGTGTGTCTATTTCTTCACCCGAGATTGACTGAGAATTTTTGGAGTATAACCCCAAGCGACTAGCTAGCAAAGAACAAAGAAAAGTTATTTTGCCAAATGTTGCACACTCAAAAAATATAACAGGACACATCCAAATGTAAGTATGTAACATTCTATATTATTTCATTGTTTTATTTTTTCATGTTAACAAAGCTGAAATAAAAATATGTGCTATACCAGAGCAGCTATACTGTACAGCTACCATAACATTTTCCCCATCCCCATACAATGTAGCAAAGTTCAGGGCATGTTTAGTTTTTTAAAATTCTTCTTCAGTATAGTTAGTGGCTATATTATATGCTCATGGTCTTAAGCGAATAAGAAGTGTGAGAAGAGTATAAGATGCATATACCGCTTCACAAACGGAAGATGGAGGTTATCATGAAGGTTCTTTCTATTCTGATAACCTTTGACAACCAAGCTGTGTTGTTACAAATAGAACTCCAAAGGCATTTAGCTTCTTCAGACAATGGCTGCTATCTCGGTTTTGGAGATCAGACTACAGCAAGAGCCACAGGCAGCCCTGATGCTTCAATAAAGACAAAACCAACCATTCATAGGAAAAGCTACAAGCCTTTATAAAGCCTGCCTGCAGTAAGTATTCATGGAAGGATGAAGGCATCACAAGATTCCTTCCTTCCTCTGAGTAGAAAATGACATTTTCTATTAGAACAGTAAGAGCTTACATATGGCATCTCACAATATAAATTGCTGTTCTATATGCAAGAGGCAAAAGTAAAAAAACTGTTATTATATGCTGTCAAGTCACATTTGACTTATAGTGACCCTAATAAGTTTTCAAGGTATGTGAGATATTTAAGGAGTGGTTTTACCAGTGCCCTCTTCCTCTGATGTGTTTTCATGGCTGAGAAGGGATTTTAACCCAAGTTTTCTGAGTCCTAGTCCATCATCTATGCCACTACATTATCTCTCAGAGTAAAAACAGTTCAAATGAATTAACTTCACAATGGTTTCAGTCCAGAAGTACCAAATACAATGCCTTTACTCTATTTCTTCAACTCATGGGCAAGAATGTATTAAAGCACGTGTGCACGCGTGTACACACACACACACACACACACAAACTGTTGGCCAAGATCCAATAAACTGCTTAGGATCATGCAGGAACCTGTATTTACCCACTGGGATCTTTGAGTATGAATTGGTGATTCCCATAGTATTATTAGACTTAAAACTGCTCTCAAATTCAAAAGCACCTTGCCATACACCAGGGGTTGCTTTTACAGTAACAAAATTTGAAAAAATAATTATTGGGTACTTGTAATTGTTCTTACAGCTCTTTGGATCCCAGCGTGGATTCCAAAAGTTGCAGAAAAACTGCATTTCCCATAAATTCCTGGGAAAGCAATTATTAACTCAATATTTCAGAGAATGAAAATATTCAGTCATACCAATAGCTACAGCAGTTTCTTGTGAATCTCCAGTAATCATTTTTACTGCTACTCCTGACGTGATAAGTGCAGTCACAGCTTCTTTTACACCAGTTCTTGGTGGATCAATAATTCCAACCAGGCCAAGAAAGGAAAGCTGTCCAAGCTCAGGACCAGATGCTAAGGCCAGGACTTTCAAAGAAACAACAAACAAGAGTTTAGCTTTAGATCAGAATGCTATAGATAATCCTTGCCAATCTCTGCAAAAACTATTTAACTAAACACATTTATAAGAGAGTACCTTTCTTCCAGAAGTAAAGTAACCTTCACAGATACTTCTGTACCAGACTGCACAGAAAGGAAAAAGCTTCCCAAAAAGGGAAGTGAATATATTTTCACAACTGAATATAATGTAACTGATTATGTGACTGATATGATGCAATTTTCCACCACAGAGACTGAGGCAAGGGTACACTAGTACAAGTTCTTCTTTTCCTCTTATTCTCTGGGAGTTTTGTAATGTTAAGAATTCACTCTGCTCTTTTCGTCTTGAGTTAGATCCAGAAAAGGCTACAAATTCATACCTATTAATGTGGAAATTAGTCAAACTGAAGATTGAAGGGTTTACTTCTGAGTTATATATGTAAAGGAGTGCACTGTGAGTTACTTGCACTTAGTTTCTATTGATATTAATGGGATATAAGACATGACTAGGAGGGGACTGTGGCTCAGTGAGAGACCACATGCTTGAAACACTAGAAAGCCACTGCTGGTCAGTACCAACAGTACTGGGCTAGATGGACCAAGGATCTGACAAAGTATAACTTAACTTCTTGTGCTCCAGTTTCCTCATGCATTTCAGTAGGAACTAAGGGCAACTGACTTAGACTGTTCTCAGCACATTCTCAGAAGGGTCTAGGGGACCACTCCCCTTGAAAGGATGTATAAAACTACTTTCAAAAGCCTATATATTAGCATACTAATCTCAGCTGGAACTTTCAAAACTTCATGTTGCAATTCAAAAATTACATCAAAATATGTGTTCTTATTTTAGAATATGAAAGTTAAGTACCAGTGCCCATATCATATGAAAGAAACATGACCCATGCAAATGTGAGAAAATGAAAAGTCTTATTTGCAGTTTTTTTTAAACTGCTCACACTGAGCACAGCAACTAATTAGTTTTCAAAGCCTAGCTTTTGAATGCAACAACAATACTGGTATATGGTATTACCTCTAAGCCCTGCAGAGCCCATGGATGCTTTCTCTTGCAGATAAAGATCTCTTTGTTGTTGGCTAAGAGGTAAGTTATGTCCTTTGCTATTGTATGTTGTACAATATCGAATCACTTCCTCATAGGCACCTTTCATGAAGCAAATCTCTGGTTTGTCCTAAAAGAATAAACTTTTTAGCACATTTTAGCTCTGTCCTCTGCCTCAACTCTGTCATTATATAACTTCAAAGCCTTTTTTTTTAGTTTTCCAGTAATCATTTCTAATCAATATAGAGCTTGCTGCTCTTATGGAGTCAAACCTATTTCTCACATAATTCACTATACAGTATAAGCCATATAATAGTCCCACCTGAGGGGTTCTCAGATAAGACAGAATTTTATTCCCGATTGTTCATTGTGTATATAAACAAACATATGCATACATCTAGTCTGCAGAAATACTGCTCCACCATCTAAATCAATAACCAGGGTTTGAGAACCCCAAGAATACATGTTAATGCAATATTTAAAACTGTCATTTCCATTTGCTAAAATGTTAAATTATGCTGCCACTGCTTCTGCAAGGAGGCTAAGATATTTAAAACACCTACTGGATATGCTAACTAGCAAAATGATTTTAAACACAAGCCAAGATCTATTTTAATCCAGTGCAGCTATGCTGGATGAAGTGGCATACTGTTGCAAGACCAAAGTGGGCTGGCATGATTTTCACAACATTCATTTTGCAGTTCAGAAGACCGCCTGCGCTGGTCTTCTCTGTTTCCAAGGATCACATAAAGGATCCCCTGTCTCCTCTTCAACGGTTTCTCGTTGGCTTGTCTCCACTATTGCTCTAGCTTATGAACTGCAAGGCAAGACCCCACCAGAGGGTCTGAAAGCACATTCCACCAGAGCTGTTGCAACATCTACAGCGTTGCTGCGTGGTGTGGATATTCCTGACATTTGCAGAGCAGCCACATGGTCTAATGTGTCCACCTTCGTGACGCACTATAGACTGGACCTTCGGGCCAAAAAGGAGACAAGTTTTGGAAGAGCAGTTTTGACATCTGTACTGCAGTGACGGCCCTCCTTCCGGTAAGTGAGCTTGCTAGTCACCCAATTGTGTGCATTCACAGAGGCCACGAAGAAGAAAGAAAGGTTACCTACCTGTAACCATGGTTCTTCGAGTGGACCTCTGTGAATTCACACATCCCGCCCGGCCTCCCCACTATCCGTCACTGATTATGTCTATGCTAAGCTCAGGCTATTGTGGCGGATAAATGGAACTGGGGCTGAGGCGGGTGGAGCATGCGCGATAGGGGCAATTCTAACTTGTTACTTTTTATGAAAAAGCTCTAGAATATTCCGAGAAGACCAGCGCAGGCGCTGTCTGAACTTATTAAAGAATCGTGGAATAAGCCATCTTCATCATCTCCTGTGTCTCGTAGAACGGTTGCTGGAAAGTGTACGACTTGGCAGTCTTTTTAATCTTATGTAGATTCTCCAGAGAGTCATCAGTTTGCTCGTTAAAGAGGCCTTTGGCGTCAAAGGGCAAATCTTCTATGCATGCCTTAACGTCATCCGCAAATCCAGAGGACCTAAGCCATGCATGTCGCCTTAGGGTAATGGCTGATGTCAATGTCTTTGAGGCCACATTGGCCGAATGACGAGAGGCCAATCGCTGGTGTTTGGAAAGCGTGACTGCCTCCTCGTAGGTATTGAGGAGGTTCTGTCTGGTGTCGTCGGGGGCAGCTTGGAGAGCGGGTAAGACCCTGGACCAAAGTTGTCGCTGGTACGCCCCCATAGCCGTTTGATAGTTAGCTATCCTGAGGAGAAGTGTGGTGAAGGAATATATTTTCCTACCCAGGACGTCCAATTTACGACCTTCCCTGTTCGTCGGGGTCATCTGGGCTCTCCCTGATGATTTGGAGGCACTGGATTGGACTATGAGAGAATTAGGCGTAGGGTGTTTAATAAGAAAGTCTGTGTCTTCTCCATTTGTACGGTAGAGGTTCTCCGTTCTACGAGACACAGGAGATGATGAAGATGGCTTATTCCACGATTCTTTAATAAGCTCCATCAATGTGGAAATAAATGCAAGGCTCAGAGGAGGAGACCTCTCCTGGTTAATGTCTCCAAATATGAGGTCCTCTGTAGGAGGAGGTGGCTGTACTGTATGTAATTTTAACGTACTAGCCATTCTGGCAACCATCTGAACGTAAGATGTGAAGTCCTCAGAGGGTGATGACGGGTGAGGATCTCCAGCATCTGATTGGACTGTTTGGTCGTCCACAGGAGTTTCTCCAGCGGAATCTGACATGACTTCCTCACCTCTGCGAGACGAGATAGACGGAGAGTCCTCCTCATCAGAGAGTGAAGGTAAATACCTAGCTCTTTTAGATTTCTTTTTAGGGGGCGCAGAATGTTCTGTAGCCGCTGCAGCCGAGGTCTTAGTCCGCACCACCTTCGACGTCGATGAAGCCTTAGCCCGATCTGAGGCAGTGTTAACCTTCTGCCTAGATCCGGAGGCTTGAGAGTTATCGACGTCGAGATGTCTTTGGCGTCGATGCCGAGGTGGAGGCGAGGAAGAGGAGGATGAAGATGGAGAGGCATACACATACCGTACTCTTCTTCCGTGAAAGTCTTCATCGGTCGAAAGCGACTCCGAATCCGAATCGTCGTGTCGGCGTCGACGATGTGAACTACGGCGATCGACCTCGATGTAAACGGGGTCCTGTCGCTTCGACCTGTGTCGACGTCGAGAGGGGTGAGGAAGGACAACCACCTCACGTCGACCGGTCCGACGCCGATCCGGCGACCGATTCTTGGTCTTCTCCGTGCGCTTTCGAGGGGAGATGGGCCTCGAAGAGGGCACGGGTGATGACGGCGTCGGAGATGCCCGCCCGGTAAAAACAGGGCTATGAGGGGCAGAAGTCGTACTGGACAGGAAGATGTCCGCCAGTCGACCAGGTGTCGGAGATCTTTCAGGCCCGACCGGAGAAACGTCTGATCGACGTGCGGGCGAAGAGGCAACCGCCTCCGAAAAGGATTCTCGATCCCAAGATGAATCTTCCAAGATCGGAGAGGGCAACGATTCGGAAACCGGTGGGATTTGCTTGCGGCTGTCCTTGGTTTTGCCCTTCTTACTCTTCGCGGACGTCTTCTTCGGCGTCGAGGAAGATTTGTTGTTTTTTTCGTCGACGTCGACAACTTCTTAGCAGTCTTTTCGGCAGGTTTAGACGCCGACGGGGGTGGGGGAAACGATGCGGACCTCGGAGCGTGGGGTTGCTGAGGGGGTCGAGGTCGTTTCCATGACCGATGGCTTTGACGCTGAAAGCGTTTTCTCCCAGAGATAAAGCTTCAGGCGTTGTTCCCTGGCCTTGAGGGCAACTTTAGTAAACGCCTTACAGTGTTTGCAGGAGTTGGGCCGGTGATCCTCCCCTAAGCAAAAGAGGCAGCGGTCGTGACCATCCGAAAATGGCAATTTACGCGAACACGACACGCACCTACTGAATGGCCCCGAGCAGGACATAAAGCGTTACTCACGAAGGTCCGTTTCCAAACTTCGGAAGCCAAGACGAGGCCGCAAGAACGCGGCGCGACGAGAAAATGGCGGGAAACCCGCGAAACTTATACCAAAGCCAAATCGTGATCCAGGGGAGAATGAAAATCCAGTCCGTAGTCGAGGGGCAATAGAGATCAGATAGTCAGGAATTCCGCGTCAAAAACCGAGAATCAAAACAGTACGATCGATCGAATAATAACAGCTCTAACCGAGAAGCTCCAAGCACCAAGGCGGTAAAAATGGAACTGGGGCTGAGGCGGGTGGAGCATGCGCGATAGGGGCAATTCTAACTTGTTACTTTTTATGAAAAAGCTCTAGAGTATTCCGAGAAGACCAGCGCAGGCGCTGTCTGAACCCAATTGTGTGCATTCACAGAGGCCACGAAGAAGAAACAAGGGATATTGGTGACTATTTAAAGAAAGACTGCAGAAGACATACCTGTTGTGTTCTATGTACACACTTAACAGCCATCCATTTTTGCTCAGAACTGAAAGGATATTCTGCTTTTCTTATGTAGTCCTGCTGTATTCCATCCAAACCCATCTATAAAAACAAAGAAAACAGTTGATTCAATCCACTCCTTTTGGAGTCAGAGTATCCATACTCAATCTTAAATTGTTTTATTCTACTAGACCACAAATACACCTCAACCTACTTGTTCTTAGTTGACATAAGTAGTACTCGACAATCATATTTAGATAGGAATACAGGTACAAAGAACGGTCCGACGGTGCATTTACAAAGATATGGCTTCACTCCACAACACAAAATTAAATGGAACCCTTCCAGATATACAGGTGGCTATCAATCTGCATCATTTTTGTAATTCCTTATGACAGAAAGCACACCCATTTTTCATAACAGCCCTAAGTTAACTAACAATTAAGCTTGATTTATTTTAGCTTATCTTACTGTCAACTGTGTTTATAGCATTTTTTTGTCAATTTTCTCACCAAGTTTGAGAACTATAATTAGAATTATTGTAATGGTCAATATATCAATTATCCTGGCAAATCCTAGATGCTCAACCAGTGCCACAGAGTTAATCCACACAGAATAACCCTTTTGTGAAATAGTGAAAGGGAACACACATTCTAGCAGAGCTCAGACAAAGCATTCTGAAGGGGTCTAATGAAGAGCTGCCTACAAGTGCCTACCCAAAAGCTGACTTGAAGCCTGCTCTTCTTACTGTCTTGTGAGAAACAAATATAATCAACAATTGTTGTCACAGTACTTCAAACTTCCATAGAAAGGATCAGGATTAAACTGCAACTCCAAATTACGATCTGGAAGTTGAGTCATGGGAACTGGACTTCTTTCTTATTAGGTTGAAATGTTTTGCTACTCATCCATGTAGCTTCTTAAGTCTGAGAAGGTACTTGGATGAGTAACAAAATGTTTCAACCTAATAAGAAAGAAGTCCAGTTCCCATGACTCAACTTTCAGATAACCTCATATGGATGACCAAGAATTTTCACAGATATCCAAATTACAATGTTATATAATTTTAAAGGACACAGAAATACCACTTGAGTAGCCAAACATATGCAGCTTTATTCAGAAGTGCCACCAATGATATTCCCAAGTCAGACTACAGTCCTATACACAACGGCCAAGTTGCTTAAGTGTAGTAAACTGCATTTACTTTAGCACAGTAAGTCACAGTTAGAGTAGGTCCATTTGAATGACTGGAACTTATTGAGCAGCTGACTCACTAAATCCCCTTTGATTTAATGGTTCTACTCTAGTGTGATTTACTATGCCAAGCCACAGATTTTGGCCAAAGAATCCTAAAATTCATTAGAGAAACATTTATTTGATGAAATGCAGCTGAAAGTGCATCAAATGAAAAAAATCCTGACTCTGGCTAGCTCTTTTCTGGCATTAGGAAAGTAAAATGAGACCTTCAAAGCCTCACAAACAACCAGAAACAGCACACAATTGTTGGACTTTTTAACAAATCTAAAACTACAGAATTTTAGTTCAAATTTCTGTCTCACTAGAAAATGTTACTTTTTCCTGTTACTTGTGTGATTCACCTTCCCATGCCTGTTTACCAACAGCCACTGCTACATCAAAGTATGCCAAATCAACTGGATCTTACTTGGCTGACTGGATTATGTGATTACTTGTGTTCAGCACAGTACTGTTACACACCATTACTGTCTCTTTGCAGAGCTTTATCTTATGTTCTAAAACTTCTGTGCCATGCCTACTCTTGTACTGATTCTGACCAAGAAAGGCTTATGCTTCAATATATTTGCTTGCTTGAGGTGCCCAATACTTTCATTTGCGATGTAAAGACACCTACACGTAACTTTTCAGAATACACAGAAAACATTGCTTGTATATCAATAGTTCTCTTATCTTCTAAGACTGTATACCTCAACATGCCACATACCTTCATAGCAAGTGCAATTAAGGCCCCTTCTGTTGGTTTCCCCATTAAAGTGTTGTTTTGAATTACAGCATCATTGCACACACACCCAGCCTGCAGATGAGAAAAGAAATTAATGCTAATGTAATAAACAAGTATCCGTATTTCAGAAAAAAAGTAGAATTTCTATTCAAGAATTTACCTCAACAATTCTGCTAATAGATGGCTTATTAAATCCACGAACAACATCACCATTAACCATAACTTCTCCAAACCTATTATAGCCCACTCCAGTAACCTGAGACAAAACAGATATAAATATAAATGCTACAATGCAACATTTGGTCACTTTTTTCCTATATGATCTTACAAACAACAGAAAATATTAATTGTAAAATTTTAATGCTCAGAGCTACCTTAACCTGTGTTTGCAGGTTTGTATGATTTGGTGATCAAAACATACAGGAGTGCTGAGGAAATACCTGAACACTGAGCCAGATAGACTGCAAATGACATTTCCTTCATATGGATAATTTTCTTACAAAAAGATACTAGAGAATCTTTCATTCTGTGAGATAAATTCCTGCCATAACTTTCTTTTCCTTTCACACATTTGAACTGCCAATGCAACTCTATTTGTATACCAAGATTTCCAAAACAGTTTCCACATTTAGGACACCACAACCTGAAAAACCCTCTAGCATTTCCCTTGTTAGATATCAGCAACACATATATGGTTCAGAAGAAGTCTGCAAATGGGCATTAAATTTGAACAGTCTTCTCTTAGCAGCATCAATCATACAGAAATAGGTCTTGGATTCAGAAGTTCTCAGAACCATCCCATGTGTTGTAAATAAACAATATCTATTCATCCATGTTCTTACCATTTACTACATACCTCAGCATGTAGTCCATCTGCTGTAAATATATGGGTAACAGTCATTTCATTCTTTGTCAGTGTACCAGTTTTATCTGAACAAATCACATTGCAGCAGCCTGAAAAATATGAATCAGGTAATCAGACAAAGTTTATGATATAATGAGGCCAAATGATGAAATTCCCAAATCCCAGGATATTAGAAGAATATATGGCTAGCCAAAGCACGAGAAAGGATAATAAAGCCATCTACCTCTTTGTAGCCACATTCATCACACTTCTTTTCTCTTTTGCTAAGCCCAATTTTGTGCACATTTCAATATGAATCTTGACAGCCCCAAAATGCTTCCCTTAGTATTGTTCTATTTGAGCCTGTAATATTTCACTTTTAAATCCTACTGACTGAATAAAATAATTCATACATTTATGCTTATTTCTTTATTATTTATCACTGAATGGCCCTACTTCATGTATTTTTCCAGTTGTTACAGACAAAATAAAAGTCCATTACAACCCATATTAATATGAAACAACCAGCAAAAAGAGAAATACAAAAACTACAAAATCATATTATGTCATTTAACCAATCATTCTTACTATATAATCTTAAAGGATCATTGGTAAAATCATCATTAGTAAAAGCCTAACCTATACACTTATTTCAAAAGCAGTCTGAAACAAAAATGTTCAAAGGAAAACAAGGTACCCTAATCTCTCTCTCAAGCAATGAAATTCCATAACCTCACACCCAACACAGAAAAGGCATATTTTACAGGGTTTTTTAACTAACCTAATCACTCTTCCTTGTGATCACATAAGCAGAGCTTCAGTTGCAGATCTTAATGTTTGGGCAGGTATATTATGGTGTATGAAATATCTTAAGTAAGGTAAAGGTAAAGGTTAAAGGTTCCCCTTGACAATTTGTCCAGTCGTGTTCGACTCTAGGGGGCGGTGCTCATCCCCGTTTCCAAGCCATAGAGCCAGCGTTTGTCCGAAGACAATCTTCCGTGGTCACATGGCCAGTGCGACTTAGACACGGAACGCTGTTACCTTCCCACCGAGGTGGTCCCTATTTATCTACTTGCATTTGCATGCTTTCGAACCGCTAGGTTGGCGGGAGCTGGGACAAGCGACGGGCGCTCACTCCGTCGCGTGGATTCGATCTTACAGCTGAAGATCTATAGACCTTACAGCACAGAGGCTTCTGCGGTTTAACCCGCAGCGCCACCACGTCCCTTAAGTAAATTGGTCCCAAACTATTTTAGGAGTTAAAGGTTAATAGCAGCATTTACATCTGGGCCTAGAAATGAAGCAATGGACAATGTTCTAAATATCTGACCCCTACAATATCTGGGATGATACATTTTGTGCCAGCTGAAGCTAGTAAACTATCTGCAAATGCAGCCTCAAGAAGAGCACCAAGGACGAGCACCAGTGTACCAACTGGTACACTGACAAATTTGTTTAAATTATTATTATTATTATTTATTACATTTATAGCCCACCCATCTAGTCATATAGACCACTCTGGGCGGGTAACAACATATTTAAAAAATCATAAAACATGATTTAAATTTGGGGAAAAATTATTTTAATTTAAATAATCACAAAAGCTGATTTTTAAAATTTAAATTGTGATTTAAATCAATTTGGTTTAAATCAAATCCACCCTGATAGCACCCATGGTACAAACGCTTTTCCAACCAAAATCAGCCTCAAACATATGGCACTTGTTAGAAATATATTCTGCTTTGGGGCAGGGCAGGAGGAAAAGGAAGCTATAAGCATGCATATAACATGCCTACAGAAGTAAGACAGTTACAACACATTACCCATTCCTGAAAACAAAATTCATTTATGGAATGTTTTATTCCTTCAGCACAAATGATTTAAGTATGCTGGATATTGTCAAGTTATGGCCAAAGCACTATTCTTAATATATTGACAGATTATTTATATTATTTATATTCAAGGTATTTTGTTAGGCATTTACTTTATACAGTTGAGCCTCATAACTCACAGTACATATGTACATTTTTGTATATTTTCTTACCTAATGTTTCAACAATGGGCAGCTTTTTAACAATAGCCTGTTTCTTGACCATTCTCATCACACCAAGAGCCAACGTTACTGTTACCACAATAGGCAGTCCTTCAGGGATTGCAGCTACAGCCAGGCTATAATTTTGAAAAGGAAACGTTCATTCATTTCAAAACTACATGGCATGTATGAACACAGAAATGTGTTATCTGTAGGACTGAGTCAAATGGGGATGGAGGCACATTTCATGAAGAATTCGTCACCTAAAAAACTATTTCCAGTTGTCAGTTCCAAACAAAATAATCCACTAAATGAATGTGACTTGTTAAATCAACACATATATAAATTCCATTTATTTAATGGTTTATTCTGGTTAGGATTAACAGGAATCATCTAAATAGGGTAAAAAAGTTGCCTTATCCAGAGTGAGTGCAAGGAGCATTATTCTCATTCTGATGGCTCTGCAACATCAAGCCTGATTGGCAAATGTTACGCATGTATCATCTGGTTACTTTCAAAGGCAACCTGAGCCAACTCTTTCTTTAAAAGTTGTGGCACAGATACAGAATGAGTAAAAAACGAGCTACAAAAAAGCAGCAATATCCCCCAAATTATAAGCAGTGGGGATGAACCCTCCCCACTGACTCCAAATATTCATGGATGAACATGCGGTACAGCCTTCTTAGTAAACTAATTTCAAATGAGCTAAAAGAAGTATGTTTCTCAGTTTCCTCCTATGTACTTGGGTAAAAGCAGAATAAGAAGACAATTACTGACTTACAGCTTGATAAGCCTCTATCTGTTTGCCTCTGTAAAAGCTAATTAAGTGCCTGCTCACATGTTATTTGATCAGCTGTCACTTTGCAGGTATGAACTGTAGACTGCAGCATCATTTTCTGACTCTTAATTGAGAGAGAGCAAATTTAAAGAACAAGGTTTCATTAATTCCATGTTCTGTAGCATGACTTTTCCATCCATTTAATAGATTATGCAGTACACAGCTTACAGTTATCAATATATGTGTGTATGTGTGCATGGGGGGGGGCTATACTTCAAGGGGTTTTGAAGATGAACAAGGGACACCTTACATTACATAACAAATTCAATCAACTCATGTAAAATGCAATTCTACTTCACTATTAAGACCCCACTTGAATGCAACCAAGTTTCTAAGACTGCAGCAATTGCTTTTAAAGCTGAAGAAAATGGCCATGCTCTAGAAAATTAGATAGACAGCTGGTACTTTATGACAGCCCAACAATTGACCGTTTGCTACCTATAGAAAAAAATCTAATATTTGAAATTTTTCTTGCTGAATGATACTTGCAGTTGTTGCAAATTTTGCTATGATGCAAATGTATTTCATATCACTATATTCTTGCTACTCTATGGTTAAACATCAATGTTGCATAAAAAGCAGCTCACTTTTTATACAATCATATGGCAGAATTCAGCAAGTATGCCAATCTTTAATAATAATTGTGTGCCATCAAGCCAATTCTGACTTATGGCAACCCTTTTCAGGGTTTTGTTGGTAAAGAGTACTCCGAAGTGGTTTACCATTCCCTCCTTCTGGTGGTGCCTTGGGACTGCGCAGCTTGCCCACAGCCATACTGGCTGGTTCTTCTCCGGAGAGGCAAACTGGGGAACTGAATCCCCCACCTCTGACTCTGCAGCCAGATACCTAGCTTGACTGAGCTATCCAGCCAACCTTTACCCTCCTAGTTTTAAATGAACAAAGCTACTTTTTCTGCTACAGTAAAACATTTATGTTATTTATGTTTAAAAATATGAAAAAGGCTCCATTTTGTAATGAATCCACTTGGAAAACAACATAGTCTTCTGCTTCAGAAGTAGAAACTACTCAATACTACTTCGGCCTGTGACACTTACTCATTCATAAAGTGCATTATTTGTATAATTTTTAGGATCTCACCTCACACCAATCGTAAACATATCAAGGATATGCTTTCCTTGCAGCCAGCCAACCAACATAATTATTCCTATAACAGAAACAAACAGAAATCTTAATCCTGTTCCAATATTCACAAACATCCCCCAATTAGACCAAACCGTTTAGGATACTATAGCTCAACTAAGCAGCTGTTTTCTTACCAATTATACCAAAGGAATACAGCGAGAGTTGTTTCCCTAAGAGATCCATGCTCCTCTGCAAGGGTGTCTTCGGAGCCTTGGTACAAGGAAAAAAGACTCTTATATATACGTGATAATCCACAGGCAATTACATTTTACTAATCTGTATGATTTGTTAATTTTGCACTTTTTAAAATAGTACTCTGCAACAGAACTACCCATCTGGAAATCATATTGCATAGCTGTTTTATGTCACTTGAGAGGTAAGCTTTCTCTGGAAGTTATTTTGGAATTAAATTGCAGGATTAAAAACAGTAGAAGATCTAGAAATAAATGAAGTGCAGAGATGTAGTTTAATTACTGACAGCAATCTGAGGAATGACATATGACTCTGCAATAGTAAGGAGTCTTGTGGGATCTTAAAGAAAAACAACTTTTGCTGAGCCTACACTTTCATAGATTGTAGCCCACTTACTCAGATGCAGAGTGCTGCCACAGTTAGAAGATTATTATACGCATGTGTTGTAGCCATTTGGGAGAACTGAAAGATGGTAAGAATATTCATGTCATGACTACCAATATTTTATTTATTTATTTATTGCATTTATACCCCGCCCATCTAGTCAATTGACTACTCTGGGCGGCTTCCAACATATATAATAAAACAATATAAAATATAACAACATTATAGACATCAGTAATCAAATTGTTCAAGATGGAAAGAGAAGAGAGAAAATAAATCAAATAATAACTGAAGGGAAGGCCTGCCTAAACAGCCAGGTTTTCAATTGGCTTTTAAAGATGCCCAGCGAAGGGGCCGCATGGATCTCAGGAGGAAGATTATTCCAGAGGCGAGGAGCTACCGCTGAGAAGGCCCGGTTACTGTCTCCATCCTTCTCCACAGTGCTTTCTTAAAAGACTATTGGGGAAGCTTAAGGTTTTGGTTAGAGATGGGGGTATTCGTATTCAAATATCCCCCCACAGGTGCAGATGACAAGGGTCTGGCCCCATGGGGCTGGGCGGTCCACTCACAATTCTGCCGCTGCTGCGACCGCCGCGGAGCCTTCCAATGGCTCCAGAGATTGTGTTCGGCAAGCCACTCTTCGACCTAGCAGAGAGGCTTGTTGTCCCGCCTCCTGCCAGGAGTGGCGAGCCGAATGCGATCTCCGAAGCCATTGGAAGGCTCCGCAGCGGTCGCAGCAGCGGTGGAATCGTGAGTGGACCATCCGGCCCCATGGGGCCAGACCCTCGTCATCTCCACCTGTGGGGGGATATTCGTATTTATATACAAATACGAATACCCCCATCTCTAGTTTTGATCTTACACAACCAAAGTTTGGATAATGCAGTCTTCAAATTTAGTATAATTTGGGGAATGTTCTACACTAATATCAATCATTCTTCCATGTGAAGGGAAGATTGAAGATAAATGTGGAAGAGCTAAAAAAAATCGATATTTGGGATGAGTAACACCAGAGACTAGCTGGATCTTAACAAAGAACTACTAATCCACACAGAGACAAACAGATATGCCATGATGGAAGGCAAGCTCAGTAACTGAGATTGCATCTGAAGTGTGTATGTTTGTGTGAGAGAACAGGATCTCTGTATTACGATGCAAGAGATTTTTAAGAGATTTAGTACTGGATACTAGGTTCAAGTCATAATACAAAATCACTTAGCTTTTGGAAGAGCCAGCGTTTATGTTGTTTTCTCTCTTATAATACTACTTACTTCTTCTGCCTGCATCATTTTGAAAACCTCTCCAAATTCAGAGTTTTCTCCAGTTCCAATAACAATCCCCTAGAATATAAAATTACATATTCAAAACTTAAATCAATGCTAATTAAAGGATTTGCTTCTTTTACCTGCCCAATTTATAGTAGGGATAAGTCAAATAATATAACTTATGGGCAGACTGGTTTTAGCTTTTTTCTTTCTTTTAATAGAATAACCACAGTTCACCATGTTTCAAATTTTGGAAGTTTCAAGGTTGAGTACTCAGTTTCTCTGAACAGTTAAGTCGTGACTAATTTTTTACAAGTAAGTCTGACATGTAACTTACTACATCTCATTGCAGTTAACTGATGTGGCATGAAGGCATCTCTTATTTACATGCTTGGTCACATGCCTGACTGCAGAACTAAGATATACCCCTTCTATTAGCCACAATTAGCTGTGGTAAGTCTCCAAATCTTATGTGAATACCAAAAGGATTCAAGCCACATGTTGTTGTTGGTATTAACATTTTCACATTACCCAAAAGATACATTTACAGATCTACAATCATGACTAATTTAGGCCCCACTGGTTTCAATCTGTCTACTCCAACTATGATTAAGTCTGGATACAACTCTTGCTATTCTGTGCTGGAGCAGTCCAAAATCTTTGAAGTGAATCTGAGTTCTTATAATTAGTTTAGCATCATCTGACAGGAAATACCTTTGCCTTTCCACATCGAACCAGTGTTCCCATGAAAGCAATATTGCTCCTTGAAGTAAGATCTCCATTGGTAGCAGCTGGTTGAGGAGATGTACATTTAGAGCAAGGAGTTGTCTCGCCTGTCAAACTAGATTCATCAATAGAAAGATCCACAGCCTTTTGAAACAGATAAAACAGAACAGTTACACTACATTTGACACTTCTTAAAGTGTCAGGAGCCTGGAAATCTCTCCATCTTTCTTTTTAGGAGATTTTGCAGACTAAATACAAACATGCACACAATTTTGCAAGCTGCTTTTGAAAAATGAGGTTCCAAAAACAGCACACAACACTGCACAGGAAATGCAGGTTCATTCAGATTGCCTAAAGATGTTCTAATTAAGGCCTCAATATTACAGAATGGTCTCCTGACTACATATGTGATTAATCAAAGTTGACTTCTAAGTACTACAATATTTACAGGATTCCAGAATATTCCTTTTATTCTCCCCTTGCTCAGTTATGATACGTGACTAGAATAGCACGCATGATGGTACAGGATACCATACTGCTTACAGGAAATAGAACACATCCAAATCTTGTCTCAGTTAAGAAACACGCTACAGCCATTAACAAAAGCATAATGATCCAGATCTTTAAGATTACAGAATTATTCCTTGTTAATAAAATCTTTTCAACACTCTTGAACTCAGAGTTATTATGTATATCAGGAGAGCAGACACTTGACAGACACTCAACACTTCCACATTACCTAGTTACAGCTGGTGAAAACTATCTAAACTTCATTTATATAAAATACTATCGTTAGATAACATCTGTGTGTGCCTTGTATTATTATTTGCTAATGTCAGTTTGTGAAATTATATTTTAAAGACCCTAAAATTAGTAAAACTCAGTACTCTTATCTGCCAGACACCAAATCCAAAAGCTAAAATATAGTTTAAGGTGAAAGCAATTACTACATACCTCAAATAAGCGCAAGTCAGCAGGAACTCTATCTCCCACTGACAGGCAGACAGTATCACCTGGAACCAAGTCTCTTGCAAGTGTATGCTCCACTCTGCCTTCTCGAACACTGAGTAGAAACAAGCATGTTGTATTAAATGGGAAGCCCAACAGAATACTGTATATCATCTATTCTTATTTGCTTTTGGGATTAAAAAACAAAACATTTCATACTAACACATCATAACACCTCTACAAACCTCAGCTGAATAAAATCTGATTGATTTATGTTCCCTCCAAAATGCCTTTGAAAACAAAATTCTCAGTTTTGAGCCTACACTGCTGTCAGTTTGTACTCCTTGTGTATACACTGGTTTTTACACTGATAACCTTGCATGATCTGAGCTCAATTTAATTTTTCCTTTAAACCTAGAATTTCCTGACTTTTAAATTATTCCTGCTATGTTACTTAGGATAATGAAACCCACTGTAAAGGAGATCTTGGAGAACACACTACTACTTGAAAAAAGACTGTTATTGTCAGTTTAGTATAGTATTTAGACACATTTACAGCCAACCCAGTGAAATGGAATGCACTTAAATTAGTCAATTTAATTTCCATTTATTTCAAGAGATCTACCCTAAATATAATTGTTATTCTGTCTAGTGTAAATTAATGAACTCAGTAAGTTACTTGCATATCACAAAGCCTCTTTGAAGAACTGTACAAGACTTATTTATATAAAATATTTATGACACACTTATTTGATGACAGGCATGCAAGGCAACCTAAAATATAATAGCAAATCTATCTAGCAGTAGACCATAAAAACATCTAAAACTCCACCCTTTAAAAATAAACAAGCTAAGTATTTCAACATATACTGTAACTACCTCTTCCAAAATCGCAATCTATTGTCCATTTTTTAGAGTCCACTAGAGATTGGCAAGAACCTTCAGACAAACAGGTGTTTGGCACTTCCCACCCCTGCCTCCTCCTGTGGCCGCCCACTCAGAGGCAGTACCTGGAGGAGATGGGGCAGGGAACATGGGACACTGCCTCTGAGTGGGCGCCCACCAGAGGAAGTGGGACTGGGAACTGCCGAACACCTGTTTGTCCAAAGGGTGAACACACCAAACTCATGGTTTGTGCCCATCTCTAGTCTCCCCTCACCAATCTATGCTTCAGCACAGTCTTGGATCCCAGCTTACAGAACCACAATGTGTTATTTAGAAAGTTTTCACACCGTCCTTCACCAAAGATTCAACTAGAATTGTATTTTACAAGGTCATTACAAAGCTTCAAAACAAACTACTGCAAGGCAGCAACAGACTGGCCAGATTCATGTGCTACAATACTTCACAGAACTACTCATCGGTTACAAGCACCATGCTGGTGGATGCTGCACTTTCTTGTGGCAAAAGAAACAAAACTCTGTGGTTTGTTTATCATGTCATGCAAACTATCTACAATAAACCACTGATTCAGTCCACTGATTGTTAGAAGAGAAATCAAACCAGTGCAGCATCTGTATCCAGGTTCGCATTATACAATTTTTTTTTTAAAAATAGAGCAATTTAGCTCCTTTTGTTCCTTGTGGGTGCAATCAAGCAGCATGCACTAGGATACTTCTCATCCACATAAACTAGGGGCTTTGTATTGTATGATCATAGCCTTTTCCTATTATGTAAGTATGATAATTTGGCATAGTAAGAAATCAGGAAGCATCTTCTGCCATATTAGCTTAAAATATACATTTAAAATCTGAATAGTACCAATGGCATCCTGGAGGTACAAGTTTACTCAGCTCTTCAAGAGATTTTTCTGAACGGTATTCCTGTAAATAAATAAAATGAAGAAATGAATAAGAAGAACATGAAAGATCTAAAACAGTTCTCTAAATATACTGTATCACATCATTTAGGTTTATTTGTCTGAATTCATTATCAACATTCCTCCTTTCATGTAACTTACAGGGCTCTGCAAATATGTTCAAATAAGTTGAACATTGCATTAATTCTACAGGACAATCACAAGATGTGACATCAATTTATCAAGTAGATTGCCCTCATCATGTGATCTGAAATAATCTATATTCTCTCCAGTGAAAAATACAGGGGAACTATGAAAATTAAGCCTGTATCTTAGCACAGCATGTGATAGCTGTGCTAAATCCCAAGAGTCTCATATTTCCAAAGAAGCTGTCACATGTTACATTTTTGACATATCCTTTTTCAATGCAACAACTACAATTCAGATGAGGCCTTTACACTATGGCTCCGAAAGGCTAGTTCAAGTTTCTCCAAATTTTGTGGAAGTAAGAATCACTCAAACAAAGGACCCTGGGATAGTCTACAGAGAAACACACACCTTTTTCACTAGGCAAAGTATGAGAGTCAGAATCTCTCACCTATTTCAATTATTATAGAGTTTACCTCTGAAGTTTTCCTAAACCTCAGGATTTTTCCCCTATTTTCCTTTAGTACTTTTAAATGTGTTTTTTTCATGCAGATATCAATATACTACTGCAGACTGAAATGAAATGATCATTTCAGAGCGAAGACATTATATGCTGACAGACTAGCAGCTGACTAATTTGCATGCTGACTTCAGTGAGAATTTTTTTCCAGCTTTCAATATTCATCAACTTAAACTAAAATTCTAAGACAGAACATAAATAACCAAAATGCAAGCATATGTAAACATGCACAATGCAACTATCTAGTACTTTTAGCCCATTTTTATATATTGTGGATAAACACTTCTTCATAAAAGTTCATGCTATGTGGAGGTGAACTGATTAATCTCCAAGGGTCATCACGCTTGTTCCGTCAGTTCATCATAAATTTGGATAGTAGCTATGGGATAATGGACACTATAATATATATATGCAATAAACTTTCAGGTTTTGTATCAAGAACAGTCTTTGGCAGTTACACCTAGACCAGTGATTCTCCAACTGTGGGTCTCAACATGGTCCAGGGATCACATATAATATTATTTGCCAATCCACTCAGCCAATGAGCAGGTTCGTTTAACACATTACATCTTGATGTCATATTTTATTTATGCTTGCCAAATGAAAACCTATGGATACTCTGAAGCTGCTACTGAGAGATCAGCAACTTAACTGCCACTTCATACAGTCTGTTACCAGCATGGCTTGTCAGGTAGGTTATATCTTAAATAGTAAAAACATCTGCTGCTGCTACTGCTTCTTTTTTTTTTAAAGAGAAACCACTCTTGGGACAAAGTGAATAAGAGATTCTTACCTGAACAAAGGCAACTGTAACAACAATAAGTATTGCCTGCATGATAGAAAAAATATTCACTAAATCAACTGTCTTACTAGCATTTAAATAAATTGTGCATGTTACATTCAGTTTCAGATATGCATATATAGATTTTCCTAGGGCTTGTGGATTTTTAAAAAAGATGCATAAGAATCTCTAAAATATGACCCCAAAGCCTTTTTCAAATGTTATTATCTGCTGGGTTCTGATGTTTTCTGCATGCAGTTCTTCCAGATCTGCCAACACAGGATGCACTGCCCTCATCTTCAAATCATCTAGACAATATTTTATTTAATACAACTTGCACATGAATTAAGGTAATAATCTCATGATCTTGTGTTCTCGAAGGCTTTCATGACCGGGACCCGATGGTTGTTGTGGGTTTTTCGGGCTGTTTGGCCGTGTTTGGGAGGTTTTTCTTCCTAACGTTTTGCCAGTCTCTGTGGCTGGCATCTTCAAAGGACAGGAGCTAGAACTCTGTCTGTGTTCTGGTGTAGTGCGTGGGATTGTTGAGTATTTGTAGCTGTGGGATCCGGATTTTGTTCTTTTCAGGAGATATGGTGTTTCCACACAGACTGGCGAAACATTAGGAAGAAAAACCTCCAGAACACAGTCAAACAGCCTGAAAAACCCACAACAACCCATCTCATTATCCTTGGGACAGTGCCCCAGGGACCATAGGAATAATCAGACTTTGCTCCTCTAAAAGCAGAGAAAGAAAGAGAAAGATCAGCAGCCAGATGAAGAGTCAACACGCTTGGATTTCATCCCTCTCATCCCCTTTGGAAACATCCACAGCTGGTCCTTCTTTCATAAATAAAATAAAGAGATACGGTAGAGATGTCATGCTGCATATACAAAAAGAAGTTGTATATATGGAAGATCTACAGCTTTTCTAGCCACGAGAACCTCCCAAAAACAAGTTGACAATCTACTCCAGTCCTAGAGTCAGCAAGGAATAAATTTCTTTCTACTGGTTTCCTCCTTATTTGTTTTCAATGGAACAGAATACCCCTTGTGGCCTTTACACCACCCCTTGTATGTTGTATATGGGTTACCTTGCATCTGCGGTTTCAGGCATCCATGTTAGATCGTGGAACCAATCCCACATGGATATGGGGTCCTATTACTATTTTAAGCAGATCAAAAGCACAGTATTTCCAATTTCCCAGTACCTAGATAAAAGCATCAATGTTACGTTATGTGCCATCAAGTCACATCAATATGGGAGATATTTAAGGAGTTCTTTACCATTATTGTGCTGGCTGGATAGCTCAGTGAATTAGGTAGAGCCAGAGGTTGGGAATTCAATTCCCCACTGTGCCTTCAGGGAGAAGAGCCAGCCAGTGTGGCCTTGGGCAAGCTGCACAGTCCCAGGATGCCACAAGAAGAAGAGAATGGTAAACCACTTCTGAATATTCTCTACCTAGGAAACCCTGGAAAGGGTCGTCATGCATCAGAATTGATTTGATGGCACACAATTATTAATATCTTACCATTATGAAGCCTCAGTAAGTCTTCATATCCAAGAGAGAATTTGAACCCATGTTTCCTGAGTCTCAGTTTGACACTGTGTCTACTACACCATGCTGGCTCTCATACACACCATTAGGCTGGTTTACTTATTTAACATGTTGTTGTTTTTTGCACTTTCCCAGTAGCAGAGAAAATACTGTCCCAAGAAACATTGTTTTTCTTGCCATCTTCTCTGTATGTTTCTCAAGAATGCACATAATATTTAGGAATCCAGCCTTTGCTGAGAATTAGTGTATGAAATTTTGCTTAGTTAGGTGATTGGGGCATAACATTTAGGTTTAAAAAAGATTAACCCTGTAAAGGTATTTGGATAAGCCAGGATTAGAATTAGACAGCAGAAAGGCTGGTTAGAAATGTCACCTCAGACTTTTACCATTAGCACCAAGTGAAAATCAGCTCAACCAACTAAAGCCTTCTGGTTTGCATTTCTTGGTACATTATATCATTTATATCACAAGGTGATATTTCACAGGTGCCTGCCAGCACCAATGATTCAAGGATCTGACCATGCAAAATCATAATTTCTGGACCTCATTTAATTTCTATACAAACAACCTTTACTACCATATTCCAATTAACTGGAAACTATTTAATTAACCAGTGTTTCAAATTGCAAAGACAATAGGACAATAGATTGTTTCTAGAAGAAAGGAGAGAACAATAACTTGTGTATGTTGTGTTCAGACTGCTTCTTAGTCTACAGTCCAATAAAAATAATGAGAATATCACTTTGTAGAAATAAAAGAATACACTGGTCATTGGGAAGCACAGAAAGTGATTT
Source organism: Intellagama lesueurii (assembly GCA_037013535.1). Taxonomy (NCBI): domain Eukaryota; kingdom Metazoa; phylum Chordata; class Lepidosauria; order Squamata; family Agamidae; genus Intellagama; species Intellagama lesueurii. Next base: position 77,038,771 of record JBAJHW010000006.1, read on the forward strand.
CCCTGCAAATGTCTCTCATCAATCCATCTTTTTATATTTAAGGTATGCATAAACTATAACCCTTCACTGCTATCAACAGTAAGGATAGGTAATCTTCCAAATTTCTGGGCAGGCAGAATTTAATTTCTATGTTTTTATTTTTGCCAAAAGCAAATTTTTGTTCAGGCAAAACAGACCCAATCTAAATAAACTTCACACTTATTTAGCAGATGAATGGGGTTACCATCTCTCTTTCTACTCTAGTAATTCTCATAACTGCCTGAAGCAGAAAGAAGTCTCCCATAATGAATAGAATCTAAAAGCTCTGGATGAAAGAAGTACCCTTCAAAGTAATCAAATATACTGCATTGAACAGTCATATTTTTCCTCAAGTATGCTTCTGTGAGAAAAAACGTTCCATATAAGAAATATTAAGCAATTTGGGATTATATGGGAAACAAAGAAAGATTTGGAAAGGCATGTAATACACAGGCTCCCGTTCATATGAAGGATATGTAACAGACAACCACCTCACCTGTTACTATTAAAATATATATTTAAAAGTTAAAACACAAATAAGACACTTAGATGACTTCCAGTCCTCTCCTGAAAACCCAAGACTATGAGAAAATTGCTTATTTTACATTTTACTTCAGCAAAAAATAGTCTTACCACAGTGATACTGACGGCATCATCAAACTGATGCATTATAACACTGATGACAGCAGAAGCCAAGAGAAGCATAATAAGGGGATTTTTGAACTGCAAAGAAGAAGAAAACAATCTTTAAAATTTCTGATAATAAAACTCTTTTTTCAAAAATGTTTTAAAAACCCAGCACATTCAGTGAAAATATGTAGCAGGAAACATTGCTACTACACACTAATATCTTAAAAGAGAAAAGGTCCTTTAAGTGGTGCAGGTGTATACTATAGATGTTGAACATCAACATTAATATTTATTTTCTTACTATAAAGACCACAAGCTTTTAAAAAATCTGACATATCTATAGTTCAGAATTTGAAGAAGATACTACCTGCAACAAAACTCGATAAAAATCAGCTCTGATTGATAAAATACAGAGTTGCAATGCTTAAAACAGTCTTACAGATGTGACTATTCATTACTGGTGAATAGAACTGAACACAACAATTGCCAAGAACATGAATAGCATAAGACTTCAATCCAGATCAATGTTACAGAGCTTGCACATCTTGACATGGTATAAATTTTAGACTTATAGTCTTCTCTCCTCAGGCACCACTGCAGGCCAGTTAACATTGTTAAATTCTCTTTCCTGGTCAAAGACCCAGCTTTGCTTTACTCTGCTCTCATGGAGAGCAAAGGTAGGTCATCAACCAAAATAACAACTACAGAAGTATTATTCTAGCTAGTACCTTCCTTTGCCTCTCATAGAAACCACTCCTAAGCTGAGGATTCACCTTAGGCATGCACAAAAAATGACAAGCAAAGTGATGGAATTGTGGCCTTACAGGTATAGCTCAGTTCTCTGTCTCCTTTCTATGGTGAGGGCTTCAAGCAAACAACCTTATCCCAAGACTCTTCGGGTCATATGGGCCAGACTTGATGGGCTAAATTTGACTTATGGATCAAAGATTCACTACCTTTTGTTTAGAAAAATGTTTTAAAGGAAGGGCCAAGTAAAAATACTGCAAAATGTACACCTCACATCATTGTTGTTTGAATGTGAATGGTAAATTGGACAAAAGATTGCCAATTTAGGGCATGATCACACAGAAGTTGTCTGAGGTTGATGCAAATTTCTCTGTACCAAAGCCTGCCATTTAAATCACTGTTGTTGTTGCTCAAACTGTGATATATTCAGGGGAAAGACTGTAGTTGCTGTTATGAAAACATATTAATGGAAATGTTCAGAGAGATAGCCATGTTAGTTTGTTTCAGAAAAGCAAAAGCAAAAATACTGTAGCACCTTCAAGACTAACACATTTGCCTTCAAGGGGCCACAATTTTTTCCTGTTCTTTTAAGTGAGAACAAGATTCTTTTCCAACTGTTACTGCTGTGTGGAAGTGCTGGCTGCTTGTTTCATCAGATTCTGAGTGGCACATCCTCTACACGCTGAGTCCCTGCTAGGCCACAATCCTGATCAGTTTTACTTAGCTTGCAAAGAGGTCCCTCACATGAGGGCTGAAACTTATCACAATACAGAGTGGAGAAGCCACTTGGTTAATTTAATATTACCCTATCACCCATTTATTCATCTGATTTTCAGATTTTACTTTGAGGCTTAAAAGAACATATTACAAGGTTGACAATTTGCATAGGTAATGAAACCAGAGAAGTTCCCTCTTTGCAAGCTGTGTGTTCTTCCATCTTTTGAAAAAAATGCCACAAGCACTCTTACAAACACAGAGAAAAGACAGGTTGACTATTTTCTGCTTACCCCTGTGTGATTAAATTCCCTTTCATTACAAATGGAGAGGAAATCATGGAAATGCCTTTGAATGGGGACATACAGGATAATATGACAATGGCGTGAAAAACCATATCACCATCTTTCAAACATACAATATCAAAACATTCTTCAGACCAGAGTTTACCTGAGAAATGTATTTTTTCCATAATGGTTCATCTTCACCAATGTCAAATTCATTCCATCCATGGAAAGCCCGCCTATGACAGACTTCACAGTTTTTCAATCCATTTTGAAGGTCAGCCTAAAGGAATATAAATAGTTATGACTATTTTTTGTATTGTGTACAATACTGGAATCAGAATCTGAAAGACTGCAGAAGCAAACTCTGTTATATTTATCTATTATTTCTGTATATTAGACTTTCTGCACCTGTGTGATTAGATCAGGGAGATTTTAAGACTCTGAATGACCTAACAGGACTGCATCAGGACAAAAACTCAAGACCACTCTGCTGAAGTGCTAGATTTTTAGAAGCAGAAAAATAAATGTGCAACTCATCCTGCTATGGATGAAGAAAGTGCATACCACCCGAAGTTCAAAACATTAAAAAAAATTATGGCCAAACATTACTTCTTTTGGCCAAAAACAGCGTCTAGAGGCAGCAGCTTTCTGTTCCTGGGCTTCAGGGGTAACCAATTCACTCAAACCAAAAAATGATCCAGAAGTGCTTGCCCAGGCAATTTTGTTTGGTTGGTTTGGTTTTTTATTGGCCATTTCTAGCCCTGGTGTAGCCAACCCCTCCATAGTGGGGGCTAGGGGCACGAATCTGGCCCATAATCCCTCAGGTTTTGTCCACCTCTTCATTAAAATGATTTTTAATGTGGCTCAAATAGATGGCCAGTGGGAGAGTAGGCCCTCCTCAGTTATGGTACATAACCTATGAATTGTCACCCCAAGAAGATCTACCTGGCAACAGTCCTCAGCACTCAATTTATTTTCTCAAAGTCTGTTAGAGTCTCACCTGAATCCACTTTTACTTTGTTGCTGCATTTTCGTGATTTTGCTTTTACTGTATTGCTATTAATTATTAACTTACTTCTACCATGTTTCCCTGAAAATAAGACAGGGTCTTATATTAATTTTTACTCCAAAAAAACGCAGTAGGGCTTATTTTCAGGGGATGTTTTTTTTTAATGTACAACAATCTACATTTATTCAAATACAGTCATGTCATCTTCTGGTTGCTGCACAGTGGTGGAGGGCGGGGGTTTCACTTAACTGGGGCTTATTTTGGGGGTAGGGCTTATATTATGAGCATCCTGAAAAATCATACTAGGGCTTATTTTCAGGTTAGGTCTTATTTTGGAGGAAACAGGGTAATATTATTTAAACTTTACATGAAATTCTGAGGTGATTTTGCAATAGATAAACTCCCCCCCCCCCCCACAATATTTCGTAATAAAAGAACATTTCTCTGGTTAATGACTCCATAACTTTTCTGCATCATGCCCCCTCTTGCACTGCCAATCATTGTTCTAGATGCCATGATGTATCACACACAACTGAGAATTAAACTTTCTGGATCTTCAAGCTCTGTCATGTTTCAAAAATTTTGAGATATATTGCCAAGAAAGCAGTTTCAGTATTGTAAATTCTAGAATTTGAGCATCTCTTCTATTTAATTATGCATGTATCTAAGAGGAAACATTAAGGCAAACAATTTCCAAAAACAACCATTTAGACATAGATCTCTGTTAAATAAAATTGCAACTTTCCCCCAAACTCTTATGATTACTTTTAACAACTGATTTTAGATGTACACAAACAAGATAATAATCCAGGCTATTAGACTAGCAATAAAAGTAACTGCTCAACTGCAGATTTTGTTACTTAGTTCTCTTACAAGCTAATGATGAGTGAGTCTGCTACAGTAAGCCACCACAGCTCCTCTGACAATAAAAGCACTTCTCACACAACTTCAAATGGTGTATGCTTATAATATTTACATACAATGCAAATACATAAAGTAAATGCAAGTTACATCAACATTTAGCAGTAACTAAGAAGAAAAACATTTAGTATAACTCCTAATAATTCAGAATGCCTTACAATAAAAAACCACTACTTTAGTAATGGTTAATTACTAACTTGGCAAACTTTTAAATTGAACAAATAATGATGAATATTGAAAAAAAATTATTCAAACACCCATAGATGTTTTAAACACTCACCTGAAGAATGCTTGCAACTTCACTGACAGGTAATTCACTTGCTTTTTTGGAAGTCAGGACAGGAATCATTATTTCATTGTCATCATTAGTCAGTGATTGAAAACGTGCAACCTAAAAAACAAAAAGCTACACAGATCACCAGACTACATAGTCTTGCTCATTCCCACCCCTCACCCCAAGGCATTGTTTAAAGAGGAAATCCAGGAAACAAAAAGGTATTGCCACTTACATTTCAAACAAGTACCAATAGTTTAAGCAATTTTTCAAGGGTAATAAAAAAAATACTATATTCAGAAACTGTATATTTTTTTTGGAATTTTTTTTAAAAAATCCCATATACACTCATTCATGTCATAAATTGCTTATATTCTAGTTAGTAATTCCTGTACTTCAAAAAAAGTATAGTGATTGTCTCAATTAATGGATACTAACCATTAGACGTATACATAATCTTCTTAACTCATTACGATCTATGGTTAAACAAGGAGGAGCATTCATGACAACTCACTAGTGTCCTCTCTCACTCACTGTTTCCTCCCTGCCCATCCCACACCCAGCCCTTTTACAGATTGATACACAAAGCCAGATTTTAAACCGGCATAGTAAGAAGCAAAGTCTACATAAAAATAAAAGTAAGGAAATGAATATGCAGCAGCTTCAGAATAATATGAGGTTAGGAGATGCTTCCTTATTGCATATGCATTCTGTAATACAGAAAATTTGTACCACTGTCAACAACTGCATTCAGACTGCAGAACCAAAAAGTACTCACAGATAAGCAGGTACATACTAAAAATGTGTACAAAAAACTGCCTAGACCTCTGGTACTTTTTCACATTTCCAATTACTCTAGAGACATTTATTGAGTGGCCTACACCTCAGAAAAGCAGATTATATTCAAACCTCACAAAGCTATCAAACCTGCAAGCAACACGCACTCATACTAGCAAATGATGTGCTGCACAAGAATGGGAGAACTGCATGCAGAAAACATCAGAACCCGGCAGATAATGGTAAAATTTGAAAGAGGCTTTGGGGTCATATTTTAGAGAATGCTATGCATTGATCCACAAAATATGCATATACTGTATACCTTTTCCTAAGATCCACAAGTCTTAAGAAAAGGTATATATGCATATCTGAAACTGAATTTCCATTTCTATGAACTCTCCAATAATGGTGCGGAAATGAGCGTTTGTTTTTCCTTCCAGATAATTGCCTCATTAGCACACTTATTAATCTTTCACTCCTACTGAGTAAAATGCTATAGGGATGCTGTTGCTATGCAGCACATGCATTTTCCAAAGAGGCTCAGGAAGACCATGACCAAGACAAAAGCTTAAGTTTGCAGTAATGAGACACTGTGCACAATCCTGACTAAGCCTACCGAAATGTGCTCAAAAGAAGCATTAAAACTTCATCATCAGCTCCTGATGCCATATGTGTTCCACACCAACATATGTAGAACTGGCACTCTGAACAGAAATCCTTGTTGAAATAGGATTTTCAATGAAATCTTTTTCTTCAGACTAAATACATGAAGAACTGGAAATGTTCTTGAACCCACTACAGACATAAGACAGACTACAAAATCTCTGGGTGAGCCACTAATATTGGATATTCTGGGTTCTCCACATGTAATGCATACAACAACCCTGAAGTACAGAATTATTGAACCAGGGGATGGCAAAACACATGTGGTCCCCACAAGCTATACGGCAGCCCCATGTCCTTCCCTGACCCTTGTTTTCCAACAAAAGGGAACTATAGCTTCTGGAAGCCTCCAGGGGTGGTGATTCATCTTTTAAATAGTTCACGCAGGCATTCCTTGCAGAATTTTAATACCCCCCAAAAACATTTTTTTTTCCAAAAATGGCAGTGGATTTCCAGCCACTTAAGGTTTGATTTTTTTAAAAAAGATTTCAGAGATTTCTGGCAGTCTGATCAGTCTTTGGAGCACAAAATGGGTCTCAGATCTATAGAATGTGCCCAGCCCAGTTTAAGGTTTAGATTTCTACTAATAATAGATAACACTTTCTAATGTTTATAGTGCTTTACTTGTATTATTTTGTTGCAATCCTTACTGACAATCCTGTAAGAAGCTCTGCCTTATCCTAGTACTGCAGATGATGGAGAGATGGAAAGACAAGAGCTTCCCAAAAGGCTCCTAGCGAGTTAGTGGCAGAAGCAAGACTCAAACCAGGGAGCTCTTCAATTCCTAACTCAGTCTCTTAGTCACTGCACTGTACAATTTTCATGACATTTTATTTGTCATGTCCAGTTACTGTGAAAGCTCCTGTACCTTCAATTCATAAACAGCAATTCTTCAAGATCCAACATCCCTGCCACCCCAGCTCTACAATAGGCAGTGTGATGCATAGGATTTCATTTCTATGCAGCTCTTAGAAATACAAAACTATATGAGAATATCAAATGCCTGATCAACCAAGACGAACAATTCTTGATCAGAATCATGTTCACAAGAAGCCCTCAAGTAGGGTCAACCGACATTCATACACATCCTGCTTCTAAATCTTGAGGATTCATTAAGCTATCATATCTAACAACCACAACAATACAGTATTGTCGTCCATGAATCCATCTAATCCTCACAATTTTTAAAAAAAATTAGAGGGGCTTTAGGAAACACTTCTGAAATTACATGCAGCTATTTTAAAAGGTCTTTTTAGCTGCTATTTGAGTCTCACCATATTGATTTTATTTCCTGCTCCCCCAAAAATGTGAGGCCTGTGGACACATTTTAGGTATCCCTTGGTTACTGATAGTATCCTGTTGGCTGATAATTCCACTCTAGAAGCACCACTAGATTATTTTGTGACACAAATGAAAAATATTTTATTGTCCCTCAGGGACTAGACTTGGAAACAAGATGGAGTCAACAAGGCCTTAGAAAAAGATGTCATTGCCAATTCAAAGATTAGACTTGGAAACAAGATAGAGTCAACAGCATATGAGTGAGCAGCATCTTTCTGCCCAGCTATGACTGGATAACTTACAGCACTGCTGAGGAAGCTGGCTAACATGAAAAGAAAACCTGGACTGCTGCAGATTTAAGGCAATTAGCCACTATGTTCCTATTAACTTCAGCCACAAGCATTTCTTCAGCATAGTAACTTGCTTCAAGATACTGGGCTAAATACATTTTATACTCAGATAGTTCTTCATTCCCACACCCTTTATGGTCTTGCAAAGAACTACACAAATTGGAAATGGACACTGGTTTAGGGCACTAGTTTGCTACTCACACCTCAGTAGAATTTTATTAAGCATTTTCCACGTATCTCTTGTGATACCCTAGGAAATACAACTCAGACCACTTTCTGCAATGGCGTGGACAGACATTAAATCAAAAGCTGTACAACATTATTCATTATACACTGCCACTCTGCCCATTAGTTTTCAAAATAAAAGCATAATAAAAGCAATGCACAATATTTAAAATGCAACAAAAAGCCACGAAATTGTTACATTCATAAGATGTCCAAAAAAATCAGAAGCCATTAAATGTTTGTTGGAACATGTAGGTTTTACAGAAAACGCCTTCTCAGAAATAAATTCCATTCACTTTAATGGGACATATTCCCAAGTAAGTGTGTCATGAATTGCAGCTTCCTGATATTGTTCATTTCCTGAAAGACTAACACAGGATACAGCTACACTAGCAGCAGGGAGCAAACTAGTGTAGGCTGCTTGGGAACGGTTGGGCTTGATTAGAAGGATCTAATCAAGCCTAGTTGCCACATGGAAATGGCTCCTGTCAGTATTGCGAAGAGGCTTAATAAGTGAGCCACTTCAGAATACTGGCAAATTAATCACTTCCTGTGCTCAGCAAAGGGCAGGGGAAGTGGGAGAAAAAAGTTTTTGACTGTACATAGACTATTGCTGATACACTATAGCAATTTGAAAAACAAACAAATGTATTTTCTTTGCCTTCTCTTAAAGGGCCACATGAGCAACTTGTTGCAGCTGAAGTCACTGCCATAGGTTTGACTGCAGGCGGTTTCTTGACTGGAACTTTAAGATTAGGCATCCTTCAGTCTCGATAGACTATGGTAACGTGCTCTGTATGGAGGACTTGGAACAGCGTCTAGTGTGGCTGAGAAGGCCAATTCGAGAGTGACAATCCCTTCCACACTGAAGACAAATACAATCTGTCCCCTGTCCAGCTCCCTGATTTCGGTGCTTTCGGGACTGCCTCTTTGCCTCGGCCTGCTGGACAAGGGTCTCTTCAAATTAGGAGAGGCCATGATGCAACGCCTGCCTCCAGGCTGAACGCTCCGATGTCAGGGTTTCCCATCTGTTGAGGTCCATTCCTAAGGTCTTCAGATCCCGCTTGCAGATGTCCTTGTATCGGAGCTGTGGTCTCCCTCTGGGGCGATTTCCCTGCACTAATTCTCCATACGGGAGATCTTTTGGAATCCGACCATCAGCCATTCTCACGACATGCCCAAGCCAACGTAGACATCACTGTTTCAGTAATGTATACATGCTAAAAATTCCAGCTCGTTCTAGGACAACTCTATTTGGAACTTTGTCCTGCCAGGTGATACCAAAAATGTGTCGGAGACAACACATATGGAAGGTGTTCAGCTTCCTCTCCTGCCGTGCACAAAGGGTCCAGGACTCAATGTAGTACAGGAGTGTGCTCAGGACACAGGCTCTATAGACCTGGATCTTGGTATATGCCGTCAGCTTCTTATTGAGTCATACTCTCTTTGTGAGACTAGAGAACATGGTAGCTGCTTTGCCAATGCGTTTATCCAGCTCGACATCTAGGGAGAGAGTGTCAGAGATCGTTGAGCCAAGGTACACAAAGTCATGAACAACCTCCAATTCTTGCGTGGAGATGGTAATAGAGGGAGGTGAGTCCACGCCCTGGCCCATGACTTGTGTTTTCTTCAGGCTGATTGTTAGTCCAAAGTCTTGGAAGGCCTTGCTAAAACGATTCATGAGTTGTTGGAGGCCTTTAGCAGAGTGAGCAACAATGGCTGCATCATCGGCGAAGAGGAAGTCCTGCATGCATTTCAGTTGGACTTTAGTCTTTGCTCTCAATCTAGAGAGATTAAAGAGCTTTCCATCTGATCTAGTCCAGCCCTGTTTCACTCCGCTTCGGATGTCAAAGGGATCTGATGTTGAGCCATCAAAAACTACAGTGCCCTTCATTTCGTCATGAAAGGACCTGATGATGTTAAGGAGTCGAGGTGGACATCCAATACAATGTGACAATGTTTGCATCCTTCATGTCCTGTGGTACTCCACCTTCCCTCCAGCAAAGACGAAAGACTTCATACAGTTCGGTGGTGATGATCTCTTTACAGCACTTCAGCACTTCAACAGGGATGTTATCCTTCCCAGGTGCCTTGCCGGAGGCAAAAGAATCCAAGGCCACTTTTATTTCTGCTAAAGTTGGTTCGCTGTCCAACTCTTCCAAGACCGGCAGGCACTCAATGTTATTTAATGCCTCTTCGGTTACTACATTCTCTCTGGAATATAGCTCAGAGTAGTGCTGCACCCAGCGTTCCAACTGCTGTGCTCGCTCCTGGATGATCACGCCTGTAGCAGACTTCAAGGGAGCAGATTTCTTCTGTATTGGACCTAAAGCCTGCTTGATACTGTCATACATTCCCTTGATGTTACCTGTGTCCGCTGCTATCTGTATCTGAGAGCAGAGCTTAAGCCAATAATCGTTGGAACATCTCCTGGCAGCCTGTTGGACTTTGCTACGAGCAGCTCAAAGAGCCTGCAAGTTGTACTCACTAGGACAGGCTTTGTATGCTGCTAGAGCTCTCCTCTTATCCTCGATGGCTGGCATCAACTCCTCCGAATGGGCTTCGAACCAGTCTGCCGTCTTTTTGGTCTTCTTGCCAAATGTGGACAAGGCGGTGTTATAAACAGTGTTCTTGAAATGTTCCCATCGTTCAGGTGCATTTGCATCAGCCGGGCCTGGAAGGGTTTCCTCAAGCGCTTGGGCAAATTCCTCCACTTTTCTTTGATCGCGAGTCTTGCTGATGTCAATATGTGGTCTTCCTTCATTTTTCGTGTGATACAATTTCTTTGTTCGCAGTTTTACTCTACTACACACCAGGGAGTGATCAGTATCGCAATCAGCACTCTGGTAACTGCGTGTGATCGTAATACTAGGAAGGCTAGAGCGTCTAGTGAGGATCAAATCGAGCTGATGCCAATGCTTTAATCTTGGATGTCTCCAGGTTGAAGCTTCGTATTAAAGAATGTGTTGCTGACACAAAGACCATAATAACAGCAAAACTCCAGCAAGCGTTGGCCATTTTCGTTCATCTTCCCAATGCCAAAACGGCCTAGACAAGTGGGCCAAGAATTGTGATCAGCACCAACTCTAGCGTTAAAGTCTCCAAGAATGAACAGTGCCTCTCTCTCAGGGACTTTTTTGATAGTAGCTGCCAGATCGTCATAGAATTTGTCTTTCACTTCTGTTGTGGATGATAGTGTTGGTGCATATGCACTAATGAGGGTGACCGGTCCCGCTGATGAGTGGAGCTGCAGAGACAGGATTCTTTCACTCCCCACAGTAGGTGGAACAATGGATCTCAGAAGAGTATTTCTGACTGCAAAGCCAACACCATATTCCCTGGTCTCATTCCATGGTTTTCCCTGCCAGAAGAATGAGAAGTTTTTTTCTTTGACAGATCCAGAGTCTGGCAATCTAGTCTCTTGCAGGACAACAATGTCCATCTGCAGTCTACTCAGTTCCATGTCAATGACAGCTGTCTTGCGCACGTCGTCTATTTCCTGCAGGTCGTCAGAAAAGCCCTGGTCAGAAAAGCCAGGGGTCATTGTCCAGGGGTCATTCCATGTGCCCAACTTTAAGGCAGAAGTTTTCTTATGATTGTTGCATGGTGCAGGGTTATCGATCTGCTTGTCAGCTTTCACCCTAAACCCCATGCACCCCGTGAGGTTAACAGACTGTGGCGAGGTAGCACCTTACTGGCTGGGGACTGCCCAGCTTAAGGCGGGCGGTAGCTACCTAGTGAGGTGCAATGACCTCTCCCACCATCGGAAGTAGCCCCTGGCGTCATGCTCTACGCTAATCGAACAAAGACTTATAACCGATAACTGCTACTTCCCGTGTTGTTTCGACGCTGTAAGCGAAGCTGGAGTGTCCTCTCCAGAGCACGAAGCCTGGGTAAAATAATATGGAGGATAGGCTGTTACCCAAGCAGCAAATCCCCCCTCTCCACGTCACTGACATAGTCCAATGGAAAGGCAAGAGCCAATACAACTGGTTCCAGCGACGTCGCAGGAGTTGCCAGAACGACACGAACTGCCTCCGGGACTCCAGCTCCGGATTTTGCCTTGAGGTTAACTTCTGAAGCCTTTTCCATCAGTGGATATAGCCACAAGGCAGTGGAGGTTTGAAATCGGAGTTGTCCTTCTCCTAGATGGGCTGCCTTCCATCTTTAAGGTGAGGCAAATAAAAGATTTGTACTTATTTTTTATAACTGACATAGCATATCAGTGATACTCTACATATAGTAAATATTTTTTTAACTTCCCTTGCCCTTTGTCAAGCAGGAAAAGTGATTAATCAGTCACTATTCAGAAGTTGCTTGTTTATTAAGCCACTTCACAATACTGGCAAATTGAAAGAGGAAGGCTTGCTTCAGATTGGTTCATGTGCTGAAACTGATCCAAACCAGAGCAACCCTACTTGCATGAGAACAGGGTCAGAAAGGTGCAGGCAGGCAGGTTCTGGGGGCGAGATGGTCCACTCTAGCAAAGACGCTGTCTGATTGCCATCTTTAAGAGCACACTAGCTTGTCCATGCAGCACTCTACATAGTCGGTAAACAGCCCATTGCAGTCAACCTCATAGACTAGTTCATGCAGACCTCTTCAAAAAATTGTTTTTGGTGCAATGCCACTGCCAAGAAGACTAGATTCTCTACCCTCACTGTGTTAAGAGGCCCACAAAGAAAGATCTGGCCCATAAAAATGTCTCCCCAAGATGGATGACTAAATATATTCCAAAGCAATTATTATAAACACTTGCAAGAAAACAATGCATACCGCTGAATAGATGAACTGTATATATATGCTTGTGATTTTTTTTAAGTTGATTTTTTGGGAAACTTATTTGTATTCATCTTAAGCTGTATGAATAAAAAGAAACTCACTACATGGTCCTGTCTTTCAACTAACCTACGTTATTATCAGATCCTTGGAAATGTATACATTAGTAAGACAGTTCTTAATAGCTGATTTACAAGTGTATCAGCAGAACATATCAAGTATTAAATTGTGGCAAAATCTGAAAGTCTATGCTGTCACCAAATAATCTTACCACATTACAGATTTGTCTATCTTGCAACTACTTTTCTTACAGGATAAAGGAATCCAGTGGTTGTTGAGTTGTCATAGCCTGTTTTACACAAGAAATCTATATACTTCTAGCTAGACTTGAAAATAAAAAATAATAAGAATCTCTCTGCAAGTAAACCACTTCTGTTAGCTATATAATCTTAATAAGTCACTTCCTAGCTTAGTCTTTGTGTAGTAACTGGTTGTTGTTTTTTTCAGATGCATCAAAACAGACTTGAAAATGCCTTTGTAAAAATATTACAGTTCAGTCTTGCAGAACTCAGTACTGTACATAAAAGTTGGGACCTTTTTAGGTAGCAAATAGTCACTTCACAAGGTATGTGTACCTAGTATTCCTCGGTACTGATATGTACACTTATTCCTATTATTAACAGAGACTTCTTCGGTAGAATAAAAATAAATAGCGTGAAGCTTATTTCTATCTGCTGCATACATGGAAACATACATGAATAAACATGGATCTCCACTGATAAACTAGAACAACTGTTCTGAGCAATGTATATTTGATAAGAATACAAGAATTCAAAGCTAAATAATACTGAAAGGCCACAATGCAGATAACTCAACATGCATCTTGGTCATAGTTACATTATTTACCACTAAAACTGAAGGTATCAAATATCTGTAAAAAGCCAGTATTCACAAAATATATTTTAAAAAGCACTTGCTAAGCCTGAGATACTTGAGATAATACAGTACTAATCAAAATATATATTTAGTAGTTCTGGATTATTATTTGGTCATCTCCATAACAATCTACAGAGTGTTCCCTGCAATGCGCTTTAAACCAGAAGTGGAAAACTTCAGCAGGTCCAGAAGCCAAATTTAGCCCATTGGATCCCACTATGCAACTTAGGCAGCAACTAGAAATAGGGAGTGGGAGGCACTTCTCAGTTACCTAAAACAAATTTGCACACTAAAGCTAGGAGAGCAGGGATGTGTGCACAAGTTGTTTTTAGATGAGAATATTGGTAGCAGTGGTCAGAAGGCCTATCAAACACTACAGGAGTGCATGCGACTATGGATGGGACTTTTGGAAAAAATGAACTTCCAGTCCTATAATTTGGTAAAACACCCCAGGGTGAGTTATGGGACTGGGAGACATCAAACGGCAGGAAGCAGAGCAGCCCCTTTTTGAAGTAATTAAGAACTCGATTCTCCCATTCATATATTGATGAACCACTGTTACTTGCCTATAATCTATATCATCACTTGTTCATGGGAGATGTATAAATAAAAAGGAAACATATTTGCATTCCTGTGTCTGAGAAAGTGGATTTTGATCCACAAAAGCTCACATTGAAATAAAACTCTTAGTCTTTAATATGCTACAATTTTTTTTCTTTTACCAACATCCTTAGACTAACATGGCTACTTGCAATTTTTAAATCTTTATTAATTCTTTTATTGAACAAGACTGATGTAGCCACAAATCAGACAATTTGTTACAGGCAAACTCAACTCTTGTTTACCAGACAGCCATGTATCAATCTGAACCTATGTTTTGTTACTCCCTTGTGAACTCTGGCTTGTTTAAATCCTCCTTTCTTACAATATCCTAACCTGCAATGGTGGCCTCTCCCTGGCTTGTTTCCCTAACACCTGATCCTGAAATAATAGCTAACAAGAGAGAGAAAAAAACCAGAAATGGAGAAGATGAGGCATGCTTTGAATGACTGCCTGCTGTACAATTTCTCCTTAAACAACAAACCATAGTTCATAATTACTCATAAATATGCCTAATGTAGAGTACTGGGATGAAGCCCTGACCAAGTGAGTCCTTATAATATTGCAATTCAATAAGGAAAAATTAAAAAGATATTTATTGAATGCCAACTCTAAGGCATTTAGACATCTTCCTCTATAATTAGAAACCCACTGTTGTTGCAAAGTAAAATCAAATGTCCCCAATGTAATCTTAAAACATTTGTTCCAAACTAGGTTTCCGCCAACATTCTTTCAAGAACAAAATTCTGTCCAAGACAGTACCACAGCTCTGTGGAAAACAGTAATAACTTTAAACTGAATTGCAGCTGTATAAATTATAATAATAAATATAACTATGGCTAATTAGTAGTGGACAGCTGAATAGCTCAGTGAGTTAGATATCAAGCTGTGGAGCCAGAGGTTGGGAATTCAATTCCCCACTGTGTGTCCTGAGAGAAGAGCCAGCCTATGTGGCCTTGGGCAAGCTGCACAATCCCAGCACACCCCCAGAAAAAGGGAACAGTAAACCAATTCCATGTAATCTCTGCCTAGAAATCCTTGGAAAGGGCTGACATAAGTCAGAATTGACTTGACAGCACATTATTATTATTACTGCAGTACCCAGTATGGTGTAGTGGATGGGACTAGGACTCAGGAGAACTGGGTTTGATTCCCCACTCAACCATGGAAACTGACTAGGGGAGTGGAACTGGTAAAACCTTCCTTAAATACTTCACTTACCTTCAAAACCTTATTAGGGTCACTATAAGTTAGTGTTTTGTCTAAACACAAAACAGAAAGTTGCTGCCAGAAATAGAATATATAAATTGGTGGGGTCAGAAAAAATAAGAACAGCAGCTTTTTCCCTGTGCTACTCCATTCAGAATATGTTAGTGCCACATTATATAAATCAGCACATGCCAAACAAGTGGATGTAGCTCTTAATGAATCATGAAGGACTATTACTGGCTGCCTGAAATCTACTCCCACTGAAAAAGTCTATTATTTGGTTGGTACTGCCCCTCCAGAAATATGTTGAAAGGTGCTAGCAAATAATGAATGAAATAAGGCAATACAGCACCAAACCAATCTACTTCATGGACACCAACTCCCAAGACAATGGCTAAAATCTAGGAAAAATTTTCTCCACACACCTCCAATCAGAAGGGGCTAGGCTAAACCTATCGAAAACAAGAACAACATATATTGCCAAACAGATGAATGTTAAAGAGTGTCTCCCACCAAGACAAGACTCTTTTGGACTATCTGTAAATCACTTAATATACTTCAAAGTGAAGTAGGAAAATCAAAAACTAATCAAGTAAAATGGCTTTATGTGGATACACATTTTCTGTGACTGTGGAGAAATTCAATCAATGTAGCACTTATGTGCATGCAATTTATGCTCCACCATGTACACAAAAGATTTAGCAAATGGCTGAGATAACACAACTGAAGTAGGCCACTTCAGGTCAAAAATAGTCTAATTATATTAACATTTTAATTTTTTAATTTTACTATATTTTATATAATCACCATCATCATGTGCCATCAAGTCAATTCTTACTTATGGCAACTCTTTTCAGGGTTTTCCAGGTAGAAAATACTCAGGTGTGTTCTACCATTCGCCTCTTCTGGAGGCAGCACTAGGACTGTGCAACTGTCCCAAGGCCACATAGGCTGGCTCTGCTCACAGGAGGCACAGTGGGGAATTGAACCACCAACCTCTGGCTCCATAGCCAGATACCTAAAGTATAGAGCTATCCAGCCATGTTTCATACACATCCATAATACGTCCATAATTTTAAATTGTGCAATGCTCTGATACAATAAAAAAGATAAGTTAGACTGATTGCAACACAACATATTACCAAGTAGCCTTAAGGACAACCTACACAATTGGATTTTCCAGCATATTTTAATGAAGCACGGTTGTAGGAATTGCCAATTTGATTCCCTAGTGGTGCCGGGGGAGAATACATTTAAATCATGCCCTTATATCAGACCTGGGCAAAGTGCGGCCCGCGGGCCCGCCGGTTGAACACGTTGAACATCAAAACCATTTATAGCTTTTTGTCTAAAGTTGATCAGTTGCTTATCTTTAACATACCGCAAAAAACCTCTTTAGTATTTGTGAAGATTAACAAGTTTAAAATAAAAACAATCATAACATCACTGTTTCATTTTATTTTTAAGTAAAGTTGGTTCGGCCCCCGAACACAGTTCAGATTTTTCATGTGGCCCCCTATAGAAATTAATTGCCCACCCCTGCCTTATATCCCTGCCCAACTAAAAATTACATCTATCCCAATCTGCTGCAGGCCTTATGCGGGGAGAGATGAAAAGCACAGAGACATAGTAAATTTTTAAAAAGCAAAACAATTATTTTGTTTCTTATGAGCTCCATACTTCATTCATTAAAGCATTCATTTGCAACATCAATATCAAACTAAAAACTGATACACAAAGCCATTTAGCATTTCTGAAATTCAGCAATAGTTAAATCCAATTAGCTCAAAATAAGCTGTGAGATAGTGTGAAGAGGGTCATTCCCAATGTATGAAGTATAAATAATTCCCCTATGAATATTTCTAATCAACACAGTCCATCTAGATATTGCAATTTTCAAGCATTTATCAACTGTTTTTATAAGAAATCAAAGGAACGTCTTTGTTATCAGAAAGATTTTGGTTTGCGGTAAAGCATCACAACCTATAAAATTGTAAGGTGAAACTGCTGCATAGAAGTTTAACAGCCTAAAGTTCATCTAATACTTTGCATAATGTGTTAAAAACAAATAAAAAGCATATATGTATACTGATCAACAAATGCACGATAAAAAAAAAAGAACAGTCATCATGTCCCACTCAAGTCTCAAATGCATTATTTTGCCAAGATATTTACCTTCATTTTTCCATCGAAACCACACTTGGGTTGATGGCTACAAAGACTTTTGTGACACCAACAGTAGCCCTGGGATTTGGGACTGAGAAGTAAAGTGCTGAGAAATCCCTATATTCCAGGCAGTTGCTTTGTTCTCAAAGCCCACAAACACAGCAACATCGGTGAAAAAGGAAAATGGTGTAGCGCTAGCAAGAAAAAGTAAAGAAAAAGAAATAGAATACACATAAAACGCCACCACTTTGGGCCCTTTCTGTCACTTCAGCAGAGAAGCATCTACAGATGTAGCTGTCTGGAAAAGATCCTCCCCACCTCATGCCCCCATCCAAGGGAAAGTGATTTGTAACCCAGCAGCTAGCTCCATATACAGAACTGGAGGCAGTAAAGGAAAGAGAAATTTAACCAAAAATGAAAGAAAGAACCACCAGCAGGGGAGCTTTGCTTGCTTAAACGCCAGGCATTTCCCAGGAGCGCAACGACCCGCCACAGCCCTCTTCCTTGCCAGAACGCTCCCGATTAATTACTACCTTTGCTTGACACCTGTCAGCATTTCCCTCGAAATAATCCTCAGCCCCTGCCACCTTTCCTCCCCTCCCACATCCCTTGCCTGTTGCTAGGGTACACCCCAGATACAGACCTTTGGGGGGGGGGGGGAGGCAGAAAAATACACCTGAAACACTGGGGTAGATAAGGAAGGGGGGCAGAAAGGCGTTGTGTTGGAGGAACTCCTTCGCTGAAGGAGAGGAAATTCTTTTTAAATATATTTTTAAGGGGCCCTGGAGGAGGAAAACAGCGGCGCCTTGTTAGGGTCACCCCTCAGACTCTTACCTGAACTATCCTTCCCGCGCCTCAGAGACCCCCTTTTCCCCCTCTGGAGCACGTCCCTCGCCTCGTAATTCTCTCTCCTCCCCACCAGACGCACACACACACGCGCCGCCGCCTCCTTACCGAACGAGGCGCCCCTCACGGGCCCTTCTCGAAAGCGGCCCCTCCTCTTCTGCCCCACAGAGCCTCCTCGGCTCAGCCCTCACTTGCCCGGCTCCAGGTCCTCGCCCGAGCAGCAAAAGGCGAGTCGGCCCAGGCGCATCCTCTCTTTTGCTCCGTGCCGTGCCAGGCTCGCTTTCTCGCAGGCAGACGCAGGCACACACACACACTCCCTCTCTCCCTCCCTCTCTCACACACAAAACACCCAAATTCACTTCCGCTGCCAAGAGCGGGCACCCAGCGGAAGGACCTAGAAAGGAGGGAGGGAGGGCAGCGGGCGGGCGACACAAACCAGAGCGAGCGCAATAGCGCGCATGCGCCCCTGGAGGGACAAGCCAGGCGCAAAGGCGGACTCGGGGGCGGGCGGCGTTGCGTGCTGTGGCTGCCCTCGGTCAGCGCTCCCTTGTCTTCTGTTTTCTCGCCGTGGTCGGCAATTCTGCTGGAAGGGAATAGCGGAGCGGAGCGGGGCGGGGCGGGGCGGGGGGGGGAAGAGGAGAGTGGGCAAGCAGGAAAGGTTTTGTGGGAAGGCGGTGGAGGCCGTCCTCCGTCCAGGATTAGTTCCTCTCAACGCAACAAAAGCCTCGGCGCCCTATTGTGCCCTTTTGCGAGGGATCAAGCCCTCCGTTCAACCCAGTGGGGCTTCATTTTCAAGTAGCTCTGCTGCATAATATGGGGCTGGGCGGGGGCGTGAAGCGTAGCGCACATCCTGTTGATTTAGAAATAGCCGCGATGCTCTTGCAGTGCCCGAACTGAAAGCAAAACTGAGGTGAATTCAAAGCCGTTGCGAGGAAGAGGCTTGCTTTCGCAGAAGCTCCCCGCCCTTGTTCGAGGCGGCGTCGGCGCCCCGCCAGAGGACGCGGCGGATCCTCCTTTTAAGGGTGTCGGAATGCAGCAGCCGCCACCCATGGGGTGATGTGTGAGGCCATCCGAAGCCGCGGGTGCCCGAGAAAAACCTGTCATGCCACCCAATATTCCCTCCCACGACGCTTCACTTGAATGAACATGACTTCTTTGATGCCTGTCAATCAGACTCAAAAGGTTCTTAGTGAGTCCAGTGTTAAGGGTTCTGGCTCCCGCCGTGGCCAGCCAGAACCATCCCAGAGCTTTTCAGTTGTACCATCGACGTAATGTGAATTTTCTACATGTACCCTTGAGGATTTTACCATGGACCAGCTTTGCCCCAACGACTGAAGTTTATCGTCTTCCAAAGTTCACCTAGCTGCTAACAGAACTTAGACTTGTCTTGGTGGCATGTTCCAGTAGGTTTCCTAGCATATAGAGTTGTAGGATTCCTTGTTTAGGTTTGTGAGGTAGATTAGTGTGGCCTGCAAATACCTTTTGGATGAAAATGTGTTAGTGAACTGCTTTCTCTGGTATCAATGTCCCCTTTGATCTCTATTAGCAATGTCTGAGGAAGTTATGTTTAACAAATATGCAAGTTTGCCTAGTATAAACATAAGATTACAATTCTTTTTTAAAAAGAAAAAGTCTTTAGATGGGAACATACCTGATATTAACTCTTAATATCGTGGAGAAAGCAGTGAAATTGTAATACTTGAGTGACATGGTAGATTAAAAGAATAATTTTGTTTTAGTGCTCTTGCATTTTTCCCCCTATTTTGGAGGATGTAGTCATTTGTTTGATACCCAGTGTGGTGTAGCAGAATGACAGACTAGGACCAGGACTCAGAAATCCTAGGTTAGAATCCCTGTTCAGCCATAGAAGCTCACTGGGGGTGAGCTTCTATGTAACTGTAAAATCACACCTTAAACATCTCACCATGAAAGCCCTACTAGGGTCACTATAGGTGGGTTCTGACTTGACGGCACATAACATAAGCCATTTGTTTAGCCCTGTGTTATTTTTTTACAAGACTCCTAACCAAGCCCATTATTAATTCTCTAGTGATTCTCTGCGTAGCATGTGTGAGATTGTTCATTATTTATTTATTTGTTCTTGTTTAGTCGTTAAGTCGTGTCCGCCTCTTCGTGACCCCATGGACCACAGCATGCCAGGCCCTCCTGTCTTCCACTGCCTCCCGGAGTTGGGTCAAATTCATGTTGGTAGCTTTGATGACACTGTCCAACCATCTCATCCTCTGTCATCCTCTTCTCCTCTTGCCTTCACACTTTCCCAACATCAGGGTCTTTTCCAGGGAGTCTTCTCTTCTCATGAGATGGCCAAAGTATTGGAGCCTCAGCTTCAGGATCTGTCCTTCCAGCGAGCACTCAGGGTTGATTTCCTTCAGAATGGATAGGTTTGTTCTCCTTTCAGTCCAGGGGACTCTCAAGAGTCTCCTCCAGCACCACAATTCAAAAGCATCAATTCTTTGGCGGTCAGCCTTCTTTATGGTCCAGCTCTCACTTCCATACATCACTACTGGAAAAACCATAGCTTTGACTATGCGGACCTTTGTCGGCAAGGTGAGGTCTCTGCTTTTTAAGATGCTGTCTAGGTTTGTCATCACTTTCCTCCCAAGAAGCAGGTGTCCTTTAATTTCGTGGCTGCTGTCACCATCTGCAGTGATCATGGAGCCCAAGAAAGTGAAATCTGTCACTGCCTGCATATCTTTCCCTTCTATTTGCCAGGAGGTGATGGGACCAGTGGCCATGATCTTAGTTTTTTTGATGTTGAGTTTCAGACCATTTTTTGCGCTCTCCTCTTTCACCCTCATTAAGAGGTTCTTTAATTCCTCCTCACTTTCTGCCATCAGAGTGGTATCATCTGCATATCTGAGGTTGTTGATATTTCTTCCGGCAATCTTAATTCCATTTTGGGATTCCTCCAGTCCAGCCTTTTGCATGATCTATTCTGCATATAAGTTAAATAAACAGGGGGACAATATACAGCCTTGTCGTACTCCTTTCCCAATTTTGAACCAATCAGTTGTTCCATATCCAGTTCTAACTGTTGCTTCCTGTCCCACATATAGATTTCTCAGGAGATAGACACTCCCATTTCTTTAAGGACTTGCCATAGTTTGCTGTGGTCCACACAGTCAAAGGCTTTTGCGTAGTCAATGAAGCAGAAGTAGATGTTTTTCTGGAACTCTCTGGCTTTCTCCATAATCCAGCGCATGTTAGCAATTTGGTCTCTAGTTCCTCTGCCCCTTCGAAATCCAGCTTGTACTTCTGTGAGCTCTCGGTCCACATACTGCTGAAGCCTACCTTGTAGGATTTTGAGCATAACCTTGCTAGCATGTGTGAAATGAGTGCAATTGTACAGTAGTTGGAGCATTCTTTGGCACTTCCCTTCTTCGGGATTGGGATGTAGACTGATCTTTTCCAGTCCTCTGGCCACTGCTGAGTTTTCCAAACTTGCTGGCATATTGAGTGTAGCACCTTAACAGTGTCATCTTTTAAGATTTTAAATAGTTCAACTGGAATGCCATCACCTCCACTGGCCTTGTTGTTAGCCATGCTTTCTAAGGCCCACTTGACTTCACTCTCCAGGATGTCTGGCTCAAGGTCACCAACCACACTATCTGGGTTGTCCGGGACATCCAAATCTTTCTGGTATAATTTCTCTGTGTATTCTTGCCACCTCTTCTTGATGTCTTCTGCTTCTGTTTGGTCCCTACCATTTTTGTCCTTTATCATGTCCATCTTTGCACAAAAGGTTCCTTTAATGTCTCTAATTTTCTTGAACAGATCTCTGGTTTTTCCCTTTCTATTATTTTCCTCTATTTCTTTGCACTGTTCATTTAAGAAGACCCTCTTGTCTCTCCTTGCTATTCTTTGGAAGTCTGCATTTATTTATAGTATTTTTAACCTGTCTTTCTCCTTAAAAAGAAGCAAAAGTGGCTTACAGCAATTAAAATACAGCATTTAAGATTAGTGAAAATGAGTATACAATGTTAAAAGAATCAATGAATACAATGTATTCTCGAAGGCTTTCACGACTGGGATGTGATGGTTGTTGTGGGTTTTTCGGTCTCTTTGGCCGTGTTCTGAAGGTTGTTCTTCCTAACGTTTCACCAGTCTCTGTGGCCGGCATCTTCAGAGGACAGGAGTCAGAACTGTGTCTGTGCTCTGGAGTTCTCAGCAGGCTCTTAAAGGGAGATGTGGTCCTTGAGATACCTTGGGCTGAAGCTGTTTGGGGCTTTATAGGTTTATGAAGCCCTACAAAACTGCATTTTTTGCTGTAGTTGGGAACGCTGTGCCACAATGAGCATGACTGATTGCAGCTATCAGAAATGTTTGTCTCTTTCCTGCTGCTGATTAATAGCGCTTTTACACATTTCTTTCTTTTTTTTCTTCTCACAATTTTTCACATTGGAAAATATAGAAGGCTAAATATATATGCATATTCACTTTTCAACATGAGTTCTAATGTACAAATCAACCCTAATGAAGTAGCTACGTACTTTCAAATTTGCCCTGCCAAGCAGAACTATAAAGGCTCAACACAACCTAATTCTCCAACCATGGTGCACACTGCGCTGTTTAACAGTTATAAATTTGTCTTTTAAAAATAACTTTTTATGGACAAAACTTTAAAATGCAAGAGACAATGTGAACAGAATATAACTAAAAATATTAGCAGGTCAGAGCTGAATCATCAAAGCTGAATCAGGGCTGCCGACATTTAAGGAAACAGGCTGAAAAGGATATCTATAGGCAGATGTCAGCCTAACCTAAAAAGTATTGTAAGGTCTGTCAGCAAACCTGTTCATGTGTCTCTAGACTAATCTACACAACTCTGCTCTGCTTATGAGCTGCCTAGGTCTTAACGGAGTGAAAGTTGGTTGACTGATTCAGCTCATGGTGAAGTATGTGTCCAATTACTAGGGCATACAACTAATGCCCTAGAATCAGTTCTTATGCTGGAATAATAGTTAAAGGAGAAGGGGATGAAAAATTATTGTTGTTATCAATATAGAGTGTCCAAAACTTCACTTACTTGTTACAAGCCTTACAGCAACCTTAAAAGATATGACAGGTTGTAGGTGGGGGGCTGAGGCTGAGAATGGCTTGCCAGAATTGTAGTTCAGCTTAGTCACTGTGTTTCACTTTGCATAGTAATGACACAGTGAATTTTAAACTGGACACATCCAGCAATAATGAAAGGACAAAATTCCACTTTTGTGTTTTAGAAAGTTATAAAAATGTGCTTACCCCTTCATGACACTATGATGTATCAGAATTTACATAAGGACTTCAGCTAGGTTGCAAAAGCACAGGATACCTTTCTCTGACATGTAATACCACTGCATTAGTGCTTCTCATTAGCCAAATATAGCAGTGCTATTCCACATAATGTGTTTGCTTCACTCCCATGGAAATAATCCCTTACACAAAATCAAGCAGATGCATGAGGGTGAGATTCCTTTAAGACTTATATGCTGGAAGCCACAGTCATGTACTTAGTATTAGAGGAGTCTTGGAAGATACAACACACAGATTAGAACTTCATTATCTCGTTTTAGCAGCAATAGAACATCCACAGGATGACTCCATGCAGATAAAACTAGCTTTGGTGTCATCCAGTGACTTCATAACAACACTAATCAAACACTAAAGGAAGGAGCAGAATGTCACATAGAAGAACAAGCTGGAGTATTCCTTACTATGTAGTTTTCTTATGTAGCCGGAACTAGGAACATGTGGGTGAGAATGTTTGGACTGCATTCATATAATATTCTTTTGGGGTGCCTCATTTGTTTTCGGATCTTTCTTGTTCTTCTGTATGAAACTTGACCAAAAGGCCTAAAAAACCCTTAAAATACTACAAAAACAAAATAAAACAGAGGCAAGACAGGGAACAGAGAATCAATTCATTCTAAAGAACCCTTTAAAGCTACTTTAAAAAAGCATGTACAGGGCAGGCAATCCATAGCAAATTAAACAATTTTTAAAAAATCAATCTGGAAAACTAACCTCCCAGAGAGAGGGGGAAAAGAAGAACAAACTAAAATACACACACCATCCCCTGTCCCAGAAACCAAGAAAAACAAGGAAACAAGTAAAGGTAGCAATACAGTGGGTATGACAAGAATACGGGGAGATTTACCACCACCACCAATAAAGTCTTCTCTTATTTTCGTTGAGTCCACCACCACCACCAAGCAGCAAAAATAATCCAAGAAAGAGAAGTGGTGGGAGAATGAAAAATCCCCAAGAAATAAGAGAAGGGGAATCCAAAAAATAATCCCAAGGAGGTATGTTGGCACCACACGAAAGGTGCCTAGTGGCAGCAGCAAAAATAATCCTAAGAAATTGGAGAAAAATCCAGGAAAAAAGGCAAAGACACAAACAGGAGCACAAGTAAGATGGAAAGTACTACAGACCTCAGCAGCATACGGATCCAAGCCAGAAGGAAGGACTAAAACAAAGAATATTCTTCACTGGCTTCCAACCAATCCAGATCCTCCTGCAACTGAAAATTCTGTCTCCCACCCACATTCCTGCATATTCTGACTGGCTGCTGATAGCAACTCCTCCTGTGCTATTTGTTTAAACCTTTCCCAGGCAATTTGACAGACTAGAGGTAAAAGACAGGGCAAAAGAAAGAGGGAGGCACAAAGGAATCCAAAGCTTGCTTGCTTGCTTGTTTCTTTCATTAAAATGAAGCATTAATATTGCAGAAGCCCTCTTTCAGAAATTAAAGAAAGAATCTGAAAGGGAAAGTAAAGAGCTTCTTTCATGTTTCCCCATTTCTATTGGCCTGGAAGTCCTGTCCCTAGTCTGATCAGTACACATTCTGCAGTTCACAGCCTGATGAAAGGTCCTACTAGACTGAAAAGTTTGCCCCGGGATTTAAAATGTTTGTGGTCCAGTAAAGGTATTACCCTGCCTTGTTCTTGGAACTTGTGCAAGGACCTCACAACTTTTATTTCTCTTTTGTTAGCTGGATTCCTCCTTTAACCTTCATAAACATAAACCTTCCTTGACCATCTACCTACCCCATTGAATTTGACTTCTATGAGTAAATCTCTTCACCCCTCCTTGTATTGCAGGGCCGGGCAAAATGCAGCCCTCCAGATGTTGTTGGACTGCAACTCTCATCAGTCTTAGCCATAGTAGCTAATAGTGGGGAATGTCGGGAGCTACAGTCCAACAACATGGGGGGGGGGGGGGGTTTGCACCTTTCTCACTTTGATGTATTCAAAGGTAGGGGTCTCCAGTGGGGAAAATTATTAAACTCAGGAATGATTCGGGTTCAGAGGGAGATACTGCCCAGAGCAGAGTTGTATGGGCTGGTCTCAAGAAGTTTCAGCAATTTTACTGAAAAGCTTTCACATACATTTCAGGTCACGTTGATTTTTGCCTTTGTATGGATGTTAATGACAATTCACAACAGCCTCGGTTTAATCTTATGTTAACTATGTCAGAATTGTTTAATATGCTACAGAAAGCAAGTAGCTGTTCAATTTTCATCTCCCTACAGAATAATTTTTAAAAAGAATATGAGGTGATTAAGTCCTAATTGGCATATGAAAGAGCCAACAGTAAATCTTTATGAGTCTCTATGGCTGCTCATTTCAAAGATCTGCAAATGCCAATGGGACCTGAAGGATCCTTTTAATAAGAAAATACAGTCTTAACCACCTACACCAAAAGAAAAAGAACTGCAGCATTTGTAGGCCCATATCAGTTTAGCTTGAAGAACTGTTCTGTTGCAGAGTTTTGAATTTCTGGTTAAATTCCTCCAGCTGTGCAGAAGAAGTGCAGGGAATTACAGAACAGAATAGCTTCATGTTCCTCAGAGTAGTCCACTCCTGTACTCTCATTAACTGGCACTTACAGTCTCAATAACTCACTCTGAGTCATTAGTAATAATAACAAAGAATAAAAGGTTTCATTACTTACAATTGATTAGATCAAAAAGCAGAACTGACAAACCTGTCTGCCTTTGAACAAACCTGTTCTTATTCACAATCTAGGTCAGAGTTTGGAAAAAGTTACTTGTTTGAATTACACAATCCCAAAGCTCAAAATCTATTGACTATATTGCATGGGAGATTCTGGGAATTATAATCCAAATAAGCTATATTTCTCAGGATCTGAGATAGGATAGAAGAGAAAAGAGAATAGTTTCTTTTTCCCAGCTTCTTTAGAAAATAGCAAAACAAACAAATAACACTATGAATTATGGTTCATGGTTAGTACAGCCCTGTAGAACTAATGCAATGCACTACTACTAATCCCTCCTCCCCAAGTGGAGACAAACTGCCACACTTAACACAGTCGAAAAGCTAAGTATCATAAAGGACAGCCCATTGAGTGCATTAGAAATTGTCTCAAAGGTTATGAATTTGTAATAGACAAATACGCAAGCTGGATTTAGACAATGTCATTTTCCTCTATAAAATTGGAAGTAAACATGGTCATCTTAGGGCAGCTGTGACTATTCAGTGTATTTTGTATTATTTTCTGAAAGACGACAGAATATTACAGAATAAAAACAATTTAAAAAACCTCCTCTGATTACTCACATTGAAGATATTCAGGAAGTGGAAACAATAGCATAGCAACTGGTTGCAACAGAGTCATTAACTAGATATAATATTTCTGATACAGTCCCTGTAAGCTTGTCATGGCAAGCACACACACGCAATGAATGCAAAAATAAATCGATATGGACTACCAGTGAAACAAATGAACAAACCCAGTCTAGACATACCCAAAGGACCACGTAACTTTTCAACTGTAATGGATCTGCAGATTGTGATAGACTGACAGTTCTTAATTGTTACAAGAATACTAAACTTAGTATCTGGATCTTATATGGATTTATGTTATAATAAAAAGGGGCTGACAATTAAAGAAAATCAGATTTACTCAATCAGAATTTAGCACCTCATGGTAATTCATTTGTATTTAAAATATATTATTAAAATGACAACCCTGTGATCAGTTTCTTTTCCCCTGTTAAAAATCCATGTTTTTCTTACAAAAGGATGCCAATGTTCCTGTGCCAAATTTACTTTTTTCTCTTCCAAGAACACTGACTGTGTAGTATAATTTTTCCCCCAGATATTTGGAGCACACAGTTATTATGTTATATGTCAAAGTAGATACAGTTACCTACATTTTGGCTTTTAAGTACTGTAGTTTGTTATACTTTCCCTGCTCCACCAAGCTTTGAGTGCCTTTTTCTTACTCCAGATTTTGAGTGGCAGATGTGATGGAGTTGAAGCAGTGTGGGATATGTAGTCAGAGAAATGTAAGATGGAGTCAGACAGGTTCTGTGTGAAGATGATTTGACAGACATTGGAATGTGTTTTTCTAAGTGCTATGAGAGTGTTTTTCTGAAGACCGGTACAGCGTGGTTCGAGATAAAGCTGAAGGTCGGACAAAGAGGCCCGTGAAAGACTCAACATTCCGAGCTAATTGGAGAAGAGATAAAGCACCTGGATCTTCATGGGAATTGGGAGCGGAGGAAGGTGTTACAGCCCCTTGAGGCTAATTGGTTAACAGCCATGAAGTGTCAAGAAGAAGGGAGGAGTTAGAGAATGTAGAAAATGGACGATGGGTTATGTGGAAGAGGTTCGATTCCATGATGATGGGAGAGAAAAAGAACTTGATGGTTTGAACATGTGGCTTGAAGGAGAGAGAGAATGTGAGTAAAGAGAAAGAAGGAGGTGGGGCTAGCCCACCTTAGCCCAGCTTAGTAGTGTTTTTTTATTTTAATGGGGATTACAGTCAACCCTCGACTTACGAATTTAATCCGTTCCGGATTAACGTTCGTACGTCGAAACGTTCGTATGTCGAACTATGCATTCCCATAGGAATGCATTGAAAACCCATTAATCCGTTCCGGCCGAAGGGAAAAAAAAACCCCAAAAAAGAAATGAAAAATAAAACACTTGCAGTCCCACACTGGGACTGCAAAACACACACACACACAAAACAAAAACATCCAAAAATAAACATTTGAGCAAGTCCCGCACTGGGACTGCAAAAAAAAATCACCAAAAAACAACAACAACACAGAAACATACCCCCCCCCCAGCCCAAAACCCACCCAGAGCAATTTATAAAAGCAGCAACTTACCGGTCCGAAGCCTCCCGGGGGTCCGCCGCCATTGCCACCTTCCGAGGCCTCCCAGGGCTTGCCCAGCACCATTGGAGGCAAGCCTCGGAATGGAAAAAGGCAGGGGAAATGGGCGGGAAATTCAAAAATGGTGCTGGGCAAGCCTCTGAAAGCGTGGGGGGACCCCCGCCAGTCCTCCGATGGTGCAGGGGAAGCCTTCGGAAGCTTGCCCAGCACCATCGGAGGACTGGCGGGGGTCCCCCACCACCGCGATCGCCACTTTCAGAGATCCCCCGCCAGTCCTCCGATGGTGCTGGGCAAGCCTTCGGAAGCCTCTGAAAGCGGCGATCGCGGTGGCGGGGGACCCCTGCCAGTCCTCCGATGGTGCTGGGCAAGCCTCCGAAGGCTTGCCCAGCACCATCGGAGGACTGGCGGGGGTCCCCCCACGCGGCGATCGCCTCTTTCAGAGGTCCCCCGCCAGTCCTCCGATGGTGCTGGGCAAGCCTCCGAATGGAAAAAGGCAGGGAGAAAGGGCGGGAAATTCAAAAATGGTGCTGGGCAAGCCCTGGGAGGCTGAGTTTTGAATTTCCCGCCCTTTCCCCCTGCCTTTTTCCGTTCGTAAGTCGAGGCTCCATTCGCAAGTCGATATAAATTTTTGCGATTGGAGCCGTTCGTAAGTCGAAATGTTCGTAGGTACGGCCGTTCGTAGGTCGAGGTTTGACTGTAGTTATTTTATTTAACTGTAATAATCTTTGAGTATGTTCTTTATGCTAAAGCTTGAGCAATATAAACTGATTCTATGAAACTCTATTTTTCTAATAAAAAATAATTATAAAAATTCTTACAAGAGGACTGGTCTCTTGAACAGCAGGGTCTGGCTAAATCCAGGAAGTGGAGAGGGCCACAAACTAGCTATCTTTAAGAGTCCTACCTAACTGAACTGTTGTGAGTTCTAAGGAATCACAAAGCCCATGTGTCTGTACTTGCAAAGTACTGGGCAAAAGTAAAGTGTTCTTTTAAGGTCAGACTTGTTCAAGGGGCTTACGCTACGCACTGCTGAGGTCTTGGGACTTGCCCCAGCGTGAACGTGGTAGGTAAGTGGGCTGTCGAATTCTCTGACCGAGTGCTAAGTGCTCCTTACGGAGGCTTGGGCACCACAGCAAAAATTGTTGATCAAAACGGTCTCAGATGTTGTGCTGATTTCATTGTCATTTTTATGAGAAGTAGATGGATATTCCATTTATTTTAGCCACAATGTAAAAGTCATTAGATGAAAGAAAGATGTATTTCCCATTACAAACCAAACCCACATCCCCAAAACCCATTTCTTGTCTGAAGTACAGAAAATGTGTTTTGCTGTTAGAGAATTAGATGGCCCATTTCTCCAGCATTACAAGATGTAGTCTTGGTTCTAATACACAGGTATCTAACATATTACACTTTTTTCCCCACACAAAAGTGAGGAAGAAGGGAAATTGTTATTGCACTAAAAACAGAGCCTACCTCTCCATTTGCCAAGTGTAGGCAATTTGTACAATAAGTAAACCCAATTCTCATATCTGAACCATCTCTTCAAAAGTATACTTTCAAAATAAATTTCACTCATTCTGCTTCTGGAAGATTTATTCTGGGCTTCAAACACCAAATCATTTTGTAAATTGGTAAGACCTTAACTACCTTTAATCAAAGACTGTTTTCTGATCGATATCATCTGGTGTATTTCAGTGGAAACAATTAAAATATGATTTTCAAGTTATAATATTCCACAGATATAGTAAAAAAATTAAATTACAACAATACATTGGCCAGGAAGCAGTCCCTGTAAGTTTGTTATGACAAGTACACCCGTACAATGGATACAGCAAAGGCTTATGTTAATGTTTCTGTCTTACTTCTTGTGGCAGGTAGGTTACAGATACATACAATTCCTTCTCTGATCTTTTTATGCTCAACATGAAGTACCTGACCAATGGCAGTTAGACAAGCTGTGCTATAAAAAACAGTAACTTTGGAGAAGCCATGTGTGAAAAACTGAGTACACCTTATGATTCAATAGCTTGTAGAACCACCTTTAACAGCAATAACTGGAAGTAATCATTTTCTGTATTACTTTATCAGTCTCTCATATCTTTGTGAAGGAATTTTGGCCCACTCCTCTTTACAAAGTTGCTTCAGTTCACTGAAGTGTGCAGGTATTTGTTTATGCACAGCTCTCTTAAGGTTCCACCATAGCAATGCAATTGGGTTGAGATCTGGACTTTGACTGGGCTATTGCAACACCTTACTTCTTTTCTTTTTCAGCCATTCTGTTGTACATTTGTTGGTGTGCTTGGGATCATTGTCCTGTTGCATGACCAAATTTTGGCCAAGCTTTAGCTGTTGGACAGATGGCCTCACATTTGACTCTAGAATACTTTGTTATACAGAAGAGTTCGTGGTCAATTCAGTGACTGCAAGGTGCCCAGATCCTATGGCTGCAAAACAAGCCCAAATCATCACCCCTCCACCACCATGCTTGACAGTTGGTATGAGCTGTTTGTGCTGATATGTTGTGTTTGGTTTTCACCAAATGTGGCACTGTGGATTATGGCCAAATATCTCCACTTTGGACTCTTCTGTCCAAAGGACATTGTTCCATAAGCCTTGTGGTTTGTCTAGATGCAACTTTGCAAACCTAAGCCATGCTGCCATGTTCTTTTTAGAGAGAAGAGGGTTTCTCCTGGTAACCCTTCCAAACAAACTATACTTGTTCAGTCTTTTTCTAATTGTAACATCATGAACTTTAACATTTAACATGCTAACCGAGGCCTGTAGAGTCTGAGATGTAACTCCTGGGAGTTTTACAATTTCTCTGAGCATTGCATGGTCTGACCTTGGGGTGAGTTTGCTTGGATATCCACTACTGGGTAGATTGGCAACTGTCTTGAATGTTTTTCAACTTGTGAATAATCTTCCTCATTGTAGAATTATGGACATTAAATTGTTTGGAAATGGCCTTATAACCCTTCCCAAATTGATGAGCAACAACATTTGCTTCTCTACTATCATTGCTGATGTGTTTCTTCCTTGACATTGTGTTAACACACACCTGAATGCTCTAGACCAGCAAACTACTAAAACTTCCGCTCTTATAGAGATGGACACACTTGCCGATGATCAAACTACTCAAGGGCCTTTGGATAGCAGCACCTGGCTGCTACTTAGCCTCTTAATTCCTATGGAAGCCGTAAGGGTGTACTTCGTTTTTCACACATGACTTCTCCATTTTGGCTTTATTTTTGTTAAATAAATCATGACACGGTGTAATATGTCATTTGTTGTTGTTCATCTGAGGTTGTATTTACCTAATTATCAGACCTGCTATGGACCAGATGATTTTTATTATGACCTGATATGTAAAACTATAGAATTCAGAGAGGGTATACTTTCTTTTTCACATGACTGTACTTTACTGTAGTAAAAATCACAGTTAGAATAGGCCCATTTGAATCAATAGAACTTGTACATGAGTTGACTTATTAAATCCCCATTGATTCAATGGGCCTACTCTAGTGCAATTTACTACATTAAGCAACAGGATTTTGGCCCATGTGTGGCATAGTGAGAAAAGTGCCAGATTAGAATTCATATTCTCACTCAGCTATCAGATTCACTAGGTGAATTTATTAAGCCATCAACTTGCGACTTGATCTACCATAGAAGTCTGTAGTGAGAGTTAAAATGAAGGAGGAGAGAAAACCAGGGACACAGCTTTGAACTCCTTGGAGGAAAAATGGGACATAAATTTAAATTAAATTAAACTAGAGCAGCACAGGCAGCCATGAAAGAGTCTGGCAGCCCTTACTACATATATCAATATCTACTAAAAGCATTTTAAATATAAAAACATGATTTGTCCAGTGCCTAAACCCTTCCTCTGTTTTCTTGCTCTGTCTTTGGAAAATTCTAGACCTGTCAAGGCGGGTCAAGTAGCATCCTCAAATGCAGAACCTTTTCTTCATAGAAACAAAGGGCAACCCTTCATTTATATGGGAGAAAGCAGACACTCTTAGGATGGGGGTTAAAACTTGCTTTTTACCTCTGGGAACCATAGATGCTGAAAAACCCATCTGCTCATCTATATAGCACCATGTTGAAACCTGGCATGCCAACCAATTATATGTGCTAACACTGGCCCAGATATGAGATCTTGCTTCATTCAGATAGAACACTCAAGAGAAGTCAGAGAAGTTGTGCATTCATCCATAGTTTAAGTCCATACATTTAATGTATCACAAGGAACAACACACAAAAACAAACATATATTGACTTTAATGTTGAAAAGCTTACCTAGTAAAACTTCTTACTTGTGTTGAATAAAAATAACACATTTTTTTCCAAGAGTTTTTCAAAGATCAATTACTTTGATCCAGGGATCAAAATAGAGCGCCTTACTATTCATGAATTGCAAGCACTTTTAAAAGCACCTTAAATAGGAACTTGATCTTAGACACCCAATGGGGCTGGCAGGTGGGCGGGAAAACGTTTGGCCAGAGCAGATGTATCTGCAAAGCAATCCCGATTCACCTTCTGTCTGCAGAGATGCACAATGAGCCATGTCAAAGCATTTGGCTTCTGATCTATAGAAATCATTGTCTCAAAGAAGACAATTTCCCCAGAAAAGGAGCAATTTAAGATCTCTTAAAAGTCTAGGAGTTAAGGCACTTTACAAAGGAAGGTTTCCTTTTTTTCACTCTGTTTCCATAAGTATAGTAGGTTCAATTATGAAACAAAAATTTACTCTTTCCTGTATACCTTTTCTCTGTGTGTGCACACACTCCTGCTAGTTCTTCAGTTGTTATTGATGTGGGTGTCTTATAAAAGGAGTCACAAGACTGATACAGTAACCATAGGATTTTTTTTAAAAAATGAGACAAACCAGTTCCCATTAATGATACAGTAGTAAGAATGGACACACGCAGGACAAGAATCTGTCATGAGACTTATGGCTCTTTCTTTTTCCTGTCACTCTAGAGAAAATGGCCATGTATCAAATCTCCCCACCCTGGCACCCCACTAGGATGGGAGATGTAGTCCAACATTTCTAGAGAGCATCAAGTTGGGGGAGAGTGCCACATATAATCCTTTTCTGCTATACAGCGTCAAAGAGCCAGATGCTAAAGTATAGAACTACCATAAATGCCTAATATGAGAATAATATTTTTTTTCAACAACAGTGAATAATGGGGAGAATTCCAGGGACACTGCTGAGAAGTGCCAAGTCATTTCCCTGCCTGTGTGATAAGGCAGCTCAATTTCATTTATAGAAAGTGATTAGTAACTTGTTACTTTTGAAAAGTTGTTATTCACTCAACATTCTTCAGATCTATGAAGGTGAAACCTGAGTGCTGCTTTGGCATGTTTGAGCCCAAGCAAAGAAGTTGAGAAATTTACCTTGCAGAATACATTTTCCCCAAGCTGAAAGGTTTCACCTCATACTTCCCTTCCACAGGAGAATTAGGCCATGCGGCTCTATATATATAGGCAAAGAGCCACATGGCCTAATTGACCTCATTGTTATACAAAGTTGCTAGGCGGTTAACAGTGAAATGTGTAGAAATGCTAGATAGTTGATAAGCCTAGGAGAAGTTACCAAATACACAGGTACAAGGGGAAGCCCAGACAAATTTTACTGCACAAAGTGAATTAAATCCACAGTGTGTGTACTCAAAATACCGAAAATATACAGTGGTGCCTCAACTTAGGAACGTCCCGACTTACGACCATTTCAAGTTGCAACCAGCTCCGGCCGCAAAATTTTGCTTCGACTTACGGCCGGAGCTTCGAGTTGCGACCAGAAAAAGGCAGGGAAAAGAAGGCGAGGAACTCAAGTTTGCTAACTGTTGGTAGGCGAAGAGGCTGCTTCTTTGTAGCTCTTTCGCCCCAACGGTTAGAGTGAGTGCATCGGAGGAGGCTTCGGACTGCCTGGTGCTGCTTTCTGCTCCTGAGTAAGTACATTTACTTTGTTTTGCAGGGTGGGTTTGGGTTTTGGGGGGGGGGGGTTATGTTTCTGTGCTGTGATGTTTTTTGTGTTTTGGTGTTTTTTTTTCCCCCAGCCCCATTGCGTTCCGATGGGGCTGGCTGTGGGGGGGGGGGTGGTGTTGATTTTTTCCCCAGCCCCATCACGCGTTCGGATGGGGCTGGCTGTATGTGTGTGGGGTTTTTTTTTCCCCAGCCCCATCTCGTGTTTGGATGGGGCTGGCTGTGTGTGTGTGTGTGGGGGGGTTATTTTTCCCCCAGCCCCATTGTGCGTTCGGATGGGGCTGGCTGTGTGTGGGTTTTTTTAAATTATTATTATTATTTTCCCAGCCCCATCGCGTTCTGATGGGGCTGGCTGTGTGGGGGGTGGGGGTTTTTTTGGATTATTTTTCAGCCCCCATCGCCTTCTGATGGGGCTTGGAGTGGTTTTTGTTTGTTTGTTTGTTTGTTTGTTTGTTTTTTGGGTGATTTTTTTTCCGGCCAGAATGGATTAATGGGGTTTCAATGCATTCCTATGGGAAATGGTGCTTCGACTTACGACCATTTCGAGTTACACCCATCTTCTGGAACAGATTATGGTCGTAAGTCGAGGCACCACTGTAATAGGCTTACAATGTGCTTAAAACAAAAATGTGTAAGTACATGTCTACTCTAAGTATGTGATGCTTTAAAAAGTCCCCTACTTGCCAAAACAGGTGGATAAATACAGATGCAAATCTGACTTTTCATGAAGATTGCATATTACAAATGGCAACCCAAGAATAGGTAGCTCTTTGAAGTGTGCAGTTCTGCTATACAACTGTACACCTGTATACATGCTTGAATGTGCAATAAACTGTGTGAGAAAGAAGATGGAGCTGCTAATCTTTGCCACTCTTCCCATCCAGTCTCTTCCCATGTTTCTATTCCATTCCCAACAGTATTGCTAACCAAGAACGTTTCCTGAAAGTCATGTTCCATAAAGCCTGTCACCTGAATTTAGAATTTTATTAGCCTTATGTAACCAAGAAGGAAAGTGCACTCTGCACATGTTCTGAGGAACTTATTTCCTAACATATTAGCACTGAAAACAGGCCCTGAACCTGGTCCTACTTCAGTCAAGCCATGAGCCAAAATCCAATTGGTAGTTTCTCTGGCATCCTCTTATCATACAGTCCTTTCTTCTGTGACTTTCTGCTCTGTTCCAGTTCTCCTGAAAGCACGATTTATCTTTAGTAGTACTTTGTACAGGAAGCAGAGCACGTCACTTCCCATTTGCAGTTAATCACCACACTGGGAGCCTCCATTTGGAAGAACCAAAAGAAGCAGAAAATAATGGGAAAAGGCACTGTGCAAATTCAGGTAAAAGGAATATGCTACAAATAGCAGTAAAAATGACTGGTAACAACAGCGTAAAGAACAAATGCTCCCTTGGAAGAAGCCCTTTCAGGAGCGACAATAACAGAAACAAACATATTGTAGCACCTTTAGGACTAAAAAAGTTATTCTGTGTGAACCAAAAGCATAGATGGTCATTCATGAAAGCTCAATCTGAAATAAATTCATTAGTCTAAAAGGTGCCCCAATATTTTGGTTTGATTTTGATTTTATTGCTGTGGCTGCTTCTCTGAAATTGCTTCCACAGAAAGCACTGGTTGCGAGTTTGATTCCACACTAGGCCTCCTGCATGTTGAGCCAACCTGTGTGGCCTTGGGCGAGCCACACAATCCCAGGCCACCCCCAGGAGAAGGGAACGAGGAACTACCTCTGAGTACTCTCTCCCTAGGAAATCCTGGAAAGGGTTGCCATAAGTCAGAATTGACTTGATAGCATATGATGATTATTATAAACACCTAAAGAAGATTGTAGGTGATACAGAAAATAATAATAAGTGGATTGTTTACAGTGGTACGGTTTTGATGCAGCATAGGGAGAGGATCCCAGCATTGGGTGACCAGCCGGCCAGCCGATGCAATCTTCCTACCCTGTTTCCCCCGAAAATAAGACCTAACCTTAAAATAAGCCCTAGTATGGTTTTTCAGGATGCTCGTAATATAAGCCCTACCCCAAAAATAAGCCCTAGTTAAGTGAAACCCTGCCCTCCACCATTGTGCAGCAACCAGAAGATGACATGACTGTAAAATAAAACATCCCCTGAAAATAAGCCCTAATGCGTTTTTTGGAGCAAAAATTAATATAAGACCCTGTCTTATTTTCGGGGAAACACGGTAGTCCCTGCTGGGCAATCATGGGATGGTTGCATACCAAGTGGGTATGAATATCCCCCCCAAGCCAGACGCACCCATGTCAGTCCCTAACTCCTCAATCCAGCTGGAGGGGGATCTCTTGCCTGGGATAGGGCTGACCTCCCACCTCCCTTCCCCAGGAACCACTCCTATGTGTGAAATCGCCACTCCACTGCAATCAATGACACAGTGACAAATGCAACATAATACGATATACAAATACAAAACGCCATCCCGCCCTACAACACAAATTGACATTATCCTACAGAAAATAGAGAGAGAGTGGTTGGGGTGCTGGAGCATTGGCTAGAGCCTGCCTTTGTACTTCTCGGGCAGACTGGAAGGAAAAACCTTCTTTTGTTCTGCTAGGGAAGACCATGCCGCTCCTGCATCAGCCTGTTGGTTAGTTTCCCCCTCTCCCTACACTGCCCCTGCCCAGGCTCAAAGCAATCTGAGAAGAAGCTGGCACACATGCCTAGCTTCTGCACACTCCAGGCCTTGCTGGGTCACAAACTGCCCCCCCCCCAAGATAAGATCACTCTTTGCTTAAAACACGGCCCCCCAAAGTAACCCTTGCTTTCAGCAAACAGTGATCTTTGATCAGTGACATCCCGGTTCACTCTGCTTGGGAACAGAGCATCGCATGCTCACAGTGCACATTTCAGTCTATCTAATTATCAAACTTAACAGCACCCCCAAAACTCTTGTTTCTTTCTAAAACAAGGTTACCATTACCTTATACGCCCCATTCTCATACAAAATTATTACAGTAGAACCCCTATATGCATGAGAGATCAGTTCCATGAACTACGTGAATGCCTGAAATCGTGGATGTGAGGAAACCCTGTATACAACATACAAGGGGGCAGGACAAAGGCCACAAGGGGGCGCCCTTGTATGCTCCATATAGGACTGTGGCAAATAGCAAATAAGTGAAACCACAGATATCAATCCCATGCATATAGGGGTCCTACTGTATTTTTAACTGCTCTCTGCTACGTCACCCATATTAACAACTATTTTTTTGGGGTGACAATCATAAAAAGTACCTAAGGGTTACAGTATGATGTATTATTACTGAGCTCTGAGCTACGTGGAAACCTGTGAGTGTCAGAGTGGGATGAGTAGCACGGGTTAAGTTGCAGGCATCAACAATGCAACTTAACCTGAGAAGCCTCAGGGCTCAGAGGTTAAACTGCAGTACTGCGGCCAAGACTGGCTCATGACCTGGGTTCGATCCCAGTGGATTCAGGTAATTGGCCCAAAGTTGACTCAGCCTTCCATCTTTCTGAGGTCAGTAAACTGAATACTCAGGTCATGCGGCAGTGGTGGTGTTAATGTGTAGCCTGCATAATTAAATTGTAAACCACCCAGAGAGTGCTTTAAGCACGATGGGGCAGTATATAAGCAGCACATTTTGCTCTATTTAAACATTTTCATTGGAACAAATGGGCTCTTTGGACTGATCTATTATCATTTCAAAAGGCTAGTCTGCCTGTTTAAGCTTGGTATGACAATGATCTGCTTGTTTCCACACATCAGGTGTCCATATGCAGCCTGGTTTTGAAAATGATTCAGCACATTCTTGCACTACCCACATTAGGACTATATTATCCTGAAATGTGGAGACAAGCTGAGCTGTTGATAAGGCAGAAGAAATGAAGGATTTTCACAAAGTGTTTGAGCAATGGTTTCCAGCATTGTGACTACAGACATCAATGGGCCCAGAGACACTCCCTTGATGCCCATCAGACTTCCTGCTTTTCCTGTCATTTAATACACTTTTTTTTCAATAAAAGGGAGTGTTTGGCATGCTGTAAAGCAAAGCACTCTCCTTCAATGCTATCTTTATTTCCAAGAAAGTGTCTAGATCCTAGGAGGCTCCAGAGGTATTCTTAGAGAGTAAAAACGGCAGATGGCTGAAGCCCAATGCTTTGCTTTGAAGCATGTCCCGTGGCTGAGGACAAAGCCTAGCTGGAGAATGTGAGGGAATATTCCTCTAAGTGGGCCCAGAAGGGATGCCCTGAGCAAGGTGGTTATTACATGTGCTGTGTGTTTTTCCTGATGTTTTGTCTCTTTTTATCATGATGGTGTGAAGGTGTAGGTCTCTGTGTGCATGCTTGCTTGCTATGTGTGTTTGGTTTTTGGGTTTTTTGCCTCTCTCTCTCTCTCTCTCTCTCTCTCTCTCTCTCTCTGTGTGTGTGTGTGTGTGTGTGTGTGTGCTTTACCTATTCATTTGGATAGGAGTGGGTGTTGTATGGTCCAGCTGAGTAGTATCTAGCCTCTGTGAATGTGGTATTTTGCCTACAGTATGTACAGTAAGTCCATGCATTTCTCTGAGCATCACCAGTTTGCCCTTGGTAAAAGAGATATTTTCTTGTGCTTTGTGGCATCAAATATATGATTGCATTTTTACTGTTAAAACCCCATGTGTGCCTTGTACTCAGGTTTGTGACCAAGTTATTTGTCTCTGAGCCTGATCTGTTTGTCATCTGGGAAATGAGTACTGGAACAGAAAATCATGGGTTCAAAAGAATGGTTCTGATTTTTGGAGCTGACACAACATCTCTGCCTGTACTCAGGTTTTGGGGCAAATGATGTTTCATTTGGCATCACCAGTTTGGCTGCTGGAAATCAGATTTTTATAACTGGCCACACCAACCAGGGCAACAGTCATTTTGTAAATGGATAAGTTTCCCCCATGCAACTGTTCTATGACCACGCCTAGGTAGCCTTTCCAAGTCTGAAGTATGCCCATTGTCCCAAAATTTGAGGGGGTTAAGCCAAATGCAAAACATACACAGAAACCTACCTTACCCTGAGGTCAGACCACTGGTCTGATGCTAGCTCCGCAATACCTATACTACTTTGTGGGTTCAAATATGCAGTTAGGTGTTTGGGATTCAAACTCCTATTTCTATGGAGTACTCAGTTTCTCAGTCAAATTCTTGTCTTTGAGCCTCATTGGGTTATCCTCACAAAACCACCACACCATGTGGAATATGAACCTCTATCCTATCTTGCAGATCTTGTCTGATTTTGGAAGCTAGGCAGGATTAGGCGTGGTTAGTTACTTGGATGGGAGACCACAAAGGAATGCTAGGAATCTCCAGGTAGGGCTAGGAGGTCTGGAGAACTGTTGCCAGTTGTAATTGAAAACACTGGGCTCAAGGGACCAGAGGCCTGACTCTGTATAAAGCAGCTTCCTAAGTGACTGGAAATGCCTCTCCAAAGTTTTGGATAGGAATTTTTCCTGATCTGCCTATAGATGGATGAAACCAGGGACGCTCAGCATGCAAAGCACGGGCTCAGAGGAGAAATGACTTGGTTTATGGAAAGAAGTCTACCTTCACTGCAAGGTTGGGCTCTTTTTCCCAGAATAATGACCACACTACTCTGTCTTGCTTCCTTTCCCTATTCCCTATTAACTATGTGTGTGCTTTGTGCCGTCAAGATGGAACC
Organism: Intellagama lesueurii; assembly: GCA_037013535.1. Classification (NCBI taxonomy): domain Eukaryota; kingdom Metazoa; phylum Chordata; class Lepidosauria; order Squamata; family Agamidae; genus Intellagama; species Intellagama lesueurii. The sequence continues at coordinate 77,079,031 of JBAJHW010000006.1, forward strand.
GACTTATAGTGACCCTAACAGAGCTTTCAAAGTAAGTGAGGTATTTAAGGAGTGGTTTTACCAGTTCCACTCCCCCAGTCAGTTTCCATGGCTGAGCAGGGATTCGAACCCTGTTTTCCAGAGTCCTAGTCCATCCCTCTATCCACTACACCACACTGGGAATCCCCTATTAACTTTAGCGTAACATTGTTGACCCTTGAGGAATTCCAAATAACAGATCTGCACTTTACCATTTTAGTGGTCCCAGGTGAGAAAGTCCATGGCCTGCTTACCCCAATCATTAAAACCATTGTCATTACTTAAAATTTTATTAAAGATAACTTATGGAGAAGTGAAAAGGCCACAGCTTTGACTGGTTACAGCAAAATAGCCTTGGCTCAGAATGAGGACTGGATCCCTGCCTCAGGTGACCTGCCTGCCTTCTGATGCACCCAATACCACACCCTTGATGGGTGACCAAGGATTGGTAAGCAAAATTGGGTATGCTCCCAAGGCACATGACCAATAGTGGTACCCAATGTGAAAGGGGGTGTTCTCATGGCCATCCTGAGCTGGGCATGCTCTTGTAAGCCCCCAACTCCTTGATCTCCAAATGGAGCTGATTCCAAGCCTGGGATAGAGCTGAATGACTTTCTCCCTCACAGAGGATCCACTTCTATGTGCAAAGCTGCCCCTCCATGTAACCAACAAGCAGCAATGACATTTAAAGCCCCCCCAACTCATCTGCCCACACCCCTTCCTGCAACCTTGTTAACCCTTTTACAATTACATCAAACAACATGCACTCATACATGAAGAGTTGAAGTCCAAAGGAAGACTGACCAGAGAGAAGCCAGGGAACCATTGTGACTAGCTTTCAGAACTAATCCTTCATACTGCCATTATTGGTAGGACACTGCTGCTTTCAGAGGAGGTGTAAAAAGGCAGCCATTAAAGCCATTCTGATCATTAATGGTTGGACTTCTGCCCTTCATCAATGCACTTTATGTTCCCAAGTGACAGCTTGGCTGCTTGTACTTCAGCCCATCTGCTTACATGGCAATCTGCCACTTTTGCAAGGTGATCTAGCTTCAACAGAGACAGATCATCAGCCAGAGAGGAGCAATTTGTCCTCCCTTTGGTAAAAGCACATCTATTCAGTCCAACTTCGTAGCACTTATGCCAGTAGATTTGCAGCGTGAGACAGACAACATGAAGTAACAAGCCATGCCATGATTTATATTACAATTACAAGGCAGCCCAGGGAAAACTTTTGAATGCCAACATATCACCTACTTGTGTCAAGTGTCCTTTTGCCTTTTTTAAAAAAAACATTGTGGATCATTTTAATTCTATCTTTATTCTAATGGTAAATAGCCTTGATTATCCCATTAAAAGGCAGGTTTAATGTTGGGAATGGGGCAAGCAAAGAAACATATATCATGCTTTCAGACAGTATGGAAGAGTAGCACTTGGGCTTCTGATCAGTTAAAAAGAAAGGTCATTTGTTTAAACTTAGTTTTACCATTCCTGGAAGAAACTGCAAGAAGACATCACCTAAGTTTGTTCTTATGTGCCACCAATCTGATTCTGACCCTTGGAGGTTTTCTGAGGTACATAAAATATTTAAGGAATGGTTTTACTAATACCGCGGGGACGTGGTGGCGCTGCGGGTTAAACCGGAGAAGCCTCTGTGCTATAAGATCTATAGATCTGCAGCTGTAAGATCGAATCCACGCGACGGAGTGAGCACCTGTCGCTTGTCCCAGCTCCCGCCAACCTAGCGGTTCGAAAGCATGCAAATGCAAGTAGATAAATAGGGACCACCTCGGTGGGAAGGTAACAGCGTTCCGTGTCTAAGTCGCACTGGCTATGTGACCACGGAAGATTGTCTTCGGACAAACGCTGGCTCTATGGCTTGGAAACGGGGATGAGCACCGCCCCCTAGAGTCGAACACGACTGGACAAATTGTCAAGGGGAACCTTTACCTTTACCTTTACCTTTACTAATACCAATCCCAATGTGTTTTCATAGCTGGGTGGGGATTTGAACCCAGGTCTTCTGAACCCTCGTCTGATACTCTATCTGCTACACTACACTGACTCTCAACTTACATTTACTCCTTCATAAAATGAGCATGAAAAATAGAAATATCACAAGACCAGTGTGGGTTAGAACTGTTACTGGATACCTGAAGCCAACCCTATTGATAAAAGTTATTAGTACCTACAAGGCATTGCACCCAGTAACGTACAGAGAAAGGTATCAACTAGATATGGGCACAAATCAGAAAAATTGTCATTTGTTTTGATTTGTGATTCATCAAGGTTGACAAATCATGAATAACAAATTTACCCAGAGATGCCAAAACTGCAGAGACACTTCCCCTGGCTCTCCTCTACAAGCCCTGCAAGTTTGGTTAAGTTTGGGTTTTGGATGTCCAAGTTATACACCCACAAAAAGCCCCCCCCCACAGGAAAGTGCCCTTTAGCAGCTGGCGTGGGAAAACCCAATCTCCACCAAACCTGGAGATATTGTAGAAGAGAGTCATGGGAAGCTTCTCTGTAATTTGGTGTCTCTATGTGCCTGGGAGGAAATTTCTTGGGAAGGGGTCTTTGTGGGTGTATAACTCCGACATCCGACACCCAATCTTCACCAATCTTGGAGCGATTGTAGAGAAGAGTCAGAGGAAACCTCTCTGTGATTTTGGTGTCTTTAGGTGCTTGGAGGCCATATTATAGCCCAACAAATCAATGAATCAAAAATTGCTAGAAATTCATTGATTCATATTCATATTGTACAAATATGAATTGATGAATAAAAAATTTTTGACAAATTTTGCAATTCATTTTTCAATTTGTGCCCATCTCTAGTAGCAACTAATAATGAAAGACTCAAAGTTTCTACATCAAATGTGCATCCACTCTTTAGCTACCATCCCACCGTTCCCAGCTTAAAATCAAGGAAAAGTGTTTTCAGAACATTTGTGAATCTTGAAGCAACAACAGATAATGCCAGGACTATAATGTAGATAGAAAGAACTACCCACCTCTAGAAATGGATAGAACCCTGGGAAAGTCTGTGCACCAGCTACATGAGGAACTGGGTTATGTGGAAGTCAATTAACAGGCTATTGAATGGAGTTGGCAGAACAAGATGAACCTAAGAAAATGGGGCCTTTGCACTGACACAGTTCTTCAGGACTGCGGAGAATAGGCAACTTCACACCTGTATCAGTGTACTCTGTGCCTCTCACCATGTACTGTGGAAGACTTGCTGCTAGCTGCCCCAAATGCTCTTGATGTTGCCCACCACTAGGCAAAAAATATTGAATACGTTTATTAACTGTTTTTATAATATTTGTAAGCCGCCCCGAGTAGACTTTGTCTAGGGGGGCGGGGTAAAAATCCAATAAATAAATAAATAAAATAAATAAACTGTACTGTGGTGCTTTTGATAGGAACAAAGAAAAGAAAGGAGAAGTACAGTGAATCCCACCTCCCTCATCTTTGCTTGATCATAGTTGTTCCATGTGGAAACTTGTACAGCTCAGTGGGCTGGAGCAACAACTTCCAGGGCTGAGTGTTTGAATGCTCACTGTGCCTCCCAGGTCAGCCAAGATTACCTAAAATGTGTGCAGCTGGTGGTGTTAAGTGCCCTGTAATTTGTGCAGCCTTGGGCAAGTTATGTGGTTTCACAGTGCCACAGGAATGAGAGGACTGGTAAACTACTTCAGTGGTGTGCTTCTAATTGCAGCCATACTTCCTGTTTTGGCAATGGCAGACACTTGGGGGTGATATGAACAATCTGGGGGCCCTACATGCAATCTGTGGTCTGTGTATTGTTCACCCCTGTTTTAGGCTGTTAGATCTACACAAATGAAAGATGTTGGGTGGGATCAAAACCTAAGCCATATCTAGGCATCGGCCTGAAAGCATGTAGGGCTCAACGGATGATGCAGACAGGGACATGCGTATCAGTCCTGCCCTTCCACATCCCGAACCTACCTGGGAGTCATGAAAACCCTTCTGTGCTCCACACAAGAGTCTGCAAAGCACTGTAAGTGCACTCAGCTGAATGCACTTACAGTGTTTTCATAACTGGCAGTCCTGATAAGGAAGAGCTGCTGATCACGGGAATGCTATAATGCACTTATAGCAACTGTGAAGACGTGTGTCGTTTGTGGGTGGGGTGGAGGCTGACATGCATGCCCCCATCTCCACCATCCTTTCATCCAAGTGGGCCAATCACTGCAGATACATTTTTGGTCACCATCTCTAGCACCTACATTTCAGCCATTTGAATCATGAAAGACAATGGCCATCAGCGTCAGCCCTGCTATTAGCCAAACAGAGGAAGTTGCCTCAAGTGGAGGAAAGATGAATGGGAGGGCAAGCTACTCTCTCTCCCCCCCCCCCCCATCAAAGCACTAAAAGAAGCCCTGGCCTTACTGTCCCGTTCTGTGTCACTTCATTTGGCTCCATTAACACTGGCCAGCTTCTTATATAAGACTTGGGGTTTGGCCACCTCTTTTTTTTTGGCCACCTCTCCAACTGTGCCTTGTCTGCCAGGTTCCCTTGCAGCCTGCTTGTAATGAAGCAGTCCCGAATCACTGTAACTGAATGGAATGACGCTGAAAAGGGCAGCAAGCTCAGGGCTCCTTTTGGTGGCATGCAAGGTTCCTGCCAGTTCTGCACATAGTGGGGAAGGGGTGGTGCTGCTGCAACTCCAGCCTCCATATGCTGTGGGGAAGGGCAGTATTTTACTTCCTGCCTTGGATAAAGGAAAACCCTGTCTCATTTCTGACAGCCATGAACATCACTTAATTTTTCTGTACAGAACATAACTGCTTTTCTTTATTTCAGATACTGCTACATTGGAATATCCCTTGTTTCTGCCAGTCACTACAAGAGCACATTTGGAAGGAAAAAGAGCTTATGCTCAAATAATTAACACATACAGGTAACATAAATCCTATAAAAAGATAGAGAAGCCTTGTTAGAAACTGAAAGTATTTTCCTCAGCATTATATTAGCGAAAGCTTTGCTTATCTTGAATAGTAGGAGCAGCCAATATTGGTAAGCACACAGTGATAACTTGTAGAATTCTGTTTATTTAGCCATTACAGCTAATCTCACTGCCAATATATTTTTTTGCTGGAGCTCCTTTCCTTAGAAATGATTTCCCCAGACGGAACATGGGCTGTTACAGAGGTTTCACAAACTGTGTCCCATGAGCACAGTATATTTCCTTTGTAAACAACTCCTTGCTTCTTTTGTTTTTGTTTTAGAGTTGTACAAGGTTGACAATCTGATGTCCTATTTGCTAACCATATCTCAAAACAAGCTGTGCTCTAAGAATGGATTTCATACTTTCCAGAGACATGCTTCTGTTTCTATCATTTTATCTAAATTAAAATCTTTCTCTATTTAAATGAGACTCTTGGGCAAAAAACTTTGAGCCAGTCATGCTGTAACTTTGGATGATCCTACTCGCATTTGGCTGTTTAGGCGTTTATAGCCTCTGAATGAAGACCATAATTAAAGTTTTCAGCAATTGGTACAGCAAATTTATTTTATTTATTTAACTAATCCCAATATTTATTGTTTTGGAGCCCTATAGAATTTTATACTTCACATTTTGAGCCCTCACAGGGAGGAACCTTAAGAAATATATCTCTTTTCCCAGTACACATCAGCATAGGGAGAACAGACAGCTTTTATTTGAAGTACATTGTCTGGAGAATCTTTTAATTCTGGGATTTAAATCTAGCAGCCCAGACAACAGCTAGCCATAGTTGCTATTCCACAGTGTCTCTGTACTGTACAAAAGGATTTCTAAACTATGCCAGCAGAAAGGTAGGCATGTTGTTCAACACTAAGGACCACATTTAGCAATGCAGTTAATTTGCATATTTAGTTTGCCTGTAATGAATGCAATTTGCATATATTCATCATCTACCAGGTGTATGAGATGTTGTACTTATCTGACATTATTTGTGCTTAGAAAGTGGGGCACTTATACAGGAAAGTCTTGCCAGATTATTGAATAATCATGCTGTTTGAATTTATCATTGTAGCCATGAGGGCTGCAAACATGCTGTTTCACAGCGTGACTGCTAGGATGCTGAGGAGCCAGAACGATGGCTTAGATGTAGTTAGATACATGTAAGTAGTCACTTGCAGCTGGTAGCCTTACCAATAACAAAGGTATAACTATATATTTTTTACAATTATAATTTAATGAGAGGCATATTCACTTGTTTTGCAATGTAGCTGTCGCTTGAAAGGTAATCTTAAGGAGACATTGGCAACATCCAGTGGTTGAGTGGGGCAATTTTCCTTTCCCCCAGAGCTCGGGGAGCCGCATCCACAACCTCCTACCATCTGACACCTCCAAAATAATTGGTTGCTCCAACAAGGCAAACCGCATGCCCCAGACACCACTGATGATCACAGGTTACACTTTAAATGTAATCTTTTCCCATGGTCTGTTCTAAGCTGTGATAAAAGGCTTATATGCAGGAAGTGAATGAAAGTAGGGTGGGGGGAGAGATTGTGTTTAAAAGGTGAATTTTGTGGTATGTGAGAAGTTGAAGGGGAGTGTCTGACGTGTCTGAATGCTGGCCATGGGCCACCCTTTACACGTCCCTTTTGTTACTGCTTAGTGCTATATAAAATGCATTGTAAAACCACAAAAGAACAGCCACCTGAGCAGACCTTTTTGAAAGGACTAAAATAAAGCCATCTCTCATGACTAGTAGAAAGTAGAGATTCCTTATTTAAAACAATAGGAGTACCCCCAAAAGCTGACCGATTTTGTATGGTCTAATAAGAGTGCTAAATTCCTTCTCTCCAGAGGCTAGGAATTATTGGTTACAAATAACTAGCTCTTGCAATCTGTTCCCTTTCCCCAAAATAAAGGCATAACTTTGTAATTTTACTATTGTATGACTTCATTCTTTTTGGAGTATAACTGTAACTTTTTAGTTAGGTTTATAGTTACAAGGGTGTGGCATCCATGATGAAGGAGGAATATCTCACGGTTCAGGTACTGACTTATACTTTGCCCCATGTTCTGTTGTGGATTGTTAGGGCAGCAATGAGTTGGGAGAGAGCAGAGTGCTTTGTATCACAGATTAGTGGCTGGTAACAAAAAGGTGACTATTATAGTTACTTTTGTAAACCGGGGAAATAAATATATTTTTTAAATTGTAACTATAATAACTAACCAATTGGGAAACTCTGGGATTATATCTCTTATTAATTGCTGTTAAAAGTAACTTCTCAACTATGGCTGTCAACTTTTCTACTTTCTATAGAAGTTGAATACAGCCTATAAAGAAATTGGCCATCTTTGAACATCTGTCTCTTAGGTTGTATCATTATTTTAAGTTGCTTTCCCCACTTAGAGTCAAACTAACTGAATGGATCATAGACCACTGGTAAACAAAGCTCTGTTTACAAAGGTTTTTGTTAATTGTATTCCCACAATTAGTGTCTGGTCTAATTTGGCTCCTGATCTTGCTGAGCTCTCTGGGCCTTAGTTCCTACAAGTGTGTTTAGGGTTGCAGCAGGTTTTGCTCTGAGCTTCCCTGACCCACTGGGCACAATCAGACAAGGTGATTGTTCTGCATTGATTCATGCTCCCTGAGCTGCATTGCAGCAGATCATATTCGTGGTATGATTCACATGTCCATGTTTCCTTTAGCCTAGGATCCAGTGTTTCCGTTGTCCACACAATGGGTGATATTAGCAACATTATTCCTCCATCACCCCTCCCAAGTACCTGTCATCCTCCTCTGGCATTATCACCACCATCTCTCTCCCTTCCCCTGTTACACTCCTTTTTATACTTTGTTCCTGCCCACACACTGTGTGCTGTGCCCTGATATAAAAGTGAATCTAAACTGTAGTTTTGGGGGACATGGATTTGCCAATTCTTTTTATTTTTTATTTTTGTAAATGTATTCCATGCTTCTGATGCAGATAGCCACTGATTCAATGTCCTCTTTTTTCTTTGCTTTTTTCTCCCCTAGTAACAATCAGTATATTGCTGATGTGGTTTAACAGTAAATCACTGGAGAAAATAGCAAAATGATCGGTAAAGAGCATGAGACAAATGCCTGTCTGTTCACTCCCCTGGTGGACTTTCCCCATCCATTGTTCCATCTTGGTTCCATCATCCACTCCTTTCCCCACTTGGAATAACAAGGGGGATTCCAGGTGAACAATGTAGCACAAAGGGGAGGGGAGAAAATGAGAGGATTGTAAGAGGGATAGGAAAGGCACCTAAGCAGCAACTTGGGGAAAGTGATACAGCTCTGTATTCCTTGTTCTTTCACTGGCCAATCTGGGGGGATTTCTTTAGTTTCCATTTGTTCAGCTGAGACCTTCAAGCCAGATTTCCATCGCTGTCTCTTTAGATTCTTTTTCAGACAGCAGGTTCCCCAGTGATTGTTTCATTTTTTTCTGTTCACATGACACATGGCTAACATTGATTCATTTGCCCCAGTAATTAGTTTATTTCCTCCTCACCAGGGGAGTCTTTTTAAAAATGTACCGATCATATATTGCTTCATTCCTTATTGTTTCAGTGTGTGTGAAGGTTGCTGTTGATTTATTTCCTTTGTGAAAGGGCTGGATTTTTGGGCACTGTGGCCACTTAATAGCCACTGCACTTGTACCTTTCTTTAAATTTTTTTTTTCAAGGGATATTGATAAATCGCTATTAACAGCCGCCGCCACAAAAACAACACAAATACATTGCTCAGAAGGAGACAGCCTCCCCCCCCCCCCCTTGTGGGTGAAAGAGGGCTTGAGCACAGAAAGGTACATTTCCTTCTTTGAATTGGAAAGAAAGGGGTGTTTGCATATCTGCTTTCTCTTCTTTTAAATGCTGCTCTTCACAATACTTTGCAAGCCTTTACAACCCACTTCCTCCTCCTGTGTGCAAAAGGGAAAAGAAGAAAGCTAAGAACTGAGAAGGAGAGATATGCAGGGAAAAAGAGAAAGGGGAAGAGTGAGTAAAGAAGGGAAGGGAAAAGGGGAGGAGAGAAGACTTGTATCGCTATATCAATATGTAACTTTTATGACTAAAAATAAAAGGACAAAGGGGGGGGGGTCTGATTGCCCCAAGAAACAGTAGAGAAAATTAATCAATACAAAATTAAAGAGCAGTGTAGCCTGCTACAATGGTTCAAATAGAAAGAAAGTGATGCAGTTCAAAACAATGTAAATACTCTGGCTGGTATATATACTATGTGACCGCTGAAAAAAATGCATCGGTACAACAGAGGGACACAAAGAATCGGTATAACTGGAGTTACTTTCTCATTTGTTACTGAGTCCTAAGTCCTTTCGGCTCAGAACAAATGCTGGAGCAAAAGTGAAATAGTTGCCATACGCCTTCTTATATATGAGAAGAAGCAACTCTTCCAGAGCACTTTGAGCTCCGTGTTTGGCTGCCTGATCTGACAATCAAGTCATCTCTTGGTCCTGCTGAGGGTTGCTTGGTGGATTTAATTGACAGGCGCAGACTGTGTGGCCTGGGGATGGGTAAAAAAAGGCAAAACCAAACAAAGCAGAAAATGGCAATAAAGTTTATTAGTTCATTATTTTTAACCTGAACTGATCCAAATCAACCAACTGGCCCTGTTTGTCATGGGGTGTGTGTGTTGTTTTTTGGTTCATCCCCATCACTAATTGTGACCTCATTCTGACATCAGAGAGTTGTCTTTCTGTTTGCCCTGACCTGTTTTCATGACAAGTAGAGTGGCCAATCAGTCTCTCTAAATAAGGAACCATCAGTCACAATCCTGAACAAAATAGATCTTTCATTTTATAATAATACTTGTGTGCCATCAAGTTGATTCTAACTTATGGTTACCCTTTCCAGGGTTTTCTAAGTTGAGAATACACAGAATTGGTTTACTACTCCCTTCTTCTGGGGGCATCCTGGAACTCTGCATCTTGCCAATGGCTATACAGGTTGTATTGAGATGTGCCTTGGGATATGAGCTTTCCAATTTCTCCTTTATTTGTATCCAGTCTTTCAATACGCATTGTGATCAAAATGGTACAGATTTCTCTTCCACAAACATTTTTTTCTTCCACTAGAAATGAGTGGACTCCCGACTGAGGCCTATATGTGAGCAAGAGGCTGAAGATAACCAGGACATCACCAAGTATGTAGGGAGTCAAACTAAAAACATTGCAATTCCTTTATTCCAGATCTGTAGCATTCTGAGAGTTGTAGTATAAAAAGGCTGTGCTTCCTTCTTTTCCAATCTCCGCTTTATTTCAATAAACAATATGCTGATACCATAAGTTTATAACAAAATAGAGCAACAATCACATACTCTCACAAAAAGCATCAATAATCTAAAACAAAATATCATACCGATCACATCAATCATATAAGAAATAAACAGAAAAATAAAATCATAATTTTATTTCCTCTTTTTAAAAATACACAAATCTTTTGGCCTTGCCAGTTACAGCAGCAGCAGAAGAATGGTACAAAGGAGAAAAGCAACACCTTAAAAAATGTTGAGGGAAGGCTGAGCCAGTTCCCTGTCGCCCCTGTTGGTAGGAAGAGGAGAAATGCATCCTTGCGCCCAGCCGTTTAGCAGAGCTACCTTCCCTGGTCGGAATGGAAGAGCAGGAGTGGCAGCAACCAAGTCCTTTAGGAGCGTGTAGGCATGGCCAAGTCAACGTGGGACGCTTTCCAGCCTGGATGACTGGCAGAGATCCTACCTCCGCCTCTCGCATGGCTTTTGCTGGAGTGGGTTTGGCTCTGCCCTTTCCCAGGAGATCTCCTTGCTGCTGCTGTTCTTCAGGCCGGCCTTCCAGTTGCTAGATTTGGATTTTACAACGGGGGGTTTCTTCGTCTTCTACTGCATATTTCAAAATCAACTGCTTAGTGTTCTCAGAGTGCAACGCCATGTCTTCCCACACCCATGGTCTCAAACATTAGCCAAATATCCACACAGCAGAGTGAGGACCCGGTGCATTCCCAGCAGACTCCCTCCACCGGCCCCATAGGCAGCTGGACGTCCATCTCCTGCCCCAGTCTCATCCTGACGGCCTGGAGACATGGATAATTGATGCTCCCCGGGAGAATGTATGCCCCTGAGCCCTGGAATCCCCCAGTTTGGAAGATCCACCGGATGCCTTTCGGACAGGCACCCACATTCTGAATGGCCCCCTTCACCCACGGCGGCCCCTCCCTCCCACTCCCAGCCGCTAAACTGCCTCCGGCTCTGGCTGCAGCAGGGGAGAGCAGGGAGGCCTCCCCCTCCACGTCCCTGCCCCCCATCCTCAGGCACATGGAAGACTGCTATGGCTCCTGTGTTTCCCAAGGTCCCCGGAGCCTGGAGCCTCATGGTGGGGGAGCCTGGGAAGCGTAGGGCCTTCAATGGTGCTGAGCCTCCTCATTTCCCTGTTCAAAAAGATGGTGTTGCACCCCAGGATGGGAAAGGAGGGAGAATCTCCCAACTTCAAGGTGACTCTCCCTCACTTCTAGTGCTGGAGGGAGACTCGGATTACATCAGGAAAAGCAAAGAAAGGGATTACAAAGAAATGAAAGACATGCAAATTAAAAGAAATTAAAGGAAAGGTAATGAAGGGACTGAAAGTTTTGACAGATCTTCCACTTTGATGCACACCCTCCAAATTCTAAATGATAAATGGTGGGAGTGTAAATTGTTTCATGATGTCATGGTATTCGCCAGCCGAGCAGTGTATGGCATGCTTGCCATTGAGATGACTGGAGAGAGAATTCTCTTGAAAGGCAAGGAGCTCCAAGGGTCTCATCAACTGTATGCAAAGGAGACACTTCCCCTGGAGAAAGTGGTCGCAGAGAATGGAGACCAAGAGGAGCCACGGAGGGAGTCCAGAAGGCACAACCCACAGCCCAAGAAAGAAAATGGTTGCTCAGGCAACAGAGAGGGTCACAGGAGGAAAAAGGGTTTCCCAGACCTACCTTGTTGCTGCCAAGGTGGGCTGCGAGGCACTTGGCAAACGACAATCACCAGGGGGGCAAGCATGGCAAGCCGTGTGGGGTGGAGATCCCTTGCCACCCTCACATTGCCTGGCAGGGGAATCCAATTGATACACTGTGAACAGGCCGACAGGCAGACCAGAGAAGGAGGGTTTCCACTCCCGTCCCCCAGCTCAGCATAAAAGTGGGGAGGCAGCCTCCCCCTTGTTCAGTTCACTGCTCGCTGGCAGGAGCAGAAGGAACACAGTCCAACAGAAGATTCTCTTGGCCACAAGGAACAGGGACGTCTTAAGGAAAAAGCAGCTTTGCAGCTGCTTCAAAAAGACAAATGACAGCTAACTCTTTCAGGAGGTTTAGCAGAGAATGAAAGGTCCAGAGTGTGGAGAGGGATAAGAGAAATAAAAAGAGATGGACAAGAGATGGAACTTAAGCTGGACGAGAAGACAAAGGCCACCACTAGGATTCTGCTGCCTGTAGCAGGACTACATTCAAGACACAGCCTTGGAGTTAGAGATGAGCCTGAAGCAAACCGGCGGGAAGAACCTGGCAAGAGAGGGAAGAGTCAAGACCCTCTCACCCTGAAGGCAAAGGGAGAAATCAGAAGGACGAAAGGTGGGCTCAAGAGTTTTGAGCATCCTTTTAGGACCTGGCATTGGTGAAGTGCCTGAGATGGCTCAAGGCTCAGCCCTGGGCCCAGTACTATTTAACATTTTTATTACTAACTTAGATGAGGGACTGCGAGGAATTCTTATCAAATTTGCAGATGACGTAAAATTGGGTGGAATAGTGAATACCTTGGAAGGGAGGAACAAAATTCAAAAACACCTTGCTAGGCTTGAGCAATTGGCCAAAAACAATAGAATGAAACTTAACCAGGATAAGTGCACAGTTCTACACCTAGGTAAAAAAAAGAAACCTAAACACACAGTTACAAGATGGGGGAGGTTTGGCTCCATAATACTACAAGCACGAAGGATCTTAGAATTGTTTTAGATCATAAGCTGAATATGAGCCAACAGTGCAATGTGGTTTCAAAAAAGGCAAATGTGATAATAAGATGCATTTATAGAAGTATAGATTCCAAATCCTGAGAGGTACTAGTCCCCCTCTAGTCGGCACTGGTTAGGAGTCATCTAGAGTAGTGTGCAGTTCTGGACATCGCACTTTAAAAAGGATGCCAAAAACCTGGAACAAGTTCAGAGGAGGGCAACAAAGATGATCAGAGGACTGGAAACCAAACCCTATGAGGAAAGACTGAAAGAACTGGGTGTGTTTTGCCTTAAGAAAAGAAGTCTGAGGGGAGATGTGATTGCACTTTTCAAATGCTTGAAAGGTAGTTATACCGAGGAGGGGCAGGATCTGTTTTTGACTGTCCCAGAGTTCAGGACACATAATAATGGGCTCAAGTTACAGGAAGCCAGATTTAGGCTGAATATCAGGAAAAAAATTCTTAACTGTTAGAGCAGAACAACAATGGAACAAATTACCTTGGGAGGTGGTGAACACTCCAACACTAGAGGCATTGAAGACAAAATTGGAAAACAATCTGTTAGATCTGCTTTGATTCGGATTCCTGAATTGAGCAGTGGATTGGACTCAGTGTCTTTATAGGCTCCTTGCAACTCAATTATTCTATGATTCTATGTGTGGCATGAAATTTCAAGTTTACCTAACATGCCATACTTCTCCAGGTTCTAAGCTTGATAGAGTTCCTGATGAGACTGAACAGTCTCTCTGCTGCCCTTCCTCAACGAACAATGATCACACTAACTGTTAATAAAGTGGGGGGAAATGATTAAAATGGAAGCACTAGAACTCTAGAGAAGCCGTTCAGAGAAGCAGATTCTTTCCCTTCAGGAGAAGAAAAGTGGGTGAACGGTTTGAGTGGAACAGCCATGGGGCCTGGAAAAATCCCCATCCAATATGGGAAGGGGACCTCCTCATCTTGCAGAGCACGAGAAGAGACTGGACTCGCCCCTCTTCTGCCCCTACAGTGCAGGGAGCTCTTCTCTTCAGTCTAGTCCCAGCACAAAAGGCAACCTTTCCCATCTTTTTCCCAACTGAGATCTCATTGGAATAGAAAAGGACTGTGGTCATCATCGATGCTCATCCACTGCCTTGGGAAATTTCCTGTCAAATCCCTTCACCTCAGAAGACAACTTATTGCTCCCTCGCTCCCTCCCTCCCTCTACTCCATTCTGTAGATCTGGCTGCAGCAACCCGGATAGCAAGGAGGAAGGAAGGTTCACATCCTGCTCTCTCTTCTGCCACTCCACTCCTTCCTACAGCGGGGGCTCTGGACATTCACACTATTTCTGAGTTATCAGTGTGATGATATTGAAGGAGAGTGGGACTTGTAGTCACTGAGAATAAGAGAAAATGGAGTCAGTTAGGTTTCAAAGTGAAAAGAGTTGAAGACATGGGAATGTGGTAAAGGCTGAGAGGCTGTTTTTCCTAATTTACAGCCAGGCTGGTACAGAGTGAATCCTGATAAGAGTGTAAGGTGGAAGAGGCCCAGTGCGAATACCCAGGACAAGACGGAGGTCCTGAGGGTGGGTGGCCCCACCATCAGCGGTTTGGGAAACTCCCTCTCATTTGGGGGGGTGACTCTCACCGCGAAGAGTGAGGTTCGCAGCTTGGGGATACATCTGGACCCGGCGCTCACCATGGAAACACAGGTGGCGTCAGTGGTCCGTTCCGCCTATTTTCATCTTTGGCGGATTGCCCAGCTGCGTCCCTATCTTGATGTTGGGGCGCTTACCACTTTGGTACATACGCTTGTAATCTCGAGATTAGACCACTGTAATGCGCTCTACGTGGGGCTACCTTTGAGGTTGATGCGGAAGCTCCAAATGGTGCAGAATGCGGCGGCCAGACTTCTTAGTGGGGTGAGAAAATACCATCATATCTCTCCCACTCTGGCCGCTTTACATTGGCTGCCCGTTCGGTTCCGCGTTGACTTCAAAGTTTTAATGATTACGTATAAAGCCCTAAACGGTTTAGGGCCTCGATATCTGGCGGAACGCCTATTCCCACTGAAATCTACCCGTATCACTCGAGCGAGCCAGGAGGTGAGGTTGAGGAGCCTAACGCCGAGAGAGGCCCGGAAGGAAAAAACAAGAAACCGGGCCTTCTCGGCGGTGGCTCCTCGCCTCTGGAATAAGCTCCCTCCTGAGATTCGTATGGCCCCTTCGCTGGGCATTTTTAAGACCCAACTAAAAACTTGGATGTTTAAGCAGGCCTTCCCTCCAGTCACTATTTGAATGTTCTTTTTCTTTCCTTTTTTCCATCTTGAATAATTGATTTTGATGCTATATATTGATTTTATATTTAAATTTTGTTTTTAAATGTTGTTAGCCGCCCAGAGTGGTCATCTGACCAATTGGGCGGGATATAAATACAATAAATAAATAAATAAATAAAATAAAAATACCCAACAAATTCCCGTCTAATTGGAATGGAGATAACACACCTGCATCTCCATGAGAATTGGAGGCGGAGTGAGCAGTTACGCCTCTTTGAGTTAATTGGTTTACAGCCATGAAGAAGGAGGTCCGAGGAATGCAGAAAAGTGGATGATGGGCTATGTGAGAGGGAACTTTTTTCCTAAGAGAAGTTCATAATGGATTGTGTTATGTAGCTGGATGGTGCAGAATGTAGGATAGTAAGGAAGAAAGAGGTGGGGCTAGCCCACCTTAGCTCAGTTTTGTAGTGTTTCTTATTTTAATGGGAAATAGCTGTTTTATTTAACTATTGTAACCTTTGAACATGTCTTTATGCTATGCTTAAGCAAACAAACTGTTTCTATGAAACTATATTTTCTCAATAAAAAATAATTATAAAAATCCTAATTGAGGACTAGTCTCTTGGACCAGCAAGGTTTGGCTAAATCCAGAAGAGTGGAAAAGGTCATTGATTAGCTACCATAGAGAAGTCCTATTTAAATGAGCTGTTGTGAGTTCTAAGGAATCACAAAGCCCATGTTGAAGTACTTGCGAAGTACTGAGTAAAGTAAAGTGTTCTTTAAGGGTCAGGCTTGTTCAAGGCACATATGCTACGCACTACTGAGGCTTGAGGACTTACCTCAGTACAAAGTGGTAGATTTGTGGCCTGTGGAATTCCCTGCCCGAATGCCATATGCTCCTTAGGGAGACATTGGTCATCACATGGTGGCAGCGGTGGGATTTGAATAACCTCAGCTGATTGAGAGACTATCCTGTTGGAAACAGTTTTGCATGTTCAAGGGGCTATAGAATAAAACAGCTTTTCCTTAAGTTGTTATTTTGCTAAGGAAGAATGACAGTCAGGAGGAGTTCGTCTATGCCCAGACTGGAATTGCCTGAAGGAATGGACATACTTTTGGCACAAGAAATGGAACAGGTTGCCCTAGCAGATTTCTTGGCAGTGACTGGAGGTGCCAGACCCAAGATAACAGGGATATCCATGTTTAAGGAGATTGAGCCATTTCAGATGACCGACAGAGAGAGGCAACACATGGAGCGAGATGCCCGAGAGGCTGTCTGCGCACAGACGACATGGGCTTCGGACATGCTGGCCGGGGAGGAAGAGGATTCAAGTGGGATTCTGAGAATGCCTACTCTTCAGGATGAGACCGGCGTGGGCGCAGCTGCTGAGGCCGCTGCAGGAACAGCCTCTGGCGGAACCCCAGCTTCAAGACGCCGTACCGCCTCCCATTCAGATATGTTGACCCTGGTAATGTCTGACTTTTTGTCTGCTCAGAGAGAGCTAATTATCAACCAAACCCAAAGGGAGAAGCAAGGCGAGCAGGATGCGGCTTTCCTGAGACAGCAGGCATAACAAAAAGCTGCAGAGAAGCAGAGGGGAAGGGATTCCATTGTCAGGTATGACCGGAAACATTTGCCTTCTTTTGCAGATGATGGGGATGTCCTGGATTATTTAACAAACTTTGAGCAAGCCTGTAAAGACATAGGCGCTCCTGAAAGACTCTTTGTTAAACTGCTCCGTTCTCAGGTTTCTGGACAATTAGCTAAAATTCTTGCCATGAGAGCTGAGGATGAACCAACTTGGGCAGAATTCAAGGACCTGGTTCATCGCCGTTTTGGTTTTACGCCGGAGAGCCTGCGTCAGCAGTTTAGGAGCATAAAAAAACAGTACAAGGAAAGTTTTTCAGCTGTGGCTGATAGGTTACAGGGTCAATGGGCTCAGTGGTTGGATTCTTCCAAGGCAAAGACAGCAGAGCAAATCTCACAGTTGGTTTTATGTGAACAGTTTTTGACTGTGGTTCCTCCTGAGATTAAGGTGACCTTACTGGAAAGGCGCTTGCCAAATCTTAAACAGATGGCTTTGGCAGCGGATGAACTTTGGGCTTTTCGCAGAGACGATAGGCAAAAAGCCAAACCAGGGCACACGCCAGAAACTGCTAAAAAGTCAGGAGAATTTAAAAAACCAGTCAAACCGTTTTCCCAAGAGGCTAAGCGTGTCTATCCAAGTGATAGTAAAAAGTCTGCCACTTCAGGTCCCCCTATAAAATGCTATTTATGTGGCAGGGTCCATCTTTGTGGACATTGTCCCAAAGCTGTTTTCCAACCCAGCCAGCCACCTAGGACTCTGGCTAAGCCGTCAGCCCCTGCGCAGCCATGGCAGCTGCCTAAGCTGAAATTCATCGGTTACCCAGAGGGAGGGGAAGGCCAGCCAGACTTCGGACGTTCCCAGCCAGAGGGGGCTACAGGAGGATTCCTGCCCCAAGCAGCAACACTGCCAACGCCCGGACAACGAGGAGTTAATTCTCCGCAAGCCCAGGAGCATGCCAGCAAGGACAAAGGAATTTCAACTACTCCGCGCACCCCTACTAATCCCTTCCAACCCAGCATGTTTGGAGCTTCCATCCGGAAGGTGGCCCAGGAGTGTATCCAGCCGACTCATTGGGAATTACAATTTAAAATTGTGGCTCCAGAGAGTTTGATTTCCAGAGAGAAAGCGGAATGGGCAGCTCAACAATTCAGTGAGTGCATAAAAATACAAACACCCCAAGGTTTTTTTACCCTGTTTCTCTGAAAATAAGACCTAGCCTGAAAATAAGCCCTAGTATGATTTTTCAGGATGCTTGTAATATAAGCTCTACCCCAAAAATAAGCCCTAGTTAAGTAAAAAATGTCCCCGGTGTCAGAAAGGTTATCACTGGGCCAATCAGTGCCAGTCTGTTCCAACGCCGGGAAACTCCAAGTCGGGTGGTCCTCCAGCCCCGGGTCAAGTGAGGGGAACTCAGTGAATACTACCCCAGTTCAAGAAATTCAACCTGCTACTGTTAAAAGTACCGGTCATGATTTGATCACAGACGAAGAGGTCGACTATCAATTCCCTCTAGCTGTCTACAAAGTCAAAACAGCACATCATGGACCAATACCCAAAGACACTGTGGGTCTCATTCTCCCCCACTCTAGCATCTCTGCACGGGGTTTATTTGTTGTACCAGGCGTCATTGATGGGAATTTTGAAGGACCTCTAATTATTCAAACCTGGTCTAATATACCACAGGTCCTTCCTGCAGGTGAATCTATCGCTCAATTGTTGTTGCTTCCATTAACACAGATGGGTCCTTCTACCAACCCTCATAGTGGGACCCTCATAGTGGGGTTTTTGGTTCTACTTGAGTTGCTGCCTTAACTACCATCGAGCACTCGCAGCCCTGACTCCCTCTTAAAATGGGATCGCTTGTCCTTAATGGCCTGATTGATACGGGAGCTGAAGTTACTGTTATTGCAAAGAAAGACTGGCCAGAAAGCTATCCCACCCAGCCAGTGCACGACATTTGGGGAGTTGGAGGCTATGAGCAAGCCCAGAAAAGCCATCAGCCCATTGTTCTGGAAAGTCTAGGTGACTGTCCTAGACAAATCACAATCATTCCTTACATTCTGCCTATTCCCTTTTCCATCTGGGGTCGGGATCTCTTGAAAAAGGTTGATGCAAAATTGCAGACAAATTTATAATACAAGCCTCTACGCAATCTGGCACAGCCTTGCCATTAATGTGGCTCCCTGGACCACCTGTCTGGATTGATCAATGGCCATTGTCTAAAGAAAAGCTCCATGCAGTGGAGGCCTTAGTTAAGGAGCAATTAGATCAAAGACATATAGAGTATTCCATCAGTCCATGGAATACCCCCATTTTCACCATCAAAAAGAAATCTGGGAAGTGGCATTTGCTACACGACCTTCGGGAAGTTAACAAGCGCATTCAACCTATGGGCCCTTTACAATGCGGCTTACCTAATCCAAATTTGATACCCCAACACTATGAGTTAATGATAGTAGATCTCAAGGACTGTTTCTTCACTATTCCTTTAGCACCGCAAGACAGGGAAAATTTGTCTTTACAGTCCCTGTGTACAATAATTCCCAACCCAATCAAAAATATCAGTGGAAAACCTTGCCTCAGGGAATGTTGAATTCCCCGACTTTATGTCAACATTTTGTAGATCTAGCCCTACAGCAATTTCGCTTGGAGCATCCTGAATTGCTTGTATATCATTACATGGACGATATTTTGGTGGCTGGGCAATCCCTCCCCACTACTGTCTATGATTCTCTAGCTAACTGCTTAGAGAAAAAAAGGACTTCACATAGCTCCAGAAAAGATACAAACCACACTTCCATTTCTTTATCTAGGGCACAAACTGTTGCAAGCTACATCTTCTCCGTTCTTACCAGAACTAAAAAATCCATCTCAATTTACATTAGTGCAGTTGCAACAGTTCCTCGGGCACTTAAATTGGACTCGTCCATTTTTGTGCCTTCCTACTCATGAATTGCAACCTTTGTTTAATGCACTCTGGGACATCAGTCTCCTGCTGACTCCATACCCATCACCAAGGCTATGAAACATGCCATACATCAAATTAATGCAGCCTTGCGACGTACCATGGTCAACCACATTCCTTCTTTTGGTCCCTTGCAGCTGGTTATCTTGAACACTCCCGAACTGCCTACTGGGTTGTTGTGTAGCCCGAAGTCTGACAAGGCCATCGCTGTAGCAGAATGGCTTTATTTATCTAACACTCCTCCCCGAAATGTTTACTCCACTCTAAATGCGATTACAGACCTTGTAATCAAAGGACGCCATCGTGCCAAACAACTCACAGGTTGGGATCTTCTGTGTTGTTACTTACCTATTTCCAAAGCTGACCATGATCATTTAATGTCTACATCACTAACTTGTCAAATTGCTTTTTCAGACTATATTGGTGACATACGTTTTAATCCTCCTAAAGACCTTCGCTTAACATTCATTCAACAAGTACCCTTTCGCTTTTCCTCTCTTTTCTCTGCTACTCCTCTCCCTGATGCTCTAACTGTTTTTACCGATGGTGCGCCTACCAGAGGCATTATTACCTTTCAGCAACCTCCCGGAACCTGGAAAACCCTTTTTACTTCTATTCAAACCTCTGGTCAACGTTCAGAATTGGCGGCTGTCGTCCTTGCCTTTCAAATGTTTCAAGATCAACCTTTAAATCTCATTGTAGACACTCAATATGTATTTAACCTTCTCACTCATCTGTCACATGCCTATCTTTCTCCTGCTCTTGACTTCTCCTTACTTTCCCTGTTTCTGACTTTAAAAAATCTCCTTGCTGCCAGATCACAAGCTTTTTTTGCAGCTCACATCCGATCTCATACTGGATTTCAAGATGCTATCTTGGAGGGAAATCATTGTACAGACTCTGCTCTTCGTTCCTTGTGTCCCCTCTTTTCCAATCCTATTGACAGCCATTCCTTTTTTCATCAGAGTGCTAAACAACTTCATAAGCAATTTTCTATTCCGCTTTCTCAAGCTCGAGACATCGTCTCCTCCTATTCTTCCTGTTCCATGTCTCCCATTTCCTTTCCTTTTGATGCTGTTAACCCACGAGGAACGGATGCCAATCAGCTTTGGCAAATGGATGTCACTCATGTTCCTACCCTTGCTCCTCTTTCTTATGTTCATCTAACTATTGATACTTATTCAGGATACATCTGGGCTACCCCTCTTCGTGGCGAGACCTCTCGCCATGTCATACAACATTGTTTATGTATGTTTGCAATTATGGGCCAGCCTCAAGCCTTAAAAACAGACAATGGCCCTGACTATACCTCTCACACCTTTACCACTTTCTGCAATGAATGGGACGTTCGACTTTCCCATGGTATTCCTTATAACTGCACAGGACAGGCTACTGTAGAACGGGCACACCACTCTTTTAAATTTCTTTCAAAACAAACAGAAAACAGAGTGATCAAGCCCCAAGATGTTCCAGATGTAGTATCAATAGCATTGTTCACATTAAATCATTTAACTGTATCTGCAGGTCAGCATAAGTTGTCGCCAGTAGAGAAACACTTTCGTAAAGAAATCCCCATGGAACGGCCACTGGTGATTTATAAGCAACCTCCTGACCCTCAGTGGGAGGGTCCAGCCCCTTTACTAACATGGAGTTGCGGCTATGCTGCTGTGCTTACTCCCACAGGTCCTTTGTGGATCCTGGCTTGGTGTGTGAGGCTATTTCATGGGAAGAATGATTTGGCATCGCAACCTGCAGGACCCGATTCTGGAATTCAACCCAGTGATGGCTGTGGAGCAGGACCAGATGACTGCGCATCGCCGGAAGCGCCCGGCCTGACCTGAAGGTACTCAGCCCAAAGTTACTTGGGGGATGATAAAGATGTTGAGTGCTGATGCAAAAAGAACTCTAAATCAGCAGCAGATCCCAGAAACTCCTGAAACTTTTCTAGCAGCCGTTATCTCGCAGCTGAATGCCAACTCCGTGACGCTGTTGTGTTGTGTTCTCATTCTTGGAGCTCTTCCAATAGGCGTCGCAGAGGCTCGAGAGGATTTGCATGCCCGTCTGCAATTTAACTTATGGGAAAGGTTGGCGGAAATTGTAAATGTCTCTCACTTCTGTCTGCAGGAGGCATATGCTATGCATGGATTACTGGGAACTTGCTTAATTCCTGTCTGTAAAGAACCTTGCGACATTGCTAATGACACTTGGTTAGGTCAATGGTTTAATGCCACTGTCATTAAATACACTAATTCTTCTGACTGGGGGGCGAACAACAAAAACGCTACCCATTGATGCTTTTTCCCTCTACACCCCTTTTGTAGCAACTAATGAAAACACTTCATGTGCCAGAGTAGTCAACTGTTCCTCTGACACGTGCATTTCTACAACCAAAGCCACATGGAATTGTACGCATGCTGTCAACATTTCTTATAATTGGGCGCATATCATCTTACCTACAGGGCGGTTTTTTACATGTGGTCAACATAATTTTAGCTACATTCCAGCCAATCTGTCAGAAACACAATGCTGCCTTAGTAGATTAGTAATCAACTTAATGCAACCTTTTGCTTTGCAGAACTCGACTCTTGATAGTACTTGTAATGGTAATGTTACTTTGTTATCCAAGGCAGAATATG
The DNA here is from genome assembly GCA_037013535.1 of Intellagama lesueurii. NCBI lineage: Eukaryota > Metazoa > Chordata > Lepidosauria > Squamata > Agamidae > Intellagama > Intellagama lesueurii. The sequence goes on from JBAJHW010000006.1 coordinate 77,101,448, forward strand.
TTTCGCTGGCTGCGTCGCTTGTTGGCGTTCCTGGCCTTGCTGTTCATAATTCTCGCACTCTTGCCAACATTGCGTGCGCCTTAGCTAGAGCCATTAACTACACTTCCACTGCTATTGCCCTGCTGAATCAGGAACAAAGACAACTACGTGACGCTATTTTAGACAACCGCGCAGCATTGGATTATCTCATGTTGCGTAATCACATCGGTTGTGAGTCTTTTGACAATCTCTGTTGCTTTCGTCATGCAGTAAACAATCAGCTTGCTCAGCTTAGACAGCTTGCCAATAACATACGACAGGACATACTTCCTTCCTGGTGGAACAGTTTATGGTCATAGCTGCCCCACTTTGGATGGCTTCGCACTGTGTTAATGTATGCAATTATGCTCTTCATACTCCTTATAAGTTGCTGTTGTTTTATTCAATGTATACCAACCTTCTTTTCCATAATAACTACCTGTTTCAAAGCTTCGCCTTCAGGCCTTCGCCGAAAAGATTTATATGTAGTTCGCAAATATATGAAAGAATATATGCCTTTGCTTTAAAAGAAAAAAGAAAAAGGGGGAATGTGGGAAACTTCTGCTTAAAGGTTGTAGCTGAATCCTGTTCCAGTGACGTGCATCCACTCCTGGCAGGAAGTGGCAGCTGCCAGCAGGCGGGGTAACCCCTTATTCTGCCCTTTTGCTTAGAGGTAGAGCATAAGATCAAAGAGTTATTTCAGTCAATCCTAGTTACGATTAGGTAACTAGTATCCTATCTGAATTCTAACAACATACTATGTAACTCATGCTAAGTCAATTAAAAGAGCTCTCAGGGCGTTGCCTTGAGACTCCGCTGGTTCGGACATCTGTGCTTGTCGACTCCTTTGTTCTAAGGCAATTAGCCTTCCTTTGTTCCGTGATCACCCACACGCCAAATCATGTAACCTAGCTTTTGTTTAGCCAAAAATGCAGGCTTGTTCGTAACCCTGGATTTTTGTATCTTAAGGGGTGGCGTCTGATGATATTGAAGGAGAGTGGGACTTGTAGTCACTGAGAATAAGAGAAAATGGAGTCAGTTAGGTTTCAAAGTGAAAAGAGTTGAAGACATGGGAATGTGGTAAAGGCTGAGAGGCTGTTTTTCCTAATTTACAGCCAGGCTGGTACAGAGTGAATCCTGATAAGAGTGTAAGGTCGAAGAGGCCCAGTGCGAAGACCCAACAAATTCCCGTCTAATTGGAATGGAGATAACACACCTGCATCTCCATGAGAATTGGAGGCGGAGTGAGCAGTTATGCCTCTTTGAGTTAATTGGTTTACAGCCATGAAGAAGGAGGTCCGAGGAATGTAGAAAAATGGACAATGGGCTATGTGAAAGGAAACTTTTTTCCTAAGAGAAGTTCATGATGGATTGTGTTATGTAGCTGGATGGTGCAGAATGTAGGATAGTAAGGAAGAAAGAGGTGGGGCTAGCCCACCTTAGCTCAGTTTTGTAGTGTTTCTTATTTTAATGGGAAATAGCTGTTTTATTTAACTATTGTAACCTTTGAACATGTCTTTATGTTATGCTTAAGCAAACAAACTGTTTCTATGAAACTATATTTTCTTAATAAAAAATAATTATAAAAATCCTAATTGAGGACTAGTCTCTTGGACCAGCAAGGTTTGGCTAAATCCAGAAGAGTGGAAAAGGTCATTGATTAGCTACCATAGAGAACTCCTATTTAAATGAGCTGTTGTGAGTTCTAAGGAATCACAAAGCCCATGTTGAAGTACTTGCAAAGTACTGAGTAAAGTGTTCTTTAAGGGTCAGGCTTGTTCAAGGCACATATGCTACGCACTACTGAGGCTTGAGGACTTACCTCAGTACAAAGTGGTAGATTTGTGGCCTGTGGAACTCCCTGCCCGAATGCCATATGCTCCTTAGAGAGACCTTGGTCATCACAATCAGTAGGAGTTTATACCTGCCCTCCGATCCTCTTTTGTCTCTCCCTCTCTCCCCCTCCTCCCCTTCTTCCTTGCCTTTCCTCCTTGGTCATAGCAGGGTTTCAAGTGCCAGGGAAAAGAAAGATCTGCCGAACCACCTGAATCCCTGGGTTGGGAACAGGGCTGTGGTGCGCTTCTACCTTGCGCCCAGATCGCCATCCGAGCCAGAGGACAGTTGGGAGAGCTGTGGGCTGCTCTTCCCTCCCACTCACAACCACTTACCCATCTTTGGCTGTGCTGTGCAAATGGGAGTGCCAAGGCGCCAAGCTTTCTCATGGTTTGGCCCAGATCACAAAGACGGTGCATTGTAAAGTTCACCTCAAATCTGAGGGAAGCTTTATGCCCCCCACCCCCAGAGTTCTTCCCTGGCTAGGATACCAATCCAAACCAGGGAAGATCTCAACTCTCCATCACCTCCCTTGAGTCTCCAACATTCTCCGTCCCTCCACTATTCCTGAGAGAACTTTACCCTTCCTATCTTCCTGACAGACTCCAAGCCCCCTCCTTTCCACTCCCCAGCCCTCTGGCCCATCTTCTTCAGGATGAAGATATGGAGGCTCAAAGAAGGGCTGACGGAGGCATCTCACAGTTTTGTGCCCTCACTGGGGTCCAACACAATCCAATTGGAGGCCAATTTGCTTGGAAAATGCCAAGTGATAGGCTTTGATACAGCCCAAATGAGGACACGTCGGGGGGGGGGGGGGAGGGAGAGTCACTCCTCTCTAGGTGGCAGAAAACGAAGGAGGAAGAAAGGCTTCCCTCCCTCCCTTCCTCCCTCCCCCTCCCCCTCTCCTCTTCCTCTCTTTTCTCTTCTTTTTCCTCCCATGATACTCTGAGGCTTCCAAGGCTACCCTAAGAGCATTGGAAGAGCCAGAGGGAAATGGTGGAGGACAAGAAAGAGAGGGAGAGAGAAGGGGAGCAAAGAAAACCGGGGGGGGGGGGGTTGGAGGTGAAAGGGGAGAGAACCCTCCTCCCTTCTCTGCCATTGCATCTGGCACTCTCACTGGAGACCCACATGTGCTGGAGCCCGGCAGCTGCAGCCGTCAGGTAAGGGTGTCTGGGGGTCCACAGGTGGAGGGATGAGCTGGGGCTCATGGGGGAAAGGGGAGGGCTCAGGTCTTTCAGCCAATTGAGATAATCGCATCCTGGAGCATTTCCCCCTTAATTTCCCTAGTTCAAGAAATGGCTGGGTTTCCAGGTGTTCTGAAGGACTGGGAACCTGGGAGGCACAGCAAGTCAGACTGGTGGGAAGGGAGGGACCCAGGGAGGGAAGGATCTGCTGAGAGGGATCAGGATCCTCAAACAGAGTAACACCAAAGATTGCAATACTGATGTAAAGGGTACTCCATGCAAAGTAATGCTGATATTCCTTCCCATCTTTTCTGCAGGTCTGGTCTGGTTAGTGTCCAGGTCAACTCACCACCTTCTTCCAAGGAGGGTTTCTATTCAGGAAAAGAGAGAAGGGATTTGTGAAAGAGGTCTACACCCTCTGAGGAAACTCCTCTGAACACGGCAACCCCATTGGTGGGAGTTCAGATCATATGATGGCCCTGCAGATAAAGTTGCGAAGCAGAGAGGAAAGGGGGTGTGATTGCCTCCTAGTCATATGGCGAGGGGTGCAGCCAGGCTGGGAGGAAGGGAGGAGCTGTGTTGATTACCTGGGAGTGGGATGGGACTTGAGGCCCCACATCATGGTGGAACAGGTGCACAAAGGGGCAAAGACTCCTTTTCTCTCAAATCGCCATGTCAAAGTGCAGGTGGCTTGGACCAGTGGAGAAGCAATGTGAGTGCACCTGGGCGTCCCCTGGGTCATGGCATGCAGCTGGACAATCCTTCACTTCCAGATGCATTGCACTGCAAACCTGCTGAGGAGCAAAATGACCCCTGGGTCCTATTTACTAGGACCACAGATGGCAACAATTTCTGTTAGGATAGAGTTGCTGAGAGGCCCCACGAGCAATATTTGAAAATATTCTAAAGTGTACAGCGCTCTGATGGGAAGAAAGAAAGAAAGAAAGAAAGAAAGAAAGAAAGAAAGAAAGAAAGAAAGAAAGAAAGAAAGAAAGAAAGAAAGAAAGAAAGGACAGTCATCTCCCAATGTGCTTCCATGGACAAGCAGGGATTTGAACCCAAGTCTCCTGATTTCTGGTCCAGCACTCTATCCACTACACAACACCGGCTCTTGCTCACTCATAGCCTTCCAGAAACCAGCAGGACTGCCGATTCAACGCTGAAGCTCAATTTTTTACCTAGTTTTTGGGTGGGCTTCTTCTCGTCATCTATGGCTTGATGTAATTACCGCCCAGCCATTCATGTTGCCGGTTGTTCTTTAGATAAGTTGGTTTGGCAGGAGCTCATGGCCCAGCATCAGTGTTCGGCTGACAGCTGGAAAAAATAAAAAGACATTGGAAATAAATCAACTGCACGCGTGTTCTTTGTATCACACAGAGAATGTCTTTGCCAACACAGGTCGTTGCAAAAAAAAAAAAAAAAAAAAGGCTGATAGAAAAAAAAAAGGCTGAGGGTCAAACCCAACTATTTATGTGTTCCTGAAATCCGTCCTCCCAACTCCTTCTGTGCCCTGCAATGGAGAGGTCCCCTCCCCAAAAAACAGTGCTTGGATATTTACTGGCATGGTTTCAGGACAAGGTTCCTGAAGATTATTCGGTTGATCCCGCTCATGTAGTGAGGTGCTTTTTCCTGATATCCAGTTTCTCCACCAATTGGAGTCTTCTTTCTTCATCCTATAGGAGGATAAGAATATTTGTCAATGTTGTGTTAAATCAAGGTATCTGGAATGGAGGACAGTCCAAATTATTTGGACCCTTGAGGAGGAAAATCCTACCCACACACACCTCTCTAAGAGCCAACATTCAACATAAAGCATGGGGTAATCCTTGCTGGAGACTTCAAATGGCTGCATTACTCAGCCTAGTGGCAAAGCGGCCCCAGTCCTGTGTAAGGAGAAGAAAAGAAGACAGGCATGAGCTCCCCAGCGAAAGATGGAAGGAAACCACTGACCAAAAGTCACCTCAGGGACTGACCCCTGCTTCTTCAGGAGGGTCTTGCCCTCTTGTGAGGTCTGGCATTATTCCTAGCTTAGGAATTTTGGAGCTGTGGCCCAAGAAGGGACCTTTTGCAAGCTCTTGGCAAGAAAGGCAGAAAAGCAGTATGAAAACCTTCTTGACAAGTTCTTTTCAAACTTTTCCCTATCCAGGAAGGGATCCTATCCCTGTCCTGGGCCCCAAAGTCATTTCTGCCTTATTGCAATCCTAATCAGGTCTTCGTGATACAAATATCCCAGGACAGGTTTGTCTTGTCCTCTCCCCAAGCGGTTTCTGTGGCCTAGGAGGGACTTCGACCTCTTCCCCTGCTACCTGACTTCCTGAATCCCTGCCTGATGCTCTATCCACTATGCCAGGGGAGCTCTCAAGGGCTAATATAGCCCACCTCCAACCCTTCTCTTGTCCTGCTAAGAAGATCCAACTTGACCAGGTCAAGGCTCAGCCTGACTGTTAACTGTCTCTTAGTTTGCAGAGAAACAGAACCTCTCCAGGTTGTGACCTCATTCTGACCTCAGAGGATTCTGACCTATGGCTAAGCTGGCTGGGAAAATTGTGTGAGTTGCAGTCCAAGAAAGCAATGTTAACAAGCTCTGCTTGGCACGTGATTAGCTTGCCCAAGGCTACACAGGCTGACTCTTCTCCCTGAAAGCACAGTGAGGAATTGAACTCCCAACCTCTGGGTCCACAGCCGGTTACCTAAAGCACTGAGTTATCCAGGCTTTTCAGAATAAAGTTATCTTTTAAGTTCCTGCTCACTCCTCTGGCTTCTCTTTGAATCTTAAAACATTGTTCTAGATGGAAACCCTTTTGGGTTTTACGCACTCAAAAGAGAAGTCACAGAAGCTGCAGCTGCTAATGCATGAGTTGCTAGTTTCATGTCAGAGAAGGGCCTGATGGCACGCTCAGTGCACACCCAGCACCTTGCCTACAAGCACACAGCTTTCACATGGCACTCTTGCGAACGTGGAAACACTCCGTAGGCCTCAGCCTCACGTTCCTAGGGAGTTTCATCTTCAATTCACTTGCAGAATCGACATTATATTGGAAGCACCTGTCTTGACCTAAAACTCTCCTGAAAAACTGGAGGGCTTGTCTTGGTTTGACGTGGCAAGCCAAATCTATAATTACCATGGTCCAGATTGCCAGGGAAGGAGGGGTGGGCTTCACTTCCAAAGGAGATCTCTGTGGAGACCTTGTCTCATGCGTGGGAGTAGCTCTGCACAGGCTGCAGATGGCCCAGGGTGAAGGGAATGTGCTTCACATTTGCTCATGAAGGCTGATCATTTTCATTCTCTCCTGTGGTTACAGGTCCTGCACACCAGCCAACCAATACAGTGTGGGCATGTAGAACCCACACTTTGTGCTCAGGTACCAAAGTGTCATTCATTAAAAAAAAAAACTGTGAGAGACTGGATGTGGGTTGACACTTCAGAAAAAAAGTCAAGTGAATTCCACTTTTGAAAAATCTCCCTCAGCTAAAATAGGGCAGTGAACAAATTGTCACCATGTCCTAAAGAAAGAGGCCTTGGAAAATAGAAGAATGAGGGTAGTATTGGGGTATGCCTTGAAATATTGGCTTGCTGCTTTGTTCATTTCCAATCTCTGCTTTATTTGTATCCAGTCTATCAATATGCAATATGATGAAAACGGTTCACATTTCTCTTCCACTAACATCTTCTTCTTCCTCTTGGAAAAAGTGAATTCCTTACTGATGCGGATGGGGGAGGAGGAGGCTGAAGATGACCTGGAGATCAGCAAGTGCTCTATGTAGGGAGACAAACTGCAAAATGTTGCAATTTCTTTATTTCAGATCTAAGCATTGTTGGATTTTTACTTTAAAAAGGCTTTGCTTTGTTCATTTCCAATCTCTGCTTTATTTGTCTACAGTCTTTCAATACACTATATGCTTATACCATAAGTTTCATAACAAGCATATAAAGCAACAGTAAGAAAACAGAAAGCAGTGTTGATTAAGCTCCTCCTCACTCCTCACTAAAGGAGTGAGCAGGAGCTTAAATAATCACACAGAAAGCATCAATAATCTAAGGAACAAAGTTGCCAATCTTTTATATTGTGCAGGACACCTGCTCCTTTTTAAAAGCCAACAGAGGAAGGTGCAACAGGCATTGTTTTCCTGAGTACTTATTGTGTACTCTGCACTTATTACACTGCTGTCTGTCTTGTAATTTTGAAAACACAGAGGAGCAAAAAAAAGAATTCACTGCTAGAGACTACTGTTTGTTGTAGGTTCCCCTATATGTGGCACTGAAAGCAAGAGGAGGGGAAGAGGAAAGCTGCTTTTTTCTTTTCTGGAGTATGCTGATACGCCTGAGAGAAGTGACATTTGGGAAATTACTTTTTAAAAGGAATTTGTTGCCATCATAGTTCCAAAGTTCTGCATAGGAGTTCAAAGGGATGTCACAAATTTTTAAAAGTAATTCTTTATTTCAGGGGTCCCCAAACCCTGGTCCGTGGCCCCAGTGCCGGTCCGTGGCCATGGCAGGACTGGGCCACGGAGACAGATTTCCTGCCCCTCTGCACACACTCTCCCCACGCACCCCACCCGCGCACACAGTCCGCCCACCCGTGAGCGTGCCCCACCCATCTGTGAGTGCGCCCTGCCCATCTGCACATGCGTGCAAGCGTGCCCCGCCCATCCATGAGCACGCCCCGCCTGCCCACATGGACCCTGACCCCCCCCAACCAGTCCGTGGTTCAGAAAAGGTTGGGGACCACTGCTTTATTTTGTCCATTCTCAAAAGTAACTGAAACCATACCCCTTTTAGACACTTCAGATTATTTTTTTAAAAAATCTGGATGACACAAGTTGTCAGCCTGTGGTGCAAAGCACGTTTTCTTTCTGTCCACTTTGTCATCACCACAACATCCACCACAGACTATTGGGATGGCAGTAGTTGAAACAAATGATAGTCCTCCTTCACCATCTAATGAGGCCACATTCCCAAAATTATAACTTAGTTACACCACAAAATGGGTAGTTATCTCTTGCTAAGATCATAATGTAATCATATAGCATTATTGAGAAAAGAAACAAATTGCATGTTACTTAGGCTAGGAAAAAGGATTTAAGGCAGAACTCTCCTATTTGACTATGTAAAACTGCTTAACTTCTGAAAGAAGTAACCTATCTGAAGTCAAGAAACTCTCCATTGGTCATGAGGAATGGCTTTATTTTAGCCACTCCATCTTGCTCCCTCCTAGAAAGTTGTTCTCTCTAGTTTTATAAACTATATTATGTAGCACTAAGTTTTTCTTGCTACTTTATTCTTCCTAGGCGCTCCACTGAATATCTTTTGTTTACTTGCCTGACGATTTGCTGCTTTTCTTCTCCTAGCCCCATATCTCTCCTTCACAGAATGCATGCAAACTAACATCTCACTCTTGTTGTCTCAATGCAATTTTTCTTCTACTATCTTAAGGGAGCTAAATCAGTATCATCTCCTTCTAAATAACCTTCTAACTGACTTTAAGATAGAGCACTTTATGTTCTTTTCTGCCACTGCAATTTTATGAACTCTTTAGGGGTTTACTGCTACATAATCTTAATGATTTATGTACAAAAATAAAGGCTGTCCTTCAACTTGTTCCTTACTTAATTTTTTCCAGGCATGGCCAGTCTATTGTTTCAGCTCTAGGCATGCTACTTGATAATAAGTGCCACAATATCAGAACAATCCCATGTGACATATGCTGTGTTGTACAGCCCAAGCAGAACATACCATTAGGAGTAAGTATTCTTTGTTTTCCTATGGGAACAGCCCAAGGAAAATTCTTAAGAGACACAATGGTATGTGTTCATAATTCCTTCTGTTTGGGGCCAATGTAGTGTTCACCCTGCTCATGAATATTTATGTTGAAATTTGCATGCACCAATAGGAGTTGTTGGGGGTGGAGTTAAGTGGGGGAAAGAAAAGGAGAGAGAGGGAGAGGGAGAGTAGACAGTTGAGAGTGGAGAAAGAAGGTTGTTTAGTTGAGAGTTAACCACATTGACTGGACTTTTATCACTTGTAACAATAAACAGTTTCTACTTGGTTCTTAAATGATACGTTGCCTGGACCTCTGTCATTAATAGTAAACAAAGCTGATGTAATCAACTGGTGGCAGCTGAACGACATGTAGCATGCGCGTGAAACAACCAAAAGCCACGCGGGAACGTGACACATATGCTCTGTTGTACAGCCCAAGCAGAACATACCATTAGGAGTATCCTTTGTTTTCCCATGGGAACAGCCCAGGGAAACCTCTTAAGAAACACAATGGTATGTGTTCATAATTCCTTCTGTTTGGGGCCAATGTTTTTATTGGTATGCATTTTAGAAGCCATTAAAGCAAGTTTCCCCCCTCTAATTTGAGTTGTGTATTATTGTGTTATATATTTTCTGCTTACAGGGTTTTCTAGGTACAGATCTCTCACACGTAGTTTACCATTCCCTTTTTCTGGGGCTGTTCTGGGACTGTGCAACTTGCCCAAGGCTACCACTGGCTCTTCTCCTAGGAGGCCCCATGGGGAATCAAACTCCCAGCCAGGTACCCAACTCAGTATGCTATCCAGCCAGCGAATATGTTATGTAGACACCAGCAAATCCAATGAAGAACACTCTCAATAACTCACTTCATAATGGTCAGACTAACACAGAGTGATCAGAATGAAATTACATCCTTCCTGCAGTTTCCTGTTTAAATGCTAATATCAGTTCCCCAGCCAAAGTAGGGTGCTGAAATATATGTGTGATATCATTCCTGCCATCCCAGCGATAATTGATTTTTCTAAAATCCTGCCTCTTTATGACTTGCTAGGTACTCTTTTATGACATGAAGGGGTGTCCTTTTGTCTAATATTACTAACTTTACCATAGTCATTCCGAGTGGACCCTGCAGCCGAGAGAGATTTGATGGGAAGCAGGGCCATTTAATCAGCCCTGATGGAAGACCAATTTCAGGAAGATTCTTCTCTCAAGCTCCATGTGCACCCCAAAAAGACTGCTCGCCCCCCATCTTTTGTCCCTATACCTCTTCCCTCCCATGCCTTTTTAGATGATAATGCTCCAAACAAAATTTTATTTTTATTGATTTTATATAATTGTAACCTTAGCTAAAACTAGAGGTGTCCAGGTTTTTGTTAAAACCTTTATACACAACTAGTGACCTAGATTTTTATTTTGTTCTAGGTGAAGTTCAGCATAAGACTTCTAGATTTGCTTTCCAGTTCCTTTTGTATCTAACTATGTGAGCAGACGTATGCTTTCTGCAGGCTGCTTAATGTTCCCCAAATCAGGCTTCTTGTAGACAGTGGCTGCCCTTGGTAAGTAAAAATGTTCTCCAGTCGACCCAGTGCCATGAGGGAGAGCTGTCTATAAAAGACGCCATAGTTTTTAGAAGATGTCCTGTGACATCTCTACACATGAATGGTTCCTTGTGTTTAAAATTTGGTTGAAGACTATAGCCCTATTCACTTGTCAGATAAGCATGTGAAACCTACACGTGAGAAAGTGAATGTGCTAACCTTGTCTCCCTTTGGCAACACATAAAAGCAACAGTCTGAAGATGGGTAGGATTCTGTACTGATGCGGCCTCCCACATAGATAGGAAGCTTTTAAGTTCCCTAGAACTCTTTCTCATGCTGGAAGTTAAGTAAGAAAGGAGGAAGAGGGAATGCTGATATGATGGTAAATTGGTGAGCCCCAGTACATAAAAGCTAATGCCCCAGGACTCTTGACTGGTGCCATGGAAAGTATCTGGAATTGTAACAGTCTGAATCCTGAAGAATTTTTGCAGATAATTGGATATGCTTTTGCTAAGTGCTCAGAGGTTTCAAATTGCACTAATACCACTGGGACAGACCATGTCTGAGCCTACTATTAAAAAATAAAAAATAAAAGCCCCATCAAGCAATTGTGTGGTGTGGGATGAGCATGGAGTTATCTATACTCATGGGCCATTCACCTAATATAATCTCTGCACTAGCTTTGTCTCTCACCATCAAATTACATTTCCTGCTATGGCAGTGTTTTATTGCTAGACATGCAATTCCTTCAAAGCTTAATTACTGAACAATCAGACTTGAAAATGAAGCCCATGATTGCCTCTTAATGACCAATCAAAACCACAAGCAAACTAATCTGCAACATGCAAACATGAGGAAAGTACATGCTAGGATAAATAGTCAACCTTTGCTTCTTAAGGAAGCACCTTAATATCTGGGTAGATATTTTCTTTGGTGTGATGTTTTTTCTAGGTTGACCTTTGCTCTTCCTAACAGCATGGGCTGAGGGGGCGGGGTTTCAGCTTTAAAAGGGGGTTAGCAGAAATTCTCTAATTCTATTTTTGACCCTAATTTGGTAAATAGGAAAGCCAATTAGCATTGCATACACCTGGGGGTAGGAACCTTTTAATGGTCAGATCATACTTCCGCACTATTAGAGAGCAGGCCGGGTAGGTGGGGCTCGTCAGCCCTGGAAGGCAGCCCATCTAGGAGAAGGAAAACTCCGATCTCAAACCTCCACTGCCTTGTGGCTATATCCACTGATGGAAAAGGCTTCAGGAGTTAACCTCGAGGCAAAACCCGGAGCCGGAGTCCCAGAGGCAGTTCGTGTCGTTCTGGCAACTCCTGCGACGTCGCTGGAACCAGTTGTATTGGCTCTTGCCTTTCCACTGGACTATCTCAGCAACGTGGAGAGGGGGGATTTGCTGCTTGGGTAACAGCCTATCCTCCACATTATTTTACCCAGGCTTCGTGCTCTGGAGAGGACACTCCAGCTTCGCATACAGCGTCGAAACAACACGGGAAGTAGCAGTTACCGGTTATAAGTCTTTGCTCGATTGGCGTAGAGCATGACGCCAGGGGCTACTTCCAACGGTGGGAGAGGTCATTGCACCTCACTAGGTAGCTACCGCCCGCCTTAAGCTGGGCAGCCCCCAGCCAGTAAGGTGCTACCTCGCCACGGTCTGTTAACCTCACGGGGTGCGTGGGGTTTAGGGTGAAAGCCGACAAGCAGATTGATAACCCTGCACCATGCAACAATCGTAAGAAAACGTCTGCCCTAAAGCTGGGCACCTGGAATGTACGGACAATGACCCCTGGCTTTTCTGACCACGGCTTTTCTGACGACCTGCAGGAAATAGACAATGTGCGCAAGACAGCTGTCATCGACATGGAACTGAGTAGACTGCAGATGGACATTGTTGCCCTGCAAGAGACGAGATTGCCAGACTTGGGATCTGTCAAAGAAAAACACTTCTCATTCTTCTGGCAGGGAAAACCATGGAATGAGACCAGGGAATATGGTGTTGGCTTTGCAGTCAGAAATACTCTTCTGAGATCCATTGTTCCACTTACTGTGGGGAGTGAAAGAATCCTGTCTCTGCAGCTCCACTCATCAGCTGGACCGGTCACCCTCATTAGTGCATATGCACCAACACTGTCGTCCACAGCAGAAGTCAAAGACAAATTCTACGACGATCTGGCAGCTACTATCAAAAAAGTCCCTGAAAGAGAGGCACTGTTCATTCTTGGATACTTTAACGCTAGAGTTGTTGCTGATCACAATTCTTGGCCCACCTGTCTAGGCCGTTTGGGCAATGGGAAGATGAACGAAAATGGCCAACGCTTGCTGGAGTTTTGCTGTTATTATGGTCTTTGCGTCAGCAACACGTTCTTTAATACGAAGCTTCAACACAGAGTTTCCTGGAGACATCCAAGATCGAAGCATTGGCATCAGCTCGATTTGATCCTCACTAGACGTTCTAGCCTTCCTAGTATTACGATCACACGCAGCTACCAGAGTGCTGATTGCGATACTGATCACTCCCTGGTGTGTAGTAGAGTAAAACTGCGAACAAAGAGATTGTATCACACGAAAAAGGAAGGAAGACCACGTATTGACATCAGCAAGACTCGCGATCAAAGAAAAGTGGAGGAATTTGCCCAAGCGCTTGAGGAAACCCTTCCAGCCCCGGCTGATGCAAATGCACCTGAACGATGGGAACATTTCAAGAACGCTGTGTATAACACCGCCTTGTCCACATTTGGCAAGAAGACCAAAAAGACGGCCGACTGGTTCGAAGCCCATTCGGAGGAGCTGATGCCAGCCATCGAGGATAAGAGGAGAGCTCTAGCAGCATACAAAGCCTGTCCTAGCGAGTACAACTTGCAAGCTCTTCAAGCGGCTCGTAGGAAAGTCCAACAGGCTGCCAGGAGATGATCCAACGATTATTGGCTTCAGCTCTGCTCTCAGATACAGATAGCAGCGGACACAGGTAACATCAAAGGAATGTATGACGGTATCAAGCAGGCTTTAGGTCCAATACAGAAGAAATCTGCTCCCTTGAAGTCTGCTACAGGCGTGATCATCCAGGACCTAGCACAGCAGATGGACCGCTGGGTGCAGCACTACTCTGAGCTATATTCCAGAGAGAATGTAGTAACCGAAGAAGCATTAAATAACATTGAGTGCCTGCCTGTCTTGGAAGAGTTGGACAGCGAACCAACCTTAGCAGAAATAAAAGCGGCCTTGGATTGCCTTGCCTCTGGCAAGGCACCTGGAAAGGATAACATCCCTGTTGAAGTGCTGAAGTGCTGTAAAGCAGTGGTCCCCAACCTTGGGCCTCCAGATGTTCTTGGACTTTAACTCCCAGAAATCCTGGCCAGCAGAGGTGGTGGTGAAGGCTTCTGGGAGTTGTAGTCCAAGAACATCTGGAGGCCCAAGGTTGGGGACCACTGCTGTAAAGAGATCATCACCACCGAACTGTATGAAGTCTTTCGTCTTTGCTGGAGGGAAGGTGGAGTACCACAGGACATGAAGGATGCAAACATTGTCACATTGTATAAGAACAAAGGAGACGGGGCGACTGCAATAACTACCGTGGCATCTCTCTTCTCAGTGTTGTAGGGAAGCTGCTTGCCCGTGTTGTGCTGAAGAGGCTCCAGGTGCTCGCAGACAGAGTCTATCCAGAATCACAGTGTGGATTTCGAGCTAATAGATCCACCACTGACATGGTATTCTCCCTCAGACAGTTGCAGGAGAAATGCAGGGAACAACAACAGCCACTCTTTGTGGCCTTAATAGATCTCACAAAGGCCTTTGATTTGGTTAGCAGGGATGGCCTTTTTAAAATACTTCCCAAGATTGGATGTCCACCTCGACTCCTTAACATCATCAGGTCCTTCCATGAGGGAATGAAAGGCACTGTAGTTTTTGATGGTTCAACATCAGATCCCTTTGACATCCGAAGCGGAGTGAAACAGGGCTGTGTCCTCGCACCAACCCTTTTTGGGATCTTTTTTGCTGTCATGCTGAAGCACGCCTTTGGAACTGCAACAGAAGGTGTCTATCTCCGGACTAGATCAGACGGAAAGCTCTTTAATCTCTCTAGATTGAGAGCGAGGACCAAAGTCCAGCTGAAATGCATGCGGGACTTCCTCTTCGCCGATGATGCAGCCATTGTTGCCCACTCTGCTGAAGACCTCCAACAACTCGTGAATCGTTTTAGCAAGGCCTGCCAAGACTTTGGACTAACAATCAGCCTGAAGAAAACACAAGTCATGGGCCAGGGCGTGGACTCACCTCCCTCTATTACCATCTCCACAAAAGAATTGGAGGCTGTTCATGACTTTGTGTACCTTGGCTCAATGATCTCTGACACTCTCTCTCTAGATGTCGAGCTGGATAAACGCATTGGCAAAGCAGCTACCATGTTCTCTAGACTCACAAAGAGAGTATGGCTCAATAAGAAGCTGACGACATATACCAAGATCCAGGTCTATAGAGCCTGTGTCCTGAGCACACTCCTGTATTGCAGTGAGTCCTGGACCCTTTGTGCACGGCAGGAGAGGAAGCTGAACACCTTCCATATGCGTTGCCTCCGACGCATTTTTGGTATCACCTGGCAGGACAAAGTTGCAAATAGAGTAGTCCTAGAACGAGCTGGAATTTTTAGCATGTATACATTACTGAAACAGCGACGTCTACGTTGGCTTGGGCATGTCGTGAGAATGGCTGATGGTTGGATTCCAAAAGATCTCCTGTATGGAGAATTAGTGGAGGGAAATCGCCCCAGAGGGAGACCACAGCTACGATACAAGGACATCTGCAAGCGTGATCTGAAGGCCTTAGGAATGGACCTCAACAGATGGGAAACCCTGACATCTGAGTGTTCAGCCTGGAGGCAGGCGTTGCATCACGGCCTCTCCCAATTTGAAGAGACCCTTGTCCAGCAGACCGAGGCAAAGAGGCAGTCACGGAAGCAGCAAAATCAGGGAGCTGGACAGGGGACAGATTGTATTTGTCTTCAGTGTGGAAGGGATTGTCACTCTCGAATTGGCCTTCTCAGCCACACTAGACGCTGTTCCAAGTCCTCCATACAGAGCACGTTACCATAGTCTTTCGAGACTGAAGGATGCCTAAATACATATCATCCTGCCTTTTGTACATGGGTTTTCCATGTGATGTAAGTTCCATATCATGTTGTTGTTTAGTCATTAAGTTGTGTCCGACTCTTCGTGACCCCATGGACCAGAGCACGCCAGGCCCTCCTGTCTTCCACTGCCTCCCAGAGTTGGGTCAAATTCAAGTTGGTAGCTTCAGTGACACTGTCTAACCATCTTGTCCTCTGTCGTCCCCTTCTCCTCTTGCCTTCACACTTTGCCAACATCAGGGTCTTTTCCAGGGAGTCTTCTCTTCTCATGAGATGGCCAAAGTATTGGAGCCTCAGTTTCAGGATCTGTCCTTCCAGTGAGCACTCAGGGTTGATTTCCTTCAAAATGGATAGGTTTGTTCTCCTTGCAGTCCAGGGGACTCTCAAGAGTCTCCTCCAGCACCACAATTCAAAAGCATCAATTCTTCGGCGGTCAGCCTTCTTTATGGTCCAGCTCTCACTTCCATACATCGCTACTGGAAAAACCATAGCCTTGACTATGCGGACCTTTGTCGGCAAGGTGATGTCTCTGCTTTTTCCTCTGCCCCTTCAAAATCCAGCTTGTACTTCTGGGAGTTCTCGGTCCACATACTGCTGAATCCACCTGCAGCAAGAAAACTCCATGGACAGAAACAAAAGGCTAAAAGATATGACGCTGGAAGATGAGCCCCTCAGGTCGGAAGGCGGCCAACATGCTACTGAGGAAGAGTGGAGGACAAGTACATGTAGCTCCAGAGCTAATGAAGTGGTTGGGACAAAGCCGAAAGGACGCTCAGCTGCGGACGCGCCTGGAAGTGAAAGGAAAGTCCGATGCTGCAAAGAAAAATACTGCATAGGAACCTGGAATGTAAGATTTATGAACCTTGGTAAGCTGGATGTGGTCAAACAAGAGATGGCAAGAATAAACATTGACATCCTGGGCGTCAGTGAACTAAAATGGATGGGAATGGGCGAACATAAAATTCAGCAGTATGTGGACCGATATGTACATATCATAGGGAGGACATATTTAACCTCAGTGGGCTGGTTGTTTTAGTCCTATTATGACAGTCATTACTCAAGGGAGAGTTAAGAGGAAAAGAAAAACCTTTTCTGCTAGGAAGCTGAGTAATAATTATGGGCTCTTATGATTTTGTATATTTGTTTTTATGTGCATAATTGATTAGCAAAGGGATGGAAAACCAATATTTGCATCCCTGGTATTTGTTATATTTGAATTGTTGCAGAGCTATGACTTTCACACTGGAGCTTATGACTCCATTTGGTCCTGTCATTCTATTGTTTGCAGAGCAACTGTCTACAGAAGCACCCAACACCTGCGTGAAACAGAGGATCATCAGAACCAAATAACTAAAAAGTTTGCAAGCAAGAATTGTAAATTTCTCTTTGTATCAAGATGGCTATTGGATGCATTATTTTGTGCTAAATAGATTACTTGTGTATTTAGCTTATATGGTGTGAGAGAGACACTCCAGCTCTCCCCGGCAGGCTGCCTGCCTTGGACCCATGTCTCCTCAGCAGACTTCAAGGAGACCCTGGTGACAGGGCAGCATCAGGATGTGGAGAGTGGGATCGGTGGAAGGAAGGAGGCGAAGGCTTATGAGGGGTTGGGCAGCAGCCAGGCTGAGTTGGCAGGACCTCGGCTTAAAGGAGGAGGAGGAGGAGGAAGAGGAGGAGGAGGAAGAGGGATTTTCATTGCTCTGTATGGACTTGGAGGTTGAGGACTGGATAGAGGCCACAGAGGAACCCAAACCCATTTGTGCCCCTAGGGATGATGACTTGCTGAAAACATAGAATTCCTGGATGAGGAAGTGGGCCCAATTTCATCTGGAAAGAGGAAGAGGACGTGGGTGTGCACTACTGTTCAGCCCTCCAAGTTGAATCCCATGGAGACCAAAATGCTGTGCTGAGCCTCTGGCCACTGGCCCCACCCCAAAGGATGTGCTGGCAGAGGAAACAGCAGAAGGAACCCCAATGGCAGAGCCTCTCTAGATACAAGACACACTTGGGGCACTCAGGGACATACATTGACCTGGCATTATCAGCCCTCCATAAAGGCTGTCAGCTGGTTGGCCACACAGACTGGAACTTATGCCCAGCTGGGAACTGAAGGTGCGGAGGGCTAGCAGGGTTAACTAAGCTCCCCTATGGACTATTGGGACAGGGGGAATGTCCCAGCCAAGTTTTGTACCCTGTTGTCCTAATAAAGAGAAGTCTGAATAGCAAGAGTCTGGAGTTCATGGAACCTATGGTTCAAGAGGTCCTCCCAGCCACTCCCACCTTGGGCAAGGGTAGCAACAAACACATATAGGCAAATGTTGCATTGGTTTGCCTAAGGACTGTAACCCTGACCAATAAATTTCTGCACAATTCCATTCTTTTCAAGATTTATTCTAATAAGTCCCGTAGAACTCACACAGGCTTCATACACCTAAACATGTACATCTCCCTTTGCAGCTGACCTCCCTCCATATCTGGAAAGCCAGAGTAATCAGCAGAGATATGTATATCGGTGTGGGTGGAACCAGAAGGTGCGATCCTCCTGTTCCTCATCTAAAAGAGATGTTAATTGTGTGAAGGTAATCATGGAATCGAACAGTTGGAAGGAATTCCATGAGTTGATAGAAATCCATCGTTAAAATTTTCAGGATCCATCCAATCTCTGTTTAAAAGGCTCTACTGAAGGAGCGTCCACAATTCTCTGAGGCAGTTTGATCTATTATTGAGTTGAGTAGCACTGTCAGGAAGTTCTTCCTAATATTTGCTTGAAATTTCTTTTCTGGAGCAACAGGAAAAAGATTTGCTCCGTCTTCTGTAGAACAACACTTTAGATTTTTGAAAATCATATGACCTCTCAAACAGTTCTTCTCCAGGCAAAAGACACATGACTCTTCACAACCACTCCTCATAGGACTTGGTTTCCAGATAATTTACCATTTTTGTCACCTTTCTCAGGACACTCTTCTAGTTTCTTGATGTCCTTCTTAAACTTTGGTTCCCAGAACTGGACACATTACTCTGGATTGCTGGAGAATAAGCACACGGTGGTATAGAAGCATCGTTAACTTGTGAATTCAGCCCATGGAAACACAGAATAATTACCCAAGCACAATTCTCCCTTTGTAAAGGAATCACATTTACACTTTTTTGGTAACAGAGTAAGAAAGCTTATTAGAGAAATAAACTTACAATAGGAAAGGTGACAGAAATCATAAATTTTGCTAATTAAGCTGGAAATGTCAGGAACCCCTTTCATCTCTAGAGTACAAAGGTAAGATGCCTGCCCCTTGGAGAAAAAACAGAAAAGTGTGTGAGAGAAGAAAGTGATACCAGCAACCCTAAGAATAGCAATCTAAGGTCAAAGAAAGGTCAGCATAGGTCAGCACAGGCAATGGGCTATCTAGAAAACCTAAGGAGGTTCCCCATGCAAAGATATGCATCTTCTTAAGTGTTAGGTGAGTTGCACCCAGTTACCTCAAAGACAGATGAAGTCTGACCAAAACAGAATAGAGTGGTACCATTACGTCTCTTGATCTCAACCCTGTGCTTATCTTAATGTAGTCTAGCATTGCATTAGCTTTTTGCCATGACATTTTAAACTATTGACTTATGTTTAATCTGCGGTTTGTTAAAACACCTAGATCCTTTTCACAAATACTACTGTCTTTATTTGTGCATCTGATCTTTTCTACCTGAAGGTAGGCATTTGTCCCAAATAGAGTTAAAATGTATCACTTACTTGAACCCATCTTCAGCAGGTTTCAGCTGTTTGTTAGTAGGGATTGCCATTCATTTTAATTTTTTCTAGTTTTTATTTTTTTGAAAACACAGATTTCTCCAAGAACCACCCCGGCAAAATTCTGAGAGCTTAAACCCACAGACCCATACCTACAGAAATGTACATTCTGCTCATCTGGAGAAGGACCTAGCACTTAGGCTGCATGGCTTTCTTAGGTCTGGAAGTGGTAGTCTCTCTGCTGTTTAAGTTCTATAGAAGGCGCCTCCTGAAGAACTACCCCCTGCCAGAATGCACCATAGCAGCTTACTTTTTTAACAGGAAGCAAGGCTGAAGAAAGCCATGGAGCCTCTGAGGTAGGGTCTTCTCCAATGAGCAAATATAGGTTCATAGGTGTGGTTCTGTGGGCTGGAACTCCCAGAATACTGCATGGGGAATTCTTGGGGAACTCTGGGAGTTGGTTTAAAACAAAACAAAAGGCACATCCCTATTTGTTAGCCTTTCAGAGGTACAATAATTAAATCTAAGTACATATGGAAGAGTCAAAGCATTTATTTCATTTGACATCTTTACTGCTTTACTGACTGGGTTAACCAGGACAGAGCTGCTGTTGAAGACATAAAACAGGGAAGCAAACAAGATAGTTTCAATGTTCCTGTCACTCAGTACGCTGTTACAGACATTACACACAGCTACAGTAAAGGTCACAGGAGATTCCACATTCATATGAGCTTGCCATACTCAGCAAGAAGCCAATGTTGACTCCTTTACTGATAACGTACTGTGGTATGCGCACGGCACACAATCTGCAAGCTCTCAATTCGAAATGCAGCCCAACAAGCAGGGTTGGAATTACAACTGTCAGAGTGTGCCTCACATGCAAAAGGTCTAGGACCTGGAAATTTTAATTTTTGAACAATTCCTGCACTTCTCCATGCCTCGGAGACAAAGTATGGTCCTTCATGTATTCTTGGACTAAAAATTCCATCAGCCCTAACCAATGCAGTTAATAACGAGTACCAGGAGTTGTAGTCCAACATCAAGAGCTACATTTTGTCCATCCTGCCATGCACAAACTTTCAACAGATGGGAAGTTTCTCATGTCATGGAACAGGGAACACCTGCAATTCAAAGGAAGCACGGTCCTCTCCTAGTCCATGTGATATTCCTGACCATTCAGTTTGTCGTTGCCTATCAGACCACCTGTGAAGAAATTTGGACCAATTGATGGGATTACATAGTGTTTTTTTTTAATAAAGAGTTTAGGGAAATGCCGCTATTCATTTTGAGGGAGAGCCTAGTGTTTTGTTAGTACGTATTCTTGTGCACACACCACAACACACTTCATCTTTCTGTGTACATTAAAATAAATGAATAAATTAAGATTTGAGGGAACTGGTCCCCCCCCCCCCATCCCTCTCTGCTGGCATGCATGAGGGGGTGGCTAATGTACAACATTAGCTGTTGCAGTCTTGTGACACTTTAGTCACTACTAAAAAGTTCCTTAGACATAAGCTTTTGTGTGGCACTTCTTCAGATGCAAGGCATCCTTTGGAGTGGAGGATTCTGCTAGGCAATCAGCACTGGTTTTATATTTTATTTATTTATTTAAAATATTTTTACCCCACTTTTCTCCTTAAAAAGGACCCAAAGCAGCTTATATCTTCAAAATACAGCATTTAAAGCTAACAATAGTGAGTATATGAATACTAAAAAAGATCAGACTAATACCATGCTAAAAACCAATAAACAAAAGCAACACCAAAACACATTCAAAGCAGTAAGGTACCACAGTCATTTTTTATGTACAGCAATTGCAGAAGCAAGCTACCAAAGACAGTGCTTTGAATAAAGAGGGAAATGAGCCCTAACTGTTTTCTGAGGCAAAGTGGACGGAGAGGAAGAACACCTCACTATCCACCAGCTACACAGCAGGAGGGGACTTGGGTTTTTATTTTTTATTCTTTATTTTTACACTAAATTTCCATCTGAGAACCAGTTTCAAGAACTCACTTAAACAGAAATATTATGTATAGTCATGGGATCTTTGTATTCATCTCCCAGGGGACACGAATATGAATATCAGCACCACAGGTACTAGGCTGTTTGGACCCTCCCCCCAGAACCAGCCGGTTCATTTACTGCTCACCGCATGGCATGGATAACCATAGTTGTTCACGGCACGTCAATTGCAGAAGTAGCCTGGCCAGCTCTTCCCTGCCTTCCTGCACTGCTGACCACTCCAGCAAGGAGGCAGGATGACAAGCCCCCCGCTCAGCTGCTGAATGGGCAGCAGTGCAGTGAGGTGTGGAAGTGCTGGCTGGGCTACTTCCATGATTGGTGTGACGCAAACAACGACGGCTGTGTGCGCTGCATGGCAAGCGGTAAGTGGACCGGTCAGTTCTGGGGGGAGGGTCCAAACAGCCCAGGCACCTGTGGTGCTGATATTTGTATGCTTCTCCCAGGCATATCCCACGTCTAATTACATATTATTCATAGGTTTCTGTATTTATTCAGTTGTCCAGATTATATCCAGATTTTAGGTATATTATCTGGAGCTTGCCCGAATTCAAATTTATGCAGTTAGTGTAACACTGGTGTAACTTTGCAAGAGGGTTTCGGCCATAATGTCCTTTTCAGATACAGCGGTGCCTTGAGTTGCGAACTTAATTCGTTCCGGGATGATGGTTGTAACTCAAGCTGGTTGTAACTCAAAGCACCATTTCCCATAGGAATACACTGAAATGCGATTAATCTGTTCCGGCTGTTTTTAAAGGTTAAAAAAAGGGCAGGAAAGGAGGGAGGGAGGGAACAATGGGGAAAAGAGGAAAGAAAGAAGGTCATCACTGGGGTACACAGACCCCTCAGACAAAGGTTTGTGCTTTTAGGCATAAAAAGAGAGAGGATAGAGAGAGAGAAGACAATGAGGGGGGAGACTTTGGAGTCTAAAACAAACAAACAAACAAAAAAAAACACCCATTCCAGCAGGGACTAAAAATGCTACACTGCAAGACCCATCAAAGCACAGAAACATAACCCCCCCAGAATCAAACAAACCCGTTCCAGCAGTACCAGGCAGTCCGAAGTCTCTCTCAGAATGCACACTCTCTAAACGCTGGGGCGAAGGAGCTACAAAGAAGCAGCCTCTTCGCCAACCAACGGTTAGCAGTTTAAATTCCCCGCCTTTCCCCCCACCTTTTTTCTGATTGTATCTCAAAGCTCCGGTCGCGAGTCAAACCAAAATTTTGCGACCAGAGCTGGTCGTAACTCGATTTGTTCGCAAGTCAGGACGGTCATAAGTCAAGGCACCACTGTAATGCAAAAGCGGTTAATCCATCCACTAGGGGGAGACTTTTTTTTAATCTAAGATGACCTCTAAGGTTAAAAAAAGGGCAGGAAAGGAGGGAGGGAGGGAACAATGGGGAAAAGAGGCCTTTTTTCCGGTTGCAAGTCAAAGCAAAATGTTGCGACCGGAGCTGGTTGTAACTCAAATTGGTTGCAAGTCAAGATGGTTGTAAGTCAAGGCACCACTATTCTATATCTATTTGAATTCTATATCTATTTGTCTTAGTATGGCTTAGTGAGAAATATGCTGTATTGTTACATGGTCTCATACCACAGTAAATATTACTGGGAGACTGCACTTATCACAAAACAGAGATTGGCAAAGTTTCCTTCTTGGTCTACAAGTTCCAGAATCCTCCAGCCAAGATGGTCGGTGACTGTTCTGACTGAGGGATTATGGATGGTGTAGTTCAAAAAGGAGTCCACACTCTGCTACAAAAGTCATTCCCTGCTGAAGTGTAGTCCATACCAGTGAATCAAAATAACAGGTGAGAGGGATTGGGTTTAATGAGTTTTTTTTTTTTTGTTAACTGAGGGAACAAAAAATAAATGGACCAAGCACAGTAGATGGAACGCTGGGTGCAGCACTACTCTGAGCTATATTCCAGAGATAACATAGTAACCGAAGAGGCATTAAATAACATAGAGTGCCTGCCTGTCTTGGAAGAGTTGGACAGCGAACCAACTTTAGCAGAAATAAAAGCGGCCTTGGATTCCCTCGCCTCCGGCAAGGCACCTGGGAAGGATAACATCCCTGCTGAAGTGCTGTAAAGAGATCATCACCACTGAGCTGTATGAAATCTTTCATCTTTGCTGGAGGGAAGGTGGAGTACCACAGGACATGAAGGATGCAAACATCGTCACATTGTATAACAACAAAGGAGACAGGGGCGACTGCAATAACTACCATGGCATCCCTCTTCTCAGCGTTGTAGGAAAGCTGCTTGCCCATGTTGTGCTGAAGAGACTCTAGGTGCTTGCAGACAGAGTCTATCCAGAATCACAGTGTGGATTTCGAGCTAATAGATCCACCACTGACATGGTATTTTCCCTCGGACAGTTACAGGAGAAATGTAGGGAAACAACGACAGCCACTCTTTGTGGCCTTCATAGATCTTACAAAGGCCTTTGATTTGGTTAGCAGGGATGGCCTTTTTAAAATACTTCCCAAGATTGGATGTCCACCTTGACTCCTTAACATCATCAGGTCCTTTCATGAGGAAATGAAGGGCACTGTAGTTTTTGATGGTTCAACATCAGATCCCTTTGACATCCGAAGCGGAGTGAAACAGGGCTGTGTCCTCGTGCCAACCCTGTTTGGGATCTTTTTTGCTGTCATGCTGAAGCACGCCTTTGGAACTGCAACAGAAGGTGTCTATCTCCGGACTAGATCAGATGGAAAGTTCTTTAATCTCTCTAGATTGAGAGCGAAGACGAAAGTCCATCTGAAATGCATTCGGGACTTCCTCTTCGTCAATGATGCAGCTGTTGTTGCCCACTCTGCTGAAGACCTCCAACAACTCATGAATCGTTTTATCAAGGCCTGCCAAGACTTTGGATTAACAATCAGCCTGAAGAAAACACAAGTCATGGGCCAGGGCGTGGACTCACCTCCCTCTATTACTATCTCCACAAAAGAATTGGAGGTTTTTCATGACTTTGTGTACTTTGGCTCAACAATCTCTGACACTCTCTCCCTAGATGTCGAGCTGGATAAACGCATTGGCAAAGCAGCTACCATGTTCTCTAGACTCACAAAGAGAGTATGGCTTAATAAGAAGCTGACGGCATATACCAAGATCCAGGTCTATAGAGCCTGTGTCCTGAGTACACTCATGTACTGCAGTGAGTCCTGGACCCTTTGTGCATGGCAGGAGAGGAAGCTGAACATGTGCCATATGCGTTGTCTCCGACGCATTTTTGGTATCACCTGGCAGGACAAAGTTGCAAATAGAGTAGTCCTAGAACGAGCTGGAATTTTTAGCATGTATACATTACTGAAACAGCGACGTCTACGTTGGCTTGGGCATGTCGTGAGAATGGCTGATGGTTGGATTCCAAAAGATCTCCTGTATGGAGAATTAGTGTAGGGAAATCGCCCCAGAGGGAGACCACAGCTCCGATACAAGGATATCTGCAAGCGGGATCTGAAGGCCTTAGGAATGGACCTCAACAGATGGGAAACCTTGACATCTGAGCGTTCGCATGGCCTCTCCCAATTTGAAGAGACACTTGTTCAGCAGGCCGAGGCAAAGAGGCAGTCCCGAAACCAGCAAAATCAGGGAGATGGACAGGGGACAGATTGTATTTGTTTTCAGTGTGGAAGGGATTGTCACTCTCGAATTGGCCTTCTCAGCCATTCTCAGCCACACTAGATGCTGTTCCAAGTCCTCTATTCAGAGCACGTTACCATAGTCTCTTGAGGCTGAAGGATGCCTAATCTAATCTAATCTAAATTCAAAAAGGAGTCCACACTCTGCTACAAAAGTCATTCTCTGCTGAAGTGTAGTCCATACCAGTGAATCAAAATAAGGGGTGAGAGGGATGGGGTTTAATGTTTTTTTCTTGTCTTTTCTTTTTTGTTTTTTTGTTAACTGAGGGAACAAAAAAATAAATGGAAGCAGACTGTAGGAGGTGCTACACTGGATTTGGACTTGCTTTGACCATATATTGATATACATGGACATAATAATTATTAAAATTCAAATATGCCAAAGGCATAAGTCATGGCATTAAGCTAGAATTTGTAATATCTTTTTCTTAGTCTACAAGTCTAGAAACCCCCCAGCCAAGATCGTCAGTGACTATTCTTGCTGAGGGATTCTGCATGGCATACTTCAAAAAATAAACAGAACAAGCTCTATTATTAATCTTATTTATAAGGAGAGAGAAAAGAGTTGCAGGGGGGCACAACTGCTTCTGGGCCAATCAATTGTGGAAAAAGGCCTGGGCAGAATCTAGGTAAATGGACTTAAAGTCATGTGACACTGAGTTAAGCAGAACTATAGCGAGCCAGAATAGGGGCAAAAACCAATTTTTAGAGGCCAGGCAAGGAAAACAAACAAACAAACAAACACACCTAGTGGTTGCCACCCTTCCCATTAGGTCTTGCATCCTGCCCAACCTTCCCTACAATTCTTATGTGGATGTTTTCCAGGCCCCACACTGCTGCTGTGGGGTTTGTAGAAGGCTGACAACTCACAACAATGATTATCTGTTCTTTGCCTTGTTCCAAACGGCATGATGGGCTCACACAATCTTTTCCAGTCCCCTCCCCTCATTCCTAGCTTTTTTGTGTGCTGACTCTGCATGAGCACAACACATATAAAAACATCTCTACACTGGGCTAGAGAGCCATGGCACCAACTGAGAATGGACGAAGATAGGTGTTGAGACTTTAATGGAACCTAACACACACACACACAGAGAGAGAGAGAGAGAGAGAGAGAGAGAGAGAGAGCGCTTCTCTTCCTGCAGCACCTTTTATCCTGAAATTTGTGTCCCTGCCTGGAGACCCAAAAAAGTGCAGAAATTCCTTGAGACCTACGTGTGCAATCCAAGAGTTAGCAATTCAATCCTCAAATCTTTTTTCCCCCCAAAAGCATCATAGAATTGTTTTGGCCAGCTTTTCGTATGATTGAAATTTTGAGTGGGAATATTGTTCTAGAATGTGCTGGCCAAGATTCAAATACCTCTGCAATAAGTTCCACAAACCCTATGAGGCTTTAAATAATAATATTAATTGCTGTCAAGACAATTCTGACTTATGGCAAACCTTTTCAGGGTTTTTCAGGTCGAGAATACACAGAAGTGATTTACCATTCCCTTCTCCTGGGGGCACCCCGGGTCTGTGCAGCTTGTCCAAGGCCATGCAGGCTGGTTCTACTTAAATAAGGCACAGTGGGGAATCAAACTGTCAACCTCTGGCTCCACAGCAGATACCTAAACCACTGAGCTATCCAGTGAGGCTTTAAAGTGCTCCCCAAAATAGGAACTATAGTATAACACATATAGTAGTCTGATATAATTAGAAACAAATATTTTTCTCACAAGTGACACTAACACCTTGGAAATCTCCCATATTTAATAACTGATGTTACTGAGGTGGTAGAAAACCATTTTAAAATAGAGTTAATATTCCAGTCAAGGCGAGTTTTCATTTGATTTACAAATCTTGGAAATGCAAATACTGACACCACTGCCAAAATGCCTGACATAATATTTTGCTATAGACACAATCATTCCCACCGCTGTCCATCACACAGCCATTTCAAAATCAATTTAATTTCAGATGGGAATCTGCAGTTCAGGAAAAAAGAACTTATGCCAAAAGCAATTTGTCAATTTTAGAGGTGCCCTAAAACTTTTTGAAATGTAACTTTCTTTTATCGTACAGCACTGAATGGATTAACAACAGATATGTAGCAAACTAAAAATAAAATGTAAGGAGGAAATTGTTTAATATTTTCTTTAGGATAATCATTACACTTTAGAATAATCATCACACAATAAAATTAAAAATGGTAATGAAATTATCTCCTCTCTCCAGAAGTGATAACTCAACATGTCTGGATAAACATGGCACACTCTCACTTCACCCACTTCTTAAATGCACAAGCAATTACACTTGCTGTAAACATGAGTCTCTGGGAATGAGATGGGAGACAATCAAATGACAAGTAATTAAGGACCATTACGATCCATTCTGACAGACAGGTAAAATTGTTTTCAAATAATCTGCTGAATTATTAATAACATGTTCATGTCAAGCTGCAAGGGACCTGTTTAAAACAAGGGCACAAAGAACCATCCGTGGAATGTTCTCCATCAGCCGTGATCCTCAAACTTCACCTTGCTATAAATGGGTGACATTCTGTCCATTATTTCAAATAGGTAACTGAAATACACCAGTATCCTGATAAGTAATACATTATGGTGCATATTTCACACATCATACAGTGAAACATGCAGTGAATTGTGCTTGTCCAGGAAGAGCATTTGTTCCTATTCTAAGCCAGTTGGTACCCTTTAGTGCCACTTGTGTGCAGATCATACCAGGATTTCTGTCAACACTTACTCTTAAAATCTCACTTATCTTCTCATTTAAGAAAGCATAATTTCTTTAAGAAATGGATTTTCCCCCCAAAAAACCTCAAAGAAGTCCTTTAAACCTCTTTAAAATAATCTTGTCTGTTGGACCTCCCCCTGCTTGCTTTAATAGATTAACAATAAATTGAAATCTTCTAATGGATGAGGATGTCTGTGGTCTGCTTGGAAAATGAGATGTCTTCAAATACATTTTTAAAAAAAAATCAAAGAAAGCCCTAGAAATTTATCTCTGCTGGGTTTTTGTGCTTTGTTGTTTAATTGGAATAGTGCTAATCTGAAAGTTTCTGATACAAATGAGTCAGTTTTTTCCTGTCAGCTTTCTTTACAGTCCAGTTTTCACACCCATATATGGTGATCACAAATACAAGAGTGTGAATGATATTGGTCTTCAATGGCACATCCTTACACATGATTATTTTTTCTAATTCCTTCATTGCTGCCCTTCTGAATCTCAGTCTTCTGATTTCTTGGCTGCAGTCTCCATTTGGGTTGATGATTGAACCAAGGTATAGAAAATCTCTAACTATTTCCATTTCTTCATTGTCAGTGTTAAAGTTATGTAGTTCTTCTGTAGTCATGATTTTTGTCTTAATGCTCAACTGCAGTCCTGCTTTGGCACTTCCTTCTTTCACTTTCCCTAACAATTGTTTCAAGTCTTTGCTGCTTTCTACCAGTAAGATGGTGTTACAGTATATGCATATCTTAAATTATTTATGTTTCTTCCAGGAGTTTTTACTCCTTCTTCATCTGAATTTAGTCCGGCTTTCCATATGATATGTTCTGTGTACAGATTGAACTGATAAGGGGATAAAATGCTTCTGCGTTTGACTCATTTGCTTATAGGAAACCATTCCGTTTCTCCATATTCTGTCCCAATGGTAGCTTCTTGTCCGCAATACAAGTTACGCATCAGAACAACCAAGGGCTCAGGCACACCCATTTCTTTCAGAAGAGCCCATAGTTTCTTGTGATCTACACAAAGGCTTTGCTGTAATCTATATAGCATAGACCAGAAGCTAAAAGGAACTAAAAGGCAAGCATGATATTTGTTATGCACTATTCTGTGTGTTTACCAGTTTATGCAATTGAAGTGTTAATGGATATCAAAGGTTTGAAAGGTTACTTTTTTCCCATGCTGGCTAGAGGATTCTGGAAAATGTATCCCAGAAAGTAACTTTTCCAGCTTCTGGCAGGCATGCATCCTATCAGTTCAATTGATGGATTATATCAATATATGGCATTGTGCTTACATATTAATATCTTTTTAGTGGGTTAAACAACTTGAAAAATGATCTACTGTGTACCTGTATGTACACATGGTAGCAACTAGTGTAGAAATATGCTTCCAAATCCTGAGTAACTAGACAGCAAGTAGTTTAACAAGGGACCTTTTCACCAACATGTGGCTACCAAGGGGTACAGAAGACTATTTTTTTCCTCCGAGCAGTAGTGCTGTGTCCAGTCTGAAGATTAAAGAGAAACCACAACACTCTCTTGAAAGAATAGTTTGGCTGTGGTCCTGCATAACTCAACTGCTTATATATCACAGAGGCTGGTGGCATGTTAACCTGCCCAACGGAGTGCAGAATTGCATATTTGATTACTGACACCACATAGCCCTACTGGGATTCGATTTTTAGCCTCAAAGATGCATAAAAACACTCATTTATCCCAAATTGCTGACCTTGGAAAGTCCAGTATTTAATTAATGAATCCTTGTGTTAAGAGATTAATTTGACGTGCAGAATGGCCTCCTTGAGATATTATATTATTGATAATAATCATGCACTGTCAAAATAATTTCAATTTATGGTGACCCCTTTCAGGGTTTTCTAGCCAGAATGCTGTATGTTTTTGAATTAATCATTATGGATATGGCAGCTATAATATAAAATAAAATTAGCAACACTATCATAAGTATAGCTACTCAATACATGAGTGTCACTGAGTATGTACAGACCTCAGTCTTAATCAGGAAGAGGCCTAGGGTGCTAAAGGGACATAACAGTTCTTAAAGAGAATGACATGGGGATGGATTCACTCTTCATCATACATAGAGTACAGTGGTCCCAGTGATGTCATTCACGGGGCAACTACGTTAACCATTTACCAGTGACTACAAAGCATAAAGCTCAATGTGAGGAAGTGCATTGGAAAATTGTATTTTTGAAGTGGGGAATCATCTCTTCTCATCCAGCCTGCTTCAGGAGTTTAAATTTGTTCCAGGCAGTTTGACACTGCTTTCATCTGCACTCTGCCCAGAGTGATCATGTGATCTGATGTAACAGGGGCTCATGGGGGGTATCACGTCCCCTCAACTGAGTGTTTCTAGTCTGTATACATGTTCTTTATTTTTTTAAAATGTTTCAAATCAGCACTGGAACACATTATAGCTAGGGTACTTAGGAAAATTATTTTTTAAATAAGAGGTAGAGATTGTGAATTAGCACCATGTTAGCACATTAAGGCAGCTTTTGCTGTTGGAGCTCCATGCAAAGCAAGTTCTCTGCCCTGCTTACTGCTGCAAATTGTTGTCTAGATGCCTACAATAATTCACCAGTATTTTCTGCACTATTTAGTTGCATCTGAAGTTAGTCACAATTAAGAAATGACAGTTTTCAATGGATCTGCTGAATCAGGAAAATATATTAAGCAAAAGATAGGGAAACACTCAGAATGCAATCAAATGTTGAAAGAAAGAGGCAGAACAGATTGTGGGGAGTGGAGGAGCAACAGAGCAGAAGACAACAGACCTTATGGGAAATATATGCTGGCCATTTAAAAAAAAAGCAGCAGCTTGTGTCTGTTCTAGTAATGTATAGTAAAATTTGCTATAAAGCGAGGAACCGGAAGTACCGACAACAAGAAAGGAAGAGGGAGAAGATTAAATCTCAGAAGTGCATAGAAATAGGGACTGAATAGATCCAATGTCTTTTGAAATAGTATTATTTTTCTGCAGATATCACAAATAAAAGCATTTGGAAACAATTAATACTTACATGTGATAAAATATGGTGAAAGAAGTACCATTACCATTACCATTGTTATAAGCTATTTATCAATAATATTCTAATATTAGTTAGAATATTGATAAATATTATGTCATATATCATTGTATCATAAATATATTATAACATCTCTCCCTTTATGAGCCTGCCTGGGCATTAAGATCATCAGGGGAGGCCTTTCTCTCAAGCCGCCACCTTCACAGGTGAGTTTGATGGGGACACAGGAGAGGGCCTTCTCTGTTGCAGGTCCCAGACTTTAGAACTCTGTTCCACAAGACGCCAGTCTGGCCCCATCTTTGCTGTCTTTCTGCAAGCAGGCAAAGACCTTTTTCTTTAGGCAAGCTTTCCCTTAGGGACTGGCTGCCTGAGTGGGGCTTGTTAAATGTATTGCTGTACTTTAATGCCTTGAGTGTGTTTTGATGTTGCTTTTGTTTACCATTTTTAGTACAATATTTCTTTGATCCTTTACAGCAGGGGTCCCCAACTCCCAGTCCGTGGCCTAGTGCCGGTCCGTGGCCATGGCAGGACCGGGCCATGGAGACAGATCTCCCGCCCCCCCTGCACGCACTCCCCCCCGCATGCACGGCCCGCCACCCGCATGGACGGGTGCCCTGCCCACCCGCGAGCACACCCCGCCCTCTGTGAGCGCCCCACCCCGCCCCTTTGAGCATGCGCATGAGCACTCCCCTCTCCTCCGTGAGCATGCCCCCCCGCGAGTGTGGGGGTTGCCCCCCCTGCGAACGGAACCCCCCCCCCAACCGGTCCGTGACTCAGAAAAGGTTGGGGACCACTGCTTTACAGTATACTCAATGTTGTTAGCTTTACATACTGTCTTTCAATGATGTAAGCCACCTTGGGTCCTAAGGAATAAGGCTGGGTAAAATATTTTAAATAAATAAATAAATAAACAAATAAACAAATTATTATTAGTTTCACTCTTTTAATTATAATATACAATAATCCAGAAAATGTTTATTCTTATTTCTTGTTGTTTTTCAAAACACTTTTTTTGTGTACCCCAGATATTACCACCCCCTTTTCCAATCTGTAAAAAAAAAAAAAAGTGACATCTCTTGGAAGTGAAAAACATCAATGCTTCAGAACCAGGGACGGGGCAAATAGATGGATGGAGGTGGTGCAGCAATAGCTAGCGGGACGTGGGCCTCTTGTCACCTCTTGCCTCTCCTAAGTACAGCCATTCTACTTCCTCCTTCTTGGAAGTCAGTTTTCTGTTGTTTCCTTTTATTATGGGTTTATTAGCTACACTTGGCATTTCTTCTATACGAGCTACCAGTACACTCAGTACACTTCCCACTCATGGAAATCAGCTTTAGAGACTGTGTAACTAGGTTTGTTGGTTTTTCTTCCTCAGTCTCTCTGAATGGGTTACTAAAATATGAGTTACAAGAGCAGTGACTTCTATACAATAACCATAATTCAGCACTAGCCCATAGCACTTGGCTATCATTGTTGTTATGTGCTGTAAAGTCAGAACTGACTTATAGATAATCTTAACAGTTTTCAAGGTGAGTGAGATATTTAAGGAGTGGTTTTACCAGTTCCATTCCCTCAGTCAGTTTCCATGGCTGACAGGAGATTCAAACCCTGTTCTCCTGAGTCCTAGTCTGTCACTCTATCCACCACACCACATTGGGAACTCTTGTTTAGCATCAAGACCAAATATTTCTAGAATATGTCATTGTGTTTCATGTTTCCTTGCCATGGTCCTATTCATCAGCTGACACCTGGGTAGGCAAAGCAACTCAGTGTGAGGATATTCCACATTTCTGTTTATCACAGATTACCAGAGAAAAGCAGAGATGGTAACATGGCGGTGGTACTTTTGGCTGGAAACAACGTGATTCTCAAAATTACCTCAGTCAGTTGTTTATGGTTATTTACAAATAAGAGCCTAGCCAAAAATTCAAAGTATTAAAAATAAATGTATTTAATATTATTCTACAGCCCAAAGGCCAAGCACAGCTGCAGCCTCCTGATTAATTCAATACTTATTATACATTTGCTCAGGGTCATGTTTTAGTGTGAGCAACTGGGTTGACAGGAGCAGACCTCACCCCCATCTGTCTCATAAAAGGTTGATCAAGACAGAAAAGCTGATTAACCTCTACCCAGAGACATTCCTTAAAATCAGAAGTGTCGTTCGTTGTTATATTGCTTCAGTACCCATTATC
Source organism: Intellagama lesueurii (assembly GCA_037013535.1). NCBI lineage: Eukaryota > Metazoa > Chordata > Lepidosauria > Squamata > Agamidae > Intellagama > Intellagama lesueurii. Next base: position 77,134,301 of record JBAJHW010000006.1, read on the forward strand.
ATTGGATTTTTTATTATCAGCAAAAAATAGCTGATTGAAGTTACATACTTGAGTATGCTGTTTTCTTTACTGCACACATACCTAGCAGCAACCAAACAAATCAATAGCAAACAAACAACTGCCACCAAGAGAAAGGTTTCTTTCCAGGAAAGAGATGGAAAGAGAAAACACTCTGCAGAGAGGTGGGACTCTCTTTGAATTCAAAGGCTAGAAGCAACAATTGGTTAGTGCTACATAGATATACAATCACCTCTGCCCAGAAAAGTCCCTCCCAGTCAAACAAACTACAGACAGCATGTGAGGCTGCAAACAAAACTCCAACAATACCTCATATATCACTAATTTGTCTGTTACAATATTACAATAGCAACCCCAAGCAAAATTTGCAAGACAGGTGGAGGTATGTTCCTTGGAATCCCAGAGGCAGATTCAGTCATGCGGCTGCTGTGGCTGTCCTTGAACTGGAACCAGTTCCACTGGCATCAATACTGGCACTGTGGATGAGTAAAAAACCTATCTTTAGCTGCACAAGGTCTTCCACTGTTGTGTAGGCAGGCTCAAACTCTATTGGCTACAGCTTTATCCTAGGAGTGCAGATGCAGCACAAAACCAGAAAGGGAAGTAAAACATTTTAAATTGTTGTATTCGCATAAAGTGGAAGTAAGAAATACATGTACGCTAGCTACTGAAAAGTAATGAGAGGAAGTTCTTCCAAGGCATGTAATGATAATGCAACCAAGAAATACAGGTTGTACTGCAATTGAGAGTCAGGAACTCAGACAAACTTCAAAAATTGCCTCAGGCCTTTAAAAAGTAGTAGGGCAACATGGAGAAAGAATCCAACAATTTCACCTATAAAGTTCACTTAGATTCTCTGTAATAATTGGAACATACAGTATGTCCACTTAAAATGCCTTGTGCAGAAGCAAGCAGCACTATGAAATATTCAGTGGTGTTAAGAAATTAGAAATATATGGGGTAAGAGAATTTTAAACAGTTTTTCTGTAAGGATAAAGGAAAATTATTAGAAAATAACTTGGAGATGGTATTTAACACCAGTAAAATTACACTGTAGTTGGAGATGTAATCAAACTATAGGAATGTACTTGCATATGTGGCGGAACTGTGAAAAGACTTTGAAATTTTGGAAGTTGTTTTTAAATGAAATAAATGTCCTATTAGAACTAAATATAGAAGCTTGCTCTAAAGTAACTTTATTATCTATCTTAGACAATGTTCAATGTGATGGGTTGACAAAAGAATTATCTTCATTTTATTAGCAGCAGCAGGACAAACAATAGCAAAAAAAGGATAGTGAAGTATGATTTTCAGATAGCTGAAACGTATAATGAGATTTGGAATATAGCAGTCAATGATAAGTTAACATGTGATATTAAGATAAAGAAATGATTGTTGAATAAGAACATTTTAAGGATATGTGGGGAGATTTTATAGAATTTACATTAATAAAAGGGAAAGATCAATTACCTTTGCAAAATACATTGCAATTTTGGAGGAAATAAGAGGCTTTGAAGTAACAGTTAAACTGGAAGTATCCATATTGGTCCCAGTGAAGGGGTACACTATGTTATATCTAAGGTAACTAGATGCATTATGAATACTATGTGTTCCAGCGCTGATTCTGAAATGCATATTATGCCATTTGAGAATGATCATACTAATGTCAGATATTTGTTCTGAATTTAATTAGGTATGACTGTTCCAAAATACTTCGCTAAGAATTTCCGTACAGATTTAGATTTAAGATAAAACCTTTATTGGCATAAGGCGTACAAGATCAACAATTATGTTAACAGATCTCAAAACAAGCACATATAACAGGCTAGCCACAAGTGCTTTTGTTTGGTTAGGAAAATAGAGTCACCCTGTGGCCAAAATCAAAACTTTTCATTTCTGTAGACTGTTTCAAAACAAAATGTCTGGTCGGGACTCTGGACAAAGATGGATGATAAACACGTTCAGCTCAGAGGCTGATCCATCTAGTTACTATTTTGGGGGCATTTTGCTATTCAGTCCTTCTGCCATTTCTTCTTATGAAAAACTTGTTAGTTGATCAAAGAGTTAGTTCCCTTTCCCCCCCATTAACCCCACATCATATTCATGGCAGGGGTGCAGAGCCTGTGGTTGTCCAAATTCTGAACTACAAGTCCCATTATGTCTCATTACTGACTCACAATGAGTAGCACTGATAGGAACTGGAATGCAAAAACATCTGGATGGCTACAGGCATATCACATGCCTCACATATGATACAAAAACAATATTCTTGGGGCACCTTAAATTGAAACGTTAAGCTGCAATTAGAGTAGGCCAAGGTTCCCTCTCAGGTGCACGGCAGTGCAAGCAGCTCCGCACAGGGCTCCTTCTTGCTACGCACAGTGATAGTTTCCAGTCCCTTTGGTTCCAGTCATGACGGAACCCCATGCAGGGGGCAGAGTCACGCCCAGCAAGGCTGAAATTAGGAGGGAACGTTGGAGTAAGCCCATTAAATCAGTGGGGATTTGGTAAATCAGCTCGTCTGTAAGTTCCATTGATTCACTGGGCCTACTCTAGTTGCAATTTACTACTCTAAGCAATTTGATTTTAGCCATTGTGCCACAACCTTTTAGAGTGGATTAGAGTCTACAACATCAGATATATGAAGACAGATTAATCCTTGATGTATAATCATACGAATTTACTGGTTAACCTCTGATTTCAGGATGTGATGTTTCCTACACAGCCCGCATGCAGAGTGGCAAAACAGAAGCATATTCTGAAGAGATTTTTTCTAAATTTATTCCTATCTTTTTTTTTTTTACAAGAAGCTTGAAATGCTTCTGCTAGCATAAATATATGTGAAGCTAATGCCTGAGTGAAAATTGTACATCATCACCCCGTTTCATGTGTTACTTCGGACAGAAAATAACTACAGGAACAACCGAAGACAACATTATGAAGCAGCCAAATTTTGTTTTCTCTGAAACAATGTGGTGTGAACAATTTGGAAGGCAAAGCTAGCTAAGGAAATTGGTGCAATGGTGGTGTAAATACATAACATCAGTATAATGGAAATATGAGCTTGCATTGGACGTCAACCAAGAAAATGGGCGTTTGAATCCAAAATCGTTATGAAACATAACTGGATCACTCATGCCCCGTTTGATCCACCTTGCAGGATTCCTGCAAGGAAAAAATGGGAGGAGAGTCATCTTAAAACGGAGAAAGAATGGTTTCTGATAGGGTTACCAGGTCCACAGCATCCCGTTCCCTAAAATTTCAGGGCCGAAATCTGAGACCATGGGTCAAACCATTGTGATACTATAGGAGAGGAAGCAGGCAGGCAATTGTTGGGGGGAAGCTGGAGCTGTCTCTAGGCTAACTAATTTTATAAAGGGCCAAAGAATAATTTGGATAAATGTTGCAATATCCAAGCAGATAATAAAAATTGTCCATCAGCTGCACACATTCCTGCTATGGCTTATATTGCTTATAGCTTTACCAACTGGGAGAGCTTTTCAGGTCCCACAGTGCTGCTGGAACTTCTGGAAAACTCATCACCAGTCTAGGGAAGTTGCCCCCAACCTGGGTCACTGTTGCCAGGACCTGTGTCAAAACATAGCTATCAAACCCTGACACGGGCATTATGCTCCTTGTCTCACTCCCAGCTGCACCATGTATGACATGCTGGCATACCAGGCCCTCCTCCTTACTTTTGGCTTTCCAGTGTGCCCCTATGACACAAGCACAACTCACTTCCTAGAACCGTGGTACTTAGCCAATAAACATTGGTACCAGCAGGGGATGTGGAAAAATAGGTGCCCAGGCCTTACAGCCACCTGAAACACAAAAATAAAACTTACTCCCCATTCCAGGCTTACTGCTCAATAATGTGTCTCCCTGCCTAGAGATCAGTGGGAGCAAAGCAAATCTTCTTGAGAGTTCAGTCACAAAGCCTTGAAAACTGGCAATGCTAACAATAAACATAAAGAAGAAAACAGAAACAGTAAGATTTAGAAAAATCCTGCTTTTGTGAGTTCGGATTGACCATCCAACCAAGGGCCACCGAACCTACACTCCTGACTTGTGTTTGCAGCCTGCAGTGTGAAACTTGCTTTAAAAAAAAGAGACCTGCCACGGGCACCTGCCATGGCTTTGGGACGTTTCATATATATCTATATCTATAGATATATATCTGCGCTATCCACAATGTTCTGGTGTACAGCCTGATGAAAACTAGTACAAGTCAAAAGCAAGCATGTGTTTTTATTTTTCCAAGGTCCGACATGATATCGGCCGCCCTTGCTTTTGCCTAGGGAGGCTTAGGACCCTGATCAAAGAGCTGCCGTTTAACACTTGTGCCGTTTTCCCCCCTGGGAGCGGTCGCCCTTCTATTTTTAAAATGTGATCTGGATGCTCTCGCACCAGCCAATTCTCTGCCCTCTGAGGAAATCCGCTTTCGTTTGGGGGCGGAAAGCAAGGCCAGGAAGCAACCCGCAGGAGCTACGTAAGCCACTTGGCCCGCGGCTCCCTCCGCAGCCAAACCCGGAGAGGCCAGAAGGGCCTCTTCGCACGACCTACCCCTCCACCCCCCTCGCTTGCCCGGGCTTGTTTTCCTCCACCCCGCCAGGATGTGAGCTCACCAGCCCGCCTCCTTCCGCTCGGGTCATGCTTACCGGTTCCGTGCAGCCGAGGCTTGGGGGCCAGTTCCGGCCCTGGCTTCCCCAGGCTGGGCTCCCTCGAGTGGAGGCAGAGAGGGAGAGAGACGGGGTGAGTCGCTCCGGCGAGGGCGCTGGTTTCGGCTGCGGGCGAAGCGGGCGAGAGTGGTGGCCGGCCGGCTGGCCGGCGGGCGTCTTTGGGTGTTCCGACGGGGCTCCGCGGGGGGCTTCCCGCTGTCCTCCTTTGGAGGAAAGGTGGCTAATGCTTCACAGCAACCTCCCCCTCCCCTCCCGTGTAACGACATTCCGTTCCTTGCCCAAACGGATGCCGTGCTCTCCCTCATCCAATCCCCAGGTCTGGGACGTGACTCTGCAAAAGGCGAAGAGATGTGAGGGCTGAGGAACGGGCTTGAGAGGGAAGGAAAAGCCGGTTTCGGATGGATGGACACCCCCAAAGAATGCATGCACGCAAACACACACACCATAGATGTATGGTGTGTGTGTTTGCATGCATTATTTGTATCCGTACGTGTGTATATGGACGGATAACAACCGGAACGAAATTGGGAAGCGTGTGTTGTTGCAGGTGAGAAGAGGTGGAAAGATGGTGGGAGTGTTGTGGGGTGGACTGAGCAAGGAGACGATGAGAGGGAAGGAGAGGTGTGCTGCGTTTTGGGTGCGAGGACTTCAGAAAGGGATGCTGTAGCTCTTAAAATTAATAGAGAGGATGGAGAGCATCTGTTTTTGAAAAGTGAAGGGTTCTGTTTCCAGACATTTTATTTAAAATGATCTTCATACATGAGTGATGACCTTCCCAGCCCTTATTTTGTCTGTTTTAAATGGATTGCTGAAGTTGAGAGTAACTAAAAACAGTATATATGTAGGGTTGATGGAATTTTATCTCTGGTCAAATATTATGGGGTTTTTTTTTTGTTGCTGCTGCTGTTCATGACAATCACATAGAAGAGTGAAGTTGGAAGGAGTCTATAAAGCCATCAAGTCCAACCCCCTGCTCGATGCAGAAAATACTGCATCCAGCTACATGATAGCCCTAAAGTATAAGTCACCATGAATGTATCCCTGTGTGGAAAGGGTATTCAGAATCAGAGAATTTATGGTTAAATATAATTACCCCATAATAAGTTAGTTCTGTAGTCATTTTTAGAAATGTTACAATGAGCACTGCATCCTTCATTTTGAAAGGTTTGTAACAATGTATATACACAACATATTGGGTGAAATCCTGTTGTTTAGTAAGTTGCACTAGAGTAGGCTCACTGAATCATGACTATTTGGTGAGTCAAGTACTCTCTAAGTTCATTGATTCAAATAGACCTACTCTAGTTGCAACTTACTTTAGTGTAGTAAGTCACAACTAGCGTAGGCCTATTTGCATCAATGGAAATTTATGGAGGAGCAGACTCGCAAAATCCCCACTGATTTAATAAGCCTACTCTAGTTGTGATTTACTATACTAAGCAACAGGAGTTCAGACAATGTGTTATGTATGTGCCCTCAAGTCATATCTGACTTATAACAACCCTAAGGGTTTTTTCTAGGAATGTGGGGTATCTACAGAGCAGTTTTACCCTTGTGGTGTTCAACAGGAAAGAAAAGGGAGAATGAGTGCTCAGATCAGGGACTGTAATTTATTAAAGGTGCAAGCAGGAGCAGTTCTATCTTCCTTTTTCTTTTTTGTTTTGTATTAACTTTATTGAAAGAACATGGAAACAACAACAAAAAATAATTTTACAGGACCAGTTCCAGTTTATGTATCTCAGTTGTTTGCAATAATATAGCTTTTAAACCAGGTGCCTCTAACTGGCAAGTTAATATCTAAGTAGTAAGTTAGTAAATAGGGTTTAATGTCAGGCCAGACAACAATTACAGTTTACATAATTTTATTGATTGATTGCATTTCTGTGCCAACTTTCTCCTGATAGTGGGACTCAAGGCAGTATTTCAAATGGAAAGGTATAGTTTGTGTCATGTTAAAGAAACATCCAAACACTGTGGATGAGAACAGCAATGGCTTTTATTTTGCCCCCCTCCCTTTTGGCACCAAAAGAGTCTTTCAACTAATTTATGCATGATTTTATTGTTTTCATTCTATTGCAAGCTACATCGAGTATTTTGTGTACATTGAAATATCAGAGTATGAACCTAGAAATAAATGATTGTTTGGATGAGCTTTTTTCTTAAATGTTGGCTGCTTTGTAGTTGTCATGAAATGCCAGTTACAGTCCTCCAGATTGTTCAACAATAATATCTATCGTTAACGGTCAGAGGGTATGAGCTACAGTCCAATGGTATCTTGTAACACAGTCGTGTGCTCCCTCAAGGCATATCTGCAGCCATCGCAGGACCCCTAGGTTTAAAAATGATGATGATAGTAATAGTAGTAGTAGCAGCAGTAGCAGCAGCTAAAGGGGCTTTGGAACTGAAAATGAAAAATAAAAAGTAATGGAAAAAAATGAAAAACATGAGAAAAACAAACCCAGTGGAGGCTGAGGTGACTGAGCAAAAATTGGATCTGCATGCCCACTGAGATCACCCTCCCCTCGTTATAGGGCTACAAGTTGACCACCTCTGTGATAGAGATTAATGTAATGAGCCACAACCAGAAGTTTAAGCAAAGGAGACTTGGTGTGCTGAATTTCACTACTAGTCTCACTCTACATTTATTTTCCTTACAGTAAGCTATCACTTTTAGAGCATATTACAAAACTCAACTTAGTTTACTATCAATAAAAGAAGGCTAAACTAAGCAAAATGTTAGTTGAAATTCTGTTCCACAAGTTACCTCATGTAAGGCTGGTAATGCTATCAGGCACAGCAATTTTCTGGAAATAAAGTGTCTCTTATTCCCCTTCCCCCACTGGTCCTGAGGATCACGAGGAACCCCTTTCATTGTTGGGAAGCCTTTGTGGGCTACAGGATTGGGGAGAAAATTGCTGCCTCTAGAATGAAGATTCCATATGGGCCTTTGGATGTCATCATCCTTAAGCAGCATAACTTACAAAACAGGATTTCAGTCAATAGTTCTTTCTGAAGTTAAAAGTACTGTACAACCATTTATGGAAATCTTTTCTGTGCTTCAAATGGAATGGTATATTACGTGTCATTTTAAAGCAGCAACCAAAAACTATGTTTGAAATGAACAAACATTTTTTTCTTTTCTTGTTTAGGTGGAGTTGTGATATCAAAGGAAAGGTGCTATCATGGGGAACCAGCTGGCTGGTATTGCCCCTTCTCAGATTCTTTCTGTGGACAGCTATTTCTCAGACATCCATGACTTTGAATATGATAAAAGCCTGGGCAGTACTCGGTTTTTTAAAGTTGCCCGAGCTAAGCACCGAGAAGGTCTAGTGGTTGTCAAAGTGTTTGCCATTCAAGATCCAACTCTACCATTGACTAGTTACAAGCAGGAGCTGGAAGAACTCAAAATAAGGCTGCATTCGGCACAAAACTGTCTGCCATTTCAGAAAGCCACATTGTCTGAAAAAGCAGCCATGCTGTTCAGGCAATACGTTCGGGATAATCTCTATGACCGGATTAGTACTCGGCCTTTCTTAAACAACATTGAAAAAAGATGGATAGCCTTCCAAATCTTGACTGCAGTGGACCAAGCACACAGGTCCGGGGTCCGTCATGGGGACATCAAAACTGAAAATGTCATGGTGACAAGCTGGAACTGGGTTCTTCTTACAGATTTTGCAAGTTTTAAACCAACCTACCTTCCTGAAGACAACCCCGCAGATTTCAATTATTTTTTTGATACATCACGAAGGAGGACGTGTTACATTGCTCCAGAGCGGTTTGTTGATGGCAGCATGTTTGCCACTGAGTTGGAGAACATGAGAGATCCTTCCACTCCCCTGGTGGACCTAGCCAACAGTAATCAACGAAGCAGAGGGGAGCTGAAACGTGCAATGGATATCTTTTCTGCAGGTACATAGACATGATTAAATAAAACTGATGAATAGTCTGGGTTATGCTTTCATGAGAAATTGGTGGTGAGTTTTTCATGACTTTTGAAAATCAGTCTTGAACCTCTAGTTGAGAAAAGAAAAATTTTGTGTCATCTTGGGATCTGCTGAAACCACCATTGAGTTCTCTTCATCTTTTATGTAGGATCCAAAATACAGCTATACAAATTGTACTCTAGAGTAACTTAATAATATATATGAGGTTAGGGAACCTTTGATTCTCCAGGTGTTTTGGCCTATAGTTTTTCACAGTCTGTAACCTGTTAGCCATATTGGGTGAGACTGATCGCAGTTGTAGGTCAAAACCTTGGGGCAGGAGGGCACAAATGTTTCCTGCTTTTGGTCTGTATGGCAATTTTTGCCTAACATAATGGAAAACATAACATCTGAATTCTTAACTCATCCAGTGATTAATTAAGCATGATGTCTAACCTGCTTTGTTGATACACCTTTGAGAATACTAGAAATCCAATGTTAGGGAACCTCTCTCTCTCTGCAGTTGTACTTAAGAATATTTGTTGAAGAATGTGCCTCTGAAAGCTCTGTATGTAAAATAAATAAATAAATAAAAATCTCTTCAGTGAGCATAGAAACTTGTCAAATAAGGATGAAGGAGCATGTCATACACTTTTCCCTCAGACTGAAAACCTAGTTCAGAGTCAGGACAATTTAAGCATGCAGTTCTGGCTAAAATGTTTTGAGCTACTGATTGTCTTGCGCTCAAAATTTTGGATCAGATTTCTTGCATTTATTTCTCCCTGTAGGTTGAGGTTATGGTTTCTGAGAGACTTAGTATACCATACATGGGCAGCAATGAAAATTTAATTAATTATACATTTATATTTCATTAATTATATTTTTACCCCGCCTTTCTCCTTAAAAAGGACACAAGGTGGCTTACATAATTGAAATACAGTATTTAAAGCTGAAAACACTTAAGTATACAAATACTAAAAAGGGTCAAATACCATAATTCCTGGAATCCCCCAGCTAGCAGGGCTGCTGGCCGTACTGGGTGGGAGATTCTCAAAGTTATAGTCCAAAATAGTGACTTTCAAGGGTTATACATGGTTTATAGTCCTCCCCACATCTCCAATTTGTTCCTTTTTAAAGCTCCTGGATTAAGGAATAATGTGTTCTCAAACTGCATTTCACACTGCAGTCTTCATAAGCCTCCTCACTAATTCTTTGTTAGTTTTCTGTTCTGCACTGAACCTGAAGACTTGAACTACATGTGTGGGGGAAGATAATATCTCTGGAGCTTTCAAAGGAATGACACTGTCATAAAGTGACAGATCCAAGAAGTTCACATGGTCATTGTACCACTGCAGTTGGAGAGGGATTGAATGTGGCCACGCAATTTTTAAAAAAATACTGCACATAAAAAAGAGAATATGCCATACAGAAGTTTCTAGCCTAACCATCTCTCTGATGTGTCATTCTTTTCTCTGAGTAGAAATCATATCAGGAAAATTCAAACTTGTTACATTCTCACCTGCATTCCAAAGGGACACAGCCGAGTGCAAGCTGTGACACATGATTCTTCTGCTTGTCTCTTAGGTATGGAGGAATCTTTGACAAGGCAGAGAATGATACTCCAATGTATAGCAAAACTCCTGTAAGTGAGGTTAAAGTGCAGAGACAGGCTTCTGACATGCTAACAGTGTAATTGCATAGACATCCATAAGCAACCATACAGTCTCTTATAGTTCTACTGGTATTTGTGCATATATATAAAAATCTTAGAACTGCAGAACTGGAATGAACCCTATGGATCATCGAGTCCAGCCCCTGTCAAGGAGGCACAGCGGGGAATCGAACTCCCAACCTCGGGCTCCACTGTCAGATACCTAAACCACTAAGTTATCCAGCAGGTTTGGTAATGAATAGACACAACAAAAGGTATATAATTCATACTTCTTAGGCACTTGTTTTGTATTTTCCAGGTTGCGTAATTGCTGAGCTGTTTACAGAAGGTGTACCCCTGTTTGACTTATCACAACTTTTGGCATACAGAAATGGTCTCTTTACCCCAGAGCAAGTCCTGAAGAAAATTGAAGACCGAAGTATTAGAGAACTGGTAAATAATGTTGCTGTCTTTATGCTAGTTTATTATTGTGTTTGCCGTATCTACCCAACAATAAACATGACTGTTTCTGTACTTCTCCCCACTCCCTTTACCCTGTTCTTCTTGCCCTCTTCTATTTGAAGGTTATCCAAATGATCCATTGTGACCCAGAAAAACGTTTATCAGCTGAAGACTACTTGAAACAACAGCGTAATAATGCATTCCCTGAAATATTTTACACTTTCCTCCAGCCTTACATGGCGCAGTTTGCCAAGGAGACCTTTGTATCTGCGGATGAGCGCATCCTGGTTATTCGTAAAGATCTGGACAATATCATTCACAATCTCTGTGGGCACGACCAGACAGAAAAAGCTGAGGGAGAGACAAAGGAGAACGGGCTGGTCATTTTGGTTTCAGTAATAACTTCATGCCTGCAGACCCTCAAATACTGTGATTCAAAGCTAGCTGCCTTGGAGTTGATCCTCCAGCTGGCACCCAGGTTAAGTGTGGAAATCCTGCTTGATCGTATCACACCGTATCTCTTGCATTTCAGCAGTGACTCTGTGCCCAGGGTGAGGGCGGAAGCTGTTAGGACACTCACTAAAGTTCTTGCTCTTGTCAAAGAGGTGCCACGCAATGACATCAATATCTATCCAGAGTACATCTTGCCAGGCATTGCCCACTTGGCCCAGGATGAAGCCACGATTGTCCGACTCGCTTATGCTGGTAAGAAGGCTGGGGGTCAGAGAGAGAAGAAAGAAAATAGCTTGAATGTCAGCTGTATTGCCTTTTGGAAATCACACAAGTATTACAGATGGCAGTGAAGTGTGTGCACACATAGGCCTCTGTTAGGAGGTGAATTTGATTTTTCTTGCATTAGAATTTGGAATTTTGGAAACTAACTTTAATCATTTGGACAGGGTTTGAACAGCAAGAATGTGTTTACATAAGACTTGGGTCTTGATAAAGTTACTTTTCAAACTATGTCTCACATTCCTTAAGTCAGCATTGTGGCCGTGCTGGCTGTGTGATTCTGGGAATTGTAGTTTTAAAATGACTTTTTCCAAGCACTTGTTGGAAGCACCTGTTGCTTCCTGTAAAAAAAAAAAAAAGTACAAATGTGTCCTCTTAGCTTATGTTTGTGACATAAAAATAATTGCTTTGCTGAGTATGCCCAGGATTATGTTTCCACCTTGATTCTTCTGAGAACTCACATGGTGATGATGGAGACTGGTTCCAAGGGGCACAGTCACTTGTAAAACATATATTGTCAGTGGCTGTACCCCAAATAGTGTGGGTCTATGTGGGTATAAAGCAAGAAGTTCTACAAAGTTCAAGCCTGGATGAGCTGCAATACTTTAGCATGGCTTTTTGTGGCTCTGATTATTTCAGTATAACATGCATGTATTCCTGGGGGCAGAGGTGGGGTTGGAATCTCTTTCTTTGCTGTGTCTTGCGTCACCTTAGAGACTAACAAGTTTTACTTGGCATAAGCTCTTCTGAAGAAGTGGGCTGCAGGCCACAAAAACTTATGCTGACTTAAACTTGTTAAAGATGCCACAAGACTCCTATGTTTATACTGTAACACTTTACAATTTAGGAACATATTCACTGTGCTTAGCTACTGCTTGTCCTTATCATTTTGAGCTTCCTTTTAAAAAACATGAGAAAATGTTTTAATATTTGTAGAAAACATAGCATTGTTGGCGGAAACTGCTCTGAGATTCTTGGAACTCGTCCAGCTGAAAAACCTTAACATGGAGAATGAACCAAACAGTGAAGAAACAGATGATGCAACACACCCTAGTGAAAATTATGACACTGGTGATGTACTTCCTTTTTTCCCTTTATTATGAGCCTGGTCATATGCATACTTACTTGGGAGTAAGCCCCACTGAAGACACTGGAACATATAGTTTATATTCCAGAAGGATGCTTAGAATATTTGTTTTCTGGGAACTATCATAGGAATATTTGGTAATTTCCAGCTGTTGGATAAAGGTGATGAATTACAGAAAACAGTACAACATTAGCTTTATTGTAGTCCTTTAAGAAATCAGATTGATGACAACCTTAGTTGGGAGAACTATATCCTAAGCTAGACATCATCTTGCTTGCATTCTCTGTGTGGTCTTGCTAGGGTGTGTGACACTGTATGTAAGCGGGACATCTGGTCACCTCCATGTTGATGACCATCCGAGTGTGGCATTGGGCATATATACACAGATTTCCTCAACACTGAAGCAAGCAAGGAGGGTAGTGTTGCACCAAGAATTGTGGAAATACCAGGCTGCTCCATCTGGTCGAGCCTCTGCCTAAATTCCTTCTTGTGTTTGTGTAAGGTTTGTGTAACTTGCCATGGCTAATGGACAAGGTGTTTGGTTAGGTGTATGACTAGCCACGTCATCAATTCGCCCTGGCAAGTTATGCAACCCTTACACAAATATTAAAACGATTCTGGCTACCGACTCAAAAAAACCCCTGCCACAATACCTTTTAATCAGGCTGGTCTGGCAGCCAATTTCTCTGTTTCTGGAACTTGCAGAAGACTGTGTGCTCTGCCACTGTGTGGTTGAAATTCAACAGCCAACTGCATTTTTCCTGTGCCTACTAATTATTTCTAAAATTTGCTCCCAATTAATTTTCAAGCAAAAGAAGAGTTTTGTGACACCATAAAGAATTAGAAGTTTTTATGTATATATATATTTTCAAGGATTGCCCCCACTTCATTGTTAGTAACTATTTTTCCTGCCTCTGAGTTACCCTTCATATTCATTTTTGCATCTGTACTATAAACCCCTCCCTCGTACTATGGCCATACAATATAATATCATTGCTAATGATCATTGCCAAATATTGGACTATGCTAACAATAAGGACATATGAGCTGAATGGAAGCTTTTTTCTGATCAGGCAGCCTTTCTTTCTGACTCCTCCCATCCATGATAGGCCTGTTTATGCTCTCCTTTTTACTGTTATTTGTCTTTACCTTTTAAAAGTCTTTGTTTAAGTCTTGTGTGCTACAAGATCCAAAGTGCCCTGAGTAATTTTTAAAGTATACTGGAATGGGCAGAAAAATGTTTCTATTGTACTGTGTTGTTGTGTTCCTTTGGGAAGCAGTGTTTTCAAGTTCTTTAAAAAATATTTTTCTACACATATGCTGACTCAGCTGTGAGCATATCACAAAAACAGTGGCGTGACAATCAGTGCAGCAATTTGACCATCACTTCACAGCCAGTTTCTTAAGGGGACAGCTTAGGAGCATGTGGATGTCACTGGATTTTTGGTACTGTTAATCAACACAGATTTGTGTGCTGAGGCCAAAACAGACCAGGTGACTCATTATTGGGTTTCCCATAATCTTGTAGCCAGCTGCTATCGTGGCCAATATGTTTGACTAACAAACTAGAAGTTCAAAGTATGAGACAAGAATGCCATGTTAAAGTTCTCATTAAAATACCCTGTGCACCCTTCCCATGTTTGGATGTCATTTCTCTCTCTCTTAGAAGTAACTCACATCCCTCTAGATGATGATGGATTGTAATGCACATCTTCCTTTACCACTCACTATGGTGATTAGAACTGATGAGAGACACAATCAATGACATATTGAAAGCTGTTGTCTAGCTTTGTTTGGTTTCTGCTTTGATGAATAGCTAGAAATAATGACGTTTTTCAAATTGTGTTCTTATTAGAGTGTAGTATCTATTAGAGAATTTAGAAATAATGACAAACAAAAAGGAATTCCTACGTGCAAATAATACACCAAATGGAACACTTCTCTCAGTAAATGGGCACTGTATGCGATTTCCCCTGATCTCGTTTCTGTGGTATTCTTGCAGAGCTCCAGGCCTTACATGAAATGGTCCAGCAGAAAGTTGTCACATTGCTGAGCGATCCAGAAAACATTGTGAAGCAGACCTTGATGGAAAATGGAATCACTCGCCTTTGTGTCTTCTTTGGACGTCAAAAAGCCAATGATGTTCTCCTGTCCCATATGATCACCTTCCTTAATGATAAAAACGATTGGCATCTGCGGGGAGCTTTTTTTGATAGTATAGTTGGTATGTGGCTGACAACAAACAGCATCTTTATATTATATTATATGAAGGTTTGTTGGTTGGTTTTGGATTTGGAATTAAAAACCATTTAATCTATATGGATAGTTCTCTGCGTACTAATACAACACCTGTTTTTTAAAGTTTCATTTAAAAAAAAAGTAGATTAAGCAACTGAGATCCCAGGCCAGGTTTCCACTATGCAGGTGCAATGTCTTATTCATAGATATTAATGGGAGGCTGAGAAGATGTCTTCAATTTGCAGCCCTCTCCTGTTTTCCCATTGGCTCCTCCATCTTTTTTCTTGCCAAAGAAAATCTAAGGAAAGAAGATGGAACAGCTACACAGTGCCCTTTATTGTGAATCAAAGAAGCCTTCTGTCTGGAAGCACCTTAGGTAATAATAGTGGATATATATATGAATTGCCGTGGGAAAACTGACCAAGAGTATAGTGCTTTACCCAGTCAGATGCTCCTTAGATATTAGTAAACACGGCCTGAAGATGAAGATAAGCAGCCAAAAGCCATCTCTTGTTTCTTTCTAGCAAGTGAGTGTTGAAACTGTAGTAAGGTTCCATTTTTTGCTTTTACAGCAAATAGCAATTGATAACTCTATCCATGAGTGCATGGCAACCTTACATCTAGCTATGTTTTTGGCCACCATTTCATATCTGGGCAATGAGTTCCACAAATTAATTATAGATTATCCACATAAAATAAGCTGTAGGGTTGAAAATGGGTTGCAGGGACTGAGCCATAGCTCAGTTAAATCCTGCACATTACATTGATTTTTTAAAAAAATGTCTGGATGTTGACTCTTCTTGGTTTAACTTAGCTATTAGGAGTAATCATTTGAAAGTATTTCTTCCACTTGGATTTCAGGTGTTGCTGCTTATGTTGGCTGGCAAAGTTCCTCAATCTTGAAGCCTCTTCTCCAGCAAGGGCTCAGTGATGCTGAAGAATTTGTCATCTATAAAGCCCTCAATGCCCTTACTTGTATGTGCCAGTTAGGGCTTCTACAGAAACCACATATATATGAATTTGCCAGTGACATTGGTAAGCCATCTTTCTTGAAAGCAACTTCCTCCTCCAGCCATCTTGTTCTTTCACTCTCAGTATAACTACTTGAATGTATGATATATTTCAGTTACTAAATTAATAATCAGAATAGATTCCAGTAAAATTGGTGTCCATTGACACCAGTTCTGTCCATATCCTCCTATGGCTGTTCCTTCAGAAGTAATAAGACCTGTTTTCAAAGTAAATACTTTAAACAGTGTGCTTAGCCAAAGCTGCACCGTAGGTTGGTCAGACTTCCTTCTCTTCCCTCTCTGGAAAAAAATGGAAATGCCATCAGTAGAAGCAACTAGAAAATTCAGCTGTATTTGCTCATATTCAGTAAAACCAGCAGAAATATCTGGTTGCTGGTTACATTCTCTCTTTCTCACTTTCTTGTGAGGAGGAGTAATAGCTGTGTCAACAAGGAGAAATGAAGGGGGCAAGTAAGACAGACTGGCGGTAAGTGACTACTTTGAATATATATTGGCAAGCCAGTTTCCAGGTATAGGTATGGGTAGTTTATTAGAGTAAAGCCAAAGGCACTAAAGATTAGAATGAGCCAAGCATCCAATGGTGTTGGATGTCATAAGACAAGATTTTAATGCAAAGGAATTCTTTATTGGTTAACATGTTCTTTTTGTATGGTAAGTCCCATTTTGAGTTTGATCTGAAATTGATGTGAGTGTTTCCTGTCTCTTGAATGCGAATTGTGCAAATTGTGTCTATTTAAAACCTGGAACTCTCTTTTTATTGCTTCTCTCCCAAAGCACCGTTTCTGTGCCATCCTAATCTCTGGATACGCTATGGAGCAGTTGGTTTTATAACTGTCGTAGCACAGCATTTGAACATTGCCGATGTTTATTGCAAGCTCATGCCTTACCTCCAGCCTTTTATCACTCAGCCCATAATACAGGTAATGAATATTTTTATTCAGTATGTAGGAGGCCTTAAAGTGGTTTAGCTTAACACTTTCCTGACTTAACTCTGAGAGCAAAGCTTCATGGTATGTGAGCCATTAAGGTGTTATCGAAACAAGCATCTCTGCTGTGCTCACTAAAATTTCTCACCACATAATTCAGTAGCATCATGCTGCGAGTTTCCCTGTCCCTATTCCATGTCACTGGTTGCCACGGGCAGAGATGTTAAAAGTGGCAATATGACCATCCATTCTGCCTGATAAGAACTCCTAGATGTTTACATAGAGGCGGGGATGGCTTGTCACCGGTGTTGTTATTTGTTGACCTTTGTGACCTATGCAATGTGTAGCACAGGTCTTCCGCTCTGTGTCAGTACTCTTATTGAAAAACACACCTTATTATGCTTCTGTTTTGTGATAAGCTGGTAACAGTACCAATGTAGCATCATCAGTTTGAGGAGCAATTTAGTAAGACATTCTAGACTGTCACACAGGCCTTGAGCAAATACTAGTTAGCTCTCAGCTTGTATTTCACATCTTTTAAATGATTGTGCCTCTCACACACAGATTGTTCTGAAGAAGACCAGTAACAATTGCATGGCACATCTGAATATGCAAAGTGCTGTTGATACCAAAAGAATAATTAAGTGACTGAGAAGGAGACACAGTTTCCTCCTTCAGCCACCAAGGATTTAGGGTTTTGTTTTGTGTGCATTTTTTTGTAGCCAGACCCCTTCCTATTTTAAAATGGTTGCCAAGAGCAGTTAGGAGAGTTCTGTGAACAAAGTGAACTGATCTCCTTCTGTAAGACTGCTGTGACTGTCTGACTGGTTCCTTGCTCTCCTTCCTGAATTGCAGATAGATAAAGAAATAGTCCTACTGAGTGTCCTCAAAGAGCCTGTAAGCCGTTCTATATTTGATTATGCCCTTCGATCAAAGGACATAGGGAGCCTTTTCAGAACACTTCAACTTCGTCAGAAGAAAAGGAATGGAACTCTTCCTGAATGCCCACCCCCTGAAGATCCAGCAATTGCACAGCTGCTGAAGAAGCTACTTTCTCAAGTAATTCCTTATCAGTAGAAGGAGTGATGAGAATTTAAGCAACAAATATATGTTGTGGTAGTATCAGTAAAACACCGCAGTGTGTCCATGGTGCTGGTGGTCCCTCCTCCAATCTAGCTGCAAAGGATTTCCATGCACTCTTTCAGTGGGTGTATGCTGGAGAATTTCAAGCAGGCTGAGCCCATGATCCCTACCAAGAGGAAAATATTTTGGAGAACTGTTATTTTCTGTTTCTTTCTGTCTTTACTATTGAGACTTCGTTTTCACATAGTATAGCCTTTTTTCCTTTTCTTTTGGGATGGCTGAGCAGTTCTTCGAAATCCACAGGAGGTGGTTTAGAGACTTGTATGCATCTGGGGAACACATCCAGAAAGACTACTGTGACATGATCTGTCTGCCCTAGAGTAGCTTGAGCCATTCAAGTGGCAACTAAGATCTTATCACCACCAATTCTAGATGTGTGCTAAAATGATGGGTTGCTTGGGCTCAGAAATAGGTATTGTTCTATGTAGTAAAAGAGTAAAATGCACAAAGATAGCTCTTCCAAAGAATATGAGAGTGAGCATGTTTGTGCATCCAAATGTTGGTTTTGTTTGTTAATTGGGATGGTAGATATTCTTTAATTTAAGTTTTAGTGAAGTATCCACTAATTTTAAAGACTGCAACCCAAAAGTCATTTGTGGAACAGCTGTGAACACTTTCCATTTGCCCATGAGTGAAGTGCATTAGGTAAACGGCAGGCACACATGGCTTCTTAGCCCTTGGTCAGAATTACAGTGGTGCCTCGCAAGACGATGTTAATCCATTCCAGACAAATCGCTGTCATGCGAAAACATCGTCTTGCGAAACCAAATTTCCCATAGGAATGCATTGGAATTTAATTAATGCGTTCCGATGGGAAAGAAAAGCACAGAAACTTAAAAAAAATTAAAAGAAAGTCACTTACCAGGTACTGTAGACTGAGCCCGGCTTCTCATAGTGCCTGGTAGCAGCGGAACATCCGGAAAAGAGCACCAAACAGCTAAAAGCTGGCAGGCAGCAGGCAGCCGGCAGCCATTTTGTGCTCTTCTCCGCTCCTTCCCCCTCCCCTCTCCCGACCAACAGCTGATAGGAGCAGGGTTTCTGAGGCTTCTGCGGGCTTTCCCAGCAGGGAAACAGGCAGTGGAAAAGCACCCCAGAGGCTTCTGAAAGCGGCGCTTTGCCAAGGGGTGAGTGGGTGGGGGTGGGGGTGGGGTGGCAGGGGCAGGCCTGCCACCCCCCCCACACCACCCCCACTGCAAAGCGCTGCTTTCAGAGGCTTGCCGGGTGCATTTCCACTGCATGTTTACCTGCTGAAGAAGCCCCGGCAGCCATTTTGTCCTCTTCTCCGCTCCTTCCCCCTCCCCTCTCCCGACGAACAGCTGATGGGCGGGCTAAAAAGAGGCTTTCTCTGCCCTGAAAATTCAGGGGGAAAAGCTGGAAATAAAAAAATTCCGCTTTTCCCCTGCGCCCCGGGAGGCTTCTGAAAGGGGTGGGGGGGTCACGGGAGAGGCCCCCAAACATCGTCCAGTGAAAAGCGCCCATAGGAAATCGTTTTGCGAAGCGCAACAGCGATCGCAAAACCTCATCGTCTAGCGGATTCGTCGTTTAACGAGGCAATCGTCTAGCGAGGCACCACTGTACATTATAGTTCTTATCCCTGTATATTCATTGATTTATTAATAGGGGTATGTACTTCCATTTTCTTTGGACTGCAACTCCTAGAATTCTCCAACAATTCCCCAGGCAGAATTCTGAGTGCTGCACTCCATAAACACAAATCGATAGAAGTCTAAATATTTCCCCATAGAGAAGGATTATCAGGTTACAGTCAACCCTCGATTTACAAACTTAATCCGTTCCAGAAGGAAGTTTGTAAGTCGAAAAGTTCGCAAGTCGAATCAGCATTTCCCATAGGAATGCATTGAAAACCAATTAATCCGTTCCAGCTGTTTTTGGTTCTTAGGTCGAGGGGCGGTTTGTAACTCGAATCATTAGTTCCCATAGGAACTAATGCAAAGCCGGTTAATCCGTTCCTACCACTAGGGGCAGAATTTTTTTTTCTTTTTTTTCCTTTTAACCTAAGATGACTTAGGTTTAAAAAAAGAGGTTTTTTCGGTTCGTAACTCGAATCTAAGTTCGCAAGTCGAGTCAATATTTTTCTATCAGAGCGGTTCGTAAGTTGAAATGTTCGTAACTAGGGCCGTTCGTAAGTCGAGGGTTGACTGTATTTACCTCTGTTGCCAGCTTAATTTCCTCTTACTTCCCCCTTCCTGCTGCCGTGCTTCCTGGGAGTTGTAGTTCTTCGGTAGATGCCCTATATACTGTAGAGTCTGATAGAAAATGAGACTATGACTCCCAGCATCTTCCGTGACTGATCAGTCAAGCACCCCTGCCATCATATGACTGATCAAGGGGCCAGGCCTTGATTCAATTTAATTATTTAATTCCTTTACATGAAATTGTAGCCTTTTAAAAGGATCTGTAGCTTTTAAAAAGGCTACATTGTGTTTCTGTGATAGCCGCTGCCAGACTGTTTCCAAGTAACATTTTACACTGGTCTAGGCTGATACCAGCGATTACATGTCATGGGAATCCAAAATGCTCACTTGTGTTGCCCTTGTCTTGATAAATGCATATGTTCATTGGTCCAATTTTTGTTTTGTTCTGGGATAGGGGATGACCGAGGAAGAAGAAGACAAGCTAATAGCCTTAAAAGACTTCATGCTGAAGTCAAACAAAGCCAAAGCTAATATAGTGGACCAGAGCCATCTTCAGGACAGCACCCAGAAAGGAGTGATTGACCTGGCAGCTCTGGGAATACCTGGGAGACAAGTTGATCTTGTCAAAACTAAGCAGGAGTCTGATGACAAACGTGGTTCGTATTGTTTTCTGGTTCATATCTGATGTTTTATAATTTGTATGAAATGATTTAAAATATGTAATGGGAGATTTCACAGCCACATTCTGGCTTGTATCCTGATTTAGGAACATGCAGCTGGGCTAGTGAAAGTGGACTTCCCTAATCTTTTCTGCTTGTTGGGGTGGGCTGTAGTATGAGGAGAAGGCATGGGGATATCCCAATTAAATTAGGCAAAAACAACTTTCATGATCAGAATTCTGCTTACAGAAGGTACTTCTGGCTTATTGGTGAAGAGAAAGCCCTCAATTCTATTTCAGACCTCCTCCTGGAGTATAGTTTACCCTCTTCTTCAAAGCCTCCTGTCTGTGGAGAATTTTTCAGGGAGCTAGAGAAGCTGCAGTGAGGAGAAGTGGCTATGTAAGAAGATATTCACCACCTTTTCTCCCCACAGGATATCTGCTTGCACCAGCCAAGCTGCATTTTCCTAAGTCTGAATCCAACCTATTATACTAAAATGAAGTTGCTTTGCATGTCAATCTGTTATTCTTTCTTTTGATATGATGCCCTTCTTTGGCTTTGGTTGGTTCCATAGGTTTGGACTTTCAGATCTGTTTCCATTACTGTCCTGAAAAGATTGTAAAGCAAATTATTCCTCCTCTAGCACCACCACACATCCATCCATCCATCTATCCATCCATCCATCCATCCATCCATCCATGTTTTTCACTTCTCTGTGAAAATACTTTATGGTATGAGCATTTTGTGGGACGTGGTGGCGCTGCGGATTAAACCGCAGAAGCCTCTGTGCTGCAAGGTCAGAAGACCAGCAGTCGTAAGATCAAATCCATGCAACGGAGTGAGCTCCCATCGCTTGTCCCAGCTCCTGCCAACCTAGCAGTTCGAAAGCATGTAAATGCGAGTAGATAAATAGGTACCACCACGGTGGGAAGGTAACGGCGTTCTGTGTCTAGTCGTGCTGGCCACGTGACCACGGAAACTGTCTACGGACAAACACTGGCTCTATGGCTTGGAGACGGGGATGAGCACCACGCCCTAGAGTCGGACACGACTGGTCAAGGGGAACCTTCACCTTTACCTTATGAGCATTTTAGCAGATATGGGCCATCTTTGGTATTAAGAAGACTATTCCAAGGTTATTTATTCTGAGGGATTGAAGCTTTCACCCAACTGATCATCTGGCAGCTGATTTACATAGCCCAGCACTCAGCCTTCTCCTTTAAACATATGGGCAAAATAAACCAAGATAGGTAAATTATGCATCTACTTTATACAGCTAGGGTCTTGATCAGTCTGGATGATCTGTTACAATAAATTGAGTCCTGTGATACTCAGCCTCCTGTGGTTTGCTAATTTCAGCTAGAAAACATGTAAAACAGGATTCAAATGTAAATGAAGAATGGAAGAGTATGTTTGGCTCTTTGGAGCCTTCTAATGTACCTCAACCAATCAGCAAAGGTCACAGCCAAGCCACAGATCAAGAAACCATCCAGAGTGGAAAACCTCTTCGATCTGAGTCTTCAGCTGGTATTTCTGCCCCTTTGTCATCCTCACCACAGGTATTTATTGGGGTTTCTTTTTCATCCACATTTTACATAATCCTTAGATTTGAATGTGTATCAATAGCCTTTAATATCTAAAAACAGCTCTTCCAGTTCAGCACTGGTCATTGATGAAGTTAACCTTTCTAGCAAAAATGTGCACCTGTGTATTTGTATTGTAAAGTTGTTGTTGGGATTTGGAAATTGCTTATTCCCTTTTTAGTGCAGAGAAAAGCACAAAGAGATCAGTACAGTCTCATCCTTTCCCTTGGAAAAGTAAAATGATCAGTCTGGATGCTTCTTGGTTAATGAAGACGAACACTTCTACTTACAGTTCATGGCTTTGCTCTTTTATATGCTGATTTATCCATGCTTTTCCCTGCACTAAAAAGGCAAATTCTAAATCCCTCCAATAATTTATATACAGTGGAACTACATCTCTGCATATATATTTTTGAAGAGCACTAGAAATGGAGGAGAGAGGAAAGATAATTAATAAAGAAAGCAACAAGAAAGAAAATCATGCTCCCTGCAGACACACAGTATTGCAATATTGCATTTCTCTGACGAGTCTTAAATTGGAGCATGATTCTGGATCTCTCTGGTTCTTGCATGATTAATTGTCCTGAAGCACAACCTGAATCAGATCTTGCAGATATATCAGATGTAGCAGCAAATCAGAGACCCAGCAATCACTAGTAATATCCAGAATTCTTAATTCACATGTTTCAGGGTCAATTTCTTCCCTGGTGGAGTTTACAACTCCATAGTACTGATTCACATAATCAGGAATCTTTCTACATGCAGTATATCCTGAGTGTTCCCAGAGCAGCAACTGCATAAAGATACTGCATGTGACATCGGCCTACCGCTGATGAAGTCAGTTTTCCCTTCGCTGTTCCTGTGATAGTGCCAGTATGTTTGTCAGTCACCATGATCATGTCTTTGTTGCCGTTATTTGATTGCCATGCAAATATTCCTCTGGATACCATAAAGCTACATTACACAGAGCAAGGTGTGACTAGTTGGGTTTGCAGCTAAAACTTATTCCAATCCTTTCTCTAGAAGAAAGTACTATGTTGGTGTGAATGCCTCAATCTTGAAAGGAAATAGTCCTTTATTAAGACATAAATAATCAAGGCAAGATAACTTGCCTTGGTTATTTTTGTCTAAATAACCTCCAGGCTAAGCGAGTAGAATGATCATATCTCCCAGATATGTAACATCAATTTCTGGACAATTTTTCTGCACCATCCATGAAGGGGGTTCACTTAGAGCCTGAGGAAGTGGATTTTATCCACGAAAGGTTGCTATTTGTTTAGTTTTTTTAGTGGTCCAACAAAAGGCAGCACCTGTTCATGCATTTGAGTATACTGTGTTACATGTAAGTCTGCCTTTGAAGATGTTCTTGGAACTTTTGGTGCAGAACTAGACTTTTGACAAGGGCTTTATTAATGGAGAATCTTTGTTGGGCCCTTCTCTGTAACTGGCTGCAACTGAAAACACTAGTTTTGAGATGTTAAGTTTAGAACTGTTGTGGGAACTAGAGTTCATGGCAGACCAGCTGCTCCAGCATAATATGCTTGATGTCATTAATGGGTTAAGATAATTATTGGTGACCATTCTCTTAGTATCCACACATTCTGAGTTCTGGCTACAGGAGAAAGGGCTGTCTCTGGCTGGACTCTGACTGAGTGCCATCTGGTGCTATTTTTGCTGTCCTCTGGGTGCTCAGCAAAGTATGTTGGGTTTATCTGGGCTTTGAAGGTTAGGTCATTTGTTGCTTTTTTCTCTATGTTTTGTCTAGTTTGAATGCACTTAGCTATTTGGTTGCTGAAAATTTAACAGCTACATTTGTAGCAGACATGTTTTGATATCTTTATCTGCTGCTTTTAATTATAATTGTGTTTTTATGAATTGCTGTTAATCTGTTTTGCCATTTATACAAGAAAGTACAATCTATATTTTTAAATAAATGGAATTATTTCACTATTCTATGGTTTGATTTCTGTGTATACTTCCTGCTGAGATAGTATTAGTACTATTGTAGCATACCATGTTTTTACAGTTTTTGTATTGTGGGTATTTATTCCATAAACGTATGTTTCAATTGCACACATCCACTGACTTGATGGCATGCTCTTTAGTCAGATGTGAGTGTGATGTAACTGGATTGCTCATACAGCAGTTTGTAATAAGAAAGATGATGTCCCCTTCTTCTTTGAAACATAACTTCTAAATATGCAGCGTGACTTATAACTTGCCCGTTTCAGGCAGCAGATGGAACAGTTGTCCAAGTCAGGAAACCAGCCATACAAGTTTTAACCAGTATCGCTTCACCATCGACATACCAGCTGCGCATTACTTCTTGTAAAACAGAACTTCAGCAGTTAATCCAGCAGAAGCGTGAACAGTGCAATGCAGAAAGAATTGCTAAACAGATGATGGAGAATTCTGAGTGGGAGAGCAAGCCTCCACCTACAGGTAATGACTGGGCATATGGTTGCCAAAAGGTGGTCGCTCTTTTGAGGATAATTGGAGAAGATGAAGAGGGAGATTCTGCTTATAGTGTCCTCTCACTGGAAGGTCATTTGTGTGTTCCTGTTAGAACATTTCTTCAACTCTTATCAACCTGTGCACCTTTCTGTAAAAAGGAGTCTCATGCCCCCTCTTAAACCTTCTCCCCCTCAATAATTTTGCTTGAAAACTGAAATGCCATAACTAAAAGAAAGCAAATCATTTGTAAATATAGAAACTCTTGGTCTTCAAAATTTTGTACATTGAAGTGATATATTCAGAGTTGTTGGTTTTTCCAAACAATACCATACCTGCCCTAAAACCCTGAATCACAGCCCTGGGCAGAATAATCCCGACTGGTTTGGCATTTTCTGTGCTAGAATATTGCCATTACTAGTGCAGTGTTAATATAGTTAGGTGACATATGATTGCATAAGAACCAAAAAAAACCTGTCCTGAATATTTCTAAGTTAGCACTTCATGGACTCCTTGTGGTGCTTCCGTGTATATAAGGCTATTATTTTAGAAGTGTAGCAAACTATATAAAAGGAACAGGATACATTGTGAATATTACCAGGTAAAAGTATGCAGCTAAGCAAGATTTTTATCATTTACTGAAACTGACCATTCATTCACTGTGGTAAATGACCAAGACTTACTAAATCGCTTTTTGCCATTCAAGGGAGGTCTCAGCATCCCTCACCTTTGGACCTACTATCCAGCTTTCCTCCTTCAGCAGCTTGTAAGGTTAAGGACTCATGACAAAGTAGGTTGCTAGTTGCCATTAGTAACAGAGGGCTTAAATCTGACTTGCCACAGTGGTTGGCTGATGGGACAGTCCGGGAAGCGCCGGGCAGGCTCCTTCCTGGATTGGCATGATGACAAAGGACCCCAGTGCTGCTCGGCCACTGGTGAATGAACCAGCCGGTTCTTGGAGTAGGGAATGGACCTCTGTGGCACCTGTGGTGCCACTATTCGTATTTGTATCCCCAGGGATACGAATACAAATAGCCCATGTCTATTCGCAATTTCAAATATTTGTCTGTGAGATGTATGTATATTGGTTTAACATTCTTCTCCTAATAACTTCCAGGATCAATGGAACAGGATATGAATTATGCCTGATACCTCTGGTGTATGTTGCTGTCCTTTTGACAGTTTCGCAGTCTGGTTAGAGGGCAGGCTTGCAGGGGCCCTTTTGTGGTTTTACTGGATAGAGCAAAATAATAATTATTAAAAAACCTCTCCTTTTTTGGCTGTTTCCTTAGGATGGCATCCTAAAGGACTTCTAGTTGCTCATCTTCATGAACATAAAGCTGCAGTGAACCGCATCAGAGTTTCTGATGAACATTCAATTTTTGCCACGTGCTCAAATGATGGAACAGTGAAAATCTGGAACAGTCAGAAAATGGAAGGCAAGACTACTACCACTAGGTAAAGTGTAGGCCAAGTGATGGCCAACTTTGGGAACTATAAATATGTGTTGCTAAAATTACTCCTACTGTACATGAGGGATCTGCTATTTTTGTTAAAAATGTGTGACTTAAGGGGCTAGCATACAGCATTTCCAAACAATATTTCCTTTTGCTTATTCCTTTCACACTTTTAAATTATCAGCTTATCCTGCTCTATCCCATGAGTACAGAGCAGCTTACAGTTCAGCACTTCTGGATAAGAAGAATTAGCCAGCTACATGCCGTTGGCCAGGGTATGTCCAGATGTACTCGCAATGCTTTCCACTCTTTGAAAAGGCTTCTTCTATGTCTCCAATCTTATATCTAACCCAGCATATAGAAGAAGGTTTTGAAAACACACACACACACACACACACCACCACCACCACCCCCTGGAGCAGCATTCGTCAACCTTACAGCGGCATATGATACTCTCCACCATCAATTGCTGCTCAAAAGGTTCTTCTTAAGATCATGTACTAACAGAAATTGTCGCTGTGCTATTTCAAAACTGAAGATTTTTGGTTGAATATCTTTTTTTAATTTTTTTAAATAATTTTTTTAAAATTATATGACAGACAAACAAACAGCACATACAAAACATACACACAGGGGAGTGTTTACAATAGTACAATATCTAATATATAATATTAACTCCATAACTGTGTTACAGTACTAAAATCTTTAACCTATGTTATGTTCTCTACTCATGTTTGTTTTTGGGCTCAATCATAAAACATTTTTCAGTTTTCTTTAACATATCTTCTCAAATTCTCAGATAATATCTCTAACAAGCTATCCCATTTTGAGTCCAGATCAGCCTTACAACTATAAATATTTACAACCACATATGTTTACTATATATGTATATCTTTCAAATCAACAATTTCTGGTATTATATTCAGCAAGAGCATTTCTAGTTTAAAGGTTATATATACTTGTGTGATTTCTTACATAATATCTTTTTTATCTATCTACAAAATCATTTTACTCTGTCACTTATCCACCACCTATACAAAAAAGAGTCCGAAGTTGCTGACAATATTTTTAACCTGAATTTCTAATCTCTAACACCCTTTTTGCCAATTTTGAAGTGCCATCTATAGAACATCTTTAAAACATTTTCTCTCAAGTTTACTGACTTAATCCATCTATAATTATCATTCCACATTCGAATCCAATCATATATGTCTAAATTATAGCCAAGATTTTGTACCCCTTCCATCATCATTGCTTTCACCCTTTCCTTCTCTGAATTCTCTTCTAACAAACAAATATACATTTTTTGAATAATCTTCTCATTAGTATAAATCCACAGCTCATCCACCTGGCCTTCCTCTTATAAAAGCCCATTATTTTATCTTTCTTCAATCTTGATTCTAAAGTCTTTTTCTGCTGCTCCCACTGCTTTGGTGAAATGGTCTTCCTTCTGAATATTCCGTTCCACGTCCTCTTTAAATCCTGAAATTACCGTCTTAATTTCTAGAGTTTGGGCTTTAATCTGATTCTTAAGTTGAATGATAATGTTCATTTGGAACTCCTGTATATAGTTCTTAAAAGAATCTTGCATTATTAATTTTGATGGACTTGTGCATTGACTAAAGGCTGTCATTTCTGTTTCTTGGGTATAGATTTATTGTAAGGTAACAATTTCCACTGAGAAATAAAACAATTCAGCTTTTTAAAAGTTCAGATACTTTAATACCGCTTCTTATAAATCCAGCAGGCCTGTCTCTGCTTCCATCTTCTCTCCAGTTCACACCATGTCCACCAAATCCGGTTTTTTCTTTCCTGTACTCCAAATTCAGTCAAGAGCCATAGAACAGTAAAACCATCAATCAGTCAGTCTTCGTATTAAATGGATTGGTCCAGGCCCAAACTCCCACTTAACACATCCAATTGTAAATCCAAATTTGGCCAGGGGCAGTTTTAATTTATAATCCAGATTATATATTCACAGCAAGGCCGCTTGGGGGGGGGGGTTGCCCCTTTTTGTATATAAACATCCAGATTCACCCCAAGTGCCTCTGTTAAACACTCTCTTTAAGAACTCAAATCTTCTTAAACCTTTAGTATTATGGGTCTATATATGCCATCAAGGGAGGACAGGGGGATGAGAAAGTGATTTCCATCCATGTCTTTTAAGTTTCGTTTCTCTTTAAAGTGTGACGCAGTTTAAAATTAGCCGATGTTTCAGGGATACAATAACAAAACCATTTAGAAAATAAAGTTCTCCATTTGATTTCAAAGAGAGATTGAGTAACAACTAATTTGTCTCTTAATTGCCCCAATTTAGCTGGCTTTTGTTCTTGGGTTTTTTTTGTTCTCTTTATTGCTCCTCCGCCGCTTTGTTTGCTTCTTCTCTGCTCTTAAGTCAGCAGCTTCAGTTTGAGCTATACTTGCTCGTGAGAAATAAAAGGCCAGTTACTCACAGTTCTTGTAGTCAAGTAAAAATCTTCTTCACACTTCCCACCTTGGCAAAGTTAGGCAGCTAATTCACCAGACATGGTGTCTCCCGGGCCAGATCCTTTGAGAAAGGAAACTCTCATGAAGACAGATTGCTGTCTGAATTTGGAGTTTTTCCAGCCCTCCTCCGCTGCAAGCCCACTCTCCTGTAGAACTTGCCCCCCCTTCCACTGCTGGGGGGGTCTGCTGACCTGGAGTTTACACAGGGGTCCCCAGAGCCCTGGGAATTCCCTCTGCTCTTGCTGCCGTCGCTCCGCCCCTTCTCAAGATTTTTGGTTGAATATCAAAGGAAGCACAGTCGCTGGAGAAACCAAAACAAGAGTCTCCCACAGGGTAGCGTCCTGGCAACATTACTTCTTAACATTTATACAAATGATCAACCAACATTCCCATATTCCAGGAGTATAATCTGCACTGATTGTCTTGCCTTGATGGTCCAGGGGAAAAATTCTGAGTCCATTAAGCACTAGCTAACCTCTGGATTAGAAGATTAGCTAACCTCTGCATTAGAAGATCTTTCCTCATATTATAAAAACAACCAGCTGAAAACAAACCCTTTAAAAACATAGATCTGTGCCTTCCACTTAAACAACAGAGAAGGAAAGTTCAGCTGGGAAGGTGAGATTTTGGAACATTATCCTATCTCAAAGTATTTGAGTGTCACTCTGGATCAAACCCTACCTACAAAAAGCATTGTCTAAACATTAAACAGAAAGTTGTTGCCAGAAATAATTTACTTAAGAAATTGACTAGGTCGGACTGGGGTGCACACCGACAAACAGTAAGAACAACAGCTTTTTCTTTGTGTTATTTCACAGCAGAATATGCTAGCGCCATATGGTATAAATCAGCACATGCCAAACAAGTTGATGTTAACTTTTAGTGAATCATGCAGAATTATTACTGGCTGCCTAAAACTTGCCCCCATTGAAAAAGTCCATTACCTAGCTGGCATTGCCTCCCCAGAAGTACACTGAAAGGTGCTAGCAAAAACACATAAAATAAGGCAATACCACATCAAACCCATCTATTTCATAGACACCAGCCCCCTAGATGACACTAGGATATAGTATTTCCAAACAATAAAATCAAAGAAAAGTTTTCTGAACACCTCTCAAGCTCTAAATATTAAACCAGAAGATGCTAGGCTAAACCTGTGGAGAGAAAAAACAACACACCTTGCCAAATGGAGGGATGCTGAAGAATGTCTTCCAACAGGGCAAGATTCTGGCTGGACCATCTGGAAGTCATTTAGTAGACTTCAAAGTGAGGAAGAAAGATGAACCAATTAAAATGGGGGTACTTTGATACAGGACCATATTTTTGTGAATGTGCAGAAATTCAATCAATGCAGCACTTATGTGCATGCCATTTATACCCTACCACATGTAGGAAAAAAGATCTAGCAAATGTCCAAAATAATGCTATTGAAGTAGCCCACTTCTGGTCAAAATAGTCTATAATCATTTTAATGTTTTAATTTGTTTGAATTTTATTAATATATTTTAGATACATCCATAATTTAAAATGTGCAGTGCTCTGCTACGAGTAAGAGTTAAGTTGGGGTAGGTGGGGAATTCTCTAGACAAGGTCTTCCTTCCTAAGCCCCAGAATTTTCCACCTCTCAAGCAGTAGCACCAATTGTCAGTAGATAATATTGGAACAGTTGTTGTAAAGAGTATGCTGCAAAAGAAGCAGAACTTGGTCCCAATGGACCTCTGTTTTAATAGGATTAGTTCCTTAACATATAACATACCCATCTGCTCACTAGAGTGAAAAATACATGAAACCAGATTTCTAGGCAAAGATAGTCCTTTGCCTTCTAATCAAACTAGAAACACAGATTACTTAAACAAGCTTTTCAGATTTGTATCATAAGATACCCCATTCCTTTCTCATGCTCAACCGACCATCATCACTTTGCCCATTACCAGTAAATTCTAGCACTTGTAGATAGATAATGGGAGGAAGCACAGAAAATGCTCACAATCCTAACAGAATAGCAGATTCATAGACATAATAAAAGAAGCTGTGATGAATGAAGGGTATGCAAGCCACTGTTTTGTATACTGCTTTGGGTATTTTATTGGACTTCAGTGGATTTTTTTAAATGATCAGAAAACAATATTTTAAAGTATCTCTTTCTGTTATATTCAATAGATCAATTCTGACATATTCTAGGATTGGAGGGCGTGTGATGACTCTCACTTTTTGCCAGGGTTCCCATTACTTGGCTATTGCTTCAGATAATGGAGCCATTCAACTGCTTGGGATTGAAGCTTCAAAACTACCTAAATCTCCAAAGATCCATCCAATTCAAAACAGGTATACATCCTTTAATACATCTCCTGTCCTTGGTGGCAGATCCTCGTTAACAATCCTTAACAAAAGTGGAAAGAAATAAGTGCAACGTTGGTGTGTATTTTTAGCACAATGGTTTGCTGGAGCAGTGTCCCCCAACGTTTTCCGGTCTGCGGACCGGCTGGGGAAGGCGGGGCACCCCCCCGCGTGCGCGCGCATGCGCGAACAAGTGCGCTTGCGCGAGCGCCGCCATTTTGCGCATGCGCACTGCCGCTCGTGCGCATGCGCAAACAGCAGTGCACGCTTGTGCGGGCCCGCGCGCACCCCGCGCGCATGCGCAAATGGTGGCGCGGCGCTCGTGCGGGCATTCCAGCGCGCGCGCGCAGGCGCAAACAGGCTGCGCGGGGGTGAGTGCGCGCGGGGAGGTCTCTCTTGCCGGCCCGGTCTGGGCCAGGCCAGGGACCGGCACCGGGCCGGGGACCGGGGGTTGGGGATCGCTGTGCTAGAGCACAGGGGAGATATAATGAATCATACCACTTCAAACTGGAAGGCCATATTTTGAATTTTTCAAAATATCAATTAAAAAAAAATGAAACAAACACTCTCTTCAAGTACTAAGCTGGCAGATAGAGTTCATGGCTTATGCCCACCTTTCTCCTGGGTGTGTTAGCCTTTACTTTTTTAATTGCAGTACTCTGTGTGTATGTTTAAATGGGGAAACACAAACAAAATGGCCTACCTGCTCCTTGTGAATTGGTGCACTCCACTCTACCACCTCAACATTCCTCCACCTCATGCTCCTGTATGCATGGAGCAATGAGGTTGGTGCATGTTTAGTATACTGATCCAGAATCAGCAATTCCAAAGAATTATGTAAGACCAAAAATACAGGGCAGTGCAAGACTGTTAGGAGAAGAAACTTTCTAAACATCACAGGCTGCAAGAAATTTAAATGAATGATATTTATTTTATCTTCATCTTGATCCAGGTGTTTGGATCAGAAGGATGATGGCTGTGTGGTAGACATGCATCATTTTAACTCAGGAGCCCAGTCAGTGTTGGCTTATGCCACTGTGAATGGTTCCTTGGTAGGATGGGACCTGAGATCCTCCAGTAATGCCTGGACATTAAAACATGATTTGCGGTTGGGACTTATAACCTCATTTGCTGTTGACATACATCAGTGCTGGCTCTGTATCGGTAAGACACATCTTGGTGTTTTCTTCCCTGCGTAGCTGTATATATATTAGAACCGTG
The DNA here is from genome assembly GCA_037013535.1 of Intellagama lesueurii. Lineage (NCBI taxonomy): Eukaryota > Metazoa > Chordata > Lepidosauria > Squamata > Agamidae > Intellagama > Intellagama lesueurii. Next base: position 77,166,545 of record JBAJHW010000006.1, read on the forward strand.
TAAATAAAATTGTCCTTTACATGTAGGTGGAAGTGAAAATACATATCCTAGCTTTTAGAAAGGCCAGTCTACTCGTGTTTCTGGAGAATGGATAGATTTGATTTCAGTTGCCACTTCTGACATGGGGCTAATTTCAGTGAACCATGTTCTCCTAGACCCACATGTAAGTTGCGAAGCTACAGTGGCTTACTACACAGTGCTGTTGTGAAAGCAAGTACTGTACAGTACAGACTGAAGCTCTTTAAAAATGATATTTGGAAAGTAGTAATGATTAATAGAAGGGAATGGTGCTTTCTTTACATTAAACATATTGATGCTCATGTGGACGGGGTTGCTGATATGGTTCAATAACTTTTTAAGTTGCTGATGGCAATTACATTTTTCTTTCCCAGGTACAAGTAGTGGCACCATGGCTTGCTGGGACATGAGGTTCCAGTTACCCATTTCCAGCCATTCCCACCCTTCCAGGGCACGGATCAGAAGACTGTTGATGCATCCGCTTTCCCAGTCATGGGTGATTGCAGGTACTGCTCAGCCTTTTCCCTTTATCAGAGTACTCATGGAATTTATGATTCCTATAAATGGCTGTTACTTTTTTGATTTGTTCTTCCCACACACATAGAAGACAGTGCCTGCCATCCTTGCCCAAAAACATTGGTGCATCCCACTCACTTCAACCTCTCTGTCAGTTGGGTTACCAGATAAGGGGGCAGGGGGCATGGCCCTTCCCAATACAGCTAGCTGAGACCTGGAGGAAATAACAGAAGGAGTCTCATGTTTGTATGATTATTTAACATTAGTTTTAAAATGGTATGTACCACTATACTGGCCTCTGTTTTGATTACATCTCTATGGGCAGTTTCATATTTATTTTTATGAAATAGTAGGAGCTCAGGAGCCTGTGGATGGGAGCTCTGTCCAAACAGTGAGTGTGGCTACTCTGGCAGTAATAAATCAGACTAAGGCGGAAGAAAGGAAAGGACTGCTAAATGAAAGAAATTGCTATGGTTGTGACACACAATTAAAAGATGGGGAAAATAGCTTGTAGAGGTATGTGGGTGTTAGCGCGAAATAGCGGAAATTCAGTAGAATCAGCAGAGTAACGTCCAGTCCAGGCGGTCCAAATAAATCACGCACACACCAGCAGCTTCTCCCAACACCAACATGTATTTACAGGATATATACAGAAGTTCAGTCTGGCAGCATAACAGGTAGCATTCATCACAAAGCAGGAAGATACATCTACTGTACAGTTTCACACATATATACATATGCACATCTGCCTGTGGCCAATCACATTGGATATTGCATCATGATTGCATCATGCATGAGTCAGCATTCATGAGTCATCATGACTCAACATTATTACACACCTGTTCATCATGGCTGCTCATTAACATACCTTGTTCTGCTCAGGCCTGGAAATTTTCCTTGACTGAACTAGCCCTATCATTAGACAAAGGGAAGCATCTGCTTCAGGTCCAATACAGTGGGAGAACAGTAACACTCTCCCATATGTTTTTCTGTGTTGTTAGATGGGGTATATATGACTTGGCTTGGGCCCCCTTTTCCTGGGTTCTGCCTAAGGTGTGGCAGGGGAAGACTGTCTCATCTCTAGTATTAAAGTAAGGCTCAAATGCCAGCCCTGTCAGCTTTTGCAACTGGATTGGGGTGAAGGTGCCATTGTGCTGGCCAGCAAAATTTCCTGAGCTGGTTCTAGTGAGGAGCATTTGTCAGACTTCCTGATTAATATTGTGCTGGAGTTCTTGTTAAGATGAAGGAGGTGCTAGGTGAGTATTACAAACCTTCGCCCTCCTTCCCTTCCATAGTATTAAGGGCAGAATAAGGACATAGAATATGAAAGCACATTTTCTGGATTACTGAGCAAAAGTCTTCACAAAGCAGATATGAATGCTGTAAGCAGCTAAGGTAACTATCATCCCTTTCTTCATTGTTTTTATATTGACAGGATAGAAGGGAAAAGTAAATCCCAAGGCATATATATGCCCCTGTACTGTACTTTTAATTTATAACTGTTGTCTTTTGTTTTTCTATAGCTGTTCAAGGCAATAATGAAGTCTCCATGTGGGATATGGAAACAGGTGACAGACGCTTCACATTATGGGCCAGCAGTGCACCTCCTCTTTCAGAAATGCAGGTTTGGCTTTGTGATTTTGAATTTTGGGCATCATTCATTCATTCATTCATTCAATGTCTGTACCACCCATCTGGCTACCAAGGCCACTCTGGGCGGTTCACAACATGGTAAAACAACAAATAACACTTTAAAGAAAAAGATTGTACATAGTAATAATACTAAAAATCAAATTAAACATATCAATCCACATAAATTAAAGAACAACATAAAACAGGCAAGGTGATGGAACAGATAATATAAGCGCTGGAAAAACCACTGCGCTGTGATTATGTAATATCTGAGAAAGCCTGTGTAAACAGCCATGTTTTCAGAGATCACTTGAAAACTTATAGCAGCAATTATCAACAGGAGGCATATGTCCCCCTAGGAGGCCCTGACACATTTGAAGGGGACCACAAACTGGAAACAGTTCTACATAGGCCATCTTATAAGGTTTATTATGCAAGTTTTACGATTCTGATTCAGCCTATATTTCTTTCATGTGTTTATGGTATTACCTAGCTCAGGCAGGGAAGTCCCTGATGGAAGACCAAGAAATGGAGACCAGCGTGGTGTGACACAATTTTATTGGAGCCAAAAGATGCACACTAGTGGCTGTGTATCTAAAGGCGAGCAAAAGCCCCTAACAAAGACAGCAACAGACCCTTATACCTTAAGCTTATCAGTTTCTTATGCTAGAGAGCTTGAGGGGCGCCTTGAAGGAGTGTTGGGCGAAGCCTGGGAGAGCAGGTTTTGACTGGTTTCAGGAAGTACTGGCCATCCTTCATAAGAACATTGCATTGTCCAGGCCCTGCCGAAGGCCCCTTTCTCAAGGTTACAAAGAGGCCCCTCTATCTCTCCCTACAGACTTTGTTGTTTAGTCGTTAAGTCGTGTCCGACTCTTCGTGACTCCATGGACCAGAGCACGCCAGGCCCTCCTGTCTTCCACTGCCTCCCGGAATTTGGTCAAATTCATGTTGGTAGCTTCGATGACACTGTCCATCCATCTCGTCCTCTGTCGTCCCCTTCTCCTCTTGCATTCACACTTTCCCAACATCAGGGTCCTCCCCAGGGAGTCTTCTCCTCTCATGAGATGGCCAAAGTATTGGAGCCTCAGCTTCAGGATCTGTCCTTCCAGTGAGCACTCAGGGTTGATTTCCTTCAAAATGGATAGGTTTGTTCTCTTTGCAGTCCAGGGGACTCTCAAGAGTCTCCTCCAGCACCACAATACAAAAGCATCAATTCTTCGGCGGTCAGCCTTCTTTATGGTCCAGCTCTCACTTCCATACATCGCTACTGGAAAAACCATAGCTTTGACTATGCGGATCTTTGTCTGCAAGGTGATGTCTCTGCTTTTTAAGATGCTGTCGAGGTTTGTCATCACTTTCCTCCCAAGAAGCAGGCGTCTTTGAATTTCGTGGCTGCTGTCACCATCTGCAGTGATCATGGAGCCCAAGAAAGTAAAATCTGTCACTGCCTCCATATCTTCCCCTTCTATTTGCCAGGAGGTGATGGGACCAGTGGCCATGATCTTAGTTTTTTTGATGTTGAGCTTCAGACCATTTTTTGCGCTCTCCTCTTTCACCCTCATTAAGAGGTTCTTTAATTCCTCCTCACTTTCTGCCATCAGAGCGGTATCATCTGCATATCTGAGGTTGTTGATATTTCTTCCGGCAATCTTAATTCCATCTTGGGATTCCTCCAGTCCTGCCTTTCGCATGATGTATTCTGCATATAAGTTAAATAAGCAGGGAGACAATATACAGCCTTGTCGTACTCCTTTCCCAATTTGAACCAATCAAGTTGTTCCATATCCAGTTCTAACTGTTGCTTCCTGTCCCACATATAGATTTCTCAGGAGGTAGATAAGGTGGTCAGGCACTCCCATTTCTTTAAGAACTTGCCATAGTTTGCTGTGGTCCATACAGTCAAAGGCTTTTGCGTAGTCAATGAAGCAGAAGTAGATGTTTTTCTGGAACTCTCTGGCTTCCTCCATAATCCAGCGCCGCATGTTCGCAATTTGGTCTCTAGTTCCTCTGCCACTTCGAAATCCAGCTTGTACTTCTGGGAGTTCTCGGTCTACATACTGCTGAAGCCTACCTTGTAGGATTTTGAGCATAACCTTGCTAGTGTGTGAAATGAGTGCAATTGTACGGTAGTTGGAGCATTCTTTGGCACTGCCCTTCTTTGGGATTGGGATGTAGACTGATCTTTTCCAATCCTCTGCCACTGCTGAGTTTTCCAAACTTGCTGGCATCTTGAGTGTAGCACCTTAACAGCGTCATCTTTTAAGATTTTAAATAGTTCGACTGGAATGCCATCACCTCCACTGGCCTTGTTGTTAGCCATGCTTTCTAAGGCCCACTTGACTTCACTCTCCAGGATGTCTGGCTCAAGGTCAGCAACCACACTACCTGGGTTGTCCGGGACATCCAAATCTTTCTGGTATAATTCCTCTGTGTATTCTTGCCACCTCTTCTTGATGTCTTCTGCTTCTGTGAGGTCCCTGCCATTTTTGTCATTTATCATGTCCATCTTTACACAAAAGGTTCCTTTAATATCTCCAATTTTCTTGAAGAGATCTCTGGTTTTTCCATTTCTATTATTTTCCTCTATATCTTTGCGCTGTTCATTTAAGAAGGCCCTCTTGTCTCTCCTTGCTATTCTTTGGAAGTCTGCATTCAATTTTCTGTAACGTTCCCTATCTCCCTTGCATTTGGTTTCCCTTCTCTTCTCTGCTATTTGTAAGGCCTCGTTGGACAGCCACTTTGCTTTCTTGCATTTCCTTTTCTTTGGGATGGTTTTTGTTGCTGCCTCCTGTACAATGTTACGAGCCTCCATCCATAGTTCTTCAGGCACTCTGTCCACCAAATCTAGTTCCTTAAATCTGTTCTTCACTTCCACTGTGTATTCATAAGGGATTTGGTTTAGATTATACCTGACTAGCCCAGTAGTTTTTCCTACTTTCTTCAGTTTAAGCTTGAGTTTTGCTATAAGAAGCTGATGATCAGAGCCACAATCAGCTCCAGGTCTTGTTTTTGCTGACTGTATAGAGCTTCTCCATCTTTGGCTGCCGAGAACATAATCAATCTGATTTCGGTATTGCCCATCTGGTGATGTCCATGTGTAGAGTCGCCTCTTGTGTTGTTGGAAAAGAGTGTTTGTGATGACCAGCTTGTTCTCTTGACAAAACTCTATTAGCCTTTGCCCTGCTTCATTTTGAACTCCAAGGCCAAATTTACCTGTTGTTCCTTTTATCTCTTGACTCCCTACTTTAGCATTCCAGTCCCCTATAATGAGAAGAACATCTTTCTTTGGTGTCAGTTCTAGAAGGTGTTGTAAGTCTTCATAGAATTGGTCAATTTCAGCCTCTTCAGCATCGGTGGTTGGTGCATAAACTTGGATTACTGTGATGTTGAAAGGTCTGCCTTGGATTCGTATTGAAATCATTCTATCATTTTTGAGATTGTATCCCAGTACAGCTTTCCCCACTCTTTTGTTGACTATGAGGGCTACTCCATTTCTTCTACGGGATTCTTGCCCACAATAGTAGATATGATAATCGTCTGAATTGAATTCGCCCATTCCCATCCATTTTAGTTCACTGACGCCCAGGATGTCAATGTTGATTGTTGCCATCTCCTGTTTGACCATATCCAGCTTACCAAGGTTCATAGATCTTACATTCCAGGTTCCTATGCAGTATTTTTCTTTGCAGCATCGGACTTTCCTTTCACTTCCAGGCGCGTCTGCAGCTGAGCGTCCTTTCGGCTTTGGCCCAACCACTTCATTAGCTTTGGAGCTACATGTACTTGTCCTCCACTCTTCCTCATTAGCATGTTGGACGCCTTCCGACCTGAGGGGCTCATCTTCCAGCGTCATATCTTTTAGCCTTTTGTTTCTGTTCATGGAATTTTCTTGGCAAAGATATTGGAGTGGCTTGCCAGTTCCTGCTCTAGGTGGATTGTGTTTAGTCAGAACTCTCCACTATGACCTGTCCGTCTTGGGTGTCCCTGTACGGCAGTGGTCCCCAAACTTGGGCCTCCAGATGTTCTTGGACTACAACTCCCAGAAGCCTTCACCACCACCTCTGCTGGCCAGGATTTCTGGGAGTTGAAGTCCAAGAACATCTGGAGGCCCAAGGTTGGGGACCACTGCTGTACGGCATAGCCCATAGCTTCTCTGAATTACTCAAGCCCCTTCGCCACGACAAGGCAGCAATCCGTGAAGGGGTCCCTACAGACTACACAACAGCATTAAGGAATGTCAGAAACATACACACATGTACGTAGGCATGGCAAGAGGCAAAGAACAAAGGCACAATACTTTTGCACTATAAGATACTGGCAGTTTTCTTGGAAAATACATAGCAATGACTACAAAAATACAATTTAATAAATGGAGACTATCAATGGCTGTGGCCAGAAAACGGTTGAGAATGACTGATTTACAATGCAATCCTACGTATGCATATTTTAACATAAGTGCCATGAAGTTAAATTGGGTTTACTCCTAGGAGAAAGGGATTATAGCCTTGAGGCTATAATCTTCTACTGTCTTAATGTTCAATTCCTAATTGTATTCTTTATTTAATTTTATTTTTATCTTGATGGTGTAAGGGTAGTGCTGCTTTTTACAATCTGCCAGCTTTCTCTTTCTAATGATCTGGTTTCTAAATATACTAAATTATGTAAATTAACTGCTTGGATACAAATTTAAAACCTTGAATTTAATTTTTTTTTTAAACAAAAGCGCTTCTATAGTAAAATAACTTCTGTTTTTGAGTCCCATTGATTTTATTGCAAGCCACTGCTTTGTGTTCATATTTGATGCCTTAAAATACAATTGGTAATTAAAATATCAAGGGATTTTAAAATTTTAAAATATTCTAACACCTGAGTATTAATATTCAGTATTTCTACTTTTCCACCAATTAGCCTTCACCTCATAGTGTTCATGGAATATACTGCAGCCCAGCAGATGGAAATCCTATATTATTGACAGCAGGTTCAGACATGAAGATAAGGTAAATATCCAATAAATATTTGTCATTGTATTTCAGCACCTCACAGGCTATAATCTTAAAATATAATCTACATAAAATCCCATGGGATGTTCTAGAAAAATCCTTTTGTGAGAATTCAGCCTACCTATTTCCACACATTAGTGAGCAAAGAGGAATGTGTTCAACAACTTTGTAGATAGGACCTGCCCTGTAGTGTCTCTCAGGGTTCCATTTTGTCCTCCATGCTATTTGACATATACAAAAACAACTGGGAGAGGTTGTCAAGAGTTTTAGAGTTTGATGTCACCCAACTTTTTATCTCTTCTGCCTAATTCCAGGGAAGCTATTCCTCTTCTGAACCTAGTATCTGCTATTTGTAATAGATTGGAGAAGGGCAACCAGATTGAAACCTATTCCACGCAACATAGAGGTGCTCCCAGTCAATCAAAAGGCAGATCAGGGAATAGGGATTCAGTCTGTGCTGGATGGGGTTGCATTCCCCTTGATAAACACGAAGCCTTGGTGTACTCCTGGACTCCTCCCTGTGCCTGGATGCTCAGGTCTCAGCAGTGACCAGGAGTGCATTTGCAGAGTTAAAGCTGATGCACCATCCGTGCTGATTTCTGAAGTTGTCAGATTTGCTTTTGGTAACATGTGCTTTAATTAGATCCCACTTGGATTACTGTAGCACACACTTTATGGGACTGTCTTTGAAGTTAAGTTAAGTTATAAATAAATAAATAAAATGTAATATAATACATATACTATGTGTATCTGTATCTGTATATTTATCTAATCTATCTGTCTGTCTAGCTATCTGTCTCTCTCTCTCTCTCTAAGTTGGGGGCAACTAGATGGCACATAACAATTATTATTTTCATCATAATTATTATTTTGACTTATATATTGCCCCATTGTGCTAAAGCACTCTCTCTGCATGGTTTACAACATAATTAAGGAAGCAACATTTTGCTCCCCCCCCCCCCCCCCAGTGAACTGGATATTCATTTTACTGACCTATAAAGGCTGGAAGGCTGAGTCAACCTTGAACCAGCTACCTGAACCCATCGGGATCAAACTCAGATTGTGAGACCTGAGTACTGTCTGCGGTACTGCAGTTTAACTTCTGCACCACAGGGCTCTTAGTATTTCAGCTGGTTCAGAATGCTGCTGCCAGGTTGCTGACTGGGACTGCTTACAAGGATCACATAACTTCCCTGTTACAACAACTGTAACAGTGAATTCGCACTGTGAACAACTGCACTGTGAACTGGGCCCAATTCACAGTGCAGGTTATTGCCTATAAAGCTTTGCCTATACAACCTGGATCCCGGCTATCTGAAAAGATTGTATTTCCCCATATGAGCCTTCTTGGTTACTAAAATCTTCAGGAGAAGCCCTTCTCGTACGTCCCACTACATTCACATTAACGTCCAGTACGATTGTGAGAGGGGGCCTTCTTGGTTGCTGCTCCCAGGTTCTGGAATGTCCTTGACACATCTTTCTTATCTCTCTAGGGATAGGTGAAGTCCATCCTTTTTAGACAAATTTTAACAACTAAATGGGCAATAAAGAGGCCTGTTTTTGGATTCTGCATATTATTATTAATTTACATGTGTTTCAAGATTTTTTTAATGTGTTTTAAACTGTTTTAATACTATTATATGTTAATTGTTCTTAATTCAATAATTTATTGTGTTTTTAATTGGTTTTATTTTTAAATAATTTGTGAGCTACCTTGGGTTGCTTCACTGGGAGAAAGGTGGCATAAAAAGGAGAATAAATAAAGAAAGGTAAGTAGATAGGTAGACTATCCTGAAGTTTACTATATCTAGTTTGAAATTTGATATCTATGTGGCATTTTTAGTAAATATGGATTTGGGGAGTTATTACATATAACAGCAAAAATAATAATAATAAATAATTGTGCACAACATATTGCAGATCTATCCCTGCCATAGTCTTTCTCATTAAGGCTTTGTGCGGCTTCCTTCTGAGTAAACATGGTTTTATTGCAAGGCTTGGAAGCACAACACACTTCAAGTTTTGTATGGATTTTTATTTTTCTAGACGAACTGAGACCACTAATGAAGAGTAGATGCAAGGTAGACAGAGCCCATGGCATGATCTATATGGTTGATCTTACAATAGTAGCTTTAAACTTTTTTTTTTCATTTTTAAGGCTAAAAGGATTCTAGCTGGAGATACGAGGGTTTTAAAAAGTCATTTGTTTTATTCTTTGCAGATTCTGGGATTTAGCATACCCAGAGAGGTCCTACATAGTTGCTGGAAGTTCTAGCTCCCCGTCTGTATCATACTATCGAAAGATTATTGAAGGAACAGAAGTAGTTCAGGTATGTTGCGTCCCATTTTCACACAGCACTGTGTAGTTTCTGCATATTCTTGCCTTTATTGCTGTCTCTTAATAACTTTATAATTTATTTTGGTTGACTTGTTTGGAATATAACTCAACAAGTGTTTCACAATGACCTTCTCAGGAGGCTCACAAATTGCATGCTAACACTGCCAATCACAAGATCCTAGTATAGCCTGGAGAAGTACAGCAGCCAGCACAGGTTGCCCAGTCTCAAAATATCGTGCACATTCATAGTAGTCCCTGCTCTTCCAGCCTAGTGCTCTACTGCACTATCAGCAATGGAAGAATACAGCTTTCCACTGCTTATTCTTGTGCATTTTTTCAGTACACCAGAGGACATTTCCACATGACCATGAAAATTGCTTGGTGGTTTTGAGCCAGATTTGTCTCTCTGTCTTTGCCTCACTTGTTGTGGGAACCAAATGGTGGGGTGGGAGAATTATGGATCATAATTGATGGGAGGATATAAATGCAATAGATTAATGTTGCCACAGTTTTAGAAAACATCAAAGGAAGCTTTCTGTTCCTTAATTTATTTTTGCTTTCAGTTCACAAAATAGCACAGGCCGAATGAAATGATTGCTGTGTCACTACCACGAATGACGCCACATGAGCATATTCATATTCAACATGGCAAGCCGAACATTGCTGAGCACACTAGCAGCTTCTTAATATTCAATATACAATTGGCCAGAGTCCTATCATGCATATGCTGGCACAGTGTAAGTCTCAGCCAGCCACTTGCCGCAAGTTGAGTTGATGCTTGTGTTCCTTGTTGCACTCCAGCCGTTGGACTTGCTGTATAACAGTGATACAAGCATAAACTCTTCAACTAGCAGCAGTTAGCAACCAAGATTGACACTGTTTAACTTACACCAGCCTATGTAAATAATAAGATGCTGACCAATGAAGTCAGAACTGTGTGTTCTGTGCTGTCAAGTCGGAACTGAATAATAGGGACCCAAATAATGTTTCAAGGTAAGTGAGATATTTAAGGCATGGTTTTCCAATTCCACTATTTCAGTGAATTTCCGTGGCCAAGTGGGGATTTGAACCCTGTCCATCACTCTATCTAACACACAATACTGGGAATCCATAGGTCACAACTGGAAAATGCCTTTCGAAAAAAACACAGTGTAGGGTTTGGTAGTTTTTGTTTCATTATTTTCTTTCCTCTTCAACAGGAAATTCAGAACAAGCAGAAGATAGGGCCCACTGATGAAACTCCCCGGAGAGGTCCAGAGTCTCTGCCAGTTGGGCACCATGATATTATTACAGACATTGCCACTTTCCAGACAACTCAAGGATTTATAGTTACTGCATCACGAGATGGGATTGTCAAAGTGTGGAAGTAACAGTTGCACTGATGTATAAATATTGTAAATAGTTGTACTAAGGATAAATGGCAAGAGATTGAGCTGCTTTGAAGAATTCCTTCCAGAACATAAGGACAATGGTCTATGAAGCACATGAATGTGACCAGTATGTCTCTTAGCAACACTGATCACAAATATTAGTGGCTCTTTCAGAAACTGCCACTATATTAAAGTAAAATGATTTATGTAGCATTTTCTAAAACTACCATGCAAAAAAAAAAAAAACAATTAGTGAAGAAACTGTACTAAACGTCTAACCATGGTATTGTTCAGAACACTTTAAAATTGTTTATAAACATGAAGAAAACAGCTGTGTTCCATATAGACAATATTTATGCAAACAGACCTTTTTTTTTACAGTGAATGAAAGAATGATAAAATTGTTGCACTTTTGTTCATGCATATTCAAACTCCTGTGTACTAAATATGGAAAATAAAGAGTTTGAATCAGCATTCTGTGTCACAATGATAATAAAAGCCTACTAGCAGTACTGTTGTATATGTTCACCAGTGTAAGTCAGGATATCTTCTTGGTTACACTGGGTCTGCAGGACAGGAGGTGAAGTCTTTAATTATCAAAAATCACTGCCACAATACTGCGGAACTTACATGAGCGGGATTTCAGCCAATGTTAAAGGGATGATGTCAAAAACACCTGTGGAGTGAAACTGAAAAAGTGCTTCCTATTGTGTTCCTGTGATTCCACTAGTGTAAATAACAGCATGCTTATGAACATCTGGGTTTGGACTGTGTGCACGAGGGCAATCCAGTGCAGTTGCAGGTTGCACAACGGATTGTGTGCTAGAGACTACATGAATAAAGACACTACCACTGTACAAATGGAACTGTCAATTGAATGAGCAAACTTTTTTTGGTCTGCTGACATGATCTTACCTTATATTTAGATCTGTACCTGCAGAGATAATCCTGGAGCAAGGATTTTCTGTGAACCAGGGTAATAATGGGGCATAGATTGCACAGTAAGCACAGCCTTGGTAGGATTAAATGGGGATGCTTTCAGCAGTCCGAACAAAGTGGAAACAGCCATGCTTATTGGGCTTTCAGAGGGCTCTCTTCATTTCTCTTCACGTCCATGTTGAAGGGCCTTTTTTGCCTTCCAACAACACCAAAGTGACCAGATGGGTCAAGGTGTTTCTATATTTACTTGCAAAACACACACAGGTGTAATAAGAGGACATTCAAAATAAAATACTCATGGGTCTTTGGAACTATGGAAGATACATAGGCTTCCGAGTGTTGACTTGTGCACATTTCCCCTTAAGCTTTGTTGATTTCATGTATCAGGACAAAGGATACAGTATTGGTATATAGAGAATGAAATGGTTGTCAAATTTAGGTGTATGGCAAATGGGAATTGTACTCCTTTTACCCAACCCCTTGGGAACTATGGTTGAGAGAATGGTAGGCTCCCATCCTTTTCTCAGATGCAAGCAAAACACTATAGCAGGATTTTATACCATACTATGTATTTATTTTATATATTTATCTTTGTATAATCGGGTCTATGACCGCATAATAAAACTTTACTTTACTTTACTTTAGTGATAGTTATACTGAGAGCCACTTCCTCAGCCCCTGTCTAGAAATAAAAGTAAATCCAAGGGGCAGTGCCACTATTCCTTCCCAGGAAGACACCACCACTCAAGGCAGGAAGGATGACATTGGCAAGTGCTGAGCGGATGTGTTAATAAACACATTTTAGAAGAATGTTTAATAAAGCTTTCAGTGGAAAAATGTTGATGAGCTGGAGTTAAATCCTATCCCTCTGAGCTGAATCCTCATGAGGAGTGAGATTTACATCTGTTTTTTTTCCTAGGAAAACAGACATATCTGTTTCCAAGAACATTAGTTAATACATAATCTATCATTCGGCCCAAGACAGGACCTTGGAAACGCAGCCTGTTTTGTGAGGAGCAACACAGAAATTAAGAGAGGACAGAGTTGTAAATATATGGGCTGTTACATACTAGAGATGTACTTCTAATTTGGCATTTATTTGGAAAACAAAGCCAAGCAGGGGTTATTTCTCAATTCACAAAACAAACAAGCTTGAAGTGGCACTCAAATTAAAGCTCTCTAAAGCATGAACATTTGCTTCAGCACTAGTTGGCAAAAGCCAACTAGAAATTCACCCCCTGTACTAGGTCAAGGCTTTTGTTTTTCCTGTTTTCATGTACAAATACTTTAAAAATGTTCCAAAATATATCAAATTAGATGAGCAACAAAGGACATAGTTAACACTAAGAAAAGAATCGAGAAAGAGAATAGGGGTTCTTCTTCGTGGTCTCTGTGAATGCACACTAATGGGTTAATCTGCACCTGCGCAGAGCAGCCTCGGAACCTTCCATAGCTCAGGCACATGGTGCCGGGACCTCCTACATGCTGCCCTTAACCCCGCCCCTGGCACCGAGTGCCTCAGTTCCTTTCTTGCCACTGCTGCAGCAGTTTCATTAGGAACTTCTGCACTTCGTTCAAATCTTTCCTTACCTTTTCTTATCTTGGATCTCCCTGGCTTTGTTCTCAGATCGCTCGATGTCTCTTCTTCTCTGTGAGTTAAAAAAAAAAAGAATAAAAATGGACTGTTAGCTTCTATTAGGAAAGCCGCAAGTTTGTTTATGGCCGCTCCGGGCCTCTTGTACTAACAAGATTGCCCTTTCGGATGGACATTCCCGCTGCTTGTTTTGTCTTGGGGAACAACACTAGCCGTCCCTGTGTGCAGTTTGTAAGGGCTTTACTAAACAGACGCTTAAGTTGAGGCTCCAGCACCTTCGCTCATTTTTGTGGGAGAAGTCCCTATCTCCAATCCAGGGGACCCCCATGGAATACCCCAGGCTGAGCGGCCTATCCCAACCTCTGATTCTCTGCCACCATCAAACTCTTCAAAAGTTCATAAAATGGCATCCGAGCCTCAGGCGTCTTCCTCAGGCTCGAGGTCAATGGCTACGGTATCGACACCAAAGCCTCCCTTGAGCTCTACTTCGAAAAAGAAGAAGACGCAGAAGCCAGCTTGAGTGGCAGATACGGTATTGCCCTCGATCCCGCTACCAGAGATGTCCCAGCGAGACACGGTATCTCTGAGCATATCATCGGGGGACGAGGATGGTCCGCCCCCGATGCCGGAGACCTTGCCATCCCCAGTTCCCAGCTTCTCGCCAGACTGGGTGAACACCTCTGCGGTGCAACTGGCACAGGCTAGCCCGCGATCTCCTCCGGGCTCATCTACTGGGCATATTTCCGCCTCGCCTCAGGGCTCAGTACACATGGATGTACCTAGGAAGAGGGTGCAGAAGACGTGGCATTTAGACCCACCAGCGGAGCCAGAGCCCCTTTGATACCAGCGTTCATATGAGGCTGAATATCGAGCCCGAGACATCGACAGGAGGCGGTATTACGAGCGTAGGTCCTTTTTCGAGCTGGATGATTTCGACCTCGATCTGCAGACCTATTCTAGGTTCTATAGGGCTGATCCGTATTATCGATACCGACGCCCTTACGACTACTATGCAGCCTTTTCTCCATCTCCGTCTCCGCCTCGGTATCGCCATGTAGATGACCGTTTTCCCGGTCCTGAGGAAGACGTCCATGCCCCTCCTCCTCGAGCCCGTAAGAGATTTTGGCCTCATGTTTACTCTTCCCCCATTGAGGCAAAGCATGCTTGTCGCCTGGTATCGGGCCCAGAGGGTGCTTCCAGATTGACGTCGGTGGTAGATCCTGTTAAGTCTCCAACTTGCTATCTGCCTAGAAGGAGCGACGAGGGGCAGGGTTCCCATTTCAATACGAGACTTCATGTTCCGGGACCGTCTCGTGAGGACTACTCTCCTTCCCTGGATCTCACCCCTGTAAATTCAGACTCGGTACTGTCTGATGTGGATGAAGACTCTCCTCCTAATGTTCCTACACCAGGTTCGGATGTGGCGGAAAATCATTACCCCCTCTCCATCGGAGGATTACACCTCCTACTCCCAACTTATCCTTCGGATTGCGAAGGTGTTGGACTTAGCCGTGGAGCAGCCAACTCCCCGGAGGGTCGATAAGGTGCATGAGGACATCACCCAAGACCAGAGTCCTCCTCTATGTCTCAGTTTCATTCCCTCTCTCGCGGATCTGATGAGAGAATCCTGGACCAAGCCTTCCTCTTACCAAATTCCGAGGAGGGTAGAGAACCTTTACAAAATGTATGGAGAGAATACGGACTTTCTCCTGAATTCTGAATTCATTTGTTGTGGATTCAACACAGAATAGGGCTCGAAATCAGTCAACTTCCATTCCTAATAACAAGAAAGGTAGGAAGCTGGATGTGATTGGCCGGCATGTATACTCTCTCGCCTCATTCGTTCTCAGGGTGGCTAATTACTCAGCTGCTATGGGGGCCTATCACCACCACCTGTGGAACTCAGCTTTACCTATTTTGCAGGCTGCCACAGAGGATGTTCGGGCCCAGGGCCTCACTTGCCATCAAGAGGCGATGGGCTTAGCCCGCCGGGAGCGTATTGCGGCCAGACACATCTTTGATGCTGTGTCTAAGCAATTGGTCACTGCTATAACTCTGTGTCGCCATGCCTGGCTTCATTCAGCTGGCATCTCGGAAGATGCAAGGTCTCAAATTGAGGACCTCCCATTTGATGGTGTTGGCCTCTTTGACGAAAAGACTGACAAGATTCATTATAATCTTCTGAAGCTGAGGAAGACGGCTAAATCTTATTCTTCTCAGCACTATCGCCCCAGGAGCTCGTGGCGTCGTCAGTATCCTTCCAGATCCGTTCTTCACCGTCAAAGGCCTCTGAGTTCTGGCCCTTCATGTGCCTCTTTTAGGCAACCTAACAGGCAACGTCCTCGCCAGCAGGCCCGTCGCTTGGGTCGGAAGGCCAGGCAGAACATTTGACATCTCTCAGCTACCAGCTGTCATAGACCCCTCCATCCGTCGTTCACCGTTCCTGCTGTCTTGGCGCACCATCACTTCGGACTCGTGGGTCCTTTCCATCATAACCGTAGGCTATGCAATCAAGTTCGACACTCTCCCTGTCACGGGGTTCCTCAAAACTACAGCCCCCTCCTACTTTGGAAGAAGAAATTTGATCTTTGCTTCAGAAGGACGCTATTGTTCGCCTCGATCATCCAGACGTTGCACGTGGGATTTATTCCCGTTATTTCACTATTCCAAAGAAGGATGGGAGTCTTCGTCCCATCCTTGATCTCTGCCATTTGAACTCATACATCACTCCCTGGCGTTTTCGCATGGTCTCTTTAGATGCCACCATTCAGATGCTTTGACAAGGCGACTGGTTTACAGTCATAGATCTAAAGGACGCCTATTTTCATATCATCATCCATTCTGACCACCGCCGGTTTCTCAGATTTTCAGTGAAAGGAGTGACCTATGAGTTCAACGCCCTCCCCTTTTGGTTGTCCAGTGCCCCACGGGTGTTCACCAAGTGCCTAGCCCCTGTGGCGGCGCATCTTCGTCTCCAGGGTGTCACGGTGTTCCCGTACCTCGATGACTGGCTGCTGGTAGCGCCATCTTTTGCCCAGGCTGAGCGAGGTACCGTGTTGGCTCTATCTCTTTTGGCTGCCCTGGGCCTCCGGGTCAACACGGAGAAGTCCACGCTGATACCCACTCAGCGAGTCACTTACATTGGAGGAATATTAGATGCTTCTACAGGACGGGCTTCCCTACCCCTGGACAGGATTTTGAAGATTCAGCTCATGCTGGCTCCCTTCTGCCAGGATGCCTTGGTGTCTGCCCTCCACGTCCAATGTCTTTTGGGCCTTATGGTGTCAACAACAGCCAATGTTCAGCTTGGGAGTGGTGTTACGTTCGTCATATTTATCCTGTGGCGGTCCATGTGGCCGCCGAAGGGAATGTTCTGGCAGACTACTTGAGCAGGCTCCAGGCTTCTTCTCACGAGTGGTCACTGGACGACACCATCTTCCATTGCCTATGTCGTCATTGGAGCACTCCGCAGGTTGACATCTTTGCATCGCAGATCAACAGGAAATGCAGCACTTATTGCTCCCGGGTGGGAGTAGGTCGTTGTTCCTGAGGGGATGCCTTCATGACCAGTTAGTCGACGGATCTACTCTACATGTTCCCACCGATTCCGTTGGTGCAGAAGACGGTAGTCAAAATCCGACAAGACAACGCGGATGTCATCCTTATTGCCCCTTGGTGGCCTCGCCAACCTTGGTTCTCCACCCTCCGTGAGAGAGCGACAGAATACATCCGCTTACCACTAGTTCCCCACCTGTTGACTCAGTGTCACGGCAGGATCTTTCACCCGGACGTGGACTCCCTCCACCTTACAGCGTGGAGGCTTCCCCCTCGATAGCCGAGGTTCTCAGTCATGCGTGTAAGCGCTCCACTACTCTGACATATTCTTATAAGTTTGCAAGTTTGCATCTTCCTTCCACTTACCTACAAGCCCGACATCCCTCGACGCAGTCCTTCACTTCCTGCTTCACTTGTTCTGCTGTGGCTTGTCACACTCCACTCTGAAGGTATATATGGTGGCTATAGTGGCCCACCAGCCACACTCTTCAGATGCGGCGTCCCTTTTTCACCACCCTACGCTGAAGCAGTTCTTGCGGGGGGCTGAAAAATATGCGCCCAGCGTACAAGCCTCTTACCCCGCAGTGGTCCCTCCAGCTGGTCTTGAATCGCCTCATGAAGCCCCCTTTTGAGCCCTTAGCCTCGGCATCAGACCGGTTCCTGACCTTGAAAACCGCCTTTCTCCTTGCCTTCACTTCGGCTCATCGGGCAAGGGAGATGGCAGCCTTGAGAGTGGACCCTCCATTCCTCCAATTCCATCCGGATAAGGTGACTCTCTACCCAGACCTCTCCTTTCTTACCAAGGTATCATCTTATTTTCATTTAAACCAGCCGGTTGTGCTGCCCAGTTTTTTCCCAACACCTACCTCACCGCTGGAACGAGCGTTACACTTCCTGGACGTTAAACGGGCTCTCTCCTATTATGTTGCTCATTGACACCTTTCCGCACTTCAAAGAGACTCTTTGTAGCCTTCCAGGGTGCTTCTAAGGGTTCACAGGTCAGTGCCCAGACCATCTCCAGATGGATAGTTTCTACCATCCATTTGGTATACGAGCTGGCTCAAGTACTGCTACCGGATGTGGTTAAGGCTCATTCGACGAGGGCCATGGCCTCTTCGACAGCATTCTTCAGAGGAGTGGACCTCACTGATATCTGTAGAGCCGCCACCTGGGCTACACCGTCGACCTTCTCAGTTCACTACCGGCTTGATGTCCGAGCCATGGCTGAAGTCGCAGTGGGTCGTGCTGTCCTGGCCTCTGTGCTCTCGTGATGTCCCTCCACCTGCTAAGTCAGCTTGCTAGTCACCAATTAGTGTGCATTCACAGAGACCACGAAGAAGAAAAAGAGGATAATTACCTGTAACTCTAGTTCTTCAAGTGGTCATCTGTGAATTCACACTCCCCGCCCATCCTCCCCGCTGTACGTCACGTGTGTTATTTGCATGCTGTGCAGTGGTGGACAATTCTAAGGAACTGAGGCACTTGGTGCCGGGGGCAGGGTTAAGGGCAGCATGTGGGAGGTCCTGGCACCATGTGTCTGAGCTCTGGAAGGTTCCCAGGCTGCTCTGTGCAGGCGCAGATTAACCCATTAGTGTGAATTCACAGATGACCACTCAAAGAACCAGAGTTACAGGTAAGTAACCTCTTTTTTTTGAAGTCAGTTTAAAATCACATAGTTACACGGTTTCGGGGTTGGTGTGTACATCCTTGTGGGGGAAAAATTAATCCATTTTAAAAACTGTGTTGTATACTGGTTGACGAGGCTTACATGAGCTTTTAGAATTGTTACACTTGAGACTGTTCTGTGCCTGCCCCTCCCTTGTGCTGGTTTGCCTTTCACAGTCAGTAGCCGCTGCTGCTTTGGTGTTATTTTATTTTATTTTATTTCTTGCAATCTGACATAGTGCCAGCTCAGTATGACAGGAAAAATTAATAAAACAGGTTTCCTTGCAGCCTGACACACTCACACAAACACACACACAGAGGGGATGAAGAATTTCAATTTCACAAGCTATTTAAAATAAATTACTTTCTGGCAACTGAGTAAAGTACCTCACTTTCCAGCCAAAAAATACACTTTTCAGCTAAAAAAGTTAGTGCTTCCATGTGCATCATGTAGTCACTTTTTAAAAAATTGATTTCAAATATGCTAAACCTGATTCAAATACAAGTTTTTTCCCCCATGTGTAACCTCAATGAAGTTCACTTAAAACAAATTGGTTGTGATTAGCAAGAAAAATAATTCAGACCAAACTGAAGTGAATGATACTGGCACACCCCTATTTTATGCTAGAGATATGGATGTAGCAAGGGACAATGCTACATCCAAATTTTCTTTTGACTGACAGGATAGTTTCTTCTGCAAATAAATAACTAATAATTCATAGTTTGGAGCCATAGAAGAGAATTACAAAGTGCATTCCTTTGTTATCTTTTTTGAATCAATAGAAAAGATGATGTTCTTAAGGGATTCATCGCAGCTGTTCATTTGATAATTTTATCTCTTGGCCAACACTGAAATTTGAAACTGTTGTTTCCTAACACCCTTGTATTTTAACCAGAGTGAAATATACATGGAGCCAAAGCTTTTCTTAATGGTTACTTATTGTTATTGAACTCTGTTTTCCCCATACCAGTTAGTAATCTTTCATAATTGTATTTATCTTCTCTTGGATTCCCATGTGCTTCCCATGGTCACACCCATTCTCACTATGTCACAGACAATCCCCTTATACTCTACGTATTAAACCACACACTATTGTAAACATGTCTGTTTTTATGACTCAAAAGTCTCTGGGTAGCTTGTGTGGCTGGCAGTAGTGTTTCTTTCTTTCTTTGATTTATATCCCTTAGTTTTGAGGCACTACTCTGAGCGGTTACAACAAATATACCACAAGACAAAATAAAGATAAAAACATTAAAAGCAATTTACAAATAACCCTTAAAACAGGTGGTGCAGATCAACTATATAAAACCAGTGTGGAGGAAAGGGGGGGGGGGGAGAAAGGTACTTGAGTAGAAACTCACACATCTAAACCAACATAAAGACCCCCACAACCTCCCCCTCCAAAATATGTCAGGAGGACCCAAAGATTTTGTGATGATCTTCATTGGAGGGGGAGAAGCCCCTAAGTAAAGCACGGTGGTGCAAATTTAGACCTACCTGACACAATTGCTATGTGAATGTTTATATACTAGGAGACAGTCTGAGGGTGTTTCTCTTACCTTTTTCAGAAGGTCAAGGAGTCAAAGGATTGCCCCAAATGAAATTGCAGCTGAACGGATTTGTGGCATAATATTAGCCTCTGCCTTGCTCAGCATCTCAGCAGCTATCTTCGTCTTGTCATGTGCCTCCTTATCTGTCAGCACAAAGAGACGGGAAGACTCTTTACTATGACGCTGCTTTTCCTGCCTTTTCCAACAATGGCACTGTGGAGTGTAAGGCTGCTACAGTGTAATTATTGCTTATCAATCTGCTTCACATTATGAACGACTTTTTCTAAACTTTTCATTCATTTCAAATTCAATTTTATGATTGTTTGAGTAGTCCACAATTCCTTGTCATACTTTTTCAGGTCCTTCAATAAACAGTGCACCACTTTGTTCAGAAGTCTTCATGCCATTGAAATCACACTGATGGGGGTTGAAAAACCATCATTGAGCAAATACCAGCTTTTCGTTATCCACACATCTTGCAAAATATTTCGTATGACATTAGGCATAGAGAAGCCCAAAAGTTACATATTCCAAGATGCATCAAAGACATATAGAGGAAATGCTATATTTCCTCTATGTTTCATGGAGAGATGGAGATGTCACATGATATATAAACTGGTAGCCACATTCACTTTGACTTAAATTAATTTGATTTATTTCTGGTAATTAAAACTGGTTTTGGTGGCCACACTGATGAAATTGACTCATTTCCTTTCTTTTTAGGAGCACGCTGTTCCCTTTTCTACTTTTTTTAAAAAAGTGATACATCATTAAATAACTGACTGCATTCATCTGAGAACTTATTCAGAACATATTAAGAGTTGCAGTGATAAACTCTTAACTGAGATGGGCACAAACCACAGGCACCCTGTCAGAGGGAGTGGCGTGGCTTCCCAGCCTTGCCTCTGAGTGGGCACCTGCCAGAGGAGGCAGGTTTGGGAAGCCAGGAGGGGGCATGGAACAGCTGTGTGGCCAGAGGGTTGACCTGGCACCAGTCAGTGAACTGGCAGTTTCTGTCCATCACTACTCTCAATGAAAATACCGTTTCCAGTTGCAGTGCACTAAGTGATGCATCACTAAGCATTTCTATAAGAATTTTTTTAAAAGATAGGAGAGTAAAAACCACGATGCCAATGCTGTCCAAACTGAACAGGGGCACAAAGTATACTGATAGCACCATCCACAACAACCAAACCTATTTCAATTAAATTGATTTAGAAGTGAGGTATTTTAAAAAGCCACAGACAGACAGTTAAAAACCCTTGGTTTGTAGCCCAAATAAATAGATTCCACACGTGTGTTATGCACCTGAGAATTTATAAATTGATTTAAATAGTGCTTAAATCGATTTAACAGTAGCTCTTATTGCCAGTGGGACCACTTTATCACTGGAAGGCAATAGCTCAGTAGTACATTGTTGTTGTTATGTGCTGTCAAATTGCCCCGACTTATGGTGACCCCATAAAGAAGCGATTTCCAAGATGTCCTGTCCTCAACTGCCATGCTCAGCTCTTGAAAACTACATTAGGAAGATCCATAAGCAAGGCTCTCCCACATTGGTTGTTCAAGGTATCTGGCATTCAGAGGCATGCTGCACACTACCTCTATAAACACAGAAGCTTCATTGAGGGAGAATCTCTCTAATACTTGCAGCTAACCTGGCATCTGACCTGCAGTGAATGTAATTTTTAATTTCTGGTGCTTATCCTGTTGAATATACACAGGAAATCACAGCTGGATGGAGCTATGGAACAGCATTTTGCTATAACAGTTCAGTTTGTTCACTAAAGTAACAGCTGTAAGAAACAATCCAGCCTACATGGCACGTTTTCAACATGTTACATACACTGTCCCATTTCCAACTGGATTGGTTTTAATTCATCTGGGAAGAAAGTGCCAAGAGCAGTTTTGCTTTGTATGGTGTTTTTCATAATATGTCAATGTATTAATTTATTGTGTTAGCATCTAATATTGGTTTTTTTAAATACTGTAAGCCACCTTTGATCCTTTCTTTTTAGAAGATGGCAGATAGAGATTTTTAAATCAATCAATCAAATAAATAAGGTCATGTTTCCATATGGATGATGTAATGGTAAGAATCTGGATCCCCTCCTGGTGCAGTAACAGAACAAGTTTCCTTTGAAGTGCAACATTTCAAGCTCTGCTTATTATGTTGATGCCATTTCCTTGACATCACCTATGCCAAGATTTGCTTTTTAATGAATTAATTTCTGTAGTGTTTTTCCGTTGGCTCGCTCTGTTAACAGTGTTCCTCTCAGTTTATTGTTCCAGGGGCTGTGTGGTGATGTGACTGTGTATCCTTTTATACTCTGCACAATTCTTTCATTTGCAAATTGCCTGCACCTTTTTTAAAGACAGGTACAATTTTTTAATGTATTACCATTGTGTGATCATCCACTTGCTCGTGAATAGCCTGGTGTGATCTACGTGCAGCCTCAGAATGGAGACCTGTCTACCATAAGAAACAGGTTTGCCACTTTGAGGCCTTTGTGATGATCACCTTCCATGATGAGGCGTGAATCATGGTCGTTGCAGCAGTGAGCTTTTTAGCTGGATACTGTAGGCAGAAACCAGACACTTTCTCTGCTAGGTTTGTCTATAATACGGATTCTTTGGTAAATTCATGGCTCTTGGGTTTGGAATAGTTACTGTTTTGGATTATCTTTCCCGGAACACCACTGCTCATTCTGGCTGGGGTCTTATGGGAGTTCTATTTGCACAAACTAAATTTTCAAAGGTCTGGTCTGGCCCTATTATCCCATTTCTTTCCTTTCCAGTTGTGTTGTAACTGTAAAACTTACTACAGTGATTTTTTTTTAATGGACACTATCTACACTTCAGTCAATGAATGATGTGCTGGATTACTGGATTCAATGTATTCTTCTAATGATTAGTTTTCTGGAGTGTCGATTGTACATGGTTTTTCTCTACTTGGCTGTCTGACAGTTTCTCATAGCTTGCAGTCATCCTTCCACTAACCATTATTGTGTCTTCTTTATTTTGCCCCATTCCTTGCAAATTAATCACAGATATGAAACATGTTCACTTTGCATAGATGCGTATAGTTTAATTTTGGTGACAAATTGTGGAACTCTATTAGCAAATCTAAATATTTGAATAACAGGGACAGTTTCATCATTATTATATTTTCAAACATCATTGGTGAATGTGTTTTAAGGTATATAGACCTGTTACATTGCAACATATTTGTTTTACATATTGTCCTGTTTAACCACAGTTAAACAAGATAATTTGTGGTCTTCTTTGAACATAATTAGCTTTGCCTGTCTTATCTGGGATCGTTGTATGCCTAATTTGAAATTTCTTGGCCGACATTAAAAAGTCATTTTAACTAACTTCAATCAGGTTAGTGCCAAGAGTTGGTATCATGGGACATAACAAGGCTGGCTTATTAAACTGACTCAGATGGCAGTAGCTGGAGTGTCAATTGTACATGTCAAAGTCACGGCCCCTGACTGTTTCTTCCAAGTCTCCTGGCCATTCTCCTCTACTGGAGAACAAAGATTAGTGGATAAGTGGCCTAGTCTGTCCTAAACTGCTTTGCGAGCTCCTGGATGGAGGAAGACACAATCCCGTTGCCAGTGTTCAAGGGAGATTGAACTGTTAATTTTACTTCTGTGTATGGAATGGGTAGGCATGCCTTGTCCTTTGCCCAAAGCAGCAGAATGGCAAGGGGCCACCTTGAGCATGCCCCAGCTTGTGACCAGCATATCTATCATGGCACTATCAGGTGAGCTTTCTAGCAAGGATGAGCCAGAGCCTCCTCAACCCAACACAAGTGAGGAACTGCCAAGTCTGCATACCCTGAACCCTTGGAAATCCAGGAGGCTGAACCCTGAGATGGCAGCACGTCTGTGCCCAACTCTGAACCTTCAGGAGGACAGGAGCCTGGACCCCAGATGGAGACAGCTGTGGGGGAGGAAGGAAGCTGTCCAGGAAAGTACTGTGGGATGAAGGCATGAGCCCAGGGAGCATCTCCCAGATACTCAGCTGCAGGGAGACCTTTTTGGGAGAAAAGCCTTCCTCAAGGGTTGGAGGTTTTCTCAAGGGAATATTCTTCCTCCAAGGAGATCAATGGGCCAAATCCTGCAGCTCAGCTCCCCTGCCAACTTGCTAAATGCCTGCAGTTGAGCTTAGACTGGAGTTCCGGCACATGAGCTTAGACTGGAACCCAACTGGATAAATGAGATTGCAGAGTTTTCAGCAATGATCAAATATCTTTGCTGGTTCCTGACCTTGAAATTTGTGTATCCTGAACCTTGTTGCCGACTTGTTTGCTATATCTGACTTGTCGACTGGCTTGACTATGTTTCTTGGAGTTTCTCTGCATGTTTCTCTCTACTGATCCAACTTGGCATTTGGATTGTTCTGGACACATCTGGTGTCCCATACCTGGTTTGCCTGACTCTATTGTAGGACTCTGTTTGTTAGATTTCTGTCTATTGGTTCATATGCCCCAGGCCCTGTGCCTCCCTTTTCTTGCTGTTGTGGTCTTTAGTCCATGAGAATTAAGATACATTTATTGTGAAGGTCCAACAAGACTCATTGTTATTTCTTCGTACAGGTGTCTCCACTTGATTTTGAAATCAAAAGAAGAAAAGATAAATAGTTTTCAGATCATCCTGTATGATTTACTGATCTTTTGACACCAGAATGGATAGAGAAGTATACATTCAAGTAATTTTTTTAAATTGACAATTGTATGTGATCCAGTCATATTAATAACTATTGGGCATTATGTTCACCACATATATGCTTGTATCATAAACATGCAGTGGCTGCAATCTTAGACCCTCTCACCTGTGAGTAAACCCCACCAAACTCAAATGAATTATTTCTGAGTAGACAGATGTATGATTGTACTGTAAGACTGCAGTCATATGCCCACTTATCAAAGAATAAGACTACTGAAAATAGTAGGACTGAATCCTGAGTAAATGTGCTTGGGATTCTATTATGTGGCTCAGATGTAAGAATATGATGCAATTATCCCTTATAATTTTCCAGAAGCACTGAGATGTAGTCACCAGTGACTACTTGGTGCGTTTCATGCAGCTCTTCTCAAAACAATTTTATATAAAAGCAAAAAAGAAAAGAAAAGAAAGAAAAGAAAAAGGATTTTACCCAGAGATAACCTATCTGGGTTAGGATGTAAACATTTCTCAATGGAAGACATGATTTTGATGTGCTCATTTAGCACATTTGACACTGGCAAAGACACGTACAGCTTGCATATATCTGAATCCCTCCTACCCCTGGCTCCTGTATACTGAAACTTAGCCTGAATAATTAGTGCAGCCAGCAAATGTGGTACAATCTAAATGGGAAAATAGAAGGGATTATTGTTCAGCATACAGCATTATTCAGCATTACAGAAATGTATACTATGATATACTCTCCTACTTTAGCACCAACTTGCAGAATCAGCATTACAAGAAAGCAGCTTTCCGCTGTTAGTGCTAGCGTCCCAGGACTTTCTTAGGTCATCAACAGAAAGCACAGCCATTAAAAAAAAAAAAAAAGGTCATGTAGGAGGCAAAAAGAACCTTTTAGCATTATTGAATTGATCCATGCTTGCTCACAAAGTAAAACTATGAGCATATTCTGCATACCAAGCCAACAGCAAAGGCTATGTAGTAAGTTCCCCATTGCAAAACATAGCACCTCTAAAGTGGGTTAGTTGGGAGAAAACTGCAAATTCCCTTGAAACTAGAGCACCGTTCTTACGGTTTTTAGGCATCTACAATTCATGATTTTCATGTTTTTATTCTATTCCCCCAGAATATTCAAAATGAGCAAGAGGTGGATCACAAGATTTGAATCTTGTAATCTATACATTCCTGAAATGGTCTTGTCATAACTATCATTTTGTACTCTTCAAATAGTTTCCAGTGTTTCCTGAAAACTGCTGTGCTGTTTTAAGACAGATTTGATTTTCTGTTTTCTAAACAAATGAAACAGAAGTATCAGCAACAAGGAGAACAGAATTCTTCTTGGCAAGATTCTGCAGAGGTTATTTCTTCGTTCAAATGGTCAATCTGAGCATATAGTTAATTTCTGAGTACCTGAAAATGAAAGAAAAGAATACATTTTAAAACAAAGTTAGTGTCAAGGTCACTAAGAGCTTTCTTGAGTTGCACAAGCAGAATAGCTTGTATCATCAGATGACTGGTTAATTGGTTAAAAAGAAGCTAGGGGCTAAAGATCAGTTCTGGTCATGTCTGTCCAGCATTGTACGAGGGTCAAGCGTGCAAATTTTTCCTCTCTAATAGTAATCAGATCCAAGGATTTCTGTTTAAACCAGATGATGTGTTCTTTGTGTTCTTGTGTTCTTTCCATCTTGGATTATTGTGTTTTTAGTAATATATTGCTATTTTAAATTGTAAATTGTTATATGTTATGTTGTTACCCGCCCAGAGTAGTCTATATGACTAGATGGGCGGGCTAAAAATGTAATAAATAAATAAATGATGCACTGATATGGAATGGGATGGACATACCCCAGGAAGGACAACAAAACCCCTGTGGCACCTTCAAGACAAACCAGATGGAGTTTTGGGGGGCTTTCATGCACTGTAGCCCACATTTTCAGATGTGTGAAGTGTAGCCACAGTGGCACACAAACATTTTCTCTATCTAGAGTAGTGGTTCCCAACCTTGGGTCCCCAGATGTTCTTGGACTTTATTACTCATACAACATTAAATAATAAAATAATTATGTGTCATCAAGTCAATTCTGATTTGTGGTGACCATTTCCAGGGTTTTCTAGGTAGAGAGTACTCAGAAGTGGGTTATCATTCCCTTCTTCTGGGGGGTGCCCTGGGGCTGTGCAGCTAGCCCAAGGCCACACAGGCTGGTTCTATTCCTGGCAGAAACAGCGGAGAATTTAACTCTCAACTTCTGGCTTTTCAGTCAGATACCTAACTCAGGGAGCTACCCAACCAGGTATACAACATTAAGGTATGATCTAATCTGGGCTTAGAATGTTACACTCTCCACAAATGGAAGTGGGGGTTGATGGAGAGAAGTCAGCAGCAGTGGTGTTCCATGTGAGTAGCAGTGAGCAAGCATGTAAGAGAAGGGGAGAAAGTGGCAAGAAACAGAACTATTCCCTCAGGAAAGGGAATCCAGAGGGTTCATGTGCTAGCCTCCTGTAACAACACCAACAAAGAGTCTTTGACACATTAAGACTAACATGTTTTATTTGACATAAGCTTTTGTGAGCTGCAGTCCAATGTGAGATGAGATCAGCGATAGCTTAAGTCAAATAAAGGTCCAACGAGACACCCAAATTGGAGCAAGCTGGCTTGGGCTAAGCAGGATTGCTTAAGATTTAAAAATGTAATATGCCATTTGGTGTGATTCTTGCATGCACATGCAAAATTGGGTGGTTTGGGGTCAGGAAACCACACTGCACTTCAAGCAACCCTAGTTGGGCCACCACCCTAAAAGGAAAAGAGAGAGAAAGAAAAAGTAACAAAACAAAAAAGATTCCCCTCCTTGTCCCCTTCTGGGAGGAAGCTTTCAATTTTAATGTTTCCCCCTGAAAAGGCACAGTGCATCAGTATTGCCCTACAAGGCTTTAAAAAACCCCCATAACCCACAGAAGAGTGGAGGAAGTTTTCAATTTCCCAATATTCTTAAGGGACTTAAGCCATCTACGTTGGTTCAGTTCCAGTAATTGCATGTGCTGGAACCAAACCAAAACAGAGTAATCCTACTCCCCACATAAAAAAGTAGCCCCTGATAGGGAGGCAAAAAGATGCAGGTAGGTATGCATCAGAGATGGGCTGGTCCATGGTAACACTTACGTTGTGTGGTCACCAGGAAAAGAGTGGACCAAACAGCAAGAGACAAATCCCCATTTGGTGGCACTCTAAAACTAGCTAGTATCCAGTGTCCCACAAGATTCTTTAGTTTTCCCTCTATTTGATTTTTAAAAAATGTATCTTTGTAAGATAACCAGTTATGAAATTTTACTTACAGTGGTCTGCTGGTATGCAGTGCTGATGACATTTTCAGAATCACTTGGTAGGTATTCCTGAGAAAACAATTTCTTCATCTTCATCTAAAACTCCATGTGGTACAATCCTGTCAATTGGAAAGGCAGATGTAATAAGATAGCAAAAATATAGCCTGGGATCAATGTGTTGACAACAATTCTAATGCAGTACCGAGGATGATTGAGACAAAGCTGCCTGGAAGTACTAGGCCACCATCAACTACTTTACTGGCAGTAGTCCCAACTCCTCCATGATTTATTTGGAGTGTGCAAAGGATTAGGTGCAAAGAAACTGATAGATATGAGGTCAGAAATAGTGATGTTCTTTCCCCTTGTGTTTCTTGCAGTATTGGCAACTCATTCATATGGTACAAGTGGTAAATAGAGACGTTGGCCAAAATCCTGTTGCTTAGCATTGTCAGTTGCATTACAGTAAGCCCATATCAATGGGGCTTAGTGAGTCAACTTCTTAATATGTTCCATGGATTCAAATGGGCCTACTCTAACATTAAGAAAGCAAACCTTGATTGGCTTAGTGAGTTGTCTCATTCTGTGGATCACAAGGCAGGCTAAATAGGCCCATTCGCAAAAAACCTAATTTGGCGGCAGATGACATTAACAACTACAGACCCACTGTCAATGTGCTCTTTTAAGCAAGCTAGCAGAGAGGGTGTTGGCTGACCAGCTGCAGCCACTCATGGAGGAAACTGATGCCCTCGATCCGTTCCATGTTCAGGCCTTGCTGGTCCTCCTCAACCTCTCAGCGGCCTTTGATACTGTTGACCACTGTATCCTCCTGGGGAGGCTCTCTGGATTGGGGATCAGTGGCCAGCCGTTGGCGTGGCCACCGATCCTTCCTAGAGAACTGTCCCCCAATGCTGTTTAATATCTATCTGAGCTTTGTGTTATCAATATGCAGATGACACCCAGCTCTATCTCTCCTTCCATCCCTCTGCAGAGGATGCCATTCTGTCCCTTGAGCACTGCCTGGATGTCTTGCTGGGGTGGATGAA
The DNA here is from genome assembly GCA_037013535.1 of Intellagama lesueurii. Classification (NCBI taxonomy): domain Eukaryota; kingdom Metazoa; phylum Chordata; class Lepidosauria; order Squamata; family Agamidae; genus Intellagama; species Intellagama lesueurii. The sequence goes on from JBAJHW010000006.1 coordinate 77,195,781, forward strand.
GGATAATAGACTGAGGCTGAACCCGGACAAGATGGAAGTCCTGCGGATGGGTTCCCATAGTGTCTGTGGATTGGGGGCCTCCCTCTCTTTTGTGGGGGTTACTCTCTCTGCTAAGGATGAAGTTTGCAACCTGGGCATTCTTCTCGACCTAGCACTATTAATGGAATCCCAGGTGGAGTCTGTGGTCTGCTCCACCTTTTTCTGACTTAGGCAGATTGACCAGCTGCATTTCTACCTTGACACCGAGTCCCTCACCATGCTGGCCTATGCATTGGTAGTCTCGAGATTAGACTACTGTAATACTCTCTACGTGGAATTGCCTGTGAAGCTGCTACAGAAACTTCAACATGTCCAGAATATGGCAGCCAGAATATTGGGTGCAGTGAAGAAATTCCATCATATCTCCCCCACTCTGGCCACCTTGTATTCGTTACCTGTTGGTTTCTGTGCCAGCTTCAACGTGATGATGCTGACTTACAAAGCTCTAAATGGTTTGGGACCTTGATATCTGACAGAACGCCTCCTTCGAATGAGATCTGCCCATCCTACACGATCGTCTCAGGTCATGCAGTTGAGAACACTGACCCCAAGCAAGCCCCGGAAAGAGAAGATAAAAAACCAGGCCTTCTTGGTGGTCGCTCCTCGTCTTTGGAACGATCTCCCACCAAAAACCCGCCTGGTCCCTTCACTCAGAAGCAATAACATTGGTAGCACAATGGTTGTTTCAGCATTTTATACTACCCATTCCGTCACCTTGCCTTTTGATTATCTTAATTATTTCTAGTTTTTTAGTTTTGTTGCTTGTTTATGTTTATTTGACGTGGTGGTGCTGTGGGTTAAACCACAGAAGCCTCTGTGCTGCAGGGTCAGAAGACTAGCAGTCGTAAGATCGAATCCACGCGACGGAGTGAGCCCCCGTCGCTTGTCCCAGCTCCTGCCAACCTAGCAGTTCGAAAGCATGTAAATGTGAGTAGATAAATAGGTACCACCTCGGTGGGAAGGTAACAGTGTTTCGTGTCTAGTTGCGCTGGCCACGTGACCACGGAAACTGTCTTCGGACAAAACGCTGGCTCTATGGGTTGGAAACGGGGATGAGCACCGCCCCCTAGAGTCGGACACGACTGGACTAAATGTCAAGGGGAACCTTTACCTTTACCTATGTTTATTTGATGTTTAATTTTGATTTTTGATGGTTATTACATTTATTGTTTTTATATTATTGTTTATTTGTGAAACCACCCAAAGTGGCCCTGACAACAAGCAAGCAAGCAAGACCCACCGACCCATACCTACTGAGGTCCTAAAGCAATTCTGTCAGTTCATTTATGCAATAAAACATTTGACAGGTGGAGGTTGGATTTCATATGTGAGAAAGAGACAACTTATTTCCAGAATCATGCTATGATTCTGATTTAATGGAGGAGACATCATGGAAGCCAGCAGAGAGGGAGAAGAAACTGTGATCTAATCAGATGGGAATCTAGCTGTATCAGCTGTATCTTTTGTGTACACTCTAATTACACATGATTGAATTAATTTATGCACAAGGGGCCTCAACTGAGTGAACCCCAGATATCAGTTCAGATATCGTGACCTAGGCTGAAGGCCAATATAATGTGTAACAATTCTCATACACAAGCAGCACCTGTAGAAGCTACAAAACTACAGTTTTGTCTTCAGAAGTTTGGTTCTCTGCAACAGGTTCCACAAGGATGATGGTATGGAAGCCAACTCACAGTGAGCTTTCTTTCTGTAGATCAACCCATATAGGCTCCTGGACACGGATGTTTGTACACACTCTATTGAGCTGGGCATGTGGATAGCTGTTGATTTCATCTGTCAGGAGAAAGGATACCATTATGATAAGTAGAACCAACATAATGAGCAAGTGAACTGCCCTGGTTTGACCCAAACACCTAGCAGCCATGGTTGGGAATCAAGCATCACTGAGTGACACTTTCTGGTTTCTCTAGCCCAGTGCTATCTACGCCAAATAACACTGGTTCCTCAAACACACACTTTTTCCAGTCTTTGCTACCTAAGATTTTTTAAATGAAGATACCAGAGAATAAATATGGAACTTTCTACATGGAAAAGTGTGCACTGTACCACTAACTACATCTAACTAGGGTTATATGCCACATGATTAAATGTAGCTGTAAATTAAATGAGATGAATTAATTTATGGCAATTCACAACTACTTTTTCCTGGGCCTTGTAAGGTACTCATACAGCTAGGATGTCTGTTTATGTAATACTGTGAACTGGCTAGGACATGCACAAGGACCTGTAATGTGTTCTGATCACAAGTTTACAAAAGTTTGGCAATCGTAATGTTGAGGTATGCTTGATTTACGTTAACCTACATATAATCTGACCATGTGCTTGTCTTTACCATCTCCCAGGGTCAACGACATCCAAATGCAAAAGGGATCCACCCAGAGGGTTTTAAACTGTACTCATGTTGATCCCAAAATAGACTCATTCATGACAATGTTTTATGAGAAGAATGACTCCTATCCCACTGAGACTAGCAGAAGTATTGTTAGCAAACTTTGTAAGTTGAATAAGCCTTTGGCTTTATTTGGCCTATATATCAAAGTCAAACAAAATCTTCTTGTTGGAAGAACTGCCGATGAAGTGAAACATTTGCTTGAGCTCAAGAGCCCTGAAAGCCAATTATATTTTAACAGAGCACAATCCTTTGCCAAACATTCTACTACTTTCTTTTTCTTTCTATGCGCAATTTATTTTTCATGGGCTAGCTGCCGCCTCACTAAGGCAATGAAATAAAGGCTGAGGTGAATTTTCTTCTCATAGTAAAGAAAAAGCTCATCGTCCTGAAAAGGAAAACATCCTGTCATTTCTGTGTCATATATCGGAAAGAAACAGGAGCAGCAATGCACTTCAAGACTTGTCCAGACAGAGCATTGCTCTGGTAAAAGTAGCCTGGTTGTTTCATTCCTACCTCCACCCCCAACCAGAGAACAAAAGGCTCAATACATGTCTTTTCCCTGCATGGCATTTCCAGGTTTTTGTGTTGTTTCGTTTTTCTAGGATGTGTCTGCATTTTCTTTGTGTTCTGGGATTTTCCTGGTGGTTGAAGTTTAGCACTATGCCACTTCCTACCAAGAATTCCATTCCACGTCAAAGGTTTCCAGGTCAGAAGCCTTTAATTAGCATTTGATTAGTTTTTAAAATGGTGAGGAGGTGACATCCAAAGGCAAAGCTGCAGCAGAGAAGTCAATTTATAAGGACTGAAAAGGATTTCTTTTCCTACAGAAGCAACTTTGAAAGACACAGTATTTGCAACACAATGCAGCACAGTGCGGACATTAACAATGGTACACTGCAGTCTCCTTCAGGAATAGCTATGGTTACCTGTGATCATTTGGTGCAGAACTTTTGCCTATCTGTTCGCATCCTCTGTATACCTTCTGAACGCTACATACCGGGGAACATCCTCTATAGTGCAAGTACTTACTTTTAAGGAACAGTATCAATGGCTTTAGAAAGTTCTCTGCATATCTGAACTCAGCCTTCTGGATCCTGCCGAGCTGGATCAAGTGATGTTCCAGAGGGATGCTTGCCAGTTCCCTTAGTTCGAACTCATCATACTCCTGGCCTATGGAGAGCACAAAGAGAGCATAGCCTTGGCACTTGGCTCTCAGTGATGCATCGCTCAGCATTTCCTTATCCCACTGACTTGTCACTCCAGTAGATATTATAAAAATAGCCTTATATTTCCTCTGGTTCAGCGCTTTTGAAAATATATTGTCAATGGTCCACTGTAGGGCATGGCCAACAGCAGCTTCCCCATTCAGCTGCTGGACAGATTCTTGGATATGTCTCTTCATTCGTCCTTTAGTGGCATATTTCACAAAGTCAAACTCAATCTTGACAGGACTCCCTTTTCTTTTCGGTACGAATTCTCTCGGAGCATGGCTCACAACAGCCACTCTGTCACCTCTCAAAGAGTCCTCTGGATTGTCAGAAACATCAAAGCTGTCAAGGGCTGTGCTTAGGAAGTCTTTCAGTTTGTCAAATTCCACCCGGCTTATTTTCCGTGAGCTTTCCAAAATGAAAGCAGCATCCATGTAAGCCCGAGGCTGGGAGATTTCCTGACGGAAGCAAGATTCATCTGGTTTGCACTTGTCTGCAAATGGACATACAGTACAATCATTTTAATATATGGGGGGGGGGAAGAGAGAGATTGTGATAGGAAGTCTGATTCTCATATGCTCTTACCATAGCAAAGTACACAGGACTTCAGTCTTTGTAAGAGGAGACTATAATCACCATCCTGATTAATATTAATAACCTGAAACAATCCTGTGGTATCCATCTAAAAGAAGAAAACATTTTTTTGAAACTCAAGAGAAAAAGTAAAATTATACGCCAGCTGTTAAGATTGTTGGAACAGAGTGCCAAAATATGTACTAAATGATCTGGATCAGTGTGACATGTGTGTATATGAGAGAGAATAGATGGGGATAATCAGTTATTCGGGGTCAAAAAATTTCTTCCCCCACTCGACTTTTTTAGATCTACATACAGATTGGAATGTATAAGCTTTCTTTATCTTTTTATGAGCTTACTTCCTTCTTCTTCTCTTAGAACAGGGGTGGCAGAGTGTGGCCTCCACATTCCCAAATGCAGCCCCCAGCAGAACCTACTAAAAAAAAACCCCACCCTCCCCGCAAAAAACATTGTGTCCTCCAGGCTAGGTGTGGCAAACATTTGGCACGCCAGATATTTTGGACTATAGCTCCCAGAATCCCCAGCCCATATCACCAACAATAAAAGACCGTTAGCATTATAGGCCAAAACATCTGGAGTGCCACGTGTTTGCCACCCCTGCTCTAGGCAATTTGGAACGCAATTGTGCCATCTTTGGGACCCTCCAAACATAGTTACCTACCACCCCCTCTCTCCAGTTTTTGTATTTTTACAAGATTGTCACTGAGGGTCTGAAGAGGGCTTTCTCAATTTAACAAATCCTTTCAAAAGGAAAACTATTTTGGGGTTGTGGGGGCATTGCAGCAGGTATGGCCCTCCAAAGACCATGAGTAGACATGTGCCTCCCTTAGACCTCTGGAGACTGCTTGTCCACATTCTAGAGCAGTGGTTCCCAACTTTGGGTCCCCTGATGTTCTTAGATGTCAACTCACAGAAATCCTGACCAGCAGAGCTAGTGGTGAAGGCTTCTGGGAGTTTTAGTCCAAAATAATCTGGGACCCAAGGTTGGGAACCACTGTTCTAGAGAAAAGTCTGCTGGCAGGTCAGCATGCATAGAAGCCAGCATTAGACGTTTATCTGCTGAAGGCCTCTTCTTTATCATCCTGCACTATCCCTAAATTGGATCTAACAAAAAAAATTCCTTCTCCAGAGTGATAATTTCTCCTCAGATGTCACAAACTGTACTCTGCAAACAGTAAAACATAAAATAATCCTCAGAAATATGTGTTCTGCATTGGTGGTGACCATTGCCAGTTGCCTATTCCGGACTGTGTGAGTGTGAAGACAGAGACAAAACTAAACATACTTTCTTATCAGGAGCACACAGGTGATGTAGGAAAATGGACTCTTTGATGGTAAGCCTATTTCATTGCCACCAATAATCATGGCCACGATCATGACCTTAGATGACAGTGATTGTTCAGTGCCTTTAGATTAGACTTTCAACACCAATTCTGCAAATCTTTAGCTCATCTGTGCTCCCTCAGGCAAGTAATGCTGTTGACCTGTGCAAAAATGTTAACATTGTCTCCCTCTCTGATAACACTACATGGATTACTAATATAAAATTTAATTAACATTTAGAAGATGCTATTAGTATCAATGCACCCTAAATCCTTTGAGATAATTCTCCTGAATACAAAATAGAAAAAGGCAGTAATTTTTCACCTCAAAAGCACGTTCGACTTGAGGGATGTTTTTGAAAGCAATGACCACTGGTTGGATATCTAAGGCGCTGAGCTCCA